>JAROYE020000007.1:13116196-14608696 GCA_029619315.2 Dynastes maya | reverse complement strand
ACACGCACAATTTAATACAGCAATGACTTCATTATTTATTTTGATTTTGATATTAGGCAAAGCAGCATTACGTGATTTGGGGACCAAAGAGTAAAACAGAAGTTTTCTTTGTATTAATGTGAAGGCAGTGTTTTATAAATATATCGACAAGCATTTGAAGATCATTATTTATGAGAGAAACAGCCTAATGCAAATTCCCTGCATTGAAATAATACTTACAGTAATGTAAATATTTAACAATATTAGACGTATAAATAATATAGAGTAAAGGACCAATGGACCAAAGGACAAGAATGTTCTCCTGAGGAACTCTAGATACAATAGGACACGAAGACAATGAAACTAGTTCTGTTACGAAGAGAAAAATGAAATAGAATTTTTGCTAAAGTCAGCATGTTTCATGCTAAAAATTGATCAATTTCTATATATTATATAAGAACTTAGTCCATGTATTATACCTGTCAATAAATTGACATAAGTCATAAGTTGTGTCAGTGACGTCTGGTGTTCGATAATTACCTGTTCCTTAATAGTATTTGAATTTTTGAATTATTTCATTTTATTCATAAAGTATTCATTAACATTTCCTTCGTAGTTACAACAATACTAAGAAGCCTCCTATTTTGAAATCGTTTCTTTGACTCCATTGAATAGTTTATTAAAAGAATCATAATCCATCCGAAGGTATTTCTCAAACTGTTTTGGATCTGTTGCAAATACTAATGCAATTAATGATAAACTGCCTTTTTTTGGCTTCAGCCACGGTCTAACCCATTACCTTCATGATCGTTTTGATTTTGTTATAAGTAGAGCGGGCACTTTTTAAATTTCGCGAATAATTTAAGTTGGTAGTTCCGGCAATAAATGACATATAGGCCAATTTCAAGTTCTTATAATTGATCAATTTATTGACAGATGTAAAGTATTACGTCAATAACTTGAAATTAAAGTAAACTAGAACTTAAAATTGAACTAGAAATTGACAAATGTAAAGACATAACTTGAAATCACACCATCTAGTTCTAGAAATTGACAGGTGTAAAATTGACTTTGTTAAGTTCAAAATTAAGTTATCTCGATGAGATTGGCCATTAGTGCATTAGTGTCGGTAAAACAGGTAATTATTCTCTTACAGTTTCTTAAATTTTATATTCAGAAAAAGTGTGAAATGATTTCATTTACTTCATCATTTAACAGAAATAAATCAATGGATTATAGAGACTCACTTTATGGGCAATCTTGCGACAAAAACAGGAATAAATAAAATGAAATACGGATTTACTTTAAACTAAACTTTAGCTTAGGACTTGGCAGCTAATTGTGTTATAGACGGCAGTAACGTTGCAAACAATAAAAACTTAAAATAATAACATTTTTTGTTACAACGAAAAAGTAGAAACTGGCCCATTAATTACCACGTACAACACTGGTAATTAAATGAATATCGATATTTTACATACATCAAAGAAATTATGCTTAACAATCCCTTTAATGGTTAGCTTGTTAAATAGTTAACAAAGATAAAAATGTAGTATTTTGCAGATGATTTCACATTATGTTTCTTCACTGAGAAAAATTTTCTTGTTAAAATTACAATATAGGTGTTGTAATGTTGTTGGTATACATGTCACACCAATTTATGTGGTAACTATTGCAGCATGATTGTACCTCCTCCTTATTAAACAGTTAAAATTACAAAAAAGTGGTGCTATTTAATTGTAGTAATTTTGACAGTACCGGTTGTATAAATCCCATTACTGTCTTGTAGATTAAATATCACGCGATGTATCATTTGCATTCACTAGTGGAGGATGTGCATCTAACACATGTAACAAGTAACTTTTAATTGAAGGTAGTGTTCGAACAACAACAATTTTAGTGCTTGTGGCTCTTTGAACCAATAGGATATTTTCTCTCTAAATTTATATAGATTTTTGTTTTTTTTACAATGTTCAGTTTTCATCGTGTAGTTAATTTATTAACGGAATATAGTCTTAAAGTTTTAATTCCAGCATTCAGAGGTGTGTATAAGCATATACGACAATAAAAATATCGTGGTAAATTAATTGTAGTGTAGTGGGTAGAGTAGTACCTGTGTAGTGTTACCGATAACGATCGGTTTTGTGCAATTACCCCATAGTGTTTCATTTTAAGTAGTATAAAAGGACATTTTCGTTATTGCCTATTTTTCATTCATTTTAAAGCAGGCTTCGTCTACTTAACTACATATGATTATTATTCCTAAGATGAATTTTTTGTAATTTGTTAAGTTATAGCTATAGGGAATTACATAACCTACAATATCGGAATTTCTACTGTAATTTCTTAACTTGTTGGCATGTTACTGTATTGTTTTAGTTATCTTCCATAAATTTGTATCACAATTTTATAACATATGATGTCACCAATATTTTTTTATAATAAATCAATTTTGGTTTTATATTCATATGTAATCCTAAAAAAAATTAGCAAATGTTCCTTTCAGAAAGCAGGCAATTGATAAATTGAGGAGAATTAAAGTTGATTAGGCACCTTCCAAGTTATTTACGATTACAATTATATAATTATACAATTATATAATTAAGATAAATCTGCGCTATCGTATTTTTAACTGTACTTATAGCAATTTTTACAACTTACAAGCGCAAGTATAGCACTTACATGTTTGTTAAATGTTTGTTAAATCCTCAATAAAGTTGCAGTAAATACCACAAAATATTAAAGTTAAAATTGCATTTCTTTTATGGTGTATTTTTTAACACTACATTGTGTTAACTATTACCACAATGAGTTTGCAACAAAAGAAAAGTTAAATCTAACGCACACAGCGGTTGTCACAATAATTATCGCGCAGTTGTGTTAGGATAAACAATTTTTTCTCACTGTTGATTGAAGTGAATAAAAGTTTAACGTTTAAATTGCTGTGGGAAAAACAATTTTTGCTCATTTTTGTTGAGAAGAAAAACAATATATTTTTGAAAAACATTTGCAACTCATATTCCACATAAAACATATTTTATTTAATATATTTGTCACTTCCTTTGATTTTTGATTTCATCACATATTTTCTAGATTTTATACATATCTATTTTAATCCGAAGTTATTTTAAGTATAAATTTCCAATTCTAAAAAAAGTTTTTCTTTACCGGTAACTATTTGAAAGAAACGAAATTGAAATTAGACCAACAATTTTTAGAAACGCGCTGTATACAAGCCGAATTCGAGATATCGCGTTACGTATGTGAACATCATGGTAGCGCATCAGCTAATTATCTTCCAACCCAACAAGAGTTTAAAGGCCGACCCATCGTTCGCCTTTTATCAATGGATGGAAAACCCCCCACCGACCGGAACCGGTCGGTTATTGAAGAGATGCGAGGTGACGTGTATGATGACGTAGTTGTAGGCCTACCTGTGGATCAGGGGTAAATCCACGTGCCGGTCGGGGCTGCCGCAGGAGACGCGCACTTCACTTGACACGAATCGACTGAGGAACACCGGCGATCGGATTAGCCGGGACCGTAAAACGGCCGGTCTATAGATAGCAACGCGTGCGGAGGAGTTTGCGAGAGAGAGAATGGTTTCGCCCCGGCATCGGCACGTATTATAATGCCGATGACGACCGGCGTCGCGTCAACCCGATGCTCTGGATGCTAGATGCTATGGGAACGTTTTTGAATAACGGATGCCTTTTGTTTTATTCACGGATATTGCGCTCGCCAGACGCGTCAATCGTAAATGTCTCGGATTACTGCGAGAAAAAGTGTGACAAAAAGCGTTTGTTGTTTATGTCATACCTACGAAAATAACGAATAGGTACTTATGTACATCATTTCCTTTGTATTTGCTGACGTAAGAGCTTGTTAAAAGCAAGTCCTTTCTATTTTGTCATTCTCTGGTGAAAAATTGTCACTACATATCGTGAAACAGAAGTGACCTCATAATAGAGAATACGTACTTATAAAATAACACTTTCTGCAACAATTCAAAAGGGATTAGCAAATAGTACGAAAAGCATAGTAGGACAATATCAGTATGGATTTGCCCAAGGGCGATCAACAGTAGATGCTATATACAACAGACTATGGAAAAAGAGGTATGGAACGGGGAAGCAAAGACGTACCACCTAAACGTGAATAAAGAAAAAACCCAGATTATGAACATTACAGGAAGGAAGGAAGAAACAACAAAAGTAGAAATAGAGTTAGAACACCAAAAGATACACAAACAAACAAATACAAATATCTGGGAACAAAATAAACAACAGAGGAGACATAGAAGATGACATCAACAACAGATTAGCAAACACGAGGAAATTATACCAGGCACTGAACAAGGGATTTCTAAATAATAAGGAAGTTTCGACCGGGACAAAATGACCATATACAAAACCATATACTTAGCAACACACACATACGGAGCAGAAAACCTGGTTTTAAGCAAAAAACAGCAAAGTAGACTACAGGCGGCAGAGACGAGGTTCTTGAGAAAAACTATAGGAGTGAAAAGAATAGACAAAGACAGAAACTCAGAAATAAGAGAAAGGCTGCAAAGTAGACCCCTACTCGAAATAATAAAGCAAACGAAAATTGCATGGTTTGGACACTTAATAAGAATGGATGAAGAGAGGCAAGTGAAAAGAGTTTGGGAGGCAAAGACAACGGGAAGAAACTGAAGAGGCAGACCACGTAGAATGTGAAACCAGGACATCACAGAAGTACTAAGAGAAAAAGGAAGGACTTGGTGGGAAGCAGCACAGATGGTACTGGACAGGAAGGAGTGGAAAAGGTTTTTGAAGAAATGAGGCCAACTTCGATACCTCACGGTACAAGAGGAACGATTATGTAAAAGTGTTGATAGACTTCCAACAGGCTTTTGATTCAATACATAGGAAAAAACTTTTACAAGCTTTAAAAGAGGAAGACGCAAATCCAAAGATAATAAGATTAATAAAAGTGACCATGTACATCATGCATATACTAACTAAAAAAGGAAAAACCGAGGAATTTACAATGAATAAAGCAGTACAACATGGTGATTCGTTATCAGGGACCCTATTTAACCCAGCATTGGAATATGTACTGAGAAATACAAACAAAAGAAATCTAAGGGCAAGTGGAAGTCAAATAATCACGTACGCTGATGATATTGCTATCGTTATTAAAAAAATAATAGAAAAAGTGTTAAAAGAAATAGTAACTGAAAGAAAGGAGATGGGAATTAGTGAACAAAAAACAAAAATAATGATTTTGGATATAAATTTGAAAATAAACAAATAAAAGTGGGTGAAAGAAAGATGAGGGCGATATTAACACTAGTAAATATAAATAACGAATATAGATGAATCACGAAATAAAACAAGAGCTAAATGGAGAAGACACAGTAAAAACGTCAAAATACAAGAAGTAAAATGGTTGGGACGCATATGGAGGACAGGGGAAGGAGGAGTGACTTATTCATTGCTACACTAGGAACCAGAATCGAGAAAGAAAAGAGGCAGTCCTAGATCAACGTGGCTAAAGGAAGTAGAAGAGGACCTCAGAAGGGCGGGAATGATCCCCTGTAACTCCAGAAACTACACCTTTTGAAGAGATCTCTAAAATAGAATTCCATTGCTCTGGTGTTAGGAACGGCAAAGATTATTAAAGATGTAATTTTCGTTTCCAAAACGACTACTGCTGAAGAGGAACCTTGGCCTGTGGGAGCTGAAGAATTACCAATGAAAACAAATTAACAACGTAAAATTAAAGAACGCGTAGGTTAATGTCACAAAATAATTTACAAAGATCTATGAATTATGGGATGACATTGTGTAAACCGTCAAGAAATAAATTTCTGGTTTTGTTTTCAAAAAAATTAAAACAAATTACCTGAAAAACAATGGATTGCTTTGACATGCAATAAATGTACTTTGGCTTGACACCTACTAACGTTTCTTCACCTCTTAACCATGCATTTTTCTGGAATAGGTCTCCTTTCGAAGGTAATAAAATAACCAAGAACCTCAAAATAACCCTACTTTAGGAGAACATGGGATATCGTCAGTAAAGAATATCCTGCTCAAGCAATGGAAAATTTCACCTATGGATTAAAAAGCATAGTTCTTCATTAAGAATCAACCATCTTCTCTTCTAACAAAAGGACGTAATAATAAGGGACAAAAAGAAAAATAAGAAAACCATAATACGGATAAATTCATGTCTTCGCTAAAATAATAAGAAATTATCTTACTATATGCAAATATTGAAGATTTGACTAGCGTAAAAGTAAGAAGGTGGGTACGTATTTCTATCCTTCTTAACGAATTTGAAATTGTCCAAAACATTCCAGACTACTTAATAGCACATAAATTAGTCAGTTTGAGTTGATTACACCTCCTCTTTTAGCAGACAGCGAGTCTAAAAACTGGCTCTTAGGTGACCTTTGCAAAATTTATTGGGCGTTATAAATACCTTTGGTTACGTTACCCCGTAATTTTCATAGCTTTAATCCTCAAAACACAAAGTGGTAATTTTTCTTATTCCCGAAACAAAATTGCAATCTCTTAGTTTAAGTATTTAGTTTGTTTGAAAGGCTCGTAGAACCTTTTCCTAATTTTCAATATTTCTTAAATACTCTAGTAGGTATATAATGTAAACATTGAGTTTTCTGTGGGGCATGTAGAACATAAGCATCCTTGTGACGTTATAAAATAATCTGCCATTTACGTTACTCTCTTAAAAAATACGCACTGTTTAAAAGTAGTAAAAAATTCTTCAACAATTACAATACCCAATGATTAAATTTAAATCAATGCATATTTTTAATGAAATAGACAATGCTAGAGGCATGCAGTAGTACAGCGTTATTTACTCTAGGAACCAGATCTAAAAGGGGCTTTGAACTTCTCGAATATAATATAAACACACCGTCTCTAAATATAAAGACGAATTGACGTTACGAAATTCTGGATATCAAAGATATTTTTGTCTAGAGCCCCTTCACCTATTCCTAAGTGTAGGTTCCTAAATATTAGTGTTAGAAATTGTGCCACATTTCTGATATTGCATATCTCTCTAAATTGAAAGTTTTATTATTGTCATTATCTCTTTGATGTAGCAATTATTTGTTGTTGTTACTATTAAATTACTCTGCATGTTTTTGTCTTAAATTAGGTTTGTTCCAGTCAATAGTAAATGAGGGATCTAGAATCTAGGATATACTTCTGCTACTACTTACAAACCAATTAACATATTTGCGTAATCTGGTTATTGTAATGCAACACAATATAGAAATTCCATTAAAAATAATACCAGTAAGCATATCTGTACCTCAGAGGTAAACTCTGTTAAGTTAGAAAATTTCAGCCATGTCGGACGCTCAGTTGTTGTTTAACGGTCGTTTGTGCTAGTAGATGTTAGTGTTTCTATAAAAATGTAAAAAAACCGAATATCAGGCCCTCATTAAATCTTGCAATACGCCTACACAAATTAAAGTCGAGATGGACGCTGTTTACGTGGACTCTGCACCGTTTACCACAGTGAAATTTTGGGTAGCTGAATATAAACGTGGTCGTACCAGCTAGGTTGACGATAAACGTTCGGGACGACCAAAAACTGCAACCACTGCCAATAACATCGGAAAAGTTCACCTGCCTGTGGGCATCTCCAAAAAACGTGTTTTTTTGTCAAATATTGACTGAAGGTTTGGGCATGAAAAAGCTAACCGCCCGTTAGGTGCCGCACTTGCTCACTCGGCAACAAAGAACCTATTCGAATGAACATCTTCAAAGCTCTGTTGAAGCAGTTTCAGCGAAATAAATCGAAGTTTTGGTGTCCATTAATAACTGTAGATGAAACTTGGATAAGCCAGTATACTCCTGCATTCAAGGCACAGTCGAAGCAATGGACTGCGAAAGGCGAAGACTGCTCTAGCGGCCGGAAAAGTCATAGCGATTTTTTTGGGATAATCATGGAGTTGTGTCATTACTTGATAAACTGAAGGCAAAAATTGCAAAAAAACAGCTACATTGGAAGAACACACTTCAATAGTCGCCATAGCAAAAATTCACGAATTAGGGTTCAAACTCCAAATTGATAAGCCGCCCACTCCTATTTATCAGATCTGGCTCCCAGCGACTTTTTGTTGTCTAGGCTCGAAGTGTCGCTCGGAGGACGGAGAATGAGGAAGTTATCACCTTCATAAACGCCCATTTTGCAGAACAAGATGCCTACTACTATTTAGACAGGATAAAAAGATGGGAAATTAAAAAAAAATACTTTTTTTAGTGTTAGGCTGAAAACTTTTCAGACCACCCTCGTAACAGAGCAAGCATTAAAAGATATGGCATGGGTGCTGCTCAAAATTAAAGAATTTCGAATTACAAATTCCTCAAAGTTGATTGAATTCCACTAAATCGTTCAGTCGACTACAAAGTTTATAACAAATTCAACTTTTTGCTGAACATTAACATTCCTCTTATACAACTAGAAGAAAGTGTTCAAATTCCGTGTTTTTGCATGGATTGATCTTTTTTTCTTTCGGAATATACGAGGTTTGTCTCAAGGTGAAGAAGGATTTTTTTATTGCATTCTGGTCAAGCAAGTGCGGTAAATAGATCTCACATTTTGTTTTCCTAGTATTATATAAAGTTTTGTTTAGGCAGCACGTCACATGGAAAATGCAGGAAAATATTGGCCAAAAATCTTATAGAAATGATAGTTTATATTTGACCACAAGCTTTAGCTGACAAAAGGCTTTTAATAGCCACTGACAAGATCTTAACAATGAACATCGCTTCCGACAGCCATTTACAACGTAAATAGTTTAAGATGTGTCCAAAATGCATTTAGTACTAGTCAAAGACATGAAGTTAACGTCGGGATGATGGTAGTTGAGATAAGGACTAATAAGAGCTCTGCCCCTTATTAGGTATAAGAAAAACTTGTGTCAAAAAGTTGCCCAAAAAGTCATCTGGTTACCTGAAAGCCAACCGCTTGTTTCAATTTGTCAGAACACTTACAAATTAAATCAGAAATAAATCATTACTATTTGAATACAATCCTCGAATTAAGAAACAAAGCTAAATTCGCACAGGTCATCATCGCGCTAACCAAACCCAGATTTATGCTTATAATTCTTGAGCGTGTAAGGAGCCCTGTGGACGTAACAAAACTCTGAGTCCTTCCACTAGAAGAAATAGTTGCGGTGCCCCCATATGGTCTGTAGTCTGCATATGACTAGTTTTCTACTTCGTAACTACCGCACACTTTCTAATGTGTCTTAAAATCATTACTCACTTGTGAAATTCAAAGCTGAAATATGCGGAAATCGAATGGTTAGCATCTTATCATATCCAAAGGGCTATATATGTTGGAATCAATGCAAAAGCAGCTGTTCACTGAGCTGTCACCTTTTGAGAGAGGAAGAAATACAATAGGCCTCACTTTTTTATAAGGTAATACATGGCTGTATGGATTTCCTCTGTACTTCTCCAGAAGTCTTTCCAAGAATGGGACAAGCGTTGGAAGATTGAAAATTTGTGAATATAATGACGAAGCGGCGTTATTAATTGAAAATTATTTATCCTTTCGATGTCAAAAGGTCACTTCCAGTGTACAATGGTGTCTTCCAAGGATCCGTTTTAGGTCCCCTTTTTATATTCTCTACACATTTACGCTATACAGTATTGCTCTTATCATTTTTACGCAGATGACACGTAAATATATTATTATTTTTATCGTGAAAATTTACCCGTTGCTAACCATATTATAAATACTGATCTTGCTAGCATAGTGGAAATGTCCATACAACTTTCATTATCCAGCAACGTCAAGAAGACTGCCGTAATTGTTTTTGGAAGCGAAGCCGATAAAGAGTTTGCAAAACAAAATTTGCATATTAATATTAACGATACTCCTTTACAATACAGTAAAACGGTGTGAAATCTGGGACTACATATAGACTCAGAACTACGATTTAAGGAACATGGTCATTGTATTTGAAAAGCTTATTCCAACTTCAAGAAACTTTATGCTTATCGGGAATATAGGTCAATAGGTACTTAAAAGCTTCTGTGCTCTGCGTTACTTCTTTCTCACTTCGGTTTTTGTAATATTGTGTACGGTTTGTGTTGAGATACAATTACAACATATAGGATTCAGAAATTACAAAATTCCTGCATCAAATTTATATACGGCATTAAAAAACTCGATCATGTGTCGTACAAGCTTGAGACATTGGAGTGGTTTAACATGGCCAAGGCTATTCCATGTGTACTGTTTCTTTCATAAGATTATTACATTTAAAATGCCGCTATATCTTATTTTTAAATCAGCTTTCGCATCGATGTGCACAATATTAATATATGCTTTCCTTATGCTATTACACCATCTGCCCATCGTACTACCCTGTTCGAATGATCGTTTAGTTATAATATTGCCCATTTGTATAATGGTTTACCCCCGCCTCTTCTTGGGTCGAACGTCGCCACGTTTCGATCACGGCTGTAGGCTCTTCTTGGCTTGGGGGATTGGCGCGCTACCAGTAGTTATTGTCATAAAGCATCTTTAGTACATTTATGTATTTAAATTGTACGAGGTAGGAGCCATAAATTTTCGACCAGATATAGAAAAAATAAACTTGGTAAAATATAACAATTGTTATTTTTCAATGTGATCTCTCCTAACTTCAATACATTTATTACAACGATCAATTAATAATTCTATACCCTTGTAAAAATAAGCTAAACTTTTTCCCTCAAAATGTTGTATTACAGCTGCTTGCAACTCACTATCCTCTTTAAAACGACGTCCCCTAAGATCTCTCTTTAAATGAGAAAATAAATAATATCACGTAGAGCCTTGTCCGGACTATACGGTGGTTGTTCCAATACTTTAAAACCGCATTCGCGGATGACAACTTGTGAAATGGCGGCAGTATAGACGGGTGCATTTTCGTGCAATAATCGAACACCCTTTCCTCGACGTTTTGCACGAGTATTGTCCTTCAATTTATGCGACAAAGACGCATAGTATGTGCTGTTGACATTTGTATTGCGCTCTTTAAAGTCAATGAATAAAATACCCTCACAATTCCAGAATATTGTGGCCATCACCTTTTTCGTTGATTGAACGACTTCCACCTTTCTGGGACGACGTTCATCGGGTCACCCCCATTCCATCGATTTGGATATCGCCAAATTGAAAACCTGACATTTCTAAGTTTGGCCGTTTGTTATCTTAGCTGTCTTTTTTTATTTTATTACCTCTTATTGTAAAAGATGTCCTTGTGTTTAGCTGTTATAACAATAAAAAATATTATTATTATTACTATTATTACTATTATTAATATATAATTTAAATTCCCATTATTTCTACCACAATACTCACAGAAAATATTTTCAGAATCAATTGGATTGAAGGAACCATTTCGCACCAACGAAAAGCTGCTTTATAAGCTTTGGAAGTGGATGCTTTTATTTCAATTTAATACAAACAGTTCTATAAGTGCTTATCCATAAGTGCAAGAGTTAAAAAGAACGTTTTCCTTAGTTTTAACGCTAAACTATAAAATGTAATTTTAGTGATGTTACTGCTATATTGCTATTTATTCGAAGATCTAACAGTAGTTAAAATAAGCCACATTCATGGCCCAAAATGACACCAGCAATTGGAAGTTACTAAGAAATTAAATTCAGGATGTATAAACAGTTAGTTAGCAGTATCATTTTTCGTAGCTGCTCGGCCATCATTATAAACACAACACGGCGGAATTAACCTAGCCGAGTAAAAATACGCCCGGATGAAGCAGCTCATTACGTTGGGATTTAATAAATACGGGTGCATGTTGGAATATCCGAAGTTCTAACCTTTTTTCGAAAAAACTTCGTGTAATAATAAATGCTTTATGTGCGCCATAAACTACGCTAAATATAAAACACACATGATTCACGAACGCACCGAGCAGGTGTAAATAAAATTAGAGTGAACCATATGCATAGTAAAACATTTTCGTATATAGTTGCATTTGTATAAAGGCTTAGCTGCTAAGATTAGGTGCATATTAAAAGGTTACAAAATAATAATCCCAATATAAAACGCGATGAAAGGCAGATGATATCTATAAATTTACGATTTAAATAACCTTGGTTCGTCTAAGCCAAAAATTCCAGCGGCAAAATTAAATATACAAACATTTGTTTTATTTAAGTTGCCAGTTGAAGATTTGGCAACCATCAAACAAGGAAAGTATAATACTCTTCTTACAGAAATGCAAACGTTGAAAAGCGTACACTGAAAAACATTTTAAACGTTAATTATTCTTAATAGCAAGGCGTTTAAAAGTTTGGTTAGTATTTATTTATAATTATCTTACTTCTACTGTTATTAACAAACAAAACGAGTTCTCAATGGAATTAACGTTAAACCAAAACATGCCGTTTGGCAACGTAATGTAAATATTCGATTCTGGTAATGGGTCAGTATATTACGTGTTAAGTAATTGTAGCTTTTTCATGTTAAAGTGTCTTATTTTGTAGCTAAGGAAACTATATTCACAAAATACTTTTACGCCATTAAATATTGATAAAAATAGAATAGGTATTCACTTTGAACATAGTTTGTTAAGATTTTTTAAAGTATGGTTCAATCTTTGTTTGCTTTAAATTTTTCAGCTTCAATTTAAAAACCACAGCTTCACATGTAAGTAAAATTCGAGAAACTTCCATAAAAATGTCACCATTGTTATTGCACAATAAATAATTCTGTATGTTCCTCTTAATTTTGCACACACTTCGCTCATACTAGATAAAGTAGATTTTGGAGTTTCACATTCGTCCACATCACTATATATATTCTCACGTTATTAAGAATTGTTCTAGGTCTTTGGTACAACCTCTAACTTATTTGATTAATTTATCCTTAAACAAAGACATCTTTCCATCACACCTCAAAATTGCCTAACACCTGCCTTTAAAAAAGGCGATGCTAGTAGTGTTGAAAATTATCGACCAATTAGCATTCTATCTACTTTTTCTAAGATTTATGAAATAATCATGAACAAAAATATAATAAATTACTTCAAAAAGTTCAATTTATTTTGTGACAACCAACACGGATTCCTCCCAAACAGATCTACAAATACAGCTTTATATAAGTACGTCTGTCAAATAGCTAAATCCATCGACCGCGGCTCTCCATCTGCAGCTATGCTGATTGATCTTTCCAAAGCTTTTGATTGCGTTAACCATTCAATTCTACTGTATAAATTAGATAGGTATGGTATTAATGGCCGAGCATTAAAATGGTTTAAATCTTACCTGTCGGATCGCCAACAAAAGGTTGTTTGCAAGGATGCTAGATCTACCGCATCAACACTTGATGTTGGTGTCCCACAAGGATCTGTCTTAGGACCAACCCTTTTTTAAATAAATATTAATGATTTGCCAACCTCCTTAAAATCTCAGAGCTATCTTACTCTCTATGCTGATGATATAAATGCTCTCATAAGTTCCAATTCCTTAACTGACCTTTTTATTGAAATTAATAATGTTTATATGCAAATTTTCAGCTGGATGAATACTAATAAATGAATTATTAATTCTACAAAAAGTAAATTCATGCTTTTTCATAACGAAGACAAATTTAACGTACAAGGATTTCTCCTTGATACTACTTTCACTACTTTTATTAAATCAGTCAAGATCCTGGGAGTTCATGTTGATGAAAATTTGAGATGGTCGGCTCATGTTGGGGAACTTTGCGGCGAGTTAGCTCGGGTGTGCTATGCTATCTCTAGCTATGCAATTTTAAAAAGCTTTTACTATTCCAACTTTTACTCCAGGATGGCGTATGGTGTGGTGCACTAGGGTGTGAGTTCTTCATCCGAGCGGGTGTTCTTGTTGCAAAAGCGCGCGGTGAGATTGATGACTAATCTGAATTGGCACAGTTCTTGTAAGAGCACGTTCAAATCTTGTAGAATACTGACATTTTATGACATATACATATATGAAGTTCTTTGCTTTGTGTATAGGTATCGACATCTATTTCAATCTAATGTCTTACATTCTTATTTTACAAGAAATGAACTTTACTTGCTACCAGCCTGTCATCGTACTGCAGGCTTCCAAAAATATTTAGGTTTTATGGGGTGTAGACTATTTAATTAATTGCCTATAAACTACAGGAATATTTCCAATTTTAAGACTTTACAAGGAAATGTGAAAAAGTTATTGTTAAATATCAATTGTTATTCGTTGAATGATTACTTCAGTTATTTCGCAAGTACTAATATTTGTTAATTTTGTTATAGTTTGTTGACATGTTTCCCTCATGTTATACATGTTCTCTGGAAATAAAGATATTATTATTATTATTACTATTATCAGAGTTATGTTCTTCATCATTATTCCACAATTCTTCAACAATTTCTGTAATACTGAAGTTAGAGCTCTCTGTCGGCACATGACTATCATCAGAAGCATATTCATCTAAATCCACAATTTCGTTACGAACTGTAGGAACGAGTTGGGCAAGGGGTATTTCGTCTTCTTCATCAAACATTGTATCTTCTCGGATAACATCAGAGAATCCGGCCTTGGAAAAACATTTCTTAACTGTAGCAGGAGATACCTTTTTCCAAGCAACTGTAATTCATATAAGTGCATTGGCTAAATTTATGTTTTTTTCAGAATTTCCAAAATCACATTCACTGTCAATAAACGTTAGAAGCCTTTTAATCAAAAAATTTCGGTAAATCAATTTGAAATTCTAAATTATTCCTTGATCCAAGGGCTAACAATGCGAAGTGGTGTTTGGCGGCAAGAAGACTAGTTTAACATTTTTTAATAACTTTAGAATGTGACGTGGCGTTATCCAAGAAAAGAATCACTTTTCTATTTTGTTTTTTCATTTTATTGTGAAATTTATGCAGCCATCTTGTCATAATTTCCGTTGTCATCCATGCCTTTTTGTTAGAAATCCATTCTAAAGGTAATTTGTCAACATGATTACCTTTAAAACAATGAGGATTTTTACTTTTTCCAATTATTAATGGATCTTCTTTCTCACCTTCCATGTTTGCACACAGTAAAATAGTCAAACGTTGTTTTGCTGCCTTCTTTCCTGCACAATTCTCATTTTCTAATGCAAATGTCTTATTTGGCATGAATAATTTCTTAAAATCAACGCTAACTTGGTTGTCCGGTCCTCTATATCCTCCAAATTAACCTCTGCAGACTCACCACAAATTGATTTAAAAGTTATACTGTGTCGCCGGCAGAAACTTTCCAACCATCCATTGCTTTTTGTTTAAGTAGCGGCCCAGATATTGGAATTGCTTTATTTCTGGCTTTGCAAAACCAATTGTAGATGACTTGATCCACTGCCAATCCTTCCGACTGCGGAAATTTCCGTTTTTGCTCCAAATTAACACCTTCCTCAACCATCTTTTTTAATTCACCTTTATTTTTCATATCGTTAATTTGTGTTTTTCCAACCCCATATTTTCGGCCAACTTTCGCGAACTTAACGCACACTTTTCATTTTCCGCGATTATATTTATTTTGTCTTTTAGCGACAAACGTTTTCTTTTTAGCGACATACTTAATTAAGAACCTTTCTAATACGGAGACAACTTTAAACTAATCAAGTAACCGAAAGAACCTTTCGAATACGGAGAGAATTTGAAACTAACCGCAAGTAACTGAAAGACCACATTATATGTAAACTTGTAGAAATGAAGGCGATCTCTGTTTGATCAAACATAAACGTGCACGTGTTGCGCCGGCAATTTGCTGTCGAGGCGTATAATAATATTGGGTACATATTTCCATCAATAAAGATACATCAGAAATAGTCCGGCCGATATCAACAGGTAAATTTCTATGAAGATAGGCCGTAAAAATTTGGGTTTATTTGGCCGAGGTCGTTTTATAAGGATGGCTGTAAATAACGTTGTTTTCGTATATGGGAATTTCCTTATAATCGATTCGGGGAACTTTGAAACTGTCCGTTACCTCAGGTGGCCTCTTTAGACAGGTGGCCGTCAACATAGGTTTTAGTGAATATATTTTTTAAATTATTTATTTAACTCAACAAAGGTTTATATGAGTGAAAGCACGTTTTCTAAGAACAGATTGCATTTGTTTGAATGTACAAACGTTTTTATTTAACATAATTTTATTGAGTTAAACAACGCGACGTCGGCGATTTTCGTTGCGTAAACGCAGTGAACTTGCAATCATAGTCCTAGTTTAGGTTATGTGAGATGGTGGTTCGTAAGCGGCGAGATGTAAATGAAATTAAAAAATTATCTTTACCGCCATTTGAAATTAAGATTTGGTCGGCTGCACGCGTTTTTTGCGTTCAAAATTACGATTTCGAAAAACTTGAACGATAAAAAAAAATTGGGAAATAACACGGGTGATCTCAGGACTATTAAAGGCCTCAAAAATAAAAATTGTTTTTATTTAAAAGCAGATAAAGGGAACAGAATAGTAATTTTGGACAAGCCCGATTATTTCAATCGCGTCAATAATTTACTATCATCAGGACCTTGAAAAGAATTAAGAAAAAGGCGGTTACCATCCATGATCAGAGAAACAATATGTTATGAAAAATTGCCCAAAACTTATCAATGCGAAAAGTTAAAACTGTCAATCCCAAACCCAAACCCAAAAATGTACTGTCTACCAAAAATCCACAAACTAGAAAAATCCATGAGACCTATAGTTTCAGGTATAGACTCACCTACGTACAAATTGTCTAAATGGCTAGTAAACGAATACAAAAATTTCCCCATCAGAGTAGACAGCCTACAAGTAGAAAATTCACTAGATTTTGTAAATAACGTTAATAATATTGAATTAGAAGATGGGGAAATTTTAGTATCATTTAATGTTTGTTCACTCTTCCCCAGCGTACCAATTTCAGAAACCATAGAATGTTTAGTTCAGTTCTTAAAACTTAATAAAATTGACGACGTCAAAATTGCGGGATACAAAAATCAAATAGGGGGCAAATATTATGAACAACTAGAAGGGACGGCGATGGGTAATCCACTGTCCGCTTTTATTGCCGAGTAAATTTGAAACGCGTTTGAAAAAGGACATCGTATGTTTCCCTGGAATTTGGCTTAGGTATATACGAGGGATGATCGTAAAATAAGGTTCCCATATTTTTTTAAAATAGACAGCATTCTTTATTTCCTTAACATTACACATCGTTTTAATGGTAAAAACTATACATAATCGCCATTTCTATCTAAGCATTTTTGCAGACGGTGCTCCAACTTCTGTATTCCCATGTCGTAAAATTCTGTCGCCAGTCATTTCAAGAATCTTTTCAATTGTGGTGTTGGAAATCTCAGGAATCCGAAAAGCGAGTTGACGAATGGTGACCCTCCGATCTTCAAGCAGTATGCTCTCGGCCTTTTCAACGATTTCCTCTGAAACTGATGGTCTTCCGCTCCGCTCTTCATCGTGAATTTCCGTCCGACTTCCAGTGAATTTCCTACACCATTTGTGGACGTGTTGAACAGCTATACGCTTTTCTCCATAAACTTCGGTTAATTGACGATGAATGTCTATAGGTAAAACCCCTTTCGCGTTTAAAAAAACGTATCACAGCGCGAATTTCGCACCTGGCGGTAGCGGCGATCGGAAGTTCCATCTCGGACGGCTGCTTAGCCAACACTGAGCGGCGTAGCGAGACGGGAGTGGTACCTATATAGAGTGGGAGAGCTGCTGCAAACGCCAATGTTGTCGAATTTCGCCTAACACGTCTTATTACTGCTATAGGGCTTTGGGAACCTTATTTTACTATCATCCCTCGTAGATATTTTCACGGTTTTTGATACTAAGAAAAGTACCATTCCGGATTTCCTCGCGACTCTTGATTCGACCTTCGAAACTATTAAATTTACAGTTGTAACAGGGGTTGACACAATTTACACTTTGTCGGAATAATTACTGTCCCTCCTAACTTGAAAGGAAATTATGATTTGTATTATTTTTGGTGCTGTTTCCGAACAGAAAAATAAGCAAAGTATAAAATACAAAGTATTTTATATACAAAAAATTACGCTTGTAATTAAGAGAACTTCAATTAAAAAATTCTCAGCCGTTAGACTAGCTTGTGCAAACAAACTAATCTCTATTTAAAAGAAGTATAGAAGCATTTCTTGCGCAGATATAACGTTGAGTTGCTGCAAGTTTTTCGCAAGTGGAATCCTAAATTATCTTAATTTTGCGAATCTATTTCAAGAACTCCGCGATCTAATGTCGATTGCGTATGCAACCCACGCGATTTGGTCCAATTACTGTTGAAAAAGTATAGACACAGGCATGTTTGTAATCTATAAGCACTCTCACAAACCTTCTATGATATTCCTGCCTCTTTCTATCGTTATATATACGTATTTACATCTTTTGTGCAACAATAAGTTGTAACGAAAACATGTTACACTCATAGTTATGTGCCAAATATTAGTCAAGGATTATGCTATGCACAATGGAAATTTGAACATACTGTCTCGTATTTTTCGTTGTTAATATTGTGAACTTTGTAAATATGCGTTTTACTCTTGGCAGTTGTTTAGTGCGTTATAAATAGTAAATGAAAACGAATCAACGTATAGCAGTACATATTTAAAAAGTGTTATGTCTCTCACATGTTAATCTGACAGAAGCAATTCGTAAAAATTATTTTTTTGCATGTGGAAAAATGTCCTACCTCGAAGTAGTCCCTGGCTTGTGTGGAAGCTTCCAGTATCGCTTGAGCAATCGGTTCTTCTTTGCAATAATTGACGTGTTTATCGAAGTCGCGTTCCAGTCTTAAAAATGCTCTTCCAAGAAGACCAGGTTCGTTTGCGTAGTATTTGACGCCTTCCATGAGGACGCTAAAAGGAATACATTATCATTACCTTACATCCTCTTATATTTTTTGATAAATGTGAAAAAATGTGAAATATTAAATTTAATCAAACAAAATATTTACGGCACACTCCGCACCACACAAATTATTAATTAACTCGGGAAGGACTTTTCGAAGACACATGGGTCAACATCGTCAGCCACGTACCAATTCGGCACGTGGATGTGTGCCGTGAATATTTTGTTTGCCATACTGCCCCACAGTCCTTGCTATCATTATTAAATTTAATACTTGGAGAAACTTCTTTGTTATATTAGATAATCAAATGATGCATAGAACCACATGTTTTTTAAGGTTGCCGCTTTGGACCCCCAAATTTAGCTACTTGTTAATGTTGGTCATATAAAAAAAATTAATTACCTAAGTGTTAATATGTGTTTTTCTTTATTAACATAGAAAATAATCCTTTTCAGTTTCTTATATAGAAAAGTCTAAGATGCAAAAAAAATTCTTATAAAACATGAATTATATATCCAGAATTGAATTTGTTTATAATGAATTAAGCTTAAAATTTAAAACGTATTCGCAATATATTTTTGTTCGCTGAAAAACATACTCTAAATTAAATATCTCAAAAGCAATTGGAGGTAATTGCCATCATTTGTATACAGCGTGTCTCACTAAGAATGAGAACTGGCCGACATCTTGGAAACTACAGTAGCTATAGTTATGGGTACAATTTTTTCATAATTAAAGGGACAAAGAAATTTAATGAAAATATGTTTAAATTCCAAACATGATCGCTAGGGGGCGCAGTCGCTAGGGTCAACAGTAAATTTTAAATTAGCTCGTAAAAGTCCCAGGATTAACTATAATTTTAATAATGTAAAACTAAACCTGCTATAACTTCGGCAATTTTTACCCGAATTAAAGAAACATGGACTTGTTTGAAAGTGCATTCAGCCGTTGCTATCGCTAAGACAAAGCTAACCAGTTTTGATGTCAGCAGGTTGTGACGTATTTTGACATAGGCCATATAAACGCGTTTACACATTGAGACCGTCTCTGGGTTTTGAATTAGTTTATCCAAATTATATTAGTTTTATTTAAAAAAATACTGTGTAGTGATATTTCCGTACTTTGTTGATGATACCTGCAATGTTTCCCCAGTGTTGTATAAGCGATAAAACCTTTTCTCAAATGATAAAAACGAGGTAACCTAATCTAACATGGCGTCGGTTGTTTTCATACGTTCAGATTGATTCTTGCGTTTTGAATTGGTTTATCCAAATTATATTGGTTTTATTTAAAAGAAATACTGTGTAGTGATATTTCCGTACTTTGTTGGTAATACCTGCAATGTTTTTCTAATGTTGCATAAGCGATAAAACCTTTTCTCAAATGATAAAAACGAGATAAAGTAACCTAAGATGGCGTCAATTGTTTTATATGTTTTGTTTGTGAGTTGCACTTTGTAAATAAAAGAAGATATTATTTATTTTCTAACAACTACAGATTCAAGGACCGGTGAAACTATAGCCGTAAATTTAAAATATCCTAGGCTTAAAAAATATGCTATTCCAACTCAATTCCCTAACTGTCCGTTGTATTTGACAACAAACGTGAAGAAGTTTTATATTCTTACGTTATATTTAACAAAATTATTTTTGAACACGAAGAGATGTTTTTAAATGTGTGTAATAAACGTAATAATGCAATATATTTTAAATTATATCACCGAACGGATACTGAAATATGTAAATGTCATATTCATGGCAGTGAACGTATAGCAACAATTATAATAACTTGTTCTACAAATACCCCACTTAAATAAAAATTATTGTGAGAAAAGTAATGATAGGAAATTTACGACCCTGGTTAAATAGCATATCTGTAAATGTTCTCGTGAAATTGAACAAAATTTCGAATAAAATTGCAATTACTGTATCATTTCAACCTTAGTTTCGTCCAAATACATGTACAATTACAAATAATAATAATTAGTCGATGAAATATCCACCACAAATACATCTTTCACGAAAACGGTGCTTGGTTACACGTTTTTGCTTTGAAGGTTCGTTTTTCCGAAATAAAATCGAATGGGATCCGAAGAAGGGTTCAGTTGATGACGGAAGCCCTTCAAAACTTAAAAAAAAGGCAAAAAACGATTATTTTACCGCTTAGGCTAATACCGCGCATGGCGATACATCCCCTAAACAGCGTCACGACATCGAAGAGCGCTGAGGCCTTTCTAGTTTCGGTGGTAACGACTCAGCGCTGGTTTAAACGTCGTAATTTGTGCCACCCGTTAATGTTCAAAATATGTACCAGATGGCGTTATCCCAACTGTACGAGTTTTGCTCAATTATCTCTAAAAATTCAAACGTTGTTGCTTTTCCTATATTGTCTTTGAAGAATTTTAACAGACTAAAGTAGTGACGAAAACCGCACAGTGATATCTTTTTTCTCTTTCCAGATAATAACGAAAACAGCCCACTATCAGTAATAATTTCCCTAACAGTTACAAATACTTACTTTATAATTTATAATATCAAAACCTATCTTAGTTGGTCATGTAACAAAGGAATGATAATAATAACAAAATGTAGCAGTTTTAATATAATGTCTGATCAAATCACAAAATAAACAAATAAATGACAATGCCTAAAACGAAAACAGTACCAATAGTACATAATATAGTATTATTAAAAATGAAAATAATAATATAAATTTATTTTAAATTTAGATCTGGTCTGCGGCGAGTGCTACTAGCTGCTGCTTCGATTTCTACTCTTGGTTGGCTGGCGATAGCATTATGAATTCGTTGAATCATATCAGGTTTCGTTGTAGTACGTGTTTGGTAAATCAGATCCTTTATCCTTCCCCATAAATAAAAGTCAACCACAGTCAGCTAATAAAGCATTTAAAATTACAGCTAATCCTAGGAGTTTTACCAGCTGATTTAAAATTTACTATTGACCCTGGCAAATGATAATAAATTAAAATACTAAAGTGTTCCAGCAAAAAGGAAGCACAAATTTTCTAATATCACACTTCCATTACCCTTTAATTGTTTTGTTTGGTATCAAAGTTAGAAAGTTCAAGAAAAATGCCAACCCTTCAGCAATTTAAACTCCCTTCTATGTCCAATCAAATCTAAACAGGGATTAATGATAACAAGGACTGAAGGTGTCGACACATTTGGTGGTTCGCAGTGTGCCGATACCATTGGCTAAAATCTAATACAACACCTCTAATTTTCTCCAATCCCATATCCAGTTATTGATATGAAGAGTGTAAAAGTAATGGCATGATATGATATATTTTCAACTTGAAATGGATTTTCTTTTGTAAAATTAACTCTGGACGCACACATTGTGATCTAGAAACCCTACAGACGTATAATTCTTATTGGTGTTAAAGCAAGTGTTACTCTTTTGAAACCATCCCACACTAGATGTCTATAATTCACTGCAAGTAGTTATGGAGGTGAATATTACAAGTAGTGTCTTCCAAATTTTGCCGTGTTTGCTACACTAATGTACTTGAGGTTTAATTGAACACACTGCCAGCTGCTTCAAAAGTCCAAGAAGAAGATTGAATAACTTGTGTCTTCAAACAAAGACCAATTGCATAGGTTGTAAACAAAAGGGATCTACGAAATCTACACTCCAGCAAAAAGTTGCACCAGGACGACAAGGACAAGTCAGCAGTAGATTTTATTATCGGACACCTGAAGCTGGGCAAGGCTCAAGGCTCATGGGATCCCTAATCGAGCAAGTGTTGTTACCACCGTTGGGATGTTCCATTCTCCAGTGGATTATCAATTCCATGCTTAACTTTCAATATTTTCTGTCTTTGTGGGAGAATGGCACCGTAATCATGATACGTAAGCCTTCTTCTCGCAGAATCACAGGCCGATCAGTATGCTCTCTTCCCCATCAACGGCGACAGAAAAAGTCATTTTATCTAGACTTCCGAACGGAGTGGAATCGTTACCGTTGCTCCCTGATGAGCAATTTGGTTTCAGGGAGGTGATGTCCACCGATTTCCAACTTCTGCGCATTACAGAGGTCATACGCGTTGCGTTCGAGAGGACAGAGACTGTATGATTTGGCACGATGGTTTAGTTCGAAAAATGATTGGAATGGGGATGGACCGGGCGTTGATTAAACTTATCAGATCTTATTTGGGGGGACGGTCCTTTTTTGGTGCAAGTTGCATCGCGGCCTCCCACTCGTAGACCGAGCCGTTCTGGAGTGCCTCAGGGTTCCTTGTTGGCTCCGGAGTTGTTTTTATTGTATTCCTATGATATTCCTCATGACATAGTGGCTAATCTGGCCACGTACGCCGACTATACGGCCGTGTATCTCTCGTTAAGGAGTGAAGTTCAGATGATAGCGAACCTCCAGGAGGCCGCTGACGACCTTATAGAGTGAGCGCGCAGATGGAGGCCACAGGTTAATAAGCGGATTGCTCTGGGAGAGAGAAGTTAGGTATTTGGGTCCGCAATTGGACAGCTGTTTGACCTGGAGGTCCTGTGTCACCAAAGTTAAAACTAAATTTATCACGACGAATGTTGCTATGCAGAAGCTGCCCCTGAGTCACTTGCAGACCCTGGAAGTACTGCAAAACGGAATGCTAAGATAATTCACGAAGACCTCGTAGTTCGTACGCAATTAGCAGCTTCGCATGGATTTGGGAATTCCGGCGCTCATCGAATGTGTCCGACGATTGGCCATTGAAACATGGAATAGAGCTGTCAACTACAGAAACCTTCCGCTGGCCAGAATATTGGAAACCCCTCCCCCTAGGAAAAGAGTAACTAGGATCCAAGACAGAATCGATATCTAATGATTCATTGGGATTAAGTAGGATGCTTCTGCGTCCGTTTCACAGGAGGACATATTTTTAAAATTCTACCGGGTTGGTGTAACCGGCTACTTCAGAGTGTGGAGACCGAAGGCTCGCCGCCTGGTTCCGGTGAAGTGATAAAGACATCAGAGAGAGGGTCAACAGTCGCCGAACACCTTTACCAATTGGAACATCACAGTATTCACTATCACAGCGGTAAAGCAGGTGGAATTAATGAACACCAACAACTTCAATAGGGAAAACGGTTGCAGACTAAGCAACACATAGGACTGGCAATACATAATTTAGTAAATCACAAAGAGGACAGCCCACAATGGAAACCAGCCGAACAGTGACAGATATGTTTCAACGGAAGGAGACGACGCCAAGGAATACAAGGAGCAGAAGACAACAACACCAATAATTAGAAAACTTCCGAAGAAGCTGACAATATATTCAGCGAAATGTGAAGTATATTCGTCTAATAAACACGGCAAAATCCAAAAATGCACTACTTCAATGCAAAGCAGCAACGAAAACCTACACTCAACTGCAATATTTCTTGTTTACTTGCGATACCTTTGTTCCAAATGGCGAATCCACCACAACGTCTCTTTCATTGGCAATCCAATATTAATCGAGGCGGAACCAGTCTCGGCTACACCAGAATCCTCAATTACGAATTAAAATTTGATAACAATTGGGAATATTGATAAACAAGATGATAATCAAGCGTAGAACTGAAATGTCATTCAATAGGTCGGTTTACACATAAATGACATTTTTCGTACACTATATTTCGAAAACCGACCAACACCCGTCAACCAGTCCATATAGTCCTTATTTAATGAAATGTAAAAGAGTCAAATACCCAATACAGCATTAATTCTTTCAATATCAGCCTTGTTAAATGAAGGAGCAAAATCTGTTCAATGCAGTGGTGACTCGTGGTCAAATTTATGGGGTAGTCATACTGGCAAAAGAGGTGTTTCAAATTTGTAATTCGGATTCTACACCAGAAGGAATCGTTCGAAAATATAATGGATACAAAGCAATAAAACAACAAATCCACTCAGCGAAATCATACATAGATCTAGGGAAATTACGATGCACTTCTCTATTTTTGTCTTTACATGTTTGCCTAATTTTAAATTCTGGCCGACTATTTCCTTTCAGTTGTAAGGGTTTCTAAGAATTTAGTTCATTAGCACTTCTTAGTTCTTTTATTTTGTTCACCACTGACATTAATGATAATACATTCACAAAACATAAGAGAACCTTTAGTACATCAATAACTCAATCAAGCGAAACCATACCCAAACATACCTAATAGTAAACACGTGCTTTACTGTTTTGGGCTTTTGATCCAAGCTGAACTTTCTATAATGTAACTGAAATTCATTATCTGTAATTGCGCAAGTTCTGAAAATCTTCGGTTCCATTGAAGACAACGGGGTCATACTAGGAATCCAGCCGCGTCCAGCGAACACACCGCCACACATACATGTCTGCCTTCATTCGTACACTAACGACTTGTAACTTGAAAAAATATTTTGTCTGTTATTTGGGGGTATTTTTTGACCAACTGATCTAATGCAGAAGCCGCCATTGGTTCAATATATAACCAAAAGTACATTTACAATTAAAAACAGCATAAACAATGACATAAAATTTTCGATGTTGCAATATCTCTTCTTTGTTTCAAAAGTAAACACAATTTATTATAAACAATGGAAACTTTCATATATCAAATTACAGTCTTCAAAAATTATTTCATTCTGTTCATTTTATTATCTATATGAATATTTATTTTTTAATCAAATAGGCAACAAATTATGTCAATAAAATGTATATACGAGATCTGTTCAGAAAATAGCCGAGTTTTATTTTTTCAACTTTTACTATTAATCCTACAAATTATTGGTCCCCGTCCCCTACAATGTGCTCTTCCCTGTTCACACATTTTTCCCAGCGGTGTTTTTACTTCGCATAGCAATCTTGGAAAGCTTCTTTTGAAATGTCAGTGACAAATTCGTTTTAATGTCATCGCTGGTCTCAAAATATCTTTTTAACACTGATTTCAATCTTCGGAATGAAATAAAATCGCAGGGATCCAGACCAGACGAGTAGGAAGGCTGAAGAAGGACAGTATCATCTGATTTTTGGGACAAAACCGACGAATTGACAAAGCGAGCGGGCTCATTGTAATGGTGAAGGAATCATGAGTTGTCTCACCACAACTCTGGACTCTTTTTGCAAATTTGTTCGTGTAACCAGTGTAAAATGCCTTTATGGTACTCATGGTTGACTGTTTGACCTCAAAGAAGAAATTGTGTCCACAATTCCATTAAAATGAAAAAAAAAAAAACAGTGAGCATCACTTTGACATGAAATCGAGACACGTCCTTTTTGGGGGGTGGAGATCCTTTGATTGAACTTCTGTCTCAATGTCGTAGCCGTTCAGTTTTTCGGTCAAAATGTTATGGCACGACCCTATTGAGATGCTAAACTCTTCTGCAAGTTCTCTGACAGTCAAACGACGGTTTGAACGCACCAGATCCTTGATTTTATTAACGTGCGCATCATCAGGTGAAGTCGAGGGCCTTCCTGGTCGAGGATCATCTTCAATTGATTGATGACCACTTTCGAATCGTGTAAACCATTCGTACGACCCATAGCATCATCTCCGTCAGTTTACATCAAAAGTGTCCGTGAAAGTATTCCCTAGTTTGAGGCAAAATTTTACACAGCATCGTTGCTTGAAAATCGCACATTGCAATAATCGATATGAACACTGAAACACCTTGCACACAAATAATAATAACACGATAACTAGACGAGATGTCAACGAGATCCAAACATGTGGATATGAGGGAGGTTATGCCGGACACGATGTTGCCAACAGCACGTTGCCAAGTCTCTCCGTTGGCGCGTAATTCAAAATGTTCAGGTATTATCTGAACAGACCTCGTTTTTACAAACCTATCAAGTTTCTATCCATTTCTGTATTATAAAAATCCCACAATAGTTTCTTTACAAAGAGATGTTGTATTTTTTAATGGTTAAATGTTTATGATTCTTTATCAAGAAGATTAATACCTACACCCTATGAAACTCGGCTATCTCTTTCAAGCTGGCGAATACATCCGAGAAGTTATCCCTAACGATCTTAGGAACCTTCTTAGGATCCTTTTCTGGATATATCAAATAATTTTGCACAACGTAGTCCACATCTTTGACGAATTCTTGTTCTGTTTCGACCAATTCATTCACTACCGCCCTAAAAAGGAAATCCTTATTAACCCACATCAATTTTTAAGTGATTACAATTTTCTACTTACTGTCTTCTAAAAGCTGCATCGCCTGGTAAGCCTGAAGTTGGTGTTGGTTCATCTATGGATTGCAATATCTGACAGGGAACCCAACCTTGTTTTTTGTCTCCTTGCATCTTCCGTACCAACCATCTGGAGTATGAAGAATGAACCAGAATAAATTTTGAAGTTAATCTTTGAATAATAGATTCACTACCTTGCATTCAAATTAGTCCTAGTAGGGGAATGTCTGGAACTCACGTGCGTTCTCCGTGGTCTCACCGCAAGCCTGTGTTGTGCAGCAGTTGTGTCCAATGGCTTTTCACCTTCTATATCTAACTCAGGATTCAACTTTCTTCGTCTGAAATCAAAAAAAGAATACCAAGCGAGGTAAGATGCCGTGATTTTCGCAAATAGTAATAAATCTTACTTGATTGTAGGGCCGGAAGGATCGACTGTTTCCAATAATTCCACTACATCTCCTTCTTGGAGCGAAAGCTCTTCTGCACTGCAAGCTTTATAGTTTTTCCATACTACTAGCAGCTCACCAGGGCTCTACAGTGAATTAAACAACTTCAGAAACTTCTCAGAACTTTAAAATAGGGTGTTAATGTACAAAGGCAAAAGTGTGTGTAATTGTTATAGACTACAAGGAAAGTTAAGTAAGTTGTACACAGAAGGATATTGAAGTTTCACTGTTTATACAAATTTGATAGTAAATGATGGTTAGTGAAACTTCAAATTCAAATAAAACACTGGAGCAATTCCAGAAAACTCTTCCCTACATATAAACAAAAAGGTATTGGAAGCCTACACTTGTTAACTCACTTAATAGGTTATTATTGAAGTACATAGGTGAAACTTTAATATATATTAATTTTACAGATATAGAAGATGACAGATATGTTTTGAAAAGATAATAAAACGAAAACCAAGAGAGTATTTTTTAAGGACTAAACTAGGTTTATTTACACTTTTACATATATACAAAAGCAATGTACATACAGGAGAACGCAGGACGAAAAACATTGTCTGGTTTTATTGTATTTCTCAGATATTTTCGTCTTTTTTTTACAATCGTTCGAGTCAGCCTTGGTAGGGGTCCTGTTTCGTGTTTTTTTAGGAATGTGGTGTGTTGTGTATCTTGTGTGCGCTATAGCTGCAAGAACACAGTGTATATATAAATAATGCAACAGCAAAAGTGATTTTCCAAATTGTAAACAAAATCTTCAAGTGAAAGCGTTTATTACAGCGGTACAGCGGCCTTCCTAGAAACTAATTGGCATTTACTACATACTACTAAGCCTATTAAGAATTTAATAAATTACTAATGGAAGACAATTTAGGAAAGAATATAGGAAAAAGTGGAAGCGTGATGTAAAGGTCCTCGTGTTAGTGCATTGTAGTTTTTTATGCCTAGTTTTATTCAATAACAAAATACTTTTATGTTTCGCAGTTCTTCGCATTTAGAAAACGAATTAGATCTGTAGTTCGTTTTCTAAATGCGAAGAACACTAAAGCAGTCGACATTCATCGACAAATTTGCGAGGTTTACGGAGAAAATGCAATGAGTGACTGATTCAATGGTAAGGAGATGGGTCCGACAGTTCAATGAAGGGCGTGATCAAGTGCACGATAACGAAAGCTTGGTTAATGAAGAATTGGTTCGAGCAGTTGAAGAACCTGTAAAGGAAAACCGTAAGATTACAATATCTGATCTTTCTACGAAATTCCCGCAAATTTCAAGAGCACATCTTCGTGAAATTGTTTCTGAAAAACTGAATTTTCGAAAACTGTGTGCTCGTTGGGTGCCGAAAGCTTTTACAGAGCAACACAAAAAACAGCGTCAGAGCAGTGCACTTGATTTTTTGATATGTTACAACAAGGATGGTGGCGATTTTCTAAGGAAGATAGTGACAAGGGATGAGACTTGGGTCGCTTATGAATCCCTTGAATTGAAACGACAATCAATGGAATGGAAGCACACTTCGTCACCAGGAAAGACTAAAGCCAAGCAAATCTTGACAAACCAAAAAATCATATGCACAGTCTTTTGGCATACACACGGCATTCTACTGGTGCATTTTTTACCACGAGATGAAACAATCATTGCTAATGTTTACTGTGAAACGCTTAGGAAACTGCGTCGCGCAATACAGAATAAGCACCAAAAAATGATCGCAAATGTTATTGTTTTGATTCATGACAATGGCCGACCTCACACTGCGAATAAGACACAACAACTCTTACAGCACCTTGGCTGGACCCAGTTTGACCACCCTTCGTACAGCCCTGACCTCGCCCCTTGCGACTTCCATCTCTTTTTGCACCCGAAAACGTTCCTTAGTGGTCAAAAATTCAACAACGATAAAGAGCTTAAAGAACATGTTACCATATGGTTGACAACACAGGCGGCAACGTTTTATGAGGAAGGCATACAAAAACTTGTGCCACGCTATGACAAGTGCCTACAAAATGGTGGGAGCTATGTAGAAAGATAGTTTAAGGTTTGTAGTTTTTTTTGCAATAGTTTTTCTGTATCTGTACTCGTTTTGTTTTTATTACCAAATAGAACTTAGTTTCTAGACGTGCCTCGTATTAGAAAATTTCCATATTTTATTAGCACATGTTAGAGCACTGTACGGGCCTATTTTTCACGGCCTGATCCGCCAATGGCCCGTTACAGTATGGTGTGGGCGCGCCCGTTGCGTTCATTACCTCGGCACGAGGCCCGCCCGTTAGGAAATTTAGGCCCGTTTGGCCCGTCCAAATTATTTTAGCCTGTTTCATCTATCTATTTCTAAACATTTTTTGATTACTACATTATAATGAGTGGAATGAAACATTTATTTTGTTTTTGTATACTATATTACATGAAACCAAAAGAAAACGTAACATAACATTGCATACATTAAAATTGTTAATACAGACGATAGCGTAAAAACTAAAAAGCATTTACTGCATACGTTATATCCATTCGATGTATTTAATAAAATATTCTCGGCCCGTCAGGTCCGTAGGATTTTAGGCCCGGCCCGCAATGAAAAGAGACGAACCCTGCCCGAGCTCACCTGCGGGCCCGGGCGGACCGGGCTTTTCCTAGCCCGTGCAGTGCTCTAGCATACGTTTAATTTTAGGCGATACACCAAACTTTTATCAAGAATAACTTTTTTTCGAAAAACCTACAATAAAGAAGTTTCCCATATGGATGACACTACAAATATTGGCACAAATTTTACTTTTTCCTAGCAAAAATTCCAAGAGAACAGAAAGAATCCAATCATTTAGTGCTTGTTTTATCAAAAAACATTGGGGTACTCGAAATTACATTAATTTTCTTTTGAATGAGTTTAGGCGTAAGTTAGATTTAAAACAGACGAGAAACAAACATGCGAATATGTGGGGAACAAAATGGGTTGCCTACATTCGCCAAACAATTCAAATTTGAAACGTTCTGCCAAGCTCTACGCTCAAATAACTTTTTTCTGCGTTAGAACAACTAACAACTTACATCGACAGCAGGTGTTCTTTTCTCGGATGTAGACATTTTGCCGGATTAATCTGCAAAACAAAAGATCAATTTTCAGCGCTAACAAAACACGTATTTAGATGAGTCTAATGAACAACACAAAATAAATATTCAACTAAAATAAAATGTGCCAACGTTGTACACACATCGCATTCTATTAATAGTCCCCTATGCACGTATATATTGTATTTATGTATATGCCTCTATATACACGTATATTTTTGATTTCCAATGCGAGTACATAGATCTCGAATCTATAATTAGTTTATAGCGATTTGTCAGTTCAATAATTGACTATCGTCAATTGACGAGTAACCCACTTTTTCCCAATTGAACACCAGCAAAGTCAAAATACGATTCTCTTGCAATTTTCAAACAAAAGAAGCAACCGCATTCTAGAAAAAAATACTATAAACAATGGTGTAATTTTAGAAACGCCAGTTTTATATACATAATTATTACGTATACGCTAAATATTTCGTAGTCAATTAGAGCAAGGTGAAAATATTTTGTGGATATTAATGAGAGCCACGACAAAGGCAAGCCAAAATTTGAACGTTTAATAAATGTTCTTACTTTTATCCTCTGTTACACCAAACAGTTTCAATTTTAAAAGTGGAATATTACGTTCAGTTAAACTTGTTATTAATAGGCATGACATTAAACAAAAATCTTCGTGCAGGAAATGATCGTAAAGTTGCGGTTTTTAGAAAAACTATCTCCTCTGTTCAGCTATATAACGTCTTGAACACTACAAGACAAAGTTTGTGCATCCCCATCTTTTCTTCATTGGTTCAACCGTTTTGTAAGTTATCTGCTCCTTTAACTTGATATATTTTTCTAATGATTTATTTCTGAGATTATAAAATAGTACTTTGAATACAAAGATATTTGCTATCTTTTCTGAGGTGCCACTGATATCTATTTTTCTGATCTCACTGCGCTTTAGTTCTACGAAGTACTTATTTCTTAATAATAAATAACTAATAATTTTGGCATCTATTGCAGGAGGGAGTTGTTTGTTAATACAACGTGTGTATAAATTGGCGCAAATCGAAGATCTTAACATCAAAATATTATAACATGCTTCATACGTCTTCACGAGGTTCTTGAAGTTCGGACATTTAGTCTACAAATAAACGTTAGTATTCGATATCTGTTGATATAGATAACTACGATTTAGAATAAAGAAGAATTTTTAATACTGTTTTTTCGTAAACGTTTTCTTTTTCACTTTAAGGATTATTTTTAACATTTCTTCATTAACATACTTTCACGAGAAACACATTGGGCAACATGGTAGCTAACAATAGGTTTGTATTCTAATGTGATTCCAATCAAAAACATTACTGTCGCCGAGGTCTTCCATCTCTTCCTGAAGTAGACCAGTTGGTCTTTGTTCCCATTCTTCCTCTACGTTTCTGCTCAATCTCGCAGACGGATGTTGGTTGAGGTTTCTTTCTTCATTTTGGGTGTTTAGCGTGTATTGAAAGCGTCCGAACCTCTCTACGGATGAGAGTGCGTCAACTACAATTTTCTACTCTTCGTCTTGTAAGCATTTTGGATTCTTTTAGTCTTCAGCAGGTGACTAGACTCCCTTCGTGTGTTGCTTGAAAGTAGACAACTGTAGATCTTACCACTGCTGCCGCTTGGTCACATACCAGGGGGCCGAAGCAAAGGATCCTAGAATCCTATTTTGTTGTAATTCCAGTGCGTTTGGTTGATATTTAGCCATTGAGGATCATGCAACTGATTCGTACATCATCAGTGGCCGCAGCGTAGAAGTTTAAATTCTGAGTTTGGCGCTCATATCGAGCGCACTATTCCAGTTCATTATAGGATTCTTCGCGATGGCCAACTTCCTCCTGACTTCGTAGACATGGCCCGCCCGCATCAACCTTTTATCTATCACGAGACCGTGATACTTCACTTACTTTTCCCTTTGCAGACGAGTGCCGCCCACTGAGACATTTATAGGGGAATCCTTCGTTATTAGATTAGGTAAATCTTCATTATTAGGTTACATAAATCTTACCGCTATAAACTTGGTAGGATAGTCTCCAGTTTTTTGTATAATAGATCGATGTAATCTATCGTTTCGTTTACTAGACAAAGAAGCATTTGTCTCCTTCTGGAATAAATATGCGGACTGTAAATTACCTAGTCGGATATCAATACGAAATGTAGTGCCATTTGCTCGGTGAACATATAGAAAACAGGATGAAAACGGAATTGAAAGATAAAAAAACTGTGGTTGTGTGTGGACGAAACAACAGATCGTCAAAAACATTCTGTGGTTAATGTAATGGTACGTTCAATGGAACCACATCGACCGCCATCCTCCTTCTTACTTGCTTCCAAAAGAATTATAAATTGTACTGCCGATAAGATTTTAATGGTGGTGTTGAACTCATTGAATAAATTTGAAGTTTCAACTAAGCAACTTTTAATGTTTATGAGTGATGGTGCCGCAAACATGCGTTCTTTAGGCCGATCTCTTAAAGAACACAGTGGTAACTTCTTACATGTAACGTGTAAAATCCATACTCTAAGTCTTGCGGCACAAACGATTCCTACATGTTTTCCACTAATAAATGCATTGATTGCTAGTTCAAAGGCAGTGTTTCTAAAGTCCCCGAAACGTACCCGACTATTTCACAAACTGTGTCCTGATTTACCTGAACCACCACAGCCGATTGTTACACGTTGGGGAACATGGTTGCAGGCTGCGTTTTACTACAACCAATATTTTGATCAAGTAAAGAAGGTAGTTTTAAAATTCAATCTTACAGAAGCTGCAGCAATCAACAAAAGCCAGGAAATATTTCAAGATAGTCAAGTTAAAACAGAACTATTCACAACAATTACTTCGGACTAGCGGAGGGAATAGAAAAATTACAAAATGTTTCAATGTCGCTAGTGGATTCTGTTCAAATTGTGAATGATGTTCACGCACAGTTATACGCTGTAGAAGGCGAAACAAATTGGTGTGTAATACGAAAATTTGAAAGTATTTTAGAGAAAGACTCCGATTTTCTTATATTAAGACAAATTTGTGAAGGTGCGTGTGAAGATGCATTAAGTTATTTCAAAGATTATTTTAAATATGTAAATATAACATCGCTAGATGCCGAACGGTCGTTTTCGGCATTAAAAAACATTTATTCCACACGTCGTACTCACTTGACTGAAACAGCTGTGGAAACATAACTAATGATTCAAATAATTAACAGATGTTACCCAGTTTGTAATTTCGCGGAAGACTTTTAAAACGGTAAGTGTTTCAGCACGTTTTATAATTTATTTCTTACCTTCTATTTTATGTGTTAACTTTTATGCGCTCGCCACGCCTCTGGCTGTTTCCGCATATTTGCCCAGGTTAATGATTACTTTGCTTAGCAACGAGCTCTTTAAATCAGTCTGGTGTCACAAGAAACAATTTGGCGGTCTTTTCTAGCCAACTTTGGGTAACAACAAAAACAGATTGCCAAAACTTTTATTGCTGCATATCGTCATATTTCTTAGGTTAAACTATAACATATGTGATATCGTTGGATTTGTCTTTCGATTACCTTTCCAAAAACGTGAAAATGTGTAGGGTGTTCTATTTAAAAAAAGAAAGTAGACGTTACTTCCGGTGCAACAGGAAATACAATTGAAATGCTGATAACGGCAAAAGTTAGTTCACAAAAAATAGAAATCGACCTATTTGTTCTAAAAACGCTAGCTTCTGTCGTTCAGAAGTTAGCATGGGAGGGAGACACTTTAGGATCGAGCTGTATATGTTATATCATTAAAATTTAAATAATTGGTTACACACATATGAAAGAGATTTTATTTAAATCCCGTTTGGTTTCAATTTTTACAAATTTGTACAACGTATAAATAAAAACATAAATGTGTACTATAGTTCAGTTTTCTTTCTACATGATCGAAATGTCTTCTTTTCTATTCTAGATCCCCAGGAACCCAATGAATTTGCAATACGTTACATATAAACATTTCTAATCTTTACATTCCAATTGACTTCTAAAATACTACGATATTACGTAGTTAAAGTTTTAAATAAATATTTAAAACATGTGCCATGTGGAATATCATTCCCTAACCAAATATGACGCCTACGCAAGGAAGCAATGTAGGTTACCTTGCGAATAACACGAACAATTCGGAAATGCTGCTCGACGTGATCGGAATGCCGTCGTAGTTAGTCGAGTGCACAAAAAACTTCTATGTAATTAATTGGTCTATATAAAGATTGGGTCAGTCAATCGTAAATATCATTCAGTTGGTCAAATGCCAAAGAGCCGACTGTGTGATGCGGAGCTCAGGTGCCAACATCGTAACGGTATAGCGTATTAGATGCTCATTAATTCGTATCAATTTAAGATGGAATATGGATTGATTGCCAATAATGCATTGCTTACAAATGAAGTTGACAAGGTATGGTGCCTTGTTATAGAATCTTATTGTTTTTGGTATATTCATTGCTCTGGTATACTAGTTTTCCTTAATTAGAAACATGCATTCTTAAATTCAAAACTTATTTTCGTTCAAAACCTCGTCAGCTATTGATGAAAACATGGTTCTTATTAGTCACCATTTACTAAACTTTGCACGCAAACGGTTTCATATTTTCAGCTGTTTGTTGACGTAATTCATTTCAGCGTTTCGGAATATGTCATCTATTTATAGCGTGTGTGTCGTTTCCAGTATCAAGGTAGATACCGCTGGGTCAGTGAAGCTCTTGTTTTCTTTGTTTCAAAAGCGAAACTTGCAATTCGTCATCGCCAACTTCACGTATGTATTTGGGTCATGCTCTGTTTTGTGGTTTTCATGTGAGGATGTATATAATTCATACATACGTAATACTCTATCAGAATCGCTTAGATATTTAACAGGCACTGAAAAGTTTATTCTGGATTAGTTCCTGTAAGCAGCAATATTTTTTCCTTTGAAATTCCTAATTATACAATAATGAACGCTGTGTTGCCGGATAGGTGTCACAAAAGAAAAAATGATTACCGATTTATTTATACAAAAATTATTCTTTATAGAAGTTTTTGGTTGTTCTCAAACTCATAAATAACAGTAGATGTTGTGCTAATACCTAGTTGCATTGATCCTAATGCTTTTCACATCCTGTTAATGACTATAATGTTAGCAAAACACGATTATTTTTTCTTATACAATGTTTTTTAATTATTTATATTTTCAACTTTCACACATTAGGAGAGACAGGTGGACACTCTTCTCGTCCAGAAGTTCATCAGGACTTAAAAAACAAGACATACAGGACTGAACCTCGGTATATAGGAAAACCTACAAAGGATAAAAACAGAGAGAACACATTCATACAACCACTCGCACCTTGCGAAGAAAATTGTATACCTCTTGGTAGACGACGGTATTGCTGGAATATAATACAGATAAATAGTTGAAAGGGTTGTCAATTTCTTTGGATACATTTTCCAGAAATAGCTGTCGGTCTTCTCTGAAATGCTCACAACTCATAATTATGTGTTCCAATGTTCCAACCTCCCCGCATGGGCATAAATCATTTTCGTTTTTATGTATTTTATAAAGGTAGCTGCTACATAATCCATGATTACAACGAAGGCGGCATATGGTTTTGACAAAATCTCTTGGCACAATGTGATTCTTTCTTCTCACAACACAACTCCTCTCTTCGAAAGTTCTTACACCAGTTTTGAAATAAGTGTCTTTTTAACAATTAAATACTGCGTGATATTACAATCAAAATAATTAGATATTAGCACAATATTAATAGAATAGGGTGAGCTAATCGTAAACAATCTTTGATAGATCACATTTGTACCTTAAATAACTTCATTACAAGGGTAAGTTGGAAAGTTTCCGGAATGACAATGGAAATAAAATAAATCGAATTCAAATTATATTTTATTTTTCAATATAATTCCCTAGAAGCTCAACACACCTGGTACAACGTTTCTCTAGCTTCTCGATTCCCTCCCGGAAGTGAGTTTCTTCGAGGTTTCCAAAATAATCATTTACAGCCTCTATCAGTTCTTCATTCGACCAAAATCTCTTTCCACCTAGAATTGTTTTGAGTTTCGGGAACAGGTGGAAATCCGCCGAAGCCAAATCAAGCGAATACGGTGGATGCGGAAGCATTTTTGCTGAGCGATTGCACTTGAATGAGCGGGCGCATTTTAGTGGTGAAACAACACTTTTTTTCTTTACCATTCCCGGGCATTTTTCTTGAATTGCTGCTGTCCATTTGTCCAAAAGTGTTGTGTAATATTGGCCAGTAACGGTTTTTCCTTTTTCAAGGTAATCAATTGGCAAAATTCCTTTTGCGTCCCAAAAAACCGATGACATCACCTTTTCAGCCGAGTGAATGGTCTTTGCCTTCTTCGGAACCGATTCACCGCGTTCAATTCAGTGTTTTGATTGCATTTTTGTTTCTGGTGTGTAGTGATGGATCAAAGTCTCATTCATGGTCACGAATCGTCTCTTGAAATTCGTTGGATTCCTCGTAAACACTTCTAAACAGTCGGCTGAGGTTTGAGCTCGAATGCGTTTTTGCTCTGAAATGAGAAAATGCGGCACCCATCTTGTAGAAAGCTTTTTTAAACCAAATTCATTATATAAAATATGAACTATTCGTTTACAAGAGATGCCCACGGCTTCTTGAATTTAACGCACTTTCATTCGGCGTTCTACCAAAACCACGTAATGGATTTTATCCACAATTTCTGACGTGGCACTATGGGGTCACGCGGTTGAGATCCGACCAAAAATGGTTTTTACAAAATTTCACAATTCATGCCGAAAATATGCTCACATTACTCAGAAGAGGTCAAAGCCTAACGTACAGATATTTATTTTTAATTTTATGGCGAAACAACTTTCAAACCTTATTAACAAGCTGCATTTGCGTAAGTTAATTCATCGTAGAATTAAAACGTGAAATTGGTATTGCTGCATTAAGTGTCATACATGGATAGAAAAAGCTCGTCTTGCTCTACATTTTAGCGTTAAAAAATTACAGATTAGTAGATTTGTATTTGCGCAATGACCTATCGAATTAGTGGGTGTCAAATTAAAGACTTATTAAACTTCGTGGAAGGTTTCAACTATTATCAGGGTCTATCCCGGCAAAACTGATGATACATATAGATAGTCTCGGATGTCCTGCATAATATCCTAAAAGAAAATCTTGCGGTTTTGCTGCGTTTATTGTACGGCTAACGAAAAACGGTCAGCACGCGCTTAGTCTACAGTGACATTACAATTTCTACCTTGGGAACTATCACACCTGTATCTTTTATTTAGTTACTTAATTTGTTACTGTAAATTTCAAATCAGTGTTGGGATAAATTATAATTTGTTAAAAAAATTCATAAATGATTGATTTTCAATTTGTTTTGATAATATAACTTTTGTAACTTATTAATTATTTCATTTTGAACGATCTTAAATTTATTGATTTTTGTAAATTTTATTCTTGTACTTTTACTTATATCTTTAAATTTAATAAGTGGCTTTTTTACAGTTATTTGTTCGATGTTTGAAATTGTTATTGAAAAATAGCTCAAACTAGAATATCTATAAATTTTAGAAGGCTGTTTTACCACACCGGGCATATTGTTGATAAGAATTTCACAAACATATTTACCGAATGTTAAAAAGGAAACAGAAAACGATCAATAATAGAGCATTGAAAAACAAGACTATATCAAAATAATATTTATAAGAGAAATATTTTCTTGTGGTTTAGTGTAATATTCGATTTAGTATATATAATCAACTCCAGTTCAGACATATGCAGTTGGTCCTAAGACATTCTACGATCCAAAATATTTTGTACTTGAAGGGTATTTGACCAAAATGAGTAACTTTAAAATAGCTAAACGTACTTTGTGCGCTGCTTTCATAGAACACGGGAGCTGCTTGTGCAATTTGAAGTAAGGGAAGAACCTTCGACGTCATCTGGAATGGTACGTGGAAGACCGTGCAAGACTTTTGAAATTTCAGCTGAAACGACCCAAAGGCGTAAAGCAATTAAATTCTTTCGCGAATCTGGATTCGATCATATTCACAGCTCATATGTACGAGGATTGCGCTCAATTGGACAAACCGTTAAAGCTGAAATTATACAAGAATTACACGCGGCATCAATAGTAAAAAAGAGGTTCCACTGTAAATGCTAAGAAACAACACAACTGCGGAACCATTTACACCGGATGAAGCTCTGGCTATATACAACGATATATCTTTAACAAGAAACGGGTACCAATATTTATTAAATTGCTTGCACACTAAACAATGCAGTTTATTGCCATCGTACAAGAAACTGAGGGATGCTAAGGTTGAATGTTATCCAACTCCAATTGAAATTACTGTCATACATAAGTGCGAAAGTAACGCTACAGTCGCTCTTCGATCACACATGCAAGAGAATTTTGATGATCGATTCTGTTGACCTGCAAAAATCATTGCAGTTACGTTTATACACTAAGTGGGGCTGTGATGGTTCAAGTCGCTATAGCTTAAATGTGTCCTTTTTTAATAAATTAAATATGAAGCTATGCAGATAATCATTTTCCTACATACATTGTCTAGTAAGTTAACCAGCATGTAAAATAATAAATAGCGAAGATAAGTAGACAAATGGCAAACAAATATTCACGGCATACTCAGCACTACACAAATTATTAATTAACTCGGAAAGGCCGTTTCAAAGACACGTGGGCTGAGGATTATGAAGGCGGCTGATTAATAATTTGTGCGGTGCGGGGTGTACCGAGAATTTTTGTTTCCCATACTACCCCACAGTCCTTGCTATCATTATTAGCTAGGTAAATGTTAATTAGAGTTCAACATAAAATGAATAAATTTATTTAACACTGCACATTCAGTTTTTTCAGGAGTAAGAAATATAATAAGAATGTACTGAAAGTTGTTTAAAAAATTTCACAATTTAGCTAAATAGAAATATTTATGAAAAAACTTCTTGGGTGAATTTCTTAAGGCAATGCATAACATGGACATTACACAAAATAATACTTCCGACATGTTAGTAAATATTCAATAAAATACAAGGAATCGCATTACAGTTTATATGAAGCGAAATGGTGTTCATTTGGAATCGATATGCATGAATTAAATTTTGCAGTTTATTTTTGAATATGAATATCTTTGGAAAAACAAAAGTTTATAATATTTCCTCAGAGTACTGTATGAATTGTAGCAAGAAACTTATCCGCATAGCTTCATATTAAAATTAACTAAAGAACGACGCATTTTAGGTATATAGGGAAATGTTGATAAAAAAAAAATGTTCCCAGCTTCTCTATCGGATCGCGGAAAAGTATACAGGATAATCCATAAAAAAAAATTGAAATAGTATGAATCCAACATGGTAACTATTTAGATGGTCATCTTATAGACTCCAGTTGATATAAAAAAAACCTTTCTATATATTGCCTGAAACTCCAAGAAATACTCAATCGAATAAAATTTGAATCACCTCCCTAGCGCGTAAGGCGTTTAGGATATGAGGCATTCAAGAAACAGCGATATTTCGCAAGAATCTCAAACTATGTCGATTATCTCAAAAACTAAGATAGATAGGTAATATTGATGAAAGTTGAGATGAATTAAGGAGAAGAATCTAAAATCGTAATAATATACAGGTATTCCATTCCAAAAACTACACTTGTATCGTACGCACGGGGAAACTGTAACATTATAATTTATATAATTTTATGTTGTACAGCACTTGTCTCCGAATATTTTTTATTTCAAAGCCTTTTCTCTAAATGGCTCAGGAAGGGAATTATCGTCCACCCACGCACTGGATGGACACGCTGCACAATAATTTATAATAGGAAAATGTAATAAAGAAAAATAGGCCCAGGAACGCAAATTTCCTGTAAAAAAAAAGATTTTAATGAATACGAGGGTGGATCAATAAATACCCGTGTTTGAAGATCGCGTTACTGGGGGATTTCGACATTACTATCGTGCACTGCCATCTTTCAAACGATAAAAAAATTCAAATAGATTCATAGGTTAGTTTCGATTTGACAGCCATTTGTATAAGACGTGTTTAGTGTTTTTGTATAAAATGGCAAAGGAACAATATCCTTCAGTAATTCGCTTTCTGCTTTTAGATGGAAAACGTCATCTATGTATCCCTACCGATACCCAGAGGTCACTTCTCTCTAGTGATTGCTCAGCCCCTAAATTATACGGTCTCCCTAAAATTTACAAACCTAATATCCCCTTACGTCCTATTGTTAGCACTCTCAATACCCCAATTTTCAAATTATCGATGTACCCTTCTAACCTTCTAAAACCTTACGCTGGACACAGTGACTCTTTCATCCAAAATTCCTAACATTTCGACAAACGATTGAAAGTCGAGTCGAGGGTAGATCCAGGTGAGTTACTTGTCAGTTTTTATGTCGAATCCATATTCACCAAAGTTCCCCTACCGAATACAGTATCCACTATTAGAGAGTTCCTCATCTCCAATGATCAACCGGATGATCTAGTTGGCTTGGTTGAAGCTTGTCTTTCTCCTACCTATTTTCAGTTTCATGGTAAATACTACAAACAAGTCTCAAGTGCAGCTATGAGATCGCCTCTGTCTCCTGTCGTCGCCATCTTCATGGAAGTGTTCGAACAACGATCCCTATTATCTTACAACTTTAAGCCGATGTGTTGGTACAGGTACCTTGATGACACCTTTGTCATCTGGCCTCATGGACATGAATCTTTAAACAATTTCCTATCGTTTCTGAATTCCCAACATAATTCCATACGCTTCACCATGGAAGTCCAATCGGACGGTTGCCTTCCTTTCCTAAATGTTTCTAGATGTTTCCTAGATGAAACCACATCTTCTATGTGACTGGTGTATGTAACTGGTGTGACATTATACGAACGTTTTAAATTTAATGGAAATCAGCCCGTTCGCATTTTAGCTTCAACACGGAGAAATGCATGTGATGGCACCACTCTGTTAGGAAATCGCTCTTCATAAAGTGTTGCTGCTATGACACTCTCCATAAATTAATAACCCATAATCTCCATTCATTTGGAGAAAAATTAGAAGGCATTTTGGAGATTTTATAATAACACTACTTCGCTACGTATTTAACTATAGGTACGTATGTCTGGATCTTTTTTGTTCAAACAACCTATACGATTGTATACCAGTATATCTACAACTAAATGTAAACTAACAATTTATAATATGTTTTTATTAATAGTTATTTGATAAATGAATTTTTTGTTTATAAAGTCAAAAAGATGAGGGGTGCAGTTTAAAAAAAAATGGTTTGTGGTGGGCTCCTTGGAGGGTAATTTACTAGGGGTAGATTTAAAAAGTATATCTTTTAGGATTCTGCAACGCATTTTCGACGACACCTTGCTCGATCTTATATCTTTACAAATAAAGAATATATCACTTGTAACATTAAATCTGGGACACCCGGTATGTATACAGAAAGTACATTACACGCACGACGTTCCGTTAAAAAACTTCTGCAAGTAGCAATAATCGAGCATTTAAACCTTATAATAAACGGGTATTTATTAAATAAATTAAATAAATAAATAAACAGGTTTCAATTTGATAAATGTAGTTCATTGTTGTAATAAATTCATTAGTCAATATAATAATTTTTCCATTACTTTAACAAAACGTAGACAACGAATACGATTTATTGAATTCATTTTTTCAGTGACGACTTTGTAATCCTTCATGCAATATTAGTGTATTGATGCAATAAATCTTATGAAGTCCATTGGAAATAAAAACATCATCTACTACTAAACCTTATATTTACCAAACACTAACTCACACTATATAATATTATCATACGATCACATCCAAGGAAAACAGAACTCACGCGGGATCACGGAGAAAATTCGACAGTCCGTTCAGTCCAGCAAACGAAAATAAAACAATTTCCACTACTCCAACTATTCGAGTCGAGCGTGCAACGGGACGGAACGCGTCCGATCGAGCGACACGAAAATATTGCAAGCACCGCTGGAAATTCGACTGGTGTCGCTTTTACGCCGAAAACGGTTTTATCCGGCGGCTGTAGTCGGTTCGGCGGACGCTCAAGTGCTACCGAATGGCCCGCAGACTACTGGGACGGTTGTACCTATATCCCTTACATCTCTCGAGTCTAAAATTAATCAACGTGCCGTTATTTATTGGCTTGCATCGTAAGAACGCGACCACGCAAGAGGAGACTTGGGTGCTGTAGGAGACAGCAATCGTTGGTTAGAAAAAAATAACTTTTGATGGGATGTCATGCTATAGATTTTTTGAGTATTGAAATATTGAAATTGGAATTCTAATGCATTAATCACAACTGGCTACTTTTAAAATAGGCAAACGGAAATTCAAATTACAAAAAAAAATTAAGCACGCTAATTATATTTAATGCCGTAGCACACTTTTACACCTCTGTTCAATGAAAAAGCGTACAGCTACATTTTAGCTGTGTAATTTAATCTTTAATTGTTGATTTCACAAAATATTCGTCGCTGTCAATATTGTCACTGTCACAAAATATATTTTGAATTTGAATAACATTAATTAATTATATTTAAAGTTTCGAATGCCACCTCAATCAAGTAATATTCAAAAAGCACAAATTGTGGCCAAAGTTGAATGTGGATGGTCAATCCGCATGTTGGCAGATTTAGGTGTGAATAAGAGTACTATACTAAAAATCAAAAAAAGGATTGATCTGGAACAAACATTTAGTCGAAAAGTCGCTTCTGGTGCAAAACGAATTTCAAACGACGTCCAACTTCTTAAGGGACCGCCCATTTGAAACGGTTGCTACCGCTGCATTTGAAACAAATTTTCCCGGCTCCAGACCGACTTCTTGCAGGAGGATCCTTGCTTCAGATATAAAAAATTATGCGAATGCTAGAAAAGGCATTCTGACTGCAGAAGCAAAACAGGGTAGAATTTTGTTTGCCTTAAATCATCTAAACCGGTATGCAGAGTTTTGGAACAGAGTTGTGTTTACTGATGAAAAGGTCTTCAAATCCTGTAAAGATGGACGTCTAAGAGTTTACGGACCACGTGGCACAAGATTTGAAGAAAAATACGTTACTGGTGCCCAAATTTCGGGAAGATTTGCAGTAAATGTGTGGGCGTGGATAAGTGTTAATGGAGCTGGTGTTTGCTGGAGACTCAATGGTGGAAATGTCAATTCTATCGTTTATCGCAACATTTTAAATGATGGTATGTTGCCCTCGGTTCAGGAAATATACGGCGACAATAACTTCATTTTTCAACAGGAGAATTGCCCAATCCACACGGCAAACATTATTCAGCGGTGGTTTGTGGAACAAAATATTGAAAATTTACCGTGGCCATCTAATAGCCCTGACTTAAACTCAATAGAAAATGTTTGGGGTTGGATGGTCAAAAAAATGTACAAAAGAAATTTTCGACCACGGAATAGGGAGGAATTGTGGGAAGCCATTGAAACTGCTTGGGAAGATCTTCATTTGAATGATTTTTTTTTTTAATTTAATTGGATCTATGCCCAGAAGACTCCACAACGTTTTAGAAAAGGATGGGGCCAGGATTAATTACACTGGATAACAAATTTTAGTTTTTCTTGTTGTATCTTGTTTGAAAAGTGCATTTTTTTGTTCATTTTGGGGCGCAAGTTTTTTTATTTTATTTTTAACAAAATAATAAAAAATAGATATTTTTACACTTTCAGAGTCACTAAATGCGCCGTTTTTTTGCTATTCTTTTGTGAATTATTTCTGGAGCATCTCTAAGAAGAGTCCAACAGTAGTCGGCAAGCATGGAAGCATTCCAATTTCCCTGGTACCTTTTCTCCATTGTTGATATATCCTGATGGAAGCGTTCGCCATGCTCATCACTTACAGCTCCGCAGCTTCCAGGAAAAAGGTCCAAGTGTGAGTGTAGGAAATGGATCTTTAGAGACATATTGCAACCCATTTTTTGATACGATAGCAGCATATTTTCAGCAAGAGTAACGTAATTGTCAGCTTCTTTATTTCCCAAGAAATAAATGACCACGAGGCGAAAGTCATTCCAAGCATTTTTTTCAATATCTGTTAGAGTGATGTGAAAATGTTCGACTTTCAGAATATTTCGAATCTGTGGCCCAACAAAAATACCTTCTTTAATTTTTGCTTCACTTAGCCTTGGGAATTTCTGACGCAGGTACTGAAAAGCTGGTCCATCTCTATTCAGTGCCTTAACAAAGTTTTTCATTATGCCCAATTTGATGTGCAGTGGTGGCAACAAAATCTTTTTGGAGTCTACCAATGGCATATGTTGTACATTCTTTTGACCTGGCTCTAATGATTGTGGAATAGGCCAGTCTTGTCTTTTGTAATGAAGTGCCTTTGCCCGACTGTCCCATTCACACAAAAAAACAGCAAAACTTGGTATAGCCTAGCCCTAACCCAACTAAAGTGCAACAACCTTTAAGTCGCCACAGATCTTCCATTAGTGCTCATCGTATTTTATGCTTGTCAATAGGTACTTCATATTGTCGTATGATTCTCTCATGCGAACGACATATCCACGGAATAACGTGAATATTTCCATATCAATATAGCCTTAACTGAATTCGTCTATAACATCTCCTTCCTCTGGCTTGTAGTTTATATTAAAAGCCGCCTATAAGCCGCCAATAAACCGCTAATGTTATTGCAGAAAACCAAGTTATTTTCCATGTCAAAAAATGGTACTAGACCTTTATGGCGATTACAAAAAACACATACCGAAACATCGTCTTCCAATAAGTTCCACTGCCGCAGTCTTGATCCTAGTAACTCTGCCTTACTTTTTGGAAGTTTTAGATCTCTCACGAGATCGTTTACTTCTGACTGGGTTATTTTGTGCGGTTGGCGGTTTGACGTGCTTGATGTGAAATCAGGATCTCTTAATGTTGATAGCATATCTTCTTCATGACAAATCGCTGTATCGTTATTATCTGATTCGTAAGGGAATGTTCCCGGGGTTCTGGAATAGGAAGTTCGTTACTATGGGGTACAGGTCTCATGGCAGATGGTATATTTGGATAGTTGATAACCGATTTTTTCTTCTTGGATATACCTGTGCCTTGACCAACACGAGATATCATGCAGAAATAGCAATCATTAACATGATTTGTAGGCTCTCTCCAGACCATTGGGACAGCAAACCGCATAGATCGTTTTTTATGATTTAACCAGTTTCTCAGATTTGAAGCGCATGTATTACAGCAGATATGTGGCGCCCAGTGTTTGTCTTGATCCCGTATTTTGCAACCGAAATAAAGCCGATATGCCTGTTTTATCAATGGAGTAATAGACCGCTTCTGAGACGCAAAAGTCACTTCACCACAAACATAACAGAAGTGATCTGGATTGTTTACACACTTTCGAGACATCTTACAATGTCAACTATTCGATTAGACTCACTAACTTCGACTGACTAACCTCTCCGCTTTGTAGCTGCTTATATACCCAAATACGGCTTCTAGATTTTTAGAGAATATTCGAGAAGATTCGAGAATTTTCTATTCCATTCCATAATATTCGCGATAGTGGCGTTTGTGATTTGTTTGTATACAGGAGCTGTTCAGTACAAGGCGGACTTGCGGTTACAGTGTTAATATATAGGGACACATGACATCACGTATCTCTAAAACTTGAACTAATATTAAAACGATAAGTTTATTTTCGGTTTTACCACACCAAAAATAATAATATTTAGTCGACTATTTAACTTTCTTGTTGTTGTCATATTTTGTTATTACACGCTTTTACAATGATTTAGTAATGATGAAATGTTTGTGCAATTTTAGACCAAAAATAGAAGGCAAATTTGTTATCTCCGATTTTTGGTGTGAATTGCCCGAAATGGAAAATTGTAAAGTCTAATGCAAAAATTACTACATATCAGTTTAAAATTACCTACCACTTCTAAAATTTTCACTTGACTGCTCTCGGAACAGCAGAAATAACTCCAAGAACAGTTTAAACAGCTCCCGAAATAGCTTAAACAGCTCTCGGAACGGCTTAAACAGCTCTCAGAATAGTTTAAACAGCTCCCGGAACAGTTTAAACAACTCCTGTCTCAAATTGCCCTGTTCCGGAAGCTATTTAAGCTATTCCGAGAGCTGTTTAAGCTATTCGGAAGCTGTTCCGGAAGCTGTTTAAGCTATTCCGGGGGCTGTTTAAGCTATTCTAGGAAGCGGTTCCCGTTTCAAATAATACCTGTCATCCTACATCTACCACCCCAGAAGTGTACCCCTTAGAGTCTCTAGTACACCCGGGGGTACACTTCTTAGAGCCGATGTCACCTGGGGCACCCCAAACCAACCCTTCTCATGGTACACCTGGATGGTTGGTCCAGAACTCTCATTGTTATACTACTAGCAAGCATTTAAATACTAATAATGATACAAGGTCCAACATCCACCATGTATAGACGAGCGTTCCGTAGTCTACGGCTCATCGATGTACCTTTTTGGAAGGTGGTAGCTGTATTTGAAATTGTCAAATACATTTGAAGTTAGCGGCTACATGTCTAGATGAGAACATCTTTAATTAAAGTGTTTTTACCTAATTTTTAGGTTATAACCTCAAATTTCAGGTGATATTCAACGATTCTTGTGTTATAATTACAGCTTGCAGAGATAATATTCCTGAATTTTTTTACAATGTACTCCACAAAAAAATTTTGGGGAATTTCACACTAAGAATAGGAGGTAAATTTGTTACCTCCTACTTTTGGTGTAAATTAACACAAATAGAAGTGTAATGTGAAAATTACCACATTTCAGTTTAAAATTACCTACTACTTTTAAAATGTTCACTTTGTATTCAAAATTCTGAATGACAGATTGGACCCAGCACACACACACTCCATGCTCATCCGACGCGTGGAGCAATCGCCGCATACTGGACCCATCTCACTGCCAGCCCAGGCGTGAACTGGTTTATGCCAGCCACACAGTTTTCATGGGTCACAATGGGGGCATAATTTAAACTCTCCATGGGTACTTCTCTCTTGTACATCGTTAGTTCCCCTAAATTTTGTTCTTTTTTCGGTTAATGAATCCAAATTAACTGCATCCTCCTCCTCGGATTCGGAATGCACATCAAGACGACGCGTAGTATCTCCATGGTGGGATTCAACAACCTGAGATTAGGTTCAATATGCGGTGCCTTGTCACAACCATGGACATGTGAATATGTTAGGTGGGTATGGGTAATCATGGCATCAATTTGTGCCGGGCGGAGTCGAGCGTTCGGGATGTCACAGACATGGGGATTTATTCTGGTCAGACAGATTCAATTTCGGGCCACCATTCGCACGTGTTCCCTCTGCAGTAGTAGTAAAGAAACTGATGAATTTCAATGTTAATTTCGCTTTATGAACAATGTGAGATATCCAGAATGTGTACTGGTCGGTTCTTGAATACCATGTTACGGACAATTTAAACCAGCACCGTTCGCAATGCCTTATAGATGTTTTTTGTTTTTACCATGTTTGAACGTAACCTTAACAATACTTAAGCTTGAATGAGTTGAGTTGAGCGAAACCATTTTTGTACTGCTATTGTTTTTTTTTTTTTAGAAAATCTAACATACCTTTTCTTCCTGGAAGAAACTAATATCAAACAAGGATCCAGCTTGAGATCTGACCAAAATAGCTTTTAACATTTTTGCAAGATTCATGATTAATACTTCACTATGAACTGCATATGCTACGATTTGATTTAGCCCCTATAAAAGAACTATGTATGTAGCTTCCACATTCTGCAAGTTTAAACCTGTTCATGGCAGATTATCAAGCTTTGTTCTTTATAAATTAAAATTGATTTCATTTCTTTGACATAACCAATGAAAATGTTGACATCATCTTCATTTGACGCGAAAAATGACAACCGTCAAAAGTATATTATGTAGAGGTTAACAACGTTCTTGTAAAAGAACTATCATCAGTGTCCTTACGATGGGATCATGCTAAAAATTAATTCGTTCTTCTTCTGTACACTTTTGTTTCTATTTGTGGATAAAATCTTGGAAACTGACGGAAATGCTATGAACTCATTGTCGACACAGTATGTAACATCTAAATACTCGCGCGTTAAACATTGGCAACCTTATACTGTACATTCGAAGAACGTCAGAGATTCAGGGATGAAGTATGTTAGAGAACACCTCAGCCGCAAAGGAAGATTGGCACACCACGGTCATCATAATCATAATAAAATAATCTTCAGACTGTGGAATCCAGATGGTACCACCACTAATAAACCGGTCATAATACGTCGTTTAAAAAAGAAAGATCCCAGGTACGTATGTTCAGATTATAGTTAGACATCTTTCACTTTTTGATATCTCCATTTTAGAGCACATCAACTCGATTGGAACAAACGGCACATAGCATTGGAAACCTTTGCGAAACGTTTGAACGCAACATCGGCGAATGGTACCGAAACAACTGATAGACTAGCGAATTTCATTCCTATCGAAGAGATTGTGGAACCAGAAAGTGTTGCTGCTTCTACGCATACTACTAGGATTAGAACTACTTCTACTACCGGTACTAATAGTATTACAACTACAACCCCTGCGACTTCGGTGACTAGTACTCCGACAACCACTACTAGTACTGCTATCACGACTCATAGTACTATAACTCCTACACTAACTGTTACTGTAACCGTTCCAACCACTGAAACCCAGACAACTACACAAACAACCATTTATCCTACTACACTAAGCGCGGATGAGTTAGACCCAACTCTACCAAACTATCTCAGCTTTTATAGCGAAGTCCCGATCTATAATTTTGAAACGATTCCATATTACCTTCCTCCAGATTATACTACCATGCCCAATCTTGAAATAATGTTGAAAAGGAATGGACACGGAAGACCGCATCGCAATATGCCATTAATGCCTGTTAATGCTGTTCAAGCTACTTTGGCTGTTCAAAAACCACAGACTGTTAAAGTCGTGCAAGTTACACAAGCCCCTACCACAGTACGAATTATTCAGACAGTTCAAACGGTTAAGAAGATTCCACCAGCAGCAGTTCGGATTCCTCAAAGCATTCAACCTATCCCAGCTGTCCCAGCCGTACCAGCTGTCCCAATAGCTCCACAGGTCCCCATGGCTCCAAGCGTCGCGATTCTCCCCAGTGTCCCAAACATCCCAAATGTCCCAGCCGTTCAAGGCATTCATGAATCTCAATGGAATCAGATGGTTCAGGCAGCTGAAGTAACCCAAGCCGCGCGTGGAGCTGCTGCAGCAGTTGCCAAATCAGCGGTAAGCAGTCCATTTACATTTCCCACGTTCGAAGATACTTTCGAGCAAGAACAGGGGACCACAGATGCGTTTGCCACCGAAGGTAATCTATTAGATTTTCCGAGTACCGTTAGAGACCTGGCACCTCGTACGATTTTGACAAAAATCTTTGTAATTCCAATTGTGGAAGAAGCTCAAATGCTTCATAATTTCGACTTGGAATCCGCACTAAAATCGGCAAATTTTGCTCTCGATAAAGATATGAAGAGGAGCGAACCTAAAGCGAGGTTACCTTTTACGGGGACAACGTTAAAATCTTCTACCGCTTCCGTTTCTCAAAGGACTGAAGAAAGCACCACTCAAAAGATAACAACAACAATAAAAACAACAACACCAATAAAAACAACACCAATAAAGACAGAAGCACCAGTAAAAACAACAACATCAATAAAAACAACAACACCGATAAAAACAGTAACACCAGTAAAAATAACAACAATAAAAATAACAACACCAACACCAATAAAAACAGAAACACCAATAAAAATAACAACATTTGGTACTACTGGTAGAAATGAGAAGAGGAATAAAAAAAGTTCATCAAATAAACATAATAGCAACAAGAAAAATGCAACAAAACACAAGAATATTCTCAGGAAAGGGAAAGTTGCTAGTAAGAAGAAGAAAACGTGGAGCAACAAACATAAAGTTAGCAGCACGCGTAAGAAGACCACGCATCGAACAGAAATTAAAAAAAGAAGTACAACGACTGAGAGACATCAAAATAGCAAGCACAAGAAACATCATAGGGAAGAAATACACGAAGAATACCAGATTTTAATGTAAGAAGAAGAGAATTTATGTCTTTTTAGGCGATTCTATTTTTTATCTTATATTTTAGATTATAATTTCTATTAAGTTTACGTTATTCCTATAACAGCAATAAACTGGTATTACTGGAGCTTTAGAATCTTATTTAAAAACAAAAATCTAGGTGCGTTTCCATGTCATCTTGACAATCCTTATTGTCTCTGTCAAATTAATTTTTACATCTTTTTACCGTACTTAGTTCTTCAAGCAAGCGACAGCCGTCTTTGACAAATGTTACCAGTCTGAAACGAATGAAGACCATAGCTTGAAATGTATATAACCGAAAATGAAACCGTTTTCTCCTCACTCGCAGTGAGAACATGTCAAATTCATGTCTTCGCACCTGTACCGTAGTCCTCATCTATTGTGCAGTGTTATTCGCTCACGCAAGCTTAACGGTTAGTGTTAGAGACTCGCAATTGTCAGCGACGAGACGCGTTAGAGGCGGAAATTCGTTCTCACCGGTTAAGTTTCCGTATCGAAACCATCCCAGTTTAAGGCATGCTATTTTAACGGATAATATGCGTTCGTTGTTGTACGGATTAAGACGAAAAAAGAGAATGCCTCATCATGGTAGGTCAAACAAAATCTGGAGGACGACTGTTACGTCGGTGACAGAGTATAGGACCACCGTACCTCCTCCGCTCATAAACGTTAACGATATAGAAAGTTTTAATTGCAGGTATGTCTTCGTAAGATATTTATGTAAATATCGTAATTACCAAAAAAATCTCGCCCCTATCGCACAAGCTTGTTCTTTTTGAGAGATCTTTTTCCTATAACATCTACAAAATGTATAATGATTTACCTACCATCCCACTTAAAGCAATGCTCTATCGGCCAATTCCGATCTAAATTACGAGCGATTCTGTTTTCGGGTCAGGGATCTGGTTGATGTCTTAAGATATTTTTAAATTTGGTTTAACAGCAAAATTATTTTGTTTTTCTGCTATTTTTGTAATTTCAATTTAATAACCATAGTCTCATTTGCATTACTCTTGTGTTCTTTTCTCTGTAGTTTTTGATAACGCGCACTGTCACAATGTATTCTTATTAATTTAGAAGTATAAATTTGTTTTCCTTTTCACCTTAGTTATAGGATATCTAGGGTTAGACGAAAGCAGTATTTTACTGGGTCTCGCCCTAGGATTGTGTATATTATTTAACACAATGAAGTCATTTATTATTATATTATTATTATTGTCACCGGAACACAGCTAAGTGACGTATATTAGAAGATTATATACATATATAGGTTAAACATTCCATCCGGAATAAAGCTCTTTAATTCTTAAATTAGCAGTGAATTACTCCGCTTGGTTTTTAATATTACCTTCAGAATTTAATACTCTTTAATGTGCTAACAAGGAAATACAGGTAAGTGCATCTCACCGATTTAAATGAAACTTTTTAGATTTATAGATCTAGTGCAAGAACAACGGTAACTATCTCAGTTGCCCAATCGCCCACGCAACTCCCAGCCCCCTTAGTTTTTTGAAAATTTTAGAATTGTTATATACTACAAAAATATAGAAGCTACGTAGAAATATTCTTATTTATGTAAAAAAATTCATAACTGATGTGCTATATTTACAGTAATGAAGAAAACACGCAGGTGGTTATCAAATGATTCTATTAATAAAATGTGAGTATAGTGTACATTACGATGGGTGTTGCGTATACATAGTAAGAATGATAAGTAATTGGAAATTGCTTACACCATGCACAACGAATAAACGCAGGCTCGCCGCAAATACCTCATTGTTGTGTATTTTGTGCATCCTTCGGGAAACAGAATCTTACAGGATCTTTAAAATGTGGTAGCCGTTCAGCGATGTGTCCACTTTTATACCACGCATATTTAAATAGATTAAAGAACCTTGGCGATGACAATTGAGTGGGGAGTTGTTTCCCCAAACAAATATTTGTTATAGGGAAAATATTTACGCCATCGTTAAGAGCAGGTAAAACAGTTTAAATCTGGTCCTAACTTTATTTTGATATCTCTTATAGTTTCTGAGTTATTGAGTCAAACAGCGAAGGGTAGTGTTGAGCTTGGGGTGCTTTACACGCCGCCAGTGGGCGATTGGGCAGCTAAGATAGTTACCGTTATTCTTACACTAGATCGGTCTATAAACCCACAAAGTTTCATTCAAATCGGTGAGATGCACTTACCTGTAGTTGTGTCCTTGTAAGTGCGCTATTGCATTCTTTCCTATTTTGAATTATCACGTTTAAAATGTATTTTTTTAGTTTCTTTATGTCTCTTCTTACGTGATCCTCCCATCTTGCCTTTGGTCGTCCTTTTGGTCTATCTTCGGTGGGTTTCCTGTTCTTTATCTTATTGTTCATTGCTTCTTTCCCTCTTCTCTCAATGTGTCCAAACCACCTCAATGTCTGTGCTTTAATGTATTTTACCATATTTCCACCCCCATGATATTGTCTACTGCGTGATTCCACAAAATTCGATATTCATCTTCTTCATTTCTTTTTTGGTCTAGAATCTTCCTCAGTAATTTCCTTTAAAATATTCTTAATTTGCGTTCATCTCTTTGTGTAGCAGGTCTAATTGTGGTTTTATAAATCTAAAGCTTTGTGCTTTTGCTTATACTTTTATCCTTTAGAAAACACATCACAACAATATACGGTACTGCTCAAGCCGCTACGTAAATATATGAAACGGAGAATACAGGTGGGAACATGAGTGATGCACACACACCGCCCTTATATTCTTTCTTTTCATAATTTACTTAGAGACGTGAACACTACTGTGGAAGAAGCTATAAATTTTGAAATGCTATAAATGATTTTTAAATGTTTGGACCTTATGAAGTATATTAAAAATGCTTTTTTTATTAATTAGTTAATGAATAAGTATTTTAAGCAAATATACACAAAACAAGCGAAATAAGCCTTGTCTTAAACTACCATATTTGTTTAAAATGATCGTCTCAGCGTATTTGCTCCTGTTTATAAATCAGAGTCACAAGCAAAATGCTTAGAATCCACAGTTTAGTAGTTAGTTATTTCAATCGCGTGAATTATTTGTTGTCATCGGGACCTTACAAAGGTTTAAGAAAAAATCCGTTACCATCCATGATCAGAGAAACAGTTATAAAAAATTGCCCAAAACTCATTAACGCGAACCTTAAGTTTAAATTGTCAGTCCCAAACACGACAGTTCCAAAAATGTATTGCCTACCAAAAATCCATAAACCAGGAAAGTCCATGAGACCAATAGTTTCAGGTATAGACTCACCTACGTACAAACTGTCCAAATGGCTAGTAAACGAATACAAAAATTTACCAATCAAAGTAGACAGCCTACAAGTAGAAAATTCACTAGATTTTGTCAATAAGGTCAATAATATTGAATAGAAGACGGGGAAATTTTAGTATCGTTTGATGTTTGTTCACTCTTCCCCAGCATACCAATCCCAGGAACCATAGAATATTTAGTTGAACTCTTAAAACTTAACGACATTGACGACGTCAAAATCGCGGAATACAAAAGACTAATTTCTCTTTGCATGAATCAAAACCGTTTTCAAATAGGGAGCAAATATTATGAACAATTGGAGGGTACGGCGATGGGTAATCCACTGTCCCCGTTCATAGACAACTTGTTTATGAGTAAATTTGAAACGTGTTTGAAAAAGGACACCGTGTATTTCCCTAGAATTTGGCTCAGATATGTAGATGATATTTTCGCGGTTTTTGACACAAGAAAAGTAATATCCCGGATTTCCTCGCGACACTCAACTCAAAATTCTATTAAATTTACAGTAGAAGAAGAAGTGAACAATCAACTCCCATTCCTAGATAACCTAGTAATTAGAAACACTAATAAACTAGAAATAGACATCTATAGAAAAGAAACAAGCACTAATAAATTCATTGTGACCGATTCGAACCACTGCGAACAACATAAAATGGCCGCGATTGGTTTCTTAATTAATAGACTAGTGAAATTTCCCTTAAACCAAAATAGGTACAATAAAGAGCTTAAATTCATAAAAAATGTGTCTATTTATAATGGTTACTCTTCTATAGATGTCGAGCGCATCCTTAAGAAAGTCCAACATAGGCATTATGTAAAAAATTCTACGACCTTGATACCGGTAGAAACTCGCGACAAGAAATTTGTGAAACTCCCTTTCCATAGAATATCGAAAGGTATAAGTAAAGTTTTTAGGGGACAAGACATGAACGTATATTTTAGTTCACGAAATACACTTAAGAACCTTCTTGGTAATCCAAAAGACAAACCGGACATGAAAGAAAGGTCGGGAATTTATAAAATTGCATGCAACGACTGCGATAAAGTCTATATTGGACAAACAAAACGAGCGATAGGTACTAGATTTAATGAACACATGAGATGCTATAGATTCGGTCGAACAGGAGCGTCAAGTGTGCCATATGAACGACACAGGACATGTAATCAAATTATAAAACCTCAAATTAATTAAAAACGTAACTTCACCTCGGGAATTAGACGCATTTGAGACCGTGTACATAAGAACACATTCGAATCTCCTTAACAAAGAGAATGCGTCACTTCATTTCTCTTGCCTGTTTGATTTATTAGGGTAAAAGAACTTTTCAGTCCACACTTGACGAAGACCGAGTCTCGGTGTTTTGCAATATATGTATTGATTTGTTTAGTATCCTTAGAGTGCGTAGATAGAGAGTTAGCGGGAAGTAGCCTTCCTTTCGTCTCGCTCTATTCCACGAGGGCGGGGTGAGACAAGACCCTTGTCCGTTTCACATATACCCGGTATGTTAGAGTTAAACGATAGAAAAGTAGGTATTCGGAAATAGATATACACAGATACATGTTTAGACACATTTGTACATATATACTCTTCTCTTTTCCTCGAGAGGAGGGATAGATATGCATGGTAGAATTAAGGAAAAAGTTTTTAGTTTTTTCGTTCGGATTTATTCGGTAACTCGGTGGAAAATGGGGGCCCAGTGACCCTTTGAAACAGCTGTTCCGAATTAATTAATAATATTTTGTGTGGTGAGGAGTGTGCCGATACTCTGTGTTGTTTGTCATACTACCCCACAATCCTTGCTATGTAGTTAGTTGTATCTCTTTATGGAGTAGCTATAGTCGGTTGTCTAACTTCATTATCTCATGTAAAAAATTACTGAAAATTGGAAATGAACTGCCTATAGGATATGATAATTTTCTCAGCAGATACAATATTTGTCATTCGGTGTAAAGATCTAGAAAATCTTTCATTGTTGAGTAAGTTATTGTATGAATGACAACATATAGCCTCCTTTACATACTAATTACAAGATTACAACATTCCTTGCAAAAATTTCACAGACACTGACAAGCAAGGAAATTATAATTTAACAAGAATGAAGAAAATTCCTTAGTGTTATTGTCTTCGGTTCCATATATCTTTTATACAACATTATATTAAGATACCAAAGTTAAATCTCTAAAATCATCCAACCAAAGTTTTAGAAATATTTGGACAGCCTTTTAAGGTTCCTAATACTATTGTTTACAATTGTTTCCTTCTTAGACAGAAACACGATTGCAGGATTCTCAAAGAAAGTGACGCTATTGCTCTTGATTATGTTGAAGATCCAATTTCGTTAGTAAGGCGGGCTGCTGCCTCAGAATCAACTCTTCCTACAACCGTAGCGACCCAAACGATCTCCAGTTCTGAAACCAATCAATTTTCTACATCTGCGCAGAACACTACAGATAAACATTGGGGCACACGTGCAGCTGCAGCCGAATTTCCTATCATAATAACAGAAATCGTAGAAATAGGTCCACAATCCGCCGAGCAAATAACACTACAAAGGCGGCAAGTTAGCGAAGAACCTCCAACCACTTGTATTACTGTTTCGGCCAGTACAGAACCTACAACTGTCCCGGGTAAATGGAGTAGGTGACGTTAGTTTGTATTATTAATCCAAAAAATGCCAGCAGGTGCTGAAGTAGAAGTAGCCACCACTGCTGAAGTTGTCCAGCAACCTCCTCCGGCCGAGACTCAAACTGTTCCAGTTGAAACACCAACTGAAGCATCGACCGCTGTTCCAACTGAAGCTCCGGTCACTGCTCCACCTGCAACTGAAGCTCCAACCGCTCCGCCATCCGAGGCTCCTCCAACGCCTGATGATTTTGGAGGCGGGAAAATCGTTATGACGACAGCAAATCTCGCTGCTATGGCTACTACAGCAGGAGCATTAGTAGGTGCGCAGCGACCGCAAGAAACAGCCCCAATCGACCCTGGCAAACTCTCCCAAACGTTGGACGAAATCCTAGAAAGCGTAGAATCATTAGCTGACCAAAAACATACAGCGAATGAAGGTAAGTCAACTAATTTCATCATAAGTATGAACATAATTGTAGGTTCACACATATCATTTTTATAATGATACTATTAGGGAGTTCCCCAAGGAAGCAATCTTGGACCCCTCTTGTTTTTATTATTTTTTAATGATATTGTAGATGTACTTGGCTATTCGAAATGTTTACCTTATGCAGATGATTGCAAAATTTATAGGAGAATTATAACACCTTTTGATTGCTCTCATTTACAAAGTGACTTATACAAAATACTCGATTGGTGTCAACTTAACAAACTTTCTCTGAATGTTGATGTGAAGTGCACGATTGTTAGTTTTACGAGAAAAAGATTACCCTGCTTCTTTAATTATCAGTTGAATAGTCTTTCTCTTACTTGCAAGAACACTGTAAAAGATCTTGGAGTTGTCTTCGATTCGTCTTTCCGATTCTCTGAACATATACGGACGACTGCTGCTGATGCCTGTCGGAGCTTGGGGTTTATTAGGCGCAATACATCTAAATTCACAAATTTAAACTCAATTATTCTCCTGTACAATGCACTTGAAAGGTCCAAAATGGAATTTGCATCTGCAGTTTGGTTTCCCCATGTACAAAAGGATAGTGATCTTTTAGAAAAAGTACAAAATAAATTTCTGCGCTATCTTTATTACAGAAAGTATGGCCAAAATCCACCCTTTCAATCATACTTTAACATTCGCAAAGAATTTCAGTTGCCGCCGCTTATAGATAGACGTGAGGTTGCCATGATATACGTGCTGTATAAGGTTTTCAATAATGTATTTAACAATGCAAGGTTGTTGTCACTGTTTCGATTACATGTACCTTATTACAGTACTAGGCCGGTTCCACCTATGCATATTAGTAAAAATTACTTGTCACCCATAACGAAAATTTGCAAACTATATAATGAATACTTTCGCGAAATAGAAATCTTTAGAATATCTTGACATGGTTATTTTATATCCGCCAGAAATGTGATATGTTTCAATCGGCAGTGATTGCATACAACTGATGTTTAGTTGGCTTCAATTTTTCGTAGATTTCTCTAACTTTCTCAATGTGGTTTCCCTCTGACATTTTCACTAAAATATATCTTTTTATACTATTATATAATGCTCTGCGATTATATATATATATTTTAATTTAATGACACATGTAATTAGGATTAATTCCTGTATGTGTCTATTTTTGAATAAATAAATTATCTATATATTACGTTGGTCAATAAATATAATGCCTTACATTGTCGGGAAGTACATGGTAACTCGCTACTCTTGGTTTCCGGGTTGGAACCGCGTCTTTGTCGTAGTTTTGCCGACATTTCGTTCACACTCTTATGGGACATCTTCAGGGCTGTTACTGCACACTGTTACTGACTGAGGATTATTCATTCCGGAGGGAAATGTTATGAAGCGGATGTTATGCATCAAGGAAGCGTGGCGGTTGCTAGGAGGTTTAATCAGTTGGGACTTCCACGTATGATGTAAGGGGTAGCCATCGTCGCGATCCATATTGTTGGGATGTCTGAAAATCTCTATTGATTCATGGATTGCGAAATAAGATACGGGTAGAGTTAAATTGGATTTGGTGGCCATTTTCCTGTCTATGCTCAGCCAGTGCGAACTCGGCTGCACGCAGCAACCACGTACAACGCTCGTGCTCAGTAACACGAGTGCTTCGTTTGTTTTTGTTGAATAATCCCCAGTCAGTGTGCAGTAACAGCCTTGAAGATGTCCCATAAGAGTGTGGACGAAACGTCGGCAAAAGCTACGATAACGACACGGTTCCAACCCGGAAACCAAGACTATAGTATTATTGACGACCGTGGAAGCCTACGGACCAGATTACATGGTAACTATTCATAAATAATATACCCAAGTTTCATAACTTATCTCGAGTTACTCTTATACTGTTTGAGACTTGGTTTAGGTGTACCCACAATCTAATTGTTGGGAACTACTATTATTATGAACCTCGGTACCAGCGGTCAATGTGACTTAAGAAGGTCTATTGTAACAATGGCCTTAATACTTAAAGCTTTTAGTGAACCTTACAAGCAGTCTAGCCTCAATTCAGCTCAATATGATGGCAGGATATTTGCATAGTATGTTTAGATCTTCTTGACATAGACGACAGAGTTGTTTTTTAGATTTTCATTTGTATAAATGATGATTTAGGACTACATATCCTGTAATTGTACTTGAGCTAACCGGAACGTGAAACTATCGGGTATGTCGGAATTTTGTCGTATTTTTTAAATAAAACAAATGTGAAATTTAAAATGTATTTATTGAATAATTAATCTACAATGTACTGAGTACTAGTCGATTAATACCGTCAGCAAAAAAATTCCCAGGTTTGGAATCGAAGTACTCGATTAAGTCCGTTCGAACGTCATCTTCTGTATGAAAAGTTTTTCCATTCAAAAAATTTTGTAGTGATCGAAAAAGGTAAAAATCTCAAGGTGCCACGTCAGGAGAATATGGGGGATGTGACAAAACTTCCCAGCCAAGATCTGGCAATTTTCTTTGAGACATCAAAGAAACATGAGGTCGAGCGTTATCATGCTGAAACACTATTGGCCAATACTGGGCGCTTTTCTTTAATTGCCACATCTAAATTTGACAACTGTTCACAATATTTTTCAGAATTGATAGTCTGTCTCCGTTGTAAAAGTTCATAATGAACAGGGCCCTTTTTATCCCATCATAAACACAACATTCTCTTTGTTTGATGAATATCGGGTTTGGCTAATGTTGGTGGTGATTGTCCGGGCTGTATGTATTCTCTTTTTCTTACAGGATTGCTGTACGTTAACTTTTCATCGCCCATAATTAAGCAATCCAAAAATGGCTCCTGTTCATATCGTGCGAGAAGACCTGAACGAATTTGAACTCGGTCCATTAAATTACGTTGCGTTAATTCATGTGGTACCCATCTAGCGTATTTTAAAACATATCCCAGACTGTGAAAATGTTCTAAAATTGTTGAGTGAGACACATTTCACAGAACTACTTTGGTGATCGATCAATTACTCCTCTTTTCAAGGAAATGAAAATACTACAGAACTTTCCGACATACACCATAGTATAACATATTTTTTTATTAGATGTTCTTTCAAAAATAGTAGTCATTTCACGGGTTTACAAAATATGAAAATGTTTTGATTAGTGTTCCCGTTCTATAGATCTTTATAATTTTTTTGCAATTAAAAGGAAACGTCACAAAACGTAACTTAATTACTGTGCTAGCCCTATTCCTCCTTTGGTGTCTTCAACACTTGTCACTGGAGTATTATAAACTTTATTTCTAACATAGCTCCAGATTAAAAAATTCAAGTCGGGAGAATGTGGAGGCCACGAATATGGACCTTCGTTTGCTATCCACGTTCCCTTAAATAACCTCTCCAAAAATATATGGACATGTCTTACGTTGTCGGCCGGTACACCATCCGTTTTATACCAAGCGGCGGCAGACTGAACGCCTGGCGATGTATCAAGTTCTTCTTCGACAATATTGTGCAATATATGTAAATACCTTTCGCCATTTAAATTATCATTATAAACGTGTAGGCAAAGGATACGGATCTTTTATTGGGCAAAATACATCGCATTGCCAACTTGATTCTTGATCTTTCTTGATCTGGGAATTTTTGGCTGCACAATATTGATTGTTGTGACTATTGAAGATACCGGTTTTCGTAAATAATTTTTTTCGTGAAGCTTTCACCTTCCTGGCAAGATATGGTAAACGCAGAGCCGCATCCTTCTTACAAAATCCTGCGGATGCAAGTTTTGCACTTGCTGGTATGGAAATGGTCTCCATTTGTATTTTTTTATCCTTTGCGATATTTCTAACGTTGTTGCTATTTCTCGCAAGGATACAGTCAGATTGGTGCTCTAAAAATAAAACTCTGCAGAAAATCATTAGCGTTAATCCAGAGATCACGCTGATGATGAAGTTGATCACTCTGACCACCTGACGATACCATTGTATTGCAAACCGCATTTTACATGTGCTAACTTTAAATAATACTATATCAAAGTGCCATGATATGAGATTTAAAACTGTTCGTTGTCTATTGCTTGAGATCATAAATAACAAACTTTCTAAAATATTCCCAATTTTTACAATCATGACTACCAAATTTCTCTGACAGAATAAGTGTAACCACTTCACTTTTTAGCAATTTAAAAGGAGATAATAGTAAAAAAAATAATTTTCTTGGTAGATTTTCCTTGCCAAGTGAACGGTTCATGGATCTCGGAAGCCGGGGGAGTTAGGTTGGAAATTTCACACAAGGGCAATAACACATTGGACGTTGCAATATCGGAAGTGGTGGGGAGAACGAAGAAGACCCCTGCACAAGGTTTCTTATCTCAAAACTCGTGGAACATCACCGGCCTGATACCTCTCGAGAAGAAGAGTATGGTCATCCTTAATGCTGTCAACGATAATGAAAATCAATTGGCTACGTTTATAGGTAAGCAGTTTATTTTGTTATTTTCTAACAGTCGCCATGGTTGCCAACTATCTCAACGTTACAGCAATGTATAATATCGCAGTCGGCAATATTTATCGCGGCATGTGAATTGATAACAGCAGGAGAATCTTGTACTATTTAGATAAATTCGTAAAAATAGCGCTAACCATGGTGTCCATGAAATTGTAATAGCAACTCTTCCCTAAATGATTTTTTATGCTTAATTATTGATGTACTAGAAATAAATGCGAATTTCAGTGTCTCTGGTAGACATACCGCTGTACTACCATTAAAGAATGTAATTTGTTCAATTTAAATGTTTCTCAATTTTTACAAAACATAGGATTGTAATGTTTACTACAATTATTAACACTAATGATAACCGACACTTTCAATCAAAGCTACAACCTGTTCCAATCCAGTTCCGAATCGGCCTCAAACTAATTGAGAAAGAGATAAATATGCATTAGTTACCGATGTGTCTACTAGTCGTACAGGTGTTAGGTTCTGAGAATCTACATACATCTCACTGAGAAATATTTCTTGCAACTGATGTATGTAACATTAATCTAGTTAAAGAAATCATTTTTGATTTATAAAAATAAATATACTTGCCAAGTGACAGGTCTCCACATAACAATCAAAACAGTTGGCAACCCACGGTATTTGCATTCAGAGAATTAACTACAAACATAACGGGTTTTAGGCGAGTGCAAAGTCTGTCACCACACAGAAACCATGACGGGACATTGGTTACAAGTAAGATCGGGTAGGGATTGTAATGATCAAAAAGACAGTTTCAAGATATTGGGCGATCTGTGGAGGCGCGAAATACTTCACGACTTGAAAAAGCAACGGCAAAGATTGCGTTTGCTAGCGAATCAGCCCACTCAGGCGCGATCGAGCAATCCAAGCTATCAAGAGTCTGATGAAATAGTACAGTCTACTGTTGAAGCTAAGGGAAAAACGAAAGCGACGATGGATCCCGTAACGCGAACCACTTGCATAGTCATAAATTCTGTCACATCCAAATAGGTTAATCTCTATATCGACAGTAATTAATAAGCTCTTATATACACTATTTTTAAAATAAATAACTCAAATATATAAATTTGTGATGTTATTTTTCGGAAGGGTTGCACAACAAACTTAACGGAGACCTGCACCTTAGATTTACGTTAGCTTTGATGTATGAATTTATCGTTTTTATTTTTTGCAAGTTTTACTTTATAGAACTAAGATTGCGTAACGTTGGGATTGTCGTGCAACCGTTGTCTCTTACAGCTGTATTTTTATTCTTAATTATAAGTTGAAGTAGCCATAGTAACTTCATTCGGGTTTTGTGTGTGTGATTTTGAAAAGTCTGACAGTATAGACAACGAAACGTGAATTTAGACGAATGGCACACAGTAAAATACCAATGTATATACGAGGGCTGTCTAAAAAGTATCCGACCTTTGGCCGGGAAACATATATTACTTATGTGACGGGATTGGGACCCTAATCCCCTTCAAAGTAGGTCCCTTGCGCCTCCACACACTTAGCCCACCGATCCTTCCACTGCCGATAACACTTGGAAGGCTTCTTTTGGAATGGTGTTCATCTCCCTCGTCGAGTTCTGCATTATCTCTTCTCTACTCTTAAAACAGGATCCTTTCAAGGGCGTCTTCAATTTCGGAAACAACCAGAAATCGCAAGGAGCCATATTTGGAGGGTAGGGAGGTTGGGAGACGACTGGAATTCCGTGTTTCGTCAAGAAAATCTGGATCGGGTGCGATGAATGAGCCGGAGCATTGTCATGATCCAATTGCCAGTTTTGCGCTGTCCAGAGGTGTGATCTCTTGCGCCGAACAACACCACGGAGTCAGCGTAGAACTTCTTGATAGTACTCTTTTGTCACTATTTGTCCTTCCGGTGTGTATTCGTGGTGCGCAATCCCACGGATATCAAAGAACACAGTTAGCATCACCCTGATTTTGCTTCGCACCTGTCGCGCTTTTTTCGGCCTTGGGGACCTGGGACGCTTCCATTGCGACGACTGTGGTTTTTTTTTCCGGGCCGTACCCGTACACCCATGACTCATCCCCAGTCACGGTGTTTAGAAAATCAGGATCACTCTTGGTAGTGTCCAGCAGGTCCTGTACAACCTCAAGAGGGGGTTTTGTTTGTTCTGCCGACAGCAGCTAGAGCACAAATTTCGCAGCCACTCTACGCATGTTCAAATCACTACACAAAATTGCATGTGCGGAATCTTTACTGATCCCAACCTCTTCGCCAATCTCTCGTACAGTCAAACGACGATCTCCCTTTACCAGATTTTCCATCCTCTCAACAACAGCTGCATTCCGAGCTGTTTGTGGCCTCCCAGAACGCTGATCACTCTCCACGGATACGCGGCCATTTTTGTATCGGTTGAACCACTCCTTGATTTGTGTTACCCCCATAGCATCGTCTCCAAATCTTACGAATTGTTTCGCTTTGGGAATCACCAAGGTTTTGGCAACATTTGATGCAGTGTCTTTGCACAACTCGTTCAGTCATCTTGACAGAAATCAAAAATCCGACGAACACTTATAACCGTACCTCACTTGGCGGCCTCTAGGCAACGACTAACACTCGAACGTGGAGAAAAAATGCAAGCATGCACATTAAGCTATCTTCTTCCACTGCGCACAGTGGCGCCGTCCTAGCATCACTACTGTAGGTGGGAAAATTCAAGGTCGGATACATTTTAGACAGACCTCGTATATCACTAAGCTTCATTAGAGATATAGTAATGTCGTCTAGAAAGTAGCAACAAAAACCGGAATACATATGCCAAACTACCTCTCCCAATGATTCCACCAATGCCATGAGCTATATTAGCATTATTTTGGATATTGTTATTGGGTACTTTTTTCATGTGCATTTTAAATACATCATGGTAAGCCTGAGGAATTATTTACATGTACAGATACCGTAGCGCCCAGGCGCAACGCCATCTTGCATTAAGCTGTCCAAGAACTACCCGAAAGGTGATTTGGCATCTGTACTCCGGTTCTCCGGTATCTCTTGGCACTAGGTGGCGCCAAGAAATATATTTTAGTGCTGTTTATGGAAATTAGTGGCATAAACTGGGAGGCGAATATCAACGGTGAGCAAGGGAATGTACTCTGAGAAACGCTCATGAAACATGTCTGTTGGCTAGCGCGTTTCTGTTCTCATATTGTTTTTGCCGGGAGTGATTCCACTAATACCATGAGCTATATTAGTATTATTTTGGCTTTTCTTATATTCTCGATTTTTTTTTCGGTGTTGTTTTGTTTTTCGGTTGTTTGCGTAAATAAATAAGAAAAAAAAATATTGGTTTAGTTGCTTTAAGCAAAATTGCCTACAAAAAAAAGCAATTAAATATAAAAATATTTCTAAGGAACTAATGAATCTCATCCAGATAATAATTCTACAAAACAACCATTTGACTTCTCAAGTTTTATTTCTCAAGCAATTTACGTGATTTTGGTATTCCTTCCCACTTAACATTAGAAATAAAGTCAATCATGATCATCTCCTCATATAAGTGGTAGATGTGGATATACATCACTTCTAGCATTGCAATAAACCAGAACTGAAAAAAATATCTATGGTTTCTTGGTGATCTCACACCTAACATCGCCGATCACACAGATTATAGTAAAAAAAAGGTAAGACAGATACTACAGATAACGTCGAAATGAAAGTTTCCTTTTTAGGTGAATGCAAAGCATACTCTCGATTCATACAAGTCATCTGGGGACACTGGCTTGTCGGACGATCTTCAGATGCGACATCCGAGGGTATATTTGGCCAGCAAATGTTCCTCGATGTATTCGAAAGGGAGTCCGTACGGCAGTAAGTGATTTCCCAAATTCATAACGTAGCAATATTATTTATTTTTTAACCCTATTCTTGCTTAGCCATAACAGGAAGGGAAGCAACTCGAAGCCCGATGCATCGAATCCAGATACTACCCAAGCGGAAGGGGAATCTTCGGAAAGAGGAAACGAACCCACTCATTCGACTGAAGAAAATTCTGAATCGACCGGCACTTCAAAGGTTAATGTTAGACATATTGCTATGGATTCAATGCCTTTCGACATTATAGTGCCCAAATTAAATTTACTCGAGAAGAGCTTAAACGATGTGCTTAGACTACCTAAACCTAAAGAGAATGCCAATCCACCAAATGTTAATTTAGAGCGTTATTCCCTTTCGAACGACATCCTTTCAAGGTTCGCGCTATTGGATCAGCATCTGCTACAAGATATCAGTGCTCGTAATACCAAAATAGTACCGCAAGTTGTAGATGAGAAATTTATTGTGAACAATTTATCGGCTACCAGTGAACCGTCAATTTTTTAACGACCGCTAAATTAGTAATGAACGGTAATGTTAAACGAAGCTATTCTTCTAATTTGAATAACAATAATCCAAAACTAATGCGTTTCTATAAATCTACTACATCGATAACTCCATTTACAATTTTAAAAATAAAAATGCACATGAGATTTCGAAGACGGAATCCTAAACTTTACTACCATAATTTAGTCACACATCGCAGTTTGACTAATCATGCGCCTAGTAAAAGGACCAACAAAAGGTAACGATGGGACGTAATCTACCCATAATATACATAGTTTTATGTAGGATATATTATATAATTAATGTATGTTAAATAAAATATAAATTCCGTTTTATTGTTTTATTCATATACAGGATATAATTCTAGGACGTCAAGTAAAAATGTGGGAAGTGTTCGTATACAACCATTAGATCAAGGTTAAGTTTCAAAATGTGCTGAGGTAAGTTTAGAAACTATGTAGTAGGTAGTCAAGAGGGACTATTGCATAAGATTCGGCTACTAACCCCAGTAAATTCATTAAAACTATTTGCAGAAAATAGAAGGTTGGTTGTTACAAACTTTGTATTGACTCATATAATGTAGTTACGAGGGATGTTTTTTAATAAAAGTATAAGTTTTTTTCCATATTGTACATGCTTTTATCAACTTTTCTACATAATTTCCATTTTCATTCAAACATTTGTCATACCGCGCAGCAAGTTTTTTGATTCCGACATCAAAGAAATCTACCGCTTGTGAAGAAGCCCAATCCATGACTGCAGTTTTCACATCTTTGTCGTCGTTGAACCGTTGATCACCACAGAACTCCTTTAAGTACCGAAACAAGTGAAAATCGCTGGGTGCAAGGTCTGGATTGTAAGGTGGGTGATCCAGTTGTTCCAATCCAAAAGACCTGATTAGACCTTGTGTTTGCACAGAAACATGTGGCCTTGCATTGTCATAGAGCAACATTACACAGGAAGACAGTAGGCTACGCCGGCCGTTTGTTTTGTATGGCACGCCGGAGTTTTCTCAAGGTCACACAATACGCATCAAGATTGATTGTTGTGTCTCTCGGAATAAAATGCACTAACAAAATCCCTTTCCTGTCCATAGCGCTTTATAGTTATTATAGTTTATAACTATTTGGAATAAACTTGTTACTATTAAATACAAAATAAGTTAATAATGAGTCAGTAATTCGTTAACTACTTTTTCTTAAAAAAAAATTTAAGGGCAATTAGAATTTTAAAAATTAACTGATAAAATACGCTTATTTTCAAAAATCTAGGAGGGGCATACGAAAATTATTAGACTTTTTAAGTTTGTACTTACTTAAATAATTTTATTGTAAAAATAATCTAATCTAATCTATAAGGCCTGATGCAAAAGTAGCTGGACATTTGAAAAATTAGCGTAGTAGGCTGTAGAATTTTTTTTGAAAAATGAGTCAAACGTCAATGTCTTGTACGAACGTTTCTCTTAAACAGAAAATTGTTTATTTGTTAGTTGTATGAATGAAAACTGCTGCTATTGAAAGTTTGCGAGAACGTATTTATTGTGCCCTTGGAAGATGGACCCCGGCGGAAGTGGTGAGACACTTTACAAAAGAAAATTTTAGCCGGAGCACCATATATAGCATCATAAAACGTTTTTACGATGGCAAACCCACTACTAACTTGAAAAAAAAAGGCAGAGCGAAAAAGCTAAATTAGAGTAAAGTTACAAAAATGATGGAATTGATGGAAAACAAGATTGGAATATTGCAACGACAAATGGCGGCAAAGTTTAAAGTGTCTTAGTCTTGTATATCAAGAAATTTGAAAAAAGAAGGTTTGAAATATTATAAAAGACAAAACGCATCAAAATGAACGGATAAACAAATGGAAATTATTCCGGTTCGATGTAGGAAGATGAGAACCAATCAAAAATTTGCACAAAAAGTGTTGATCTTAAATGATGAGAAATATTTTACCATTGGTAACACAAACATCGCTGGAAATGCTGGATTTTACTCAAAAAATAAAAACTCTGCTCCTGACGACGTGAGATTCGCAGGTAAAGCAAAATTTGAGCCAAAAATTTTAGTTTGGATTGCTATTTCAAAAGCCGGTGTTTCAAGTCCCCTCATAAGAAGTGTACGTGATTCGGCAATAAATGCTGAAGTGTATAGGACAAAATGTCTACCAAAGCTGAAGCGATTTATTGAAAGATTTTATCAAGGAGATGATATTCTCTTTTGGCCAGACTTAGCGAGTTCGCATTATGCGAAAACTGTTACCACATGGTTAACAGAAAATAACATCGCTTTCGTCCCTAAAGAAATGAATCCTCCAAATATTCCAAAGGCACGTCCTATCGAAGATTTTTGGGCAGAACTTAGACGACTCGTTTATGAGAAGGGTTGGACCGCAGAAAACGAGAATCAGTTAGCACGTGGAATTAGCAATAAGCTCAAGCAAATTAGTCCAGATTACATCCAAGCCATGATTCGAAAGGTTCCATCTAAACTGAGAGAAATTGAAGAAAGTGGACCTTTTGCCATTTTAACCTAATGATAATTGTATACAAAAGTTTTAGTTTTAAGATTAAACCAACGCATATTTTCTAATAGTTTCTGAGTAAAGTATAAGGAATGTTAAAAGATGTCCAACTACTTTTGCATCACCCCTTATTAGGTATATAACCTTAAATGAGCCGGTGGCCCCCTGAGGTTCGGGGCCGCTAGGCACGTGCTTAGTTCGCCTTATAGGTAATTCGCCTCTGCGTAGACCTATTCTTTCAAAGAATTGAATTGGGATGTGCTACCTCACCCGTCGTATTCGCCGAAAATTACTCCTTTGGACTACCACTTGTTCCGGTCGATAACGCACGGATCGGCTGAGCAGCACTTCGCTAATTTCGAAGGGTCGATTCATGGTTTGCTACGAAAGATGAAAGTTTCTATCGTCGCGGAATCCATCTTTTGTCAGGAATGGGAAAAAATTGTAGCATCAAATGACGCATACTTCAAATAAATAGCTTTAACCACTCACATCAAATTAACATGTGCTTTTCCTTTAAAAAATAATATAATTCTATACAAAATGACCTTAGATTCTGAAATATAAACGAAATGTGTAGGTACTGATATACATGTTCTATTTTAAAAAAATATAACTTTGATATGTAACTTCTTTTTGGTTTCCTGTTACTAATAGTAAAGGTGTTATCGAAGAATCTCGCGCTATTGCCCCACCCTGTATACTGGATGATTATTCACAAGCCAACGCTCTATTTAATGAAACGTTTTCTCTGTTTAATCTTTCTAGGTGAATGTAAAACATATTCGGACGCTATACAAATAATATGGGGTCACTGGGTACTTGGTCAACCCGGAAATAAATCGGAAAGCATCTTCACACAACGAGTATTCGTCGATGCTCTCGAAAAAATAAGGAGAAAGGGGTAATTATGAGTTCAAAAGTATCAACCTCTGCTAAAATTTGTATTATTTATGCTCTACTTCTTGTTAACAGCAATGGCACTCCCACTACGACTACCGGTGCTACAGAAGACGCTACTGCTTCCGTTGAAAAGGCCACTACTGTTGCAGAATCCGCCACTTCCGGTAGTGATGCAGAAAACACTACTACTGCAGAAAGTGAAACTACCACAAAAAATGAGACTGCTGCAGGAAACGACACTACCGCAAGCGGTGCGGAAGAAACTGGGGCAGATACCACTTCAGAGGGCATGTCAACTAGAAAGAGATACAATTCTCTAGAGAAGACTTCAAAGAAAGATACAAAGATATCTACAAAGAAAAAACACTCGAAAGGTACTACTCGAGCTATGGTAATAACGGAGGAATCTGTAGCAGCTAAAAGAAGGGACAAAATTGATTATCTTTTCGCCGATAAAAGAGAACTCCCTAACCCAAGTTTAGCTATAACTCAACAACCTGCTTACACGATCCCAGCTGAAATCGTTCCTAAACTAAGCTTAGTTCAGCGAAATTTGAATGAGATCCTCAGCGTATTAAATGACTACTTAACACCTACAATTGCCCCAACGACTAGAAAATTTTTATTTTTGAAACCAGTTGCAGTATCTATACCGCAAGGTAGTTCATCTACAACGATCCAAGCAACAAAACCCTTATTGATAACCACTCCAGTACCGTTAGCAACCAGAGTAAGAGTTATCAATAAATTACCAATCGCAGCCTTGTCAACTCAAAGAAAAAGTACGAAACCAACGTCCGTTCCAGCGAGAAATAGTAAATCAGCACTTCAGAATATACTAGATAGGCTTGATAATTTAGACAAGCGTTTAAATAACTTCATAGATGCTACAGAAACTACAACCTCTACACTTTCTCCGCTCACTACTACTAGGAAAATCAAAAAAAGGAAAAGAGCTTCGTAAATAATAGTTTTTACTAGTAGAGCTTCCAAGAGCTGTCATATTCTAGTAGATAAACTTAATCTGCCAAGGATTAAATCAATCTACTGTTTAAGGATTAACGCATAAGATACTATACTTTATAGATTTTGTATATCTCCTTGAATAATATATTTTTAAAGCTAACCTCTTTGTGTTCTTGAGAAACATGCAAGATACCGGTAAACTTCAAATATCGACGTCTCGAAAAGAGACAGATAAATCGACAAAAGCAAAAAAAAAAAAACGAGCCAAAATGTTTCCAATAAGATGGCCACCTTAAACATTTTCCCATTTTTTTTTCAGTTTTGACATTTTAGGCGAAATACAACGCCCAACTTTTATCTTTTGTGATTGTCGCTGACGATTGTTGTTTTTATCGCATAAAGGGTAAGTTTAATTCATTTTCTTAAAAAGTGTGTTTAATTTCTAATTATTTCATATTCTTTTTAGTTTTAGTACTGTAATATACGTTAAAGTATACAATTTTATTAACATGACTAGATATTGTTTGTATAATTAACCTTTTTAAAATACATTTGAATAACCTAAAAATGGCCATGTGAGGTTAGTTCGAACAAAGTGGTGGGGGTCAGTTCGGACAGTCCGAACTAGTCCCATTTACTAGTGATGGGAAATACCGTTCCACTCATGGAACGTTCCTTTCGCGAAAATACCGCGACAAAATACCGTTGCTTTGGAACGATTAAGGATACAATATTACCTACAATATATGAATGATGTTATCGGTAACAAATTGGTTGATCTCTTTATGGCCAATGGCACCACCTTCAGTTAAAAGTTAACTGCCAGTTAAATAAATATTTCTGCTGCACCATGAGTTTAAGCTTGGTTTAAGAGCGTGAAAGACGAGAAATGTTAAACGGTGGTTCAATTACCGATTAGTATTGAAATAGTGACAAGTCGCTTGACATAAGTCGTACATTGCTAGTTTCAATCCGTTTCTGTTGTTTTTTGTCGTTAACGGTTGTTTACTATAAATACATAAATTGGTTAGGATTATTTGGTATTATGATGGACTTTGAGGAAGTAGATATCATCGATGATGAAGTGTTTAAAATTGATGTTATAGAAAACGGCCTTCGAAGACAAATATACGAAAGACAGGATCTTTTTCACATCTATGATGATTAAAACTTTCGTAAGCGGTTTCGGTTAACCCGCCAGTGTGTTGAACTTGAAGTTCCTCTATTTACAAAACTTGGGCTTTTCAAATTAAATTCCGCTGTTATCTTCTCCCATGCGGCTTCCTTTCCATTCCAAGTTATGCTGTCTGTTTTTTTATTTTCTAATATGCTACTAATTCCTTTATAAGGTTTAAACACAGCATTTTTTCCTCGGCCGATCTTTGTCTTTTTTTCGGACATTTTTGGGTTTCGGCAGATTTTATAAAAAAAAATAAGCAGATATGTCAAAACACACAATAATCTGGTAAACAACTTATGCACAATAAAAATCCTAAATGTTCTTACTACCAACTCTGTATTCACTTGCTTAAGCTAAGGTATATTAACTATGACTAATTTAGAAATGGTGCAACATAAAATATTTTAAACCGGTTTAACTTTTAACTTACAGTTTAGTTAATCTTTAGGTTTAACTAGAGGTGGTGCAATTGGCCATTAGATATCTACATGAGACGCACTGTAATTTGAGATATATAATTGACATTTTTCAAAGCTGGTCAAATGTTATCCAATAGAGGAAGCAGATTAAGTTCAGCTAGGGTAAAACGACCATTATTTTTGAATTACAACAACAAAAATTTTAATTTCTTTCCGTTATAGCTAGAGTTGACGTTTTTTAAATTTTGCGTATGATTTAAGTTGGTAGTTTCTGCAATAAAGGACATATTCGCCAATTTCTTAACATAGTACAGACGAATGTGTCCTTTATTGCCGGAAGCACTAATTTAAATCATCTAGCTATAACGTAAAGAAATTAAAAATTTCTCTGTTGTAATTGAAAGTAAAATATAAAAGTAGTTATATAGCTACTTTTATATAATCTACTTTGTTCTTTTAATGAATCTGTGTTCTTTTTTATGAATCTCTTATCTCTTTTGTTTTTAATATTTAATCTACTTTTTAAAAATCTAGATATTTTTATTCTTTTACATTGTATTAGAGTACATTTTATTTTGAATAACTGTTTAGTAAATAAGTAGTACCGTATTTATTTTACGCTGCTATAATTAAGAATTACATAGTCTAAAGGAATTACGCTACACCTAGCATCTACTATTCGAACAATATAATATGCACGCATACCATGTTTATCAATCGGTTATATGAGAACGCGACGGACGTTTATCGTTACAGCGAAGTTAATGTTCGCCAGGAACGTCGCGTGATGTTTCCGAAGATAGTCGATTTAGCTTCGCTCCTGTCGCGCTACAGCGCATCGTTCCATCCCGCTTTTCGACTGCCCGCAACATACTACTCCCCCTCCTGGGTCGAAGGAGTCCCCTTCACCTAGGCAGCAAGTTGCTTCTCTACAAGATGACTCTTCGGCCGCTGCTGACCTACGGCGCTATGGCCTGGTCCGCAGCGGCTCCGACGCTCCTCAAGAGCCTGGAAGCTCTTCAGAACAGGACTCTTCGCATCATCGTCGACGCCCCTTGGTTCGTAAGGAATGAACAGATTCGTCGAGATCTGGGCATTCCGTCGATTCGAGAGCATCTTGAGAAGATCCTCAGCTCGGCGTGGGCAAGGGCCCGCGACAGCGAGAACCCTGTGTGAAGATTCGTCGCCCAGCGGATTTCTTCAATTCCGGCTGCGCAACGCCCACGGCCCCAGACGACCATCCTTGACTCCTCAAGGTATAACTCTACTTGTCACCCAAAGTCATGACCCATCCGAGCCCAAAACTCTTCTACTCTCAACTCCAAGCTGCGCGAACAGAGCCAGCTCCAGCATAAGACGATCAAAGGGTTCAAGGAAATTTCTGTCCGACCCTACTTCCGATTGCAGTTCCCAGTGCATCGTTCCAAAGTGACGATTGAAATGTTTATCGCTCCAGCGACTTTACCGTTCCACAAGAGCGTCGCGAATGTGCACCGCTACCGTTCCCATGTCGCGCGACAGCCCGTCGTTCCAAAGTAACGAGTTATTTCGGTATTTTGCAGCGCGGCAAGTCGCGACAACAAAATACCGTTACTAAAATACCGACCCACCACTACCATTTACTTTATCAAATTCTAATATCTCACCTAACTTCTCATTTAACGTGACTTGCAGGATGGTACGAAATTATAAAAAACCGATCGTCCTCATATATCCGAAGAAGTGCAATACAAGATGTAGTATGCTACAAAATGTCTATACGAAATGCGGCAGAAAAGCATAATTTAAAAAAAATCGACTCTAGCATCTCGAATTAAAAAACGAAAGCTACAATTACGGCAAAATTGAGATAGACCATCAGATTCAGGAAATTCCAGTGATGATTATTGTTTATACTCGGAAATGTGAATATTTCTTCTTCGATATCTGGAAAGCTCACTGTAAATCATTCCAAAACCTGGCTAACAGATATGTATTTATATATGGGATCAAACAGTATTCTCTTGATCGATTCTTGAAGTAGGCATTGTGTTGCCGAACTTCAGAAGTTGGTACCAAAAAATAAAACTGCAAACATTTTAAATGCGCCCAAATACAACGCCAATGGTACAACGTCTTTAATAATAAATTTTAATAGAACTTTTTCTGATTCACTGATTCTTATGAACTATGACCCATTACTGTTGTTTATACTATTATGATCTGTCTAAGTCTACAGCGCCGTTTCCTACGTAGAAGAAATTACCAGAAATTTTCAAATCCTGAAAATCTATAGAGAGGGCTATACCCCGAAATCAGACGATTCAGTCTATAAAAAAAATGGGTGAAATTCTAGATAACGTGCTTTTAGATTTTCGCGAAAATTTTTAGCACATGACCTTTAAAAGGACCCCCAACAAAAGTAGAAATTCAATAAAAAAAATTAAAAGTAATTCATCAAATTAAAAAAAAAATTATCAACTATGAACAATGCTCCGTACCTGCATATAATTCACCTTCGAGGTCCTGTATCTTCTGAACAAGGTATTTGCACAAACTTTTACTGCTGCTACGTGACTTTGGGGGTCCTTTTGAAGGTTATGCGCTAAAAATTTTCGCGAAAATCGAAAAGCACGTTATCTAGAATCTCACCACCTTGTAGGTAGTAAATCAATAAAACGCAGTAGCATAACTCGTACAAAGTTATTGTTTCTACATTTTTTGTACAAAACACGTTTAAATTTTATTTCTACATTTAAAAATATAAAACTTGCATCTTGTGAATTTTTCTTTGTGAACGTACAAGATGAATACACATAGCAGAACCTGGCTGAGGTATTAACAATAATCCTATGTCGTAAAAATCTACAAAGTATGAGCGTACAATAATTAAATATGTATTTCTGAACATCTACGCTGTATTTGCCGGCGTATAGGCGCCAGTAAGTGGTGGATCTACTATTACTTTCTTCAGTATTATAAATAAAACCCCTCCAATGATAAGCTGACCCAGGCCTACAAGACCTACGACTGCCCAAGCTGGTATTGCTAATGGTCCTGAAAGAGAAATAATTCAATTTAAATATCTACCATCATTGTATGAGGCACGTCCAGAAACCAAGTTCCGTTTGGTAATAAAAACAAAGCAAGTACAGATATAGAAAAACTATTTATTGCAAAAAAAAAATTACAAACCTTAAACTATCTTTCTACATAGCTCCCACTATTTTGTAGGCACTTGTCATAGCGTGGCACAAGTTTTTGTATACATTCCTCATAAAACGTTGCCGTCTGTGTTGTCAACCATGTGGTAGCTTGTTTTTTAAGCTCTTCATCGTTGTTGAATTTTTAACCACCAAGGAACGTCTTCAGGTGCAAAAAGAGATGGAAGTCGCAAGGGGCGAGATCAGGGCTGTACGGAGGGTGGTCAAACTGGGTCCAATGCCCGAACTCACACTGCGAACAAGACACAATAACTCTTACGGGACTTTGGCTGGCCCCAGTTTGACCACCTTCCGTACAGCCATGACCTCGTCCCTAGCGACTTCCATCTCTTTTTGCACCTGAAAACGTTCCTTGGTGGTCAAAAATCCAACAACGAGGAAGAGCTCAAAGAACATGTTATCACATGGTTGACAACACAGGCGGCGTTTTATGAGGAAGGCATACAAAAACTTGTGCCGCGCTATGACAAGTGCCTACAAGATGGTGGGAGCTATGTAGAAAGATAGTTTAAGGCTTGTAGTTTTTTTTTTGCAAAAAATAGTTTTTCTGTATCTGTACCCGTTTTGTTTTTATTACCACACGGAACTTAGTTTCTGGACGTGCCTCGTATTATATTTATTATTTTGAAATGTTCACAAGAAACCAAATAAAATTTGAAGCCTAAATACAGCCCTGCCTAACATTTTGCCAATTAAAACGAATTGAATTTAGCATTTAAATACTTAATTGACTAAATAGCAACAAATATTTTCTCTGCGTAACAAGAGAATAACGACAAAGATGGAACACACATTAGAGGAGCCACAAGGCGGATTCAGAAGTGGAAGGAGAACGCAAGATTATGTGTTTACAGTTAAACAGATTTCCGAGAAAGTTTTTCAAGAAAAGAAGAAAGTGTACTTAGCATTTATGGATCTACAGAAAGCATTCGATAGAAGAAGAGGATTTTGGAAGGTGTTGAACCAAACAGGAATCAAGAGAAAAATATTTGAAAATGATTGGTATATACTTCATTATTTTAATGATGTAATATTAAGTAATAATAAATGGACAATACAAATTAGTAGTGGGTGATATACTTAGGATAATAAGCAATAAATATAAATATTTTGATTACAGGAGAAATAGTAAGAGGAAGATGGAAATCGCTCCAGGACGGCGTCCGGAGGGAATTAAAGAAAATTCCTAAACCACGTTCTGGTAGTGAGGCGGTATGTTATAAATCATCGTGGCCTTATTTACAGCAAATGCTGTTCTTAAAAGATCAATTAATGCCACGTGATAGTAGCGGAAACTTACCAGGTACGTCCAAGGAAACAGTATTAAGTGAATCGACAGTAATGGATATGCAAGATTCTCAAGATCCAGAACCAGAAGCTGACCTAGAAGATGAGTATTCAGAAGATCTTCAACTTACTCACACACATGACACTTGTAACATTAACAGTGCTCCACCTACTCCAAGTAGTGGTTCTTCAAGTGCACCAGCGCCAAAGAAACAAAGAGGAGTCAAACAAAAACAAGTTGATGACATTGGAAAAACACTTGTGGAGATTGAACAGAAGAAACTTGAAGCGCTAAAAGAAGAAAAAAACAAGGAACTAGATGCCGATATGAACTTTTTCCAATCTTTACTTCCACATATGAGAGACTTGCCCCCAAGCAGAAAATTATTGCTACAAATGAAAATTCAAGATCTGGTATATAATTTTGTTTACAACGATCCTTTGGCACCATTACATAATCAAAACAGTCCTTCTACATCGTATTATCCCAATTAACATATATTAACAAGTTTTATAACAAATATATTTGTTTTTATAATTAAAAACATTTTTACTTACCTTAAAGTGATTACCAGGCGTTCTTCTGGCTCAATCGGATTTTTATTAAAGTTTGTCTACGTCTTAATTAATTTTGGCGTTATTTTTTCTAAGATATAGTCAAAAGTGGTTGTAGACATTCTTAAATATTCATAAAATTTCAGCGGATATTTTCTTATTTCTTTATATAAATGATGCAATTCTCCTAACTGACTCCTTCTCTTATTTAAAGGATGAATGCTGCAGCGTCTTTTTTGAAATTTACACCGACAAATGGTAAAAGGAATTTCCACCCACCTACTTTTTTATAAAAACAAGCTTTAACTGATTGAAACCAATATACAGGATGCGTCTATACTATAAACATTCTAAAGATATTCATTAAAAACAAACTGTTGCGTGTTTGTCATATACTGACTGAAAATTTGGGTATAAAAGTTGAGTACTGCGTTTGCTCACTCAGGACCAAAAACACATTCGAATGAACGTTTTCAAAGTCCTGTTGAAGCAGTTTAATCTAAATGAGACAGAGTTTTGGCATTAATAACTGTAGATAAAACTTGGTTACACGAGTACACTTCTGAAACTAAGGCACAGTGGAAACAGTGGACTGCGAAGGGTGAATCGGCTCCGAAAAAGGCGTAGACTGTTCCATCGGTCGGAAAAGTGATGGCGACTGTTTCTTGGGATAGTCATGGAGATGTATTAATCGGGGGCATACTACGCATCTCCTCCGGGGTATCTCCACCTTGACGTAGGCCTCTGGCCGGGTGGAAGAGTTTGCGTGCTCTAATGAACCTGTGAGCTATGCCAGAGATAGCATTGCTACTGGTAAGGCTACCCATGCTGGACAGGTCGAAGGTGAAGGGCAAGACTAAGAGAGATACCGAAGACTCGAACCCAAGGTGCAAGGCAAGTTGCCGAGGGATGAATGGCTGCAGGGTTTAATCTGCGGTCGCGAACCTTCCTCTAGGAACACGGAGCGACACTCCCTTGAAAATAGCCTTACCTGATCATGCGGTGCTCTGACTGGGTGGACCGATACTTCCCTAGCTTCGCGTGGGAACAACATGGAGAAAACGGAAAAATTAAAAACAAAAACAAAAGGTGAAAACCAAACCAGGTTCTAAGGCTGAAGTGCCAAAAGAACAATGCGAAGCTCCTAAATCTGAGGAGCAAGGAACCTCAATGAAAACCGACCCGACCGGAACCTCAGATACGCCAAAAACGGGGAAGGGGGCGATCAGGGTCGAATCGGTAGAAGACGTAGACCTAACGACAAAACGAGGAGTTCCGTCAAGCAAGACTGTCGGGGATATCCAAGTCTAAAGTGCAGAAGTTGGCGAAACAAGGCCAAGATTACATCCAGGTCGTACCAAACGTACACAAGGAGGACAGAAAATCCTCCCGGCGCAAAAGGAGGAGGCCTAAGGACCAAGGTCAGACGACAGCACACCTCAGAGTGTGCAGCGGAAATCGAAAAGGTCAAAGGTTGAAGGAATTCCGTTTAAAGATGCGGTGGCCTCCATTAAGATAGCCGTAGCATGTGCTGGCTACCCGGAGATACAGATGGAGCCGGATAAGCTAAAAGCAACCCAGACCTCTATAATGTCAGTATATGAGAGCATACTACAGCAAGGACCCCAAGTTCGCTTTGTTAAATGCACTCACCGATCCGGACACATTGTAGTAACGTGCGCAGACAACGTAAGCGCACCTTGGCTGAAGGAAACGGTGCCAACGCTAAGGCTAAAGGATGGGGCTAGTAGCCCTAGAGGGTGACGACGTCCCAAAACCATGGGCAAGCATTGTCTTCGTTCCAGACGAACAGGGACAAAAGCTGAAGACAGAGAGGATCCTCAAAAGAGTGAGTAACCGAGACCTCAAGACTCTATAGACTTTTTCTATGCACACCGAGTCAAAAGATGAAGTCAAAAAACTCGATATATATCTATACTTCTAGTCTCAGACTTCAGTGGTCGCCATGGTAAAAATTCACGAATTTTCTGTTTCCTAGACTCAAAGTTTCGCTTGGAGGATAGAGATTTTCATCGAATGAGGAGACCATCACATTCGCAAACGCCTATTTTGCAGAACAAGATCCCAACTATTATTTGGACGGATTAAAGGCATGGGAGCATCGCTAGGAAAAACGTATAGACTTACAACGGGATTCTGTTGAGAAATAAAGCTGGATTTGACAACAAATGCTTGTTTCTGTGTTAGGCTGGAAACTTTCCCGACTACTCTCGTAGTTGATCAGAATGTATTAACCCTAAACTAGATGAAAACCCAAGCCCCAATGGTTTGGTAAGGAACAGTTACTGAGGTATATACTCATGGGGATAGTAGCTGCAGTTTACCCATCCCAGCACATTTTCTTTTAAAAATGCAGAGAAACTTAAATACTGATGTATATAATTCATACCAAACAAATTCTATAATGAAAAAAGTACCGGAACTAATTCTATATATCGTACTTGTCTGTATTTGAAAAATATGTCAATGCACTCTAATATCTTGATATATTGACGTAAATAATGTTAAAATAACGTCTTAGAGCAAGTTATAATAGTTTCCAACTGTATGCAAGGAGTATTTTTTATTTATTTACCTACATGTTTTTGTTTTATCTCAAAAACGTTTAAGTGCTGCTATCAATTGACAGATAAATTAATCAAATACCTAGAAAATGTTACACATACGCATATTCAAAGGCGTTTAAAAACAATGACGCATGGTTTAGGCACGCTATTTGCCCCAAATACTAAGAAACTATGTACTCTTTAAGTATAGATGACGATGATATGGATGATTTTTTTCTACTTCATTGCTCTTTTAAAATCAATATATCTAATATGTATGTATAAATAGAAATATGACATCAGCCTTATCTATCACATTAGGCATAATCGATCGAAATAAAATAAAAATAAACAATATTAGAATTAGAATTATTTAAAAACTTACTGAAGTAACTTCTTGTGACCGTCCTTCTACCTCTTAAAACTTTCCTTCTGGCTTCGACTTCATGCGGTGTCAAAATTGCGAAAATTACTAAAAATATAATTTAAATTAGCTTTTCTGATGACAAAAACAATATGTTTAACTCGTTTAGTTATTTGCTTAACGTTAACACTGTACTCACGCAAAGCTATGCTAACATAACAAAGGGATGATTTTAGGAATGCCATATTGCGTTGTATATGGGTGTTCCCCTTCAAAAAGGATCTAGCGCTGTTAGAACTCGTACAGATAGTGCTGATATAAAATAAATGTATTTATCATTCTCACGAACCAAATGGAATACATATTATTTAAGATAAGATAAAACTATGACAAATATGATTAACGAAAAGTGGACTAGATAAAGCATTTAACACAGGTAAAATGCTTCTACATTACTTTTATACAGGTGTTCTGTCTGATATATTTCCTTTTCTATATTTAAACAGTTCGTAGTAAATTTTTTAGATTCTATTTTTAGTTTTCCATTCATATCTATACTAATTTTACATTTCTATTTTCCAGAAATACGCATAGCATGCAGTCTGGAAGAAAAAAGGTAAAGTTTACCATATCTGTCAAACATTGTTCTAAATTTTCTAGAGTGGAATTGGTTATTTCAAGTTGTTAAATCTTGCTCTAACTTCATCCGTCAGCGAAATATAGCGCCCAAATAGGCAGTGGCCTACCTAAAGCTTTTGCCACCTGGGGGCGGTCCCCAATTTGCCGCTTTTTCTGAGTCAATCAAAATCAAGAGTGGTTATTAAAAATTATTAAACAAAAATAAATATATAGAAAATGTTATTTCCTTTGTTCAAACAGATTGTACACATAACGATAGAATGTAGCGTGCTTGTATTTATTTTTCTTGCATTTTTATTAAAAAATTCTTCAATAACATTGTCAAAATTGATCTGTTAGTTGTTCTATGGAAAGTATCGCTAGATTTCACGATCTTAAATCACTCATTGTGAAAGGAGGATAATTTTTAATTAGTTTTAATCTGGAAAAGCTCCGTTTACAACTAGCAACACTGATGGCTATTGTTAAAAAAATTCTTAACGATATTACTATGTTGAGAACAGAGTTTTCCAACCTATATTTTTGAATAAATATTAGAAATTCAAGGGGCTCTTGAACCTCTAATATTTAATGTCAACCGCAAATTTGACATTAAATATAATAATAAATAAACGGTGGTCGGTTACGTGTTTGGTCTTTGCTTTGAAACTTCGTTTTTCCAAAATAAAATCGAATGGGATGTGAAAAAGGGCTTAGTTGACGACTGGCATCCTCTTTAAACCGGAAGCCCTTCAAAACTTAAGAAAGAAATGCAAAAAAACGATTTCTTTACCGCTTAGGCTAATATCGTGCGTGACGTCCGAAGAGCGCTGAGCCTTCTAATTTCGGTGGTAACGGTTGGACGGAACAGCGAATGAATGGTTTCGCCAAGCGAAGTTAAAATTTCCCCAATTTTGTTTGGTAAGCTATACTTTTTTAATGTCGTTTTTTACTTTAGTATTTTTATTGTCAGCAAATATTTTTTTCCTTATTGGATGACTATGATCTCTTTTCAGTATTCACGATTTTAATTCACTTTCTAAGGACTATTTTTTAGGGTTTTCATAAAAGAAATGCTTTACATTTATTTTCATAAGAAAATATAAATATACTCAGTGACGTAGAAATTGCAACAGCTAGAAGGGGTTGGAATTTCCGGATGAAATTTGGTAGGAATATTCACCTATGTAATAGTAACAAATGATCAAAATTTGAATCCTCTCAGTGAAGCAATAAAGTTGTTATTGAGGTTTTTACCTCTCTCTCGGCACTGATATTGAATGTTTTTTTTTTTGCGGTGTTTTTTATAACTTTCTCGATTTGTGTTGTTGTTCTCATTGAACTGCGGTTCAGTTAAGTGTTAGCTATGCCTAGAGTAGGAAGAGGAGCAGTGTATCGACAATTAAGCGAATTCGACAGAGGTCGAATTATTGATTTGCGCGAAGCTGGTTCTTCATTTGGGAAAATTGCTAACCGTGTAAATCGAAATCGGTCTACTGTAATGCGAGTGTGTCGTGCATGGTTTGAAGATAGCCAGGAACGTCGTAGAAGAGGAACCGAGGCTTCAAGAAGAACGAATGAGCATCAAGATCGTCGCTTAAGACACTGCATTTAGAGACCGATTTTCCTCTACTCGGCAATTGGTGACCAATGGTTTGGTGAAAAGGTCGCCATGTAACCCTTAGAACAGTTTATCACCGAATCGGAAGTTTTGGGTTAACATCATATCGTTCGCAACTTGTGCTTCCTTTGACTGCGGAACATTATCAGCAACGGTTACAATGGTGCAATGAAGGATCTCATTGGAATCTTGAACGGCGTCGTGTTTAGTGACGAATCAAGATTTTGTTTAGGCATGCACGACGGTCGTCAGAGAGTCAGAAGAAGACGGGGTGAACGACGGAATCTTCGATTTACCGTTGAGGGGCACGTACACCGCACTGTGGGTGTTCTGGTTTGGGGTGCGATTACTTATGGCGACAGGTCTCCCTTGGTGTTCATTCGAGGAAATATGACAGCACAATGGTACATTGTGGAGGTGGTTGGAACACATCTTCTGCCATACTTACAAGGGCTCGAAGTTCCATTATTCCAGCAAGATAATGCACGTCCTCATGTAGCAAGGTTTTCCTTGAACTTTTTTGAATAGGCCCAGATTAATCTTTTGCCCTGGCCTCCAAGATCTCCAGATCTTTCTCCCATCGAACATGTATGGAACATCATGGGTAAAAGGTTGCGAAACTTGCAGCGTCCTCCTTTGACTTTGGAGGCTTTGAGACATGAGGTGCAACTTGCATAGGAGGCGATACCCCAAGACGAGATAAACCACCGTATTCAATCAATGTCACAGCGTGTAAATGAATGTGTAAATTAGAGAGGCGCCCCCGCACATTATTAACAATTATTATAAATTTTTGTTTAACTAATAAAGATTTTCCTCCCAAATTTTAATCATTTATTACTTTTACATAGGTGAACATTCCTACCAAATTTCATCCGGAAATTCCAACCCCTTCTACCTGTTGCAATTTCTATGTCACTGAGTATAGTATGAATTATATTTTCTGTTGTTTCGTTTATAGTTATATAATTAATAAATACATTATTCAATAGAGTGTTGAGAACTATTTGTACCCATTCTGAAAGTTATGTATCCTATAAAGAACATAACAACCTCTCCGAAATAGAACAGTGTTCATATATCAGAAGCATATGGTAGTAATGTCTCTGAGAAATACCAACGAGGAGTGATTGGTGCGGACATTACGCGTTTACTGAAGCCTGTGTGCCCTACACGTTGTGTATCTGAGAAAATAGATTCGTTGATACGTGTCTGTTACGTTCCAGCCATGTAAATGTGCTTGCTGGAAGTACAATTCCGAATCACCATTCGCATGTTAGGGAACAATTACGAAAAAAAGAGATTTTCATACCATTATAAAATCTCACAAAATGCAATAAATTCCATAGCAATAGTCGGTTAGAATAGCGGCGGTCCATCAAAACTAAACATATCCACTTAACTCGTCAGATCAACCAAAGCCAAATAATTATTTACTTAAATAGAACCCTTTTACCGTGAGGTGTAAGCTTGTTGTGAAGTTCAGCTCCGTGGTTCTCCTTCCTCCTCTCATCTCGATTGCATTTTTCACCTCCTCGTTTCACGTTTTCTTTGGTCTACCCTTTTTCCTTCTTCCTATTTCTTTCGCTTCGTACACTTTTTTAGCCAATATCGCCTCCTCCATCCTCATAATGTGTCCAAACCATCTTAATTGACCCTGCTGTATGGTCTCTTCTATTGCTTCAACTTTGAGCTTTTCTTTGTACGTCTCGTTTCTAATTTTGTCCAGTGTGGTTTTGCCTTTTATTCTTCTCAGAAACCTTATCTCCATGCTGTTCACTTTGCTTCTTTGTCCCTCGTTTGTTGTCCATGACTCGCATATATAAGTATTGGTTTTACTACTTTTTTGATCACCTCGGTTTTAACTTTCGGTGGGATTTCCTTCTTGGAATTTTGATTGCGTTGTATAATCGTCTTGTTTTTGCTAGTCTTTCCTGAATTTCGTCATCTAAGTTGCCTTTGTTATTTATTATTCCTCTCAGGTACTTGAATGTGTTGACTTGTTCCATATCTTTTCCCTCTATCTTTATATTGTGTTTCCCACTTCCATCCTCTATTATCATTGTTTTTGTCTTTTCTGTATTACAATCCATATTTAAATCTTTTAGCTGTTTGACTAGTATACCAACGTTTTCTTGTAGGTTTTCTTCTGTGTTCCCGAACATTACCATATCGTCTGCATAACTTAGTTCTGTGACTTGTATTATTTCCAGTTTCCAGTGCCCCACGATGAATGGTTTCCATTGTTGTTTGCATTTCTTAACTGCTTCGTCTAGCACGATATCAAAGAGCAGTGGGCTAATCACACATCTTTATTTAAGACCGCTATTACACGTAAACATGCCTGACTTTTCATTTCTTACTCTAACGTAATTAATTGTTCTAAAGTACAAACTTTTTATAGACTCTATCAGATCTTCGTTGATTCCTCTTTCCTTTAGAATTTTCCACAAGCTTACTCTTTTTATTCTGTCAAATGCTTTAATCATATCTATGAAGCACAAGTGAATTTTCTTTCCAGTTTTTGCGGCTTTTTCTGTAATCTGTCTTAGTATGAAGATTTGGTCTTGCATTCCTCTTTCCTTCCTGAATCCATATTGTGTATCTTCCAGTGTCTGTCCAGCTTATTTTCTTAGTCGGGCTTCTAATATTCTGGCATAGATTTTTTCCACCGTACTCCCCAAAGTTATTCCTCTGTAGTTGGCTCTCCTTTTTTTTATAAATTGAACATATAACCCCTATTTGCCGTATAACCTAATACCATACCTAATACCTATGCTCTTTGGTTTTCAATCAAAATCACCAACATTTTACACATGGATTGAAAATCAAGCTGGCCATGGGCTAATCGAAATTGAATTGGCTTTGCTCATATGCCTCTCATTAAATTCAAACAACATAAAGCACTTGGGACTATTATTACTAAGAAGGGTTGCAATGAACAAAACTTTAAACTATAAAATATAGCGTTGGGAAACTCCATATCCAATGAAGAGAAAAGCAACAAAGACTCTGCTGGAAAAACAATTCAATAATGAGGGCTTTGAATAGCAAAGCATTCCGTATCTAAAATTTTAGCTGCAAATGGACAAGATGGACTTGAACATGGTTTCGGGGTAAATTAAGGAAGATGGATGCGAACGCTTGGAAGACGACTTGCGCTATACTATATTTAGTTCTCTTTATATTTCGAATTTAGATTTTAGTTAATGTTGTAGTCTGTTTAAATAAAGATCTACAAAAATTAATCGTGAAGTCTTATTTAAAAGATAGCTCAAACAAAGACCTACATATCTGTTTTTTCTTTGAATTTCCACATGAACAAATATTTTCATTGCATCCATATCGTATGCAAGTCAACTTTGTCATGAAATATAATTTAATATCTAGTTCATAGCTTTATTTTTAATATATTGGAAGAAATAAGTTTTTGTCGTTTTTCTCCAAATTATTGAAAGTGTATGTTTGTGTTTGAACCAACACTCTCCAATTAACTACGCTTTATCCATGGAACACTTTACACACTAAAGGCTCTCGAGGTTGTGACAAGCTTATATATCCCGTTGGGCCGTCACCACACGTAAAGAAAACAATAATTTTTGACTTACTCGCATTATGTTTATGCATTTTTCACTTAGCTTTCATATCCAGGCAGTGCGCCGGAAACTATAACTTATTTTTATAATGCACTTGACAGGGGTAAAAATCACCTTGGAACCATATAAAACTGAATTATATATAAAAATCTTTATTTTTTAATATTAAAAATGGTAAATCTTGTATACCCAATAAATCATTTACTAATTCTGTTCATACTTACCATACGTTTAATTATATTAACATTAAGAGCGTAAAATAAACAATAATTACTCTGGTATCTTAAAAATTTGGCCGCCGTTTTGTTTATAAAACAATTGCACGGAGATAAATAATTCCAGCCGCACGACAGATGCATAGCATAACTTAGAACCGGATCCAATAGTTATAGTTAGTCACTAGACAAACAAAATGATAATCCAGTGACTAAAGGAATAAGACTGGAACCTATTTTTTAAACTGAATTACTCACTACAAACACCATTGTAATATCTTTTTAATAAGGTTTCGTAAATAAAACAATTTTGTTGGAAGATACGATGTTTTATTGCTTATATGATTCATAAAAAGTACAAGGAATTCACCATAGATATTTTAGATTAGATACTTTTTTACTTTCTCAATGAGAAACTTTATCAGCTAAGCTGATCGTTCCGATAAATTGGCAGAGATAATACGCCATACAATTGTTTTTGGTCGTTTATAGAATTCTAGAAATTTGCATGGTTTTCCCATGTTTTTGCACAAATTTGATAAAAAAGAAACAAATGCAATTAACTTTAAATAAAAACAAAACGTATGTAAACAATTACTCAATCTAGTCTTGATTGATACTGCCGCATAAACTTCGTACTATTACTTCTCCTTCATTCCGAATTAAAGCAAATATCTATGTCGTATTCACAGTAGAATCGAATAAAAAAATAATTCATAACCAAAGTTTATTACTTATAAAACATATCTGTTTGGAATAAAATTAGTTACAGATAATATCTAAGTCTAGATGCGAGAAACGAATTTACATTACTATAATTCAAAGAATCGCCCGCGGGCGGCCTATCCTAGATAAATTCTTCCGGTTCCCTGGGAGCGTCAAGGTCGCGATAATGGATTACAGGACGAAAGTCGCCCCCAGCACCCCTAAAAGTATACTTTTCGTAAGTAATTTCATAAACACCTGGCCTACATTATGGTACTATAGCGCCATCAAGTAGATTTGACACACAGAAAATATGCAAATTACAGCTTGTTACTCAACGTATCAAGAGAATGGGGAAAAAGCGTGATCTAGCACATAATGCATTACACCCTTCTATTTAATATAACTTACCATTTGCCATACAAAGTGTCAATATTAATTTCTAATAATAATTAATTCCCCGACCGAGTAAATTTATCAAATTGGTTATTAAGGAAAAACCGGAAATATTATCTCCTCGTGACCTCCTTCTGTCTTCCATTAAATAATTTCTGTTTTAATTTATTGTGATATATCCAATTTTCAACATTAATGGGATTATTTATGTTGAAGACGATGAAGTTACAATAATGCTGATATCTGCATGTAAAGTTAGAAGCCAAGCCTAATGAACAATGGCAGGTTAGGACTGTGAAGTACCAAATAACAACGAAACTTCTCGAATTTTCGAAATAATTGTTCCGAATTAAATATGTCAGAAATAAGTACGCCAAATATGCATTGTTTACGTAGATGTTGGAATGTTTTTTGGAATCAACTGTACACCAATATTAAAAAGGCAATTGATAAGACAAGGATATAACATCCGATATGAATATTTTCTATTGGGACAGATACACATTGCGCATGTCAGTATTAACGGTTGTTGCTTGGCATGATGTAGCGATACGACCGTACAGCAACTGGCACTTGTACTACAAAGTGAGCTTGAAAAATTGTTATCATCGTTTGATAAACGGTGCATAGTTGGAATACTTTGGAATACTTTCTTCGCACTGCACAAGTACCGGAAGATAAATTTATTTTCTTATAATTACACTGTGCTAGTTGCAAAATGCAACAAGCTGGACACCCCCTAATTTGAGTACGCTAAATCCAATGGTGCCAACCGTTTTTATAAGTTAGCTCCCGTTTTCGAGCAATTTTAATTTAAAAATTGTTGGCCCAAAGCACCTCCTGGAACGTTCTGGAATTTTCTGGAAAATCTGATCAATGGCCGAAGAGTTCTCTGGAACCTTCGAGAACCTTCCATGGATCGTTCATGGACCATTCGTGAACCTTCTAGAAACTTCCATCCCCGCTACTGTCCCTTGGTCAAACGGGTATATAAGCGGCGCTGTTAACCGCTGAGAACTCACTCTATTTTCAGAAGTCAAAGTGTTAACACCTAAATATTAAAGCAAGTAACCCAAACCGAAGTGAATAGTGAAAAGTTAGAGATTGTTCATTGTATTGGCTTGTAAAATCAAGTAATTTGAAATATCAAAAATGGATAAATGTTCTAAATTGAATACCTTTTGTTACGTAAAATAAGTGCTAAAACCCCTGATTTGTATCAACAATATTTCACACAAAATGTTTTTACTGATGTGTATTGGACGCCGTCTATTGCGTTTATATGCGTTTTGAATTTGAATAAATGGACAAAAACCGGAGCCGCTATCCCATTGGTGTTCCGATGAGCTGGATAGATCTAAGAGAACATGATCCAGCTGAATGTTATGCGTGCGTGAATTATACTGACGGTATGAACAGAAGAAAAAGTGGTTCTTTGAAATACATTCCAACAACATATACTCAAATTGCCGTTGCCGCATTCAAATACGATTAGTTTCAACAAGACCAATTTCAAAAGAACAATCTGGGTCATCAGTAAAGCCCGGTGGAGAGCAACCGCAGCGGCGGTGTAACTGTGTTTAGGTGGGCGGGGAGGACTGGTCGATTATGATACGAGACGACAAATCATCATCACTCAGTTCAGTTTAGCATTGGATAGCGGATAGGATGTGTTGATTTTATTGATACAGACGTAGTTATTAATTGTAGTTTTTAGTGAACATGTCGAAGGCTAAAAGACGACCCTTTCAAGACATAGTAAATAAGTTTATTTACTATGACTTTCCAGATTTGTTTTACAACGGGAGTAAGATAGTTTGTAAAGTGTGCAAAATACATTTGATGTCAAATAAGAAGTGGAACTGTACAATACACGTAAATTCCGCACAGTACAGAAAACGAAAATTGGGCATGCCACCGAGAAGTGCATTTTTTGGTCTTTGGTCCTAAAATTTTTAAATTGAAATTGCTCGAAAAGGTGAGTTCGCTTTTAAAAATGGTTAGCACCATTGGATTCAGCATACTCGAATTAGGTTCACCCAGCGGGTTTGCCCAGCTTGTTGCACAGTGTTATCAGTCTGTAGTTATGTATACTATACAATTTCACTTCAGAATATTTAAACAAGATAGAAAAATTGAAGACAATTAAAAAATTAATGATTAACGTGTTTTACAGTTATTAAAACAGCAGCAATCAGCCGAGGCAAGGCTACTCGCAAGATTGGGAAAGTTAACATCGAAAACATTACATAGTTTAAAACATGTGAAGTATACGAAAGGGTTTCTTGTCATTGCAGCACGAAACGTAAGACATGCGTCCGCCCTACCTTAATGAATTAAAAATGCTTGAGTAAGACAGCGGTCCGTTCTCTTTATTCATTAAATTTGTGTTCCTTTTTCCAGGTTTTCTAATTTAATATTATGCCCAGTTTCGTTTATGCGTCGTGCTACATTTAACGATTCAATATTCCCGCATCTGTAGCACCTGATGTGCTCATTGAATATAGTACCATCACTTGCACAAAAATCTGGGACAACTCTTATGAACTCATTTTGACGTTTTTTCAATCGCGTGATAATGACTTGTACATTTACAATTGACACTGACAGACAATTTGACATATTTTTTCATAGCTTACAAAAGACATGTTTAAAATAGGTAATGTCGCTTGTCCCAGATTTTCACGTAAGTGATACTGCATATCGCTCGTTTCGTTGGCCAATATAGGCTTTATCAGTTACTACATACAATTTTAAACATTCCCGACCTTTCTTTCATGTCGGGTTTATCTTTCGGATTGCCAAGAAGGTTTATGAATGTATTTCGCGAACCGAAACACACGTTCACATATTGTTCCCTAAAAACTTTCCTAATACATTTCGACATATTGTGGAAGGGAAGTTTCACAAATTTCTTAAAAATGCGATCGATTCTATAGAAGAGTAACCATTGTAAATAGCTACATTTTTCATGAATTTAAGTTCTTTATTGTATCTACTGAAGCGTTTTCTCAGCGGAATTTATAACATTTTTTTTTAATTTTTGCAATTTAATTAAAATTCTAAATTCTTCGTGGTATCGAGAATATTAGTGGATACTCTTTGAGCAATTTTATTGTGAATTTTGAATTAAATTAATGGAAATCAACGAATTTTAGAATTAAAATACGAACTAACCTTGAATTCGAATGAAGCTGTCACATAAACACTCTGTTTATTATGACATTTACAGGAACCTGCCTGCTCTAACCTTTTCTTCTGTGAAATTTTACTTTAATTTTCTATATCGGACACTTTAAACTGGAGATCGCAGTCAAAACACTGATCATAATTGATAACATCTCTGGCGTCCCTCTACTGCATTATTTAATCGCGATAGCGATTGTTTCGCTCCATGGCAAATTTTGATGAATTTTGTTCAAATACCTATAAATTTTATGATGCATTTCGATGAAAGGAAGTTATTTACAGAAATAGCATGCGAGAATGAATGCACAACATAAATGACGAATTTTACTGACGATTTACATTAGGACAGAGATTTAATTTACGGAATGATGTTTGAAATACCTTTGAATATACCCTGTTATCTGTTTTAGAAGAAGTTTACATTAATTTTGACGATTGACAAATGGAGAAATTGCACAGAAGATGGAGTTTTATCTACGTTACCCTAAGATCGTCGTTATCTGGACTTATATTTTATCTTTAACGTCCGGACTCCAAGGCCAGTCGGCCTGGGAGGAAATTGTGACTGTTGAAATGAGCTTTTTCTCCGCTAGAGGGACTTTTCATTACTATCGGGTGGCTATCCTGAATACCCTATACATTCTAAATTGACAGCTGATGTTCCCGATGTAAATATTGAATTTTACACTACCTTTACTCAAAGGGAATTTCACCAATCTATCAATTAAGAAGCTAATCGCGGCCATTTTGTGTTGTCCACAGTGGTCACAATCGGTCATAATGTATCTATTAGTGTTTGTTTCTTTTCTGTAGATGTCCATTTCCAGTTTTTTCTTGTTTGTAATTACTAAACTATTCAGGAACGGGAGTTGATTGTTCACTTTTGAATAAAGTGTCGCGAGGAAATCCGGTATATTACTTTTCTTAGTATCGACCGTGAAAATATCGTCTACATACCGATGCCAGATTCTAGGAAAATATACGGTGTCCTTTTTCATACACGTTTCAAATTTACTCATGAACAAGTTGGCTATGAAAGGGGACAGCGGATTGCCCATCCCCGTAACCTCTAGTTCATAATACCTGCCCTCTATTTGAAAAAGATTTTGGTTCATGCAAAGCAAAGTCGGTCTTTTGCACTCCCCCCAATTTTGAAATCATCAGTTTTATTAAGTTTTAAGAATTCAGCTAAATATTCTATGGTTTCTGGAATTGGTTCGTTGGGGAAGAGTGAACAAAAATCGATTGATGGGTAAATTTTTGTATTCGTTTACTAGCGATTTGGACAGTTTATACGTAGGTGATTCTACACCTGAAACTATTGGTCTCATAGATTTTCCCGGTTTGTGGGTTTTTGGTAAACAATACATTTTTGGAACTGTCGGGTTTAGGATTGACAGTTTTAACTTAAGGTTCGCATTAATAAGTTTTGAGCAATTTTTCAAAGCCTCTTTTGTTTCTCTAATCATGGATGGTAAAGGATTTTTCCTTAATTTTTTATAAGGTCGTGTGAGTACATGTAGATGTTTTTCACGAGAGGAGGGATAGAATAGGCATGTTAGAATTAAAGTTTTTTCTCACATCATTCGGTCATACGGTTGACAATGGGGATCCGCGCATCCTTGAATCAGCTGTTCCGGATTAATTAATAATTTGTGTGGTGCGGAGTGTGCCAATACTTTAGTGTTGTTTACGGCCCCACAGACATTGCTGTCATTGGTGAAAATATGATTATTTTATTAACTTAATACATAGGTATATTTTCATTTATAAAAAATCGCGTTTTGTAGGTTGAATTTTGAATTTTGCACGCTCAACATTTATTTGATACTGTATTGGCTCGGAGTGTCAGGTCTACTTGGTGCCATTATAGGGATTGTATACATTTTGTACAGAAATAAATAATGTAGAAAGCTTACTACATCACGACCAAAAATAATCTAAAGCTGACCTGGATCTTGCCGGGTAACCCCTGGGTCGTTGAGGGTAGCCTTGATTATAATACCGTGGAGGGCCATATGAACCATACGAACTTGCATAAGCTCTGAAATATATATTTTTGTTTGTTACGTGATGAAAATTTGTTGTGCTACGTACGGTGGATGATTATAAGTTGGTTGCTCTTCCCTCTTAGGTTGTGGTGGTTCAGCCAACATAGGTCTTTTGGGATCTTGCAAGTAATTGTTGAAGAATTCAACTTCCTTCCGGACTTCTTCAATTTTTTCAGCATGCTTGTTAAATATGTGCTTTCTTACAAAATCAGGACCTATAACATAGCAAATACAGAATAAAAATAGAACTTTCACATAAATTTCAGATACCACCTTTAAACTTTTTGCCAGATAGAGGACACAACCATTTATCCTTGGCTAATTCTCTAGTATTTGCTTGAACAAATTTATCGATTTCAGTGTCGACATCTTTTAATGATAACTGAATCAATTTAGATTCGTTTTTGTTCTCATCTCGCGAAGGCTTTTCCGGTAAAAATGGAGCCATCTTCCCTTCGATTGGGACGCCAATAAATTGTGATATGTCAGTCTAAAATGTTAAAAAAAATTTACTGTATGATAGGCTTTATTAGGCGTTTTAACTACCTTGGCTGTTGGTGGTGGCCCTCTAGCGTGCAAAATACCGCATCTATTCGGCATTTCATCCTCGTTAGGGTACTCACAGTGATTGTAATAATCAACAGAGTGCACTACGCGTAGGTACAAAATAATGCGATCTAGTACGGAAATTAGATTATCGTCTCTGTCAACTGTGGTTGTGGCATCTTGCGCATCTGTTGTTGGTTCCAATCCGAGAAGTTCTTCCTCCTCAGCGCTGGCTTCCTCTATTAGATAATCGGTGATATTATGCAAAACGGGATTGTTGGATACTAATCCAAAAGTCTGAAATTAGAGTAGTGATATGTAGTCCTTCTGCCCGAAAATATGGTATGCATTTTTAAAAATATTCATGATTAGGAAAAAGGAGGTACACAATTACAAAGAAGTAATATTACTGTGATCATGACAATAATTAAATACCTGACCAATAGATGGCGCAAGAACAAATAAATATATGTGAAAAAGATATAATACAAATAGCGACTTGTGTATAAAATAATCTTGCACGCGCTGTTTCCTAAAAATGGCAAATGCGAGTCAAAACGGTAGTGTATTACCAAAAAAAAACTTCCAAATTTAAGCAGCATAAAAAAATGAACGCAATGGTACGCTGCAAAAGCTGTTGCAACACAAGCAAGGTCAGAAACTGAAGCATGGTGCTATTAATATTGTCGCTACTGATTTTGGAGTAAGCCATCCGACTGTATCCAAAATTTGGCAAAGACAGTAAAGAAACAGTACAACGAAGGCAAAATATGTGCAGATGTTTCTTCAAATGAAAAAAAAAATTTGGTAGCAAACGCAAAAATTATTCAGAAAACTTGGCCAAAATGAAAGAAATTCCTTTCAATTTCGACAATCAATCCGTAGCCTATCTGCTGCTGTTGACATTTCTATATCAACACTTTTTGATGTTTTTAAACAAGGAAACTATTTTGAACGGATATCTTGTAGTGTTAAGTCTTACCTAACAGATTAGAATAAATGAGCTAGATTGTGTTCATATTGACGAAAAGTGGTTTTATTTAACCAAAAACAACATGTTCTTACTACATTATGTTCGACGAAGGGGAACCACATGCAACATTCAAAAGTAAATGCATCATACAAAAGATGTTTACGGCTGCGGTAGCAAGGACGCGATATGATCTCCATAGGAAACAATACTTTAATGGAAAAATTGGAATAAGGGAATAGAACCAAGGGAACTAAGGGAACCTTGATAACAAAATATATTGCGTCTGCTACTGCAGTAAAATTAAGATGTAAGTTTCGATCGTAATCGCCAAATAGTTCCGATTTCAACCTACTGGATTTGGACTTTTTTAATTCCATTCAATTCCTAGAACTTCTCCAAATACAATCGACGAATTGGATAAGCGGTAGACAATGTTTCATACAAGATTCCACATATTGGTAAGGCGAAACCTCGTCGTTGGGGAGACTTGAAAGCTTTCTAACGTACTAAGCACCACTCTCACAATTGCTGCACCAGTACACTTTTCACTAATTAGTAACAGTGGAAATGTAGGTTTAGGAGGGTCTGGTACACGTACTATAATATTTAGAATAGAATTTCTTTTACAATCTGTTGTCTCGTCAACACATAACCAAAGAAACTGATTTTTTAATGTAGATTTGATTTCCTTTTCCACTTCTTCGCGTCCATGTAACATGCTTACGTGCCGTTTTTGTAGTTGCAGCTTCAACTCGGGGTTGTACTTATACCAAATGTTCTGAAACGGTTCTGGTTCGAGTAAGCAAAGTGACAAATTACAGGTTATCATCATGAGAAGTAAATTGAAAATAAAGGCAGTTCTCGTTGGCACAACCTTTTTTTTATTTCTGTGTTCTTCGGTATTTACATGTTTGTTACAGTCCGCCTTGTCTCAGCACATCAAATGTTTTTCGCACACTTTACAAACTATTTTAGCATCGTCGTAGAACAAATCCCGACAGTCACAGATAAACTTATTTATTGCGCCAGCAAAGGGTCGTTTTTTAACCTTGTTCACATTACATATTTTACATTAATAATTATGTATTTATAACGAATAACACGTAACAGAAAACACAACTCACGCTCTCGTTTCCTAAACTGAACGAAAAATAAACAAGCGGACGCTGACAAAGCGAGAATCGACTTTTATCACAGAGACAATTACCTCGTTCTACTAATTACTTTAGCCTGTTCACAAGAAGTAGTGGGTAAACCCAAGTCCATATTACAGTAAAATTATAATTAATTACATGTACTACTGACTTTATAAATATAGTTATTTTACTTGATTGAAAATGTAAATGTATACCATACTTTCGGACAAAAATAAAATCCAAAAACATACCATATTTGCGGAGTATACTTTTATTCGCATTTTTATAACTAATTTACCAAATAAGGTTAGTTATAATCCGTGAAATATCTCGTAAATGTGAGCAGTAGACACTTGGTAAATTGAAGAGGTAATAGTATAAAAATTATTAAACGTTCAAGTCTATAGAAGTAGCATGGAGTGTATGTAATTTTGAATTTCATGTAAAGTGCTTAACATTGGATAATTGGAAAAAGATGTTTTCAAACTGAATGTTATCATCGTGATAGTGCTAATTTTAATGAATCACCATTGCTTTTGATAAATCGAGTACATCTATAGTTCCTTTTTCAGTTTTTTGGTACCCCTGGAAGTGCCTTTGTGCGTCCTAGTGTTAACGAGAAATTTTATAAGGATTGCGTCGTTTCTACTCTTAAGCACGGAGGTGATAGCATTATGATATGGGGGTGCATGTCATCACGGGATGTTGGGCAAACGTTCACATGTCACCGCTTAATAGCTAAACGTACATAAAAGTTCTAAATGCAACATTAAGGCCATCGTATGAAAAACTTCTTTCAAAGGAGCTTTAGAAAACATCTTTTTCTACCAAGATAACGCTTCCTACCACGCAGATTCAAAAACTAAAGACTGGATACACGAAAATTGATTCCATCTTCTGAATTAGCTTGCTCAATCTCCAGACCTAAAGCCAACCGAGTATTGGTAGCACTGCGAAAGCTAAACGAAAAGCCACACACTCTTAAAAAAAACTACTTGAAGCCAAAATAAAAGAAGCGTGGAAAAATATTCTACCAGCGCATTTCGAAAAATTGGCGAGTACAATGCAAAACAATGCAAACATATATAAGCAGTTATTAAAGCCCAAGTAGGTCATAAACGATATTAATTTATATGTAGAATTTTATAATGTGGTCACCATTGTAAATATATTTCAACAAAGTTTTTTTTCATTTTTGCAAGGTTTAAGGTGCTCCGATCTATTAGCCAAGGCTATATTTGATGGTCTATGATGTATGTTTGTTTAAGCAAAACTGATAAAGAAAATTATAGAAAATAACATTACATGTTGTATTTTCTCTTTCTTCTCTTCTTCATCCAACCATAATCCAACTTTCGTATCCAGATGAAGGGTAACTCTCGCCGATATGCGAATATCAGAGCGAACTACTTGTTTGTGAGCCGTAATACCGTTGACTGGTCGTATTCGTCTGCTCAAATCTCTATTCACGATAGCACCCAGTTCGCAATCTCTCAGCCGTATATTATTCAAGTTCCAGCAAATTTCTTTGATATTCGCGTCTCTCTTGAACGTCACCCATCCTCTTCGTAACCATCTGCGATCGGGTTGTGGATCTGCTAAGGCCACTCTTAGAAAGCCGTCATATCTAGCGCACATAGCTTCGACTTCCTGTCTGGTTATCGTCGGCGCCAAGTTCCTAAGAAATATTGAGGTAGTTTTGTGCAAAGCTCTTGGTTTTTCGGGTTTTACGTCGTCCGGTATTATTTCGGGTTTCTTGTCGGTTTCTTTGTCTTCTTTATCTTCTTCTTTTTCTGTATCTTTTTCTTTAGTTGGATCTTCCTTTTCCTCTTCGCTATCGCTACTACTGCTTGATGAACTGCTGCTACTGCTTCCGGAATATGAACGTTTTCGCTTCTTTTCTGTGGAAAATATGTATATATATATATATAATTGAGCGAAAGCATATGAGAACGTGTCTTATACCTTTTAATCTTTTAGATTCCTCATTGGCTTCCTCTTCTTCCTCATCTACAGTTTTCTCCTCCTTGGCATCCTTCGGTTCAACTTCATCGACCTTTTCGAAATCTTCCTCATTCTCCTTATCCTTTTGTTCTTGTTCTTCTTCGTCAATCTTACCCTTTTCCTCTTCTTCAACTGGCTGCTCAGGTTCGACTTCCATCTCTTCGATTTCATCTTCTTTATTATCTTTTACTTCTTCTTCTGGTTTTTCAGGTAATTCATCCCCGTTTTCTTTGATTTCGCCTTCAGATTCAGCTGCGTTCTCCGATTTAGACTGTTCGTTTTCTAGTTCACCTTCTTCCTTATTTCCTGAAGGCTCCTCCGGCTTTTTTTCGATGACTTCTTCAACTTTTTGTTCTTGTTTTTTCTCTAATTCTAGAAAAGAATGGGCTAACACATTATATAATGTATATACAAATCCTTAAAAACAACTTACCAGAATATTCCTGTTCAATAATTGCCAAATCTTCCTCAGTTCCACCTTCCAATTTAACAACTACTGTATCCAGCAACTTCAATAACGAATTGGTTTGTGAGCAATCGACTGAGACGTTATTTAACCTTCCTTCATTAAGCAGTTCCAAAAATACTTCAACTCTTTTCTGGTAATAAGATAAAAATTAAAAGAAATTTTAGTAGTTGAAATGAAATTCGTTACCTTCAGTGCGGTCATCTGTTCCTCTTTTCGTTTAACGGAATCCTCAGGATGATACTTCAGACGGAACCTACGAGCAACAATTTCGTCAGAAAGGCGAAAGATAAACATTTTTTGGATGTGTAGACATTCAAACAACTCGCACATATCCAACGGATTTTCTTACAGAAAAAGGAGTAGTTGCTGTTGAATAGATTTTTTTTTGAATCTACGGAACATTGAACTTGTAGCAGATTCTTTTAAATCGTAACAAATTGTAATTCGAACAGCAACACGTAACAATTTTAAAAACAAAGCAACAAAACGGATTTGTATAAGTGTTGGTGTGTGGTGCAATATTTTACAACGGCGCACTTCTTTACTTAAAAAATGGGCATCATGGATATATCTGTTTCATATATTTTTGGGTACCCTTTGTTATATAAGATGTGTATAAATTTGTATTCCAGGTAGTGCTAATCTTTTAAAGATGTTGGCATCTAAATGTTATAAACAAAAATATTCACTAGACTATAATCTGGCCATATAAAGTCACTAATTTATTAGATTCCTCCATCAAATGATTCCTTTTTACTAAGAAGGCAAATGTAATGCCAACGGACACGTTTGTTTACCCTGCGTCATCAGAGTTGCTCCGAGTGCTTCTCTAGCTCACACCCAGTGTTGCCATCCGTTTCCCAAACTGTTTTCCTGTTTTTTTCCCATAATAAGAACTATAAAATTCCCCTCAAAACGTTTAAAATTCCCCACAAAATAGTAGGATGTGATTATTTATTATTGATTTATCGAACTTTATTTATTTATCGAGAACATATATGGAGGTTAAAACTGGTGTACCTAATTTATAACGTCTCTTTATGTTCAGTTACATACGAAAATACGGGTTCAGCTTCAGCATTTGCATGCGGTAAAGTTAAGATTAGTCTTGCTAAATAGCTTACATTTGAAACTTCAAATTTGCAAACAACACAGAGTATCGGCACACTCATCGCCACACAAAATATTAATTAATTCGAAACAGCTGTTTCTAAGGCTCTTTGGGCCTTCATTCTCAACCGGATTACCCTATAAATCTGATTTATTTAACATCTGTTCCGAATTAACTAATATTTTGTGCCGTGAAGTGTGCGCCGATACTCTGTATTGTTTGCCATACTACCTCACAGTCCTTGCTATCATTATTCAAATTTGCTTTGAACATATTTCCAATTTCATGCCACATTTTGCCAACAGTCATGTTACAATATGGTTTTAGTTGATTTTTCGAAAAAATTACCGCTAATTTTCTGTGTTCAATTTCAAATTTATTCACATTTATGTAATCTTTAAAATGTTTGGGCAGTATCGGCACCAAAGTAGACATTTCTTCAATTCACGGAAAATTTAAGTTCCGGTATTAACACATTCGATGTGTATGACTCGCTTGAGAGTCGTCCCACTCTTTACCCCAGTGCGCATGACTATCATAGGAGCCAGAGAACCTGTTCCATTATATGCGGCAGTTCGAAAGCAGCGTTATTCTACTGATGAAGAACGTTTAGCTCTGCTTATGTATTCAAGTGATGAAGACGATGGCATTAAGCGCGAATCAGGTAATCTGAGTGACACGGAAGCCCATATTTTCGCCGAACAGTATGATACAGATAATGATAAAGATGATGAAGGGTAAAAGATTGATTTCTTGATTTCATGTTAATTCAAAAAAATGTCTCCTCTTACGTGCACTTTCTAAAACACCTCCACAACCAGAGGTTGCAAATGCCGAGGGCAACAGTATTCCAAACTGGACCGATGGCCATGTGGATATGAAAAACTTTCTGTTTTCGAAAAAGAATGAACTGTTAGTGCCCATTCGTGTCATGTTCCACTAGACCGAGAATCAGCTCTTAAAAAAAAGAAGTGTAAATATTTGTTTTTTAAAATAATGCAGAATAACTCGTAAATTCCGAAAATGTAAAAATATGTAAAGTGTCCCATTTAGAAAACCAAAGTTGGAGTAATTTCTGATGAACTGGTACAGTTAATTGTTTCTCTGATACGAGATTCTGTATCAACGGCAAAAAATTCAATTGTTTTGTCAATTAACCATACTTGTATCTTTAGAAACAAAAAAGTTACCCAAACTGAACATCCTGTATAAAGAAGAAACACCACAAATACGATATCAATTATAATTACTAAGCCAAATGGTATTATTTTAAAAACATCAGTTTATACCGGGGCCCTGGATGATAGTGGTAGGAGAGACTATAACTAAGAAGGAGGTTTTCCATTTGCTCAAATGTATATATAGACAATTTTTACAATGGCGAATTACCTAACAAAACGCGAAACTTACTGCACGGAAACGCTGAGATACAAAGGAAAAATAGTCCTCAAGAAGTTATTGCCAAAGAATTTTAATAAGGAGAAACGGTATACACGTTGGTCCACATTTCACCAAGGTGCGAGAGATATTGTACGTAGCGTGATCTGGCATACTTGCATTTATCCCCGCCGGCTAGCCTTGCCGCGCGCAACTGCTGTAGCCTTTCTGATGCACTCTTTGTCTTTCTGTGCGCTCGTAAGGTTATAATAAGAAAAAGATCGTGGATTTTGAATACATTATGTTAGTTTATACAACCGCAGAGATGGTGCAGATCATTAAATGGTATTTTGCGAATTGCCGTAATGTCAACAAATAGACGAACGGCCTCAAATCCCTCTAACGCGTCCCGAGCGGGAGGAGAGAGAAGTGGGAGTTTGCTCGTTAGTTGAAATGGGCGAACCTTGCTTTAGCCGGCAAATTTCAGACGAAATCGGTATTAGTAGAAGTAAAAAAAAAATTATGGGAAAAAATTACCGAAAAATATATTTTGCACTATTTTTTCAAAAATATGGCAGAAATTGGGCCCAGTTATTATAATAAATGGATTCGCAAAAGCTCGTATAAGCCCGTTTAACGATAAAGTAATCCCAGATGATAAATTTGATTCTGATACATTAAAAGGATGGAAGCTTCTTCAAAGTGCTACCCCTGAAGCGACGTCGGATCCTCGTTCGCCAAGAGACGTTAGTCCATCTGTTTCCAGAACAGTTTTTCTTCAAGAAACTGTTTCAAAATCAATGCTTTGTCTCCATCAAAGAACATTGGTCCATTTACTTCCAAGGCAGCATTTCTTGGTCCATCTACTTCCAAGACAATGTTACTTGGTCCGTCTACTTCCAACGCAGTGTTAGTTTGTTCGTCTGCTTCTAAGACATTGCGACAAGATTTATCAGAAACCATCACTGTATTAGGCCAGCAAAACGATCGTTTGAATCATTGCTACTGGAGCATGTGAAGCAAACACCCTTACCTAAAACAGGAAGAAAAAAAGTTTGCAAAGGAGCAGAAGTTGTAACATCATATGAGGTCATTATGAAGCTAAAGGAACGGAAGATAAAAAAAATGAAAAAAAAGAACATAAAACCAAAAAAAATAGGAGAGTACAGAGAAGGATAAGGACAATGATGAAGATGCCGATTGCCGAAGATTTTGTAAGTGATTCCTCTCAAGGCTTAGATTTACAAGAAGAAATTAGAGATTTTGAAGAAGAAAACACATTTATGGAAAATATTTCCAAGGCTCCAAATACAATAGAAATTGGTAACTGGGTAATGATAAAATTACATTCCAAAAAATCATTTCAGTATTACGTTGCTCAAATCATTGAAACAAAAACATGCCTCCAAGCAAAATTTGCAAGAAAGATTCATTATTTAACATCAACATTCCATTGGCCCACAGTTGAAGACAAGTCAATTATGAATCCATAGGAAATTAACTTGTTTTTGCTCGATCCTACTTTTGATAAAAGAGGAACATTTAAATTTGACATTTCTTTTGATTATTTGTTCATTTTCTACTTACCTCAGTTGTTTTTATTTGGCATTTAATAGGTAAAATTAATGTTTCCACTTACCCCCCAAAGTCCGGGAAAGTGAAACCAAGGGTAAAAAAGATACTTTTGACGCAGAATAGTTAAAATGTTTATTTTTTGTTGTAACAACCTAAAATTCTATTACTAAATACCTCTGTCCCGACTCATAAAAAAATTACAATAAAATATGTATAAAAATTGCTGAGGTAATGGAAGATAAATATGAACTATGAAAATTTGCGGTTCCGCTTACCCCAGTGTACCTTATACCTGTTAATTTTAAACAACTTTCCTTAATAACATTTTCCTCTATTTTGAAAAATAAGGGTGCTTTACTCTGGACCCTCTTTCAATTTTAAATGCCCACGCTGTATACGGTAGGTAGAAGAGTAGAAGAAAAATTGCGTTTAATGGGTGTTAAGTTGGTTTTAAAAGGTGCTCAAACTTTCTGCATTACTACAATTTTATAAAAGTTGTATTTCCCCATAAAATGGGAATTTCCCCACGAGGTGGCAACACTGCTCACGTCGCAATTTGCTTCACGGCTTATATCACTACCCATCTGGCGCTACCTAGTATCAAGAGATACACGCCTACCACCTAGAAAACAGCGATAACTACTATCATCTTTGGTTATTGTTTTTAGGCACTTATCTGATGTGTTATTAAGATATCTCGATGATTTCAAATGATATTCGTTGGAAAGATAAAAAAAGGCATCATTGTAAATCAAAAAATAAATGACAAATAACAAATTTCGATGTGTTAACTTCCTTTTATGTTTAAGCAATATCTTAGTAATATAGATACTGGATTATTTCTAATCTGAATAAAGCAGAAGGTGTAATTTTGTTTGCTCTATGTTTTGAGTTTTTTATCAAAATGTGTCCAAATAAAATTTTCTGTGCTATTTCATAATGCGTAATTCAGGAATATGTTTTCCTAGATATACTTCTAATTTCCTTCTCTGCCTACTCCTATTTTTTTTGTACCATTCATTAAATTATTAAAATGATTTGGTTAGCATATCCCTGCCATTTTTATTGATTACCGTTTTTGAAAATCCCTCTATAACTTATCTGAGTGAATTGTTCAATTATAAATTTTATTTGATTACTAATATTTTCATTATTAACATTATTTCATTTTACCTATCGCTAATAACAACCATTTCCTTCAAGTTTTTGCTTGACTGAACTTACAAATAGATAACAGTAGAGTATTTCCATCTTTGTAACACAAATGTTTTGCAGTAATTTATTTATAAGTACGATATTATCATCACATCAAAATTCATTGATCATCTGCATAACTTCGGTCACTATATCAATCTTCTATTTGAAAAGAAACATATAAATCGAACACTGTTTTAATGAATATTATTAACTTGAATGCAATTCATAATCAGAATTCGCTTTAAGCTTAAATGTCTGCTTTGTAAAACGATTGCACCACTTACCCACGGACCCTTTCATACCAGACACACTCAAAAGAAAAAAAAAACATGTAATTGATAAAAATATATAAATGTAAAATCTTCTTAAACGTGAATCTCACCTGTGTTTATCATAATACCCTAATAAGTACGCGAAAGCATATGCATTGCGCGCATAGCTTTTTATAACGAATAAATAATAATCCACATCGTTTTGTGCTTTTCATTTTAATCAATCATCATATACTTTTTAACGTAGAATTATATTTTCACATTATGAACGATGTTTCACACACATTAACACATAATTATATTTTACGTAGTTTTCAGGTAGGCTCCTATCAGCGCTGTAGAGAAAAACGTTTTTATAAAAAAAACATATCTGGGGTTTGAATTAATAATTACATATTAACTAGGTTACATAAAACAAATGGTTAAATGTAACGAATTGAATTCGGACCTGTTAATTTGAAAAGGTGGTGTTGTATGTGCCTGTGATTTCAATTATGTACTTGGAATGTATGAAGTCATTGGGACTTGTGGGCACATACAACTGTTTTTATTTAATTTGAAATTTCATATATTAAGTATAACAATTTGGTGGAACCCTTAGAATGATAAGTAAACGCTTACCATTCGTCATCTTTGTGTGCTACAAAGAACTCATTCAATTGTTGTCGTTGAAATTCCAACTTGTAGTCATTGTATTTTTCTATTGCTTCGCTATCCGAAATATTGTCATCCTGAGTAGCAAGAAAAGCCTTAAAAGACATCATAGGTGGCTGCTGACCATCAGCTTGCGGTGACTGAGGTTCTCTGAAGAAATTACCAGCTCTTAAAAAATTATAACAAATAAATAGTATTAGTGGAACTTTATTACAATTAGTTCTACATACTTTATCTACAAAAGGAAAAAAAACGAAAATTAGTCAATTCCTAACATGCAATAAATACTATTAGAAATCTAGTTTCCGACCCAGACGCATACTACCCAGGAAATTAATTTATTTCGTTGCCAAACGCAATATATTAATCGTATTCTAACCGCGGTACTGCGCCCCTTCCATCACCATATTCGTCAGTTCATAAGTAGAGCGAGGAAATTGTCTCTGAGGTACATAGGCGTTTCACCGTAGTAGTAAGCTTGTTTATTTTTCGTTCAGTTTAGGAAACGAGAGCGTGCGTTGTGTTTAAATAAGACTAAAAAACGACTCTTTGCTGGCACAGTAAATCAGTTCATCTGCAACTTTCAGGATTTGATCTACGACGATGCTAAAATTGTTTGTAAAGTGTGCGAGAAACATTTGATGTGCTAGGATAAGGTGGACTGTAACAAATACTGTAACATGTAAATACCGAAGAATAGAAAAAAGAGCGTGCCAACGAGAGATTTACTTGTCATGAAGGTAACCTGCAATTTGTCACTTCGCTTACTCGAAAAAGAACCGTTTCGGAACATTTGGTATAAGTACAACCCCAAGTTAAAGTTGCCAAATACGAAAACGGCACGTAAACATGTTTTACTTATACGCGAAGACGTGGAAAAGAAAATCAAATCTACATTAAAAAATCAGTTGCTTTGGTTGTGATGACGAGACAACAAATTGTAAAAGAAATTTTATTCTAAATGTTATACTGTACTGGACTCTCACAGACCGACATTTCCACTGTTTCTAGTTAGCAAAAGACTGGAAAAGTGTACTGGTGCAATTGTGAGGGTGATACGTTAGAAAACTTTCAAGTCTCACCACGTCAAGTGTTGATGTTTATAAGCGATGGCGCCACTACAATGCGTTCGGTAGGCCATTCTCTTTTTGAACACGGTTGCAAGTGTTTACATGTTACGTGTAAAGTCTATTACATCTTGTGGCAGAAACTATTCGACAATGTTCACTCGAGGTAGATGCATTAATAGCAAGTACAAAAAAAGTGTTTCTCAAATCTCCAAAACGTCTTCGATTATTTCGTGCACAGTATCCCGTTATTCGTGAACCACCACAGCCGATTCCTGCACGTTGGGGAATATGGTTGTAGGCAACTCTTTATTATGCTGTATATTTCAAACAAGTAAAAGCTGTTATTCTACAATTCAATCCTGCCGAAGCTACAGTTATTATGGAGAGCCAGACAAAATTTCAAGATATTTCCGTTGAAACAGAGTCACAAACTATTCGTAACAACTATAAATGATTACATGACGCAATAGAACAATTACAAAATATAGCGTTGTCGTTAGTGGAGTCACTGCAAATAGTGGACGAAGTACATACACTGCTATGCACTATACATCACGCAAAATGTAATCGTGTTTTAGAGAAGTTCGAGAGCGTGTTAAAGAAAGATTCCGATTTTATCACATTAAAACAAATTTGTGATGGTGCATTGACTAATTCATTAACTGCATTCAAAGAGTGTTTTAATCATGCATGTATTACATCCGCAGATGTCGAACGATCTTTTTCGAAATATAAACACATTTTTTTACCACGGCGAACATCGTTCAACGAGACAACTGTGGAAACATATCTAATGCTGTCAACTTTTTACGACTCTTAGCCAGTGGGTGATAATACTGATAATGGTGTTTCTACTTTTAATGTTCGGTAATTCCGATGCAGCCAACCTACTTGATAACGCTGCTTAAGAGGGTGAGTGTTTCACAATTTTTCAGATATTATAATTCTTGATTGGTTCTGTCAATCATTATTCGATTTATTACTTATTTTCTGGTATTACACTTACCGAACGAAGCGCACGCCTATGCCGCGCAGAAACATTACCTCGCTTTATTCATAAGTTCAATTGTGATCGGCATACAAGCTAGTCGGGACTGGTACCGAGTGTATCGCTATGCTTTATTCCACTTCGAGATCCAAGAAAATATTTATTCCTATAATTCACATAATAGCGAAAATCTGAGTTTAATTAATGATGGAATTAACTTAAAATATTTACGACCTACAAACTAAACTGAATATATTACAGAATCATAAAATAAATAACTCCATTCTGCTAAAGGATCCCACTGCCTAAAATAAAAAACTTAAATGTTTGAAGTAAAAATGCAGAGCGAGAAAGGAAAAAACCGTTTGTTACTACTTAAATATTACTACCCAAAATAGGAACATTTCAAATAAAAACAGAATTCTAAAATAAAAAAATAAAATTTAAATCGAACTGTATCGTTCACACAATAAAAACAATAGCTGGAACTATTATTATGAACAACCAATAGAAAACTAGAATTTCTAACGAATGATTTACATCAATAAATTAATTCAAATGCTCAAAAATTCCACCGTTTCTTGTTGATATTACGTTAGGCACCGAAAAAATTTAATTTCCTAGGCGGTATATGTATACACAATATTCTCAAAGTTGAGGCATTTGTATTAACAGGTTGCAGAACTCGTAAAAATAAAGCCTTTTACTTGAAATCGGCCATAAAAGTTGTAAAATAATGAAGATACTAAAAAAAATTAAGGATTTATTATATATTTCTAGAACATGCAAGTTTCTTGTTTAGCGGTTTACGACTTATACTGGTTGTAAAGCTTTGCAAATGACATCGGTTGCAAATCCACGGAATTTTTGATTGGGCCATCTCAAGTAGTGTGTACGATCAGTTTTTCTCTTTATTTGTTGTGTTTAAAAAAATAGCACACGTTTTACAGTGATGCCAGATTTCACAATTTCATAAAAAATATCACCATCTCACGATAGAGATATCAAATCGGGCGGTTTTAAGATCTTTAGTATGTATATGACAACTTTTTTTTTTTTAATCTACTTGAAACTTCTGATTGGAAGGTTTAATATCATTTAAATATTGTTACATTAAATATGATTACATGTCAATACAATTTACAATTAATAAACTACGGTTTTCTGCAATGTAAAGTATTTTTACAGTAAAGTGGTGGGGAATTACCGAAATGTTTCTGGTTTTTTACAATGTCATACATAAAGTCCATATCATATGGGAAACATTTTTATTAATCCAACATAGGTAAATTTTGATTTTGATTTTTACCTAAAAACTGATGTCTAATCACATCCATAGTCAAACCACATCCACGAGCAATCACGTGAACTTCTTAACCACCAGATTTGACACTTTCTTCCGAAAAGTATACAATAGGAAGTTGACAGCGTTGCATTAAGACGGTAAAACGTATTTGATTTTTTCGCCTGCATTTTACTCGGAAAGCGGGAGGTGTGGTGAAAATTAAGTACATTGAACTAGTTTATAGTGATACTAAGACGATAAACTTAAGGTGGATATAAAACTTCGGCCAGAAAAATAATTGAAACAATAGAAACACCGGTAAATAAAAAAAAATAAGTAAGGTTTACCAATAACTGGAAAATATAAACAAAATACTGAATAAATACTAGACGGTGTTGTCAGATTTAAAATTAAACCCGAGGAAAGGAGAATCAAAAGCAAAACGCAACAGTTTGGTGCACTAAGAAGTAGGTGACTTTCAAGAGGTTGAATCGGATCCCCTGCATAACGCGGTGTGTATATTAAAACGGAAAGTGAGGATAACTACCCGGCGGATGAAGGAAAAGGAAGGAGAGAATTAGATGAGGTAGAAATCTTCGAAACCAGTAAAGAACCGTCGGGAACCCCTAATAAAGGAGAATTTTTAATAAAGAGAAAGTGATAAATGGGAAAAAGCATTAGAATTGCTTCAAAACAAAAAGAATATAAAAGAGAAGTAAGGGAATTATGATCAAAAAATTAAAAAATAAAAGGTGAAAATATGAAACAAAAACTAGAGGAAAGAGTGGATAAAATGCAAAAAGAGAAGAGAGGAAACAATGTAGTTATACAATGCTTATACATGCAAACTACAACATTAAAATATAATAAAAGATGTGATAGATTTTCTTGAAAAAACGACGCAGATAAAAATACACATACAGAATGCACAAAAGTTAAGGCAGAAACTATGTTTAGTTGAACTGAGGAACAAAGAAATTCAAGCAAAGAAACAAGGACAAAATCAGGGGTAAAATGCGTAGAAAAAAGTAAGTGCAATGAGATGGTTTGGTCATATATAACCAAGAAAGCGTGGAAAATGAGAAAAACTAAAAATACGAAGAGTAACTACAAATGAAATAGAATGAGATTGGCAGATATCTGAAGGAAAAAGATCTGGAGTGGAAAGAGGCCGAAATTCCCATTTTTTTTGGACTGATTATAGTTATACTATTCCATTTTAATTAAAAAAAAAATCGCATAAATAGGACAAACTGGCGCACGTCATCTAGTTTTCATTTAAAGCAACTCTCTTCACAATGAGCCTTAGTTTTTGAAAATTGGTTGACATTCACCAAGGTTACAGGGACTTTTGTGTAATAAAAAGTATGCTTCCCTCAACACTTTATAATAGGCGCAATCACAAAGTGTCATTAACCAAACTTGTAGATAATTATCAGCCACTTCTTTTACATTTATTTTTCGTTCTCCTTAGCAATAGAAAATTATTTTAAAAAATAATAAAAATGAAATAACGCCATCTTGTGGCAACTTTAGAATCTCAAAACTTGAAGATGTATTCATGACCATATTTAACAACATAATTTTTTCTTTACGTATCAGAACTTAACAGTAACTGAGATATGGGCCAATATGGCCGGTCGCCAGACTTAATGATTCACCTGGTATATATTTTTGTCGAGACTATGAATTTTAAATCAATTTCCCTCTGTATTAAAATCTAAAGACGATAAATAAGGGAAAATTGCCTAAATTCTTCTTAAATAACTTACAAAACTGTAAAATATATTCAAAATTTACAGGGACTTGAATAAACTTGTCAAATCAGTAATCAGAGTTAAAGGAATAAACAGAACTTTATTATTATTTTCCACTCTTAGTTTACAATAAATAGTTAAATTAGAATTTTCTACTCAACACAACCAGTTGAAGTTTATACAAAGCCGATTTGTACAAATATATTTTTATATAAGTTGGAAACTAGATTTCCGAACATATTCTATCTAGACAAAAAACAAAATACATATTTACAATTAAAGTAATAAGTGTGCATAAAATACTTTTCTTTTACATTATTAAACAAATGAACTAACGTTACATACACTTATACTATTGCAATAAAAAAATATTTATACTTTCTATGCATAGCCATGCTTTTATAAATATAGATTATAAATACCTGTGTGGAGGTTGATGGTATGATGGATAATGATTATAATATCCTTCTCCATAATATTCATGTCTTAATCTCTTAGGTGCAGGTTCCATACTAGGTGAATAACCTCTATCTCGAACACCACCCCTATAATCTCTGGGACGTGGGCGCGACCAAGCATCCCTAAAACAATGAGTACATGAGTAAAATGTAGAGATACCATTTAATTTAAGAAAAAAAAATGTTAAAAAGCTCACCTTTCTTGCCAATCATCTCTAGGTCTAACTGCCCTTTCCGTACTACGATAGCTGGCTTCCGCACGTTCCCCTCTAAATTTATCTCGCCTTTTGCGATCGTATTCGTCGTCGCTCTCTGCCATCTAAAAAAAATTACGGTTCATTTATTCGAGAAATTAGAAAGTAGAGAAATTTCTTCTAAGTATGACGTTACAAAAAGCATCGATATCTGTAAGAGATACCACAAGTATTTGCAAAAATAAATTTATTTCTTCGATGGGAATGAAGCAGTATTAATTTACTTACTTTTATTTGTATTTTATGTTAAAAACAAAATAATTAAAGCTACAAAAAGGCTATTTCGTTTTGGGACCAACGCCAACACTATGAACAATCAACATTAAGAACTAAAATACTAAAATAACTAAAATTCCTCCAAGTTGATAGGACAGGCATCTGTAGTAATTAGTAATTACCATAGTTTAAAAAAAAAAAAAATTAATATACTTTTTAGTCTAGACTGTTACTGGCAATATTTTATTTAAAGTATTATTAGCGTATATATTTTAGAATAATTTCAATTAAAATATTTAAATTCAGCGTTATGGTAAGAATTGCTAAACAGCGACATCTCTTAAGCCATATATTCCAACCAAATTCTGGGTTATTTTTTGAACAAGTAAAAAATGGAAGAAATAAATTTTAAATGAGATATAACACAAATAACTTACAAATATTTTTTTTATATGACAAAGAAAATATCAGTACGTTATTTCAAGGGATGGCTGAAATAGTGAACATATTTTATTTCTACTTTAATCTTTCTATAACAATCACGTGTATTAAATCAAATATCATATTATCGTGATTTGTAAACATTTACATATTCCTTCATAAACAACGATAAAATAGAAATACAAAGCGACTCCTGTGTATTAAAAGACAAATTACATATTCTAGTCAATTTCTAGTCTATAAATTACTGCAATGTAGCTTGTATTTTTAATTTTCTACGTAATTTTACTATGATAAAAATAATCAGAGAAATAGAATACATTTTGATAAATAAAGTGAATACAATTATCGTGAATAAGCTTGTACTGAATGAACTCTTGTGGTTCGTGAGTGCATAACTTGATAAAAATCGATAAGATTCTTCCAGAGCAGTTTCTTGTTTGTGAATCTTTTGATAACATGATATGTGTAATGCTGCCGTGATGAAAAAACGCTCAAAACCGTACGATATGTTTTTATTGTCTTAAGTGTCCATGACAAATACCGAACTTATTGAACTTTCGCCCCGTTCACAATGGTAAATATTTCCATATAGGTTATGTTAAAATATGTAAAACGGTAAATGCACAAATTACGCCTCTTTCTAGTCATATCAAGATGATGAGGAGGGTGTTGGATATGATGATCATGTTGGCTCATTTCCCAAAGAATTTGGATATGGTGGATTTGATGGGGAGCACGATATCACAATCACATCTACCAGCGATCAAAAGCCAAGAATACTTCTTATGGGCTTAAGACGATCCGGAAAGTCCTCAATACAGAAAGTAGTTTTTCATAAGATGTCACCTAATGAAACTCTATTTCTGGAGAGCACCAATAAGATTGTGAAGGATGATATTAATAATTCTAGCTTTGTTCAGTTCCAAATATGGGATTTTCCGGGCCAGATTGATTTTTTTGATCCAACATTTGATTCAGATATGATATTTGGGGGATGCGGGGCTTTAGTTTTTGTAATCGATGCGCAGGTTAGTGATAGTATAATCTAGTAAACTATTTTTGTAAAGAAGGAATATTTTTGTATTTTGGGAATATAACCTATATTATCTTATGCGTTTGTCATTCTACGCTGTTTTAAATCATACAAATTTTTAGTAATTACTCAATTATATTCTTGTAGGATGATTACATCGAAGCCCTTCACAAGTTGAACCTTACAGTAACGAAAGCGTACAAGGTGAACCCAAAAATTATCTTCGAGGTGTTCATTCATAAAGTCGATGGTTTAGGTGATGACTGCAAAATGGAAACCCAAAGGGACATACACCAAAGAGCTAACGATGAGCTCAACGATGCAGGTAAGATTGCAGCTAACAAGGAAAGATTCCCAGGTGTCAAAGATAGATTTTAATGAAATTTTGTGGAAATGTAGAATATAATAAAGTGTTCACATAGAAATTATTTTTATTTGCCAAAATTCATTTTAAGGCTGACGGATTTTCGTTTTAGACAAAAGATAAGCAGAAAAAATGTTTTAAATAAAAGTTCAGTCTCATATAATTTACCTGTATTTTACTTTTATTTTTTATTATTTCCCATTACTATTAACTACGGTCGCCAATAGACCTCTTATTGAAAGTGTTCTTTTTTTTTATTTTTTTTTGTATATATGTATATACCGTAAGAGCGAGCGTACTATGATGAACAAAACAAGTTAAAATGAGAGAAAATAATAAGGAGAACAAAGAAGGAACGTATGACAAATGCGGGATATAATAATAAACAACAAGAATAATTTACGCCTTTGGAATTGAGATTTGACGGTTTGGCAATTGTTATGATTACTTTGCTTAGTAACAAGCTCTTCAGATCAGTCTGGCGTCACAAAAAACAATTTGGCGCTTTTCCCTAGCCAACTTTGTGTAACAGCAAAAACAGATTACTAAAACCTTTATTGCTGCATATCGTCATATTTCTTAAGTTAAAATATAACATATGTGGTATCTCTCGATTCGCCTTTCGATTACCTTTTCAGAAACGTAAAAATATACAGGCTGTTCTATTTAAAAGAAGAAAGTTGTCGTCACTTCCGGTGACACTGGAAATACAATTGAACTGCCCATACCGGCAAAACTTAGTTCACAAAAAATTTAAATCGACCTATTTTTTCTAAAAACGCTAGCTCCTGTCGTTCAAAAGTTAGCATGGGGAGGGGATACTTTAGGTCCGCACTGTATATATACCGTACGAGCGAGCGTACTATGATCACACGATTTTACACAAACTCAGCGCATCTAAACGTGTGCTGTGTTGAATGTTACTGTGGAATGTCATTTGCTTGACAAAATTGCGTAAACGCAAATTCATTTGTGCGCCTTACTCACGTTATAAACGACGTGTTTGTTCACGTACATGTGTAAGCTACGACTTTGCTCTTGCATTTCCAAAAGCACCTTGCTCACATATAAACGGCATATTCGTTCACGTACAGGTGTAACACACGACTTTGCTCTCGCATTTCCGAAAAATGCCGATTATGTTGGCTGATTATAGTACGCCCGCTCTTACGGTATATACATAATTTACAAGGAAACACCAGCAACCCGAAAATAAAGATTTCGATGAAACTCTAGGGACTGAAAGAGTACGTTTGTGTAAGAACAACACAATTTTTTTAGCGACTGAATTGCCTGATTTCGAGGTAGAGCACCCTCCAAAAATTTGCACCATTTTTTAATTTTTTTTAGAGCATAATTCGAAGTGCATAGTATTAAGGATTATGTAAATTATTTTCGGAAAAAAATATATAGCGAGGGAGGGAGACTGGGTACCCTGTTATATATTGTTCTCAGTTAAGTGTTCTGTGTAATGGTGGTTGGTAGATAAAGCTATTATGCATATCAGTCATAATCTACAGCTGAGACTAAATGGTTCATTACTACCATTGGTCTAGTCTTTGAAGAATTTAGATTATACAGGGTGCGGCAAAATGATAGGTACGATTTCAAATAGTCGTTGCTCGGTTTGTGGAAGGGGCAAAGCAGTGCGCGCGGTCGCCTTAGGTAGCTAAGTTCGTGCCATTGTCAGTTATCGCCATGGCTTGGACCGGAGTGCAGCGCGCGTTTGCAGTCGAAGAGTTTATAAGAAATGGTGAATCTGTAATAGCGACGCAGCGTGTCTTCCGTATTCGGTTTGATGTTGACCGTCATGGTGCCGTTCCGGACGGAAAAACAATTCGTCGGTGAGTTTTAAACTTCCGTGAAACAGGTTCTGTGCTTAAGCGAAAGTCTACTGGCCGACCAATCACAGCAAAACACCGGAAAATGTGAATGCAGTTAGAGTTTCAGTAGAGCAGTCTCTCAAACGTTCTGCGCGTAGGCACGCAGCTGCACTAGGAATGTCGGATAGAAGTGTTCGAAGAATTTTACACAAATAACTTAGAATGCATCCGTATAAAATGATGGTGGTACAGGAATTGAGTGAAAGATTTTGAAACCCGTACAAATTGTTGCCGGGATATTCTTCAGAACATTCTCCCAGCAGCTGTTTTTATGTCTAGCGACGAAGCGCATTTCCATCTATCGGGCGCAGTGAATAAGCAAAATTTTCGCTATTGGTCGGAAAATAATCGACGGGAAGTTCATTAGCGATCACTTCACAGCCAAAAGGTTACCGTCTGGTGGAACGGAGATCGTTATTGTGACATGTTGGACAATTTTCTACGTCCAAAACTGAACGAGTTAAACGATCATCAGCGAGAAGCTCTATGGTTCCAGCAGAATGGTGCTACATCGCACACCATACGTCGCTCACTCAATCTTCTCCAAGAAATGTTCCCGGGCAAAGTTGTGTCTTTACGGGGTGACCTTGGCTGGCCTCCGCGTTCGGCTGATTTGTCCCCCTGCGATTTCTTTCTTTAGGGATATCTCAAAGCGCAAGTTTTTAGACGTCGGCCACAAAATTTGGAAGAATTAAAGGTAATCATAAGAGAAGAAATCGCCGCAATTCCGCAAGAGATTATCCGCAGAGCAATGGTGCGCTTTCGTGAAAACGTTCAAGAATGTATCGACATAAATGGCCGTCATTTAAGTACTGTAATTTTTGAAACATATCGTTTCAGAATGGCATGATATGTGCTTTTCAAGAATATAAAACTTTTTTCTTTGCTTTGTGTGGTTTGGTTTTTATTGACATCCAAAATAGTGCCTCGCCCTGTATATCGACAATTCCTTTAAATTAAAAAAAAAAACAGCATTTGTTCAATATTCAAAGGGTTTACTCCAAATTGAAAGTAATGTTTCCGAAACTAAATCCATGTTACGTAACCTTAGTTTTGTCACACTTTTCATATTGCTTCAGCGTTTATTGGCCTTGCTTGGACGAAATTTCAAAAGTTTGGGTTCAGACAGTTCAAAATTCTTATCTTAGATTCATTTTCGCTATTCGCAAATATGGATGTATATCACATATATTCGGATTATGCAGTTGGTTAAAATTGAAATATACTGTCAGGTCTGTTTCATTCTATAATGATTTATACAATTCCGATATATACTTAAACGTTAAAAATAAGAATCTAATCACTCCGCCCCTGCTTTCAAAAGATCATATTCATGCAACACTGGCAACGTTTATAAAGCTCCGCCTGGTTTCACCAAGTCGCTACCCCTTAACAAATTTAAGTATCCATTGTAAATTTGACACGCGGGAACCTTTCCTTGCAAGTAATAGTAAAAATGATTAAAACTCCCTTTATCATATTTAAGGGTACGATCAAATTCATCTAAGCTTACACCTAACATCTATATATGACCATTCGATATTTGAAGCGTTTTCAAAAGTTGTACAAAAGCTTATTCCTCAACTGCCTGCCCTAGAGAACCTATTAAATATTCTTAATACAGTAAGGATGTGCAGATTTAATATTAACATATTTTACAATTAATTATTATGAAATTCTAGAATTCAGCGATTGAAAAATCATTTCTTTTCGATGTCGTTTCGAAAATTTACATTGCTACGGATTCGACTCCCGTCGATATGCAAAGTTATGAGCTTTGTTGCGATATGATTGATGTAGTTATAGATGTTTCATGGATATATGGGTAAGTACCCGTATTAATTATTCTTGAACTTTTAATTTTTCTTTTATTGTTTCAGTATAAAAGAAGATCAAGATGCAGCTGCCTTTGATGACCAAAGTTCTAGCCTGATTAAGTTAAATAACGGTACTGTTTTATATCTTAGAGAAGTGAATAAGTTTTTAGCTTTGGTTTGTATATTACGAGAGGATAATTTTGATCATAAAGGTATGTTTAATTGAAGCTTAAATTACATAAAGTAATTATTCTTCTGTTTAGGTATAATTGATTATAATTTTCTCTGCTTCCGTGAAGCAATACAACAAGTTTTCGAATTACGAAATAAATTGCAGCACACTTCCACGACGAACTCTGCAGGTAGCCCAATGGTAAACGGAAAAAATAGTTTAGGCGACGGTCACTTAAGCCCCACTTTAACCGACGAAAACAATTAATCAATTGTCATCATTTCATTTTTCCAAAATGTATATTAGTGCCTTTTTAAAATTTTAACCACTACATCGTGTAAAACAGAATATTTATTTCGCAAAATACCTATACGGATTTGTAATTATGTATATGTCTCCTTTTTCTAAACCGTCTTAACGTACTATATCAATGCATAATCTTAACAACTATTGTTATATCTATACTTTTTATGCTGAATTGTTTTCCTGTGTGGTACTTTTCACTACCTATGAGATATATTCAGAAATGTGTACATTTTTATATTATGTATATGTGTTCCCAAGTTTCTATTAAGGAAATTTATTTTCTTTGTTAAGAGAAGTAAAAATTATCTAACAGATTATAAGTACAGAAAATATAATATTTATTGTCAATTTGTTTTACTGTGTATTGGAAGAATTGTGTGAACAGTTTTTTTTTAATGGCTTTCAATTGACGAGTAGTGTCATCCGTTAGAATTACATCCACAAGTTGTGGGACATCCTCTACGAAAGGTAACCGGGAGCGGTATTAGTAAACCTGAAATTAAGAACGTAACTTTGCCGCGGGAATTAGTCGCTTGCGAAACTATTTACACAAAAAGGAACACAAATTTGATGAATAAAGAGAACGGACCGCTGTCCTACTCAAGTCTTTTTGATTTATTAGGTTAAGACGGACACATGTTTTACGTTTCGTGCTACAATGCCAAGCGACCCCCTATTTTTCGTATATTTCGCATGTCTTAGTTTTAGGGTGTACAGGCGGCAAAAGTAGGTACTTGTAAGTATTTTCTCGAGAGTAGGGATAGGACAGGCGTGTTAGAATTAGATCTCACATCATTCGGTTATACGGTTTATGATGGAGACCATGCATCCTCGAAATAGCTGTCCCGGACTAATTAATTAATAACTTGTGTGGTGCGCAGTGTGCCGATCTCCAATGCTACTCACCCTTCTGTTGAAGTGGGCGACAATGTTATTATTCAAATTCCGGATGTGGCTAGAGCAAAGGCAGATTTTCGAAATATCAGAGTGATGGAAAAAAAATGATGCTTTCCACAGGATTGGAATCAAGGAAGGGAAGCTGCAAAAATTATATTACAGGTTAAGTGTTTTCTTACTAAAAAAAAAAATGTAATTTACTATATATTTACAGATGGGAATTTGACGTTTGTAAGGAGATGTTCCTTTTGTCAGAAAACGTGCGTGAGAAAGACATTTCTTCGAGGACGGCAGCAAGGTAAGCCGCGTTGGCTCCTCAGGGATTTGCACGATGTACTATATTTGTAAGAAAACGTGTATGACAAAAAGGTGCATATGCAAGAAAAAAGGTGTATTGTACAACTCTAAATGCCACGGTAGTTTGCAATGCAGAAACAAATAACATAGTCTACTGACTGTCGGTTACCCCCGGTATAACAAGGCCTACCTGCTGTGACGTATATTGGTTTAGGTAAACGATTAGCCATATTTATCGTTTTGATATTTACACGTTCAGACCGTCTCTTGCGTTATGAATTAATTTATCCAAATTATATTGGTTTTATTTAAAAATACTATGTAGTGATATTTCCGTACTTTGTTCTAATGTTTTCCTAGTATTCTATAAGCGATAAAACCTTTTGTAAATGTGTGTAATAAACGTTCTATTTTAATACAATATATTTTAAATTATATCATCGAACTTAGCTATTTCGATACTGATATATGAACATGTCATATTCACAGCAGTAAACGTGTTGCAACAATTGTAATACCTTGTTCTACAAATACCCTACTTAAAAATGATTGTGGGAAAAGTAATGATAGATTAGGTAAAACACCACATAATAGAAAATTAAAGACCCTGGTTAAATAGCATATCCGTAAATTTTCTCGTGAAATTGAACAAAATTTTGAATAAAATTGCAGTTACTGTATCATTTCAACCTTAGTTTCGTCCAAATACATGTACAATTACAAGTAATAATAATTAATCGATTAAATATCAACCACAAATACATCTTTCACGAAAACAGTGCTCGGTTACGTTACGGTTTTTGCTTTGAAACTTCGTTTTTCCAAAATAAAATCGAATGGGGTGGGAAGAAGGGCTCAGTTAACGACATGAATGCTCTTTAAACCGGAAGCCCTTTAAAACACAAAAAAAAAGTACAAGAAACGATTCTTTTACCGCTTAGGCATCGTGCATGGCGACACATCACCTAAACAGCGTGACGTCATCGAAGAGCGTCCTTTTAGTATCGATGGTCGAACGGTTAACATATTGTCTTTTGATCTGAACGGTGGGGGTTCATATCCCGGTCGAGACGGTGGCTTTTTTATTACGGATAAAAATCGAATGTCTTCTCGGATAGGGAAGTAAAATCGTAGGTCTCGTGTCAATACGATGTTTGGCACATTATAAACCCTACCAAAGGTTGGAACACCTCCGGATTCGGCAAAATTCCAGTGAGGTCGGCTAATGATCATAGGAAGCGATGCTTAGAAGTGCGAGGTGTATTCCGTACAACAACAACAACAACAACATAGTCTGCTATTGTACATTTGTATATCACTTTTTTGTCATTATCTGTATCTAACATCTCTTTAAAATATTATTGTAACTTCAACTACAGTGTCAATAAATTACATTTTACTTAGTTTTTACTTTGTACTGGTTTTCCCTAGGTAACTTGAATAATTCTAGTTCTGACTAGTAAACGCTAGTTTAAAGTTAAAAAAAACTAGTTTTCCCTATGAAGCTTAGAAAATTTTAGTTCTGACTAATAAATGTTAGTTTTCACGAAAGGGCTTTATTAAAACAAGTTTTCACTAGGTAATACTAGTTTTAACTGATTTCGGGTTTTGACGGTAACATATTCACTAGGTTTGTATTTCAAGGTTAGAAAAAGGTGGTTTAAGTTCATTAGTGCAAAATAACTCGCACAAATTGAAATATCACAAATCGCACTAGGTAATTTGTGTGTAAATGTAACTTTCTAAAGAGGCAAACCCAGACAGCGGAAGTTTTAACAGAATCCCCCTACAAAGGCAATCATTTCGGTATAAAAAGAAAATCCGATATTAACAAAAGAAACATTTTGCGAAATATCTAAATTAAATTATGTTAAGTTAGCGAATTGAAAAACAAGAAAATTAAGAAATTAAAAGCTGAAATGAAATTTAATGAAGATGTCTGGTTTTATTTTATTTGTAATAATGTTATTTAAGAATATGATACAGTGCTAAAGTTGTCCCAAGTGAGCCCGATAAAACATGTTCGGGATATTTAAGAAATGAGAGAACCACTGGTCATTGTTACATTTGTGACCTACGTCAATAATTATTAGTGTCTTTATGAATATTTTGATATTTCGTACTCTTCCCACCATTTTTATATATTGGGCAGATGTGGGATACCTTCCATATTTCCGAAAACTTAGCTTCCTTTAATATTGCAAATCTAGATTTTCCAGTTAATGGGACACCCCAGTCGATGGTACATGATGATTAAATTAAATTGTTAGTATTTTTTAACACTTTTACGATTCATTTTAATTTATCTCAAATTTTAAGGTATAATAATTTACATCATAACATCAAGATTCACTTCTAGCTCAACTTTTCGGAAATTACAATATAAAAATAAAGTTTAGAATTTCCTCCTATTGCATTTTTTTTACACTTCGTAAAAAATATTCGCAAAAATTGCAGGTTCACTCTTAGTCATCCCAGTCATCAGAAGAATCGTCGTCGCTTGAGTGAATTGCTTGAACTCTTCGCGTTAAGGTTTTTTTTAAATCTTCTGTAACGATTGACAGGCTATGGCCTTCGTGCTGGAAGTCAGGTGTTTTGCTAATTGCAACATCGTCTTGGACATCCTTTAAAAAGTCTGACACTCCGTTTAAAATTGCAAGGGATTCGCCGATTGACATCGTATCATTGTTTTTGGCCTCAATCTGATGGTTAGGAATTATAGGCGAACTGCGGGGTAAATTTCGTTCACCTTGGTAAACACTATTTACAGAAAAGGATACTGTAAGTGGTTTAGTCGTCGGCATTACAGGAGCTGTCTTGTGAAAAGTGACGTTGCTCCTTTGTAAAAACGGGCTGTTTGGAACTGAGGTGAAATTACGAGTACCATTTTCTTGGAACGAGTTAAACGAAGTCGGCTTTAAAATGCTTTTTGGTGTAATATTTTGTTGCTCGTTACTGGTGAGTTTTGGAAAAACTTGAATAGGTGCTATTACAGAGGGTACAACCTTTGGTGTTTCCTGCAAGAATTTCTTATGGATATTCTTCTTTTCGAAGTAACTTTCGATTTCAGCGGGAGGTAACTTCATGACGTCCATGTTTTTAAAACCAACATGAAAAACATGTCGCGGTTCAATTGGTTGCGATATAATTTTCTTGGACAACTTTTTCTTTTTCTCCTCTTTCTTTTCCCCATGAGGTGGTTCAGCTGCAATATCCGGATTAGAAATTCGATGGAATACCATGGCATTGAAAGCACTAGCTTCATTCGTACAAGCGAAATTGAAGCCGAAAATGCATTCATCCCCTTCGAATGAGCTGAGGAACCTTGTAGGGCATATATATTCCAAATTTCTATGGACCTCGTATACCCATATCGTTGTTTTCCTTATCAGGCAGTACAAACGGAAGAAGTATTTCCTTCTTTTGCAATCTTGGATCAAACACAAGACTCCGCAATCTTTATATATCCAATCTGAATGATCGGGTGGAGCAGTGTGATAAAGTTGGACAACGGTGGTGACCAATGACGAACACTTTCGTTCGAGCAGGTCTCGTATTTCTTTATTTTCTTCTGCAGAAAGCAATGCACTGTCTTTGAATTTCCATCGTTTGTATAATGACATTTTTAATACTGCAAAATAATAAGTATAGCATGAGTATTTCATTGTGTTTCAATATGATGGACGGAATTAGTAAGATTTGTAAAACATTTAGAAGGCTTTTGTAGCAACAGAAAATATTGTAGGACTAGCTGAAAAAACCCAAACCGTAAGGGTTTGGGTAAGGAACAGTTATCGAGTACGCACATGGGGACACCAACCGCAGTTTACCTACCCCAGCAAATTTTCTAGGTCTATACTCGTAGGGATGCCAGCTGCAATTTACCCTCCCCAGCAAGTTTTCTAGGTCTATACCCATGGAACTTGGTTGCATAAATTTGCGAAGACTGAAACTTTTACCAACTGCTATTTCAAGCAAAGCGATCAATATTGGAATTAGCATTACTATTTAAAGAATTAGAACGCATACTACACAACATTAAAATATTTAAATTACGCAAAGAAATTAGCGAATATGTCCTTTATTACCACTATCAATTTAAATTGTTCGCGACATTTAAAAATTTTTACTTAGAGTTTAGATGATCGAATATCTCGATACAAATCGGCACAAGACATTGCCATTATAACATTTTCTAAAACTGAAAAGTTGATGCGATGGTTATTGAATAAGGGTCCGCACCAATCCTCAATCTCAAATATCTCGAGAACGGCACCAGCACAAAACGAAATATTTACGGTACAAATCGGCACAAAACAATACAATTTTCAATTCGAACGGCGCGGGTTCGTATCCCGGCTGGGACGGTTAACTTTTAATTACGGATAAGAATCGGAGTACCCCTTCTCGTATAAGGAAGTAAAACCGTAGGTCCCGTGTCAATACGATGTTTGGCACGTGAAAAATCCCTACCAAAGGTTGGAACACTTGATTTGCCAAAATTCTATAGTGGGGTCGATTAACGATTATAGTAATTGATGCCTAGAAGTGCGAAATGTGTTCCGTAATCCGACGTTTCACCCATTAATACAACAACCACAATGTTATCATAATCAAATTTTCAGAAATCGAAAAATTGGTGGCGTGGCTGCTAAATTAGGGCCTGCAGCTGACCTTATTCTCGTATATCTTGTTTATCGACTATCTCGAGAAGGGAGTAGGTCAAAAATATTTTTTTATAAGACAAATCAACATAAAACCAGCACTTTTCAATCTCGAATATCCCGAGAATGCAAAATAAATTTTTTACTGCATAAATTAGCATAAAACATGGAAATTTTAAAAATAGGGCGTGGTCGCAAAAGAAAAGTATTGTTATCGTGTTTGATTTTTGAGTTATCGCTTAATAATCACAAGCGTATTTTCATTTCCAAAAAAGGTAATTTAATATACATACCTACTACATATTGCAATATTAAGTGTCAAATAGATAATTTTTCTGTAGTGAAAATTAGTATAATGCAGAAAAACTATTTTAAAGAATATTAGAGGATCCCTGAATTAAAATAAAAAAATTGTGAAATGGAACCAAAAGAGGCGGTTTATGAGTAAATTTGCAAAAATATTGTACTCACCTAGGAGAATCCTACTTCTTTAAATAATTTACTTCTGTACTGCCGTTAGGAATAATCCCACACGTTTGAACAGGCGTTTGAAGGTTTAGTATTTTGGTGGAAAAGAAATGTAATCAATTGTAAATATTGAGTTAGGTATTTAACATCATTCGTCACGTTCTTATCAGGACTGGAGGAGGAAGTATTTGTAGTTCTCATGTAAACCTGAGGTTTCGATTGCAGGAAAGTTAAATAAATATAGGCAAAAATAGGCGAGTCTTCCATACTTGATTTCTTTTTACCTTCGTGACGGACGCGAAAAGATCTTTTCTAGTTGTAAATTACCATTCGTGATTGTTTTGAAAAGAATATCGATTGTTCTCTTGATTTTGACCTACCATTAATCCAAGCATTAAAAAGAGAAAATAAATAATTTCTCAAAAAGAATCCACATGCATTAATAAGTCAGCAATAGCTTCATCATCCCAAATGATCAAAGAAAAATGCACATTTTTCCTAAAGATTGCATCCTATAATGCCAGTTGTCTTGTGAAATATGAGATTAGCACTGACTATCGTATGCTGTAGAAACAATTTACCAAGCAAGATGCAAGACTATTTTAACTCGTTAAACACGGCAAAATTTTCAAAACTATCTAATCCACGCTTAAAATTCCAGAATGCTATAGGTAACGGGAATGGGACATCGGTTGTAAAACATCGATGTCGATTATCGATATAAATTTTGAACACCAACATTGATATTTAGAAATTATCGACCAGAATTATTGATGGTTTTCTAACATCGATATTTTTTATAACAATAAATATTACTCCATAAATAAAAATAAGCAAATAAGCCCCAGTGATAAATAACAATATAAATAAAAATAAACTCTATTAACAATAAACTCCACTAAAACTTTTCCTTAAATAATATTAATTCCTAAAATATCACTTAATGAGGTATTTATAATTTCCAAAACAGTTGCTGACTAAAGAAATAAAATTTGGGAGTCTTCTTCCTTTCAGACTATTTCTTTGCTGTGTGAGGCGTTACACCCGCTTTTGAAAGAAAAATCGCTCCCGGCGAGAATAATGCGAGCAGCGAAAGAAGAGCACTAACACACGGTCATGTTTCTGCCTACCTGGCGTCATCAGCGCGGTTACGAGCACACTCCCTCTGTTGTCTACCTCTCGGTTTATGCCCTCAATGTCCGGGATGTTGCACGTGCTCAACGTGAAAATAAAGTCATACAAAAATTGCCAGTACGGAATATTGTTTCTTATGTTCAATACATGACGTTTACTTTTAATATGACTTCTACATTCAAATGTGCGACCTAGCAACCCTATACCGCAAAATTTGCATCGAATGTGCGAACCTGTAAATTCAAAACCAGGGAAACGCCAAATATATTTCTTTACATGCGATGCAAAAGGTACACCAGACTTACGTCCCATGTTTTCGAAAACACATAATGATAACCCGATAAATAACCGAACGACCAAACTCCTCAATGTCTACCGCATTACTGAACTCTGCATCCACATACGTACATACACCCCCCGTACAGGCGTCTCTGCGGGCGCAACCGTTTGTCACGCTTTAGTGATAATACTGATAATGGTGCTTCTACTTTTAATATTCGGTAATTACGACGCAACCCGCCAACTTACTTAATAACGTTGCTTACGAGGATGAGCGTTTCACAACTTTTCAGATATTGTAATTCTTGATTGGTTCTATTATTATTCGAGACATTACCTCGCTTTGATAATAATAACTAAGCAGATCCAGAAAATTGTCTTTAACAATATTTCAAAGTTCATCCCACTCCAAAATTCATCACTCGTTCGAATAAAAAAGGTAAGAGAAGTCACGTGACGATTCCCTCTGCTACCAGTACCCTACCTATACCCAACTTTATTGGAACACACCCCTAGAGACGATGTAATGTCCTTCAAATGTTGTGTAATGTTGTTTGCCAATTGCCAAGTTCCTTTTACCGTTTCGGTTAAGTTTTGAAAATTGCAACTTATTGTGAATAGTTAGTAAATCATTTAAAAAAATTTCGTCTTAATTTCTTTATTTTAAAGAAAATAACATACACTGTAATATTTATTTAGCAATAAATACGTATAAATTTTACATATATTATCATGTGCGTACAGGATTCAATAAAAAACTATAATATACTTTATACGAAAGATACTTGTAAAATACGACAATTATAATTTACTAAATTACCAGCAGATGTCGTTATCAGAGAAGTTGTAAAGAATGGTAACAAGTGGCTTATTGACTAGTCCAAAATCATTTTGGGCATCCAGTTTAGTGATCTCGCTTCACATATACTGTGGATCTATTTTTGTACTTTATTCAAACACAAGCTTACGTAGTGAGAGAAAGGCTTAGATAACGTTAGGGTGTTATAGAATGAGTAAAATCTTATAGGTATGAGATGTCTTCATAAAATTATAATTTACTAGATAATAAATACTATTTCCAAATAGGCTTTAGCGGTTTAGGCGTAATCGCTGGCGGTTCTTTCTTTAATTTCTCGTTTTGTCTGTTTCTCAGTTCAAACATCACGTTCGAAATAGGTTTTGTTTTATTGCTTTTACCCAAAGTCGTATTGGGTTGCGAGACAACACAATCATATTCCTCCTCTTCATCATCGTTGTTGACATTTTGCACTTCAATTTTTGGTTGACTAATCGGCTTCGGTTTAAGAACCGGCCGTGATAAAGAAGGTACTTTGCCTGTAATTGGTACACGTGGTGGGTAATTCGAAGATTTTTCTTCTACTTTTTTGGTCTCTTGGTTCTTATTAGCACCTCTGTTCGGCGAAAATCCTTTATTGACAGAGTTTTGGATCGAAACTAAGTTGCCGTACTCCTCTTCCGGTTCTAAATCCTGTTGTTTATACTGGTGGACCGCCAAATTGCAATATTCCTCTTCGGGTTCAGGATCTGGGGGTCGTTTGGTCAGTCGACCAGTGGGTTGCTTCGGAGGTGGTTGTTCTAGAACGTCATAAATTCTTTCTTCATCCTCGTCAGAAAAGTCTGTGTTATTCGAAATGAAGGAGTCAGTTCGTGATTGTTCACTCAGTGATGGTATTAGAGGTGGCATAGACTCTAAATCCTGTTGTTTGTACCGGTGGATCGCTAAATTGTGATATTCCTCTTCGGGTTCAGGATCTGGGGGTCGTTTGGTTAGTCGACCAGTAGGTTGCTTCGGAGGTGGTTGTTCTAGAACGTCATAAATTCTTTCTTCGTCGTCGTCAGAGAAGTCTGTGTCTTTCGAAATTAAGGAGTCACTTCGTGATTGTTCACTCAGTGATGGTAGTAGAGGTGGCATAGGCGGTAAAGGTTTTCTGATCTCTTTCACGGTTTCCAATTGCGAGGTTTTTATTTTATCTCTTGCAACAACATTATCATACTCTTCTTCAGGTTCAGGGTCTGGAGGTCTTCTGCCGAGGCGATCAATAGGTTTACTTGGAGGTGCATCTTCCAATACATCGTAAACTTGTTCTTCGTCATCGTCTGAGACATCATGGTTCGATACTAATGCTTCCACTTGGGTCTGTTTGACAGGCGCTCGCATTGGTGGTAGCATAGGTGGCTTTTTAACTTCTTTTCTCAGTTGCTTAGCTTTTACGTCCTCTATAACATCGTATATTTCCTCATGGTCATCATCTTCGATATGTGGATCTTCCCGCTTGCACAATTCATCATAACTCTCCATTATTTCGGGTGGCGAGAAGTCTCGGTTAGGACGACGCAATATGTAGGTGTTTTCGGAAGTTTTCGGCAAGGGTGGTAGAGGTTTCATCTTCTTTTTTAATCTAAAAAATCGAGCAAATCCTTTGTACATCTTTGAATTTCAAAACTATGAATACAATTCATATTTCAAAGAATCAAGGTATACTAACGTATCCTTTGCAGGCTCATCATTTATTTTTAAAGGTTCATAAACATTTTCCTCCTCATCCTCCTGAGTTTCCATCTGATTTACGTAGTTAGGTTCTTCCTTGGCACCTGTTTTTTTGTTAATGCAAGCTACCCATTGCACCATATCTTTAGGAGTTTGAGCGACAAACTAAGATAAAGGATATACATTATTTTGGTAAAAAAGAACTTGTTGCTGGTCTACAAGTAATATTACGCTTGAGATATTAGTACATGTTCAATAAATAATACAAGGAATCGAATTGCAGTTTGTTCGCAGACTTTCAGCAGATGTTGGAAATGTAGGCATAGAATCACTTTTATAATTCATTCTCAATGGATATTTTTATCCAAACAGAAGTTTATAATATTCGGTCGCAGCACTCCATATATGAATAACTTTTAAAGAGAACAACTTGTTTGAGTAATTTAATATTTATTTTACTGAGGAAGAACAGCCTTTACTATAAATCAAGTGCTGACGGACCTTTTCTTCGCCTGCTGCAGCAAGATAAAGAAGCAATAACACCAGCACCTTGCCAGTCTGGCGCTAGATTTAATGCTATTGGTATGAGGTAGGACCAAGGTTACTTTTATACCTAAATTTGGCCGTTATTGTCATTTAATTTCGAAAACTATGGAAAAATTGCGTGAAAAGTACCTCGGGGAAACCTCTCCAATAAAAAAGCTGTTGCAAAGTGCCTTACACCAATTTGCGTCATGTATGGAGGCATCGTTGAATAATAAGGAGATTGTCTTAGTTGCATTTCTTGACGTAAAGGGTGCTTTTAATAACACCTCATTTGAATCATTAGTACTAGTTGCCAATCATTCAGTAGAAAACATTGCTTGCAGATGGACTTCCTTTGTGCTCTAAATTGACCTGGAATCTACATCTTCAAAAAATGGCCAATAAATGTAAGAAGGTGTTGTTGTTTACCTGCTCAACAATTCGGACAACAGGGGACGTATATTGCCATCGTAAGACCCACGATATCTTACGGCCTCTTGGAACCAGTTGGTCAAAAGTCGCACAGAGGCAGATGACAATAAAACCCTCGAAAATTCAGATATTGGCATGCTTATGAATCACAGAAAGGATCATTATAGCACTCTTACAAGATGCAGGTACAACTAAAACTACAGAGCATGGTGCAATCAATGAGAGGATCGCAAAAGAACCTCAACTCTATTGAAACCATACACCTGGGCAGAAATATGGCAAACAAAGGGTGAGAAAACCCTTTCAACATATAATGGATGTCATATTTGCATTAAATAGAACGCAGATTGGAGTAGGGACTTGTCTACGGGTAGAACATGGATGCTTGAGAGGATACCAGCATAAGATTGGGATCTTCAACGATGAACTCCCTTGCAAATTTTGTAGTGAAGAGGAGGAAACAGCTTCTTATCTGATTTTTGAATGCCCAGCGTTAAGTCAGTACAAACGTGCTCTGCTAAGCCCGATTAATCCATCGTCAATGTTAGAAAAGAAAGAATTACTGCAGAGATTACTGAACCTGACTAAAACTGACACCAATTCGCAGGTTAATGCAATAAGCGTTCTATACTGCAGAGTTGTGCAGGATTTATCTCTGTTATATCTTTATAATAATTTTTATCTAAAAGCTACTCTTCAGATCTATTTGGGACAATTCTTATATGCTTTATCAATTTACATTGAAATTACCCAAATCAATTATGCAATACTAGAAAGCCAACAGGTAGCTGAGATTTTATACGCTGTAAATGGCATAACTATACGAATCGGATTTGTAATGTGATTAATGATAAACTTACATAAAATGTCTTTTGCGTCGCGGTACAAATTAACTCAAAGGTTTTCGTCCTCATGCCTTCCGTTGGTTTGGCAAGAACGCAGTTTAAATTTAAACTGTCCGCTGGTTTAAGGCTCGTTTTTGTACAATATAATAGCAACCAGTTTCCCTTCATTGCCGCAAAATACTTTTTTTGATTACTGAATAAAAGAAATCTACTTTTTCTTTCTAAAGGACCAGACTTTTCACTTCTTTCGTCAACCTCTTTAGCTGATAGATCTGAAATTGAAGTTATACATTTTTGTAACGAGGTAATAGAATAAATTCAAATTCAAAATTGCATACCCACCTTTGTAAGGACACACAATTTCGGTTGGTGGCATTTCTTCACAAACTATAGGCGTATATTCGTTATCTTGTCCATCTTCATATGTGGGTTCTTCAATTTCTACTGGCGCTAAAAAATCATTTTTATTAATACTTTGTTAGAAATACAAAGAAGAAAATTATTTTACCAATAGGAACATTTTCTCCCAAAAAAGAATTATAAGAATCATATAAAAAGAACAAAGAAAATGATTTTGAAAGGTTAACTGCAAATCATTTTGCTTGTTCATCTTTTAAGAATCTTGATTATATATAAGACTCAAAATAAGGAAACCAAAACCAGTTACATATTATTCAATGTTAAATTTTCCGCTTATTTGAATCATTAAAAACAGCCTCCGCCGTTTGTTTGAATCATTGCTTACCGATGTGTTATTCAATACTCGGGGAATTACCTACTAAGGTAGTAGTGTGAAAAGAAGCGGGTAAGAGAACGTACCGTCAGTTTCAAGTTATATCTCTCACGTACAACATTTAAAGTGCCTAAAGAAACAAAGCGACAGGGTATGAGTGTTTCTCAAAAGAAAGAAATTAAAAAAAAATACGATGCTATGCTATTATGTAACCAGCGTACTGCAGCGATAAAATTAGGAATTTCGCAATCTGCACTTAGTAAACTGTTACGTGATCGAGAATAAAATTCACGAATCTAGTGTTAACAATGAAACTTCAGATCGTAAGAGAAAACGGCATGGAAAAGATGTTACAGTAGAAACAGCGCTTTTACGATAGTTTACAAGCACCAATCAGCCGGGGCATTCTAATGGAAAAAGCTGCGTATTTTGCATTAAATTTGGGCCATGAAAATTTTAAGCCTACTGATGGTTGGTTAAGTCATTGGAAAGAAAGAGACAATACCGTTTTTAAGAATCTTCACGGAGAAAAGAAAGATGCCGATAAACCAGCTGCTGAAAATCGGGTAAAAGATTGTTTACTTCTGAAAGATTACCAACCATATGAAATTTACAATACTGACGAAACAGCATTGTACTTTAGAGCGATTCCGAATTATTCCTTAGTTTTCAAAAAAGAAACCGATGCCGCTGGTAAGAAGCAAAAAGAGCGTATTACAGTGTTGGTCACGTGTAACATGTCTGGAACAGATAAAAAGAAATTATTGGTGATTGGAAAATCTAAAAACCCACGATGTTTCCGAGGAAAGGCGTTACCAATAACATACAAAAATAATTCGAATGCATGGATGACAAGCGTTTTTAACAGAATGGAATCGGGAACTTAGTGCACGAAATAAAAGAATTGCACTGATCTTGGACAATTGTACCGCTCATCCAAATGTTGTGTTGAGCAACATAAAATGTTTTTTTCTGCCAAGTAATACAACATCGTTGATCCAACCACTTGATCAGGGAATAATAACAACTTTAAATACGCTATATCAAAAGGATATGCGAAATTTTATCATTCAAATAATCGACGAGGATAACCAAAAGCAAGCCAAGGATATTGCAAAAAGTATATCACTTATCACTGCCATCCATATGATACAAAAAGCCTGGGAAAATGTAAACATTTCAACAATTGCGAATTGTTCTAGAAAGGGTGGTTTCTTCGTACACAACGAACGCTCAGAAGAGAATAATGAGCTTTTAGAAACTGATTTGGATGATGAATTGAGTAATTGGGTGGATATAGATGATACTGTGCCGGTTGTTGAAAATGATTCTGAAGAAAATATAGTGGGGAGTTTTTTGGAAAAGGAGCAGTTGCAAGGTTGGTCCGGCTCCAACATCATAGGAAATTCGTGCAGCTTTGCTAATCCTGAGAAGAAATTTGGAATTAAGAGGAGGATCCACAGAAGACTTCAGATACCCAATCGTTAAGCTACAATTAAATCGTATTTTAATCAAGTATAGTTACCCTTGTTATTTATTTACATGAAACTATTTCTTAATATGTAGTACATATGTACATATATACTTATATTAAAACCCAAATTAAATGATTATGTATTTATTATAAATAAATTATCACTTACATATTACTTAACAGACATCATATGTAGAACCTCTAGTATGATTTTTCTGCAAAGGCCGCTTATTTGAATTGCCGCTTAATTGACTCATATATGCTCTAACCAAAGAGCTTATTTATATTTATAATTGTTATATTCCTTATCTAAAAAATATGTTTTCTTCCTCAATAAAAGTTACTCACAATCCAGTGGATTGATGTTTAGTTGTTCTTTCTAATTGTTCATGAAGTAATTCCAGCGAAAATTTAACATTGTGCAAGAGCATATAAGTTTTGGTTAATTACACAAATGCTTATCAAAAACCGTTATCGTTCAAATACGTGTTTTGCATACCACATATATAGAAACCGCAATGCAATGCCAAGTGATATGATAAGAGGATGAATTTACGAAAAATGTAAATATTAGTGGGCGATAAATTATAAAAATAGTTTAAAGAACGTGCCAAAATATGTCTAATTTGTTTAACAATAGCCTGAGAGTTCATCAGACGTTTATTGCGGTGCGGTTAACATATTAGTTTAGTTAAAATTATATTAAAATATTCAAATTGAAATATTATTAACGACTGATCGTTTGAGTTCAGCTCTCGCATAGAAGGTGGGGAATGAAATGGGACTCTTGATATTTCCAGGCTTGAGTTAGAGAATGCAGAATTGTTGTACTTAAAGTTGGTAAAACTCGATGCAAGAAATGGCATATGAATTTCCAAATGCAATATAATAAACGAAATTAAATGCTGGAGGATTTCTTCATACTTAGAATACAAAGAGGATAGTGGACCCATTTATCAAAATGACCATGGCTGGATCCAAGGAAAGGATAAGAGTTGGCAACTGGACAACCACCGCATATCCTCTTTTCATATTACTTCCGGTATAGGGCAAAAAGATGTGCTACCAAGCCAATACCTCTACTAAACTACTGAATAAATGCCAACAAGGTAGTAGTAGTAACGGCAAACCAAGCAACACAAAGCATTTATATTGAGTTATTAATTTGAACACCTGTGGAAGTATCTTTTTACACACAGATTTGGAAATTAATTATTTTAGTTCCATCAGTATTTATATTTAGTGATGGATTCTCAGTGAAAATCGTTGCTATGAAATAGAAAGTTTTAAAGAGAGTAGCGAATGTCAACTAAAGATATACAACAGTATCCCTGCATCAGAGTTAATCAAACGTAGTCTTAGAATATTTGAGTGTAAAATTCGAGGTCGATCTTTGGTAGTACAAAATGAAGATGGAGCATGGTACCAACTGGATTTGTGAATATCAATAATTCATGCTTTTACATCTTCCAACAGTTTTTGTCAATTACAGGGGCCATTGGCCTGCCATGAGTTATTCGCCAAAGTTTGAGCGAGTAAGAAAAACTATGGAAACCCTTACTTTGAGACCCAATACCCCGAGACTGATAGCCAAACGCGTTAGGCACTGCGCCACCAGTCTCATGAAAAAGATGGGTGGATATCTCAGACGATGCTGGCATAGAAGTGTGTGTATAGACATCTAAAAGATTGGAGATACAAATAAGAAAACGAGGAGGAATATATAAGGAAAGGAGTGAAGCTTGAAATGTAGCCTAGATATACAGCGGGTGGCAACTCTAGTAGAGGACGTAGAAGGAGAAAGCAAGAATTAATAATTAAAATAGAGGGGGCTGTTGACAGTATATTGTATGTAATAATAGGAGGCCATCACAAAATTCATATCGTATAAGCAAATAAGCCTATCACATATTGCACGTGAGGTATCAGTGGTAATAGAGAGTTATTTGTTTCTTTCTGCTGATTACTCATATTAGAACTACATAAACAATCTGAGCTAGATGACAGATGGCGCTTTGTGTCAAAATCTGCATTACCAACTATGACTACTATTCTTTAGTCGACGTCTGTTAAAATTTTGGAGAGATTCATCGTGCAGTATTGTTTTGAAAGCTGTTGAAAGTGAACAAGTTTATGTAGTGGAGTCATGGAAAAAGAACTATACCGGTCAGTGTTTCGATTTATTTTTTTTTTTTGGCTGAGAAAACGTGTGCGGAAATCAAAAAGAAATTGGATGCAGTTTATAAGGAGTATGCACCTTCGATGTCCACCATCATATGGGTTTAATGAATTTAAGCGTGACCTAATGTCCGTCTTTGATGAGGTGCGGCCAGGTCGTCCCATTGAGGTAACTACGGACGAAAGTCCATGATATCGGGTTAGCAAACCGTCGGGTGAAGATCAGAGACATTCTTAATATGGTAAACATCTCAATGGAACATGTGCAAACACGAAGATTTCAGAAAGCTGTCGGCGAGATGGGTGCCGAGTCTGCTGACGTTTGATCAAAAACGGAAGCGCGTGATAACTTCAAAGCATTAATTCATTAATATATGTCTTACTTAGAACGACAATTATCTAAGTTTTATTATCGTTTTTTAATATCTTTATTATTAACTGTCTCAATTTGACCACATACATATTCTACATAAAACCGACTCTATTTGTAAAAAAATAAAATATAAAAATGTAAACAAAAATGGGGGTATGGGGTACCCGGTCCCCCGTTATTAATTTTTCCCGAAAATAAATTACGCCATCCTTTAGACTATGTAATATACTTTATTTGTGAAAATAAAGAAAAAAAAAATTAAAAAGGGGGAGTGGGGTCCCCGGTCCCGCGTTATAAATTTTTTCCGAAAATAATTCGCGTCATCCTTGGGACTATGTAATTTACTTCAAATTGTATTCTAAAAAGAAAAATATATCTGTTATAATTTCCGAGATATTTACACAAATAAAAAAAACATTAAAATCTTTGGAGGGGGCTGTACCCCCAAATCGGCGAGATACGCTAGGTAAGAAAAAATGGTGTTCTTATACCAAGGTACTCTTTCAGTCTGTGCAGTTTCATCGAAATCGAGAAGTGCGGGTTGCCGGTGTTCCCTTGTTAGTGAGGGGTATAATCAGAAAGAAGAAAATTTTTAAATCGATAAAAAAAATACTGTGGTGTTGTCATCTAAAGTGAGACATACTATACTTGAAGGATATTTCAATTACTCCTGTATAATTTTGACATATCTGATAAATAGCTTTAACTGTAGGTGGATATACTTTTACATTTTTATATTTATAGATGTGCCGATGTTTCTGGATATGAAATTTTGTTTACAAACGAGGAAATTGGATGTATGGATATAAAACCAATAATTGCTTTAAAATGCTTTAAATTAATGTAAAGTTTAAAGTTTATAAAGTTTACTGAACGTATATTTGATTGTTATATATTACGAACGAACTCTATCTAAGATATAAGTTTTCGAAAATTAAAAATCTGCTTCTGGTTACCCAGTATCAATTAAACACTGCACTTAAACTGCCTTAAATTATTAAGTTAGTGAGTAAGCAATTATAACGCATTAAAATTATGGAAGTATTGTCATATACACATGTAGGGAGGAGACAAATCTATAAATTGGGACAATAAAGTGACTCATTTTATTATTTTAAAGTAGCGTTTAAGATGTCATTTAATTATTTTAGTCATTGTAACTCATGCGAAGAAATTTTTCGAATATGGATATTCCATTTGTTTCTGTTTTTAGACGACACATGTTTACCATGAAATGAAACTTTGAAGTAAATGATGTCAAATTAGGAGTGATCCAGCTCTAATTTTTATTTACAAAAATCTGATATATTAAGTTATAATGATTCTTACTATCAAGTGTTCTGTATCTCTATCTTATAATTCTGATAAATATGGAGCGTTGGTCGATTGCTCATAGAGTATTTTGTGTAGAGCAACGTAACGACAAATTCGACAAGAATTTTATGCTACTGTGGCTCCGTCTGGCAAAACAATTAGAAGATGGGTCATAAAGTATCGAGTAGTATAGAGAGAAGATTTTAAGCTATAGGAGAGGACAAAACGAGCAAGAACGGACGAGGATTGGAGAATGTTTCAATGAATCCTTATGCCACTTATTGTAACAAATAGGAATTTCTTCCGTACGAGCAATATTAGAAAAAGACTTGCACTATTATCCAATCATCCATTACGGCAAAAAGCTCAAAAGGTCTTTCTAAACGACCATAATACACGTTTACAGTTTTGCCGTTTGATTCCAGGGCATAATTAACAACATGGTTACGAGCGACTAATAATATTGACATTTCCAACTCTATGGCAAAAGGAATAAGCAGAATTTGCGATATTGGTCTGCTGAAAATCCACGCACCGTTTTCGAGAAACCAGTATTCTCAAAAGGTAACATTAAAACATTACTTCGTATCAACAAGACGACGCAATGCCTCATATGTCTAATTTATCAATGGAAGTCATGCGTAAGATGTTTCCAGATCGTCTGGTATCTCGGCGTGGAGATCAATCTTGGCCGGAACGGTCTTGTGATTTGTCGGCTCCCGACTATTTTCTGCGGGGCTATATTAAGTCATAAGTATATGAAAACAGACCGGGAAATCTGGAAGATTTAAAAAATATCAGGCAAGTTATTGCAAATATTCCAGCTGAAATGTGTCGGCGTGCAATGAGCTCATTACTGAAACGCGCTCAAATATGGGTTGATCGAAACGGAGGGCTTTTGATGAATGTGAAATTTAAATATTAGGATTAGTAAAATAAAATTTGATGATATACCTGCTATTAAGAGAGGATATCGAAAAAACTTTCTAATAAACATTGTAGACACTCCCAAACATAACATTTTAAAATTATTCACATTTATACAAGGTGTTGTATAATTCCAGGGTGAACCTAACTTATGTTGTTTTTTTTTTTATGGGACAGCCTATATATTAATTTAAATGTTGGTTAAGCTCATCTCCCCCATACTCCCAATATAGGGTTTCATTACGTTATACCGGGTATTTGAAAAGTTATGGCCAATTTTATTCTGAAAACATGACAAATTTAATAACTCGTATCTTGAAAAATAATGAATACTTAATCGTTATAATACTGCCACGAGTTTAGGAATATACTCTTACTTTGTTATAAACTGTAATTTGTTTCCACGAGTATCACATTTATACAGGGTAAGTCAAAATGGAAATGTACGGTTTTCTCATTTTTTTTAAATGGATGCCCATGTATGTTATATCAAAAGTAGAAGGAGTACAGTACGTACTCTCATTTCTATTAAGCAGCAGAGATTTATAGAAATTATGTCAATATATTAAGTTATCCGTGAAATATTTACAATTAACTTTTTAAGTAGCGAACTATTAGATACAGTTGTTAAATGTCAATCGTTTAACTTGCATTAATTTTTAATAAGGCAAATATTTTCCAAAATGGACTATTCTGTTGGTGAATTAACAGATATGATTTGGGTTTTGGGTGAATGTATGAAAAATTGCTTACTTGCAAAAAGGATTTATCAATAGACATATCTTGGACGAAGACAGCCTGACAGAAAAGCGTTTGAAAGATTGGTGGAACGTTTTAATCGTACATGCTCAGTAGTGTATGAGAAACACGAAAGAACAGACACTGTTACTAGGGAAAAAATGAATTTAATATGTTAGCCGTTACAGAAAACCCACATATTAGAAATTTCGCACCAACAAGATATTAGTAGAAGGTGTATACAATGAATACTACATATGTAAGTATAAATTCCATCCCTACAAAATTCAGTTGCACCAGGAGTTACTCGATGATGATTTTCCCCGCAGAGTTGCTTTTTGTGAATGGGCTCAATCTATGACCAGGAAAATTTCTTTGATTTTGTTCTGTTTGGAGACGAAGCTACGTTTCACAGAAATGGAACGGTGAATAGACATAGCTTCCATTACTATTCTACAAACAATCCTTATATCATGGAGGCCAAAAGTCAAACTAGGTGGTCTTTGAATGTTTGGGATGGTATAGTTGGAAATCATGTTATAGGACCACATTTTTTTGAAGGACGAGTAAATGGTCAAATTTATTTAGATTTTTTAGTCAATTGCCTTTATTGCTGGAAGATATTCCTTTAAATATTCGTCAAAGAATGTGGTATTTACACGATGGAACTCCAGTACATCACACTGAATTCATTCATAACCATCTTAATACCAACTTTTCTGGTAGATGGATAGGAAGAGGAGGACCAATTGCACAAGGTTTGACAAAAATAGACTTCTTCACGGGGGGTTATATAAAAGACCGAGCGTATCGAAACTCTCTAACAACACCAGATGATATGAAGAACAGAATAAGAAAAGCATTTCAAAGTATTCATATAGCATGTTAAGCAATGTAAGCTGTTCATTTAAGAAACGCTTACAATGCCGTATTGATGTTATAGGTGGACATTTTGAACATTTGTTATAAAATTTGTTCAATTGTAAATGTAATTTTTTGGAATTATGTTATACTTAATTTTAATTTATATTATTAACAACTTTTTTATATCGAATTTCACGGATAACTTGATGTATTGAAATAATTTCTGTAATAATTTGAAATATCTCCTCGACTGTTGAATTTAGGTATAGGGAATACTTAATAGAAATGAGAGTACATAATGTACTCATGTCCATTTGAGAAAAATGAGCAAATCGTAAATTTCCATTTTGACTTATCCTGTATAAATGCCACACTCGTGGGAACAAATTACAGTTGATATCAAAGCAAGAGTATGTTTCTAAACTCGTTGCAGTATTAAAACGATTAAGTATTCATTATTTTTCAAGATACGGGTTATTAATTTTGTCATGTTTTTAGAATAAAATTGACCATAACTTTTCAAATACCCAGTATAACGTAATGAAACCCTATATTCGGAGTATGGGGCAGATGAGCTTAACCAAAATTTAAATTAATATATAGGCTGTCCCGTTTAAAAAAAAAAACATAAGTTAGGTTCATCCTGGAATTATGAAACACTCTGTATAAATGTGAATGATTTTTAAAATGTTACGTTTAGGAGAATTTTTATTAGAAAGTGTTTTTGATATCCACCTTGTATGTGTAGCTAATAATTGGATCACTCCTAATTTGACACCCTTTATATTTCATTTTAGGAATAAAGGAAATATAAAAGGAAATATACTACACCCCGTTTTTATATTTCTAAAAATGACATTTCAATTTACAAATCAAGAGTATGCTGATACGGTTTTTCTGTACGGTTACTGCGAAGGTGGCGTTATCTGAATCGAAGAACTCCTTGTGACAAAACTACCCAGAACTGTTTCCACACGCTTAGCGGAAGAGGATCTTTCCCCAGACTACACAGCAAACATAAAATACCTCGCCGGGGTAATGCTGAAGCTGTCATACTGGAAGTAGATCGGGACCAGCGAATAAGTCTCCCCAAAATCACAGCAGTAACAGGATAGTCAAAGTCATCTACATACACTATGCTACAAGGAAATGGCTTATAAACGTACAATCTTCAGTCAGTACTACTTCGATTTTGGAAAATGAAGATATGATTCCGATTAACCGTTCTTTGCACAACGAACAAGTATGGGCTACTGAAAATCCACATGCAATTTCGGAGAACCATTTTTAATGCCGTTTTTCTGTGAATGCTTGGGGAGGACTGATTGATAACGTTCTGCTTGGGCCGAATATCTTCGAGGGAAATCTTAACAGTACAATGTATAGAAAATTCCTTCAAGACTAGCCTCCGTTACTGCTTGAAGACATTCCTTTGAATGTACGTCAGCAAATGTGGTACCAACAGGACGGGCTCCCTGCGCATTTTGAACGAGTTGCTACATATGTTTTAGTGCAACGTTTCCAAATCGATGGATAGGACGTAACGATTCGTGCACCGGCGGGCTCGTTCACCCGATTTTAACCCTATGGACTTTTACTTACGGGGCCATTAAATCCCGATACCAGAGAAAAGCTACTGGTTAGAATCGAGCAAGCCTTTGATGACGTACGAGGAAGGATGGAAGACGTAAATTAGCAGGGAGATTGAAGAAGAAAGACATGAAGACAAGAAGAAGACATGTCGAACAGTCGTGAAACTTCTCTTCGTATTGTAGTTTAGTTCGGTTTGTTCTGTTAATTACTAGTTTCAATTTAAAGATTAAAAGTTTTTGAAAATGAATCTTAAGTGAAAATTACTTTAGAAGCCAAGAATTTCACAGATTTTTAGTAACGAAACTGTGAAAATGCCATAGTATGTACAGCGCAACTTTGACCGCTCATATCTCTAAAATCGTTAAGAATTGGACCCATGTTTATTGGAAGTGTTTTTCTTATTTTTGACCAACGAATCACTGTATAAAGTTTTCGAATTTCCTCGTCGGACACCCTGTATTTTGAAATGTAAATGGTACCTACCGGAAATCACATTATATGATTTGATATACATTTCTCGATCATTTACAATCGATGGGAATTACCAAATACTTTTTTAAAGAATTTTATTCGTTTTTCGCAAAATTGACGTTCTACATTTTATATTAAATATCTGTTATTTTTCTGCATTTTAGATTGGGACTTTTTCATTACGCAACCGGAAGCTTTCCGGAAAGATGATGGTTTTTACGCTGATAATCGCAATAAAATTTATATTTACAAACCTGATTGCTTATTCATATCGACGTAGCTTGAATCGTCATCCGCTGATAGTGCCATGGACACTGTCGATATTTGTGTAAGCTGTTTTTTAGATCTCTGCACCAATTTATTGGCGAACAAACGTTGACTTTCAGTAAGATCATCATCGTTGATTTGGTTTGATAAGAAGTCACAGATATCTGTAGGTAGTAGGAAAGAAAAACAGATTGATATTCGAAATTATTATCGTAATGCAAATATAATGTTGATATGCGCAAAAAATATACATCCTCATTTTTCTTTGTGTTTTACCTTTCAATAACTGGTCAAGATCTTCGCACATATGCTGAACACTCGTTTTCATCATCATGAGTGCGACCTAAGATTATTTCTTACTTCTCTAATTAGGAGGTCACTTTAAATTGGTCTTCAATTAAGCTCGCGCAGTCCAACGTGAGCAAATTATTATATTTCCTCTCGATTAGTATATTATTTTTTAAATATTCTTTGTTACTTCCGGTCTCTTAGCTTCTTTTCTAATATACACACAAAGTAATCTGCCGAAAGACTTTTCGCGGACACTCAAAAATCACATTTTGGCGCAAAATTTCACAACACACTCAAATGAAAGAAGCAGCACGAATTTTAAACACCGAATGTATAGCGCGTCTCCCGCTGAGTATATGCATGCGAGGCGTTGCCCGAAGTTGTGCGGGAACTACGCGAAACTAATTCAATATCTTCGTGCGTTACTCACATCCCATCTTAATTGGGTTCATAATGCTGAAAATTGTAGATGCATATTACGCGTAATGGATGTCACTGAAGCTGAAATGTATCCATATTTCATCCATATCCTATTTAAATGACAACACTATTGTCAAAGCGCGTAACTACATTAAATTTGTATGCAACCTTGAGTTCATTGGCTCTTAATTTTATAAAAATCTGAAACACTTCACTATACACTTTTACTATAACGCTTCACTAACACTGGGTATTACTTAAGCTGTCTTCGGCAAAAGTAAAACTGCTGATTAGAAATTTTTTTTTCAAAAAATGTTATTAACAGCTGACATTTTCATTCAATTTCCTAAATGCTAAAATGACACGAAAGCTAAGCCAATTTATCCATTAAGGCGGTTTCCAGGTATATACTTGTCAATGGTTTAAAGTTTAACAGTTATCTTGTATCATTGAATTGATGTTGTAGGTTACTGGCAGTTATTGGTACAGTTTTAATAGTTCCGATGGATAACATCCAGCAAAAACGTTTGTTCGGTGAACACTGGTGTGTTGCTTGTAAAAACTACTCCAAAATGGATAAAAAGTAAAGCTTCTTTAGACTTATTCAGTATGTAGTTTATAAGCTGTCACTGTTGCGAGGTATCAGTTCCATTGCATATTACCTCATTTATACAAATCATTAAGGCAGACGTGTATTATAAACTTCCCTGGTTACTAAAACAATAAATAAAATTATATTAAATTCAAATGCGGTTTGAAATTCGCGCCTTTGCACATCCCAGCAAGATGATTGCCTAATTCAAGGTTATGAAAATCGCTAACAGAAAGATCAAAGGGATTGCCAATACTTTCCATTCTGATTTAGGGAAGTTATTCTTTGCTTTGCATTGTACGCTCCTTATTTACAAACCATCGGGCGTTTCAAAACTTAATTTAGTTGAATTAGCTGGTGAGATTTAAACACTAAATTAAAGCATAGTGGATTAATTAAATTTCCCGCTACAAAAACAACCAAAAAAATGGCCAACAGTCACCAAATCGTTGCCACCAAAACATCAAGGACAGCACTTGAAGTGTAGCTTCTTGTTAAGCCAGTTTTACACGCCGCGATTTATTGGACATTTAATTAATCCAAGTTCTTTGCCCAGAAATCGATGGAGCTATGCTGCTTTACATTCTACAATGAATTGGACAATTTTTTAACAATCGGGATCAGTCGTTTAGTTTCGTTAATAGTTGAACGGGAGAATTACTAGTGTTGGGCATAATCGATATATTTCAATAATCGAAATAATCAAATGATCTTTCGAAATCATCATTTGAAATTTATTAACGATTTCGATTATTTTCCACAATTATTTGACAAAATCCGAGTAACGAGTGAATTATTTCGAAACTCGAAGTTTCGAATGTAGATCTCGAATCGTAATCCGTTTGTGTGCTCCTGCGCAGTCGAAACGAATAATGGATTTCTGAACCATAATCGAATGATCGATTATTCGGGTATAATCGATATATCTCGATTATATCACTCATAATCGCCCAACACTAAGAATTACTAAATAGGAAATTTTCATCCACATATAAAAATAGATTGGCAATCTGCTTTTGTCCAATGCTTTGGTATAGACACAGATCATAGATATAGGTTAGGTTACTTCGGTTTCAGTTAGTTGATTCGAATTTTCCTTTACATCATAACTGTCCCAAATTTTCGAAAGTTATCCTCACTTTACTTTAAAAACACTAATCAATATTCGTAGGTAGTAGATTGGTATTAAAACAGCAAAGTTAACGAAAATTCGTCGGAAAATCCTGGCAATAATAGAGCATGTTCTATTCAATTCAATAAATCGTACGATAAATTGTTCCAGAAATCGTACCGTTTTTTGCTATTTTACACGATACAATGAAATCGCAGATCAACTTGTTCAATTAATTGGCCAATGAATCGCGTCGTGTAAAACAGGATTTAGTCTCTAATCTTTGCTTTAACCTCACATATCAACTTGTAATTTATCCCTACTGGTGGGTCGGTATTTTAGTAACGGTATTTTGGAGCGGTACTTTGTTGTCGCGGCGTGTCGCGCTCCGCAATGCCAAAATAACTCGTTACTTTGGACCGATGTGCTGTCGCGCGACACGGAAACGGTTACATTCGCGACGTTCCTGTGGAACGTTAACATCCCTGAAACAATAAACATCGTCCGTCGCGATCTCATATAACCGATTGAAAAGCATGGAATGCGTGCATATTGTTCAAATATTGTACAAATTCGTTACGTAATTCTTAATAATTACAGCAATGTAACTACATTTATTCATTAACTTTTTATTCAAAATAAATTATTCCCTAATAAATGAATAAAAATATTAAAATTTTTTAAAAGTAGATTAAATATTAAAACAAAACAGATTCATTAAAAGAACAAAGTAGATTATACAAAAGTAGCTATAACGTAAAGAAATTAAATAATTTCTTTGTTATAATTTAAAAATGATAATCGTTTTACCTTAGTTGAACTTAATCTGCTTCTTCTATCTGATAAAATTTAAACAGTTTTTAAAAATACTTATTCTAGATTCCGAATCATAGGGTGTCTCATGTAGATATATAAAAAGATCAACCAGATAATAAGCGATAACACCATCTCATATCGGTTTTCATCATAGGATTCCCTCGTGTATTTTCCTTGCATATTGTGCATATTGTACTATGCAACGGAAATACATGAGGAAATCGAATTGTTGCCCGCACCCTCCCGTTTACGTCGTTACTACCACTACTGATCGTTCCAAAGTAACAGTAGTTTGTCGCAGTCGCGAAGGGAACGTTCCATGTGTGGAGCGGTATTTCCCATCACTTATTATCCCCTCTACATCACTGTTCTTCTAACCTATTTGAAAACGTACATAGTAAATTGGTTTGAAAACATGAATAAGTTTCAAACCGCTACGATTTTGATGTCACTGTTGTAACGCCAAAATGCGATTTAAAAAATTAATAACAAGGCTCAAACCAATGTACCGCCAGAAAACGCCTCTTGTCACTACAACAGCATGTCAATCATTTTGACGGTAATCTTGCAGTAATCAGAAATTGAACACATATATTGCACTCAAATGTTTTCACTACAGAGCTACTACAATAAATTGAATTTGCTATTAGATTTAGGCGTGGGAGATCCAAAGACGGTAGCTCTACATTTAGTTCCTTTTGTAAGTATGAAGTTAACTACCATTAACTACAATAAAAAAGAAAAACTGTTAAAGTTGTCATTTTCAAAATCATATACTCTGCAGCGATTTAAAATCGTTAGAGTATGCGCATTACAAAAATAGTGTTCGTGCAGTTAAAACGCCAAACTCTGACTACTAGTTTGACGTAATTTGGCGTTCGTGCAGATCTCCAAATTAATTTCTAACCGTTTGCTGATAGTTGCTCCAGTTTGAAGATTATCGTCCAGTGATCCACCAGACGCATGCGCATTGTTATATTGTGAAGTGAAAAGTTGTGTTATAGGTTTTTATTGTATATGTTCACACTTCACGCGTGTTTTATTCATGTCTGTGTCACGGTTGATTATGATTAATGGATCGCCATGAAACCACGTTCTAAGTTTGAAAACAAGCCACCAGATGGCGGTGTACACATCGAATGACGTATTGACGCTGTCGTCTGTAAATTGTCATATCTTGTTTAGTGGAGTTATTGGTTACTGCTTACTTTACTATATAGTTTATTATTTCTTTCGTGTTTTTGGTCTTTGCTTTGTATTTTGTTATTTATTATATTTAAAAATCAGTCTTTATTATGTGTTCGTTTGAATAGAATATTAAAAGGTCAAGACAATAGAAGATATAGAGAAGTTAAGATATACAAACAGGCGAGAATATATGTAGGGAAACGAAGACAGAGGAAATATAAAAATTAACAGAAGAAAGTTTTCAGATATGTAAACGTATAGTGTTGTTATAGTAATTTCGTAATTTTATATCGTTATATTTGCAACAAGGCTAGTAAACTCTATTTTGAGACATGTTTGATGTACCTCAAAATATAAGCTTCACAAACGTATCAAATTATCCTTGTTGCAATTATGCAACGAGGAATGTGTTTTAGGTCGTACAGTAACAACTGTGTCATTAGTGTACCTGATCTTCTTTTGTACATATGATATGCATAATTGACTGTATTTTATGTTAATATCAAAAGTATCTCAATTTTTCAAACAATGTACATTGTTTACTTTTTAATAAAGTTTCTTATCGAGTTCAATATTTCCTTTAATACTATGCCTAAGAAATATTTTCAAGTGCGTGTTAAATGAAAGTTATATTTTCAATTACTCTACACTGGTTAATATAAATGACTAAAATAAAATTTGATATCTTTTTATCATAAATATTGTGAATTAAATATAGTGAATTATGATCTTCGATAATGGAGAACCAAAATGCCATAAATTACTATATTTGCTTTACAATGATATTTATGGTGAAACGATTTCAAGTTTCAATTAAGCGAAACTGCCAATTTTAAACTAGTGTATTTTTCAAATTACCGCGCTCGTTTTGAATAACTTTAATAACACACCAAAAGATGGCACATTACTGCCTCAAAACAGTCTAGGCAACATTCTCATCTATAAAGTTATTATCTATGGCCTGTGGTTTTGTTAGGAATTAACAGATCCTTTAAGGTTGTAATTCTGTCTAAACATTTCGTGTTTATTTCTGTTTTCGCTTACCTTTTTTTGTAATATTTGAATGTTGGATAAATGTATTGCTTTCATCTGCATATTTGAGTATATTTTCTCTCTTAAGTCTATTAAATACGCTTGTAACTTATACATCTCCTGGTAATTGTAAAAAAGCGTTGGTGCAGTTAAATCAGTTTTAGTTTGCACATGCGTAGATTAATCCAAATTAACCTCTGATCAAACTATCACAAATCGGCTGCAGAAACAAACCTATTAGCGTTCCATTTGTATTTTCTTTTGTACATTATTTTTGTGTCTGTTACTCTTAAAATGCGTTATTTTAGCATTTTTAGGGCCATTGAATTTGCAAATTCAATAGAATGATTGTGTTTACATTGTAATTCAGACATGTTTATGTTACCTACTCCTTCTATTCAATGTATAGGGACGCCAATGAAAACAATTTCAATGGAGGGGCATTTTTAAAGATGACAGTTTTCATATGGTAGATGCACATTATTTTGGATAGCTCGATATTAAAAAAAACAATAATAATGTACATAATAAAATCTTTATTTTTTTCCTCAGATATTTGTACATAAATAGAGAAATATGTTACTGAAACAGATACCTTCCTTTTTAGCCAATTGTCCTAAAATATGAATTTAGAGTTCTCTTTTCGTAAAACAAATAAACTTAAACAATAAATCTCACGACCTTAAATCTAAACAATTTACAAGTTGCACTGCAGTTAAATTCTTCCAATGTAATTTTTATGAAACACATGCTGAATAAAGAATACATTGATATACTTTTTTCTCTCGAAATGCATTTTAATAAGTTACAAATTTAATTTTTCCAAACAATTCATTTATATGATAAAATAATAAAAATAACTTGAAAAAGGAAAATTGGTTTACCACGAATGAAACATTGCCCTTAATCACTGTCAATGACTATCGTTTTCAGCTGACTCCAATCAAGTTCAACGATCATTTTTTGGCCTGAGTGTAAGAATATGTCTACATGTATGGAAACATAATTGTCCTTATCCAAGGAAGACCAACCAGTGTACTGAAAATATATTAGAATGTAATTAAATTTTAATTTGGAGAAACATTCGATGAATATTCACAATAGAAGTATTGCGATGCCTAATTTTGCCATCCTCTTCAAAAGGTTCAAACTTTTGTAACAAAGCTTTGCCATCTATTTTCCATATGCATGGTGGATTCGACGGATTACCCTCTTGAGCGTCTTTTTTTGAAATGACAAATGAACCAGCCTGAAAAGAAATAAAATTAAGTAATATCTATTTATGACATATCTTAACTACTTTGCAGGTCTTGGTGAAGGAATATAAAATGCTCATAATGACGTAACATGGTCTATTGGACTTTAATAGAAACCATTAGGTATTGAGCTTAGTTAAGTCAGGTTTTACCATGTCTGGTACATCATTTTCCATTTCGAAATTAGGTAACATACACTACCGCTCATAAGTATTTGGGCACCTCAGATCTCAGGGCAAATCATGAAATGTTTATGGACATATTAAAATATGTATTTGGTAAAATTATTTATTTGATCTAAATTTTAGGTTCGTCTATGTGACCTTCTATACTTTTAATGATTGTGTCGCATAATCGGGACATTCTTGCAATTAATCTTAACAATCTTTCCGAGTTATTCGAGATTATGGTGCATGTAGTTTGTTCCACATGTCATCTGCTGAAGTTGGAGCAGTTTTTCTTACTTCCCGATCAAGTTCTTCCCACAATAATTCGATGGGATTCAAGTTCGGCCTTTGGGGTAGCCATTTTATGATTGTTACTGTCCCTTCCCCTTCCAACTGTTCTAAATATTGCTTGCGTAATTTTGAAGTGTTTTGGGTCATTGTCTTGATGGAATATAAAATTTTGACCCAGAATTCTTACACCAGAGGGTATTGCATTTTCCTCTAAGATGCTCTTTTCTCATTATGCCTTGAATTTTTACGAGATCACCTGTAGATGTACCGGCAAAACAACCCCAAATCGTTACCGAACCACCGCCGTGTTTAACGGTAGAGACTGTTATGTTGTGCTACTATCAGAGCACGCGTTTCAACACTAATGTCTTTTCTTTTCGGCAGGCATTTCAGACGAAATAATAAACACCATTCGTTAAGAGATGTTGTCGCTATTCACATGGAACGATAACCGACCGTAATTTAAAAATATTGCTTCAAATGGCTTTATTATAGCTTCATGATTCATAATAAAATTACCAACTGTTACATTCTTCCTAGAATTTCAAGAAATACGCTCTTTGTTGTCGCTACTACCTGCGCTTTTATGACAGTATGACCTATATAGAAGTAAATAGCGGTCTATTTACTTCTATCTGTTATATAAGTTATATTATTTAATGAATTTAAGTGAACCTTACTGATTATTAGCATACTATTCAATAATGCTGGAATGTACGTCCTAGATACATTCTTTGTATATAAAAATCTAAAATCCAAGGGTGCCCAAATACTTATGAGCCATAGTGTAAATATAAAAATCATATTCAAATTCTTAACCTAGCGATAAACATGCTATTGCAAAAAAAAAAAATAAAAACACTCGAAAAGTATTATTCACTCACAATAAAGTTATGTTGAATAGGAAGAGCTGACACTTGTTGTTCTACAGGAGGGGTTGCAGTTTTATAAATAACTGGTGTCTTAGGAGGTGGTTTCTTTATTTTTCGATTTACACCATTTGATGTTCTCAGCATATCATCTTCATCTTCACTATCCGAGCTTTCTATATGTGTTATGCGAGGCCTTTTACTCAAACGTTGGGATGTACGACGTTTATTTCTTTTTTTCTAAAAATATTTACAGCATCTGTATTAGCTTTTAAACATTACAACTAATAGTAAAACATAAACACCTCAACTTCTTCATCCCATTCATCCCCAGAGCTCTCATATACAGCTGGATCGTCTTCATTTTCCGAGAAATCACTCATCCTACAAAGAGATACATTCTATACACACACATTTAATAACAGTTAAAATAAAAGTTAAAATCAACATACAATTTATGGAATGTAAGGTGTTATTAACATAATTTGGCATCAAATAAAGCAGCACTTACATGCGATTTTATGTAATTTAAATTAAACCCTCTGAAGAGCACAAAATGCAGTTACTGAATAGGGTGGTACGGGTATAGTATTTGTGGTTATTTGTATACAAGTTGGGGAAATATGTGGTAATATGGAGGAATTCGCGGTTAATTTGAAAAGGTGGAAATTGTGAGTTTTTGGTTATTGTAAGGATGTTTATTTATTGTACGTATGTTATTAAGTGCATATAATAAATTATATTAAAAATTATAAATTATATCTTATATTATGGAACAAATTCTTAATGTAGAATTCTGTAAATATCGAAACAGTTACAGTTATGACGTATAGATGGCACAACATATACCATTTCGTGTATTTTTCTTTAAGATTTAGAAAATAATCATTTATATAATTTTATCAATTAAAAATGATTGTAGCTACTAACAGTAATAAATTTGGTGAATTTGAACAATTTAAACGTTTTATTTCTGTAGACGTTGTTAAGAAATAAGGAGAAGTCCTTTTACCTGTTCTCGCATATTATCGGGCAAATACTAATTCTCGGACGACAGGCCGAAAATGTCGGTTATTCGACCATCACGAGAGTAGGTAGTTGAGAATAAAAACTTTTCAATCTATTCAACGCTGCAGGTAAATTTATAATTTAATTATTCTTGAAAGAAAACAGTTTAAATAACATAATTTATTATTGTTATAAGCGAAACAAGCGTCTAAATAGATACGGATATTAGAAGACGCAGAATAATCTGGTTTTCTAAAGGCATAGATTACTAATTATGTATTTATATGTTCTGTTCGCTGCTTCATAATTATTATGTTACATCTTCAAATTCTGTACATCATAAATGGTACCAACAATAATAGCATCCAATGTTTTCTTTTGAATCTTTTTCAGAATCGGTGTAAAGATTTTGGTCGCATTGAGTGCACTTTATTTTTTCACTTACTACTAGTTGCTTCTCAACTTTTTTACCTTTTTTTGCAAATGGCAAGTTTTGCTTGGCATTGTTTAATTTTTGTTTCTTCCTTTTCTGATCTCCGAGCTTATTTTTTTTTGCTGGTCCTTTCATTCATAGCCTTCCAGCCTTTGAATTATATGGCTACTAGTTTCACCTTTTCTAATAGGTTCTGGGAATTTCAATGCCGGTGAAAAGGAGATGTTATATCCTTAATTGCAGTCTTTGTTTTGTGTGTTTTAAATTCTGTAATTTTTTTGAGTTTGTAAGTGCTACTACCTTTATTATGCTCAGAACTATCATCTGTTAATGCAGGTGCGTGTATAATACTCGTAGAAATTGCATTTTGTTGATAGGTTCCCATCAACTTCACTTTGAGAAAGGGCAAACGTGTCTTGAGCGTCTTGGAGCACATTTTCATTTTGCAATATTCCTGACTAGTTATTGATTGTTCGATTAACAATTTCAAACGATATGTTTTTAACTGCTTTTATTGATACACTCAGAGAGATGGTTTCTTGTAACAAGAAAATAGATTTTCTTGCAAAAATCAGTCCCTATTCAAGAAAATATTTTTATTACAAGGTATAAGTTACAATTTACATAAATGATTTACCTGCCAATGTGAAAAGTGCCGAATTATGTTTATACGCTGATGATACGTCACTAATTGTCCAAGCTGCTGATCTTCAGGAATTGTCCTCAATCTCATGGACGCTTTCACCGAGGCATGTAATTGGTTTACAGCCAATAAATTAAAAGTGACAAGGACAAACACAATCTTTAGTACTGACCACAAAGAAAACCGATGATTCCTCGGTGGGTTTCTGGGTGTTAGAATAGATACTAAACTAAAGTGGCAGGCGAAATCGACGTCCTTGCATCCAAATTATCATCAGCTTTGTACGCTTTACGAAGACTGACGCGTGTAGAACATACGAGACAGTAAAAGCGGCATACTATGCTACTTTACATTCCAATTAAATTATGGTGTGCTATTCTGGGCTCCTCCAATGATGTGTACAAGATCTTCATTCTGCAAAAGAAAGCGATCAGAATATTGTGTAGGCTACAATACAGTGAGAGTTGCAGAACGTATTTCAGAAGGGAAGGCATACTTACGTTGCCATGCGTTTATATTCTCAACGCGCTATTGTATGTACCACTGCAACATGGATAATTTCTGGCTAAACGGCTATTATCATAACTATTCCACCAGAAATCGAGAACAACTAAGAGTTCCACTCCATCGAATGACCACCACACAAAGATCGGTTAACTACTGGGGACCAAAACTATATAATATGATACCATCCGATATGAAAACATTATCCCCAAATCGTTTTAAAATTGCAATGAAACGGACACTAAAAGAACTGGAGTGTTATAGTATAGATGAATTTGTCTCAAACTATAATTAGATATTGTATACATGTATATATGTAACGTTATGTTCCGGGCGCTTCGCATTTCTTTTTTGTGTTACTTTTATACTTTTTACTTTGTGTGTTTTTATCTTTACATTATTTTATTTATACATTAATTTTATTTATACATTATTTTATTTTATTTATACTGTTTTTAATTATTTATATTGATTTTTATTGATTTTGACAAAGTGCACTTTTACACTAAATATATTATATGACAATGTTTGTAATAGCTTGATTGCGAATAAAACATATTATTATTATTATTATTATTATTAAGTTAAGAAAATATTCATATTAAAGGGAGGGATGAAAAAATGGAGCAGATCTCACAAAGTTCTATTGAGAAATTAGGCGACCAGTTTCGTATTCAAAAAACACATCATCAGTCCAGCTACAAGGATACCCAACAAAAGAAAAATTACAATAATGAAAAAACATCTAAAGTTAATGATTAAAATAGGAGCAAGTGAATGAGCTAGTCAAAAAGTTTTTTTTCTTAGGTTACAGTATAATTAAATTATTTCTCTAATAATGTAGTTAAATAGGGATTATTTTTATGTAGTTTAATAATTAATGAGTTAATATTTATGTTTATTGATCTCTTTTATTATTATTGTATATTAAAAAAGACTATAATTAAATTAGTATACGTGAATAGTACTAAAAAAAATATTACATTAACCGGTATCTTTTGAAAATGTTTATGTAACGTTGTACGTTAAAGGTTATATCATTATATGGGTGAGTATGGCATCTGTGTTCCGGTTTCTCTCGCTATATTCTAGGACGGGACGGCTATATCTCTAGGCACTAGATGGCACCAGGAAATATTTCAATGTCAAAAAGCGTTAGTGTTTTTCTCTTCTCACATTATTTTTGCCGGGAGTGATTCCATCAATATCATGAACTATATATCAGTATTGTCATGGTTACTGTTTCTAGGCCTTCTTTTCACGTGTACTTCTACATTAAAATTCACTTTTGTTTGAACAGTATTCTATAGATAACCTACCTTAGCCTTTCTAAAATCACAAGCAATGAGAATAATTTACTACATTATGTACGCATATGTCGTACTGTTTTAAACAACGTTTGGTTATTATCGGTTGATCGGTGTGCGTGTACTATTACATCGATAGTACACGAACGTCCTCTCGATTCCTTGTATGTACAGCGGGTGCAGCCGTTTGTCACGCTTTACAGATAATGCACTTCAAGAATTCTGAGTAAAAATGCTTTATTTTAAGAAAATGAAACTATTGATTTATGAACAATACTTAAACGCCTTCTGGAATTAGGAAAACTATTTACTATCCTTAAGAGAATATTGTTTTGTGTTATAACGACCATTTACTTATACTAAGAATCGCTTTTTTCAAATTTTCTGCATGTTCTTGAATCAAATTAACAAATGTCTTAAACAAAGAAATACAAATATTTCATTACAAGTATGTACTTCTCTTAAGCGGAGAAAAAAACGCTAAGAAAATATTTCTTTTGATTTAAAACAGTAATATTATTGTGGATAATTGAAACAGTAATTGTCTTGACACAAGTGAACGTTTCTCTGCGTGTACCTTTGGAGCTCCTTTACATGGAAAAATCTAATTCGCCAAATCTGTGGAATACTACGTGTACTTGATAAGCTTTATTAAGCTGAACAAACCTATATAACGTTTCGAGTGGTTATTACGGCTAATATTGAATAGCGAACCGGAAAATTTACCCAAAACGTTAGAATTAATTGTAACGACGATATTGCACGCTTTAAAACCTTTTGCTCTTAATGAAATAGAGAAAACCGTATCGTCAAACGTGATTTTCACCTTTTACCGGAGTTTGCATAGGTGCGGAGATAAAACCGAATTAGATTTTGCCCTCTCCGAAAATAAAACATAAAAGAAGCGAACCAGGCGCGAACTGCAAATATAGAACAGCCGCTTTTCGCTCGGCAAAAACCAAATATAATCGAAACACTCGACAATAGATGAGAATAGCAAAGTAACAGCGACGGCGCCATTTAATTAGACTTGTTTTGTTCGGTTGTTGACAAAACAATTTGCATGTTCAAAGATCCTTATCAAATAAAGCACGAGAATCCACTATACCGACTCCTGTATGGCACTAATTACCGGGTTAATTGCGTGTGAGAAGGTCTAAACAAAATGTAGAACTTTCAACTCGCTTTTTTTAGTTTTTCTTTTGGAACGAAAGAAGGTGCTATAAACGTTAAATAAAGTTAACAAAGTTTGGGTAATCTCCGTTAATTTTCGAAATAAAGGGGTAGAAAGATTTAGAGGTAATAGCTACGTTTAAAAGTCCATCAAATTTGTAACTTTAGAATTAAATCTGCAAATAAAAGCCCAAAAACTTTTTAAAATACCCGAGCTGTTATACAGGTTGGTTAATTTAATGTGGAACATTTTAATATCTTCGGAACAATTGGTTTTACGAAAAACAGTTTCAGATGGAAATTTAAGCATATTAAGGAGCTCATTAGATGGCGCTATATACTGAGAAAAATCTTACGTGGGTTGTCTTTTTAATTTTGCATATAGCCATAACTGGCAATAGTAGACTGCCATAATGTGCTTGATTGTTTTTCAAAGTATTCTCCACACTTCCTACAAACCAACTTTTAAACCGGTTATGCCAGTCATCAGTTAGGACAGTTAAAATTGCCATTTTAAAGGCATCGACTGCTTCTTCCAGTCGGTAACTGATCATGCAGCTCATTCATGATTCTAGGGATCGTAAAAAAATCGGCGGGATTTAGCACAGGACTGTAAGGAGGATAATCTAATAACTAGATGTTTTACTGCTTTAAAAACTCAATTGGCTTTTGAGCTCTATGTAAACATGCATTATTGTTGTGGAGGGTGATTCTCTGCTGTGGATTGGTTTTTTGGAGCACGTCAATCACTTCTGGTAAGCAAACGGTTGTATATCAATCAACATTAACAAGTGGTCCTCTCTCCCTGGACTATACATCGGATTTAGGAAAACTTCAACATTTGCGCAATATGGAGAAACAATTTTGCTAACTATTTTCACAATTAATTTACTTTGTAATTGTAAATTGGATGAAAATAAATTGCTTAAATAATTGCTTTCTTTTCCTTTTATAAAATATTTTAATGGCCAATGTTATTAGGTACTCTATATTAGCGGCGTTAGCAATACAGTGGGATACAGTTGCGCTTCTCGCTAATAGATGTCGCCACAAATGCGGCGACATCTATTAGCGAGAAATGAAACTAATTTTGAGAAAACGTCCTGAAGTTCGGTATGATTAAATAAACAGCTTCCGCGCGGATTAATTAATTCCTGCATTTGTGAACATAGTGAAAAGTGTTTTATTGCGGCCTGGAGCACGGCGTTCATCGACAATTTACCTGAGGTAGCTTTTTGAGTTCGTCCAGAGAAAACAGGCAAGTTTCTTTGTACTTTGATTTACTTATATATTTACAAGAGACATAAAAAAACAAACGACCGGATCAAAGTAAAAAGTCAACGAAATGACATTCATGTCTTAAAATTGCAAATTTAAATAAAATTAAAAATTAAAAATTTCGACTAAGCCCATGTACAAGAAACTGTAAGTGATGTTAAACGTATTTGTCGCGGAGGACGATTTGGTTACAAGGGGAAAAAACGGTGTCTCGGAAATGAGTTCTCAAGTCAATAAAATCAATCAATAAAAATATTTACCAGTGAATTAAGAGAATAGGCAATACAAGTCCGTCCACCAGTTATCAAAATTCAGTTGGTAACAGCTCTTGTCGGTGAGATAAGTCAACTCGGGAAAATAAACAGCATTCTCGGAAATGAGTTCTCAAATCGGTAAAATCAACCAATAAAATTATTACTGGTGAATTAAGGGAACTTAGACAATGTCCACAAGTTAACAGAATGCAGTTGGCAACAATTTCACTCGGCGACAACTTAGAAAAATAAACGGTGTTCTCGGATCGGTGATATCAGCCAGTAACCTTTCTTCCTTGGCTGTTACCTAAAAAACTTTTTGCTTTTTCTTGAACCAAGACAAAAATATACACAAAGCAGATCCTTACCCCCCAAATAACCGCTGTTTGTTTCAATCCTTTGCCTCAGCCTAGGAAAATAAACCTAAACTGTAAAGTTAACATTTTACCTTCAAATAGCTTTTCAGCTCCAAATCTAGACAATTTTCCTTGCTACTCAAACAAAGAAACTTTTTCTACTTAAATTGCAGCCTAACATCCAGTTCCTGATAGGAATCCTGTCTCCTTGAGACTACCCTTTAACAAAAATTGTTTTTTAGTCCTGTTTATAAGCACTTGGACTCTATGAATTAGCTTCTTCTTAATAAGAAAAAACTTTCATTACGTCTGTATTTAATTTTCCTAACTCAACTGCTATGAATTTTCTAAGAAAGTGTGTTTCCTCAGGTGCTGAAAACTCCAGTTATTATTCCACTACACAAGAAACGAAACACGCGCTAATTATCTAGCTTCGGGCTTTGACATCCCCCAGAGCTAAAATAGTGAAATGTTGTACGTTGGAATGAAACTTACCAGTTTCTTGGAGAAGAACTCAATTCTTGCAGACTGCCAGCAGGCTTTCATGAAGGGTTACTCGACTTTATCAGCTCTGATTCAATTTCATACTGAAATCTTAGAATGCATTGAGGGCAGAAAATTATCGGTTGCAATATTTTGCGATCTGAAAAAGCTTTCGATTGCGTGTAACATACCCCACTAATGAAAAAATTATTGCAAGAGGAAGTATGGCAAAGTGCTTTCGATCTTACTTTGGTGATAGACGATGATAAGAATTCCTGCGTCACAATTCGACATTACTCTTCTGTCTACCTACCTGTAAATGCTGGTTTCAGAAAAAATGTAACTCTTTTAAGTTTCAGCAATATTTCGCTTTTATTTAAAGCTTCATTAGGATCATAAATGAGTTGTGTAGTAGACAGACCAAACTTGTGAACTAAAGATTTAACGATGTCCATCTGAGGAGCTATATTTACGTTGCCACGTATGCGGATGACATCTTAACTCTAATAGATGATGTTGGTTTAACAGCAGCTAACTTGATGGAAGTTCTGTCTAACTGGTTTGTGTACACTATGCTGGCATTGAGCGCGGATGCTCATCAAGCCTTCGTGGTGGGAAAGGCTGTAGAGCGAGGCATTGTGGGGGCGTTCTATAAAGATACCTGAAAGCCCATTTTTAAACTGCTGATTATATTGCCGCTGTCATGCTTATATATCTTCGAGGCAGCAACTAAAGAAGCACTCGCTTCCTACCAACTATAACATACACGAGCATGAAACTAAAAGAAAGGATCACACTCCAGCATGCACCCTGACGGTAACTAGCGCCAGAGTACATAACTTTGGCATTAAGATCTTTAACAATCATTCTGTTAATGTTGAATCAGAGACGAATATCAGGTCCTTTAGGAAAACCATAAAGAATTACCTCCTTCAGCAAACATTTCGTTCTATACAAGAATTCTTTTCTATTAGATTTATTTGATGTTTTCATTTTGCTGTTGTTTGTTTCTAGAATTATTTTAATATGAGCATCCTTCTAGCTATTTTCCAATTATTAGTTATTATTATTTTTTATTTTGGTGGAATTATTTCCTTCATAGGGTCTTTTTTAAGCTTAAATTACGTTAGACTTTTGTATTTTATTTCCCTTTGACGATTTGTGTTTATTAAATAAATATATGTGTTTTATACGAGCGAAGAATTAAAAAAAAAGAAATTAATTAATCAATTGTACGGTCTGAAGGTCCGGGAGTGTTCCTAGATTCTCTATAGGCAATTTAAATTTTAAAAATAAAAAAAACAAATTCAAATGCGATTTTTTATTTCAATACCTCTCCAAATATAAAACGTATGATACATACAATTTAGAAATTAACAGCACTTACGATCCAGTTGATGTAGGAAGATACCCTAGCGTATACGTCAGGGAATCCTTGGGCACAGCCGCCTGCGCGGATGAATGATGTAACACCCAATTGGGCACGGTTGCTGGTTTGCAATAGTGGACCACCGGAGTCACCGTTGCATGCACCACGTCCGGCACCAATGACGGCGCAAATTTGTTGTTGGGATACCAAAGAGCCCCAGCTGTTTACGCATGCAGCATGGGTGATGGTTTGGGTGGCCAAGTGTTGTAGATTGTTTGGAAGAGGACCGTTGGTGGAAGTTCTGCCCCAGCCGACCAAGATGGCGGCAACGGCTCCAGTGTTTGCGGTATTCAATGAGGTTTGTTGGATATTTCCGCCCATTCCTATTGATTGGGACAGCCTAACAACAGCAATGTCGTTGACGAGGGTGTTTGCGTTGTATTGGGCGTGAACTAGGAGTATTGCGCTACCACGGCTGACACCTCCGGAGTTCAATTGGTTGGTTCCGAAAACGCTGATTGTATTTCCGGTGGTGCGGCTGAAAATAACCAATGTTAAACTATGGCTTCCTCTCAATTATAGCCTTCTTTATGTAGTTTGTTTAATTTGGTTCAATTTAGTTAACTTTTCAGAAGTTCTACAGCCCCAAAAAAATAGTTTCCATCAATCTTTGAAGACTACTTACATTTCTAGTTAGTAGTAAATGCATCTTACTTGGTGGATTGTGCAATTACAAGAAACAATGGTTAATTCTATAATCGTAAGGGTTTTTTTTTTAATTAACTTGGTGGTCACATCGACACATGGAATATTTGCCTGTGTGCAGGTGCTTAGATAGATTTTAAGATTAGAAATGTTGGGAGAATTTACAATTTCAGATCAGAGATACTGTTATCTCCGTAGAGGAAGGTTTAAACATTTCAATTGTAAGGGGATTATTTTGATCCATGCGTGATACGGTAAATCATCTCGGAAGTTATGTTTTGGAAACAAAATACTGGATTACCACGTTGGGATCACATGCTTATCTTTATAAATAAAGTAAACAAACGAATTTCTAAATATGCTATCGTAAACTTTTTGAAAAGAGAATGGCACTTAAGTTATTATATGGATCTTTTTGATAGAAAAAATAAGATTTTTTTTGTTTAACGTTATTTGGATGCATATTATTAGACTGATAATTGGAATCGTATGATCTTGTTTTTTTTTTTTGGCACAGAGTCCGTCCAAAAATTACTTTAATCTAATTTTCTTCTGGGAAGCTATCAAATTGCTTAAAACTTTGGAAGTAAGGCCATTGAATTAGATATTACTTATGACTAGTATTTCAAAAATGTCTTAATTATTTCTGAAATTTTCATAAAATATGAATAGCATCTGTTACTAATATTCGTTGGAAATGCATTGAATCTACTATCCTTCACCATATTTGCTCTCAATGAGAATAGAATCTGTTTATGTAAAATAATTAATGTAAATACGGATGCTACTACACTGGTTTGAATACAAAAGCGAACTATTGACCAAATGCAATAAAACCAAGTATGTATTCATACCCAACGATGCAGTGAGCTGCTGTCAAAACATTCAGTCCATTCAAGACGGTACCACCGCAGAAGTGAGCATTTCCAGAGGATCTTAACGACACCATGAATGGATATTCTCCACCAGGAGCATTGGAACCACCTACTACTCTCCAGTCGCCATTTACGTCGATTCTAGAGTCGATTGGTGGAGCAGGAACAGCTGTAACACACAATTATGGTTAAATATTTTCCAGGTTGTTGTCAGATTTCACATCTACCAAAGACTGCTCCGGCAAAAAGTAATAAAGCTGCGAACTTGAACATCTTGACAACACTATGTAAATATGCCAAGAGCAAGTGTTTTTCTCCTTTTATATGAAACGTTGTGATCCTTATCAAATTTCAGGATTTGGAAGTGTAATCCTTTGAATATTAAATGCATTTGCAGGGGATAATTTTATCTCGTAAGAATTTGACTAGAAAGTGCAATAACATTTGGATTTGGTGTTCTAAAAATAAATTTGGTATCTTTCCTTAATGAAAAGGTTTTTTAGTTTCCATTGATGACCACTACTTGAAAATTTTTTAAGGATGCACATAAAATGATGCACATGAAACTTTTTTTTAGTAAAACCAACGAAAAAGAAAATTATCTGCTTCCCTTTTCGATGTCCTTCTTTTATGTCTTTGGCTTTACACTGTAGGTTTCGAGAGTGAGTAACAGAGTTAGGGTTGTATATTTCTTCATATCTGACATTAATTTTTTCCAAATCTTAAGCAAAGTCCTTCAAAAAAGCGGCAAGAATTTTAGATTTAATTTTAAAACATATATTTTTACAGGATATCCCAACCTTCCGGAATTGTAAAATTGCACTTTTTGTACAAACAGTAGGTGGCTACAACTTTCTGATGACATAATAGACGTTACATTCATGAATATTCCCGTACATACAGGATAATCGATAAGTAGCAAACCACATACTTACTTGTTATTTTAAATCGAACAATCTACACATTATTACGTATTTTCTCCATCAAGAAGTAAACCAATAGAATACAGATTTCACATGTTTACATATTTGCAATTGGCGCTGTTTTTCTGAATAATTTGATGTATAACATGTTAATTTCAAGTAATCACAAATGTTACTTTTTTTTTTGGAACGGAATTTTGCAGTGCGAAGAAAATTATAGGGCGCTGTGGAATAGATTTCATTTTACGAAACAAGTGAGAATCTTGTTTTATGTCAAGTGAATTTAACTTTTAGTAATACTAAGATTTATATTTTATTTTTAGATAAAATGGCACGAGAATTTTCTATTAGAGAAAAATATTACATTTCGTCACGTACATTCGTTGTAATAAAAATATTACACGGGCTCAAAATGAATATCAGAACGACCTCCCCGAAAGACGGCAACCAAATTCAAAAACATTCAGAAATCTTGATAAAAATTTAATGGATTATGGGGCCTTTCCAAAGAAAAAAAATCGAGGTGAACAAAGACAGCGAAGAAACAGTTTTGATGAAGAAATGGTTCTTGCGTGTGTTGAAAGGAACGGTGAGATTTCGATAAGAGAAGTTGAAATTGAAACTGGTATTTCCAGATCTACAGTTTCACGTATTTTAAAGAAGAATAAGTATCACCCTCACAAATACAAAGTTCACCAAACGCTTTTTCCAGGCAATGCGATTAGGCGTATAAACTTTTGTAAATGGTATTTAAATAAAATTCATGAGAATCCTGAATTTTATAAAAAGATTTTGTGGTCTGATGAAACAATTTTTTTTAATATTGGCATTTTTAATCGCAAAAACAATCATTATTGGTCGCTGGAAAATCCACATATTGTTGTACAGCGAAATAACCAAGTTGGATTCGGTTTTAATGTGTGGTGCGGTATAATAGATAACTTGCTAGTTGGACCGATTATTTACAATGGCATTCTCACTGCAGAAGGATATCTCCAGCTACTTATTGAAGAGGTGGAAGCGAAGCTGGACGATATTTCCTTAGCTTTATTAAATAATATTTGGTTCCAATAAGACGGAGCACCTGCGCACAACGAGCGTAATGTAATAAATTATTTAAATTTGGTACATCAGAATAGAGTCATAACTAGAGCGGGCCAAGAGCGCCACGCGCCAGGTTCGCAATCAGGCTGCCGGGCGCATATATGTATGTAAACATAGGTAATTTAAATATGTAATTATTAGGACGAGGACCAAAACCACTGTCTATTACGTCGTGAAGACGCGCAAATATACACCTGCAGTTTGGGTGTTCGTTGATAAATAGAGCGTTGTTCACAGTGGCCACTACAAAAAAAAAGTTCATTCATCGACGGCTACGAACTAACAGCGCGCTCATTCATTTACGGATGACGCGCTCTATTCATCAACAAATGACGAGTCTGCAGATGTTACGTTTGCACCATCTTCGTGGCATACTAGAAACAAGCGTCGGTGTGCTCGCTTTAGTGATTATGTCTAACGTAACTATTAAAAATAAACGGCCATTACCTACGAAAGTTAATAAATTTCTTAGTGAATTTGTGGATTTACACTACAATGGGAGTACAATTTTCTGTAAAGTTTGTAAAAAGAAACTACTGTGCTGGAGCAAACGTGATTGTGAAAGACATATAAATAGCGCACACCACAGAAATAAAAGAAATGGTGTGTCACAACAATTAGAATTGCTTTTAACGTTTATGGTATGTGGTCTACCACTTCGTATACTTGATAAAAAAGCATTTCGAAAATTCTGGGGTACATACAATACCGAGTGGATACTACCATCTCGGACAGCGTTACGGAGAGATATTCCACGAATACGTGAGGACATTGAAAATCGAATTTAAGCCGAATTAAAAGATAAACAGCTGTGGCTATGTCTTGATGAGACGACAGATTGCAAAAAAAATTCTATTTTGAATATAATAGTGCGCGTATTAGATCCTATTAAACCAAATTTTGCAATTCTATTAGCCAGCAGAAGATTAAAACAGTGTACTAGTAAAGCAATTACGGCCGTAGTTCTCGAAACGTTACAAAAATTTCAAGTGTCAACCAGTCAACTGTTGTTGTTCATGAGCGATGGTGCAGCAACAATGTGTAGTGTGGGCCGTTCCCTTAAAGAAAAGTGTGAAGGACTTTTACATGTTACGTGTAAAGTCCATGCTTTACATCTTGTGGCACAAACTATTCGAGAGTGTTACCCGGAGGTGGATGCATTAATAGCAAACACAAAAAAAGTGTTTCTCAAAAGTCCTAGGGACTAGGGCATTCCACAGGTTATGCCCTGGTATTCGAGAACCACCACAGCCCATTCTTACGCGTTGGGGAACGTGGTTAAAAGCCGCTTTTTATTATAATGAACATTTTCAAATCCGTTATTTTGCAATTCGTCCCTGCCGAAGCTAGAGCTATTAGGATGAGCCAGAAGGGATTTCTCGATATTTCTGTTGAAACACATCTAAAGAATATTAGCAACAATTACAAAGGGTTAGTAGACGCCATAGAAAATTTGCAAAATTCTGGATTGTCGTTGGTAGAATCAGTGCAAGTCGTGGACGAAGTTAGTACATTGTTACACAGTATAAACGATGCAAGTGGACGAGTTTTAGCTAAGTTCGATAGTGTTTTAAAAAAGAATCCGGACTACACGAGATTAAGACAAATGTGCGATGGGGCATCTGCAGGTTCCTTGACTAAGTCTAAAGATTATTTTAATTACGCCTGTCTTACTTCGGCAGACGTGGAACGGTCGTTTTCGAAATATAAGAACATTTTTTCGTCTCGGCGAACATCCTTCACCGAGGCAAATGTGGAAACTTATCTGATGGTGCAACTTTTTAAACAAGCCTATCCGCATTATTAAGAAGGATAGAATTTATTTATTATATCTTTATTTACAGTTACATTATTAAGTACAACAGAATAAAAAAGCGTTCAGTTTCTCAGTTATTTCCTTATTACATCCCATTTACAACGCATACCGTTTTCAATCAAATAAAAAATCATAATGAAAATAAAAACACCTCAGCGTGTACATATATATATGTATATATATATATCCGCTCTAATTACTAAACATTATTATTGCGTCAGCTTTTATTTTTTTACTCTTGTGTATTAATTTCGAAATATCACATATCTGCTGTGACTCACATATACGCTATTTACAATAAGCGGCCGTTGCGCCTGATTCCGATTCTGTTGGATGGCGCAATTTGGCCCGCTCTAGTCATAACTACAAACAGTGATATATCATGGCCGCCAAAATCCCCGGATATTACTCCATGTGGTTTCTTCCTATGGGGGTTTATCAAAAATAAAGTGTACCAAGTGCAAAACTATAATAGTGTTGAAGAAGTGCAACATGCGGTAATAGAAGCATTTAATAATGTTGATCGCAGAACTTTAAGAAAGGTTACACGAAATGTAGCCGTTCGTTATGAAAAATGTATATAGCAAAACGGTGGCATTTTTGAGCATCTGCCCAATTAACATTTAATAATGTTCTTTTCTTGTTTTGGTAATCAAACTGTATTTCATTGATTGGTTAGGAATAAACAAATTTAATAGAACAGAGTTTATTCCACAGCACCCTATAATTTTCTTCGCACTGCAAAATTCCGTTAAAAAAAAAAAAAGTATTTCTAACATTTGTGATTGTTGGAAATTAGCGTGTTATACATCAAATTATTCAGAAAAACAGCGCCAATTGCAAATATGAAAAATTTGGATATAACCGCCATAAGAAAAAATTAAGTTTGATTTATTTTCAATGAATCTATCGACAAAAAAGTATTTAACTTAGCTCAACCGATTGTACACAAAAAAGTGTCTATACAATGTAAAAACAGTTTTTCATTACGATTAAAAAGAAAGAAGTTACGACCATAGTTTGAAAATTGTACTTTTCAGTTTTTTTAAGATGGCGGCGTAACCATTTTAAATTCAACTGTATTGTGAATGAATTATTAAACAGCACATAAATATGTACTACTTTGTCTATTTAAACAAAATTCTATCTCCGATAATAACAAAGACACCCATGCAATCCAACGTCCCCTGAGACACACTGTATATTGATTTTATTTACACACTAGTTTTATTTATACATTGATCTTACTTGTTGGTTTTATTTATAGATTAATTGTTATAACTTGCTTGTATGTTTCTTTCGTCGATTTTATTTATATTTCTGTTTTATGTACACGATGTAATACTGACTTGTCCAATATCCTGTTTGTGATCGATAGGACCAAATATATTATTATTATTATTATTGTTATTATTATTATTATTATTATTATTATTATTATTATTATTTTTAATATTTTTAATTATAATTTTGTCCTCAATCGCCTAAATTTAGATAAATTGATTTACTTCCAAAAATCCGAAATGTAAATACATTTTAATGCAAATTTTTGCAAGACTAAATTACATATGTGTGTCTATCTAAACATTACATTAGAATACCTTCGAAATATACAGGCTGTTCGGTATTGTACACCAAATTTTACCCCATTCAAACACTCGGAAGCGTCACTTTTTTCGAAATTTATTTCGCTAATATTTTTATAATGGTTCACACCGCCCAGGAAACCAATTTTTTCGGTGCCTAACGCAATGTCAACAAAAAAGGTGAAATTTTTGAGTATTTGATTTATTTTATTGATAAGTGATTCCTTAGAAATTCTAGTTGTGTGTGTGAAGAATATTTTTCTTTGTTATTTGCTGCTTATTCATAATAATAGTTCCGGTCATTGTTTTTATTGGGTGAACGGTATAGTTCGATTTAAATTTTATTTTTTTTTAATTTTAGATCCAGGTTTTGTTTGAAATGTTTAGTTTCCTATTTTAGATAGTAAGATTTATGTAGTAACAAACGGATGTTTATCTTCTCGCTCTGTGTTTTTACTTGAAACATTTAAGTCTTTTGTTTTATCTAGCTGTCATTCTACTTTGGTTGTAGCCTGAAGCCATTACCAGCAACAATGTTTTTTTTAATTTATTTATATTTTTAACTTTCACACATTAGGAAAGGCAGGCCCTTCTTGTCCAGGGGTTCATCGGGACTATAAAAACAAGACACATATGACTAAACCTCAGTATATAGGAAAAATACAGTTATTTTTGGTGATGATGGTTGAAAACAAAGTCCACTTTCTCACAATAACTCGTTTAAGAAGTAATGAGCGACCGGTTTCGGGCTAATTATCACATCTTCAGGCCCGCTGAAAGTATCCAAAATACACAGTTGCAGTGTAAATAAAGTTGATGGACATTAATAGTTAAAAAAGAGATGGATTCTAGGTTTTTCTTTAATTTTATAAATTTTAAACATGTGGTGAATGTATTCTAATATATAGGTCTCTCTTCTGGAACAACCTAGTCAGGAAAAATAAATAATGAAAAATATTATTAAAATTCTAGCTAGTGACAGTAATCTGCTGTTATCTAGGGAGACCAATTGTATGAATTCTTCTTTTATTTTTTTATTGTATTTGTGAATTGATAAAAAAGTTATTGTACTTACAGTTAATCTAATAGCAGGAAGTATTGTCAAACTAATAAAAAAATACTACTAACACTGTCTATATAATTTTCAACAACTATTGGATTGCTTGTATTATGATTGAAGTCAGGAAATTTAAAATCTCGTAAACTGGACAGACACAACATGCTAAAAACAAGCCAAATGTGGCAATAACAATCTACAAGAATACGCGTGAAGTATTTCTTCCTAAACTCGCTCAACTTGTGCTACACAATAAACCTGTGACAAACAACACAAGAGTATCGGCACACTCCGAATAAATCTCATTTATTCCGTAACTCGGTTGAAAATGAGGGCCCAGCGAGCCTTTGAAACAGCTGTTCCGAATTAATTAATAATTTGTGTGGTGAGGAGTGTGACGATACTCTGTGTTGTTTGCCATACTACCCCACAGTCCTTGCTATCATTATTGTGTTTTTTTTTCTTTTTTTTAATATTATAATGTTAAATTGAAGTAAGTTATCGTAAGGATAATTTTAAAGGAATTATTTAAATTTAGTGTCCACTCTGAACTGAAGGGGGAACTTGAGAAAATCGAAAAAATATAGGGTACTGAAAACTGCATCAGATATCATTTACAGAATAAAATCTCGAAGGTGGGCGTTGAGTCAAAGTTTAGCTGTGCATTCAGTGAAAGCGTTCTATATAAATTAATATGTGACACCTGCCAATGTAACTACATTCGCAGAACATATCGGAATTTTGAAACAAGGATAAAAGAACATTTACGATGCGTCCAACCTAATAGCACAGGCTTCTCTCATTTCGCGAATAATCACCACAGGTAAAGTGAATATTCAATCACAACTGAGGAACATTATAAAAAGCTGATAAATAAAGTGCTGAACGCCAAAAGTCATCAAGTGAAAACACCAACAGACTACAAACGAATTGGGAGGTACGATGTATTAAAAGTAGAAGATAAATTAATTTCATTGAAATCAGTTAACAACACTGTAAAATATTATGTGCATAATCTAGATTTATTTGAAACAGTTAAGAAAGCTCACATTGAAACTGGACACAGAGGAATTCACAAGCTAGGATATAATTTAAAACAGAAATATGCTAATATAACAAGAACAATTATACAAATATTCCTTGATAACTCTCAGACTTGTTTAAAAAATCGTGTTCACCTTAAAAAGGAAATTGTTGTTAAGCCGATAGCTTTCAACGAGGTTAATGCACGCGGACAGGTATCTTATTTACTGCCAGACTTGTCCAGATGGAGAGCACAAATTTATCTTGAATGATCAAGATCACTTAAGCAAATTTGTAAGTCTTCGTGCACTGAAAAGTAAGGGGACTGCTGAAGTAGTTTACCATCTGGTAAATATATTTTGCATTTTTGTGGCATCGTCAGTTTTGCAGTTTGACCTTGGCAGAGAATTTGTAAACAGCATTGTGGAATAATAATAATAATAATAATAATAATAATAATAATAATAATAATAATAATAATAATAATAATAATAATAATAATAATAATAATAATAATAATAATAATAATAATAATAATAATAATAATAATAATGATAATAATAATAATAATAAAACTGGGGCTTCAAGAAGAACGAATGAGCGTCAAGATCGTCGCTTGAGACAACTGGCATTTAGAGACCGATTTTCCTCTACTCGGGCAATTGATGACCAATGGTTTGGTGAAGAAGGTCGCCATTAACCATTAGAGCAGTTTATCGCCAAATCCGATGTTTGGGTTAACATCATATCGTCTGCAACTTGTGCTTCCTTTGACTGCGGAACATTATCAGCAACGGTTACAATGGTGCAATGAAAGATCTCATTGGAATCTTGAATGGCGTCGTGTTGTGTTTAGCGTCGAAGATTTTGTTTAGGCATGCACGACGGTCGTCAGAGAGTCATTGTGGTTGTTCTGGTTTAGGGTTCGATTACTTATTGCAGCAAGTCTCTCTTGGTGTTCATTCGAGGCAATATGACAGCACAACGGTACATTGCGGAGGTGGTTGGAACACATCTTCTGCTATACTTACAAGGGCTCAAAGATCCATTATTTCAGCAAGATAATGCACGTCCTCATGTAGCAAGGTTTTCTTTGAACTTCTCTGAACAGGCCCAGATTAATCTTTTGGCCTGGCCTCCAAGATCTCCAGATCTTTCTCCCATCGAACATGTATGGGACATAATGGGTAGAAGGTTGCGAAACTTGCAGCGTCCTCCTTATTTCGGACGGTATATTTATTTCGGACTTTGTACAAATAAGAAGTGTTGTACAATGTCGGCATTGTACAATTTTTGGCTATTAACATATACAAGCGTAGCAGGGATAAAACGTCCAAGTCCCTAACAGGAGGCGACATGGAGTACGATAAGGTTGCTTCGAAATTGTCCCTAGAAAACAGACGCTGATACCCAAAAGATCAACTAGTATCTTAAACGCGATTGAACATGTGCGTAGTAATATGTTTTCAGAACAGACACATTAACAATATCCCGAATTCTATATAATGCTATATTAATTCTATATAGCATACATGTACGTTTGGAAACTGTTTTCACTTCCTCAAAGTAACAATGACAGTCCGTGATGTCATATATTAATTTATTGTAATGCATACCTAAATACCTGCTTTTTAAAGATATATTTAAAAGCATTCTCAAATCTCAGATAATTTATTGTGGGCTATTTATTACAATTTAAAACAATTACGTATAAAAGCTGGAGATTAGAGGAGGATAAGTGGGGTAAGGTGTTCTGGGATACACATTAGGAGATATATTTTGCTAATTTTAAATAGAAAAATTATCTCAGACATACTAAAACGGGATTTTAACTTGTACTTTCCGTAGATTTTATGTTGGAATGCCAACGTAAAAATGATAAAATTTTAGTGGAACTATGTTAATATGTAATTTTACTCTATATCAGCAATTAACAAATTTCCTTGTATTTCAGAAATTGAATTTGTAAGTTATTTTCGACCATGTTGAATTGAATATTTGTATAAGCTAGGTTCTTTAATTTTTTCATTTCTAAAGACCTAGGGGTATAAAGTAAAGGTAACGAATAATGCGAATATTCTTAAATGCTTTTATTTACACTTATAACATAAGGGAAGAAACGGATACATTTAATTAAAGTTAACGGCGGTCTGAATCCAGCTGATGTACGACGATACTCTAACGTAGACATCAGGGAATCCTTGAGCGCAACCACCAGAGCGAATGAAAGATGCAATACCAAGTTGAGCCCTGTTGCTAGTTTGGAATAGAGGACCACCAGAGTCACCGTTGCACGCGCCTTGTCCGGCTCCAATGACAGCGCAGATCTGTTGTTGGGTTACCAAAGAGCCCCAGCTTGATACGCATGCAGCATGGGTGATAGTTTGGGTGGCCAAATGTTGTAGGTTGTTTGGAAGTGGACCGTTGGTGAAAGTTCTACCCCAGCCGACCAAGATGGCAGCAACTGCGCCGGTGTTTGCGGTATTCAAAGAGACTTGTTGGATCAGGTTGGTCGTGCCGAGGTTTTGGGCCATTCTGATAACGGCAATGTCATTTGCGATGGTGTTCGGGTTGTAGTTAGCGTGGACCAGGAGCAAGGCAGAAGCGCGGCTGGTGCCTCCAGAGTTCAAGAGGTGGGTGCCGGCAGTTGTCCAGGTGTTTGCTACTGTTCGGCTATATTCAGAAAAAGGAAGGTGTTAAATTATTCAAATGGTTTGTTACAGATATCATTCCTTAGAAATTTTTTGTGCCGTCCCACTGGCAAACGAATAGAATTAACAGATTTTTAAAAACAATTTAATGCTGAGCTGAATTCTAAGACTTTGAATTATGATCAAGTAGCAGTCTTGGCATTGTAGAAAACAGAAGAATGTTGAAATTTTTTTACATGCTAAATACATGCTGGAAAACAAACAACTAATCAATTTAATCTAAAATTATTACCCAATAATACAGTGAGCTGCAGTAAGAATATTCAGTCCGTTCAAAATGGTACCACCGCAGAAGTGAGCGTTTGCTGTTGACCGCAGTGATACCATCGAGGTGTACTCTCCAGCTGGTGCATTGGTACCACCAACAACCCTCCAATCACCGAAAACATCGATCCGGGGATCAACTTGTGGTGCCGGAAGAGCTGCATTACGAAAATCATTATAAAATTGCAAAAATTGTCCGTTGAAATTTGTGGAAGATTCTTATCGCTCTAAATATTGCAACCTACCCGTAACGGCTGCGACGCATAGTAACAGAGCTCCGAAGTTCAGCATCTTCTCTACGCACTGATCACTAACCGCAAGAAACGCGTTTACTCCTTTTTATAGAACAATGCCGTTATCGGCACGTCGTTTGGCTTTTGTATTAAATTAGCTACAGATTAAGAATCATATAAAAACTACTTTGTTCTATAATCTGCTTAACATCTGTCCCTAATCCTGATCTGTGGATTTATCTATCAATAAAACTTATTTTAAGGCTGTATCTTCTTGCATTATACAACACACAGGCGATATTTTTGGCACATTTCTAAAGAAACATATTCCAATTGCAGGGTGTAATTTTGAGATGATTGATGTGTTTATGAAACTATCCCTTTGAAGCAAATATTTTTTTATTTAGATACTCAAAATGGTCAATATTGAACAATAAATAGTTCACTAATCTTTAATTGAATTAGGATTAGCCTTGAATGAAAGCTTTATTGTGTTTCAAAAATATAACGTGATCCACTCTTTATTTTTAAATGACTATTAGAATAAAATCATTTTAATTTCATTTTTACTTTACGTAACGGATTAAAGAATTTTTTTTAGTAAATTTCCAGAAACACAAGCATGCCTTACAACTAGCGACATATACGGTATGTACATAAGTAAATGAAAAAGAAAGGAGCAACGCGCTAGGGTTGAAATTACTTCAAAAGTACACCTTATGCTCAAAGTCAAAGTGTTTTGCATGGGAATGTCAATGAGAGGGTTTTGAAGGGTTGCTTTTTAGAGCCAGACAAAGTGAAGAAAGATATTATCCACAAATTTGATTAAAGATTAATAATTTTTCTCATAGTTACAGTTACTTTATGTTAAAACTACAGGCTAAAATATTTGTCACTAAAGTGTAACATACAACGTTATTGTAAAAACTAATTGCTTGAATTTTGTTTTGTGGAAGGCGTTGATAGACTTATTTGTACATTACATATGTAAGAAGCATTTCGAGGATGTAAAAAATGTACGTCGAAGTACGCGGAGATATTTGCAATACTTCTTAGTTGGTGGCGTGTAGATTATTATCGGTCTAGGACAACTCGCCGCCGCCGATTCGCCGCGGGGACAATTCGCCGCCGGTACAACTCGCCGCCAGACTCCAGAGTAAGATGAAACCAATAATGCCGCTTTATAGTACAAGGAAAACTGATTACTTAAAAACACAACCAGTTTAAGTGGTATCTCTATCCCTCTCAAATACTCGATAATATTTCCACTGTCATAATTATTTACAATGTTTAATATTCTTGAGTCAGCCTCTCTGTAACGTTTTTTCTAGTCGTCCTTGAGTACGTCTATTTGGGCGATCAACGTAAGTGTCTTCGAACCAATCCAATAATAAACTAAGTTCTTCTGGAATTGCATCACTGAGTACATTAACTGCTGCATCAATGTCATGAATAGGAACAAACGCTAATGCTGGAATCATTCGAGCCCACAAAGCGAAATCGGCATTTGTACAATATTATATGTTTGAGTTAAATGTAGTGAAGACAAATGCTTTTTCATATTTCGTGTCAAATGAAAAAAACATCCTTGTACGTTAGCACTCGGAAATACTTCCAAATCATTTTTAACATCAGATAATTCATAATCGCAGGAAATAGCTACAGGTTGTAATTCTGGTACCAGACTTTTTATTGCGCCAAATAGCTTGCTATATGTTGCATGCTGCTTGTTGGGTAGTAGTGCGTAAAAGATTAGATGTATTCCATCGTACCTTTTAGCAAGTATCACACAAACTTGATAAAATAAGGAAAGTGCTACTTTAAAGGTACGATCCATAAAAAAAGGTATGACTATTTTTAAATAATTGAAGATTTGTCTCCTTGCCAAAAATTGAAATTCTTTCCAGTCTGGGTCCACTATGAAACAGTAAAAAGCCTTCTCCAGGTTCAGTAGCTGTTTTAAATGTTTTGTATGCCTCGGGTATTTCCAGTGTCATCAAATCTGTTGGATTGGTAGAAGCGGACACGATTTGGTTGCGTTTTTTCCTGATAATTTTTTTCAAACCTCCTTGACTTGGTAATGCTCCTTGGCAAGCAACTGTCAATCTTTGGGTACAGGCATTGATGACTTGTGAGGTACTCTTTACAGTTGAAGCAGTTCGTCGTTTAAGAGATCCAATTACTTTATCTGCTTCAATTTTAGCTGCAGACGCTTCATGACAATGTTCAGTCACAATTCGAACGACGCTTTCTTCACGCACATAAACTCTTCCTTTGCATTGTTCCCATAAACGTAGCCATTACTCACGAATTTAGGTTTACTGCGTTGAGAAGACTGTTGATTCCATAGTGAAATGACACTCACGAATAATTCAGCAAGACTAAACTTTCAGGTCCATACTAATTGCTTAAATACACAGTTACCAACATGATTCTTGGAGGAGGAACAATTAAACATTCATCATTATCACTTCAGGAATATATAATAAACTTTTAGGGTTGTTCTTGGAAGGATTTATAACGTTTGTAGATTAGATTTACTAATATTGACAAATAGCTTACAATACTGATTACTAGTCTGGGCAAATAACGGTAACAGTCTTGCAGTAGATATGTGGTGCGGAGTCGGCGATTATTTATTTCACGCGTTCACAGCATCAGTACTAAATCGATGCTCTATGCGAGTAGTTCTGTGTATATGTAGGCTGTCGTAGCTTATTTCGTAATTGTACGCTTATGTTTCCTTTAAAAATGTCGCAGTTAGGTACGTCGCGAAAACGACCAATGGCAGACATAGTTAAAAAATTTATAGTGGACATGCCGGACTTAATTTTTGATGGCGGTAAAATTCAATGTCTAATTTGTCAAATCCCTTTAATGTGTTGGTCCAGAAGCCATTGTCAACGTCACATCGAAAGCAAACAGCATTCTTCTGCAAAAAGTGGCATGCGAGACCAAAAAAAAATTACATTTGATTTATGTGTTACTCTTATATAACGTACATGTACGTTTGGAAACTGTTTTCACTTCCCCAAAGTAACAATGACAGTCCGTGATGTCATATATTAATTTATTGTAATGCATACCTAAATACCTGCTTTTTAAAGATATATTTAAAAGCATTCTCAAATCTCAGATAATTTATTGTGGGCTATTTATTATAACTTAAAACAATTACGTATAAAAGCTGGAGATTAGAGGAGGATAAGTGGGGTAAGGTGTTCTGGCATACACATTAGGAGATATATTTTGCTAATTTTAAATAGAAAAATTATCTCAGACATACTAAAACGGGATTTTAACTTGTACTTTCCGTAGATTTTATGTTGGAATGCCAACGTAAAAATGATAAAATTTTAGTGGAACTATGTTAATATGTCATTTTACTCTATATCAACAATTAACAAATTTCCTTGTATTTCAGAAATTGAATGTGTAAGTTATTTTCGACCATGTTGAATTGAATATTTGTATAAGCTAGGTTCTTTAATTTTTTCATTTCTAGAGACCTAGGGGTATAAAGTAAAGGTAACGAATAATGCGAATATTCTTAAATGCTTTTATTTACACTTATAACATAAGGGAAGAAACGGATACATTTAATTAAAGTTAACGGCGGTCTGAATCCAGCTGATGTACGACGATACTCTAACGTAGACATCAGGGAATCCTTGAGCGCAACCACCAGCGCGAATGAAAGATGCAATACCAAGTTGAGCCCTGTTGCTAGTTTGGAATAGAGGACCACCAGAGTCACCGTTGCACGCGCCTTGTCCGGCTCCAATGACAGCGCAGATCTGTTGTTGGGTTACCAAAGAGCCCCAGCTTGATACGCATGCAGCATGGGTGATAGTTTGGGTGGCCAAATGTTGTAGGTTGTTTGGAAGTGGACCGTTGGTGAAAGTTCTACCCCAGCCGACCAAGATGGCAGCAACTGCGCCGGTGTTTGCTTTTAGGGTTGTTCTTGGAAGGATTTATAACGTTTGTAGATTAGATTTACTAATATTGACAAATAGCTTACAATACTGATTACTAGTCTGGGCAAATAACGGTAACAGTCTTGCAGTAGATATGTGGTGCGGAGTCGGCGATTATTTATTTCACGCGTTCACAGCATCAGTACTAAATCGATGCTCTATGCGAGTAGTTCTGTGTATATGTAGGCTGTCGTAGCTTATTTCGTAATTGTACGCTTATGTTTCCTTTAAAAATGTCGCAGTTAGGTACGTCGCGAAAACGACCAATGGCAGACATAGTTAAAAAATTTATAGTGGACATGCCGGACTTAATTTTTGATGGCGGTAAAATTCAATGTCTAATTTGTAAAATCCCTTTAATGTGTTGGTCCAGAAGCCATTGTCAACGTCACATCGAAAGCAAACAGCATTCTTCTGCAAAAAGTGGCATGCGAGACCAAAAAAAAATTACATTTGATTTATGTGTTACTCTTATTTTATGTAATTTATCGTTTAGTTTATTAGACAAAGAAGCATTTGTCTCCTTCTGGAATAAATATGCGAACTGTAAATTACCTAGTCGGACATCGATACGAAATGTAGTGCCATTTGCTCGTGAACATATAAAAAACGAAACAACAGATCGTCAAAAACATTCTGTGGTTAATGTAATGGTACGCACAATGGAACCACATCGACCGTCATCCTCCTTGTTACTTGCCTCCAAAAGAGTTATAAATTGTATTGCAGATGAGATTTTAAAGGTGGTGTTGAACTCATTGAACAAATTTGAAGTTTCAACTAAGCAACTTTTAATGTTTATGAGTGATGGTGCCGCAAACATGCGTTCTTTGGGCCGATCTCTTAAAGAACACAGTGGTAACTTCTTACATTTAACGTGTAAAATCCATACTCTAAATCTTGCGGCACAAACGATTCCTACATGTTTTCCACTAGTAAATGCATTGATTGCTAGTACAAAGGCAGTGTTTCTGAAGTCCCCGAAACGCACCCGACTATTTCACAAACTGTGTCCTGATTTACCTGAACCACCACAGCCGATTGTTACACGTTGGGGAACATGGTTGCAGGCTGTGTTTTACTACAACAAATATTTTGATCAAGTAAAGATGGTTGTTTTAAAATTCAATCCGACAGAAGCTGCAGGAATCAGGGAAAGCCAGGAAATATTTCAAGATAGTCAGGTTAAAAGAGATTGACAAACTATTCACAACAATTACTTCGGACTAGCGGGGGGAATAGAAAAATTACAAAATGTTTCGATATCGCTAATGGATTCTGTTCAAATTGTGAACGATGTTTACGCACAGCTATGCGCTGTAGAAGGCGAAACAAATTGGTGTGTAATACGAAAATTTGAAAGTGTTTTAGAGAAAGACTCCGATTTTCTTATATTAAGACAAATTTGTGAAGGTGCGTGTGAAGATGCATTAAGTTGTTTCAAAGATTATTTTAAATATGCAAATATAACATCGCTAGATGTCGAACGGTCGTTTTCGGCATTAAAAAACATATATTCCGCACATCGTACTCACTTGACTGAAACAGCTGTGGAAACATATCTAATGATTCAAATATTTAACAGATGTGATTTTACGGAAGACTTTTAAAACGGTAAGTGTGTTGGTTATGTGTAAGCTTTTATGCGCTCGCCACGCCTCTAGCTGTTACCGTATATTTGCCCAGGTTAGTGATAATGGTGGGACATCTTGACTATGACTGTTAACAGTTCTGACTTCCGCATTAATTATTTTCCACACCGCTTTTGTTCGGTTATTTTTCCCAGATGTATTTGTTTAACTGCCCAACAATGGCTAACGCATCCAATTTATGTTTTAGTTCTCTGATTTCTTCGTTAATTATGGGATTTTGTTCTTTATCATTTCTAATAGTTATTTTCTTTTCGGGAAAACAATCGTGGAATTAATTCATGAAGATCTTGTGGAATCCACATGAAATTTCAAGAAAATTATTTTCTTATATTATACATTTTTAGTCTTGAAATAAAAATATTTTCTTGAATAGAGACTGATCTTTGCAAGAAAACCTATTTTCTTGATGCAAGAAACCAATTTTCTGCGTGTCCCGAATCGACGCGAAAAAAATACCTTTCAAATAGATACAAAATTTAAATTTATAACATTACGATACATATGTATGCGATTGTGCAATGTGATGTCTGCTATATTTAGTAGTATTAATCCCGAAATCGTTACGTATTCTTGATAACATATTTAAGAAGGATTTGCGAATACACACGACAGTTTTGCGGAAATCGTTATCTTTGTGTATGATTTTGTTATAAATATAAATATATGTAGAAACATTGCAGATCTGTTAGTCTTTAATGCCTTTAATGTTTTGTGCACTAATAAACAGAATAAATAGACAAATGTAACAAATTTTGTACTTTAAAACATTTTTTTGCTAATATAACGAATTCTGATTTATCGCATTTCACATAGTCAAGGTGATTGCTAGGTCTGGTTTTAAACAAAGTTGCGTTCGTCTTTTCATGATTGATTTTTAAATTGTTATTCTATAGCTATATGTCGAGATTTCTGATGTAGGGACCACCATTGATACTAAACTCAGCGAATGTGTTAGCTTCCAGTAATATCGACGTATCATCCGCATAATTGATGGTAAGATGGTTTTGCATGGGCGAGCTATCGACTGTATAAACATCATTAAAGTACATCAAGAATAGAAGAGGTCCAAGAATATTGCCTTGAGGTATACCTTCCTCTAATATCCTTCCACCCGAGTATACTGTTTTACCCTTAGAGGAAATACGGACAATCTAACCTACGATGATCTATACTATCGAATGCTTTCGACAAATCCAATAAGATGCCGCAAGGCACTTTTTTTCTCTCAAATGCAGAGAAAATACCCTCGGTAAAGCCAAACAACGCAGACACTATACTTCTACCTCTAAGGAAGCCATGTTGGAATCTACTGATGAGATTATGTTTCGCGAAAAAATCAAACAAACGATTAAACACCAATTTCTCAAACAACTTAGAGAAACCAGTCAAAATACTAATAGGTCGGTAATTACAGGTGTCATTAGAGCAACCCTTCTGGAATAAAGGGGAAACCAATGCTGTCTTAAGATAATCAGGGTATTCGCCAGATTCAAATGAGTTATTAATTATATGCGTTAAAGGAATTATAAAAGCTTCCATACGTTTTAAAAAGTTCACTGGCATACCATCAATACCAGATGAGCTAGAATTGCGTAGGCTATTTACTGTATGCCTCAGTTCTTGTTCACACGTTGGGAACATGAAAAACAAATCAACGTTAAATGGTATATTAACATCAGTGTTCAAGCTGTTGTCGCCAGATTTTTTGTTGCCAAAGATATTAAAATATGGCTAACTAAAAATGGCTATCGAAACGTGCGTCCAGTACGAATTAAGTGTTGTGGTAAGGGTTTTAGTGAACTGTTTCAGTGCGCCAAAGATATTATTAAATATAAAATATAAATAAATAATATTGAAGATAAAGTAACAACTAGGTATTAAAGAGTGGATGTTCCTCGCATAGGTCCACGTGGTGTAGTGGTTAGGACGTCTACTCCGACAAGCGGGAGATGTGAGGTTCGATTCTTTACCGTGAGCAGTTTTCCAGTAATTAATTACGTCGGAAACTTCAAGGAAAATTATAGATGTTTATATTAGAGTTTCAAATTTCTGTATAGCGCAACATAGTATTCTATGTTGAGATACTATTGGACCAAATTACTTTGGTTTCACTTACCGGCTTTAGTTGTAAGTCAATACCCTTTTCACTAAAGAGACTTTAACTTGTATTTGTTCATATACAGGAGTCATCTTCGAGAGCTCGGAAGATTATATCTTTGTGAATGGAGGTTTCTGAAGACGGTTTTTTTTCTTGTTATGAGATCTGATTGTGAGTATCGTTTAAAATTATATTGAAACTTACAGGATGTCTAATAGGTCTCTAGCTACCCAAAGTTGTATTCGTTTTTAATGGAATATGCTGCATATTACTGCAGTTTTGGAATCATCGCCAAATTCTGGGATAACATATAGTCAGGCGCTATTGTCTTAAACCTAGAGGTTTCAGAGGTATTAGAGTCTCTAAAAGAGTCGACATTTACACGAATCGTTATCTCTTCGGAAGTGCACATTAAACAGATGTGATTTTTGATACGACGGGAGCTTTTATGTTACCTACCTAGCTATGAAAACAACGAATTAGAAAACAAATACAATTTTGTTTTTCAACGTAACAACCACTAACACTAACACACTTGTTCCAACGTTTTTCTAATAACGCTATGCCTTCGAGAAAAGAAGTATTTTAGTAATTTTGCAAAATACGAATCCACAGCGTTTTCCAAGTCATCTTTCGACAAAAAGCGAAGCGTTTTTTTGAGTTTTGGCAAAAGATAATAGTCACAGGGAGTGAGGTCGTGACTGTAAGGTGGATGTTGTGATTCCTCAAAACTGCATTAATTGACTACTGCTTGGGCAATTCGTGCTTTATGCACACTGCAGTTGTCGTGCAGAAGAGTTTTCTGAGAATAATTCTGGCTTTTTTTCGCATATAGTCGCTTTCAAGTTCCTGATTGTGCCTTTGTAGACATTTCCCATTATTGTAGTCTTTTTTGGGATATACTCCATTAAGAGCATTCCCACCGCGTTCCAGAAAACTGTGGCCTTCACTTTCCCTGCAGAAAATTGTGTCTTCGCCTTCTTGGATGGTGGAAAGTCCTTATGGGACGGTCCCGGTGGTGTACCCCGGTATCATTTCATCTTGGGATAAAACAGTCAAGTTTTCTTCGCAAATTTGTCATCTACACATTTTTGCTCGGGAATGAGCAGCCTGGGAATCCATCGCGCCGACATTTTGATCAGTCCCAAATCTTTGTGTAGAATTTTAAAAACACTTGTTTCTGGTATTCATATGTCTCTAACAATAACTGGAACTTTCACTCGGCGGTCAGTCAACACCAGATGTTCAACTTTGTTGATGATTTCTTCAGTTCGTGCTTCCAGAGGTCTTCCATACTTCGGCTCATTATAACGGATTCCCTGCCCCATTTGAACTGCTTGCACCAATACTTGATTTTCTCCATACACTGCCACCATTCTCTCACGGATATTCTTTGGGCTGCCGCCTTCTTTCGATAGAATTTTCATGACGCTTTTGTGTTCAAGATGCAACAAATGTTAAGCGATTGGAACCAAACTTGTTGATGACACTATAAAATGCCACAGAAACTTCATATAACAAAATTGTTGCGATCATATAGTTTTCATAGCTAGGTAGATGACATAAGAAACTCCCCTCGTAGCTAGATTAAGGTACGGCTTGTGAGATGTGTAAAAAATTGCGTTAAATTGGTATGACATATTTTTGTCATTTTTGTAAACGGAACACACTGTATGTTACTTTAGCTTTAAAATTCAACGGGGGATTCTAAGAAGGTAACAATATATAGCATGTTTGATTTAAGACAAGAAGAAAGCGATATTGAAAAAGCTCCATTCACAAAGGCGCAATTTGCAATTTATCATCGTTTATAAATTGTAATTCTTTCTCTTGCATCAAATTAAGTATTTTTGGCTATTATGTTGAACTAATTCTATTGATAATCAACTGATTATTTTTCACGATTTAGAATTAGAAATAAGTTTAGATATACACAGACGTAATATATTTCTTTACTTGAACGTCAAAAGAACAATCGGAAAGACAGTACAGTAAAGCTGGTATTTTAAAATAATTTATGCGTTGACAGCACTGGTGATCCAAGAGATGTAGGAGGAAACTCTTGCGTAAACATCTGGCCAACCGATAGCGCATCCGTTAGCATGTCCGAATGATACGATACCGAGTTGAGCTCTGTTGCTGGTTTGGATCAATGGACCGCCGGAGTCACCATTACACGATCCTTGTCCGGCTTGTGTCAACGCGCAAATCTGAAGAGTGGTGACCAAAGAGCCCCAGTGGGATTGGCATTGTGCGTGGGTGATGGTTTGCGTGTTGAGGTGCTGAAGATTGTTGGGAATACCGCTGTTAGTGGAGGTTCTACCCCAACCTATCAAGATAGCTGCAACTGCGCCGGTGTTAGCTGTGTTCAGGGAGACTTGTGCAACGGTGGCACTCATGGCGAGGGCGCTGCTCAATCTGATGACGGCAATATCATTAGCGATGGTGTTCGAGTTGTAGTTGGCATGGACGAGGAGTGCGCTAGAGCCACGGGTGATACCTCCGGAGTTCAAAGTGTTTGTACCAGCTAGGACTCCAGTGTTACCAGTTGTACGTCTGTAAATTTAGAAAAATAAGTTTTGCCTCTTCAAAAGTGAAAATTAACTTACCCAACAATACAGTGAGCGGCAGTCAATATATTGACGGAGTTCAAGATGGAGCCACCGCAGAAGTGAGAACCAGCTGATGACCTAACGGAAACTATGAAGGGGTAGGCACCACCAGGAGCGTTGGAGCCACCTACGACTCTCCAGTCGCCATTGATGTCAATTCTAGAGTCGATTCTATCGACTGCTGGAATCGCTGCGACGGAATATAGATTGTAATCAATTTTAAATAAGCACCTTAAAAAAATTCCTATTACTTACCACTGGTGTACACGACCAACGCAAGGATTGCAACTAACTTTAGCATGTTTGCAACAGTAATTGCTCCGTTAGTGCATTATTTCTTCTTATATATTCCTATTTCAACTTATCTATCTCCTACGTCACTTCTAATTAATTATAACTAATACGTACAAAATGATGTAGGGATTATAATGCCATTAGAGGATAGGAGGGTATTCAGGATTTAAATTAATTAAAAAATAAATATAGTGGTGAGGCGTATCTGGAATTATAAATAACTGCATTTAGGTATTACTGAAAAATCGGCTAAGGCTTATTTTAGGTTTACATTCGTCTGTCCTTGCGTCGGTTTCTTTATTCTTTTGGAATCTTCATAATAAGGGATTTTTAACAGTCCAGACGTTGAATTAAAATTTATTAGATTATTTCAAGATGAAGGTTTTAATTTAGAAATTGTTGCTGTGAATTGTGAGTATTTCGAAATATTTCATTGTCAGGTGAGTATTGTAGTTTTCTCTTGCTTCTTTTTCAATGGGAATACACGGAAAAAATCACTTGAAAGAATGTACGACAATATTGTAGCAGTCATTAAAACAATTATTACATGCTGTTGTTACAGTAATATTTCAAAGTTGTGGTTGTTTCTGTTGAATTGCGTAATGTATTTTCCAAAAATGTTTATGTCGAGACGTGTAGGACAAGATTGTGACAATTTTTAATGTAAAACTTCCTAATTTTTTTCAACATTCTTGTATCTAAATATACCAATGGTAAATTAGGGGGGTAAAAGCTAACAATGTGATTCATTTTGTCGTTTTGACTGGGCGTTATTGCGGTGTAACGCGATCAACATTTTGACAGCCACGCAGTTTAGTCAGTTTAATTTCGTTTATTTGTGCACCCATTAAACACAATTTGGGGTTGTTTTTGAATTGAGTCGTAGGCGAGTTTGTTAAAATAAACTGCAAGAGTGGAAACTGGAGAAACTACTGGTTGTCTTTAAAGGTAAGATAAGTAATGATAGTTTAATATTTTTTAATATATGTGATTGCAATCAACATAAAAATTGTCCCTCTCAAATGAAGAATACATACTTACGTAGGGTATAGATTTATTTTTAAAGGTTTACATATGTACATGCCACCATGCATTTCGCTGCGTGTATATGTGATAGTAGGCAATATTTATGAAAAGAAACACCTTTTGCTTTCAAAAAACGAAGCAATTGCTTCAAGTTATATGCATAAAGAAAGTGAAGGAAAAGCTTTTGCTTCGAGGTGAGAGAGTTTACTTGAAAGTAAAAGGGCGTGTTTATAAAAAGAAGCATTTGCTTAAAAACTGAAGGATTTGTTTCTAAAAAAAATGCATTTAGTCCGTAGTAACCATTTTCTTACTTTTTACTAGTTTACTAGTTAGATGAGCCAACATCCAGCTTGTATGGTGAAGTTTATGTATTTTTAGGTGTAGTAAAGTTAGTTTTTATGTATTGAAGTCTAGCAGAGTCTGACGTACGCCTCGTGAATCAGATTTCAAAACGTTATTTAGATTAGAGGAGGTCCATGTGGTGTGGTTGGCGGATTACATTCTGGGAGAGCATCCAGAAACCGTGGAGCAACCCTGTCACCTGTTTACAAAATGAAAGTATTTCTCCGTTATTGTGCGAACCCTGGATTCCAGAGGGGAATTGGTGAAGAATTGGGATATACGCAGCCCACAGTGTCAAGAATATTGTACGAGGTGCTCGAGCGTGTTGTTGAACTAGCCGCCGAATAGATTCGGTTCCCAACAACAGAAAATGAAATCATGCAGGCCAAAGAGAAATGGCTGACCAACAGCTAGTGGGGTTTTTGACTGTAAGTTCATTCATATTCAAAATCCAGCTCAATTTGGAGACGAATATGTAATTTGAAAAGGATTTACCAGCATTAATGTGCAACAGCACCTATATACACAAAAAGTGTACCTACTTTCTCAATACAGGATTGATGTCCGCATTCATGGTTTCCAATTACTTTCTTCCAGAGCAGAAGGCGAAAGGGCTTCGTTTTTGTTTTATTTCTATTTGTTTTAATTTTAAAGTCGTGTTTTAAATTGTTTATCTTTTTCATGAAAGCTTTAATTTTTATCTGTTTACCAAAGAGAATCACACTGTCAACTTGTCTGAATTCGCGAATTTTTACTTTCTACTTTATTTATCTGAAGTGTTTCCTTGCAAGCAAAGGTAAAGATTATGAATACGAATTGAAGCAAAACCTTTTACTTTTTGCTGCTACCTTTTACTTCCATCTTTTATTTTCAAGTAAATGCTTCATTCTTATAAATATGACCTAGTGATTCAGAATGTACTAACAATATTTTTGTTCTAGCTAACGATATAAATTAAGAATTTTTCAGTAATTTGAGTTTAGATGAGATTATGGAACTTATCCCCGTACTGGGTGTCAGAAAAATGTTCGAGGCCAAACTCAAAGAACATCTCTCAATTATTCAGGTACTTTATTAACTTTATAGGTAAACAAGAAATTTGTTGCTACAAAATATACTTGTCGAAGTTTTTTCGTGTCCCCCAGAATTTATTAAAAAAATGTGTTTATACATATATGTTATATTACAATTATTATTGTTCATATGTAAATACAACTTTGCACTAGAAGATAAATGTTTTATTTTTGATACAATTCCTAGGACTTCTTATTATAAAATTATAATATCTTGTCAAACAAAAACGCCGGATTTTGACGTAAAGGATATGGTAATTATAGAACAATTTCTGATATTCCTTATACAAATGTAGCAATCTTTAGAACAATATTGTTGCATTTTCTTACAACGTGTGTAACCAAAACTTGTACATAATTGCAGCAACCTTTGTAACAAATCATTGATTAAATTTTTACAACAATAATGTATTTAGTAAAAGTACAATCCGTTAATGACAATCTAGTAGCAGGAATTTACGCAAGTTGTAGCTAGTCGTACATTTACAAACAAATTGTAGTTAATTGTTCTACAATTGTTAATACATCCGCAGCCATCTCAACATGTGGGTATTTCACAAAAAAGATTCGAATCTGCAATAAACTTTGTGGTGCAATGGTAGCGCGCGTCCGGCAAACGGGAGTGGCAGGTTCGAATCCTACCGGTGTCTAATGAGAGATTTTTATTTCATTAATTAAATTTAAGTAAATCATTAAAACCAAGGAAATATCGATTTTCCAGTATTCAGTGATGGAATATTAAATATTGAAAGTTGTTTAACAAATTTTGTAACTTAGCTAAATGGAAATGTGGAAAAACTTTTGGATTAATTTTTTAAGGCAATGCGTAACGCCGATATTTCATAAAAAATTACTCCCGACATGTTAGTAAATGTTCTACAAAATGCAAAGAGTCGCGTTGTAGTTTGTATGACGAAAGATGGTGCTCATTTCGAATGGATGTTGGAATTGTATACGTGAATTAAATTTTACAAATAATTTTTAATGAATGTCTTTAGAAAAATAAAAAATCTTTAATTTACTGAAGAATGACACATCTCAGGTATAGGAAAGTAATTATAATAAAAACTAGAACAATTTCTCTATCCGTTTCTTTGAAAGTATACAAATATACATTTGTCGTAGTTCTACTTTTTACTTAAGAAACATGATGGTTTATGCATATGTCCCAATTTGTTAAATGTTGTAATGTTATAATTACAGAGAAATTGTTTTCTAAATTTATTTATTCAATTTTATGGACGGCAGGTCTGGGAGTGTCCCCTAGGCACTCTTTTAATAAAAATAATAATGTTTTACGAGAATTAAATTGGCAGAAGGAAAACTAACCTTAGATTTTGACATTACACGAACTCTCTATAGTAACGCGCCACGCACTCAAAACCCTCCGATCGTTTGAATAACCAAAAGTTGAATTTACCTTCTACTTGGAGTAAAATTTAAGCACTAAAATATTTGGGTTTGGTTTTAATAATTGAACACTTAGGCCTGGTCTTTTCATTTTTTAGTAAAGTGAGTAATAACTATAATATATTGAATAAAATTAACCCGTCGGTGTAAAAAGTTTTGAGTATATTCATCAAATCTTATTCCTCAGGTAGTACTCTGACGTACCCTTCATTTTTAAGAAGTTAGTGTAATGTACAGAATTGAGATAGTCGTATGGCAAACAACAATATTCTCGGCACACTCCACACCACACAAATTATTAATTAACTCGGAAAGGCCGTTTCGAATAGCCACGCGTCTTTTGATAAATTCGTATTGAAGCGTCACAATGTAACGCAAATCGGCTGATGTTCGCCAATATTAAAACGCATTTTCTGCTTTTTTTAACCTAATCTAACTAATCTTTCTTCGTTGGTGGTGTTTATTATTTAAAATTTGCGATTTAATGTTAAACATCAGTATTTCTAAAAGAGAAAGAGGTGCGATTTTTTCTCCACAAGCAATACGTTTGCAGTCACTTGGCGTCAGTCCAAACAATGTAGAAGGCCCTAGTTAAAATAATTCATTTCTTTTCGAGCTTCTAAGCTATTATTCGCTATCATAGTTCTCTTCTTCTATGAGAATGATCTAGCAGAAATAATTGTTTCGCATTTGAAATTGCGTGTTCATGTAGTTTATATTATCTTGCATTAGCTAAGCTTAGTAAAATATCTATACCGAAATCTCACATAATTTCAAGTTATTGTTTCAGGATTGTAATAGAATTTGAGGATTTAGAATAAAATAATATTTGAGAATATATTCTTTTAAATTGCTATATGATCCTACCCCGAGAGAAATGTATAGTAAATTATGTGACAATTGCAGTATACCCTTCTAGAAACGATGGTTACTATAGCAACAATTATCGAGGTAAGTGGAAAACAATGATATTTTAGTTTTTTGAAATAGCAGCATGGACATAATATTGTAGTAAACATTTCCTTATCTATAATTATTTATTATTAATTATTTATTATTAATTATTTATTATTAATTATTTATTATTAATTATTTATTATTAATTATTTATAATTTACAATTTATCTATAATTTATTATTCTGACAATCAGTAAAAATAATCGATTACATTATTGCTGTGTTAATTGACCAAAAAAATTGAGTAATTGCGAGGATAACACGTAGGTTAAGTAAAATGGATTTCCTAGAGAATTTTCATTTACCTTTACACATTCTGTTACATAGGTAAGTATAACAACTCCGTTCTTATAATTATCACACAGGCCCATACTACATATATTACGGCTCGAAGAGTAGTAGTTTTTAGTAGCCAGCCAGACAACATGACAAGTGCATAAAAATGTCTTAGGTAACGAAAATTGAGTACCGCGCGGTTATTAAACAACGTTTAGACGGCGTTTATGGTGATTTATCACCTTCATATTCCACTGTAAAAAAGTGGGCAAAATGTTTCCGTTTGGGGCAAGAATCCATTGAAAATGATGACCGCCTCGGTCGGCCAATTGAACTGATAACGCCTCAAAACAGTTCCATTATTGAAGAAATGGTATCAGCAGATCGCCGTTTGAAAGTGAGGGAATTAACAGCGATGTCTAACATTTGTGAAACAAGTATTGAAAATTGACGAAAGGTGTTCGATTATACAGGGTATTAAAAAAAAACGTTTAAATATTTAAGGGGCATATATTACGATCGAAAACAAGAAAAAAAGCCCTAATGAACAGGGGTCCGCAAATTAACCGTTTTTGTGATAAGTGCATTTGTCTTTTTTGAAAATCAACGAAAACCACAATTTTCATCAGTTCAGTGTTTTTTTTTTTTTTTGGTTGCTTTAGTCATAGAAACTACGACTTTCTCTAAAGTAAAACAATTGTTTTCATAAATTTTATTACCAGTTCGCAGTGCTATGCATACGCTGTTTTCCAAATAAATGCGATTTAATAAAAAAAAACCAACAACTTTAAGTAAAACATTTTGTTTTCATATGACATTTGCGTTATTAATCAGTTCGCTGTCAATTCATAAGCTGTTTTCTGGTAGTGAATTTATTTTCGACGCAAGGGAAATTAGTTTCCGATTTGCAATGCCTTATTCAAATGCTGAAATGGCCGACATGGTTTTCATGTATGGTCATGCCTATGGGAATGCTTTGGAAGCACGTCGCCTTTATTGTGAGACTTTTCCCAATCCTCAACGACCTTCGCATGCGATGTTTGGAAACGTTTACCAGAGGTTGAGGGACAGTGGTTCCTTAAAAAAAAACGCGCTTACGAAAGCGGACGTCCAAGGTCAGTGTGTATGCCTAAGGTTGAAGAACAAATCTTGGCAATAGTAGATGAAAACCCCGAAACTAGTGTGAGAAAAATTTCGGCTGAAGTAGTCCTCTTGTTTGGAGAACTCTCCACCAACAACTTTTATATCCGTACCATATCCAATGGGTACAAGCCCTTACTCGGCCTGACTACCGAGCAAGAAAGATATTCTGTCAGTGGTTTTTAAGGAAATCTGCTGAACACCAGAATTTTTCTTCTAACATCATCATGAATAATTCACAATAATCACGTTTGGTCGTATGAAAATCCGCATGCTGTTCTTGAATCCAGACATCAACAGCGTTTCAGACTGAATATCTGGCTAGGCATTTTAGGAGATTAGTTATTAGGACCGGTTGTTTTGCCACAACGTTTAACAGGTCCTGCATACCTTAACTTTCTGGTAAACACCTTGCCTGAACTTTTGGAAGATGTCCCTCTAAATCAGAGATTGAATGTTTGGTTTATGCAAGATGGGGGACCGCTGCATTTTACGCTTGTTGTTAGGGAGCACCTCAATGAAACATTTTATAGGAGATAGGTCGAGGGGGTCCCATTCCATGGACTGCTAGGCCTCCCGGCCTAAATTCCTTAGATTTTTGTATTTGGGGTTACTTGAAAAGTTTAGTGTACGAAACACCAGTAAATAATCTTGCCGAGATGCAATAGCGAATTGAACAATGTTGTCAAACAATTCAAGCAAAACCGGACTTTTTGGAAAGGGTGCGGAGTTCCTTCTTAAGAAGATGTACATCCTGTGTTGAAATGGAAGGAGGACATCTCGAACATCTGTGATTATCGTGTTCTGTAACCCCAAACTCTAAAAAATGCAAAAACAAAATAAAAAAAAAAACAATTGCACTTATCTCGAAAGCGGTTGTTTTGCGGACCCATGTTCATTAGGACTTTTTTACTTGATTTTGATCGTAATATATATCCTTAAATATGTACACGTTTTTTTTAACACTGCACTGTTGCCATTTCACAAGCAATCCGCGAATGCGGCTTTTAAGGATTGGAACATCCACCGTGTATCCACCGGATATGGCTCCAAGTGATTATTATTTATTTTCTCATTTAAAGAAAGATCTCGGGGGCGTCGTTTTAAGGACGGTTGCAAGCAGCTGTAATACATTTTGAGGGAAACATTTTAGGTTATTTATACTAGGGTATAGAATTATTAATTGATCGTTATAATAAATGTATTGAAGTTAGGGGAGATTATATTGAAAAATAGAAATTCATATATTTTACCAAGTTTATTTTTTCTATATCAGGTCGAGAATTTATGGCGGCTACCTCGTAAATACTGGTTGTTGACGGTCAGGTGTGAAGAACAGGGATTTAACATCTAATTTAGTTTTACGGAAATTCCTGCTCTCCTTTACATTTTACGGCAAAAATTGTAGGGTGTAAAGTTGTTGAGAATTAAATGCTGCATACAAAAATGTTCCTACATTTTTTATTAAGTTTTTGGTTTCTTCACAATTTTAAACAGAAATTAAATTTTTTGGTAATTAGTAGCAATAGCCCTGACTTTTTTTTTCACTTCCTCATAAATTATTTATAAACGTAAAGAAAGAATTATTGTAACAAAATAACCTAGAAAATAATGAACAAATTACAATTGATATTCGAATAAATCACCAGTCTCAGCAAGAGAGTAACAAAGTCCATTATAAAATGAAGTCCTTACATTAACTAACTGTCTGTCAGTAATTAAATTAAATTCTTGGATTATTGCTTCCCTTAATGAATCTAAATTCCTATATCTTCTGGAGTAAATTTTACTATTAAGATGCCCCACAAAAAAAATCACAAGGAGTCCATTTATTTTCCCATGTCGACCAATCTACCTATTAGGAAAGACAGAATCCAAATATTCCCTAACATTTAACCCAAAATGAGCCGATCTGGAACCAAATATCGTGATCTGGCCGAACTGCATTTCCAAGGCAGGACCAACATTATTCCGCAGAAGTTCCAAATTGCTATCTAAAGTCAAGTTTCCCACAATTTCAAATGGCCCTATTATTCTGTTGTTAAAGATTCCAATCCAAATAGTATTTTTTCTTGGGATATTGGGTGTTTGTACAAACATGTAATCGGGGATTTTCTTTGGTCCATGCACGAATATTTTGAACATTTCGTCCATTATTTAAAGTAAAAATGCATTCATCCGTAAAACAAGTGGGCGAAATGAAGTGCCGGTCACGATTTGTTTTCTCTTATATAATTTCACAAAAAGCGTTTCTGGATTCAAAATCGAGCGGAAGTTCTTGGTGGGTGTGAAATTCATAGGATCTATAACCGCTTTTTTTTTTAATTTTGAAAACTGTTGAATAGTGCAAACCACACTCAATATGTCTTATGTTATACAAAGAATTTTGATTTGTCATAACCAGTGCCATTTCTTCATTCACATCGTTATGACGTTTTCTATTATTATTATTACCTCCATTGCCTTCGTTCACAGCTTCACTAGCTTTATTCTCAAATTTATTAACAAGTTTCGAAATTGTTGATATACTGGGAATTGTTTTGTTTTCATATTTTACGGAAAATAAATCTCTTACTCTTTTGTAATTATTACCAGCGTAATAATTTTGAATAATGAAGTCACGTTCTTCATTTCTATAAATATCCACTATTATTACTTTTTAAAATTGCAAAGAATTCAAAAACTCAATAAAAAACGTAGGAACAGTTTTATGTGCAACATTTAATTCTGAACAACTTTACACTCTGCGGTTTTTGTCGTAAAATGATTAGGGGAGCAGAAAATCCCATAAAACTAAATTACATGTTAAATCCTTATGTTGGCGCCAAACCGTTAACATCCAGTATATAGGTGAATCGAATTCTGTAAAACCAGAAAATTATGTGTAACTGCATTATGGTTTTCAGAAGGACAGATAATGAAAAAATATAATATACTGACGATTAAAACATCCAATATTAACTTTTATAAATAGGAATGCGTAACCAAAATAATGTTAATATATGCGTTGCTCCGAGTACATTCCCTTGTTTACTCTTGATATTCGCCTTTCGGTTTATGCCGCTAATCTCCACAAACAGCACTAAATATATTTCTTGGCGCCACCTAGAGCCAAGAGATACAGTCATGTCGTCTAGAAAGTAGCGACAGAAAGCGGAGTACAGATGCCCAACCACTTCTCGCAGTTCTTCGACTGCTTAACGCAAGAAGGCGTTGTGCCTGAGCGCTACAGTATCTGCACATATAAATGATTCCTCAGGAATTCGTATATGAATAATAATCCATATTTTATACACTACATAATTTTATTACACAAAGGTAGTCCGAAAAGTTTCCAACCTAACACAGAAACGTGTATTTTTTTGTTAAATCCGGTTTCTCAGTTGAGATTCATATTTTTATTCTATTATGTACGAGGTAGGTGCTAAAAATTCTCGGCCTAATGTAGAAAAAATAAACTTGGTAAAATATAACAATTTTTATTTTTCAATATAATCTTCCCTAACTTTAATGTATTTATTACAACGATCAATTAACACATTTTGTTAATTTTCCTCGACGTTTTGCACGAATATTGTCCCTCGATTTATGCAGCAAAGACGCATAATATGTGCTGTTGACAGTTGTGTTGCGCTCTTTAAAGTCAATGAGTAAAATACCTTCACAATCCCAGAATATTGTGGCCATCACCTTTTTCGTTTGATTGAACGACTTTCGCCTTTCTGGAATGAGGTTCATCGGGTCGCCGCCAATCCATCGATTCCTGTTTGTATAGAGGACCATAATACAGAACCATTATTTCATCTCCTGCGACAATGGACTCTAAGCTCGTTCAAAATTTAATGTGGTACTCAATTTTTATTACCTGAGACATTTTCATGCACTAGTCACGTTGTCTGGTTGACTACTAAAAACTATTACTCTTCGAGCCGTAATATATATAGTGTAGGCCTCGCACATGTGTAACAGTGACGTTCGAACCTGTACAACCCTGTCAGGCCGAGAATTTATGCCGACTTCTTCGTAGGTAGCACTAATGCTTTTGAACAACAATTGTAGGTTATACAACCGCAGTAAATAGGTTATACAATCACAACTTTTTTTTTTAAAGGTAATTTACCATATTTCTTATTATTGTTCGTCTCATTTTTAAGAAGCGAGGCCCGCATCTGGAATATTTCAGCCAGACACGGCCCATTCGCACCTCTAATGTTCAGCTGATCATTGTTTTTTGTTTCCAGTTATTCGTAGAAAAAGTACAGTGGTTATAAAAACTCAACAATGAATACAAAAGTTTATTTAATTTTTATTTTGTTCCTTATACATTTACTGTATAAAAAGATATTTAACTTGAGTTAGAGTTAATCCATGAAATGAAGGAAGATACTCTAGTGTAGACGTCTGGGAATCCTTGGGCGCAAGCAACTCCGAACGATACGATACCAAGTTGAGCCCTGTTGCTTGTTTGAATGAGAGGACCACCGGAATCACCATTGCAAGCACCTTCACCAGCTCGAGTCAACGCGCAAATTTGGTTTGGTTGTACTTGGTTGCCCCACGTTTGCTGGCATTGAGCGTGGGTAATGGTAAGGGTGTCAAGACGTTGGAGGTTGTTCGGGAGAGGTCCATTGGTGACTGTTCTACCCCAACCGACGAGGATGGCTTCTACGGCTCCTATATCGGCGGTGTTAAGTGCAATGGTACTAATAAGATCAGTCAATGGCAAAGCTTCTGCCAATATGATGAGACCGACGTCATTCTGAATGGTTTGGGAGTTGTAGTTGGCGTGGACTATAAGACTGACGGAAGAACGGACAATACCACCGGCGTTCAAAGTGTTTGTTCCGGCTACGACTAGAGTGTTAGCTGTAGTGCGGCTGAAACAAAATTTAAATTAGGAAAAAAATTGTCTTTATAAGTTTCAATTCTTAGAGATCGAATTGTGTTCATTCTAAACCGCCCTTAACAATTGTTTGTAGCAAAAGCCAAGATGCTAGGAGGCATGAGTATCAGGGAAATGTTGCTTCCAGTTTTAACCAATGCATATAGATTTAGTGTTCGAGTCAGACAGCTCTACCTCCAAAGCAAGCCTTGAGTAATGTGCAAATCACCACCAAAAGCAAAGAGGAAGGAAGGGAAAGTGCTAATTTAATGAAATTGCCACAAAGATATGGAATTGAAAGATGAATATTGGAATAAAATATTAAAATTTATATTTTTTCTAGTTACATTCAGAAGAATTCATCAAATATAATAAACAAAATGGATTTACAGTAATTGTTGAGAAAATTTTTAGTGAGTGCGTTAGAAGTATTTTGAATTGTCTCAAATATTGCAACAATGCAATATCCAAGTTAAACATTTTCAATGGTAGTCGTAAAGGTAGTGATTTAAGATGACCCCAGAGATGGTTACGAACCTTCTCGGTCTATCCAACGATTTAGGTACGCCTCGTCCAAAAACTTTAGAGTAATTAAACTAAAATATGCTGCATCGTTTGGTATTTTAATTGATACAGGACTTCTTCCAACAGTTCCTCTTCAAGAAAATGGCGGCATCTTTCATTCATTGACACGAAGCCAATCTTTGCGGGAAGTCGCCTGACAAAAATGCCGGTACCCGTTTAATGTGATAAGGGTACAATTGCTGACTCCACAGTATCCTTCATATTTTGAACTAATCTATATTTACATCGGAAGCAGTTTTTCTGGTGCTTATAGTAGGATGTTCCTCCATTTCACTGGGTACTATTTTTGCCTATTGTGCGAGGTTGCCCGTTATCAGCCGTATGTTTTTGAAAATTTCCCGTTTCTTTAAGACGTTGGTGAAGATGGTCAAATGCCGAATCATGCGAGATTACGTGTTTCAGGTATTATTTTTCCTCAAGACGTCTGTCTGCTTGCGAATTACCATTGGCAAGATCATAAGCACATCTAAAGAACAGAAGCTAGCAATGAACTCGAACGAATCACTACTTTGACACAACAATACTGAAACGACAAATAAGTAAACGATTTTGATATTGCTTTTGCAGAGCCAGCTAGATAGTAGAACATTTATTTATTATTAAACATCCTTTGTTTGTATAACTAAGCCGTTTCGGACATATGTTCATATGAACTCTTATGATCGAAATAACTCGAGGAATGAGCTCTTAAAGTTTGTCGCATATATTGAGAATCACTCTGCTTATTTCATCTTCAGTCATGTTTCATTTAAAACATATGTACATATAGCAGATGTTATTCTGATTAAGCCTGTTTTTATAGCCTAGTATATTGCTTCACTAAGCTAAGGTTATGTTAGCCAATGCTTCCACAGGGGGTACTGCAAAATTAGTGCAAGGATTGACAACTGACACCAATGATTTGCGTTGTCATAACCTAACCTAAATTTATGTGTTATTAACAATTTCTTTCGTAATGCACGAAATTACACAGAAATGTTATATGGTATGGTTATTTTTGGTAATCATACCTTTTCATCAAACTATTTAATTAAACGTGTTTTTTTTTGCTAAATCCTTGGATTAGCTTATCCCCAAAAGAGAGTTTCTGTGCAAACAAAGGTTTTGATCAAATGGAGTATGAAACGTAAAATAATTTCACTAGAGAAAGTAAAACGCGTCTGAATTTTGGAATTTTAGCATATGGTATTGTTATTGCAGCACCTTCTTGAACTTCCCTTTTCCGTAAACTAAAGCGTTATTACCTCCACTAATATAAAAATCTAATAAAAACACCTACCCTACTAGACAGTGAGCAGCAGTCAAGATAATAGTGGGGGTAACTATAGATCCACCGCAGAAATGGCTGTTACCTGCCGATCTCAACGAAACAATGAAGGGGTAACCCCCAACGGGGGCATCTGAGCCACCAACTACTCTCCAGTCTCCATGAATGTCGATCCTAGAGTCCTGCTCGACAGGGTAGGTAGGAAGAGCTGCCAAACGAAACGAAAATTATCTTTCAGAACATCTTACTTCAAAATAATGAATATCTAGCTTACCTGCAGCGAAAGCTACGAATCCCAAGATTGCTACAAACTTGAACATCTTGATTCACTATGAAACCATCCAATTTATTTGGGCGTTATTTATATGTTTTTGCGAAGCGATTTTTTATCTTTACATTAAGATATTTTTTTATCTTCAATCTTTCGGTTTGTCGCACCAGTCGAGGGGAATTACGATATCGAAGGACGACCATTAATTATGGATATTTTTGCTAAATTAGCCTACTAAATTTGCGCCTCTATCAAGCTACCTGATCTCTTTCTTTCTTCTTTAATGTGCCTTCTTTCGATAAATTGAACGAGGTTTGCTTAAAAAAAGATAACGCATGTAAATGCATCTGTAAATAGAAAGGATAAGTGGCTGGTAATCGATGAAATGAAGTAGATAGATATTGTTGAAGATATCAGTAAATTACTTTAAGTATAAAAATAAATTTCCTTGTTGTGATTTTTAATAACGTGATTATAAATATGTTAATTAACCTATGGCGGTTTAAGCCAGTAGTTGAGACTACTGTCGCGTCAGAATTAGTAGCAATACGATTTGTTCAGTTCTGTAGAAGCGTTTGCAGTAATTTACTCGACAAAAACGTACAAATGAGGATATCTAATTAGATTTCCTCATGCGTACATGTAAACATCTACTTCGTATATATACGATTTAAAATATTGAAATGCCATTACCTTCCACAAAGCTATGCCGACGAGATGTATAACATCGAAACGCGCGTCCATAGATGGTGGATAGGTGATGGCATTACTTTTCAATTATGTCAATATTGTAATAAAACTCTGTTGAAAAAATTGAATTTCTCAGGGATAATTGATTGAAAAAGTAAATGCGTGAGTTCTAATTTAATTTTATTATTTTCCGAATAGAGTGAAACGAAAATTAAACGATTTCTAATGCCAAAAGAGTTTACAGTTTTATTAAATCTAAACATTATATTTCTTTTTATACAATTGTAAAGTTTTACAAATTCCGAAATCAATCCCTAATCGACAGCTGTTTTTATAAATGTACATATTTAATTAAGTGTTTTCAAATTTTTGTGTTAAATTTGGGCAAATTCATGAATTTTTAACTACTCACTATAGTTTTAAGTGACAGTGATCCAGTTCGATGTCTTTTGCGAAAGTCCTGCCTCGACATAGCACCCAACCCATGTCCAAATCGTGTTTGTTCTTCAAATTCTCTTTATAATAACCAAAAAATTAATGCTAATATAGCTCATGGTATTGGCGGAATCACTCCCGGCAAAAACAATGAGGAGAGAAAAGTGTTAGCCAACGCATATGTTTCTGCCTACCCGACGTCATCAGCGTCGCTCCAAGCGCAGTCCTTTTCTCACCGTTGTTATTCGCCTCTCGGGTTTATGCCACTAATCTCCACAAACAGCACTAAAATATATTTCGTGGCGCCACTTAGTGCCAAGAGGTATAGTTGTCTAGAAAGTAGCGACACAAACAGGAGTATAGATGCCAACTCCCTCTCGAGCAGCCCATAGGCTGCTTATCGCAAGATGGTGTTGCGCCTGAGCGCTAGGGTACCTGCACATGTAAATGATTCCTCAGACTTACCATGATGTATTGAAAATAAAAATTAGTGGCGTAAACCTGGTACAACAACAACAACAACAGTCAATACTTGTTTACACCATCTTCTCTTGTTTCCAAGTAATACAACTAACGTTTTATGAAAATTACGTAACAGCCTTTCTAATAGGGAACTTGACAGAAATTTTAAATGGGAAAAAGTCACTACAAATCATAAGTATTGAAATGTTTTAAAAGTGGTAAATTGTTGAAAAAAAATAAATTTTCGAAAATTAATTGATTCATTATATGAACTGAGAGTTCGGAAGTGTTCTGCAACACTTTTTCGGCAATTTAGATGAGCTTTAAGATCAACAAATGAGACTTTAATGAAATTTAAAACTGAAAATTAAAACTAACCTAGATTTTACGACGGTGTCGATATAAACTCTATGTTTATATGACATTTACTGGAAATCTGCCTACGATTTGAAATATTGACACTTGAAACTGAGAGCGCAACCAAAATACGAGTTACCTCGATGAAAATTTGACTCAAAGTGAGAAAACCAATTGGTGTCTCTCTTCTACTTTATTTTAATCGAGATGGCGATAGTTTTGTCCACAGTAAATGTTGAGAATTCCTTTCTAAATACAATTTAATGATGAATTTTGATGAAAAACCTATTTATTAAAGTAGTATTATGAAATGAATGTAGTGGCGTGATGACGTCCTTGACAAAAATATGACGAAACATATTTAATTCACGAAATTATGTTCGAAATACCTCTGAATTTACGCCTGAGTAAGAGTAGAGGCTATTGAAAATGAACCAATAGCCGCTAGAGAAAATTCCATATTGAACGAGTGGCTATATATTGAATACGTTATACATGCTGGAGTGACAGCTTCATTCGACGATGAAAAATTTACAACAGTATAGATTGTATGAAAACACGTGTCGGTAAAGAAACTAGTTTTTTTTTGTCCCAAACGGCCACTATAAAGAATCGAAAATGCAGTAAAATTGAAATTATTCCAAGCGCCCCTAAACGCGCTGCTATTGGTCATGACGTAAAATAGTATAATCCGTGTTCGACGTCTATGTGACAAACAGGTGGTGACAAATTTACAGCTTTGTTTACTCTCGTTTTCGTCGGCATTTCTTTGATTCTAGGATTAATAATTCTTTGAAAATCCGCACAACTGCTGATAAAACTTGTATTCTATTTCAGTTGTTTGATTCCTAAATTCAACCCACTGTTGTTGTTGTCGTATTGGGCGAAGCGTCGGGTTACGGAATACATCTCGCGCTTCTAAGCATCGATTGCTATGATCATTAGCCGAACCCACTAGAATTTTGCCGAATTCAGAGGTGTTCCAACTTTTGAAAGGAATATTTAACGCGCCGTACCTACTATTTTACTTCTTTATCCGAGAAGATGGCATACTTCGATTTTTATCCATAATTAAAAAACAACCGTCTCGACCGGGATATGAACCCATGGCGTTCGGATCGAAAGGCAACTATGCTAACCGTACGACCATCGAGATGGAATCAACTCACAGTTAAACATTATACAGTTTTTTTTGCATGTGCTCTAGCATTTCCAAATACATTGGGTTCAAAGCCACATTCTGTAAAGCTTCGTTATGAAAAAGGAAATGAGAAACAAAGAAACATGTAGCATGTACCTGCACGTATAAAATATTTATTTGCAGCACTGATACATTTGAATGCAAAATCCTCTATTTAGGAAGTAGCATCCGATATCCAGTTGATGTATGAAGAAACTCTAGTATAAACGTCTGGATATCCTTGAGCACAAACATAGCCAAAAGACACAATGCCAAGTTGAACGAGATCCCTAGCTTTGACAAGTGGTCCGCCAGAATCGCCATTGCAGGCTCCTTGCCCGGCTCTGCTGAAGGCGCAAATTTGACTGCTACTAACGCTACTGCCCCAGGAAGCTGCACAAGCAGAGACGGTAATGGTATTTGTCGAAAGCTCTTGCAAGTTGTTTGGAATGGATCCTCCGGTGCTTGTTCTACCCCAACCAATGAGGATCGCAGGAACTGCTCCCACACCTTCGCTGCTGAGGGAAATTGGAGCGACAGATGATGAATAGGTGATAGAGCTGGAGAGTTGAACAACTCCTACATCATTTGCAGCAGTCACATCGTTATAATTTTGATGGATCACCAGTTTGCTGGCTCTGTGATTGCTTCCCCCTGAGACCAGGGTGTTGGATCCAACAACTGCGCTTACCCTTGAAGCGCTAGAACTGGCATGAAATTTACAGATTAGAACGTTGGTTAATTATATGATAAAGAAGGTCATACCCAACGAGACAATGAGCCGCGGTAAGAACCCATTGCTCACTCAAGACGCTACCCCCACAGAAGTGGCTGTTGGAAGACGATCTTAAAGATACGATGAAAGGGTAGGCACCACTCGCTGCTGCTGAGCCACCAACAACTCTCCAATCACCATTGAGATCAAGCCTCGTGCCAATGCTTGGAACAGCTGAAATAGTAAATACACATTCAACAATTAATAATTTGTGTATCATGTTTTACCTGAAGCAACAGCTGCGAGAGCAAATATTGCTACAAACTTGAACATTTTAGTCAGTAAGTTAATGACTATTATCGTTTGCATTCTGCTTTTATATTTGCCAGAACTACTATTATCTATCTATAATTTTTTTAAGTGAGAGGCAAGGTGCGATATTGTAGGACAATTGTCTGAATTTGAGGTTCAAAATCCAAAATTTTTTTTGTATTTACTATGGAGGTCATTTTTCGATTTTTGTTTGACTTAGTGAGTCAGTATTTTAAGTGAATTTGTATGTGTATTGTCTTGTGAGCGTGAATATAAGTGCATTATCAAGTGTTTTGTACTACATTTGTACTATTATTAAAATCTATATTAATTTTTAGATTGACGTAAATAAGATTGGAATTAATAGATCACGAACTCTTTAGTTGTCAATAGAAGTAGGTGTACTTTAATTGTAGTTCAATAGATACTACTTAATTTTTAAAATATTTCTCAGTGGAGTACTTTACTAGATATTGTTTACGTTTTTATGCTCTTAGTTTTACGTCTAGACATAATAATATACTTGTATGTTTGTGTAATGATATCAATAATAATAATAAACCTTTATTTCATAGTATACAATAAGTATGAAACATGTCAACAACAATGGGTACCAGCTAAGTACAAATAGGTAAAGAAAACAAAAGCTATGCTCGACAAATTACTAATCAAATTATGGAGTTCATAAAAAGAACTCATTTGGATGGTACAAACATTCTTGAATCAGAAGTTCTTTAAGATTTTTTTTTAAATCTTTATGTGCGTATGTCTTAAATTCATGCGGCAGTCCATTATAAATTTTTAAAACTTGCGTCACTACACCTATTAGAATTTTATTCGAATTCTTTAAAAAATATATTAGACCAGACAGGAGTGAGTAGATTTTATCTCTTTCAATAAGTTGTAAATTGCCACGTAATCGATGCACTTAAATTGCATTGTTTTTGTGTATCTGTCGATTATCTACGTCACACCTTTTGTTGCTAACAAAACAATATAATATGAGTGATGTATTCAAGGTCAAGTTACTACTCAGTGATCGTTTAGGAGTGTTTAACCCTTGCGTCACTGAATATGTTTCTTTTGTAAATTAATAAAAGTGTTCTATAAATTAATAAAGAAGGGTAATGATATATCTAAAGTATCATTAAGAAATTTTTTGGAAAATTTGGAAAATATATGGCAATGGGATCTTTTGTCCCAATAGTATTTTTCTGTGGGATCCCTTGTCCTAATAGTATTTTTTAGTAATAAAACAAATAAAATAAATGCAAATTCTTTAGTCGAAAGATTTATGTCGAATGAAATTGAAAATTTTTTACACACAGGTAAATTACATGCTACACAAACTGTTTTTGTTGTAGTTTCCAGTTTGTTGCGGCTACAGCGATGGTATCTTCTTCTTGTATTCCCTCCTGTAGGTAGATGATCTCCCACATTATTCATTGTTTTTTGACGTTTTGTTCTGGGACCACATTTTGTACTAAGACGTCTTTTGACCTTAGCTTTTTCTTTACCTTTTTCGATCATCTGTTCTGCTAGTGGTACAACATATGTAATGAGAAGTATTTTCTATGCATTATTTGTTGATAGATTATTCAAGAATTAACAACTGCTGTCATTAGTGGTCTGTCGATAAGTTGTCATATTTTGATCGGCGAGGTCAATCCCACCCATATAATTATTGCAAAAAATAATGGCATCTGGATATGATATTTCTGCTTTATCCCCATTCTTCAATGTCCTCTTAGTGGTCCCAATTGTACTAGAATGGCAGTTTGACATAAATAATACTTCCTTGGTATCCAACAATCTTGCCATCTTCAGTGACTAAAAATTCACTGTTACCTCTATTCACAAGATTATTTTTGAAAACAGGGCTATTTTGCCGATTTTTCATATAAGTTTCTACACATGCAAACGTAGTTTTGTATCAAATTTACACCAGTAAAAATCGGTCGAAGCAAATATAAACATCTGGAGATCTGATACTAGCTGCCAGTTTATTGACAACCCTTTCTCCAAGGGCACCTTCTGAGTGTAAAAGTTCCCTACCCGTATATATGTCAAAATCATAGATATATTCACTCTTTGCATCTGCGTCTTGCCAAAGCTTTATTCCTCTCTTGATCGGTTTTATTGGAAGATACTGTGTGAGGAAAGAACGGCCCTTGAACTTTGCCATGGTCTCATCTATTGATCGGTGAGAACTTTCAGTTCACAAGATACAAGATCATTTAAATAATAAGTTTTTGAGCAGTTTCCTGGTTTTTGTGGATTAGTATAATAATACATTTTGGACAAAAGCAATGTACAACGGTCTCGACTAATAGCACGTTTTATAAAAGCGTTCGAGAGAGATTCATTAGATGACTAATAATTATAATAATTAGGTACTCGATTGTAGCTCACTACTAATGTACAGACCAGTACAAGCATTATTTCATACATGTCCGTTTCTGGTACATTTTTATTCTTGATGAATAGAGCGGGCCAAGAGCGCCACGCGCCAGGTTCGCAATCAGGCTGCCGGGCGCATATATGTATGTAAACATAGGTAATTTAAATATGTAATTATTAGGACGAGGACCAAAACCACTGTCTATTACGTCGTGAAGACGCGCAAATATACACCTGCAGTTTGGGTGTTCGTTGATAAATAGGGCGTTGTTCACAGTGGGCCACTACAAAAAAAAAGTTCATTCATCGACGGCTACGAACTAACAGCGCGCTTATTCATTTACGGATGATGCGCTCTATTCATCAACAAATGACGAGTCTGCAGATGTTACGTTTGCACCACTTCGTGGCATACTAGAAACAAGCGTCGGTGTGCTCGCTTTAGTGATTATGTCTAACGTAACTATTAAAAATAAACGGCCATTACCTACGAAAGTTAATAAATTTCTTAGTGAATTTGTGAATTTACACTACAATGGGAGTACAATTTTCTGTAAAGTTTGTAAAAAGAAACTACTGTGCTGGAGCAAACGTGATTGTGAAAGACATATAAATAGCGCACACCACAGAAATAAAAGAAATGGTGTGTCACAACAACGTCAATTTCAATTAGAATTGCTTTTAACGTTTATGGTATGTGGTCTACCACTTCGTATACTTGATAAAAAAGCATTTCGAAAATTCTGGGGTACATACAATACCGAGTGGATACTACCATCTCGGACAGCGTTACGGAGAGATATTCCACGAATACGTGAGGACATTGAAAATCGAATTAAAGCCGAATTAAAAGATAAACAGCTGTGGCTATGTCTTGATGAGACGACAGATTGCAAAAAAAATTCTATTTTGAATATAATAGTGCGCGTATTAGATCCTATTAAACCAAATTTTGCAATTCTATTAGCCAGCAGAAGATTAAAACAGTGTACTAGTAAATCAATTACGGCCGTAGTTCTCGAAACGTTACAAAAATTTCAAGTGTCAACCAGTCAACTGTTGTTGTTCATGAGCGATGGTGCAGCAACAATGTGTAGTGTAGGCCGTTCCGTTAAAGAAAAGTGTGAAGGACTTTTACATGTTACGTGTAAAGTCCATGCTTTACATCTTGTGGCACAAACTATTCGAGAGTGTTACCCGGAGGTGGATGCATTAATAGCAAACACAAAAAAAGTGTTTCTCAAAAGTCCTAAGAGGACTAGGGCATTCCACAGGTTATGCCCTGGTATTCGAGAACCACCACCGCCCATTCTTACGCGTTGGGGAACGTGGTTAAAAGCCGCTTTTTATTATAATGAACATTTTCAAGAAGTCAAATCCGTTATTTTGCAATTCGTCCCTGCCGAAGCTAGAGCTATTAGGATGAGCCAGAAGGGATTTCTCGATATTTCTGTTTGAAACACATCTAAAGAATATTAGCAACAATTACAAAGGGTTAGTAGACGCGATAGAAAATTTGCAAAATTCTGGATTGTCGTTGGTAGAATCAGTGCAAGTCGTGGACGAAGTTAGTACATTGTTACACAGTATAAACGATGCAACAAGTGGACGAGTTTTAGCTAAGTTCGATAGTGTTTTAAAAAAGAATCCGGACTACACGAGATTAAGACAAATGTGCGATGGGGCATCTGCAGATTCCTTGACTAAGTCTAAAGATTATTTTAATTACGCCTGTCTTACTTCGGTAGACGTGGAACGGTGGTTTTCGAAATATAAGAACATTTTTTCGTCTCGGCGAACATCCTTCACCGAGGCAAATGTGGAAACTTATCTGATGGTGCAACTTTTTAAACAAGCCTATCCGCATTATTAAGAAGGATAGAATTTATTTATTATATCTTTATTTACAGTTACATTATTACATCCCATTTACAACGCATACCGTTTTCAATCAAATAAAAAATCATAATGAAAATAAAAACACCTCAGCGTGTACATATATATATCCGCTCTAATTACTAAACATTATTATTGCGTCAGCTTTTATTTTTTTACTCTTGTGTATTAATTTCGAAATATCACATATCTGCTGTGACTCACATATACGCTATTTACAATAAGCGGCCGTTGCGCCTGATTCCGATTCTGTTGGATGGCGCAATTTGGCCCGCTCTATTGATGAGTACTAATCGTTGATTTGTACATTCAGCTATGTGGACTAATAAACTTCTGAGGAATAATTTTAGAAAGACATCTAAGTCCGTTGCTGATTGATCAAAATCTAATACAGGCATGCTCTCTGCTTCAAGTGGAGTTCGTTTTTTGGGAACAACGTTTTGTTGAGGAGTTTTCCAAATAACTTTCTTAATAGTTTTGGTATCATTCTTATTAGATATAGCTACTTCGTCCGTATTTTTCATTAATTGGTAATCGGCCTCGTTTAGCTCTATTTTAGTTTCACTTTCATCCGTTTCATCAACCATTTCATTTTCCGAAATGTTGTCGTTATCTGATGGCTTATAATCACTATCCTCATCAGAACATGCACATTTTTCTCCGCCAAAAAGCCGTTATTTGGTTTATTGCGCAGACACAGGCGGCCAAATGGAGGATTCGGGGATGTGAACCGTTATGCCCGAACCCCTCCTAGCTAGGTTGTTTCTTAATTGCCTTCAGCCATATTACGTTGATGTTTGTTGTTTGTATCAGAGCCTAAGGATAGGGGTTTTGTGGCAGTCTAGTAATAGTTTCGACATTAATAGTGCTGATACCACTGGTTTGCTGTCAGTAAACAGGTTGATGTTTCTACCTACAATCTGAAGATCAGTTAGGTAGTGACGAGATTTCTGCCTCTGTGCACACTGATCATCGCGTCATCTGTGCACACTGATAATTGCGACATACAATTTAAAAAAAAGAGAGACCATTTTGTGGGGCCTTTTTATTGTTGATATAAAATTAAATAAGTTATATTTTTATTTACAGGATAATATCCTGATAGATGTATTTCAAGATTATGTGGATATTTTACGACAAATGCATAATCAGATTATCCAAAATAAAATATATTTCCCTATTTTCTATCTGATTTAATTCAAACTGCACGATTTGTAGAGTAATTACGGTTATGACATTTTTCATCGCCGGAAACGCTGCGTTGCTTTTGTTGAAATGTTAATTTGCTGTGCCTGCACTGTTTGCATAATGCCCAATCATATTTGTAATAAATTTGCATTTGGCTTTTAATGCAGCGAAACAAATGTGCAAAAGTCATCATTCCAACTGAAATGCGTTTGAACAAGCATACGACAAGTACTATTATTGCCAACTGGAAATAAAAAAATGTTAGCAAATATTATACCTTTAATACTTTACAATTCTATCATTTAATCTCTCTAAATTTCAATGTATTGTTGACATGTAATCTTGTGATATAAGTATGTAATTACGTTGTGATAATAATATTAATAGAAAAAAACATTGTGCTAATTTCATTGCTCCAATTTTATTGCGTTTGTAGCACTTGAGAGATCGGCTGGATTTGATCTAATTTTAAGACTTTGGTATACTTAAGTTTAAACAACTTGAATACATTCAAATATTCAATTTGGGGGATATTGTCGACTATTTAATTGCTATATAATTTCGTTACTTTTAATTGCTGATAGTTCAGATATGCATCTCTTCATGTGCCATTTTTTTGAACGAATGCTCTCAGAGATATTAAAAACTTTTTTATATGTGTTATGGATTAATTATTGTTTTAAAAATTGCCGAATTAATTTAAAAAAGTCTGAACGCTTCTGCCCTTTAACTATTTTATAAATTTTAGTTTCAATATATAAAATGTACCCATATTTTTTAAATCCTTGTTTTGCTTATCTGCCAAATGCAAAATTGCCGTGATATAAATCTAATTTCTACAGCGTGTCCACTTACTGCGTTGCTGGAAGATAATTCATTTCCTGAGCAATTTAGGGAAAACGTTACTAAATAAAAAAGTTCTGAACAACATAAAATTATGCTCGAGTATACAGGATGTTCACTTTCCGCTACAAACGATACAAGCTTGGTTTTTCAAATGGGACACCATATATGTTATTATGTTTTTGGATGTCTCTCTTCTACTTATGTCAACTTTCTTCAATACTCCCTATACCCATCTATCTTAGTTTTTGAGATAATTGAGACAATTTAAGAGTAACGGCCGATATCTTAAGCGCATTACAAGCTAGAGTGTCGATTCAAATGTTTCCCAATTGAGTATTTCTTCGAGTTTTTAAATGGAACATCCTGTATAGTTTCCCAGAATCTGATCCTCTATGCTTGAATATAATTTTATCTTACATCAAGTGTCCCAGATCGAGTGGGATTACATGGCTAACTTTCTTCTCATTGGAGACGGTGATTTGGTTAAATGGGCAATGTTTTGCAGTTTTATGTGTTGTTTTGAAATCTGTTTGAAAAAGTTCAAAATGACGAACCCATCAGAAGTTATTAAAAAAAAACTGAAAACTGTAATTTTCTTGTACGTCAAATATCTTCGTAAGTATAAGAAGTACGAAAAAAAATTTGATATGAAAGTTACTGTTTTCGATAAGACCAATTCAAAAGTGATGTTGAACTAAAATTCGAGATGATGACTTTTGAGGTACTCGTATAAACTTCCTTAAGTTAAATGGACGCCATATTCTTTGTCCAAAAGCTCCGTGTAAATGCTTTCTAACGACAATCCAAAAATACGCCAGAGCACCATCGTGCTGGAACTGTATTTGTTGTCTTTGATTCAAAGGAATGTCTTCTGAAAGATCACTTATTGTGTTTTGCAGAAAGCTTTGGTAAGCAGCGCCTGTTCATCGGTTTGGTACAACAACCGAACTTAGATACCTGTCGGCCAAAATACTCATACAAATGTTTAATTAGAAACATGCCTGCCTTCCATAATTGCCTGGGGATTTTCGTCGGCCTACACATGCGTATTGTGAGAATTAAAAGCTCTGTTACGTGTGAACCCAGCCGCATTGACTAAAAGAATATTGGCAGCAAAATTGGGTCAGCACTATTGCATAGCGAAAATTCGTAAAATTGTGCACTAATCACTGAATATCAGCTGTATGTTTCGCAGAACCTACGATAAGAAGATACAAGATTTTGCGAACGAAAGGAGAGATAAGCGAAGAAATACACAAATGCTACAAAGAGGAATAACACTAGTCTGCATTTTAAATTTTTTTACGAGATGATTTCCTAAAAATAGGTGTTCTTGCATTTTAATTTTCTAACAAATATATAATAATTTTGGAACTACTGTAACACAAAAACTGCATTAATTTTCAAATTTTCTCTTATTTGGCTTCCTTGCATATTTTTCTTCGTCTTTATTGTCCCTCTTTAACATTCAACAGTAGTCGGCCTTCATTCATTTCATTTCATCTCCCCTGGTACCACTTTTCCATCCCCTTAATATCTTGGTGGAAGCGTTCTCCGTGCTCTTCACTATAGTGTCCTAGATATTCTGGAAAGTAATGTGAGAGTGCGGACAGTGAACTTTTACACTCATTCTTCAACCTAACTTCTTGAAGTTTCTTAACATTGTGTCAACAATTTCTTTGTAGTTTGGACCTTTTCTATTCCCCAGAAAATCCTCAGTAACAAATTTGAAAGCTGTCCATGCATAATTTTCTCTCTCATTCATCGTGTCCTTAAACTCTTTTTCATTCATCAGTTTGCGAATTTGAGGACCAACAAGAATCCCGCCTTTCAATTTCTCTTGTGTGAAGAAAGGAAATTTGGTTGAAAGATACCTGAAGCAGCTCCATCTTGTTGTAGAGCCATTACAAACTGCTTAATTAGACCTAATTTTATATGTAGTGATGGAACTAACACTTTGTTGGTATTTACAAGCGGTTTATGCAAAATGCTTTTACTACCAGGCACAAAATGTTTCATCTTTGGCCAAACTCTCACATTCCAATGCCTATCCCTCGCTAGACTGTCTCATTCACATAGAAAGCAAGGCATTTTTGTGAATCCAGCTTGCTGGCCTAATAGCATTCCTATTACTTTGAAGTCACCACAAATTAACCAATTGTGTTCCTCATAATGAATACTGTCTAACAGTATCTTCATATTCTCAAATGTCTCTTTCATTTATACTGAATGGGCTATAGGGATTGAGACATATAAATTTCCATTACGCAGTAATACACATCTTTTGGATCCTACTCAATGGAGACTTTCTAATTCTCCATTGAGTAGAATCATGTTCAATTCCATAGAAGTCATTATCTTGTTGATGTCGTTGCAGTAAACTAAGGAATTGTTATGTAAGAATAAAGGAAGTATTTCTTTTTCTTTGTATCTGTACCATGAAAAATGTGTTTTTGGTGCCAGAAGATTCTTATCTTTAAGTCAGGAGACAAATAGTTCTGCAGATTCCTTAAGGAAATTCAGACCTCGTACTAAATCGATAAGTTTAAGCTGAAAAAATTGCTGAGGAGTAAAATCGTCAACAGGTTTGTATTCATAGCATTCGGCTTCATCACTTTCCACATAACCTTCTGCTTTGTTCTCTAAATCAGCAGAAGGAGGAGGGTGAGGCAGGTTGTCTCCATTCGGAACTGGCCTAATGGCCATCGCGGAAGGAATATTTGGATACGCAATTTGTTTCTTATTTTTTGAGTTGCATCCCATAACGTCAACTAAACAAAAGTAACACAATAGCGACAACCCTTTTTTGGCACCCATAGTTTGTCATGGTCTGTAAGTTTTATTTTAAAATAAGCATGATAAACCTTTCTGACAACTGATTACTGAAGTCTTATATTCCCAAAATGTCAACATCAGACAAATGTCAACTAATAGTAGCAGTTGTGTCAACATCAAAACTTATAATCAAATATCGCCGCATGTTCATTATCTACCGCTAGGCACTTAAAATCGACATGGCCACATTGTGAAAAAACCATACGTGATAGATCAAAACTGAAATCGGCATAAAAAAGTGAATTAATAACACGTATCTATTTTCGGTCATCTAATATCATGTAGACTAATGTAATCCTGCGGAACTCCAAAACCGTCCATTTGCCGACCCACGTGCATTAAGACTTTTTTGCATATTTTAGTCATTACTATCCACGCTGACGGTCCCTGACACTTTTCTTTTCAACACCTTGTATTGCTGATAATAAAAAATGTAATCAAAGCGTCTTCACACACATTCGTATTGTTTCTGCAAGAGAAGGAAATGCCTAGAAGCTTCAAATGCTCATATTATCTATAATTAAGGACCGGCGGTTCAACGACAAACTGTCGTAACTTCGTCTGACAACTTCTTCCCCTCCCTTATCAGTGTCGGTAGTGCAGAGCGCAACACGACGACAGGATCTTATGTCGGTTGTTAATCGCGGCTAATTAAGTGTTACACGGCATTCCCGGTATGTCTGCAATTACAGTGTATCTGACAGGTACACGAGCGAGCTTGCCGAAATGATAATATATTAGAGGGATCCTTATTAAGCGCGCGACTGTCAGACAGGGAAGTAGGCACGCAGGCAGGCGAACCGGTAAGCAACCAAGCAGTCAGCCAACCAACCAGTCATCCTCTAAATATGTATACGTATTTAATACGAAACAAAAATTGATTCGGATGTTCCCTTCGTCCTCTTCCGCGTTGCCTCTTCGCCCCCTTGCTTCCCCGCCCCTTTTATGCAAATTGTACGGGGTGATTTATATTAAATCAGATTCTGATGACTCCCGTAATTGGATTTGATAATTCCTGAGTAATTACGCGGTTAATGGAAGGATGAGATATGCGAATTGATCACGGTGAGGGAAACCGTACTTTGCGATACGCCGGAGTACCATAAAGGGTTAACGTTTTTGAAAGCTTATATAGAAGAGTAACTGTGGTAACTTGTAGAAAGTAGATCAAGGAAGTGAGCGGAAAGTATTTTACGTTAGAGTCAAAGAAAGCTATAAATATTTAGTGATAAATTTCTATAGCACAATCTTAAGGCTTATGAGTTTCTAAATCAATTTCCTCTGTTACGCTATCAAAACTGTGAAGAACACCAAACTCACGACATTTTCTGGGCAAATTCATGTTTCATCTTTAAATAGAAATCTTATCGTAAGTTATTATTCGTTGAAAGTTAATCAAGTGAGGGAAGAGACGTTAAGACAAACTCGGATTTTAACACCTTAGACATCAAATTACAAAGTTAGTTTTCCTTAATTTATTAATCGCTTGTATCAGTTTATTTTCGTTCGATTTTATTAAAGTGCCGAAAGAGTGACAAACACTAAAGTAAGTACGACCGAATGATGTGATATAGTATTTACAAGTACATTCTTTTACCGCCTGTATACCGTAAAACATGTGAAATATATGAAACTAAAAGAATAGGTTCTTGCCTGTAGCACAAAACGTAAACATGTGTCCGTTTTACATGAATAAATTCATCATAGATAAGCGGACCTTTTTCCTTGTTTAACAGATTTGCATTCTTTTTCATATAAATATTTACAGGCATCTTGAAAATTCGTTTTGAATTCAGCGGATTTTTGGCTTTGTGGTTATTTAAAATTAGTGTTTAAGATACGACTACAAACGCTAGAATAATAATAATATTAATAATTTATTGTCTATAACAATTACTACAGTGATATTAGACTAGTCATAAAATAGAAGAAATGTAAACAACAAATATACATACATTGAGTCGTAAACAAACACAAGAATGCAAAACCCATAAAATATAAATATAAAACAATAAACAAACACCTTAAAACATTGTATAAATAAAATGTATAAATTTATAATTAAAGCGTATATCCCATTGTAGCAGTTGCCATACTAATGTTTGTGAGCCAGGTATTCGGAGATTGAGTAGTACTCATTTCTAAACAAGAAATCTTTTAATTTAGTAGAGAAAGTCCCAAAGTCAGATCCTTTTCTTATATAATTCGGTAGACAGTTATATAAGTACATGTCGCCGTACTCCGAACTTCTTTCAAACAAAGAAGTTTGATGCTGTTCGGTTCTAATGTGATCACCGTATCTGGTGCTGTAATTAGGTGTTTCATTATTCGTGTGAAGTTGAGAATGTCTTCGTATATACCGTATTGTCTTGTATATGTAGATTGATGGTAGGGTCAATATTCTGTGTTCTTTAAAACTCGGTTTGCAGCTTTCGCGGGAATGAGTATCAAATATTAATCGAAGGATTCTCTTTTGTAGCACCAGAACTCTGTGGCTGTAAGCTGTTGCTCCCTAAATCACAATGTAGTAAGACATCACAGAGTAGGCTAGGTCATAATAAATATTTAACAGTGTACTTCGATTTAAAACGTTCTTTAACTGCAGCAACACAAAAAAACAACTGTTTAGTTTACAATAAACGTAATCCACATGCGATCTCCAGCTTATGTTGGAGTCTACCATAATGCCCAGAATTTTAACAGAGCCAGAGAAACGGCTCCATTGCCAACCGTAGCACGGATGTTGTCAGCTTTCCTTTTATTAAACAGTAGCATAGCCGTGGTTTTAAACCCATTGGCAATCAAACGATTTGCATTACATCAGCTTGTAAATTCGGCAATTACTATGTTCAAATTGTTGTTTAGTTCCACAGCAGACTTTCCAGACACAATTGTAGTGGAATCATCAGCGTAATAATTAAAAGATATTATTAGGGAGTAAATCTAACTATTGAAAGAAAAGCGGACATTATACATAATAATGGATTACATCTCGTCGAATAAATGCTTGTTGTTGTTAAAGAATGAAGCTTGTTATTCTAATGGATATATTTTTAGTAACATTTAGCTGTTTATAGAAATTATTGTCAGTAAATTTTAGTAAAGAAGAGCTTTCAAGTTAATTTTTATAAATTCTGGTTTTACAAAATCAAAATGAGTGAGTAAACTTTTCAGGAAGCTATATAATTTGTATGTCATCTACGAATAGAATGAAATTCCTATTTAAAAGTCGTTCAATTTCTTATATTACCTACTTCGCTTGCAAAACGGTAGCATTCTATCAAATACAAAGTACGAACGCGAGTTAATATTCGCGTACATAAATTTGATCTCAATTTACATTTGAGGAAACTCGTTTAAATCTAATAAAAATGTTTCGTACGAAAGCAGATAAGGAAAACTCTTAACGAAGAAATATTGCTGGCCGGATGCGCTTCTCTTGGGCCGGGAACCACTCCGAAGCAATTTCTTTGTCGTTCGCCCGTTCTCCGTTTTCGTTTTCATTTTTTTAGTTAGCCGACATTACGACCGGCCGTAATATATTTTTATCTTCTAAAACAATTTTCTTTTTATTTTACCCGTGTAATTCGAATACAATAAATAAATTTTATAGCTGCTGGCTTTTCCCTTCATATGTAGGTATACAGACCGTTGTAGAATCCCAGCATATACCTATGTATTGGTTATATACTGAAATGTGTTTTCTCAGTGGCATTTGTTAAAAATTTGAATTTTTACAATTTACTTAAAATTCTAAACTCTTTGTGGGATCGGAAGTATTCCTGGATACTCTTTGGGCGAATTTTGAAGTTAATCAATGGAAATCAACGAATTTTAAAATTAAAAATACAAATTAACCTTGAATTCGAATGAAGCTGTTACATAAACTCTCTGTTTCCTATGCCATTTACAGGAATCTGCCTGCTCTAACCTCTAACATTTTCTTCTTTGAAATTATACTCTAAATTTCAATAACGAATACTTTGAGACCGCAGTCAAAAACACTAGTTGATTCGAATAAAGTTGAATTTCCTGGCGGCCCTCTACTCCTTCATTTAATCGCGAGAGCGCTTGTTTTATTCCACATCAAATTTTGATGATTTTTGTCCAAATATAAATTTTATGATGCATTTCGATGAAACGAAGTTATTTATAAAAATAGCATGCGAGAATGAATGTGGTGACGCTACCAGACGACTCTATGACCTAAATTCCGACTGACAAGGTTTAAATATAAAATTTTACTACTAAAAACGAAGATACCTTAATGAAATATATTTAATGTACGAAATAATATTTAAAATACCTTTTAATATACCCTGTTGTCTGTTTTAGAAGAATTTTACATTAATTTTGACGCTTTACAACTGGAGAAATTGCACAGAAGATGGAGTTTTATCCACGTTACACTAAGATCGTCGTTATCTTGACTTAAATAAGTTACTTAACATCCGGACTCCAAAGCCAGTCGGCCTGGGGGGAAATTGTAATTGTCGAAATGAGCTTTTTCTCCGCTAGAGGGACTTTTCATTACAATCGGGTGGCTATCCTGAACACCTCTACGTTCTAGAATGACAGCTGATGTTTCCCATGTAAATATTGAACATTACAATATTATATGTAAGCAGGGGAATCTGGGGCGGACGGGGCCGCTGATGTTTCAACAAAAAAATTTTCCAGATTATACAAAATAAAAAACTTAAAAGTATTTAAATTGGTTCATTTGGTCATCACATATATGCATGCTACAAATTGAATCGACAAACTTTTAACGTTTACAAAATTAAATAGTTATTTCAAAATGTATAACTGTTTCCCGTTATGCCCCGGTATGTGGGACAAAATGAGGTACAACAGTTTATGACTTGCAGCGTTCGCAGGTAAGGTTAGTTTCGTCGTCATTGTCAACACTTTCACACGAGCTATATATGGGCTCATTTATTACATTGCACACATAACTCCAGCCTTCAAAGGAGCGTGAATATAGATCATTACAATACCAGCAAGCGGTATCTTCTTCTTTTTCATGACTTTTGAGACTTCTTTTGATGTCGATTTCTTCTTGCTTCTTTTAATAGGATTTATAGTCTCTTTCATTGATTCCTCTAACTTTCTAGCTAAATGAACGTGAAGCAATGAACGGAACAGAACATATCCCATTTGACTGAAATTAATACGGAACATTGATGAGAAAAAGTGAGGTTGGGAACAACTACTTCATATTATTAACTTTAGCATTTATAAGAAAAAGGAAAAAATAGTAGTCACCGCAGAGAATAGTCGACATATGTACGTTATATTTTCACCCTGAATTTCTCAGCGTACGCTCGAAATAAATAAATATACATAAAAACAACACGAAGATCGTGTCACAGTGATACGCATGTGTAGCTAAAAAAACGCATAGCCATTGACAGACACATAATATGATATCTAGTAGCAATAACGTTTTACAAATGTTTAAATCAGGAAAAAAGACTGATCTCAAAATTTGACATTTACGCGCCCCCACTACGCTAACACGCCAGGTAACAAAATCCTTTTTAATAACCAAATTTGAACGACCTTTGGTCTTCTAACAAGATTTTAACAATTCAACACTAGAAATTTGTTTTAAAAATAAACAATATAGACAAATACGTTTTCCTAATTTCCATATAAAAGCAATGACGTTGTCATAGGTTTATATACCGATTGGGAAATGTGAAATTAGCTATATCGCTATATGTACGGCGAGAAAGCGAGGAGGGGATTGAGTGGAATCCGATCAATTCGATGCGAGTCGCGTTAGTACGCTTCTAACAATGTTGGGATGTAGACCTGCTGTTTGCAAGAGCACACGTAATAATTTGAAGACATGGTCGCCTGGAAATGAGAGTTTCGCATATTTATTTTGTTGTTGCAATGTTGATTGCAGCGGTTTTTTTTTTTAATTTTAAAGGTTTAGAGTCGGCATTTATAAAAATAAAACCATAATTACGTTTCGACAAATTATTTAATTGTCTTCTTCAGAATACTTGCTTTTCTTTTGTTTTTGTATTTCATTTTGTTAAAATAATAATGAATCTTACACCACAAGAGTTTAAGAGGTTGAAACAATTATTCCATGGTTTTAGTATAATTTTAGTATAATTCTGAAGAAGACAATTAAACACTATACACTCACACTAACTGTCAGTGTGCAGTAACAGTCCTGAAGATATCCCATAAGATTGTGGACGAAACATCGGCAAAAGCTACGACAATGACGTGGTTCTAACCTAGAAACCAAGAGTATAGTGATATTGACGACGGCGGATGCCTACGTACCAGAAGACAAACGATTTAAATTATTCATGAAAGGTATAAAAATTACTGGTCCAAGTATCGAACCTTGTGGTACACCCGAAACAATATCAGCCAATTGTGACTGAGCTCCGTCTGCAACAAATTTGAACGACCGATCGGATAAAAAAAGATATTATTCATTTTAAAATATAGTCTTTATTTTTCACGTCGTAAAATTTTGATTGCATAAATGAAAATGTCAAGTACCAAAAGCTTGAGTAAGATCAAAAAAATATCCCATCCACACACCCGAAAGTAGATAACATTAATTTAGGAAAACGATTTTTCCCCTACGTACATGCGATAGATTCCATAACTTAAAAAAACACTTAAAATAGAAACAGGTTTATAATTTGTAACATTTTGATGATCGTTTTTTTTTTGAAGACAGGAATAACTTTTGCGATTTTTTATGAGTAGGGGAAACTGCCGGCCGTGCCACATCTATTCGGCAATGAATATAAAGGATTTTTGAGTTCGTTTGTGACGTAATCAAGTTAAATATGATACTACTTAAGCTATAAGACACTGTTGTGCAATCCAACCCTCGTAAAGGTCCAAACATCTATACAATCTTTGTTGTGAATATCGTCGCAAATTTCGCTACTTTCATTTAGCTTCTTATAGTCACAAGTTAATTTGATTATTTCCTTTGCAATTCCTGTTTAATTCAACATTGAAACATCTCTGCAATTCCCTTGACACATTGGAAGTTATAGTAAACCGTTCAGAGAAATACTGCTTCTTCGTATGGGATATTTTGTTTTTATATTTCCTCTTTTCAATTTTGTAAAGATCTAACACATAGTTAAGGGTATTTTGTTGATAGTATAAGGACATTTTGCAATTCGCTAGACAACTTATCTTGCCAATATACTTATAAGGGAATACCGGCAACCTGAAAATTTAGAGGGGACCGACGATTCGGTTATATATTTTTTCTGAAAATAATTTGCATCATCCTTGTTATGCTCTAAAAAAAATTACATTTGTTATAATTTCCAAGATATTTACAAAAATTTAAAAATCGTGTAAATTTTCTGAGGGAACTGCACCCCCGGTCGGGCGATTCAATCGCTAAAGAAATTGTATCAAGGTTCTCTTTCAGTCTCGGAGGAAAGTCTACAGAATTATGTGATCAAATCGGCGAAATTACAGTTATTTATTTAAAATTTGTACATGTCTCGCCAACTAAAGGGGACGAAAGCTCAAATAAAGGGTTATTAGTAAGCTTTGACGATAAAAAGAGAAGTTTGCTAGCTCTAACATTTGTTTAAAAATTTACCAAATTTGGCAGCAGAGACTTGTGATCGATTGCAACTGATTGACAGTGAATCAAAACTCAAATTCTTCAAACTTGACCCTTTGTTTTTTTTTATCAATTTTGAAATTTTTGATCTGCAACCAAAAATTGGGGCCCAGGTGTCTCGTTAAGTTTTATATTAATTTTTTTTTGCAAACTGTTTGGAGCTCATAAAGTACAACATCGTGTCAAGCTCTTTTAAAGGGGGACGAAAAAAATTAATTCCTGTATAATAAATTTTGACTAAACATTTTTTTTTTTTCAGAAACTTAGTATTAGTATAGGTGACATTGTTTGTCTTGGTATGTAGATATATGACTAGGGGGGAAATGCGACTCATATATGTCGACTGAGGACGAGGTTGGACTTGAACGAGACAGAGGAGGGTAGAGTTTGTTGGAAAGGCGTACGGCTAACTGACGTTTGAGTTATTTCTTTGGTTAGGTACTTTGTAAGGTTATAATTCATTTTCATAAATACATTTTGCAGCCCGGCTGCACGCTGATTTATCACCGCAGTGCGCGATAAAACACGAACGGTGGACAAAGGACGTGAAACAAAAAATACAATTATAATGGAGGCTGAAGGGAGAACGACAAAGAGAGAGAGAGAGCGTGATAAAGGGAGGCCCCCGTTTGGGGAATTCGAAGCACAGGTAGCATAAAATTTTGGATCGAACGTTAAGTGTCTTATAAAATATTATAATAATGATACTTTCATTTTGGATCTGCCTTGTGCCTTGTATATGGAAGAGCTTTGTAATATAAACGTCATTGCTGACATGATTTATAGCCGCAGTCGTAGAATTATACGTTGGTGCGTTTGAGTTATCGCTTCGTACATTTATTTAACACAGCGCGCGGCTTGTGCCGCCGAAATTAAGGCTGGCGTACAAATGAGGTAAGTTTGTACTACACTAAATTAGCATCCACGACAGAATCAATACTTACCAGGCAGGTTATTTTCAATTGTACATGTTGTTATGTGTTGGCGACTACATAAGTGCTTATTTAAACGTCTTGAAAAAATGATTTTAGAACAGAGGCAACTGCAACATTAATAACTCTTCTTATTTTTGTGGGATCACGCTAAAAGTTGTTTTTTTATGGAAGCTTAATGCATCTTCCTTTGAAAAGAGGAAATTAATTAAAGTTCGAAGTTATTTAGAAAAAAAATATAGGCCTAGATATAAGTGAGATAGAAAATTTATAATTCTCAAGTTTGTGGTGATTTTTTCTTTTTAAATAAAATAATTCGAATGTTAAAATTACTTTAAAAACTTCCTTACTTTGTGCCCTTTCGAATAGTACCTCACTTGTAACACAAGCTTTTAATAGTACCAAGAAATTCAACATAAACTATGACGACGTAATAAATTAGTACTGCGGAATGAGGAAGCAGGGACCACTACCTTTCCATCTAGGTGTTACATCCCGTCTCCTAGACGATGAGTAACTTAGTAACCTAATTTTATGACGTTTGTGTGAGCGCAACAACACATATTAACAACACGTACTATGACGAGTAGCAAAAACCGGCACACTGAAGCATATCTTGGACAGTAAATATGGGTAGTCGATATGATTATTGAGTAGTTTACTCAAAAGTCGTACGCTTTGGAGCTCTCTTCTCGTTGCAAGTGACTGCATATGCAATTGGTTCATAGTTTCGTCCAGATTAGAACCGCGTACAGGGTAGCTACCAGTTGTTTTATAAATTACAAATTTCAAAAACCTTCGCTGAATCTGCTCCAACGTGTGAGAGTGCGTTGTATAAATCGGATACGATGCTGCCATACTCAAGCTTACTGATCACAAATGTGTTGTACAACAGCCTAATTGCGGCGATGTCGGTAAATTCTCTATAGGTTCCTAGAACGAATCCCAACATTCTCTTTTCTGACGCACGCAACTCATTAAGATGTGAAACAAATGTGAGTGCACTGTCAAAAAGAATTCCAAGATCATGAAAGGTTTCACTGGTGGATAATGGTGTGCCATACAGGAGGTAAGTATTAATTAAACGTTCTAATTTATATGTATATATGACTTTGCAACATTTAGCAATATTGGTTTCAGGTCGTTGTTCTCGCACCACTCAGCGACCACATCCAAGTAGCGTTGGAGCAAAGCAATATCATCAGGCCCAGAGATCGTTGAATAGATTTTTAAATCATCAGCGTAGGCCAACGCAGGGCATAAATCCATGTTGCAGTGGCGAAAGATGTACATGCACGCTAGTGTATATATGGTTATAAAGAATTTGTTCATAAACTTTAGCGAAGTTTGAAAGTATGGATATAGGACGATAATTCTTTAACTGACATTTATCACTCTTTTTGAAAATTGGAACAATCTGGGCTCTCTTCCATTTCTTGGGGAATGTATTGGTTTTCAAACTAAGGTTTAATATAGTAGTTAATGGGTTAACAAGCGCAGAACGACAATGTCTAACAATACAAGATGGCACACAATCATCACCCGCGGTAAACTTATTACTGAGACGTGACATAATAGAAAGTAAACAGTCTTCTGTGACAAAGTTAGGACATACTATAGAAATGGTAGGCAAGGACTCAGTTGGTGTAACGTCTCTTGTAATGTAAACGTCAGAAAATAAGTTGGAAAAGGAATTCATAATTTCTTGAGGATGATCAAATGTTGCTTCGCCATCATGTAGAACACCCGGTATCCTAGTAGTACGGCGTTTCTAGTTAACGTGTTTCCACAATGCAGATGTGTCCAACCTTATGTTCTTTTGTACATTGGATGTGTCACCGTGGAAGGTCTAGTCTGTACTTCGCACGGGAAAGAAGCACCCCTTTCACTATACACCATTGCAAGGTTTAGAAGTAGGAGATCACGTCCGACGGATACAATTTTCACGATTCCTATTACATGAGGACATTGAAAATATTTTTTTTTGCGCAGCATCCTGTGGATTGATGAAAGCAGATTTACCAGAGAAGGATCAACTAACTTACACAGTTTGCATTATTGGGCGAACAAAGGAGATAATCCTCACGTCAAGCATCAAACATAGTTTCAACACAAATTTAGTGTAAACGTGTGGGCCGGTGTAATAGGTAATTCTCTCGTCGGCCCCTATTATTTGCCCGACAACCTCAATGGAGAGACTTATCTTACAATTTTTACAAAACGATCTGCCAAAGTTGGTACAGGACTTGCCACCATTTGTAATATATTTTATTCAAAATGATGGTTGTCTGGCTCACTATCGTTTAATCGTGAGGGAATTTTTAAACAACGCTTTTCCGAATGCATGGATTGGAAGAGATGGTTCCATTCCGTGACCGTCACGCTCACCAGACTTGACTCCCCTCGATTTCTTTGTTTAGGGGCGTGCTAAGAGCCTTGTTTACAACGAGGAAATTCAAAATCGGTACCATCTAATTAGAAAAATCAATAGTGCATTCGATAGAATGAAGGAAGAAATGAGACTGAAAATTACTACGGTAGAGATGAGGAGAAGATTAAGGTCTTGTATAAGGCATGAAGGATAAATTGACTATTAATTATTGTTGTCTTATTAGGTTTACATCTAACACTAATAAATACGTTTTACGTTTTTTAGCGTTCTTTACTAACACAATATTTGATTACCCTTGTAATATTAATGACCATGTAATGCATGCCCTATTATTTGAAAGGGCATAAAGTAAGGAAGTTTTTAAAGTAATTTTAACATTCGAATTGTTTTATTTAAAAAGAAAAAATCACCACAAACTTGACAATTATAAAATTTCTACTTAAATGAGATAGCTAAGCCTATATTTTTTTCTAAATAACTTCGGGCTTTAAGTAATTGCCTCTTTTCAAAGGAAAATGCATTAAACTTCCATAAAAGACAACTTTTAGGGTGATCCCACAAAATAAGAAGAGTTATTAATGTTTAATAGTGAATTTTTGCCGGAAAATCAAAATTTACTAAAAGTACAAATATCTTAAAATCCATTAGACTTTGGACTAAAGTAAATGTGGTTAATATGGTTCCTAAAGACCTCGCCTATCGGCTGCTCAAAACTTTACATCGTTGTGCCAAGCACCGTGTATAATTGAGGTATTTGACAGTTTATTTTTTTTTCGAATATTTTTTTAATATGTAATAAAAACAATGCAATTAAATAATTAACAACAACTAGGGCCAATCAGCAACACAAAAAACAACAATACTTATTCTATCATCTCTAATTAACAATAAAAATTTTCATTTTATGTGGCAACTGAATATTGAGATATAGCAGGTATTTTTATTTTTAAATTGAATTAACTAAGGATCTGTACCTTTCAGGAGCAAATTTGAAATTTGCTTTATTTTGGCACTAAGTTCTGGGAATGTCCGTTGTAGGTTGTCAAGAAAGGCTAGTTGTGGTCGCCAAACCATTTTTTTTGTGGTTTTGGCCGTATGACAGGCTGTCCCAACCTGCTGAAGAATGTAATTTTCGCAAACATTTAACTGCACCATACTTGGCAGCAGACTGTTTTGCAGTGTTTGTTGATATTTCGCAGTATTCACGGTACCATCCATAAATTGAAAGCATCCTAATCCTGAAGTTGTCATGCAGCTTCAAATCATTACTCCTTTAGAAAATTTTATTGTACGTTTTAGGCAACCCTTATGGAAAGTCCCATGTTTAGTGCGAATCACGCGTTTGTGGTAATCACCAACATATACGTCGAATTTTGATTCGTCGCTAAAAATTACTTTGGACCAATCTTCTACCGACCAAGATAGTTTAGATTTTGCCCATCTGAGCCTAGCTTTCTTTTGTTTTTCCGTCAACAGTAGATTTTCCTTCGCTTACAAGAAAACAATTCATTTAATACTCTTTTGAATAGTTAAGTGTAATTCAACCTTATAAGAGTTTAGTCCACATTTATGAATCCACTGGCAACAACATTCCCTTGACAGATTTAATTTAGTTTCGTAATTTCATTCAGTCGTAATTTGCTTTAAAGTATTTCTTCGGCCGTTTTTGTATAGTTTTACTAATATTCTTTTATCCCTATCAGAAACTAACTTTGGACGATCCAGACTCTTACCTTTTTTATGTAGGATATTTTCAGTTTCTCCATAATGCTTAATTATAGTCCACAATAATTTTTAAGCACTAACCATGCGACGCACCATTTTGTTTAATAAACGCTGCGATTCACTCAATACAATAAGGAAGCAACTGCCGATTATTCTGACGTTTCGTTCTGAATTGTTTTCGCGGCTCACTTGTCTTATTTTGTTTCATTCTTGACAGTTACTTTATACTGTCCCAATATTTAGTTGTGATACATTTTCGTCACTTTTACATGTTATAGGGTTTGTTATTCAGAAATAATAAGTATGTTTTGTGATTAATTGACATTTAAACCTTAGTAGAAAATAATAAAAATTAACTGTCAAATACCTGAACTGTATATTTTATTTTGCCCCAATATATGGTTGTTAGAACTCGTAATATATCGATTTACATGTTCTGGATAATTGTTGGATACCCGTTCAAAATCTATATAATATGTATACATTTGCCTTTCACGCCATTTCAAAATGAGATTTATGTCTTTATTATTGTTTGGATATTCTTTTATATACCTACTTTCTATCCTTAAAATTCGCCATGTATTTTTTCATCCTATCTAGTTTTCGTTAAACTGTTAAGTGATATTTTAAGTATTTTACGCTTTACGGACGCAGAGAGTTACATATTAGAATTGCATAACAACAAGAGAAATAGTTTTATAACTTAATTCCCCAAGCCACTCTTCCTGCAGGTTAAAGGAAAATAAACAGCAAACAATAACATTTTACGAAAATTAAATTGAAAGAAGAAAAGCTAGCTTCAAACTTTGAGGTTACACGAACTCTCTATGGTGACGTGTCACGCATTCAAAAGCCCGTATTTGTTTGAATAACCAAAACTTTAATTTACTTTAGACTTGAAATATAATTACCATATTGGCAACTGAATGGAGGAATATGGAATACGGAATAATGGGGGTTGCTGTTTAAAAAAAAACTCCGATGACGTTACTGTATTTACACGTATCACCCTGTATGTTGGAATATTATGTCAGAAAGTGCGGTATTTAAAAACAAAATTGACCTCTTTTTGGAATTCTTCCAGAAATCAATACTTTCCCTTTTATGGAATTTATTCTTTACTTTTGACTCGCAGTGTATGCAATTACGATGTCATTCGTGCTTAAACTGCTTTTGTTGTTATTAGAAAGGGTTAAATTGAAAAAAAACGACTCGTTTGAATCTCGCCCCCCATTTCTTTAGTATCAATTATTAAATATACAGATATCTCTGTATTTTTTATTATATTGTTAAGCGCTAAGAGGAATAAAGTCAATTTGTTATTATTATTGTTATTACATGCAATAATTCATGAATTTCATCTTCTTTACATGTAGTAGTATAACAAGATCATTTTTCTTTTAGTTAAAAATATGCTACGAGGGAGAAATATCTTTTGGTCATTATTAATTATTAAGAAGTAGCCCTTTTTCGATCTACGTCGATCATGCGCGTCGATCTCGCTCGTCGTTTTTCACAAATCACGCCTCATTCGGTCTATTTCGACCCTCTCTCCCACAAATACGGACGACCGTTCTATAATCGAGGATGGAAAAAGGAGGACGTAAAGTTATCCGTCAGCTATTATTAATTTTTAAAAAGCAGCTATTTAGAGAATATTAAAATGGCTTTTATATTCCATTCTTAATTATTTTACTTGATTTGTTGCTTTTATTTGTAGCTCTGTTATTCTTACGGTCCCTTTATTGACCAATGCACGAGAAAGTATTCTTTATTTCGTTTGTTAGCTCCACGATGTTCGACGTAAATGTAGAGGCTATATATCTTTCTTGTACTTACAAGCGCCGAACATACAAACTATAAATAAAACACGGAGCGCAGTACTCGTAAACTTCACGCGAACAAACAAAGATGTCGTTGTGCTTTCTCGACCAAACGGGAGCTTTAATCATCAAAGCGTTGTTTACTGCAATGAAATTTCTATTTTTCTGTGTATTTGCAACTGTTTGTTGTGTGTATGGAAACTTTGTTCTACGAAATGCGTTTCGATTTCTGGAGTGTTTCGGAACAAATATAATCGACTAAACAATAAAATCTGTACCTACTATTAGTGTTTGCGTTGATAGCAGTAATGTATCTAATCGAAATCGTGTCTACCGACGTAATGTTTGTATAATGTCGTTTGTACCGCAAATACTATAGCATGAAGATTTCATGGGTAAAAAACGACGAACTATCTAATCAGTTTTATCCAGAAAGTTACAAATTGGTGCGGCTAGTAACGGTTACGAAGCCACAGAAGTAATCTTGTTCGTCTAGAAGTTTCTAAATTACATTAGGAAGCGGGAGTTTCACCATCGTTTTTCTTTTTTATGAAGTTATTTTTTCATCAAATTAATTGACAGCGATAAGTTGAACATACATACATACAAGGTGTCCCAACCTTCTGGAATTATAAAATTGTTCCTATTGTGTAAATAATATGAAGATAAGATATATATTGGTAGCTTGTAACAGGTGCTTCGTGCTGTTCCGAGTTTACTCGTGATTTTCTTCATCGTTTTCGCGTTCACTGTTGTCATACTATATGAAATCTTGTTAAGTATTTTCTTACTTAAAAGTTATTGTTTGATAAGAATTGCGCGTGGTGTGCGCGCGCAGTCCTACTCCTCTGTGTCTTGTATTATCCTTGCCGTGGTCTACTTGTGCACGTTTTGGTTAGTCACTGCAATCGACCCTGCAGTGTGAAGTGTGTCCCTTGTTATTAAAACCACTACAGACAGTGGTTTTATTTTCACTTTGGTTTTTTTAATTAAATTGTCCATAAACACAAAGAACAGTAGCGGATTCAGACTTCCTCCCTGGCTTAAACCATCTGTGGTTGTGAAATATTCGGACCTCAAGTTCTTGCTGATCACAGTTCTTTGTTTCTCTGCATAATGATTTAATTACCCCTATTAATTTTTCGTTTACATTTTTTATTGGTAAGACTTTCCCACATTGTGGATCGCGAAACTCTATCGAAAGCGTTTTCTATGTCCAAGAAGGCTGCATAAGCTTTTTTCTCTCTTGATAATTTTTTGTTAATTGCTTCCTGTAAGGTGAAGATGTGGTCCTGAGTACTTCGCCCCTTTATAAATCCACTCTGACAGTTTTCCAAGTTAGGTTCGACTATTTGTCTTAATTTTCGTTCTACTATTTTTTCATAGAGCTTCATAACGGTACTGAGTAGCGTGATACAATTGTTTCAATCCATGTAACTTTTCTTGTATATGCGTACTATGAGTGCTACTTTTCAATCTGATGGTATTGGTTCTTCGTTTCGAATCTTGTTAAGGATATTCAGCAATACTTGTAGTCCAAAATATCCAACATTTTTTATCATCCCAGTTGTTATTCTGTCTTGTCCTGGGGCTTTACCATTTTTTAAAGATTCTTAATTTCTTCTATTAGCTCGTCATGTGTTATTGAGTCTTCATTGTCTTGTATAAGTCCAATGGTAGCGTGGTCTTGTTCTTCTACCCCCCGTTTTATTCTCATTATGTAGTAATTTCTGAAAATATTGTTTTCATCTTTCCATAACTAGGCTAGCATCCGTTATTAATTCTTCTCTCTCTCCTTTTATTGCAGATACTTCTTTATTTCTATTACCTCGACAGCTCTTTATTACTCTATAAAAAACCTTTTGATTTCCTTTGCTATCTCTTTCTAGTTTTTCACCAAAATCTGTCCAAGATAGTGGCTTGGTTCTAACTACTAATTCTTTTACTGTCTTCCTTTGTATTTTGTATTGTTCAAAATTCTCATCATTCCTGTTATTTAAGTACTTCAGCCAATTTGCTTTTTTCTTTTATACTTCTAACCTATTTTCTTGAGTCCGCCGTGCTGTCTCTTATTTTTGGTATTTCTGCTCACTCCACATATTCTTAGCTGCTTTCAGTATGCTAGTTTTAAACATTTCCTATAATTCTTCCAGGTTTTTATCATTCCAACATTTAGATTGCATTTCCAATTCACTAGTTACTGCTTCTACATATTCGCTTGCTGCTTTTTTGTTCTTTAGTCTGTAGGTTTCATTTTCTACTATGTTCCGGTTACCCTCGCCGCTTCTGTTCTCGTAGTCCAAAATATCTTTAATTTTTGCTACCTGTAGGTAACGAACGCTGTTGATTTCGGGTCCTCTTCTTACATGTACGTGTTATCGATTTTTTTTCTTTTTCGGTTAATATGTCGATTATTAATTCCTCGTTCCTTGTAGATGCCTCTCGTATTTGTGGATATCTTTATAATCGTAAAAGGTATTTGTTACTATCATGTTGTGCACTTGGCAGTAATCCAGAAGTCTCTTTCCGTTATTATTTCTTACTTGTTCGCCGTGGCTTCTTATTGTTGTCACATATGCGTGGTCTCTCTGTCCCACCCTTCCATTGAAATCTCCCATTATATACATTTGTCCTTTACAAGTTTCAGTTACTACGGTAAAATCTTTCCAGAAACATTCTTTGGCTTCTGCTTTCTCATTCTCATTTGGTCCGTAGGGTACAGTTATCGTTTTTATGTGATCTTTTTGAACTCTGCTAGCATTATCCTTTCTGTTATTGGCTCCCATTTTTGTAGTACTATTACTCCTACTCCTGCTACCTCTTTATCTTTTTTGTCGACGCTACTATACAGTAATAAGTGTCCATTTCTTAGTTCTACTTCTCCTTTCCCTTTTCGTTTAGCTTCTGTTATTCCCAAAATATCTAGTTTGGCTTTTTCGAACTGCATTTTTAACTCCTTCTCTTTACCATTCATTGTTTTTAAGTTCCACGTGGCCAATTACAACCAAATTGGCCACTTTTAATTTGCTTCTGTCGATATCCTCTGTCTCACCCTTGTTCGTGTGTTCGTATTTCTCAGATCTCGAATCTTGTCCGTGCTTAATCGTTGGCGTTGTCCCATCCTGTTTGTTATTCAGCTTTTTGCTATTTTTCCGTCTTTCCATTGAATGATATTTTCTTTCTCATTGTCCCATCTCCATTCACTGTTATCTATGATTAATTTCCTATATCTCGCTTTGATAAATTTACCACTTTTCTTCTCTTGTAGTGCTTTTCTTTTTTCTTATTTTACCCTGTATTTCCCTTTCCTTTTTTGTTATATCGTCATTGATAAATATTTTCATTTCTTTATTTCCTTTTAATTTACTCTTATTTCTCATATTTGATCATCTTTTGATTTTTTCTGTAATGCTTTGTAGTTCTACTAAACAGGTTTTAATTCCTAGTTTTTTTGCTGATTTAACTTGAACTTGAAAGTCCAATACATTTCTATAAAGTTCTTCATCTCTTCTTTGGGCATGGTTTGATCTTCAATTTTGATAGTTTTTCCTTGTATTACCGCAATATTTCTTCTACTCGCAATTTCGATGTTTTCTAATTTTTCGCTTATTTGTTTGATCTGCTTCCTAACTGCTTTATTTTCTTTTCCGATAGTTTCATTTTCTCGTACTATTTCTTTCATTTGTTCTAAAAATTGCTTATTCTAATTTCATTCACTTCCTTGCAAAGTGTTTGTAACACATCCATCATTTGCTCCAATTTGTTTTCCATTTTATTCTTCTGTTTGTTCTGAACTGCCTGTTCGCCCAGTCTGTTTGGTCGTGGTTTATCTACACTGCGATAAAAACGTTTGCTCAGATCGTCTCTTCGGAGGCGTGGTTCTTCTCAGTGTTTGTTTTGTACTATTCGTTATATTTTACTTACGGTAATTTTCTGTAAATATGGCGCTACTAACATTCAAGATCTTTTTTAATTAATAAAAACACTCGTAACCTTTCAAAATTTGGATTTGATTACAGAGCTCTTTTCACACACAGCTGATCACAATTAAACGCAGGACCGTCATGCAAGGGCCGTACTCTGTGCAAAAGAAATACAATTATTTCTAAATTCAAAAATAAAAAACACTCTCTTTCGAACGTAAAAAAATTATTTCATTTTCTTATTAGCAAAAAAATAATTAAGTAGATCCTACAAAACGTAGTCATTTTCGAGAACGTTAACCCTGAGATTCATTTAATTCACTTAATTCTTTGATTTTAACAAATATCATTACAATATTTTATATGCTAGTGTAAGCAGTGGTGTAATTACTTATGCCACTTTGTGTATACAGTCCCTGACCAAATTACTTGAAACACTCAATATTTTGTAGTTCTTTCACAATAAAATATAAACTATACATGTATTATATCTTTTATTTATAAAATCTATTGTAAACATATGTAACATACGTAAATATTAAATAAGTAATTAATATTTAGTCCATAACCCATGATTTTTAATAACACCCTTAATTCTTCGGGGCATTCTTTCAATGCAAGATATGATTGTCTCTTTTATATCTTCATCGTTCTCCCATACATCCTTTATATTCTTCATTAATATTTCTTTTGTAGGGTTTTCTCTTTCATATACCTTACTTTTTAGTCGATTCCATACGTTCTCGATGGGATTCCGGACCAACGTAAAAGAGGTATGTGATTGTCTTCAAAGAATTTCTTAACCTTTTTTGCCATATGGCAAGGAGCATTATCTTGCATAAATATACGCCTTGTCGGTATGCGACGTCCTGGCTTAAAATACGGTAATAACGTGTTTTTTAACACATTTATGTACTACTCTTGACGCATTGTACCTTCTACAAAATACAAAGGGCCGGGTCCGTCTCCACTAATCATTTCCCAAATTATTACATGCGGAGAGTGTTTTACAGTTCGAAGAACCGTGGACTCTGTGATACGTTCGCAAGGTCGTCTACGAACAAATTGTGCTCGCTGCACTAACACACAGAGCGAACACTCGTCACTAAAGAAAACCTATTAAATAATGCAAACATTAATTCAGTAAAAATTATGTTGTTAAGTTATTCACCTTTTTCCAATTCTCGTCTGTGAAATGTCGATATTCTCTTGCAAAGTTGAGGGCGAGCAGATTTCATTTTTTCTGTTAAACGCGGCTTTTTTACAGGTCTTTGGCCCATTAGGCGATTTTCGCGCAATCGGCGCCTGACAGTTCTGCTCGAAATCTCTATTCCTCTCTCTTGTAAATTTTTTTGAATCATTTTCTTTTAAGTTTCTAGCTAAACGCGATACAGAAGAAGGAGATACTTTCTGTAATTTTGCAATTTCTAGTTGTGAATGTTTGTTTGATTGTAGAAGAGCTTGAATAGCGGCTTTTTGTTCACTTGTTAAATCTTTCCCGGGCATTTTCTACAAAAAACCTCAAATATTTAAATTTTTTCAAATTCCAAATAATTAATTAAGAGAGAGATAGAATAACAATTTTACCTTTGCAATAACGATATATCAATACAAAACACTTAACGATACTCCACAACTTAGCTTTTATTCGGTTATGACGAAATATTTTAAAAAATATCGATGCATTCTCTAAACTGTGAACTCGCTAAATGTAAGTTGATAACTGAAATATTTATATACACGTACTTTACTCTTCTAAATATCATTTCTCTGGTATTTTTATTTATTGATACAAGAATCTAGTCCCCCTATAAACAATCGGATTCTAAGCAAAAGAATATCACTATAATAGGATGGGAATTTCCAGGCAAAGGGTTGATTTATGACATGTTTCAAGTAATATGGCCAGGGACTGTATTTTCTTCTTTTACTTGGTAAAACGTTTATGGGCATGTGTAATAGAAATGTATGTAAAAATTATTTCATGCTTAATCCGGACTAGATTTTGCATACGAATGAGCCCAATTTAGTATACGTAGTATTGACTTCGCATAAATCCAACAATTCGATGCGAATCACAAAACCGATAGAAGCAAACGTACATGTACGTAACATTTTATTTAATGGGAAATATGTATCCCTGGATGATTAATGCCGACATAAATTTGCGTCTTAACGTGAGTTTACTTATCGATACGCGTCGGGAGAGATCCGGGAGGTAGCAAGGGCAAATTTCCGATACGTAAAAAGGTTTTCCTTGCGAGTAATTGGATGCCCGCCATTTCGCGGAAGGAAAAACACCTCGCCGCGTACGAAATCAATTTGGAACGATATTAAATTGTCGACTGCGGGCGCGGGAACTTCTTCGTTCCAAAAAATTTAACGAAATAAAAGTCAAACAATGGAACGAAATGCCTATTCGTAAGGCAAGTGGCGTCCCCTAGATGTCGCTATTATCGTCCTCCTCAGGGCGACGTTAGTTTTCCATCCTTTTTCCTTCTCTTTTCCCTCTCAACGCCTCTCGAGTCGAGTTCGTGTTTCTTTTTCTCACTTTTACTTCGAATAAACAAAATGGGGACGAGTTAATGCAATTTTTATCCCTCCGATTAACTCATTTCGCCGGATGGTGTAACGCTGAATATATATTTTCTTTCCTCTAAGGCGGTCGCGATCCATATTCAGCGGAACAAAAGCCGTTTTAAGCGTTTTATTGTCTACTTTGTACAATTGTTTCTCGGTAACTCGTTTAGAAGAGAGGGATGTTGTTATTTTAGCTACCGCGTTACGAAATTGAATTACGCAGCGATTTTTAAGTGTTTCCGCAGTTGGTATTTAAATGAGGGAAGCATACCAATGTTAGACTTATTCCTTTCGCTGGTTTTAAATATATTTATTGATGTTATTTATCAATAAACGATTAATTGATTGCGTGGTTTGAAATTAAGCTTTTACTTCGTAAGTCATGTATATACATAGATTTAGCAGAATTTTCGTGCCACCTGTGTACATGCTAGAAAAAGATAGTTGCACATAATGTAACGCGATCGCTTATCTGATACTACACCAAAGAAAAAGATTTGCTGATTCAACCAATAACTGGTTCACCAGATTAACTTTTGTATTTTAGTATGCTCAAACCAGTCGAAGATTTTAATCGTAATTACATAGAATTCGTTGCACTAGTTGTGTTAAAACAACCTACAATAGTTCATTCGACAATTTTTTTTGTTGTTGCCTGAAGAATTTATCCTTTTGAAACAAACTAGAGCATATATAACAATATAACAAACGGCGATAGTATGTTGTGCAAGCTTAAAATGCTAGTAGAGAGAATCCTTTTGTAGTTTTAAATTCAAACGAAACTATTACTAAATCAATCTTTTTGTTGCGTTGATCTAGATATATAACATATTTTGCATCTTCTTTACCTATTATTTTGAGTCAGTAATGGAGGTTGATACGAGGTAGGCGCCATAAATTGTCGGCCTGATTTTCTTTTCCCCTAGTGCACAGTGCATGTGCGAACTTCTATTTCTCAGATCGTACAAGTTGGCGTCTTATTTTGGAAATTTTACATTTTGTTTTTCTCTTAACTTATGTGACAAGCTCTTAAATTTCAGTCAGACTGTATAGTTTCGCTTACCTTAATTGGTTAAATCTTTTGTCTATGTTTCCCTTTAAAATGTATCGGTTTAACCTTCTTTCGAAAGTTTTTGACATTTTAGTTTATTACGGTACTCATGTATGCTCCAATAAAATCTCCAACAACATATTTTATTTACTTATGGCATTTCCTTTTAGTTATTTACCTTCTTGTTATTCTTTCTGTTATTTTGGTTATCGTATGCTTCATTGGATCTGCTTTTCGTATTAACGGTAATTTTCTTACAGCTAAAACTTACAGTTAAAATTAGTCTTTTATTTTTCCTGAAGGTTTATACTTCTCCTTTTCCTTGTTTTAGTAACCCTCTGTGTCTTTTCTGTTTACATCTAGTTAAGGGGTTATGTATCGATCAGCTGTTTGCGAAGGTGAGAGATCTAGGTACGTTCTGTAAGTTCTTCGTGTAGGGGGTCCGTTCAAATTGCGGGCACGTAGCTTTCTGTTGTTTCTGATCATTTAACTGCTACCGGCTCCTTTGTTATGTTTAGTTTTTTCTTTAATTGATGTTTTATATTCATTGAACCTTATGTACGCATTGCTCCATTTTAAATCTTCAGTCTAGCATCTTCGGTAATCATAGCCTGATGTGTTTGGTTCACATAGCATTACGACGTATTTCCGAGTAGGCGGAATTGTATTTCCGACCTTTTGTCGTGGAACAAGATCACTTGTGGTCCGATTGTTGAGATGTTAGTATCACGGTAGTGTTTTCTATTTTGTGATATTTGGAACGATACTGTCCACGAAACTGCCGGATTCGTTTGGGAGATTTTATTAGTCTGTGCAATAGTCCATTTATATCTGGGTAGCAATGGCGAATAATTTCGGCTACGAGATGTTACGCATGCATGCAGTATACACGTTACATGTAACAAATTAGGGAACGTAGTTTTAAGCAAGCGGCCAGCACGAAGTATGGCTGATCTATCACTTACAAGCATTAACACTTGGGATATCGAAATTTCGTACTTTTGTAAAGTTGTGACGAACCATCAAAGTTCGTCAGACTTAAAGACTGTTAAATTTAGAAAAGATATAAAAAATTATATTTTATTTTCACCTTTTATAACCAGTCTTTAAACGTTTGTAAACTTTTATTTCATTTTATTAATTAATTTTTGAAAGAACCAGAACCGACTATTTTGAACGCAAGTGTTTATGTTACTGTTTATATTGAGCGTTAGTATACTTATTATGTAAGTTCAATAATTGCGGGGTTTGTGCAACAGCGTGCTCGTAATCCATTTCACGTACAAGGTCGAAATACGCCAGTGACAAAAAGTAGTGCGTAACACATGAAATCTGCTATATAAACCATCCAAAATATCATTGCGATATCTTATGCTGTCCGGCCTTTTAGCTGAGCAGAAGGACTCCCCGATTGCGCTCTGCAATCGTCGGTATTATCTGGCTTTTGCGAAGTTCAGGCGACAACGTCGATATCCCGCAATTGTACGGATTTACTGGCCTTTGCGAGGTAGCGATACCTGTTTGCGTACAATTCCGTGTGTCTGTTTGCCGAAGTCGTAAAACATCACAAGTCCGTAGAGAGCCACGCGTTTTTCTTTCCCGTACTTTAGCGAAAATAGAAATCTATTTAAACGTTGCATAAAGTCCGTAAATCGATGTTAAACTATTTATTTTCTTATCTCACAAACAAAGCCCGTGTAAATATTTAATAGTTTATGTGCATTTGTAATTCTTTCAATGTAAACGCCAGAAGTTTATTCTGTATTTTGTATTCACGACCGGAATCATTGTAAATATTGACAATTCCGACGTTATATTCTTTGTTATTTTAAGAATCCGAGGGATATCTGTTATTTTATTATTTTAAAGAATTTAATTTTGATTTCGAACGTGTAAATAAATTTGGTTAAATATTACTTGCTTTTTTCTTTGATGAACCTCTGGACACAAGAGCATACCATTCGGTAAGATTCGTCAATGTGCACCGTGCTTGAATAAGATCACAAATCACACCCTCTTTCTCACTGCAACCGCAAACAACTTTTACTCCTCTAATTAATAAACGCGTGGTGTTTGTTTATTTCTCGACAGCTGATTGTATTCTGAGTCATTTATGATGCTCGTGGCGAAATTTCGTGGTCGAAATTGGAACTATAGGATTCCTGTCGCCGATAAGCACAACAGTATATTACTTACAATAAGGAATATTGGTAGCAAACAGTTTGTCTACATATCATTTAAGACTTCAGAATCAGTTGACTAATTGTAAGAAAGTGTAAGATAAATCATATTATTAGAACACCACCGAGATATACGATAGGACCAACACATCATCACGCGGGAAGATACCGGGAAGAACTCCTCTTCATACTTCACCCGTGGAAACCTCCGATATAACATATATAAATATTGTATATATATTAGTAGCAAATACGAAAAAACCATTATTCAAAAGATCTCGTGTGAGGTGTTTGGTATGTAATTGGGATTTACTGATTTGGAAACGATTACAATGCGAAATATATAGGGTTCTTGACCGCGCTTTTTCCATTTGTGGTTTGTGCTATTGACAAGTTTTTCGAACTGTTATCGTTTCCAAATCAGTAAATCCCAATTACATGCCAAACATCTCACATGTGATCTTTTGAATATTGGTCACCAAGCAATAATTTTGACAAGTTATTTTTTTTTACTCATATTTTCGCGATTGTTATTCTTTTCGTTATTGTTAGGTTTCTTCCTTCTTAGATATGTGCATAGTAAATACTTTTATTCGTACGGAGAATGGTATTGCCGGAATATCACCCGTCTCTCTGCGTGCTCATGGTCTGGCACTCGCTTTACGAACTTTAGCAATCACATACTCCAATTGAAAAAGAAAACGGGCGCTAGACTGACGTTAAAAAGCAAATTTTGACTTGTTCATTGCATCACTAGTTACCAGGAAATCTCATGAGACGTTTTCCTTCACTATACTGCCTACTTTTCTAAAAAGGTTAATAAAATCAGGGTTGAAATCGTAAATTAATTAATTATGGCGGTTTAAGCCAGTAGTCGAGGACTGCTGTCCTGTCAGAATCTGGAGCAATATGATTTGTTTAGTTCTGTAGAGGCGTTTGCAGCTACTAACTCGACAAATATGTACAAATGAGGATATCGTAATTAGATTTCCTCATGGGTACATGTAAACATCTATTTCGTATATACGCATATGTTTTAAAATATTGAAATGCCATTACCTTTCACAAAGACATAAAGAAGAATAGTAAAACTGCGAAACGCGCGTCTGTGTATGGTGGATAGGTGATGGCTTTTACGATTTCAATTAATTAACTATGGCGGTTTAAGCCAGTAGTCGAGGACTGCTGTCGCGTCAGAATCTGGAGCAATATGATTTGTTTAGTTCTGTAGAGGCGTTTGCAGCTACTAACTCGACAGAAATTTGTAAATGACGATATCTCAATTAGATTTCCTCATGCGTACATGTAAATAAATCGGGGTTGTTTAGATTTTGTTCTATTGTCGTTTCTCAATTTTTACCTTACTGAGATTTTACCAAACACAGAAGTAGTCTAACCTCTAGTAAGAGTTAAGCCGCAAAGTATAGTGCTTTTATCCCTTGTCAGATTAATGGTTTTATTCCTTACCCAGTAAGAATAATTAGACCTGATTTATACTCGAGTCCTCCAACTTACATTAAATCTGAGGAGGGTCATGTAGTGCTACCGAGAAATTATTCCAATAATGGACAACAAACTTGGAAGTTTGTATACACTTAATATTAACATAGAACTACAACACAGGATTTTCATTACTAGACTTAGGATTTTATGAAAAATGCATATCTTGTATTTTTTGCATATACGGTATGCCTACTCTTTTTCATTTCAACTTATTTACTATTAAAATCTGGGTAAAAAAGATTTTTTTTGCATATTTCTCGTACTTGTTTTATATTTTGTTAAAAATTGCATATTCATTCATAATAATTCAATTTTTAATCTTTCTTTCTACAGCAAAATTCAGTTTTTATGTTATAATTGTATAAGTTAATATGATATCTTTTATAAAATAGTGCATATTTTTAATTCATATCTTGTATATTTTTCTGCATATCTTGCATATTTTTCTTCATATTTTTGTAAAAACATCTGCATATTTTAGCCGTTTCCTTTACATAAAATCCTAAGCCTATTCATTATAAAATGAACCTTATAACATTTAAACAATCATCAAAAAATAAAAATACTTTTCCCTTCCTTTTGAGTTAAGCAATTTCCATTGTCAAATCTAAAGATGAGTTAAACAAACGATATTTTAAGAACCCTACATAGTTCAAGCTTCTCTTACTTGCCTAACTCGAACAAGGCTCGAACTACAGCGCCACCGCGCCGTGCCGTCGAGATAACAGATGTTTTAAGCAGGTTTCCACCGACCGCATACGTTCCGAAAAGATTTGCCTCTCTAATTCGGGAAAGGGGACGTTCGGGCCAATTACGAGGCCAAAAATATGAGGACGCAGCGGCAATGTTTAAAATTTAATTTCCGAAGTTGGCTCTGAACTCGGCGGGCGACCAATATTATTTCCACATAGTACTTAACATCTGTGTGTGTCCGCATTAAAATTTAAGTGAGCGGAACGAAATGAATAAGCGGGCGAAAACTATTAGTAATATTAACGGGCTCACGCCGCCCGGGTTAAACGGCGGCGGTAGTTGCGACGGCGCAAGCTGTATGCGGCGAACCTGGACAAGCAGACATTCCGAGATATTATATTATCTGTAGCTCACTCTGTTCCATTACGTTCGTTCGTGTAATTAATCGTACCGTGGCGAATACATAGTAAAGGAGGGATATTGCGCTTATTTTATATCTTCAATTTGACGTGCTATTGAATGTGGAACTGGTTTTATTCTGCTGGTTGTGTTTTAGTTCAAATTTTTGCTATAATAAATTACTCGAGTATTTCCTGTATAAAAAAGTTCTCTATGAGATGGTTTTTAATAAAGCGAAAGAAAAAACAGACATTGATAAAACTGCGGTGAAAATTTCACCATTGACTAGATACACACAAAAAAAATGTTTTATCTCGAGTGAATTTATATCAGTTAATCAATTAATTTGCAATCCCATCGAAAATGCGTATAAGACGCCTACAACAGCATTATTTTAGCGTATAACAATTTTATTCAAACGTATTTCTATATTCAAACCGCCTTCAACCGACGTGTAATAGTATACGCCCATGAATCATTTTATTTAGGTACAAGTTGTGTAATTTGAATTACATTCATAATTCAATAAAATATTAATTAATAAGTAATTTCATTAGGAACTGATCGTTGTATGCACATCATATTTCTACCACAGTATCTTGTATCCGCAGGTAATGACAATAATTAACAATTACGCATCCATTTTCGCGCTTCATTTATGCTCCATATGTTACGATAGGCGGAGCTGTAATAAATATCCAATAGTTTATATAAGAAGCGAAGTTTTCGCTTCGAGACGGTAATTCGCATGTTCTTTGGACTTTTGTTGGTTGTTAGTAATATCCGTAGACGGGCAAAGTTGCCCAGACACCTGCAGCCTTTGCCTGCTGCGCACTCCTGTATGATATTGAACACTCACGGCATCTTTTCTGTCGATCTTTTTGTTGGAGATTCCTTGAAGTTTAGGCAGATTGTCTAGAATACATACTGCAGTACGGATGTATTACTGGTTTTCCTCCCGGATCCCGATTAACACCCCACAACAGTTCCGAGCTCACCGTCATCGAGGTCATTTTCACCCGCTTGAACGAGAATTTCCCGACTGAACCCCGCCGAGCAGCGGGTCAACCGCACTTCTGTTAATGTGAGTTAGTTTTAAGCCCATGATTTTTTGTATAACAACACAAACTATAATTAGCATCATTTATTGTTAGTTTAAGCTGCTTTGTATGACTATTTGGTATCATTTCTAGTTGTGTATGATCTTTAATTAAAGTTCGCATCATTTAGTGCGTGCTCGATCGATGAGTTAGTTGTCTAATTAGTTAAGAGAATCAATGTTACGCCTGGTGCTACTACCGCAACATAATTTACTTTAGAATCATATATATTTATTTGTCATTGCAATTAATATTCATAGTTCACTTTGATAATTTACATATATTTTTTTTAACAATTAATATTTGCCATTTGATGTCTGTCTTAAATTTGTTGGAGACTTTGAATTTAAAACCATACTACACGTTCGATCCTTTCGTACCTCCCTGGAAATTCTGAGTGCTTCTTGAGAAGATTTTTACCGTCCAGCGAGGCAACTAATTTGCATTCAGTGGCTACCCAATCTACCATCGTCTTATTACCCAAGAGTTCGAATACCGGGTCATTGCCGTCGTGAAGAATATGTGCGTGTGCAGACCACGCCTTCAGCAAATATTTAATAAAGTTATAATTACGTTGTTTTATTGAATCCTTGCTTCCTCCTTCCTAGATCGTACCGTCATTATTGAAAATATTATTACCAGTAATCTCGAACTATATACGATAATACTTGAACTTGTTTTGTAATGCCAATGTATGTCAATCTTTTCATGCTTTCAACAATAAATGTATTTTTATTTAACTACAGTTTATTAGAATTTTATTTATGAAATTACTATTTGTAAGTTCTCGTGCTCCTAAAGGAATTGGAATTTAAGACTGAGCGTGTCCGTTCGATAATTACATTAAGTAGACTCTGGAACTGTAGCAAGAGTTAAATTTAACAAGAAACAAATTGTAACCCTTTCTAGAAAATAATTTTTAATCCGTTGATGAAGATTTTTACATTTATGGGAACTGAACCATTTTTTATCTGTCAAGGAATCTCGTGGTTACCTTATTTAATCTTAAAACATATTCTTCGTCGATTAAAGCATAATATCAAAAATTTTGTCAACATGTTTATACATGGTTGAAATTAGAAAAAAAGACTCCTTCTGACGGTGTCAAAATCCAATATGGCGCCGATAAGAAATAAGAAAGTTGATGACAGCTAGAAAGAACCGAAACGCCATGACTACACCACTAGGTAATAGATCGAAGGTGGTCTTGAGAATGCGTTTTTTAGTTTTTTTCTACCAGGCTAAATAAAAGTACTAGAGGTAAAAGTTAGTATCGAACGTCATTTATCACAGGTCTATTTTCCTTTCGGGTTCATAACAAATCTGCTATAATAAGCGAGATCTCCATGGTGAGAGTCGAAAATGAATCAGCCTGTATATCTTATTTATGTTATGAAACTGCTAAAGAAACAGAATTTAAGCAACAGATAGCCATAACAACGTTGCCACAATATCTCAGATTACTGCTTTGATCTGGAACGGTATACATAATTATGATGAAAGCAATTCCTTTGGAAGAATAATTACATGGAAAAAGGAAACAAGCACACCAAATTTTAGGATCAACGTTAATCAGTTAATTATTTCGAACGCAAATTTGACGTAAGCAGTAATATTTGCCTGGTTTAAATTAACACCAATTAATTTTATAATCACTACAAAAGCAAAATTCTCGTACAGATCTCGTCTAATTAATATATCTGCCAACAATGCCCAAAATCACGGCCTCCTTCGTGAACCGTAACTACGTTTAAAATGCGGCGAAACAATTCGGTTGCGTTCCGAAAACCCTCTCGCTCATCCCACTAACTCCGCAAATTATTTACGCCTTTGCGGCAGAACCGATGCCGTTGCTGTCTAAGTCGTCAGCGTCGCGGCAAAAACAATTTCGCTTTAATATCTGACGCGAGGGCGTGCTGGCTGACTTGTCGTGTATGCATGAGTGAAGGATTTACGTCGCAAGTTTGAACTTGTTGTCAAGGAACATGTGCGTGCGAGCTACTAGCGAACTAACGGAACTACTAACAATTGCCGCACGGGGTACGTAAGTTGTTCTACGCAAACACCGTCAAGTCCAACAGTTTCCTGAAGGCAGAGGGAATAAGTAAGTGTGTGGTGGTGGCAGTGATAGTTGATGATCGAGTGTCGTGTGGGATGAGATGTGATAAAGATTCAGCGGGAATTTTTTTTTTTGATGGTGTAGTAGCAAATGACTGGGGAGCTACTCGTCTAGGATAAATATTATGTGGAAAACAGTTCCTATGATACACAATGAATCAAATTCTTACAGTTATTCCTTAATTATGTTAGTAATTATTACTAGCACATTTACATGCAGACCTGAAAAGAGGGGGGTGCAGCCGGTACATTGTTCCGGGGCTCACGAAGGTGAAAATTTTTAAAAAGTCGAGTTGTCAGAATAAGATGTCTATGTGATCTTGAATGTCATAGACGAACTGAACTGTTAATTTCAATGCTGCAGTGAATATTTCTGAGAGACTGGTAGATTCGGCGGGACGCGACCCTTTTTACTGGAGCTAGGTCGAGTCCAATTAGTTCGTTTGTTACTTTTTAGTGACGCTTACTCCTAGGCCACGAGGGTTCAGTTTTCACTTGGAGAAAGCGTGAGGTATCAGAAAAGATAACCTGGGGTTACTTTTTAAAATCAATCCTTTCAGCTAATCGAACAATACGGTTCCTGGAAGGTGGATATCTTGTGGCTCTTATACAACTCGGGTTAGCACAAATACCAGCTCGCTGCCATGTCTTCTTGGTTAATTATTTGGCATAATCAATGAAGCTAAGCATGTTAGGAATTCTGAAGGAAAGAGCAACCGCTATGAATGTGCAAGAATGTGATTTAATAATTCTGCATTGCATTATTCACCAACAAAACTTGTGCTCTAAGTCCATTCGACTAAAGAACGTTATGGATGTGGTAGTAAATACCATCAATTTTATTAGATCCCGCGGTCTTAACCATCGCCAGTTTAAAGCATTTTCGGATGAACTCTCTTCAGAACACGATGATGTGACATACTATTGCGAAGTAAGGTGGCCAAGCAAAGGCAAAATGCTAAAAAGATTTTATGACCTTAGAAAATAGCTGATTTTATGGAAATGAAAGAGAAAACATTGCCGCAAATTGGTGATCCAACATGGTTTTATGACTTGGCATTTCTGGTAGACATCACAGGACACTTAAACAACCTGAACTTGAAGTTTCGAAAACAAGGGCAATTGGTAAATCAGTTGTACAGTCAACTTAAAGCTTTTCAAAACAAAATTCGCTTGCGGGAAACACAAATGAGAAGTAGAAACTGTTTTCATTTTGTAACATTATCCAGTCACGAAAACATTACGGTCGCTATGCCGAAGAACTGAAACTACTGTCAGAGCAATTCACTGATCGGTTTTCCGATTTTAGGAATATGGATAGCACTTTCAATATTTTTGTAAATCCGTGTAAGTGTAATGTGGAAGATGCTCCGCTTCACCTACAAATGGAGTTGATCGAGCTTCAAGAAGACTCATATTTGAAGTCTAAATTTGATGATGTGGAACTAAGCGAAGAAAAGTATCCACAGCTGAGAGTTTTCGCAAGAAAAATAATTTCCACATTCGGAAGCACGTATAAATGTGAGCAGTTTTTTTCAATCATGAGAATTAATAAAAAAAAGCTCGTACTCGGCTTACAGATGTTAATTTAGAAAACACTTTGCGCCTATGTACTAGTGATATTGACCCCAATATTGATCATCTTGTTTCTCAGCATCAAACTCAAGTCTCTCATTGATTTTCATTTGATTTTTCTATCTTTTTTTGTTAATTTACTTTTTATATGTTTGATTTATGCTATTATAATTAATTTCATTATGCTATTATAATTGTAATAAATAAAAAAATGTGTGAATTTTTATCGTCTTTTTATTCATTACTACCTACTTATTTCTTACCTACGGCCCGCGACCTGATTAAGTCCCGAAATTACGCCCTCAGCTAAGCAAAGGTTGCCCATACCTGTTTTAAAGCCTTGTGTAAAAAGTTTGGGGGTTTTGTTGGATTCTGATTTGAAATTTAATAAACACATACATTGTCTTGCTCGGTGAGCGTACGCATTATTGAAACTTATATACTCTAACAAAAATATGTTAAATTTGAAAACAGGGAAGCTACTATATGAAAGCTTTGTTTTGTCTCAAACAAATTACTGTGACATACTGTACGACTCTTTTATTTCGAATATTTGTATCCGTAATTTACAAAAGCTTCAAAATTCATGCATTCGACTGAGTTTTGGAATTACCCGCCGGGCGCATGTGTCTCATAAACTGGTTGAATTGAGACGAGATATTTATTTAATAAAGTCAGATACAGAACCGATGTGCACAACATAAATATTAGGTTCAAAGGTACGCTTACGCCTCCCATACACGAATCGCAGTTTCTTAAAGATTGTTTCACATATCGAATTACATGCATCTATAATAATATACCCACACAATATAAGCAAACTCAAACACTCGAATTACTCAAGAGAAAACTATTTCAATACCTTCTTCTGCTCCAAAGTTAGCCAGTAGGCGCTTGGGTTGAATATAATGGGCTGTAATATGTAGTCGGTTACTGCACTGTCTCTCAATCAAGAACTAAATGTACTACTAAGTTTGAAGGGACATTAACATTTATTAGTAGAACTTTCCGGGTACGGGAATACAGTTTTGGGGCTGACTAAAAGTATTCTGTAATAATTTTTAGCTTTTTCAGCTCACTTATAATTTATAATCAACTTATTTTTTGTGATATTGCGATATACCGTTTACAATAAATGTGTTGCTTTTGTATGTGTTATCTTACAATGTAGAAAAATAAAAAGATGGACTAAATTCTCGCAATCTCTTTCTTGAATAAATTAGGCGACCCCTTTCCTATATTTACACATCTTCAGGCCGGAAACTAGAAATTAATAATTGAAACGAATAACAAAAACATTAAAATGGATCGTAATAATGTTGCAACAAAAAATATTGTAACTAGTCTATAAACATTACAAGAAACGCATCCACAAGTCATTACAAATAAATAAGGTAAAATTCGTTACCATTCCATCAAATCGTGTTATAGCATCTAATCTAAACTACTGCTTTATTGGTATTAGTGCATAATTATGTAGCCTATTTCTCCTATTAATGCCATATTTAATTAAATTTAACCTTAGTGGACGCCATCTAATCATGTATTCATAAATGTTTAACCCTATTAAAATTCCACGACCGTTTAACATGAGGGTTTTGGATTCAATTAGTCTGGTAAGTCGAAACACCAAAGGATCTAAGGATTTAGAGATTAAGACACAGGAAAATACCGCATGGGAAACACGTACGACAGGGGTGCAAGCTGTACGACGCGACGTGTCGTATGCATTTAATTAGGATTGACTGTGTGCTTTTTTTTATAAGTAAGTGTTGTGTAGTAATGAATTATTAGAATATTTCATCAGAAGTTTAGAAACCCTGTTTATTTAACTGTTTTATCTAAAAGCTTCTTTCCTATTCATTCTTTATAGCCTGCACGATTGCTGCCATCAAAAAGGCAAAGGTCTACGTCGTATAGGTGTAAATTTCTCAGTGAATTCGTTACTTTTCTGTAAACTTAGGCAATATAAAGGACGATAGAAGCGCACGGGCTATAAACGTTCGCACGATAATTTTCAACAAATCCGCGCGAGCGAATCAATTTAACGCATCAACTTGTTTCGAACGATTCGAACGTGTTCCCATGAAGCTGGCCGCGTCATATACCCAACCCAACGCGGCGCGCGAGGTGTTAAGTTATATCTAGCGTAAAAAAGAACTCGCTTATTGTTTTTTCGAGGGACCAAACGTTCTAGGTGGCTGTAGATGTAGTAGGAGTGGATTCCCGGCACGTCCACCTTTATAGACACTATTCCCGAAGCATCTGAACTGAATGTCCAGGTAGTCGGAATTCGGGACATGAATACGTAACGCCTCCTCTCCAGCACGTAAAGCAGCTTGTACATTGTCCGAATGCCGATCCGATGTTACCCACCCAACTACACAGGCGGCTGTTGCGTTGTTGTTGTTGTAGTTGGAAGCTCATTGCTTATTCGACTGCGTGATACCACGTCGGAGGTAGTTGATAGCGAATCTGGAGGAATATCATCGCCGAAAACACGTTGTGCAGTATGAAATTCATTTCGGAATGCATTTTATGGTGCGCATACTTGGAACTGTGGTAGTGGATTGTAACAATACAATACCGATATTACACGATGATATTTCCCCTCAAACAAGGACATCGTCCGTTTGGCGATTGCACGTACCGTGTCTGTTGGTTGTTGTGCTTGGAATTTATAGATTTATGCATTATGGAAATAACAGTATGATTTTACAGTTTAGGTATATACTAGGAAAGAAAGGAATTAAACCAGATTTGCTGCGGGAATATTTGCAAGTTGGTAACTAAATCACAGAAAAAATAATAATAACTAGGCCGGGCACAGAGAGCTTTGCGCCAGGTTAGAAGTGAGGTTACCGCGCCCACGATGCGACGTATGTATGCAGATGAATCGGTACGGGCTACCTCAGCAAATGAAATTATTGATTTATTGCAACAGTTTCTCATCAACTCTTCACAGCGTTACGTTTTTTACGTTCCCTAGAATCATCCCTAGAAGAAGAATGGCCTACACGGTCAACGGTTTCAATCGCCGGAAAGTGCATTCGATGTCTTTAAAATGGCAATTTCGCCCGTCCCAATAGGTGACTGCGTATAACTGCTTTAACAGCTTTACTTGCTTTCAATTCCCGAAGAAAAATAGCTAGTCTTCAATAGTAAACTTATTCAGTATTCAAGCGATACTACAGCTGCATAGATCAGCCACGTCTTTCAGTCCGTGGGATGTATTATCATAAGGTTTATTTCACCATTTATTATTACCATTGTTTTGTGTATAAAATTTAATTTTGAAAATGAAAATTTAAAAGGAACAATTAATATTATCTGCTTGTTCGTAGCAATCTGGCAGATAAAGAAGATAAAGTTCATTCGTGTTTTTCACAATTTCGTAATTTCCAAAAGCGTCCTACCCCTTAAACATCTTTTAATAATAACCAAGGGGACCATCATCGTTGCCGCATATACGGAGGGTTAGTATTATTTAATTAACCGAGTTACAAATATGTTACGAAATAAAATCAGATCGTGCTTTGCCTGCGAAGTACACCGACCTTAGCTAATTGACGCTATCTGATATACTCTCCCTTTAGCTCGGGTGTCCGGATTGTAAGGAATGATGGTGAAGGAGGTGCGGGAGGGGGAGTCCGAAATTGTTACTTTGTGCAAAGGTGCCCTTGGAAATGATATCAGAAAGCGAGGATGAGGGGGAACGTGGCGCCATCTACATGCGGCGAACGAACCTGTGTGTTCTCCGTCAAAGAAGAAAAGGGAGAAATTACTCCTCCTCATCCTCATCCAGTCAGCTTCGCCCTCCAAAATAAAAGAGAAACTCGTACGACATGCACGTACGTACAGCGAAAAAGGAAGGCTGACAAGTAGTCCTGTTTATTTGCATAGATAAAATAGCGCTGGCTTGTTGTTGTTGTTGCTGCTCTTGCTCGCCTGTTCGTTGTTGTTGCTGGCGTATCATCGTGCAGGTATTCAGAGGGAGACAAGTGGAAATTCGAGCGGAATATTAAAGAATTTTTGGTGCCCGCTGGGAAAAACATGCTGTAGCGACTTATTAACAAACTGTCCGTAATTTGAATAATCGCGCGATCGCACGTGCTCGCTTCCAGCTGATTATCGTTCCTGTTAAAATTGGATCCGTACAATTTAGAATCAAATTGTGACTGTTATTTCGCGAGGAGAATGCAAATTAGGTTTGATAATATTTCTCCGGGACATACAATTTCGTTTGTCTGGAAAAGGATTGCTTTTGGGAGTATTTTTAGACAAGCAAAAAGAACTCTTAGTTATAAACGAAAGGTGTTATCTACTACACGTGTATATCATTAGCTAGTATTGGCAAGAATTTTGGGCTATGTTAGGTAATCGTAATATATTCGAAATTAGAAACAAGGGGTTTATGTCTGGTGAATTCCCTGGCCAAGGCGGTACTCGTAGATTTTTCAAGATACCGCATTACGCTTTTTGCCTTATGACACGGTGCATTGTCTTGCATAAAAGTATATGGTCCTTGAGTCGGATCCAATGAACCGATATAAGGTATTAAATAGTTTTATAAAACTTTTTGATATTGTTTTTGTTCCATTGTTCCGTTAACGAAATATAGTTGTTCCGGTTCTTTTGTCGTCATACAAGGCCAAACCATTAGAGATGGAGAGTGTTTAATAGATTTAATCGTACATGCTTCTTTAAAACGCTCTGAAGAACGTCGACGTACAAATTGGGGGGGGGGGGTGCTCCCAATTCGAGTGTACTGAATCCAATGGTGCCAACCGTTTTTAAAAGTTAGCTCGCGTTCTCAAGCAATTTCAATTTAGAAGTGTTAGGCACAAATAACCTTCTGGAACATTCTGGAATTTTCTTGAAAATCTGATCAATCGCCGAAGAGCTTTCTGGAACCTTCGAGAATCTTCCATGGACCATTCGTGAACCTTCTAGAAACTTTCATCCACGCTACTGCCACTTAGTCAAATGGGTATATAAGCGGCGCTGTCTTCAGAAGCTAAAGTGTTAACATCTAAATATATTAAAGTAAATAACCCAACCCAAAGTGAATAGTGAAAAATTATAGATTGTTCAGTGTATTGGCTTGTAAAATCAATTAATTTGAAATATCAAAATTGGATAAATGTTCTAAATTGAATACCTTTTGTTACCTGTGTGGAAAATTTGTAATTAAGACCACTCGGTGTAAAATAAGTGCTGAAACCGCTGATTTGTATCAACAATATGTCTCACAAAATGTTTTTACTGATGTGTGTTGGACGCCGTCTATTGTTTGTTCAACATGCGTTTTGAATTTGAATAAATGGACAAAAACCGGAGCCGGTATGTTACTTGGTGTTCCGATGATTTGGATAGTTCCAAGAGAACATGATCCAGCTGAATGCTATGCGTGCGTGAATTGTATTGACGGTATGAACAGAAGAAAAAAATTTTTGAAATATATTCCAACAACATATACTCAGTTGTCGTTGCCACATTCAAATACAGTTCCTGCTTCAACAAGACCAATTTCAACAGAACAATCTGAGTCGTGAGTATTAGAAACCATGAAAACCGAAGAAGCAGGCGTATCAATGTATGAGCCAATCAAATGTCACTGCGCCATGCAATCACGTTGAAATTACGCAATCTCGTTTGTATAATATGATAAGAAACCTGAAACTATCAGTTTTGGCAAAAGACTTGAAACAAACGAACATTTTGGCAGCAGATGTTCGAATATACGGAGCTATCAATCGTCATCTTCGTTTTACAAAAAAAAATTATGAAAAATCGACTGAATCGATTCAATTTTTTTCAAATACAAATCTCCCTTGGGCGGACAGCGACGGTGACAACATTTTTGTCCACTCAAGGGGAGTGTCCATTGATGAGAAATAAAAAAAAACTCAGTTTGTACGAATGGGCATATATTCAAAACAAAATCCAAAAATAAAGCCTAATATATATGCTACAATAATTAACATCAGTTATTAAAAAAGTCCGTAATTGTTGTTTGTCTTTCTTCTGCAAATGTCGACATCGTTTGAAAATGTGTCTTTCTTCGTGGCAAGAACTTTTAAATCTTCAATTAATGGAAAGGCCTCTTTGTACGTTGCAATATTTCTCCCGTTTTGGTTTTCTGTGCCTCCTTCATCATCACCGTATTCGGTTATTTTTATCAACTGGAGCATCTATTACAAAGCCAGATTTTCGGAAACAATTTTTTATCGTTTCAGATGTTACCCGATTCCAAGCGGTATTTAAGAGATAAATTACATCTAAAACGTTGATACTTTTTGTTAGAACACTTGCAGATTCGGTGTTATCGATTCGGCTAATAATGTGTGTTAAGATTAGAGATCTGTAGAAAAATTTCAAATTTTTTATTATGCCTTGATCCAAAGGCTGACAGACAGATGTACTGTTCGGAGGTAGATAAAACATTTTTATATTTTCCAGTTGAATATTTTTTGGATGTAAGACAGTATTATCTAAAAAGAGTAAGACTTTCTATTTCTTAATTTGCATTCTTCTGTCAAATACTCGAAGCCAATCTGTCATAATTTCTTCCGCCATCCATGCCTTTCTGTTGTGTCTCCAGTCTACTGGCAGTTGATTCAATTTTAAATTACGAAATGCACGTGGTCGTTTTGTTCTCCTTATCACCAAGGGCCTTTCCTTTTTGCTCTACATATTGACACAAAGCAGGATAGTGATACGGTCTTTAGATAATTTTCCTCCAGTACATGTTTCACCTTTAAGACTCAGATTTTTCGAGCAGCGCTTTGAAAAATAAGTCGGTCTCATCTGCATTATAGATGCAGTCAGCATTGTAATTTTGCATGATCGAAGGCAATTTATCCAGGAAATTTTTCACGTCTGCTGGGTTTACATCGGCAGCCTCTCCAGATATGCTTCTGTATGAAATTCCATGACGCTTTTTAAATTTTGCTAGCCAGGCGCACGACGTTTTAAAGCTGCCCATTCCCAAACTTTCTGCGGCTATTTTAGCTTTTTCTCTAATCATTGTTCCAGAAATAGGCGCGTGCTGCTGAAAACCACCGGAATGTGATGTCATGTCACGGTTACCAATTGATGACACTAAACGTCTTTTTAATCCAGTTGAAACAGAATTGGAATTAAAATCCCGCAATAAATCTTTCTTTCGCAGAATGTCTGACATTTGGGATTTACCTATGCCAAAATGTTTCGCAATCTCTCTTACACTTTTTTTGGCTTCTTCAGAAAACTTAATATGTAAGTTCTATCTTTTCTTTTAGTGGCAAATTTTTTTTTTTGTGCCATTATAACTAAAAATTGCAATAACACATACATATATGTATACATATGCAACTAAACTTAACTTTTTAACTGATAAATTTACCTACCGAATTTATGTAATTGTAATTGAATATTTAACGTATAAGACACTTATATACGCAAACACCATAAGCACAGTAGTCAAACTGAAACCGCAAATATTGGATCATACTGTTAAGACGGGGATTTACCGCCGGAGATCCACCGTTCAAAATCATGTGTTCGATTTCATTAGCATCAGTGGATTCAGCATAATCACACAAATGACATTAAAACTCTTTGAAATGTGATTGAAAATGTGTAGAATGTACTGAAACACATCGTAAATACACGAAACTCAACTACAAAAGAAGAATTACAACAACGTATTGAAGATGTATGGCATAATAGCAACGAGATTTAAAAAAAACAATAAGAAGCTGTATTAGCAGCATGCCAAAGAGGATTGAGGAAATAATAAAACACAGAGGAGGATCAAACAAATATTAGTAAATATACGTTGAAATTATACTTACTTGTATGTTATATGTAATTAAATAACAATATTGCCAACATTACCAACTGTTTTTTTTTTTTAATTTTACCCCAAAATCATAATATCTTTGAATGGTGCTAATTCTATGGCCAGAGATTGTAAATCAGTCGCTGCCTATCCGTACAACAAGGAACAGCCGCAGGTAATAGGAAACTAATTGCTGCCCATCATAAAAGATAATCATTTCAATTTAAGTGTTTTAAATATTTGACGTAGTTATAGTCGCCATCCGCTGCCGTCGGAGAAAGAAAAAGATAAGTATCCCGCTAAATTTCCAGCTCATAAAAATTTCAAATCTTCGTTAACAAGACGATCACTGTCTTGTGAACTTTCTGACCCTTCTTCAGTACGGCACGGCGCGGCAGCGAAACTTAACAGCAGCCGACTTCACGAAGTTAAAAAGTTCTTTTTCTTCGCGTCTCCGTTCTCCTTATTCCTGGAACCGGTAATCCCCCGGAGATCGAGTGAAAGGAAACGATTTTTAACTAGATTATTACATTAGCAGAGATTGAAAAACATTCATACAAGGTTCATCCATCATAAGGCGCAAGATGCTACCTCTGATGCCAATTTTACGGAACGGCAATGTCAGTACAGCTAGAAGTTGCTTTCTTTTGATTTTTCTTTTTTGATTTGTGGAAGTTTATTGACTTTGGCGGAGAAAGTTGGGATGTTGATTTTTTAAAAATGCTGCTGTTGAGGATTTGTTCGTACATACGGACGAGGTGTTCATTACAACCAGATATTTTTTCTGGAAGCTGGTTTAAAGTGCTAATGAGAGGAAGTAAGTGGATACTGGCTTTGTTTCTTATTAAATAGTTGGGTAAATCGTACCAACTTAAAAAAAAATCCCTTTAGACTATGGTAATAGCATAAAGATTCTGGATTTTCAAATTGACAGCATATTGAACTGGTCCGATCATATCGAGGAACTGACAGCTATTCATAGTCTCGTTCGAACTTTAAATGTGTGTACCTGTAACGCCGCAAGAATGATATATTTTGCAAACTTACATAGTGTAGCAGTATATGGAATCCAATATTGGGTGATGTCTACCTGAGAAGAGAACAAACGTGTAGGTAAGCGTTTATAGAACTAAAGACACTTAGCATAACAAGTGCGTATATTCTCAGCATTGCAAAATACATGCATAAAAAGCGAGAGTATTTTTACACAAACGATGAATCATACAATTACAACGAAAGCAAATTTTTGGGGCATAAGGGTGTATAATAAATAGAGTTTGTTAAAAAGGTGGTGCCGGCAGTGGCGCACCGCATAAAAGTAGGTACGTAATATACAATATTAGTGAAAAATAATATTGTTACCTTTTCCTGTCGTCTTGTTGTCCACTGTGGCAATTGGCAACCGTCCTGGTAAGCTGCGTAGAATTGCAACATCAGCAACGCTTCCATTGTCGATTCATTCAGCCGTCGACGTTGTTGTGAATACGTTGTCGTATACTTTGAAAATGATCGTTCGACATCCAGTGAAGTAAGATTTGCAAATGTCAGATATTCCTTTTCCTCATCTGGGCACTCTTGATTTCAGTTATAGACCGGACCCTTTGTAAATCGGGATTTTTCGTTAAAATTGTATCAAATTTTTGAGCAACATCGACTCCTATAGCGTTCGTCAAGTTTTCTAGAGCGGCTTGTAAATTGCTTATGCAATTTAATGCGTCTCGTGCAGATAAGTGACTCTTTTCTAATTGCTCAATAACTTGTGCAACTTCAGAATAGTTCATGGAAATTTCATCTATTTGTTGTTGAACGTCCGGATTGGAAAAAAGTTGCTGACTATCTGGAACTGCTGCAGAATCATTTGAATCAAGTTTCAAGATGACATTTTTCACTTGTGAAAAATATTTCTGATAGTAAGATACTGTCTGGTCCCATGTTCCCTATCGAATAATGAATACACGGATGTGTTTGGGAGATTTGATGAACACTTTTTTGGTAGATGCTATTAACTTATCCACCATCGGATACTTCTTTCGAATGGTTAGTGCTACGAGGTGACATGCGTGTATGAGGAATGATATGTGAAGAAGAGTCGAAAAGCATATTTTCAACATCCTACCAACTTTCAGCATTGTTGCGGTTCCGTCAGTAACGAACATTGTGACTTGGGTTCCTGTGATACAAAATTCTCTCAAAGAATCTTTTATTATTTTGACAACGGTTTCTGCATTAGTTTTCTGGATCCTTTTACTGGATAACAACAATGAAGCTGGTGGACCATCACGTTTTAAAGGAGGCGCTACAACATGAACGACGCTGTGTTTCTGAGCATCAGTTGTTTCATCTACACATAGGCAGATTCTCTTATTTCTCAACTCTAGACCTTATAGAGACACATTTTTGCAAACGAGTGATATCTATGATATCATACACTCATTTGCAAAAATGTGTTTCTATTATTTTCTGTATCTTTGCAATGACGTCGTAACTGAGCTTTTCTGTATATCCATAGAAATACAATTTTTTACAAAGTTTTTACGACTTCTAAGATTATTCAGGGCTCCCACTCTCTGTTCTTTATATATTATATTTTCGCAAAATATTCCTTCTACTTCGTTTCGTCTTTTTGATGTACATTTGCTTCTGTAGTGTAGATTTTTCCACAAGCCAGAAATTTTACAGTTTTCACTTCGCAATATTAATGGCCTAAGTTTTCTATTACATTTTCAATGAATTGTACTGGATGTAGTTTTTGTACTTTACAAACAAACATTACGTTAAGTATATTCTCGTGTGTGATGCTGTGGAGCTATGGTATAAGTTAGATTAGAATAGTACTCTAGGTGGTTCTTGACCTATCCCATTGCGACCTTTTCAGATATATCGTGGTTCCTCCATCATTAGATCAATTACTTTAGCTTTGCCTTTTTCACCAGACCTAGCAGCCGTGTGAGTGATTCCTCTACGTAGCCCATTCCAAAGAGCTGTATTCCTGTGTAGTGCTGCACAGCAAATGGACGGTAGTCTCTTCTTCCGCCTGGTAGAATATACATTCTGTTTCCCTTATCGGGCCTAGGTTGCTCATGTGTTTCTTGAGCATATAATGCCCTGCTCAGGCCTACTATTGTTTTAACGGACTTTCTGTTCCTGCTTAGTAGGTCTGCTGTATATTTAGGCCCGTGCCCAATCAGAAATTGCTCGGCCTGTCTCTGATCCAGGTCAGAGACAGACCATATTCTTCCACCAGCTCTGAGATTTCTTACCCTTCCATTGTTTAGTAATTGCTTTAGTTACCATCTATGCTATGCCCTACAGAGTGTTTTGGGTCTTTGTCAGCGTTTGACGAGCCTACGTGGCCTATTTCGTCTGCCTCGACATTCCCTCGCTGACCTTCGAACCCTGGTTGCCCAGCCTATTGAGCGCGTTTATGCAGTCCCATACCAGTTTCGACTTCGCCTACGTGGAGTCCAGTGCTTTTCTCATTTTTTTGACTGTCTGAATAGACAGCAATAGAACTTCTTGCTTGTCTAATTCTTCAATACACTCCAGCACTGCTGCTATTTCGGCTTGAAATACTGTGGCGCTTTGAATTAGGCTTAGTGATCTAGTTATTTTTGGTCTAATCCATAGGTTTTGCAGGATTTTGACACAAATTGCATTATATGGCTGCCGAAAGACAAAGACGGGTTGGTCAAGATGGACAACCAAACCTTTACTAGAAGTGGATACCAGTGACAAGGTTCCTTTAATACTGTATTGATTGTTAAATGGTTATTGTTATCTGTTTCCGCTACGTCACATTGAAACACGATTAACATCTGTTTGAAACGATTCACAGTCCGTTTTGGCTCGAATGCTTGAAAATAATTTGGCATTGTCAGCAGACATAAGCATTTCACAATATCGAAGGAATAGTCTGCTATTCCAGAAGTTGCAACGTGCCTGGTTGAAATAGAACTTGTGTAAGATACTTCGAACTCTCCGATAATTAAATAATACCCCATTAAAGAGCGTAATGGCTTTGCATACCCAAACGGCTTCCGCTTCTAAAGAACGACGTAGTGATCAATCCGCTCAAATACCTTCTAAAAATCCAAGTAGATCGCATCAACTTAACCTCCTCGATCTACTATATCAGAGGCGTACATATATAACAGCTTCCATTGCATTCTGCGGTTTGCTATGCCTCTCCAGTTACTAATCCTCTTCTCTTTCAAATCTTCTTCTATTGCCTCACTTCACCTTGTCCTCGGTCTACCGCATTTCCTCTTTCCTTCTAGTTTCTTCTAAGCTACATCCTTGACTTTTCTGTTAGCCTCCATTCTTGCGTGGTGTTCCAAGCTTTGTAACCTTTTTACTTACGCAAATTGGCAGAGAGAGTAGAGTTTTGTGTTCGTCCTTTTTTCTCAACCAAGCTACGTATTCTTTCCTCAAAAGATCCTCCGTGATATTTTCCTTTCCTGGATGTCTTCAGAGGTATACTGGGTGAAACAGGCTAAGCTGATAACTGTTGAGCGTTGGCCCATAGATCCATATTGCTTAAGTAAGATTACTCCACGAAGTTCTGAGTGAAAATGCGCGAAACGAATATGTAAGTTTTAAAGACATTACGAAGGAGGAAGAGTATTCATATTTGTGGGATAATTTTTTTTCAGGACAGTGTATACAAAGCAGATAAAAATTCTTTCGAGTGTGCGCGTTTGATTATATTCATAAAACGCAAATTAATAACAATCATAATTTAGGAAAAGAGCTGCTGGGGGATGTAAAGGCAAGAATTATTACTATTATTCAAATTGAAATGAAATCAATTATTCAAATTGAAATTTCGGCTGTCAATACTTATCGTTAAAGTTGTTATCGTACAATTCCAAACAGCCCAGAATCTTTGTCAAATACCGTACAAACTCAATCGTTTAATTCGGATCAACAACTCCGGGCGTCACAAAACCGAACGAATTCAATTTTCCCTTGTGGTAATCAATGGGAGCTCGATTTTAATAACTAATTGAAACTAAAACTAAACCCAGACCTCCGAATAACTTCTGCTCTTGGTGTGACATTTGTTAATTCCGCTCGGCCTGGCTTCGTATACCGCTGAGACGGCGTTCAGTTTCAATTATAACTTAATGGATTTTGTTGTTGTATAAAGGCCGTTGCGGTACGGTTTCAAGAACGTTTGTCCTCTGTCTTTTCTTCTGCCTCTTCTGTGGGTGTTGCTTGCTTCTTTCTCTGTGTGTGTATACGAGCGCAAGCGTCTTTGTAAGCTGCTCCGTCCGGAGAAGTAAACCGAACAAAAGGAATCCAAGTATCAATTAGCCACAAAGGAATTTCCTTCTGTACGTTTCTTCTTTGCTTTGCGGGATGTCACGCGGGGATGTAAAATAATTATTGTCGTACAAGCTGAGCATTTGGAGAACAATTTGTAGTTCTGTAATTGTAGGATTATTTTCACGCTAAAATCTTCATTTTCGATCGTTTATTGAACGTTTAGTATTATAAAATTTATTGTTGGTTACGACCATTATTTCTATTAGATAATGTAAGAGAAATAGAAACAAATTTATTACTATAACTTTTTGATTGTACATACGTTGCTTGGAGCAAAACTGTTTTGATGCTTCTTCGTTAACCCATCTATGCCGGAATTTTTTTTTTTATTTTCGGGTTGAAATAAGGTTTTTCTAAGTGGAATAGACGTTTTGAACATACTTTAGTACATATATTTTAATTTTGCTTAAAAAAAAAGTGATATTTGAAGGTGTTCTTTTTTAAGGACGTTAGGCACATAGGCGTTAATTATTTTTAAAATTTTATTTTCTGTGATAACTAACGCTGGCCACGAGCGGTACCGCGCAGTAGCGTAGAGTCGACCAGGCCTCGCGTTCCACTAGAGTTATTCTGCTAATAGAGATGTTTGCTGCCGCAAATAATTTCGCTCATCTTTTAAATAGAAATTAAATAACACGTGCTTAAACACTTACTATTTTAAGAGTCCTCCGTGAAATCACAAAGTGAATAATGTCTGTTAAATATCTGCAACATTAGATATGTTTTAACTGTTGTTTCGGCAAAACTAGTACGGCATGAGGAAAAAATGCGTTTATATGCAGAGAACGAACGTTCTACATCTAGTGACGTAATATTTGCGTACGTAAAATAATCTTTCAAATAACTTAACGATTCTGTTGACACCTTCACAAATGTGTCGTAATGTGCCAAAATCAGAATTTTTCTCAAAAACACTTTCAAATTTTTCTAGAATAGAAACATTTTTGCGTCTTCAATCGCGCATAGCTGTGCGTGAACACGTTGCACTATTTGTAAAGATTCTTCTAACGGCACCGCAGGATTTTGTAATTTTTCTATTGCATCTGCTAGCCGGAAGTAATTGTCGTGAATGATTTTTAAATCCATTTTAACCTGACTATCTTGAAATTTCGACTGGCTTTTCTGGATAGCGGCAGCTTCCTTTGTATCGAATTGTAAAACCACGTTCTTAATATTGTCAAAATATTTATGATAATAAAACGCGGCCTGTAACCATGTTCCCCAACGAGTTAGAATAGGTTCTGGTGGCTCTGGTATACGAGGGCAGTCTGTGAAATTCGCGAATACGTTTCGGTGATTTAACAAATACTGCTTTGGTATGCGCTATTAAAGCGTCTACCTCAGGATAACATTTTCTGATACTATCCGCCACAAGATTGAGAGCATGAATTTTACACGTAATGTGTAACAAATCACTCACTAACATCAAGAGTTGGTTTGTTGAAAGTTCAAACTTGTCCAATGTATTTAACACTAACTTTGAAATTACTTCGGCAGTACACTGTTGTATTCGTTTGGAGACTAATAGAATTGAAAGTGCCGATTGATGAGGTTCCAATTTGCGTGCCATTACATTAAGAACAGAATGTTTCTTCCGATTTGTTGTTTCGTCGACGCATAACCACAATTTTTGATCTTTCAACTCCGATTTTATTTTTTGTTCAATATGTTCGCGCGCAGATGGCACAATTCTTCGTAGCGATGTTCGACTTGGTAATTTGCACTCCGCATAGTTATTCCAAAAGCAGATAAATGGTTCCTTGTCTAGTAAATTAAACGGAATATTACATGCAATAAACGTGACGCATAAATTAAATATAAATTTTTCATTGTCTCGTGCGCAATTTCTTTTTGAGACATGCTTTTCACTATTTACGTCTCGTAGACAATGTTGTCTGGACCAACACATTAACGGGATTTTACGGATTACACATTTAATTTTAGCACCTTCATATATTAAGTCTTGAATTTCTGCAATAAGTTTTCGAAGTTGTCCGACCGCGGTCGTTGTGCTGACGAAATCATAATTTTTCTAGGACAGATAAACAATTGCGCAAATGACCGGCAGCGAAAATGTCCGTACTGCTCCGCAGACGAAGTAATACTACCGTTCCTCTCGGTCCGAACTGATTCTACGCCGATGCGCGGTACCGCTCGTGGCCAGCGTTAGTGATAACTAACAAAACATTCCACATGTAAAGCAACCTTACACTTTGCACACTGTTTTTGCACTTTCTTGTGACATTGTCTACAACGCGTATGCTTTTCTTGTTTGATAAGATATTGTCAAACTTTGTTTCGACGTTCTCCAATGAAGAAGGGCGACCCCTTTTTCTGCAAATTAGGTACCACTCACTGTGAAAAGTAGTACTTGGACGTCCATTCTTCGAAGTCTTGACTCGAAGCTGCATCCGATTATAAAACCAAATATTTCATTCTTCAAATCTCGTTTTGTGTTTGATAATTTTGATGTTGGAAGATCCAAATAGATTTATTTAGTGATTTTTATAACTTTATCGTAGAAATAATTTCAGATTAACTTGAATCTTTTTTAAATTTTGTCGAAGAATTTTTAAATAATTCTTGTTTTCGAAACTTGTTTATCCCATCTCATTTTGTTTTTCAATTGAGATCCACAGTTTACTATCTGAATTAAATCAATAACTTCCTCACTGTTTTCAGAATCCATCGAAAATACCTTTCGCTGCCATGGAGATGATATATCGAAATTGTCAGGTACAGTAAATTAGAATGGTTACCATAACTATCAATATAATTTAACGAATTAATTAATTTTCAAATGAAGAAATATAATTGAACTTCCCGTTAATGAATTTTGTTTCTGGTACTAAAAGTTGTTTGCCAGACTCAACGGAATACGCTTTCAAACGTGAGTAAATAAATAATAATAATCTTTGAATAATTATCACAATAATAAGATTTGTTTTCAAGGTAAATGTTTATACAGTTTTTAATTTGACCCAGAGGTATCGATTTATTTCATACGGACAAAAAATTGATGACATACATCAAATGTTGAAATAAACAAAATATCAAAAATGCATTTAGTCATATTCCTTTGATAGCCTGGATTTCCTACCAACAAACTTCTTCTTTTTATAAAAATATAGATAAGAATCCCAATAAGAGGAATTTGTCCTTTGCAAACGAAGATTGTTAAATATTTTGGTCAACAACTGTCTATAAGGTGTTATAATTTATAATACTTAAAAAAGTCGAAGAAACATAATTTTGAATATTTCTGATATTCTGTGGTGTTTTCTTTTTCATCGTTAAGTTGAAAATATAGATTTGTTGGATTTTAACTTGAACCAACTTAATATGTCGATATTAACTTCCTTCATACAGGCTGGATTGTTAAAAATTTTGCTGTCTGGATTTAGATTTGAGTGAGATTTAGTTGGTGGACGGCCGGCTTGAGTAGATTCGGACCGACAGGATCCATGTTTGGTGTGCTCTGCTCTCAAACTTGCAGTTTGTATGTGTACGTGTAATCCGAGGAGTGCCGGCATCAAATCAGAAACAGACAGCGTCATGTGTAATACTCCAGACGTCAGTTCCGACATCGATTCGCGTTCTGGAGGTGGTCCTGAGAGAGATAGGAAACGGAATGAAACAAACAAAAGGCGGCTGCAGGCAAAGCCCGATCTAACGAACTCCACTACAACTATTGCAGGTGTATACATATGTATATTGTATACATGCTTCTATAAAGGGAGTCGTGGGAATACGACGGAGATGTATATTAGTTTACTAAGCATAACGAGAACTTAAACACAACATTTCGCCGACGTAAAGTACAAAATAAATATTAACTATTGTATTGGTTGTTATTCTTGGAATTTTAATTTTTGTTATCTAAGAAAAACTAGGATGCAATTTGAAATAAATTCGATTTACGATTGTTTATCAAAAGAAGGCGATTAGTTTCTTGATAAGCGTACTTATCGATGTACAGATCTAAAGATTAATCAAGAGGGATTCCCAATACTGTAGTAGTTTCTATTTTGTCAATGACCTTATAGATATGATTAAGGTAAATAATTTTATGATGTTTATTTGTAAAAATTATAGAAACACTTAAGGCAAAATTTATTCGTAATACTGTATTTGCACCGCTTAAAAATTGAAGTGGGTATTTGAAACAAAAGTAATTTTTTATTGTTTTTTTCTGTTTTTTAAGTTTTAGACAATTTATTTATGTACTTGAAACTATTGTAAATAAAAAAATATTATCTAAAGTTTTTTTTCTACTAGATAAATAATAAATTCCGGTGTTCTTAAATTAAGCACACTTCTTTTGGTTTTAATATCCTTTGTTTGTCTCCATATATTCAATGGAGGGATGTTTAACAGATATTCTATTGATACACTGTGCTATCATCGATTTAGTGCAATATAATGACCAAAAGTGGAAAATTAGTGTCGTCTTAAAAGCGGTGGCTCTTTTAAAAGGTATGCAAACGGGTTATACCAAAAATACGTGCTACATGTGCTTGTGGAATACCCGTTTTGCCGGCGATCAATATAGCGAACGGAACTAGCTTTTACGCGAGGAATTTAGATTGCGACAAAGCAACATTATTGAGATTCCACTTGTGCCGATCGAAAAGGTTTTGCTACCACCGCTCCACATCAAACTAGGAATTGTTAAAAATTTCATAAAAGCATTGAACCCAGAAGGAAATACATTCAACGAATTGCGTCGTATTTTTCCACGGTTAAGTGAGATGAAAATAAAGGAAGGTAGATGTCTGAATCTGAATGTTGATCTATTAAAATTTCATTTTGTATTACGAGGGTAAGTCAAAAATTACTTACACTTTTAGTTCTACAACTGTATAAAACAAAGATAGGTGTACAACACATACATCATTTTTCGATATAGTCTCCACCTTTAGCAATGCACTTGGTCCAGCGAGCCACAAGCTTCCGTATGCCTTCTTCGTAGGAGGTTTTCGGTTAGTCGTGAAGCCACTTTTGCACCGCATCCCGAACATCTGTATCTGAGGCAAATCGACGACCTCTCAAAGCTTCCTTGAGCGGTCCAAACTGATGTTTAAAGAAGATGTATCCTCACCTATTTGCTGTAAGCATCTCTCGAGCTTGCTGAATGTTGTCGTCGGTGGTCGAGGTTGACGGCCGTTCAGCTCCCCCTTTTTGTGTTACGCTCGCGCGGCGACTTTGAAACATTTCGATCCACAAAAAACCGCTTTTACGAGATAAAGCACTGTCTCCGTATTGCGACAAAAGTCTCCGGTGAATTTCAGCACCTTACACCCTCTGACCACAAAAATCGGATCATTGCTCGTTGTTCCTCTTTGGTGCAAAGTAATAGCGGGGCTGACATGCTTATGCTGTTGTAGCTAACAGACAAATGACGCGATCGTGATTAAATTCCGCACATATGACCACAGAGGCGCCAACTCAATGCATGCGCAAGCGGCAGCCACTACGATAACCTTCAAAGCTTGTTATGGCGAAAGTGTAGATAATATTTGACTTACCCTTGTATATTTATTTTACAGGAATACTTAATGGACCGGACACTCGTCGTTTAATGAGGGACAAACGATTTGAAAATGTACTCATTGACATGGAGCTTGTGGCATGGGATTTTGTGAAAGCGGTTATTGACAATGTTCTCGGAATTCATCGATTCGAAAATTGGCGCGTATTAATTGAAGACATGCTCATTGCTTTTCACTGTTTATGTTTTTTGTTAAATTTTTTGCATTCCCATGTAGAAAAATTCGCTGAGAAATCACCAAACGAATCCGATGAGCATGGCGAGCGTTTTCATCAAGTGACGGCGAGGCTTGAACATTGGTACAGCGGCAAAAAGTTACATGCTCTTTTGGGTGGCATTTGTTGTAATTTACAAGAAGAAGATGACGATATACAAGAATCAGAGCAATCAGAGAATGAAAAATGAAAAAAATCAAGAAAATTTTTTTTTTTTTGCAAAAGAATGATGAAAAACCGACTGAATTGATTCAATTTTTTTCAAATAGTTTCTATTCGACGTGTATTCGTCGATATGATGCCTATTCGATCGATTTTCATCGATTTAAATTCAATAAACGGTTAAAAAATTCCGCTTTTTGGGGACTTTGGGCCTAAAATTTTTAAATTGAAATTGGTCGAAAACGCAAGCTAACTTTTAAAAACGGTTAGCACCATTGGATTCAGCATACTCGAATTAGGTTCACCCCCCGGGTACCCAGCTTGTTGCAAAAAAAGTCTCCAATTCGAGCGCAGTGTTATTATCATTTGCGACTTAGACTTTATCGCTTTAAAATGCGTTTAGAAGCCGTCCAACTTGAGCAATTAGTGCGTTCATTAAACGGAGGTTTAACTCAATAAGAAGTTGAACCGGTTGAATCGACACAGTAATATAGGGAGTGCCGCATATACTCATGGTGGAGGGAGAAAGGGCTACAACCGCTGCTGAAGATCGTCTTTTAGTCCTTACTGCACGAAGAAACCCCACTTTCACAGCATCTAGAATTAAAAGCTTCTTCCCGCAAGCTACAAGAAGAATAATTTCTAGTCAAACAATAAGGAATAGGTTGCACACAATTAATTCGGAGCAATTGTTTCGGCAATTATCAACCGTACGACCGAATGATGTGAAAAAAAGATTTTAATTTCAATTGAGTCCATACTTTTACCGCCTATATACCTTAAAATTAAAGCATACGAAATACTCCGACCTAAGGGGAAAGTACTGACCTGCATCACAAAACATATATCATGTGTACGCGTTGCCCAAGAGAATCCATTAACATAGAGTGTCGGTTTAACAGGTTTTCATTCTTTTTGATATATATGATTTCATAAGCTTCCAATTGACGTTGTGTAATTACGTTCTCAATTAATTTAAGGTTTTCTAATTTAATATTATCTCCGATTTCGTCTGCATTCAATTCTCCCATAACGGAAGTGCGCCATGTGTTCTTTGAACTTGGTGCCTGGTTACTCGTCTCGTTTGTTCAATGTAGGTTTTACAGTCTCCGCATGCAATTTTATAAATTTCCGACGTTTCTTTTGTATCCGATTTATCTTTCGGTTTGCCCAGAGGCTTCTGAATGTATTTCGCGAACTGAAACACGTGATTACACCTAGTTCCCTGAAACCTCTACTTATACCTTTTGATATGCTGCGAACGGAAAGTTTCACAAGCTTCTTATCGCAGGTTTCTACCGAAATTAAAGTCGTGGGATTTTTCATACAGTGCGGTCCTAAAGTGCCCCCCTTGCTAACTTTTGAACAACAGAAGCTAGCGCTTTTCTAAAAAAAAGGAAGTCGATTTCTATTTTTTGGGAACTAATTGCTGCCGTTATCGGCAGTTCAATTATGTTTCCGGCGTCACCGGAAGTGACGTCAACTTTCTTATTTTAAATAGAACATCCTGCATATTTTCACGTTTTTTAGAAAGGTAATCGAAGGACGAATCCAACGATACCACATATGTTATACTTTAACTTAAGAAATATGACGATATGTAGCAATAGCGGTTTTGGTAATCTGTTTTTGTTGTTAAGCAAAGCTGGCTAGGAAAGAGGGCCAAATTGTTTCTTGTGACGCCAGGTTGATCTAAAGAGCTAGTTGCTAAGCAAAGTAATCACTAGAGTAACCTAAACTTGCGGACTCGCATAGGCGTCTGTATTACGGGTTAATATAAGAATACGAAAAATTCATAAATAAACTAAACCGGTAGAGAAGCAGGCATGTAGCGTCGACTTTGAATATAAATCATGTTAAACCGCGCTGAGAGAGATTTCGTTTTAGTACCGGTTGAGCTGTTGCAGAGATTAGTCGAACGGTCAAGGTTATGTACTTACGTGTCGTTTTTGAAAATATAGCTGGTGTTTTTTGTGTGTTGTAGTATTATACCAAGTACATAATTAGTGTATCGTTTCATATAGAGCTAACATTTACATACCTAAGAAAACAATGCCTCGTAATAGATTTGCCACTAATGTACATAAGTATGTGTCACTTCTTCCCCATTTAAAATATGACGGTAGTGCAGTTTTTTGCTTAATATGCAATGTTCGTTTGGCTGCATTGGACAGAACTGATTGCCAGAGGCATGTCAATGGCATTAAGCATATGAGAAATGCAAGAACTGAAATACCTTATACACTATTCCTCATAATTTTTATAAATTATGTTTACCTCTTGTAACCTTCCGTTGTCGTTGGTGAGAAAAGCAGCTTTTAAAACGTTTTGGCGACAATACGTTCCAAAGTACCCATTACCCTCACAAACACAATTACAGAATCATTTGCCGCGAATGAAAGAGATGCTAGAAAATGTGTGTAAACGTGATTTGTGTTCCAAAAAAATATGGATTACCGTGGATGAGACGACCGATATAAAGAAAAATAGTATTGTGAATGTAATAGCTCGCGTTTTATCTAGCGAGAACACAGCATCTCGATATTTGTTAGCTTGCAAACGTGTTCAACAATGTACCGCGGAAAATATTCAAAAAGTGATTATGAACGCTTTGAAAAAATTAAAAATTGCCCAAGATCAAGTTGTGATGATTGTGACAGATAGTGCAGCAACGATGTTAAGTGTTGGGCGATCCTTAAAACATATATTTCCTAACTTAATACATATAACCTGCGTGCTGCATGCTTTGCATTTAGTTGGTGAAGTTGTTCGACAACATTACGGAAACGTTGATCGGATGATTGGAAGTACTAAAGCAGTGTTTCGTAAATCTCCTAAACGTTTAAAAGAATTTCGTAAATGTTGTCCAGGTATTCCAGAACCTCCTGAACCAATTTTAACGCGATGGGGTACTTGGCTAACAGCAGCTTCTTACTATTTGATCCATTTTCAACAAATTCAATCAGTTATAATGCGATTTAATCGGAATGAATCCAAAGCAATTAGAGAAAGCAAAGAGAATTTCAAATTCCTCAACTTTTAGAAGATTTAACAACAATATGTACCAATTATACAGTATTACTAGATGCCATCAGAAAACTACAATGTACTGAATTGTCCTTGCAGGAATCATTAGACATAGTGGAGAGTGTAAAAAATAAATTACACACATTAAATGATACGCCAGGATTATGCCCTAGTCAAAAGTTGGCAGATGTTTTAAGGAAAAATCCCGAGTTTAATACTTTAGAGGCCGCTTATAATAAGTGTAAGAATAGTGAACTTTTAAGGGATTTTGAAAAACAGTTTCTACATGCAAATGTAACTTCCTTAGATGTGGAGAGATCGTTTTCTATGTATAAGAATATTTTTCCTTGTCGACGCACAAGGTTTAAAGAAGTAACTGTGGAAACATATGCAATGATGCAAGTTTACAGTAGTTCACATCCTGATGCCTCTAATTTGTTGAATAATTAGCAAGTAAGTTTATTTATGAATTTTTCGTATTCTTATATTAACCCGTAATACCGACGCCTATGCGAGTCCGCAAGTTTTGGTTACTTTAATAATCACAACAATAGCCAAACTGACAAACCTCAATTCCAAAAGCATAAATTATTCTTGTTATTTATTGTTGTTATAACCCCCATTTGTCATCCTTTCGTTCTTTGTTCTCGTTATTATTTTATCTCATTTTAACTTGATTTGTTAATTTTTGTTTCTCCTACTTAATTACAATAAAGTTCGACAAACTTTATTCTAATTAATTAATTATGGTATGTTTGTTTAAATTTGTTAGTTTTTGATAGGCAATGTGCTTAAGTTTCAGCTTTTTATGCTGTTGATTTTACAATAGCCTCCGCATGGACCACGTAAGATAAACTTTAGGTACCTAATTGTAATATTCGGTGAATTTGGCAACAATTACCACGAAGTGGAATATAGTGAATACTGCCCTTGTACAGCCGGAAATATTTGAACTTTGCGCTGGGTAAGGATAGTATAGCGACCTGTTTCAATGGAAGATAATACGATGTGTTGAAATTATTGTACAATTTGTTGCGCAACTACAGCAAATAAGGTTACAATTGTTGCCAGGTTTACATAATATTTAAATTGACCCAGCAATTTTGCATGGTTTGTGCTGAAGCAATCATAGGAGTAACAATACAAAAAACCTAAAAAATAGACATATTGTTTATCAAAAACTATCAAATTTAAACTAACTTACCATAATTAATTAATTGCAATAACGTTCCATAAAGTAAAGGAGAAATAAACATTAACAAAACAAGCTAAAATGAGAGAAAATAATAACGAGAACAAAGAAGGAACGTATGACAAATGCAGGATATAACAACAACAAACAACAAGGATAATTTACGGTTTTGGAATTGAGATTTGACGGTTTGGAAATTGTTATGATTATTTTGCTTAGCAATGAGCTCCTTAGATCACTCTGGCGTCACACGAAACAGTTTCACGCTCTTTGCTAGCCGACTTTGTGAAACAACAAAAACAGATTACCAAAACGTTTATTGCTGCATATCGTCATATTTTTTTAAGTTAAAGTATAACATATGTGGTATCGTTGGATTCGCCTTCCGATTACCTTTCCTAAAACATAAAAATATATAGAGTGAAGGTATATTTCGTTTTTTCTTAGCCGTTATTGTTTTAATTTCAATTATTTCTCTTGATTTTAGCGGCTCTTAGTTACTATGTATTAATAATATATATTAAGTTAATTAAAATGCACCAAGACGTTTCGACAAAATTTTTATTGTCTTCTTCAGAAAATTCTTTTTAATTATTAAAGTGGTGTATAAATATATTCAAAAAATAGACATCGTCACAATCAATACAAATTTTAACATTTTAACATTGTAATTTCTAAAACAAGTAATTTTAAAGTGTTGTGATTGTGACGATGTCTATTTTTTGAATATATTTATACACCACTTTAATAATTTAAAAAGAATTTTCTGAAGAACACAATAAAAATTTTGTCGAAACGTTATGGTGCATTTTAATTAACTTAAGCCGCTAAAATCAAGAGAAATAATTGAAAATATACAGGGTGTTCTATTTAAAATAAAAAGGGTGACGTCGCATCCGGTGATACCGGAAATGCGGTTGAAAAAAATAGAAATCGACACATTTTTTCTAAAAACGATAGTTTCTGCCGTTCAAAAGTTAGCATGGGCGGGGCACTTCAGGACCTAATTGTATAATATTTGTATTGGACTTTCTTAAAGAAGCGATTAACATCAGTAGAAGAGTAATCATTTAAAGTATCTATTTTTATTCAAAGGGAATTTTACCAATCTATTAATTAAGTTGTTCACAGTGGTTAGAATCTATCATAATGTATCTGTTAGTGTTGGTTTCCTTTCTATACATATCTATTTCCAATTTTTTGTCATTTTTAATTACCATACAATAAAGTGATCTTTATGTTTTCAAGTATATTTTAGTTGTGTGTCTTACAGCTACATAAAAACTTAATACCTTTTTTCTATAGTATAAAAGTGATTGCCACGCCTTTTTCAAGAAAGCAAACTTGATCACATGAAAACCGGGAAATTTGCGAAATGTTCTTTGCATATTTTATTCTGTGCTTTAGCATTCTTATTCCAAACAGAACATACGAGACTATTTAACTAGGTTCGAAGTATGCTGGAAAAGTGAGAATATTCATAAATTTATCTAATTCTTTTTATTACACTTATGATAAACAAAGAAGATTAATTTCTTGATAAGTCCAGATGATTTTTTATATTAATCTATTATTTATTTAATCTACAGGGATTCCCAATAGAATAGAGCGGATTGTTGTACTTTAAAGATTAAAATTCGAGCTAACGTAACCTTATCGCTAGTAAGACGTGGTTTGAAGGGGCCACCTTTTTTTGTTAACAAATATATAGCATCTTTGCATATCGAAATGACAAGGTAATACCTTAGTCCATTTTCTAAATAATAAATTCTTATCGTAATTAAACAAAATGTATTATAAATATTTAATGTTTTCTATCAGTACTGCGACGAAGAAGAGAATATAATTCCTTTTTTTAGGGAATTCTCCTTGATCTTCTTTGAAACGTGTCCATATCGAACTATATTCCTACGACTTCCAATTTGTCCTTATATTTATTTTCACACTGTAGTGGGAGTCCTATATTTGCATGTGTCCGAATATAATTGGTCTGATTTGAGCGCATGTGTTAAAAGTGGCAATTTTTTCATCTACATTCCATCACTTTTGGGCTAGTTAGAATAGGTTTTCACATCGGTAAAGAGTGCTGGACACAATCTAGTTTGCTTATGCTTTTCTTCTTACTCTATAGGTATTTACTGTTTCCTTGATTATTGTACAGTTAAATTAGCAATGCTTCGCTACTATTTCTGTTTGACTAAAAGTGGCCGTTAAGGCTTCTATATATCTTGTTGCTTCTATATATGTTGTTACGTGTAAGCTTATTGTACAATATAATTTGTGCAACGTATATGCTTTAACATGTACAGGGACTTTATCAATGTGTTGCACTACATATGGTGCATTTTTAACTCATTGGACAAAATAACAACCAACAATGATTTATTGTTTTTAATACAGCAATGAATAATTAATTTTGATCAAACAAGAGTAATAACAGCGAATTTTGTGCTGAATAAAGTTTAATTAACTGCAGCAATTTCAATTACAGAAGCAAATGATACGTGTTTATTGTCCAAGAATTCATTATACAGTGAAAATGGTAATAATTAGTCCATAGAAATACAATATGATCATAAAAAACGATATCGAGAAGGCTATGATCTTTTTAATTATTTCTTATGTTGGTGACAACCGTTACAATTGCATCTCACAGTTAAGCCTTAACTTCAATACATTTATTTCAACGATTAATTAATATTTCTGTACCTTTGCGAGAATAATCCAAAGTTTTTCCCTCAAAATGTTGTTCTACAGTTGCTCGCAACTCACTGTCGTCCTTAAAACGATTCCTTTTTGGTTAGAAGATCATAATACAGAACCTCCTGTGACAATGGACTCCAAAATCAGTTTCGGATCGTCTCCACACATGTTTAACGCTAGAACCGCCGCACCGGTCAATTTGACCGTCTTTCAATTTTAAAGTTTTTTTTTCAATGGAATTAATTCATGTGACTTTTCCTAAATTTACTTTGGCAATGCTCTCCCAAAATTTTGAATATTTTGTAGAACTCTAAGCGGTAAAGGTTCTTTATATGAAACTGTTTTATTCACAAGTAAAGAAAATGTTTGCACTTTGACAGTGTATCAAGCCAAAATAAACAAAAATGTTCTCCTTCTAAGTACGCAACATCCAATAGTTTCGATTGATGCTGGTACAAAGAAAAAGCCAGAAACAGTTTTATACTATAATAGCACAAAATATGGCGTTGACGTAGTAGATCAAATGGCACGAAAATACAGCGTGAAGGCACCCTCAAGAAAATGGCCAGTCACACAACTCTCGCAACAATCCAATAACAACGAAGAAGACCCTCAGGAGGGAATATCGAATGAAAAATGCAACAAGAACTTACAGGCTGGATCAAAGACAGATAAGCAATCTCGCAAAAGACGTACATGTCAAGAAAAGAAATGTGAAAATAAGACTTACGGTAGATGTAAGAACTGTAATAAGAACATATCTGGAAAATGTGGATTTAAAGTAACTTATTGCAAAAATTGTAACGATATTTAACATATCAAAGTTAAGTTAGAAGTTATTTTTATATTTTGTCAATAAATATACACTTTTATGCAAACAAATTATACTAATTAATAAAAATAGTCGAAACAAAATTGAGTTTTAGTCACCGGTCAATTTGACCGGGGCGGCGGTTTGAGGTATGAGGAATTCTTGGTGGTTCTAGTGTTAAAAACAAACGCGCACATTCTATCCGACGTTCAGAAAGAAGATGCGGTACCCATTACTGCTAATTCCTTCACCTTCAAACGGCGATCTGCTAATACCATTTCTTCAATAATTTAAATATTTTGAGACGTTATCAGTTCAATTGGCCGACCGTGGCGCTCATCATCATCAAGGGATTCTTGCCCCACACGGAAACACTTTGCCTACTTTTTTACAGTGGAATATGAAGGAGATAAATCACCATAGACACCGTCTAAACGTTGTTTAATGTCATTAGGTGTATGCCTTCCTTTTGTTAGAAATTTAATGACCGCACGGTATTCAATTTTCGTTATCTGAGACATTTTCATGCACTAGTCACGTTGCCTGGCTGGCTACTAAAAACGACTACTCTTCGAGCCGTAATATGTATAGTGTAGGCCTCGCACATATGCACCTACGACGCAACGGAGGTTGAACATGTTAGAACCTGTATAAGCGTGTCGTGAATTTATGGCGCCTACCTCGTACCTATTGCTGAATGACTTGGGATTGATCTTGGCGGATATTTTACATGGAATAAAGAACCTTCCTTGAAAAAGCTCCACTACAATACCAGATACACATTTCTATTTTTTCTTCGGCAATTTTAATTAAACTTGATTGGAAACGTTTTTGTGATAATATTAAAATGACGCACTATTGAAGCTTGTTCCGATTACTGATTTCAGCAAAACTATAGGAACGGAATGATCCAAACAGCAGCAATAAGTGGGTGTGACCATAATGATGAAAAATAAGATCTGAACTCATATATACACATAAGGAAAGAGAATGTCTAGCTATACGAAGCGTAGATGCGACAACGGTAAACGCGAATGGGTTTACAAGCGCAGGGGTTAGCGGCAGTCGACGGCTCACGACGGTTACCGATGTGGTTAGTTACGAGGTAGACTGTATGATGTGCAGACGATCTTAATAAGAATATCTAGGGTATCTATTTTTCTTTTCTTTCATTTCATCAGAATCTGTTTTTATTTTCGTTTTTAGAATTTGTTGTTAATTTCGTTTAAGCTTCGTAGCAACAATAAAATAAATATGTGAAACTCTCATTTTCAGGCGACCATGACTTCAAATTATTACGTGCCCTCTTCACATTATTAGAAGTGTACTAGCGCGACCCACATCGAATCGATCGGATTTCACTCAATCTCCTCCTCGCTCTCTAGCCGTACATATAGCGATATAGCTAATTTCACATTTTTCCAATCGGTATGTATTGTTAATTATTATTCAATATTTTTTTATTAGAATGTATTCCTATGGACCAATAATTGACGTTCTTACTTTAGATTTCAGTTGAAATTTCTGCTATTTTCACTGTTAATTGCAGTAAAGAGTTAACGTTTTGTTCTGGCGGCAACGCATGAAATCTTTTAAAGAGGAGGGGATGGAATACCCCTATACGAACCGGAATTTCGATGTTAATAAGAGGTTTTCGGTGCAATTTTGAAACGTGCCTTTAAAATTTCACAATTTTTGGAAATTTCAGTAAATGTTGATTTAAATTTTCGCGTAATAAATAACTAATTTAGCTTTATAGGAAAATTATTTATATTTTTCCGGTACAAATATATACAATTTTCCGTAATATGATGACTTAAATTTACTCCTATTTCTTACAGTCTATCGACAATATACTATTTTCCGTTTATATCAACACATTACGTGCATTTCTATACGTTTAAGTGAACTAATCAAGATTAACTTTACAGCGCACCTTGTGACAAAAAAACAACTAGGCTTTCACAAATATCTAGACAATAACCAGCTTACTTTGATATCAAGTTAGGTACTTAAAAAAAGGAATTATCGTGATTTAAACCACTTATGGCACTAATCTCTAAATAAATTAAACGTTGATCTCTAAAAGCAACTATGAATCTGCCATTGTCAAGTCGGATTACAGTAAAACGTAACATTGCTAAAAATTTACAGAATCGCTTAAAGCGAAGGAGATAACGTCTAATGATTATTATTAGCCCATTCAAAGCAAAGCAAGCTGTTCATTTAAACGGACAACACGTGTATCAAGATTACTTTATTAGATGGTGATGGTTTGTGGTTGTTACACTTAAGCGAGGTTAAGTAATAAACAGTGCGGTGTCATCCCGGCCTCAAAAAATATCACCCCGATAAATAAATAAACACGTTTTATGAGAAAACCGTTTAGTTCCGTCGATAAAAATAATAAAAGGTTTTACGATAACGTTGAAAGGTTCGGGCCAGTGCGGCTACTTCCGTATCGTATATAAGGCTGGATATTTCTAGAATAGATGGCAGCAGCACTCTGTTCATACAACCCTCGTTGATCTAAACTGCCAAAGCGACATAATTCGATGTAATTACGGTCATCTTTGTTCTCCTTATTGAACTTGTTCGTCCGCGGCCAACTTCGAATGGATGGTAACGTCAACCGATAAATAATTGACGCCGAAGCTAAATCTATCTTTGTTAGATAATGAATAATTACGGCTCGTTGTGGCGAATCTCCTTTCTCGAAACTGCTCACTCGCCTATTTATCGCGATCAATGAATCTGGGTTATTTCCTAATAGGTGTTTTGCTGTCCTTTTAGGCGTTGACGAATGATATGGTTCATGAGAGCGGTTGACTTGCACCCATAAAAATTTTTCTTCATAAGAATCTTATTCGGTACGTTTAACTTTTCGTTCCTCCTAAAAGCATATATATATATATGCTATGCTATGATATATTTTATTTATTTATTTATTTTTTTTTATTAGATGACCTAAAAATATTATATCAAGGAACCAAAGGTTTTAAATTAAATATTTTAGAATCATATTGTATCAAAGGAAGAATTTTACATAATCCCCAATACGTCCTAAACGACCAAGTAAACATCCTGCGTCCCCACTTATCAACCCCAGAATAATAGCACCCTCATTAGCAAGACCGAGGTAATTTTCACTTAATTACAATAATTATAGTTTTTAGGATTTAGACATTTGCGTAAGGAACCTTTTATTTATTCTTTAGCTCACGACTGGCTATATATAAGTTTGTGATTGTAACATTACTTTAGTGTTATACTCCTGATGATGCCGAAAGGCGAAATGTACATCGAGTAAATATATCATTTGTGAAACTATACCAAGTGTTTTTCTACGTTTTCCAATCTTATTTTCTCTTAGATTTATAGATGCACAACACAAACTTTATAATTAGAGCAAGGACGGTTTAGGCAGATTATCTAAAAAGCATCCCTACCACTAATGAACGCTCCGACGTCAAACCTATACGGGGGGGAGCAAGGCATTCGTCTTCGCGCGGTGATACGGCCGCTTAGTCCAGAATTGAATTGTTCGCATAACTAATCATAAACATATTGATATTATTCGTTGAGTAAGACGTCCGCCTTGACGTCAAAAAATTTTTGAACTGGGAAAACGTTCGCTCTACATCTACGCTGCTTAAAGGGGGGTGCTTGAAGTATGGGTAAAATTTATTTAACGTAGGATTCATAATAATGTTTTCCAGTTTGTGAAAATCTGGATTTTTTTTCAAATATAATCGCTATTTTCCTTTTTGAGATTAATACCGACCTCACCGGGAACATGTAGGTTCTCAAGATAAAATCGAAATTTTGTTACTCCTTCCTTCAAGCATATGTTTTGATTTTCAAAATATTTGATCGCAGTCGGTAACTCTTGGAAATGGTTTTCTATAAACTGTAAATTATCCAATAAAGTTTTTTTCCATAATTTTCTTACAATCAACAATGCTGCAAGCATCGTCTTTTAAATGTAATATTACTTTTTGTACGGCATTAAGATTTTTTGCAGAAAATGATGCAGTTTCTAGCCAGGTACCCCATCTCGTAATGGTAGGTGCAGGAGGCAGTGGAAGTTGTGGACATAACTCTTTATATAAAGTTATTCTGTGTGGAGATTTCAAAAATATTTTTTTCATTGTAGTTATCAATACATCTACATCTGGAAATTGACCTCTGATAAATTCACATATACGATGTAAAGCATGAGATAAGCAAGTTACGTGTAAGATATTTGTATATTTTTGTTTTAATAATTTACCTGTTTTAATCATGTAAGGAGCAGCATCACTTACGAATAATAGTACCTTTTCGTATTTGTTTGGGATATCATCATTAAATATTGAATTTAAACTTTCATCAATTATTGAAATTCCAATGTTAGCATTAACTTTATCTGCTACCTGACATTTAATTAAATCTGACTTGTACGGAATTATTGGATGTAATATTCCTATAACAACGTTTACAACGCAACGGCTTAACAAATCAGTTGTTTCGTCCGATGAAACCCAAATGTAATTTTCATTTATGTTTGCTTTTATTGTATCGATTGTACGTGTGTAGCAAAACCAATCTAAGCTAATTAAAATAAATTGAAAACAAAAATTCTTTTGTTTCCTTAAAAAAATACGAAGAAAACTAAAGACAAACGTTCCTAATAATAATAATAATAATAATAATAATAAAGAGAACGATACGGATACGAATATAAATACAAATAAGATACGAATATGAATAGGATTTTAAATAGAATACGAACATAAATACATATAAGAATACCATATAATAATATAAACAACAAAGGATATGATGGAAATCAAATTTAGAAGACGAACTGATCAACCTCTTTCTAGAAGAGCCAAAATACTAATATACCACCGCACACGTACGACGCGCTTGCTGGGAGTGTCATCGCGCTAACGTAAAATTAGTGGGGGTTAATTCGCCTAAATCGTCCGTGCTCTATTTATAATCTTTGATATATTAAAATATAAAATTGTAGTCTCAATGTATCTTGCAAGTATTTACACATAATATATAACACAAATGTTATAGTTTTCGCCCACAAAAGATTACAGATTCCACAACACTCGAAAAGAACTCAATTTTAGAAGATGCATGAAAACATAACCAAAAAAACACTCAACAACAATCATATAAATAGTTGATGCAGTTTTCTATTTCTACCTCTACCGTAATTTTGATAATCAGCGCCATCGAAGTTGAAGTAAAAGTCCATGTGACTGACGCCAACCAATCAAAATTGAGCCAGATTGGATATACATTTTCCTTATTTATACTGTGTACCCTTGGTGCCCCGGTCGATAATAGAGCGACTCTACATTATAGAATTAATAATAATGATCAATGTAGTTAATAGAGAACGTCAGGAAAAATACAAATGAATTTAAATTAGTGCTTAATTATAAGTATAAGTGGGAGGTTGTGAATGTAGCTTAATGGCCGGTTGCATGGCGCCCTCTCTGGATTACTTTTTTGTATTATTAGTTCCCATCCCAAAATACGTCCGTGGTATGTTTTTGTTGTATAAAACTACCAAAGGATGTATGAGCTCGGTAATTATTAGAGTTGGCCACGCGCGCCAACGGGCAGCGGCGTTGTTTCGATTAGGTCTCGGGTTCCACTAGAGCTATTGTGTGTAGATGCTGTCGTAAATACTTTCGCGTAGTTGTTAAATAAAAATAAAATAATGCATGCTCAAACACTTACCATTTTAAGAGTCCTCCGTGAAATCGCAAAGTGAATAATATCTGTTAAATATCTGCAACATTAGATATGTTTCAACAGTTGTTTCGACAGACCGAGTGCGGCGCGAGGAAAAAAATGTTTATTTGCAGAGAACAAACGTTCTACATCTAGTGACGTTATATTTGCGTAATTAAAATATTCTTTGAAACAACTTAACGGTTCTGTTGACGCACCTTCACAAATGTGTCTTAATGTGCCAAAATCAGAATTTTTCTCTAAAACACTTTCAAATTTTTCTAAAACACAAACATTTTTTGGGTCTTCTATCGCGCCTAGCTGTGCGTGAACATGTTGCACTATTTGCACAAAGTAATTGGCGTAGATGCACGTGTGAAGGAAAGAACTTTACATTTGAGAGGCCACTTGCATGTGGCTGATATTCAGAGGTAGATTATTTGATGTACACCATTTAGAAATATTTGTAAGATCGCTTTGCAAGAAGTAACAATCCTCGGAACAGGACACCTTACGATATAGCTTCAAATCGTCAGCGAATAGTAATGCATTAGACGATACACATCTACTTATAGCGTTAATGAATAAGTTGAAAATCAAAGGTCCAAGATTAGACCCTTGAGGGGCTCCCGAAGAGGTCATTATAAGCCATTATAAAAAACATATTGAAGTCTATTGAACAAATATGATTGAAACAGGTGCACAAGCGAATCACTAAACCCAAAAGACATAAGCTTATATGGAATTAAAGAATGGTCAAGGCGGTCAAATGCTTTGGCAAAATCGGTATATAAGACATCAACTTGCACGCGAGAATCTATAGCATGAGATAAAAACTGAGTGAACTGACATAGATTAGTTACAGTAAATATTTTCTCAGTAAAGCCGTGTTGGCAAGAAGAAATGCTGTTTTTAACGCAAGGATAAATAGCGGTATAAGCATTGTTCAAACACTTTGGCAAAATTCGATAAAATAGCTATTGGGCGATAGTTGGATATGTCAGCCGCGTCTCCGGATTTAAATATGGGTACAATGCGTGCAACCTTCCATAAATCGGGAAAAAGTGAAGTTTTCAAGACTAAATTAAAGATTTTGAAGAGAGGATGTACCAATAGGTGTTTACAATCTTTAATAAAAGAGGAGGGAATTTGATCATGTCCAGAACTGTGACTATTCTTTAGCTTATTTATGGAAAGCAAAATAGAATTCTCAGAAAAGTCAGCAATGTTTATGCAAAATGAACCATTAAACCCAACTTGAGGAATATTGGCAGATGAAGGATCGGTGAAAACACCACTGAAGTATGTCCTAAACGCGTCGACGATTTCCTGGGGATTATTGAGGTGTGTATTGTCTAGAACCATACTAACAGGAAATGTAATTGGGCTGCCCATATCATTAGAAGTTAACTCGTTCTATTTTTTTAAACGCTAGTTATTTGTTTGTTTACAAACGAGTTAGTAATATGGAGGAGAGGGCATACTGAAGTCTTCACTAATAAGTAAATATTAATTCTTAACTTTGTGTATAATTAATTATTTGGTGTTGATTGATTTGACTGATTTGTCTACCAGAACAGGGTGGTATTCCAAACATCCTAACCTGCAGCTTAGTAGTTCATTGTTTATTCCTGCTTAGCGTCTGTTTTACTTAAGCAGGTTAGTGTCCCGCAATCAGGTGTGAGAGCCTATGTAGTAAATCTTTCTCCATTGGTAGTTCAATTGTGCTTCGCATAGCGAATCTGCGTTGAGCTAACGCTGCACATTCGAAAATAATATGAGGGGCTGTTTCCTCCTCCTCATTGCAAAGTCTACATAAGGGCTCATCTTTGTAGATCCCCATCTTATGCAAGTGGCCTCTCAAACAGCCATGTCCTGTTAATAGACATATTGCTGCTCTAAGCTGTATCTTGTTTAATTCAAGCAGGTCAGCAGTCAGATGTTGCGACGGTCTTCCCATCATCCGTTTGCTGTGCTTTTGTCCAGCTGCATGTTTCCAGTTTAATTGGTGTTGTGTTATAATCCTCTCATTAATTGCACCACGCACTGCACTCTTGGTAATACCTAGACCCGGTTCAGGGCCTATATAATTCATTTTTGAACCTTCCCTCGCTAGCTGGTCTGCAATTTTATTGCCCGCTATGCCCCTGTGCCCTGGCACCCACACCAGTGTGACCTTGTTGTGTTTAGACAGAGCCATTAGGGTTTGCAGGCACTCCCATACTAGTTTGGAGGTTATGCGATAAGATGTTAGTGCCTTTAAGGCTGTCTGACTGTCAGAGAGAATGCACATCGTCTCACCCTGCGGTCGCCGACGCAGATTCTCCCACGTGTAGGTCTGTATAGCATATATTTCTGTTTGAAATTCCGTGGTGTATCGCCCAAGTGATACACATACTTTGTATCCCTGGTTTTCCTCATATACACCAACGCCAAATGTAGTGCCCGTTTTGGACCCATCTGTGTACCAGACTAGTGTTCTTGGTTTTCTCCCCTCTCCATCCCTCCATTCTTCCCAATTCAAGAAAACTTTGAAAGGTTTGTCATAGGAGATCCTGAAGATTGTTGTATCACTACCTATATCATAGATAGGGTTTGTTACTACTGCTTCTATTCTGGTGTGCCCAGATCCACTGTGGGATCTCCAGTTGCTAGTATTTTTCAGTCTGTATGCCCCCATTCTGGCTTCCCCCTTGATATAAATCTCAAGAGGAGGTAGGTTTAGCATGGTTTCCATAGCAGCTGTTGGAGTGCTTTTAATAGCTCCTAGTTTGGGTGTAAGCATCGTACAGATTTTAACCGTTTTCCTCTTGTAGATTAATTTCAACAGTTGCAATGAATTAACAGAATAAAATTCACCAATGATTTCAATATATGGCTGCACCATATATTTTTCAACGCCATTACTTGTACATAATATTTTTACTTTCTTGGGGCATTCATTAAAAGCTTGTTCATTAACTGAATATCGAATTTAGCCCTGTTTAGATGAAATCCGGAGCGTAATACGATATTAGGTACACACCGCCCACGTTCTAGAATACGTATGTATACGGCATTTACAGCATTTTCAATTACTTTGATCTTAAGACTACCATAAATTATGTATTCCGTTAAAAGCGATTTAACATAAATTACCAGTTTTCGGTGCATTAACCGTGACGTTCTACGTCTGCGTAGATCTCGTTTCTCACCCTGCTGCAGGGGTCAGAATAAATCGAATTACAAAACCTCTGCTTACATACGTACCCCACAGTACATCAAATAGAATCCTAAATCTTTCGTATTGCATCTGTTTAACGTTTATAATTCCTTCCTTTTCTCATATACATAGAAACTACAAAAATTGAAATATTAATCAGCGACTGCAAATAGATATTTATTCTGACAGGTCGAATTAAAGGCATACTTTAAAGGGGAACTGAGTCGGTATGGGAAAATGGGCAGCTCCGTTTCATTATCTATCATCGTAGAACTAGTACGCTTTGATTCAAATTACTCCTCCTTCTAGTTTGATGTCTTAAATTATGAATTCTGCTTCGTCAGTGAAGCACGTGTCATTTGTAGAGTAAGAGTCATAAAAGCAAGGGCGGATTGCTGAGATTATTAGAAAATACCTTGTAATTAGTAAGGGCAATAAGGAAAGGAATTTTGATTGGACTTTGAATATCACAAGATATTAAATTTCTTGATATTAATAAAACTGCTTCATAGTGTCACACATCTACGAAGTATCTTCCCTAAACAATATACTCCTCCAAATAGGTTATCTGATTTGGTATTTATAAAACTTCACAATTACAGTATGTATTTACTTGTAAGAGAAATATTATCATGTGAGGGAAATAGAAGCGGATGATTTGCTAAATTAATTCTTAATTTGCATAATAATAATAATAATAATAATAATAATAATAATAATAATAATAATAATAATAATAATAATAATAATAATAATAATAATAATAATAATAATAATAATAATAATAATAAATAATAATAGGTTTATTGTCCAACAGCATAGGCCAAATTAAGGACAAAGAACAAAACGTAACAAACAATGTATGATCATAAATGTTAAATTCTAAATTCTACACCCAACCCGTTTACATCTATTTCTTTGATAAATAAGCATCACATAGCTCTCGTACACTAGAATTAAAAATATCACAATCCATACAAATGTAATTGTAACACCTACACATGAAACCAACGGGAGACCTAAGCGCTAAATTTGTTCTAGCGATTGGAATTTGAAATGTTGAGATATGACGAGCTGACGAACGCGGAACTAAAAAGTTTAGACCGTACAAAACATCTGAACATCGGATTCTGGCATGTATCACCCCATGCAATACCCGTAATGCGAAGAGCGACCGCCTGCACTGCAAAGAGATCACATTAAACCTATCAAGATAATAGTCTTGCGGTAGACCTCAAGGTGGATACACACCATCCGACCTAAAAGCCAGATACTGGAGCAGCTTGCGCTGAACATTCTCTATAGCTAATGTATGTACCTCATATACTGGGTTCCAAATAATGCTTCCGTACTCAAATTTTGAACGTACCAATGTGTTATATACCATGATAAATGTTGTGAGATCGTAGAATTTATTGTATGCTCGTAGAATAAAACCCAACATTCTGTTAGAACTAGATATGATTTTTGAATAGGTGTTCACGAAATGATAGACCACAATCAAATACTATGCCCAAATCCCTCACAGTGTGACAGCGTAATTGGATATATCTATATATATTATGCCAGGTTGAATTAGATGTGTGTTACGTTCTCCTGGTTGCCCTAACCGAGATGGATTCTGTTTAGGGGAACTCTGCACCATCCCTTGCCACAGTGAAATTCTGGGCAGCTGAATTTTAACGTGATCGTGCCATCTCGGTTAACAATAAACGTTAGCGACGGGTAAAAGCTGTAACCACTACTGATAACATCGGAAAAGTTCACCAAACGCTGCTAGACGACCGTTGAATTAAGGTTAGCGAGATAGCAGAGGCTGTGGGTATCTAGAAAGAACGTTTTTATCATATAGTGACTAAAGATTTGGACACGAAAAAACTAACCGCGTGTCGGGTGCCGCGCTTGCTCACCAAAAACGCATTCAACAAGTCCCCGTTAAAAGACTCCAAGGTAACCAATTGGTGAATGGCGCGGTGAAACTTGACCATTAACGAGTCCAAGAGTATCGCGGTTCGATTTGCGAGAAAAACATTTATATAAATGGAGTTAGACTAAACTGGGAAGATCGATTGAATACTTACGACTTTGTCGAATCAACGACTTATCTGGCGTCCTCACTAAGAATAGGTGGTTAGTAATTACTGGTTAGGTGACAGGAATCCTTTACACACCCAAACAAAAATGCTGATTTACAAATCTTACCTGAAGCCAACCTACGGTGACGTCTCCTGGTCCACGGCTAGTAATTGCCACTTACAAAAAGATAAGAAATTCAAAACAAGATGCTCAGAAGCATCATAGGAGCTCTTTAGTACGAAATGGTCAAATTAAAAATGATTCTAGCATGCCTAGCTTAATAGATTATGCTAAATAACTAACCAAGTAAACATGGCAGTGAGTTGGTATTTGTGCTAGCCCGAGTTGTACAAGAGCCATAAGATCGCCCACCTCCAAGGGACCGTATTGTTCGATTAGTTGAAAGGATTGATCTTGAAGAGTAACTCCATGTCTTATTTTCGGACACCTCGTGCTTTCTCTAAGTGAAGAGTAAACTTTCGTGGTCTAGGTAAGCGTCACTAAAAAGTGACAAACGAGCTTATAGGTCTCGACCTAGCTCCAGTAAAAAGGGTCGAATCCCGCCGAGTCTACCAGTCACCCCTGTGACATAGTCGATCTTAGATTACTTTTTATCAGGTTTAGTTTGAATGAACGCAGAGACGACAGTGACAGGAATTGTTAATAGAATACGTAGACAGACACATATGTTACGTTTTTCTGGCTTGAAGAACAATGCCGCTAGTCGTCTGCTCCCACGTATCTTCCTTGTGAAGAGGGAGGACCAATTGCTTAGTTGCTCTATAATAAAATAATAAATTTATTAAATGAACGGTTCCCTCATTACATAGAAAACAAAATAGAAACATGTGCTATTTCTCATAAAAATGTACAAATAAATATTGTATATATTAATTGCATAATTTGGTTTCCTTAAATTTGTACACAATTCGTGTCGCATTTGCATGTGTCGCAACGATGAAACGTGCAATACTAAGGCCACCACCAAATCCTACCGGAGTCTGAGCATCTGGTCAGGCGGCAGCAGCAGATAGCCGATCACTACAGCAAATGAATGCTATACAATTCACGGCTACCCAGACGCTCTCGTTATTTCATGTACCTATTTGATACACACTGTTTTGTGAGATGCGAAGGGGACTTTTTTAATTGAGTATATGCCAAAAGGGCTACAACAGGAAATGTCTACGAAGGCACAATGAGGAACTTGAAGACGGCTATACGCTATAAAAGGTCCCACAATTATGCTCAGAAAGCTCTGCCTCTGCACACAAATTGCAGGGTGCATAAAGCGCAAATTGCTCAAGCACTAGTCAATGAATGCGGCTTTGGGGGATTAAAACATCGACCTTACAGTCCCGACTTCGCTCCGTGTGACCATTATTTTTTTCCAAAACTAAAAAAACACTTATAAGGGCATCGCCTTTTATCGAATGATGACTTGGAAAACAATGTGGAGTCAAATTTTGCAGAATTACCAAAAGATTTCTTTTCGAATGCATAGCTATACAACAGATAAGAAACAATATACCACGCAGACTACTTACAGAGCAAAGAGTGACTGGAATTAGAGAACAGGGAGAAGACTCAAACAAGTGTATATACTTACTAATCTTGATTTTAGATAAGCTTTATAAACAGGAGGAGAGAAAAAGCAGTCACACAAAACTCGTACAAACCCCTTGGTTAAACGGTGAGATCAGGAACAAATATTAGATAAAACGTCAATTATATGAAGAAGTGTTATGCGGAAGAATTACCAGAAATGATTACGAGGAGTATTGCTCGCACTTGCATACTGCTATTCAAGAAGCAAAAACAAGATATAATACTAACTTAATTCTAAATTGTGCCAATAAAATAAAAGCGACGTGGAAACTTGTAAACAACATCACCGGTAAACAAGATAAGGCTAACATAAACCTCGGAAATTTGTCTAGTCAATACAATACAACAAAAACTGAAGCTCTAAACAACATGAACTCATTCTATATAGAAGTAAGCAAAGGTAGCGTCGGAGCCAGTGATTATGCATATAAAAATGTTAGGACAAACCATATATTGATGTTTTCTCTATGATACTGAACCGGTCGAAGTTTTTAATGCAATATCCTCTCTTAAAAACACTATGGCTGTAAGTGCTGATGGATTGCTCACAAAGCTAGTTAAACACTGCGCGGACGTATTATGTCAACCACTGTCGTGTATCATCAATCAGTGTTTTACAACTGGTAAATTTCCGGAACTCCTAAAAACGACTATTATCAAACCAATTTATAAAGCCGGGGATAAAAACGATATAGAGAATTAGAGAGCAATTGCTTTAACATCTATTATAGCAAAAGTAGCTGAGAAAGTAATTTTAACAAGACTAGTGCAATTTGCTGCGGCTAGTAATATATGTACTTACAGAGCGGCAAAACGCATATATGAAGGGGCGTTCTACCATGCGAGCAATATATATGGTAATACGCAAAATAAATGAAGCACTTTCTCGGAAAGAGCATACAATGGGTGTTTTCTTAGATTTTTCAAAAGCCTTTGAGCGTGTTGATCATTCAATTCTACTGACGAAACTGTGGCTTATGGGATTCAGGGGTAAGATAGAAGACCTCTTCAAATTATATCTAATAGATCGGTTGCAAGCTGTAAGAGAGAGGGATACCACAGGGTTCCATTCTAGGGCCATTCCCTTTTTCTGTTATGCACGAATGACTTACCAAACGTAACGCAGTACAGTGTCAATATGTTTACTGGTGACACCTCGATAGTCATAACAAAGAACACAAACATTGGGGAAGAGGTAATTAACGTGCTACACTCAATAGAAGATTGGTTTAGTGCTAATAACCTCAAATTAAATATACAAAAAACAAATATATTGAAATGTGGCGTCAGAGAATCTGAAAACATAACACTTATGAAAATGTACAAGTTGCATCTGTATCGCACGTAAAGTTTTTAGGCTTACAATTGGACAGCACACAAAATTGGAAGGAACATGTCAATGTACTTACCAAAAGGATTGCTGGAATATCATGCTTACGTTGATTCAAGGAATTCTGTAGATGTCATACGTATTTTTACTCTTCAAAAATTGTGTTTAAGAAGCATCTTCCACCTGAAGAAAAGAGAAACATGCACAGAAATTTTCAAAAAATTCCACATACTTACCTTGCCTAGTGTTTATATATACGAATGCGCATGTTTTGCTAAAAAGCATTACAATGACTTAATAAAATCAAACGAGACTAACCAGAGATACAGCACCCGCGAGTGTTTAAAAGGAAGTCTTCGAATTCTGCAAACAAGTTTCGCGACAGTGCATAAAAGTGCGGTTACACATACTTAAAAAATCGCCTTCCTCAGCACTACAAAACTCGAAACTTAAAGACGTTTAAGGAAAACCTTGAAATCATATTTGATCAAAAAATGTTTATACGATATGAGACTTTTTTTCAAGAAGAAATAACATAATGTATGTATCCATGCTCCTTGACGTATTTCATGTTTTTTAGATACAGTGACGACCTAAAGTATAAAGTGTTGACGTCACTTCCGGTGAAACCGGAAATGTAGTTGAACTCCCGATAATACCAAAAGTTAGCTCAGAAAAAATAAAAATCGACCTATTTTTTCCGAAAACGTTAGCCTCAGTTGTTCAAAAGTTAGTAGGGGGGGGAGGGATACTTTAGGTCCTCACTATATATGAAATAAACAGTAGTTATTATCATTATTATTATTATTACGTATTATTATTATTATTGTTATTATTATAGCGTTATTAGAAAAACGTTCGAATAAATGTGTTAGTGTTAATAGTTCTAACGATGAAAAATAAAATTTTATTTGTTCTTTAACTTATTCTTTCCATTGCTAGGCAAATAACATAAAAAAAACTTTCCTCGGAGGATAACATAAAAAACTTTTCAGGAAATTTTGTCGTATTTTCCGCTGAACAGAAAAAAAGGTACTTATGGAGTTCGTAACTACGTTCTAATTAAAATTTTCGAAATAATCTTCGCTACTACGTAGATGATTAATTATAACCTGATTTTTTAAAGTAAACACAGAGGCCTACTTTTGACACCCACGCCTTTTATAATTAGCAATTTACCTTCCAAATTCTTTAAAAACAATACCAACCTCGTTTACTACTCTAATTAGTTCTTGGAAAATAACGTTTTCATTCCGCGAAAATAGCAAGCTATCCTCTAATATAATTCTGATTAAGTGCATGCATATATAATACGCGTTCTTTCAAAATAATTTCATCTCCGATCCGGTCGCACAATTATCAAACTAATAAATCCTCGACGAATCCGTAGCCTTTGAAACCTCTCAAATAAATTTTACATATCAATGAAAGCCATTACGAGGAAGTACGATTCGCGAATAATATAGAATGGCGGGCGGAGAAGTAAGTAACTAAGAGGCCGGACGGACGGCTCAGAGGGTATTAAATCCGCAGATAAATCCGTTCGAAAGCTGTCAGTTTCGTTTTGAATGGGTGCAAGCGTAAATTATCTCCGCTGCAAACTCGCGATCGCTGCTCGCGTCGAAAAAGAGACTTCGACAATTATTTGAAAGAGGAACAACGATGGGAACAGAAGAATAAGGAAAGGCGGAAGATGAGCAGGCAGCGGCAATAGAGGAGAATGAAGAGCTGAATCTGTTGCAAATAGTTAATTAAATTCCTTTATATAAGGAGGAGAAAAGTTGTATGGGTAAAGGCACACCCTAAGGCCCGGATTATGGGCGCCGCTTTTGAAAAAAACGCGCCAGCTCGCAAGGAGTTGTACACTTGATGAACCTTTTCATATCAATAACGAATTAAGTAAATATCTGGACTTTTAATAAGGTCTGCTTGTTTCTCCGGGAAAATTTGATTACAATTGCTATTATTGTAATAATTACTGATTAATTTAACTGACCGATGAAGAAAATTTACTGCTTTGAGGAATAATAAGTGAAAAGGTTTGGGAAACTTGGAAAACGGTTAATTTTCAGCACGTAACATGTGCAGATGGTCAAAATAATATGGAAATGAAAACTATATGATGTTGAAAGTAATAGTAGTAATCACGTGTGTAGATATAGAAAAAAATCTTAGTGTGGGTTCCGAATGGATCCCAGTCAGTCATACAAAGTCATTAATAAATATTGACGCAGCTACAATTAACGGAAGCTAAAACACCTGTCCACTCTATAATAATACAAACACCATTAACGCACGGTGACAGGTGTAATTTATCCAAAGATTTACTTTTCAATCGGAGCTAGTTTTCAGCGACAATATTCCAAAGGCGTATTCTTCTCCGAATTTACTGATCAAACACCATTTTTTATATGCAAATAATTAATTAAGCTGCCGGTGAGTGAGAACGAAATCCCGCGTCAGAAAAAAGGGAGTCCGCGCGACAACGAATTGTAAATATTTGCGTCAACACACAGGCGTACGGCGTACAACACTTATGCGACAAAAAATTGTCATTACGCCGAGCATAAAACAACAAAATTTGCTAACGTTTCAAATTAAAACGCCATCACCAATCTAAACAATACCTAAGGGGAGCGGTGTTTGCTTTTAATAAACGCGGGTAAATAAAAATAATTTCGTTTACACCAAGGAAGAATACAAACAGTTTCTCTTTATATGTCTGTGAAGGACGTATAAATATATATTTAATTTCTGACATAAATATTGAGTCAGGTTGACGTAGTTTCTCGTCGAGATTAAATGTAAACAGTACTGGTAGGTACTTCCGTAACCTTTATTTACAGTTATGTCTCGATTTAATGTAATATTTAGAACGTTTGCCGAGGATTATTAATATTGTGCTCATTTATCAACTTTGTTATCATGTGTACAAAGCTAGTAAAGTAAGAAAATCTTCTACTAGTCACGGTTCTGTTGTATTTGTTCGATTTTGTGGACATACATATGTTATTTCAGTGAATATACACTCCCCCCTAGAGCAACGCAAACTGCGCTGGAAGCCAGTGGCTGACGCATAAAAGTTTACACAAAATAAACACGGTCGGGACAATTCGGTATAAGCGTCAGTATAACTGCGATTCGAAAGCCGATCTGTTGTGTATGCATCTACGCTGTCGTATACTATATCGTAGTTCTACGTTTGTTTTGAAAATGTTTCCTACGTCGCGAAAACGACCAAACTTGGACACAATAAGAGAATTTATTGCAGAAATGCCTGATTTAAAGTGTGATGGCGCTAAAATTCAATGTGTAGTGTGTAAAATAGATTTAATGTGTTGCTCGAAAAGTGATTGTCTACGGCACGTAAATAGTGCAGGGCATATTTCAAAAAAAAATTCCACATGAGATTATGACAAATTTAAATTTAATTTATGTGTTTATTGCATGTAATTTACCATTTCATTTACTAAGGAAGAAAGCATACGTCTCGTTTTGGAATGAATATTCGGACTTTAAGTTACCAAGTGAGAGAACATTACAGAGAGTTGTGCCGTCTGCTCGTGAGCATGTCGAGAAAAGAATTAAATCGGAGTTGCAAGATAAAAAACTGTGGTTATGTGTGGACGAAACAACAGATCGTAAAAACATTCTGTGGTTAATGTAATGGTACGTACAATGGAACCACATCGACTGTCACCCTCAATTTTACTAGCTTCCAGACGAATATAACAATGCACTGCCGAAGTAATTTCAATGTTGGTGTTAAATACATTGGAAAAGTCTGAACTTTCAACAAATCAACTGTTGATGTTTATGAGTGATGGTGTCGATCTCTTAAAAAACATTGTGCTAACTTGTTGCATATTCCTGAACTACCACAACCTGTTCTTACTCGTTGGGGAACACGGTTAGAGGCTGCATTTTATTATCTTAAATATTTTGAGAATATAAAGAACGTGATTTTAGAATTCGACCCAAAGGAAGCTGCGGCTGTCAAGGTAAGCCGCTTGAAAGATCGGATAGTCAAGTTAAAACAGATTTGGAAATTATTCAGAGAAATTCACGTGGACTAGCGGATGCGATAGAAAAACTACAAAATTCTTCGGTGTCGTTAGTGGAATCTTTGCAAATAGTGCAACATGTTCACGCACAGCTATGCTGAGCGATAGAAATGAATACGTCAAGAAGAAAAGAACTTAATATTTAACTTACGCAAATATAACGTCACTAGATGTAGAACGTTCGTTTTCGGCATACAAAAACACTTTTTCTCCACGCCGCACTCACTTTGCCGAAAAACTTTGGAAACATATCTAATGTTACAAATATTAAATAGACATTATTCACTTTGTGATTTCACGGAGGACTCTTAAAACGGTAAGTGTTTGAGCACGTATCACATTTAATTTATTTTGTGTAAACTTTTATGCGTCCGCCAGTGGCTTTCAGCGCAGTTGCGTTGCTTTACTCCGCCCAACATCTAGAATAACGCTTGAAATTATAATCATATTTTTCTTATTTTTAAACAAAACTGGTTGAATCTAGAACTCGTTATATGGAATTTGCAACATCCTTTTAGGCATTTTGTGGTAAAATCCAATTCGATAAAAAATATTAAAAAAATGAGTTCCATACTTCACTCATAACCAGAACAGCCGAATAAAATTTCCGACAATCGACGTACCACCCTCATAAACATACTTCAAGAGCGATTTCCATGAAAACCTCTCGCACCGAAGACGTAGAGGTTTTATAAATCGCCACCGATCGTTTCGGTCATCCCGACCGTTTTCTAGAAATTCCCGTAGAACCGTCGGTCACTGCGAAAGGTCCGCGATCGGCAACACAACGCGCGATAACGCCTGTCGATCCCTAGGCGCACACTCTCCGTCGTTCTCCCATTTCCACCTCGAAATCGAATTGATATTGCATTTGTTTTCAGCTACTTTTGCCACCGGAAAGTGCGATCTTCGAACCGAAAAACAGATATACCTCTTCGGTGGAGCGAGGCGAAGGTGTGAGGGTGGCGATGGCGGATGGACGAAGTCGAGGCGTGCGATGGGTAATCTTAGAACGGTCGGACGTGCCGGTATTACCTTTCCATCCTATTTTTCGATAAACAGAATCAGACAGGGTCGAACTGAGATCGTGATACTGTTAAGCGATGCCTTAAAGTCAATAATCATGAGAACGTGTTGTATCTAGAAGTATTGTTTTACGAAATTTACAAGACTTGTAAGTATAAAAGGTAGTACGTTAATTCTCTGAAAGTTTTATTGATTTTTTAAAATAGGGTAGGTTAATCTACTAAATTAATATTTATTATTAATATTTTTCCTGATATTTTTTCAGAACTGCAGTTTCGCCTTCCATAAATTAGCGTTTTTCTTCTTCTAAAGCTACATTCACATAGAGTAGTGCGGAATTAGATTGTGGTGCCAAAGTTTGCACAACATAAAATAGTGCGACCATTCTGATTGGGGTGTACTACACAATAGGAAATTAGTGTAGTGCAAACGTCAAACTTTCGCATAATCGTTGTTGCGTCAACGCAATTGCAGTGTAGATGGCGGTACATCTTTAATGGATGATTACATTCACGGGTGTCCTCCTCTTACCCTCATCATCATCAAGCCTTACAATCCTTAGAATTATGGCTAACGCTCGCGCGCTTAAAATCCGCTTATTGGGGTAGATTAATCTTCTCATTAATTTTTAATTTTAAAGGTCTTTATGGGTCCCGGCTGTTTCTGTAATTTCCTTCCATTGTTTTTGCACATTGTCTTTCGGTGTCTCTTTCCCATTATTTTTAAATCCTCTTCCATGTCATCGCTCCATCTCTTTCTTGGTCTTCCTCTACTTCCTGGTCATAGGGGTATTCATTGTGTTTCTCCTGGTTTTCTCTTCACACTTATTGCATTAAAAATGTGCCTATTCTGGAACAACGATCAGAGAAAAAGCTAAAATAGCCACAGAAAGTTTGGGAATGGGCAGCTTTAAAGCATCGTGCGGCTGGCTAGCAAAATTTAGAAAGCGTCATGGAATTTCATACAGAAGCACATCTGCAGAGGCTGCCAATGTAAACCCAGCAGACGTGAAAAATTTCCTGGATAAGTTGCCTTCGATTATGCAGAATTACAATGCTGACTGCATCTATAATACAGATGAGACCGGCTTATTTTTCAGAGCACTGCCCGAAAAATCTATGGGTCTTAAAGGTGAAAGATGCACTGGAGGAAAATTATCTAAAGACCGTGTCACTATCCTGTTTTGTGTCGATATGGAGGGCGACATTTGCTTATACACCGTGATCAGAAATTCACGGAAAATCGTCAGGTAGGGCGATTCTATGATTAATTCTGATTCGTCAATCGTAATTCAGAAAGTTGTATTGTCATCCATTATGGCACACAAGCCATCAAAGTTGAAAATGTGCGACTAAAAAATAATTTAAACTTTTTGAAATCTTCTATGATAAGTCATGTTCTCTACAGTCAAATAGAATTACGAAACACTATAATGGTGTAATTAATTGTTTTATGCCTAATTTCATGTTTTTAAAATTTTTTAAGCTGTTTTTTAGGATTGTTGACTCAGAATTAACCATAGAACCGCCTTACCTGACGACCTTTCGTGAATTTCTGACTTTCTTAAATACTAATATAATGTCAACATTGTCAATTTCTATTATGTATTAACACCTGTTGCTATATTAATGTGTTTCGCCTCCCCAGGGACGTAAAGTTCAGTTACATCCCGCTGTTAAGGGCAACTAAGGTAAATAACCCGTAAATCGCATCGGGATCCAGGGAAATCAAATAAGGGCAGTAATGATTAACGTACGTAGCCGGTAGTAGGAAAATGCATTTTTCGTCTAAGTTTTTCAATAGATAAACACCTGTCATTGCAACAGTGTGTCAATCATTCTGGCATTAATCATAAATCGAATACGCAAATTGCACTCAAATGTTTTCAACGCAGAGCTAGTTTAGCAAATCGAGTTCATTGGGAATAATTTATTTCGTACAAAAGCAGTGTACTGACTGGTACTGACAACCATTTCGGAATGATGTGACAATAAAAATAGTACTGACAACTGATTTCGAAATGTATAGGATAGGACAGATCTATTAAAGTTAGGTTATATTATGACAAAGCATTGTCGATAACTTGGCGAAATTTAATGTGATATTTCGGATTAATTTCACATTACCCTATGTGTCTGATTTGTATTAACATATATACCATTGTTTATACTGTTTTTATTGCCAGCAGCGTTAATAGAATTGGCTGTGTTCATACAACAAACCAGTTCCAATAAACCACACGCACACACCAGGGTTCTTCAAAAGGCAACTTGGCTGGTAAGTACGACCACATATGGTAGAATTAAGGAAATATTTGACTTCCTCGACAGATGTTTAGTATTAACATTGCAGTCGTTTCTAATATTTGCTTGAACAGAGCTCATCATGGCTGGAAGAAGTGCACAAACACGAATGCGAGTGTATGAAATGCTGCATTGGACGAAGAGAAGGAATGGTACAGCAGAGAACAAAGACTCAGGAAGAAAAAGATACAGAAGAATAGGGCAATCAACTGCGGCGAAACGTAGTTTGGATCATCACCAGAAGGTTGATTTTGTCAACGTCTCCGTTCAGACTGCAACATAACGATTCGACATAGAAGATGAACACAGGCTAAGCGGGGTCTGGAGACCATTGCAACGATGCCGGAAGAACGACGGTCATAGATCAATCGACAATTACTCCGTAGAACCAGTCCGCGGGAAAATCTTGAGGAAGCTAGTACTACTGGCAGTGAAATGTCGGTTCAACCGAACTACATGCACCAAAGCTCGAAGGAAGTAACTAGTAGAAATACTAGAAAAGGACGTTAAGTACTGTCCGTGTATTATTTTGTGTAGTTGCGCTCTTAACCCATTAGAACCCACGGTATTTTTTTCAAAAAATCGATCTTTTGCTTCAAGATTCTTTATTGGGAATTTATTTTGAACAAAAAATTAAATGCAACATATATAGTAACATTAACAGAAAAAAGATGGATGCCCGTACTTATTGTTAGTTGGGTACATTGGGCACATACACTACATTAAATATTAGTAATTCTAAAAACAAAATAAACGATATTTAATTCTTCTAATAAATTTCTAATAGTTCAAGAATGGTAATTTTTGAAACAGCCGCGTTTGGCGGTGCAGACTGTTACTTTGCACTTTCAACAACTCTACCTAGACCTTTGATGACATTGTCGAACAATAGACTTTACGAATTCAAGCAGACTAACGGTCTGCTCCGATACCAACTGGAATAGTCTATACGTTGACAATATTGATCATATTGGTAAAAAGTAACCACCACCACTTTTTATTGCGAATAGATATCCTGTAGCTGTTCACCGATTGATCGTGTAAGTCAACACCACCCATATATTTATTGTAATTTTGAAAAAGTGCTGGTTGTGGCACATCGATTCGTTTTTTCTTGATCGACGACAGATGCTTCACTTTCCCTATAGACTCTAACGAATCGTGATTTGTAACTATAGTGACAGTGTTGTTGTCTTTCCATCGCTGCGTCGCTACCCTACACATGTTCGAATTCCCCTCTCTGCTTTTTCTTGAATATTTTGACGCTGGATGGTGGATATTTTTTAGTTCGATTTTCTCTAACCGTTCCAGTGGCTTCCTAACCTTGTTCTCGTAGCAATTTTAGTAGTCCATGCCAACTAAAATAATTGTCAGAATATACGGTATGATCGGAGGGTGTCGACACAGCTTCTAAAAGACCAAGAACTACTGCTTGTGAATCCAAAGGGAGAACGTTGCTACTAGGATTATCTAATGTTTTTTGCTCCGCAATAAGAGTCAAATGCGTATAAACACCTGTGGAACTGCACGGCATCCAGTTTTTATACTCAAACCTCACCGGTTATCCCTTTATAAATTGTTTAATGGAATTTCGCCTGAAAAACTTCACCATAGCTTCATTGATGGAAAGCTGTTGAAATACATCCCACTGCTGAAATTTTTGATTTAGCAGTTTTGCCATCTTGTCTTGATTGTCCAAGTGATCATTATAAGCTAGATTAATGTATCTTTTTAGTTCCTGAAATCTATTCCAGGACATAGTGTTCGCGACCAACCAGATCTTCATCCAAACTCCAATAACTGCATTCGCTTGGTACCTTGTGGTATCCCGTTAGTAGAAGTATTCCAATGAAAACCTTGACAGCTTTTAAAACAAAAAAATCATGCCTATTCTTTTGTGAAGAATAAAGATTTGTTTGCTCAACAAAGTGGTCACGCGTTTGAGCGTCAAGTATTTTTTCGAATACTTCCACAGCGTTCAAATTTTCAAGATTATGTCAACTTTTACTCCATTTCGGTTTCGGATCTATATGCTTCCTTTTAACTCCTAGTTGATTGTTGTATCGCAGGATCTTTTGCAAATCTGATAATAACAGATCACTTTCGCCATCATCATCTTCATCACTCGTTTGGAAATTACCACGAACGTCATTGTTGCTGTCACCCACAAGCTGGATTTCAATTTGCCCCGCTACATTATTGGGAAAAAGTAGGTTCTCTCCTTGGTGGTTCTCTTCGTTACGTAACTTTCAACACAGCACGTGTTATTGTTGAAAAAATGACGCACCACATTGAGGTAAAGTACCAATCACCGACGATACTTGTTGAGATGAAATAAGTATGTATAAAGAAGAGACTTACTTGTCAAACATTGCAAAAGTTGTCAATAGATGGAGTTACAGGATATATTTTGTTAGTGTACTCAAACGAGTACGGTGGGAAATAATGGGTTAAAAATATAAGAGAAAGTATTTCCAATTAGATAGGTACCTCTGGTTTCTTCACTGGGGTTATTACTATGTTAGGAGCGTTTAATTTTGTTAAATAAAATACTTAATAAAGGTAGTCTTTTTATAACGCAATAATTTCATATTCTAAACAATGGGCTTACTATTTGGAGACCCAGCCTATTACATCAAAATTTTCATAGCAACTTTTGATCGTAATAAAACGATGATAATCCCTTATGACGTATACGTATACATATGCCACATTGGTGTTCTCTCGGACTCATTTTTACGAATATCTTACACACTTACGGGCGATTCGAAAGAACAATATTTTTTTATTAGTTTCGAAATCACTCCCTCTCCTATATTAGCTCGTCGTTAACTCTATATCAAGTTCGTCCCTGGAAATACGTACACCCCAGTGTAAAATGGAAAGGGCGACGCAAACGGTAATACGAAAATATAGTCACGTAAAATGACCAACTATGAATTCGACTACCTACTGAATGTTTTCTTCGTATAAGTTCTACGTCTATGTACTTAGATGCATACATGTATATGAATATATATCGGCATATTTGGGTTACGTTGCTAGGGTTATACGTACAGAATTGTCCACAAGTTTGGTTTTTGGTATTACGTATGAGATTTTGAATTTAAAACAATAATTGAAGCGTGGAAGTGTCAAAAGGGGTATGTGCCAAAATGACATATTAGAGATAATCAAGAAAAACTCTTTAATAACGAATCCGCGGTTTTAATTGCCATTTTCTGTGGAAATAAAGCAAAAACAGGTTTCGGAAACATAACTTTTAAGAAAAAAGTTATACATGAAAGCCTTAAACTAGTTTGGAAATGTTGCATATTCCTAAGCAATACACTTGGAAATGGCTTATGTGCCATAATAAACAAAATTTGACAAATATATGAAAGAAACCTTAACTTAAGCCTAAAAATATGTAAATTAATCTCACACATGTTAAACAAAATTTGTTCTAAAAAACGAGAAAATAATTATTGCAACAAATTTCTATAAAAATCTTGGCGTTTTTGTGCGGATAAAAAATCAATCATGGTCTTGTGGCATTTTTTCTTATTATCCGATATTTTATTAGTGGGATTTAACTTTTGAAGCTCGGTTGAAGTTTTCTACAGTTTGTCCCTTTTTCAAAATATTAGTTTTTGACCATGCCTGTAGATCGGAGTAAGCGTCTTTTGAATGTACGATGCAAGAATTTCTCTTCTCAATTCCAATTGCAACAGCTTTGCTTATTTTCAGGCTACTAGTATTTAGGTAAGTGTTAGCTGCTTCCTTAACATCCCAGAATCCAGCCTTAGACATATCGATTACTTTAAATGGTGGAGTATATTTAGCGGATTCTATTAACTAAATGAGATCAGCAGGAACCAAAGCTTGCATTACCCGTTTTCTTTTCTCTATTAGCGCAAAATCGCGGCCGCAAGGCATAAAACTGTGCCCACTAACTAGGAATCTTTGTTCAATGGACTGAAATAAGCCGTTGGCAACCAAAAGTATCAAAACAAAAAGAATAATCTTATTTTCGTTCTGACCTGCACAGTTGTCAGACCATATTATTAAATTTGGCTTGGCAGTCACAATACCTTCATTCAGAAGATAAAATAAACATGAAGCGATTTAATTGGAGCCACGTCCTGCTAATCCCTTATACCACAAACACATAAAGGTCATTCCGGTATCTCCTATATGGATACCGAAGTTGTATCATGCGAGTTGCGAAAGGTAGAACATATCCGAGTGTTTTAATGTTGGTACAAATAAGACCTGTTCTAAATCCATTGATAAAGCATATACGTTACTATCGATTTCTTGAGAACTACTGAAATTTTGCTGCTTCTTCGACCTTGCGGTAGTGAAGTTCAAGTTTAACTTTAGCAGAACCACTGGAAGCTACATTAGCCCGGATTTCACAGTTTAGTTTATCGCATAAGTTACAGGTGTCCATCCTTGGACGATGAAATTTAAGGTTAGGGGATTCTCTCTTGAATGTTGATCTGTAGTATAAATTCTACAGAACGTAACCTCAGTGCTTGGGTACAACTTCTTAAAAGCTTTAAAAAGCAGATTAATATTTAGGTTCGGACTTAAATATTGCTGAGTCGATCTTGCTCTTGCTTAGTGGCTCTCCCGCCGTGGAATGGAATTAATATGTCGTTTAATACATCCTCTATCAAGAGCAGAAAATTTTGGTTTCATGTGATTGGTCCGTTTATCAATGTAACAAGTTTCACCTGTTTTCTTCTTGGAAACAAGTACGTCCAATTTGTTCTACGACACAGAAAATGTTTTTGCAAAAGTCTTACACACGCGAACAAATTCTGACTGATCCTGGAGAGCATCCCACCATAACGCCTGGTGGTTCACGCTGATGTGGAAATTAAAAAAAACGGGGGAATATACTGATCAGTTGCTGACATCGCGCAAGTAACTGTTATATTAAATCCTCGATCTGCACTAACAATGCGGCCACCTTGTTTGCGACCTTTAGTTGCAATAATCTTTTTAGGTTTAGAGACAGTGTTAATTCCAGTTTCGACGGCATTGAATATTTGATTTGGTTGTAGAATATTTGCTTGATGCCGATTTAAGTATGTTATACATTTTTTTAACTTGAACTTTGTTAAATGCAGCAGCTCTAGTCACTCTAGTAGGTTCAGATTCTCTTATATTTTGAGGATTCCTCTTGCGGAAACCTTCTAACCAGTCCTTTTCAGCAATACCTTTACTTTTGTTAAAATTATGGCGAATGTTCAATTTTTGGGCAAGATCGAAAGCTAGCTTTTGTACGTCACGTGGTGTCAAGCCGCAAAATTTTGTTTCCAAGTCCAATAAGAGGCTACATAGTTGTTGTTCTTGTTCTTTAGAGAAAACTGGTTTAAAATGGTCTTTTTTAGAGCCACTCATTGTGTTATTGGCATAGGAATATTGAATTTTACTGAAGCCTTTCTGACCGACATTTCCTTATTTTTTATTGCCATAATTGCTCTTCCCATAGCAACTTCGTCCCAACTAGGTTCTAGCTCTTTCTTTTGATAATTACGTACCATCTAGAAGAAAAACAAATAACTATACCTAAATCAGAAAATACATATAGATAACTGCAATCGGAAAAGCGTTTCAAGCAATGTGGGCATAAAAGGCTACTCGGACCTATATGCCCCTTGCAAATTCGGTCCTTTGTACCGCAGGGCAACAATAATATAAATAATAATAATAAGCGATTGAATACTAATTTCAAATTTGGAATATTAATACAACCGCACTACGTATTACTAACGAATTTAAACAATTTTCTTACAAGATTACCTTAAGAAACAAATGATCTCGTAAATCAAAGCGTCAAGGAGAATCGATCGCACAGCTGTTCGACATAAATTAATAATGGCGGTTCCCCAATGTTACCAACTTAGTGTGTAGGCATGTTTTAGTACTTTTTCTATAACTGACATTGCCTCTCTCTTTCCCGTATTCCATATTTGCATCTTCTACTCTACATTTTTGAATTCCTAGTTCAATTTGAGGTTTGTTTGATGAGACAACTATGTTGGTATTTCTAACCATACTTGAAATATTTGCTTCTCCTGAAACTTTTTGACAGATGGATGAGTGAATCTGAACTTTTATAACTGCGAAAATGTTTAACTTGGAAAATGAAAATTTTCCAAATTAACCATTTGCGACAGGAATGAACTTTGTGTAGTTCTGTCTAGGCTATTTCTCATTAAATTGCAACACTAACATCATGTAATCGTTGCAAATGAGAATGCAACATTGATTTTAGGCATGATTGGTGCTTCTATAAATAAAATCTCACTGGGGTATAGTATAATTTTATGCTTGGATTATGTTCATGTGTTTGTATAAAGCCGACACTACAAAATTCAATAGATTCGAATTTATACGCAGAGCCATCAAAACAGCGAGCTTGAAACGACCGCTACCGTCCCATTATTTTATTATTATAAGCGCAGGTAGGGGTCGCATTACCGGGAACAATGCCGAGAAATAAAAAAATGTATATGTGTATAGCGATATCGGATGATTTGCAATCACTTTACGCTCAAAATTTACAATTATGGGAACGTACTGCAAAACCTTAGTAATGGGGCGTTTGCGGTGTTTTTACGATGGCACGCTATTGTTGTACCGTTTGATAGTCTCCGAATAAAATGTGACGCGTTGATGTAATTTCTGTAGTTGGAATCTAGCTCGATAACTATAAGTTAGGAAGATGGTTTTGGTTTTACAGATACTGCCAAATGCTGAAAATTAATGCATGGTACAGCATTGGTTTATAAATATGTAGAAACAATATTTATTTTTTTCTATTTCTCATCACTTTACTTAAGTACGTACGGGGTAGGCGCCATAAATTTTCGGCCTGACAGGCTTATACAGGTTCTAGCGTGTTCAACCTCCGTTGCATCATATATATTACGGCTTGGAGAGTAGTAGTTTTAAGTAGCCCGCCAGACAACGTGACTAATGCATGAAAATGTCTTAGGTAACGAAAATTGAGTACCGCGCGGCCATTAAATCTTTAATAAATGAACAGCATACCCCTAATTACATTAAATAATGCCTAGACGCCATTTATGGTGATTCATCTTATTCATATTCCACTGTAAAAAGGTGGCCAAAATGTTTCCGTTTGGGGCAAGAATCCCTTGATGATGATGAGCGCCCCGCTCAACCAATTGAACTGATAACGTCTCAAAACATTTCAATTATTGAAGAAATGGTATTAGCAGATCGCCGTTTGAAAGTGAAGGAATTAGCAGTGATGTCTAACATTTCCGAAACAAGTATTCGCCGAATTCTCCATAACCATTTGGGTATGAATAAGATTAGTGCAGGATGGATACCGCATCTTCTTTCTGCTCTCCAACGTGAACGTCGGGTCGAATGTGCGCGCTCGTTTTCAAACATGTGTGGAGACGACCCGAAACCGATTTTAGAGTCCATTGACAAATGAGATGAAATAATGGTATCGTATTATGGTCCTCTATCCAGAAAGGAATCGATGGATATTTTGAAAGGAAAACTTTAGATTATTTTTAAGGGTATAGAATTACTAATTGATCGTTGTAATAAATGTATTGAAGTTGGGGAAGATTATATTGAAAAATAAAAATTGTTATATTTTACCAAGTTTATGGCGCCTACCTCGTATATAAGATTAGTTGCAGTTTGTTAAGGAAAAGATGGCTATAAATACAAAGTAATATTAATATTAACCACGGATTGGTCGTTTCTTGATAATCATGATAATGTCAGTACGGCTATTGATGATTTTTAAAATAAAGTATATGCTATATTCGATGAACCTGTCCCTATCTCTCATTCAAACCATTGAAGCCATTGCCTTCCTCGGTTCTCAACTGCCATTAAGAAAAACTTAAAATTAAAGCATTCCAACCTTGTTTCACACAGTGGTTTTGGTGTTAATTCTTTTATAAACTTCTTTAGAAAGTTCCAGCGTGATGTTGAGGCACACGCAGAGAAATGCACTGAGAAAGCATTGCTTATGTTGCAGTACTACGCTGCGTACCATGGCAGTCGCACATTACCGCAGTGGTCATCGATACGTCAATAAAAGGTAACAATCTATTATTTTTTTATTAATACTGTGTCTATTTCTGCGCGGTACGCCCCGGACGGTTCCACTAGTTTCTCGAACAATATAAATGGTACACACACACCGATCTAGCGATAGTAATCGAACGTCCATTCGATTCCTTGTATGTACATAGTAAATACAGCTCCTTTCACGGCGCCTCTGCGGGTGCAACCGTTTGTCACGCTTTAGTTATAACGACTATTTACTTAAACTAAGAATGGCTTTCTTTAAATTTTCTGCGAGATTTTGTTGAATCAAGTTAACAAATGTCTTAAACAAAGAAATACAATTATTTCACCACAAGTATATACTTCTCTTAAACGGAGAAAGAAGCGCTAAGAAAATATTTCTTTTGATTTAAAACAGTTATTGTATTGCGGATAATTGAAATTAAGGCGGGCAGCTTTGATACAAGTAAACGCTTCTCTGCGTGTAGGGAATAATGTATAAATTTTTTGTATAAAAATTATTGCCATTAGTTAAGATTTTTCAATGCCTCCCAATATCAAATTTAAATTGTGACAAGCACAAGGAGTATAAAGTGCCTTTTCATTTTCGTTTAGAATGTAAGCACAGACACCGTTATGTACAATTTTCATATTCGCACAATTATCGTAGCCTTGCCTTCGACAATTTGATACTAAAATAAATGTCTCTGCAGTAAATTTTCTAAATCATAATAATTAATTATGATTTTCGCTGATAATTACGTTGGTGACGTCTCGTGCAGCCTCCAACAGCCGCGAGGCCCTGCTTATTGCAGTTGGAAAGTAGACACCTAAAAAACTATATGTTGAATGATTTATAACATTTGTCGATGTACCTTGTAATTATATAATCATTTCCTCTACAAACTGTAATTTTAAACTTCAAGGGAGAATTCTCCACAAGTTAACATTATCCAATCAAGCAAATATTTACAATAAATGAAAATGAGGTCAAACGGAATATAATCTGGACGTATGTGTTTAGGAAAACCTTTTTCAGAAAGCATAATTTTTAATTTTCGCTGATCATCATCTTCCAAAAACTTCATAGTGTTTAGGAAACTTAGAAGAAAAGTATTTATTTTAAACCCTAATATAAAATAATTTATTTAGTATATAACGTGTTTCTATGTGCATACATATGTGCTTGTTTTTCTTACACGATCTTGTTAGTTGGATATTCGACGTATGTTCGTGGAAAACGATTTCATCTCATTCTTTCAATTCTCCGCAAAAACTGAATTGGAACGAGTCGAAAATATGCTGTGGACATTTCTATGGGTTTGAATTGAAATTTCACAAGGCGAGCTAAAATCAATTTAGTACTGGACTTTCAACGCAAACATTACTTTTCCTTGAATGCCTCCATCCGCTTCCGTATACACAAACGATAAAAACAGGTTATTTCAGCGGAAAGAATCAATATTATACTATTTAGAATTTAAAGTATTGCTTAATTGGAACTAGTTTTTGATTGAATATACAGGGTGATTTATAATAGGTGTAAAAAACTTTGACGTGTCCAGAAAGTCATTTAAACCAAAAAATGTTATACAAACATGGATATTATTTTTTTCTATTTACAGAGCTACAACAAGTTTAAGTTTTATTGATTTAGAAGTGATTAATACTATTATTGCATGCATATAGATTAGATCATCTAGTAGCCTATGTTCAAAAGAAGAACAACATCATTTGAAAAAATTTAATTTACAGTTCTCAAAATGAATAAGTTTAGTGCGGTTTTTAGTTTAGACTAGGTAATGTACTAGTCTACATATACCTAAAAGCCGAATAACATAATTTGTGAAAAATTTAATTTGACAGTTTTCTAAAATTTTCTAAAATGAGTTTAGTGCAGCTGAATATGCAGATATTCCTTATGTGTCTTCAGGCACCCAGAGAGTATCGCTGAATATTTCCTGATAGACGTCAACCTTCTCACATACTTTTAGGCGGACTTTTTAACGACTCAGAGAAACTGGTTCGCTTGTTCTGCGTAGTAATCGAAGTAATTAAGCTAGAGGAAATAATGTAAACAACGAAGAAAATGTAGTTGATGCAGTGCTGGACGACTCCACCCTGAGCACCGGACGCATTGCAGCGCACTTTCGTCTTTCTCAAAACTTTCTATGGCGAACACTACATCGTAAACAATTACACCCCTATTACAGTCAATGCGTCCAAGCATTACAACCAGAAGATTACGGTCAGCGTGTAGAGTTGTGTACTGGGTTGCTACAAAAAATTTCCGGAGATTCGATATTTTTGTCTTGAATATTATGGACAGATGAGGCCCAATTTACTGGAGATGGTATTGATAGTACTCACAATTACAATTTATGGAATCTTCAAAATCCACATGCTTTTAGATAATCGCGATTCCAATAGCGCTTTAGTGTGAATACTTGGGCTGGTATCTTTAACGGAGAACTGTTGAATTAGAAGTTTAAATACACAGGGTAAATCCAGAAAACTATCTAACTTTTCTGGATGAAACGCTTTTTGAGAAGATCGAACGTACTCCGCTTCTTGATCGTCAACAAATGTTGTTTCAACACGATAGCGCTCCAGGTTACTACGGTAGACAGGTAATTCAATGGTTGAATGCACATTTTCTTGAACGATGGAGTGGTTGACTCCCAAGATTTCCGACCTAAACTCCCTTGATTATTTTCTTTGAGGCCATTTGAAGCAACCGGCTTACAAAGTCGAAAAAACACACGCTAGCAATTACTTGACCAAATGACAATTAGATTTAATAAAATTTACGATTCAATGGTATACTTGCAATTCTTTATAACAACAAGATCTTCTTTCCATTTCAGAAATTATGCTATCACATATTACTAAAAATACCTCGATTCTAAATTTTTGTTTTGGAGAAAAGTTTTCTGAATAGGAGGAATCACCGTCGAATCCTTTTTTTCTTAATTTGGCGTGTATTTTCTTTTTTATAAGAAATTTCAAACTCAAATTCGGTCGAAACCTTCTAAATAAGTTTCGGTTCTTCTTCATGCTCGTAAAAATTTTCACGAATAGTTTTTAGGTATTTTGCTAAAGAAGTAATTTGATCTACAACTTTTTTTAAAATAAGACCTTCTTTCTGAAATGTCAAATTTACTTTGTTTCTTCTCTTTATTGTACCAAAATAAACCAAGGATACATGTTTCAAATTCACATAGTGTATTCACAATATTTGTTGCATGTAAACAGCAGGTAGATATAATTTTATCTGGTGTCTATATTTTTTAATCAAGACCATCAACGTCATTACATCATAGTAAGGCCATGATGCTGTTAGGTGGGAATGCCAAGGACTATGTAATACCAGTCGCATATTGAAAAACTATAAATAAAACCCTGTAAAATCTCCTGGCAATTATAAAAGGAGAATAAAATTTTTACTTGTAAAATTAAAACAAATAAAGCAATATGTGATATAGATAGACGAAATAGTTACTCAAGTGGTATAAATACCAACGAATCAGTTAGGAAAGAAGGACGGTTGAATCTTATGTAGCTTTTGCAAAGTTGCAAATTCTATTATTTCGCCTATTAGCCGAAGGATACCTGTACAAAACCATTAAATCTACATCCAATATAATTTTTAGATGGAATTTCCTTCTTTGCATTACTAAATTTCATCTTTAGGGTTTCCTCAAGGTATTGCTATCTACCTACTATTTACATCGGATTTGAAACCCTGTACATCCAGCTCAAGCTGTTAAAAAGATCTTTTTCTTCATAGCAAACATTTTCACCAAAAAGTACTACACAAGGGTATCCAAAACTTTGGAAATCAGCACTGCCAATGTTTTGTTTCATATCTTTCTCGTATTAACTTTGTACTTACAGAATTTACTTATCAGGTCAGACAAACTTTAGCACTTAACATTTAGAATAATAATTTTCTTTCGCTTTTCAGCCAATGCCTGACTTAAGGCAAATAAATAATAGAACTATGCATTCTCGTACTGCATTTCAAATACAGGTATACATCGGTAAATGAATACCTTTAGAATCGTTTCATTTGCCGCGAAATCCACTCATGCGGTGAGATGCATCTCGTACTGTACGAGATGAAATAACAACATTTCACATTCGCAGTGCGATTCGTTCTTTTCGAAGGATAGAAAAATAGATACATTTTCCCATAATACTATTGACTGTCGCAGAGCTTTTCTCCGCCGATCCTATCTTGAATAGAAACCGTAGATATTGGGATTTACCTATTTGGAATGTACTGGGCCATGTGTATATCTTATAATGTTTAGAGACGGTTGGATTTGTAAAAGTTGGAATTGGGTATCTGTATACAACGTGTATTTTACTTCTTTCGGATACAGAACAATGTCCTTAATTAAAGGCTGCCGAAAGAGATTATGTTAAAATATGCTACTTAACTAGTGATTTTGAAAATGCAACAATCATCACTTACTTACCTAGAAATAAATCTACGAGGGACGTTCTGTAATTAACGAGACAAATGGCTGTGGAAAAAAAAAACATTTATTCAATAACAATGAAATTTACACTACTTTTCAATGTAGTCTCCACCAACATTTAGGTACCTTTCCCATCGCTTTGTGAGCTTTCTAATTCCAGTACTGAAGAATTCTTGACCTTGGTGTCCGAGCCACTTGTGTACAGCTTGTTTGAACACTATGTTGTCTTCGAACTTGCTGCCGCGTAAAAACTCTTTGAGCGGGTCGAACAGATGGAAATTGGACGATGCGAGGTCGGGACTGTAAGGAGGATGCGGCAACACCTCCCAACACAAATTTTCGATCTTCTCTCGCATTTTTGGGCAGTATGGGGGCGGGCGTTAACGTGCAGCAGAATCCCACCTTTTGAGAGAGTACCCTGGCGATTTCTTCTTATCGCAGGTTTCACTTTATGTTGAAGCAAGATACAATAGTACTCACTGTTCACAGTACGTTGTCCTTCTAGTCACAAAAAATTGGGCCTTGGGAGTAGAGAAGGACCCATAACGTACTAATGTCACATTGGATTCATTAGTTCTATTGCTTTCGATTTTTAAAATGTTTTCCATCTTGATTTTCGTTTTCATAATTGACTGATTTTCAACAAAAGAAGTGCATAATGATGATTTAAAATCAGGTCGTGTTTCGCTGATTTTTTTTCAAATGATTGTATAAATCAACAATTTATAAGTTTTCATTATAATTAAGTTTGATGAAGTGCGTTAATTTTGTCAAAGAGCTTATGTTTAAAATATTACCGAAAATATAGCTCTTAACATATAGTAATAATAATAAATGCCTTTATTGTATAAGTATTGCATATTTATCGGGAAATGGAAAAAAATGTAGATACAAATGAGTTACACAATATCAGGTTGGGGCCTAGTTGCATCAGATTGACGTGCTCTGATTTAACCCAACCTTGAAATAAAAAATAAAAAGGAAAAAAAAATGTTACGCTTACATAAATGCCAAAATATCACTGCTATCAATGATCAAAACCCCCGATTTCGTGGGATTAATGATCAAGAAGTGCAAGGAGGAAATAGAGTAGAGGGAACAGTACATTTGAATGTCAGCAGCGGACAAGTGGGCTGTAAAATGTGAAAATGTTTTGAGTGAAAGACGCCAGTACATAAGGAAAATAAAAGTGAGCTTAAAAGAGGTCACTCTGATACCCCTTGTTTTATTCCTAAATAAAGGAAATTATAAATATCCCCAAATCTACTAGAAATAGATATATGAAAACTATATTACATTAATTTATTTCTAGATGAAAAAAATAGAAATATAGTAAAATAAAATGTGTTCTATTTAAAATAACAAAGTTGGTCCTTAGTTCGCTGCTTACCAATCACCTTGTATATCCAGACAAATTTTTGAAAGATAGCTTATGATGTTTGTTACATAATCTGAAAATTTTGACCTTCTACCGCTTACACACTAGGCACAGTTCTAGGAGATTGGGGCAGACTGTACGAGGATATTTTGATGAATAGTTAGCCTAGATAGTTTAAAATTGTTAAAACAAGTTTTCGTTGCCATAGCAACAAACAATAACTCGTCGAAATGTCATCAATTTGAGTAAGAATAGTAAACGCATTGTTGTGTGATAAAATTAAAAAAAGCCATGTCCACCGACATTGTGAAAATTAATAAAATGGAATATCCACCAATCTTTAAGTACCTGTTTTTAAAAGGGTTAAAGGTAAGGAGAATTACGAAGGTATGTTTAAAACGCTTGGTCACCTTTGCCCTTCCTACGCGACCGTAAAAAATTGGGTTGCCTCATTCAAGAGGGGTAAATTTTCGGTTGAAGATGACGAAAGACCTGGAAGACCGATTTCTGTGTCCACCCCGAAAATATCGATGCAACTCACGATATGATTTTGTCAGATTGTCGAATTGGGATAAAACATATATCTGAGACAATGAAGATTTCATGTGAGCGTGTACATCAAATAATTCACTTCGATTTAGACATGAAAAAAATTTCGCCAAAATGGATTCCTAAATGATTGAATGCTGATCAGAAGCGAGCAAGAGTAGAAGTGTCGCCCTCTTTATGCGCCCGGTTTGACAACGACTCTGATCATGTAAACCATCCTATTACCATAGATAAAACCTAGCTCTTTTTACGACCTAGAGACAAAACAACAGTCGATGGAATGGAGGCATTCTGGTTCGCCAAGGCCTAAGAAGTTTCGGGTGCAGAAATCCGCCCGAAAAGTTCTTGCTTCAGTTTTTTGGGATTTTCGTGGTGTCATTATGGTTGATTATTTAGGAAAAGGCAAATCTATAACTGGAGAATACTACTCTACATTATTAATAACTCTTCGAGAAAAAATCATTGAAAAAAGACTCGATAAATTGTCCAAAGGTGTTCTGTCTTTGCAGGACAATGCACCTGCACACAAATCGCGGATTGCGATGACGACAATCCATAATTTGGAGTTCGAAATTCTTGAGCATCCTCCTTATTCACCGAACCTGGCTCCGTCCGACTATTATTTGTTTCCTCAAATGAAAAAATGTTTGAAAGGACGTAAATTTTCTTCGAACGAAGAAATAATAGAAGCTGTCGAGGGTTGGTTTGCCGAGCAAGAAGAAACATTTTATTTAAGGGGTTTAAGTTGCAGGATCGCTCTAATAAGTGTATAACTTTGAAAGGAGAATACATTGAATAAAAAAATATTTTCATTTTAGAATTGATTTTTATTCCATGGTAGGCTAAGAATTTATCAAAATGTCCTCGTATTTATGTAGAAATAATACAATAATTAAAATCTTTGTAAATTCGAAGCATGGAGACTAGCATCGTTAACCAAGGAGAAAATGGGAATTTTAGAATCTACCGGGTATCAAAGAACATGAAGCTCAGAATCCGAAAGAATCCACGCAATAAAAAGCAATCATAAAAGCTTACCTCTCTTTTTTATTTTCTCCTCGAAATTATAAACTGCTAACCTCTCCGTTCTGGATGTAGAGGAGTAGATTCCTTATACACTCTGCATAACGGTCAGATTTTAAGATTCATTTCCGCAAGAGTCCCGACCGTAGAAGGACGACATTGCAGGAAAAAAAGCGGTAACCGCAGAGAAAAAGGAAAAAAGCGGTATATACAAACAACAAAAATAAAGCGTAATAAAATGTATCATAAAATAAAAACATCGGCGTCCATATTTCTTGCCAGCGCATTTTATGTTCCTTTTCCAGCAGGAGAGTATCCAACTGTGTCCAATAAAAATCGGTAGGTATTTTTTTTTGGGCGAAAGCTATCTTTCTTCTTCTCCTGCGACATAACTTTTATTATATATTTACGTATATATACACCGCACATAATATATATGAAATATATAAAGGATATATTTTATTACCAAAATCTGACGTGAAAGGTAATAGAATACGTGTGGTGGTGATAATTTGTTTCTTTTAAAAATGATTGTCAGTGTTTGCGAGTATGTGTGTGTTCTATACGCTCAAGGATACCGTGGAGATATTAGTTCCTTTCCGTAAAGAAGAGGAGAGGTGGAATTGGTATATGTGCGTCTCTGTTCTTTTTCCCTGTTCAGGTGAACCATCCTAATACATCAAATCCAGGTTCAAGCCGAGGAGAAATATCTGAGAAGCGAAAAAGCGACAAGAAACCAGTGGATGTTATTTGAGGAATATACACCTCTCGAAAAAAAGCATGGTTAGAAAAGATAGATTCTATTTAGAACTTTAAAATACAGGAATTATTAGGGATTATTAAACCACAGTTGTTCTAAAATCCTTAGAATAAAATTTTAATCCTGTGGAATACGCCATATTAGCAAGTCTAATAGAAAAACGAGAAACCTTTGCACTCAAAATGATAGGAGTATTTGTAAGTTTTGAAGAGAAATGGGGATTGCTTTTGAAAATGTAAAGCCGCTACACCTCTATCTACCACACACACACGCGCTTCATCGTCTACGGCTCTTGAGTGTGTCTTTGTGGAAGGTACATCATACAGTGCGGTCCTAAAGTGACCCCTCCTCATGCTAACTTTTGAACGACAGAAGCTAGCGTTTTTACAATAAATAGGTCGATTTTTATTTTTTGTGAATTAACTTCGGCATTTCAATTGTATTTCCGGTTTCACCGGAAGTGACGCCAACTTAATTTTTTAAATAGAACAGCCTATATATTTTTATGTTTTTGAAAAAGTAATTGAAAGACGAATCCAACAATGTCACATATACTATACTTTAATTTAAGAAATATGACGAGGTGCAGCAGGAGAGGTTTTGGTTTTTGCTGTTACGCAAAGAGTGCCAAATTGTTTCTTGTTCAGACTGACCTATTATGAGCTGGAGCGTCATCCTGCTGAAATAGGAAACAGCACTTTTCCTCTTGAACGAGGCCCATCCTGTGTCAAGTTCTATAAGCTTCCTGGCTTTGTCTCAGCTGGGCAACTCAAACGTCTTCGCATGAGATAGACTTGTGGAGTCACGGCAGGTTTGAAAAATTTCTTCTTTGGCCCAATGGGTAACACGTGTTTTGGCAGCGATAAACGATATGATTCCAATTGGTCGAGATTAGGCATAACGATGGTAAATCTGTTAGCAGTGTGAGATCTCTTCCCTTATCGGTGGAGAGGGGCGTAGCCCAGGGAAGTGTCTTAGGTCCCGTAGTTTTTTTGCTTTTCGTAAATAACATTGTGAACTTTTTATTAGATTATAAAGTAATTGTATACGCCGACGATATTAGCGCGATAGTATCTAGTCCAAACATAAAACACACAGAAAATAAAATAAATATACTTCCACAAAATATGGTTGCATCGTTTTCAGACAACAAATTATTTTTAAATAATGACAAAACCAAATATATGATTTTTCACACAGTGCAGAACAAAACTGATTACAATTTACAGATAGGCGCGCAAAATAAAAGGATAGAACGTGTTACCGAACTAAAATTTTTACACATCGACAAGACGCTTTCATGGAACGCTCACTGCGAAAAGCTAGTTGGCCAGTTGAACACAAGTTGCTATCAAATTCGTGCTTTAAAATCAGTTATTAACTTTAATTCTTTGCTGTCGTTTTACTACGCCAATATTCATAGTAAATTAACTTGTGGCATAATTGTTTGGGGATCATCACCTGCCAGTAGAAACGTGTTTCTGGCAGAAAAGCGTATCGTACGATGTGTTGCTGGAATCAATAACAGAGAGACATGTAGACCTTACTTTAAAATGTGGAATATTCTATCCATGCCGGCAATACACATACACGAGCTCTTAAGTTATGTATACAAAAACCGTTAAAATTTTTCGCGGCATAGTGATTTTCATTCATATAGCACCGGATTTAAACAAAACTTTCATTTACCTAAATATAATATAAATTTGACTAAATGTTGTCCTTGCGTTCTGGGTCTGAAGCTGTTGCCTCAGAGATTTCAACTTATTTCTAGCGTTAAGTTATTTAAGCGCAACATAAAAGGATTCGTGTTACAGACATGCGTATACTCTATTGAGGAATATTTTGATGTCTGTAGCGTAGATTCGTGTGTAATTCTATATTTTTTATCTGTTATGTAGCTGTAGACTAATTCTGTGACATGTCCTATACATTTGATGTATACAGGATCAAATATATTATTATTATTATTATATGCCAACTGAAGGTTCTGGACCCGATGAGTATGATCAGTTCCTTTTTTAGCAAGGGCACCGGCCGCCTCGTTGCTATCAATACCAGCGTGAGAATATTAAAATTGTTTCTGCGGTTTAGAGAAAAACTTTCTCCTCCCAAGAGCTCGCAATGCAACTTAGTTATCAGAGGAAATTTCAGGTCGTCTACAAGAAGTGACCATAGCGAGGGGGAAAGAACTCCCCTTTGAGGATAGCCTGCGCGCGGCTTGAAACATATGGTTCAATTCCACTATCCAGTACTGTTCTCAAGTCAGTGATGTGGCTTGTGGGTTATTGAACGCTCCTTCTGCATCCAGAAAGACACCAACCGCAATCTCCTTGTTGTTCAGGGATTGGGTTATCTTTGCAACAGTATAGTAAAGAGCTAATTCGATGATTTTACCCGCCTGATAGGCATACCGGTAAGGGTGAATATGGTAAAGTCACAGGCGCTCCCAGCAGAAAGAAACTGTACATACCTGGATTACAAATTAGATTGTTTATTTGCTATTGGTTAGATGGCGTTTGAGTCCACTCACGTGCTTATGAGACACATAGTGGTTAGAAACAATATTCTCATTTTGATGATGATTTCTTTGACTTTAGATCATCACAGTTAAATTAAAAATCTAATTATTCATTTGTAAAGACCTCATATACAGGGCTTTCATTTGAAAACCTTGAATAATTCTTTAAATAATAAAGTATATCATTTTAAAGGGTATAAAATTCTCTCTTGTTCATCAAAGAAAACAATTAAAAACGACTGAGCGGTTCGTGAATTAGAGACGAAAATGTATTTGATCCATGGCGCGATCCATGGGCGCCAAAATCCCTCTGGCGTTTGCTATTTTTAAAAATAAGAATATTCGTTTTAAATTTATTATCAAATTATATTTCGAAAGTTATAGTTATCCAAATTAGACGTGATTAAACAATCGCTATTGTGGTTAAAAAAGCGAGAGGAGGAACGCTAATCAATTTTTCACTTTTAGTCAGAGTATTTATCCAGGTATCACGTGTTTGGCTGCGTTCCCATTTTCTAAGTGTTCAGCATTAAATATCTACCTAAAATACGAAGTAGAGGTCATGTTTGGTGGATTAGGAATACGCACAGTTCTAGTACGTGACATATAAGGTTAGTCTTCTCTTTTCAAGTTTTAATACTCGTAAAATTTCATCAATTGATATCTAGTTTAATTTAAATTGTCGAAAGAGTGTCTAGGAACACTCCCGGACCTTAGACCGCACAATTAGTTAATTTCGAAAACATAATTTTTCTTTAAAATATTCCCTCGTATAAAACATTGTATATACTGCAATGTTTTATACAGCAAAATCGAAAATCTCGTCCATTATCTAAGAAACCCATTTCTCTTTGTTACGAGTTTACTGTAAATCTTAAGTTGCTTTGGCTTCTTTTCCGAAAAATCCCCGGATTTTCCACAGATTTCGTAGCAACGGTACCATTTCTACGGGAGAATGTATCTCGGCGTAGAAAGAAAAATTGAAAGGAGGTAAAAGAGGGATCGAATCATCGAACCGCGGACACTCACTCACTCACTGCGGTCTGAGAAGTGCCCTGAAAAGGTAAGCGAAGATGGTTGAGGAAAGGGGTTCGATCTACGGGCCGGCAGCAGAAATAAGGGATAGAAGCAAGGGAAGCTCAGAGAGGGGGGAAAGGGAAATAATAAAAATCAAATCGCTAACAGCTGGAATTATTTATTGGACCGTATCAATCTAGGGCTTTTACCAACAATGGATCATCATAATACCACCGTTTCCCCTGGTTCTCGTGGACTTTTACCGTTTCGAATCGTTTGTATCAATTTATCGCCGATATCGAGGTAAAGCGCATTAACCATTATAGCCGGATAATTCTTCGTTTTGTTAGGGGTAATTATGATTGATATCGTGCAACGCAGTTAAATCTATCGGTTTTTCCCGACATTCTGATGAGAATCTATGTACGGATGGTGGAATTGTCCGGTATTAATAATTTTATGTTGTGTTTCTTCTAACTGTATTGCCGAGATTTTACGATGTAAATAATACCGCTTTTTCGATTCCATAAACAATTGGTAGAAGTATTGCGTGCCAGACATTATCAGTATGGAATTCACAAAGAGAAATGTTATAGGTGATTATATCAACAACAGCAATAATAAAATTAAAGCCACGTGGAAAATAATAAGCAATGTGATACATGCATAACACGCACAGATTTCCTGTCAAAGTTCCTTCAAAGATGTATGGACCAATGATACGTCCACTAAATAATCTACACCAAACGTTGGCGCCGCATATTACCTGAAAATGAGTTTCACGCATCCAATGAGGATTTACTGGAGCTCAGTAATGACAGTTATGGCGATTCACCACTCCATTGGTATTAAACTAGGAAATTGAAACGTAAAGCCGTCACCTATCCACCATCCATGGACGCGGGTTTCGATGTTATACGTCAGCATGGCTTTGTGGAAGGACGCGCGTCCATAGATGGTGGATATGTGATGGCTTTACATTTCAATTAATTAATCTATGGCGGTTTAAGCCAGTAGTCGGGGCTACTGTCGCGTCAGAATTTGGAACAATACGATTTGTTCTGTTCTGTAGAGGCGTTTACAGTAATTTACTCGACAAAAAATGTACAAATGAGGATATCTAATTAGATTTCCTCATGCGTACATGTAAACATCTACTTCGTATAGTTATATACGATTTAAAATATTGAAATGCCATTACCTTCCACAAAGCCATGCTGACGAGGTGTATAACATCGAAACGCTCGTCCATGGATGGTGGATAGGTGATGGCTTTACGTTTCAATTAATTAACCTATGGCAGTTTAAGCCAGTAGTCGGGGCTACTGTCGCGTCAAAATTTGGAACAATACGATTTGTTCTGTTCTGTAGAGGCGTTTACAGTAATTTACTCGAAAAAAATGAACAAGTGAGGATATCTAATTAGATTTCCTCATGCGTACATGTAAACATCTACTTCGTATAGTTATATACGATTTAAAATATTGAAATGTTATTACCTTCCACAAAGCCATGCTGACGAAGTATATAACATCGAAACGCTCGTCCATGGATGGTGGATAGGTGATGGCTTTACGTTTCAATTAATTAATCTCTGACGGTTTAAGCCAGTAGTCGGGGCTACTGTCGTGTCAAAATTTGGAACAATACGATTTGTTCTGTCCTGTAGAGGCGTTTACAGAAATTTACTCGACAAAAAATGTACAAGTGAGGATATCTAATTAGATTTCCTCATGCGTACATGTAAACATCTACTTCGTATAGTTATATACGATTTAAAATATTGAAATGCCATTACCTTCCACAAAGCCATGCTGACGAGGTGTATAACATCGAAACGCTCGTCCATGGATGGTGGATAGGTGATGGCTTTACGTTTCAATTAATTAATCTACGACGGTTTAAGCCAGTAGTCGGGGCTACTGTCGCGTCAGAATTTGGAACAATACGATTTGTTCTGTTCTGTAGAGGCGTTTACAGTAATTTACTCGACAAAAAATGTACAAATGAGGATATCTAATTAGATTTCCTCATTCGTACATGTAAACATCTACTTTGTATAGTTATATATGATTTAAAATATTGAAATGCCATTACCTTACACAAAGCCATGCTGACGAGGTGTATAACATCGAAATGCTCGTCCATGGATGGTGGATAGGTGATGGCTTTACGTTTCAATTAATTAATCTACGACGGTTTAAGCCAGTAGTCGGGGCTACTGTCGCGTCAGAATTTGGAACAATACGATTTGTTCTGTTCTGTAGAGGCGTTTACAGTAATTTACTCGACAAAAAATGTACAAATGAGGATATCTAATTAGATTTCCTCATTCGTACATGTAAACATCTACTTTGTATAGTTATATATGATTTAAAATATTGAAATGCCATTACCTTCCACAAAGCCATGCTGACGAGGTGTATAACATCGAAACGCCCGTCCATGGATGGTGGATAGGTGATGGCTTTACGTTTCAATTAATTAATCTATGACGGTTTAAGCCAGTAGTCGGGGCTACTGTCGCGTCAGAATTTGGAACAATACGATTTGTTCTGTTCTGTAGAGGCGTTTACAGTAATTTACTCGACAAAAAATGTACAAATGAGGATATCTAATTAGATTTCCTCATTCGTACATGTAAACATCTACTTTGTATAGTTATATATGATTTAAAATATTGAAATGCCATTACCTTCCACAAAGCCATGCTGACGAGGTGTATAACATCGAAACGCTCGTCCATGGATGGTGGATAGGTGATGGCTTTACGTTTCAATTAATTAATCTATGACGGTTTAAGCCAGTAGTCGGGGCTACTGTCGCGTCAGAATTTGGAACAATACGATTTGTTCTGTTCTGTAGAGGCGTTTACAGTAATTTACTCGACAAAAAATGTACAAATGAGGATATCTAATTAGATTTCCTCATTCGTACATGTAAACATCTACTTTGTATAGTTATATATGATTTAAAATATTGAAATGCCATTACCTTCCACAAAGCCATGCTGACGAGGTGTATAACATCGAAATGCTCGTCCATGGATGGTGGATAGGTGATGGCTTTACGTTTCAATTAATTAATCTACGACGGTTTAAGCCAGTAGTCGGGGCTACTGTCGCGTCAGAATTTGGAACAATACGATTTGTTCTGTTCTGTAGAGGCGTTTACAGTAATTTACTCGACAAAAAATGTACAAATGAGGATATCTAATTAGATTTCCTCATTCGTACATGTAAACATCTACTTTGTATAGTTATATATGATTTAAAATATTGAAATGCCATTACCTTCCACAAAGCCATGCTGACGAGGTGTATAACATCGAAATGCTCGTCCATGGATGGTGGATAGGTGATGGCTTTACGTTTCAATTAATTAATCTACGACGGTTTAAGCCAGTAGTCGGGGCTACTGTCGCGTCAGAATTTGGAACAATACGATTTGTTTTTGTTCTGTAGAAGCGTTTACAGTAATTTACTCGACAAAAAATGTACAAATGAGGATATCTAATTAGATTTCCTCATTCGTACATGTAAACATCTACTTTGTATAGTTATATATGATTTAAAATATTGAAATGCCATTACCTTCCACAAAGCCATGCTGACGAGGTGTATAACATCGAAACGCCCGTCCATGGATGGTGGATAGGTGATGGCTTTACGTTTCAATTAATTAACCTATGGCGGTTTAAGCCAGTAGTCGGGGCTATTGTTGCGTCAGTATTCGGGACAATACGATTTCTTTAGTGCTGTAGAGGCGTTTGCAGTAATTTACTATGAAAACGAAAAAACTAGGTCCATTCAAAGTTTTAATTTATCTTTCAGTTTGTTTAAATCGGTTTGAACTATTTTGTTACCGACACTGTTACCGCTTTGTTAAGGTTAAGTTTCGTTTAATGTGTCCTAGTAATAATGAATGAAAATCAAAGTAATAAATTGCCAAAAAAAAGGCCAAGATTTGGAAGAGTTCCGAATTTGATGAAAAAGTTTAAATTGTCATCTTCGTGAAGAAGGTGAACTGTGTGCTTGTAAACGCTTAAATGTTTTAATGTATAGGTTTAATGTTGTGGTGTTTAATGTATAGGTGGTAAGCTTTCTAGATAGATTAACCTTATTTCTGTGCGGTAATTTAACATGAAATGAAAAAAGAAAATTGCTAGTGATAGGCAAGTCACAAAATCCACGATGTTTCAAACACATCAAACAAATTCCTGTGAATTATAAATAAAATAAAAAAGCGTGGATGACTGGAGATTTATTTATAGAAGAACTGAGACTGTGGCATGAAGAGTTGTTATTGAAGAATAGAAAAATTGTTCTATTGGTAATATCAAATTAGTGTTTATGCCACCAAACACTAGCTACTATTGGAATTTTTTGCTTATAAACTTAATTAACTCAATTGACGGAGGTAAATCTAGGTCTAAAATTTACTGGATGCAATAAATTTTAGTCATAAAGCATGGCAAAAAGTCACGGAAAAAACTATCAATGATTGTTTTAAGCATTCTGGTTTCTGTACTTCTTTTGATAAGTTTGACTCTGATGACGAATTATCACTTTCACAAGGGTTGAGGAAGCAAAAATCATCTTTAACAACTATTGATTCATCTGTCGTTGATAACGGAGTCGTAAAAAGTGTTATGCAGAATATCAATTTTAACGAATTCGTGTAATTCATGTAGATGATCAAGTTGCAATCGCCGAAATCTTAACTAACGACGACATAATCAACAACGTACTCAATGAATCTGTAGACGATTTCAGTAGTGATGAAAGTAACACATATGAGAAGATATGCTAATCCCTACTAATCAAGAAGCGCTATAATGTGTTGGGAAGCTTCGCTACTTTTTACAGTCTTATAATACCCCTAAAGATACTTTCGATATATGTATTCGCCAACATTAAGGATAATATTGAACAAATTTGCGCTGGCGCAAAATTGAAACAGTAACAAATTACAGACTTTTAATCAGTAATTATATACATGTAATATTAAAATATATGTATGCAGTATCTTTCAAAATTTGTACTCTTATGTAAATAAATATCGTTTGAATGATTTAGTTATCACAAATTTTTTAATTTGTTCAATGTATTTCATTCGTTTTGTTTATTACGAACTCCGCATATAACGAAGTGGATTTCCCGGTCTCTTGCGATTCGTTATATCCGGACACTGCTGTATATTAGAAACAGAATCATTACTTATTTTAAAAAATACTAAAATGCGGTATAAAGCACTCAAGTAGTCTAAATACTTATCTAAACCGGAGTTACCTTGTTTTGTTTGTGTTTACTTAAAGTTCGAAGTTTACTTTTTTGCAAATATGCTTGTGGTTGCCATTTGGACAATTAGGCTTTAGGTTTATTAGCGCATAAGCAGTGCTATATGAAACAATCTTTCCAGTAATTCTAATGGTTTTATTAATAAAGAAACAAACCTTTTTTTTTCGTTTTCTCAAAAATACGATTTTGTGACTTTCCTTGTTTTATTGGTGCACACCTCACACAATATAACTGAACGCGCCGAAACTTTTTCGAATCATTGCTCCTCTGTGGCATATGGTATATTTGGAGTATAATACACACAACCGAAGCCTTCGATATTTGTCTTATTTTCTGACGTGTTTATCCAAAAGTACACACGAGGTTCGTATTTATTTACTTAGCCGTGTTTACGCATAGGTATTTTGTTTGCAACCCCATATATCAATATATATACGTATATGAACGCGTAAACACAAGTATCGCTATCCGTGGATGATATAAAGCAATCACAGAGAAAATCATTTTATCTTATATATTGTAGTGATATTTTTGAGTAAATAACAGTTAAATGGCAATTAAATAAATTAAATGAATTAAATTAATCTAAATTATCTCAGGGTTTACCTTTTAGTAAATTGTGGGGAATCTCACTTATTGACTTTTTGCAAATTAGCAAATTAAATGAAAAAATGAAACGATTTAATAATTTTAAAGAGAGACAGCGATTCTTGTTAGTGTAATTTTGATATAAATTTAAAACAAGATAGATTATATCTCTTTCGAATAATAGTAGATGTACAGAGACCTATCACAGACCCTAATCGATAGCTAATTAATAATTAAACTGTTATTAGTTTTAAATTTTGAAATTTGGATTTTAGAATAAATGATTTTATTTCAATTTTGTTTATTTGACCAAATAGTTTAAATTCTTGGTACCTATGCATTAGGGTGACCCTTATATGACAAAAATTTTTTTTTTTTAATTTTAAAACGCATACCCTTTATATCTTTTATAAATACTTCACACAACTTAAGTATGAAATTTGGTCTTCCCACGACGATTATAACCGGTGCCGACAGAGCCATAAAGTTTTAAAAAAAGGCAGTTTTTCCTAAAATTCCGTATACCTATCATACGAATAAAATTTCAAGTGAAGTAATTTAAAGACAAAATACAATTAAAAATGATATTTTATTAGTCAAATATAAAATAATAACAATTAGCCAGGGTAGCTTCTTTTTAGGGTCTGTTTTTCACAGTCTGGATACAATTTTCTGTGTTCTTGAACACAGCGCAAAAGGAATTGCTTTTAGTCCTCTTCAGCTGTAATTAAACCGTGAAAATCTTGCATCAATTTTATAGCTCTTTCTGCAGTGTCATTTACAACCTTCAGGTTCTTTTAGCTTCCATATAAGCAGCATTTTTTTCCCATGAAGACACACTTCTATGTAGAAAACTGTCATCAATTTTCAGTCGAGATAAAAAATGCCTGCTCTTCTCAGACACGAAATCATCCAGCGTTTTATCTGCAACAAAAAATAAAATAAAATTCATCCCATGAACATAAAATAATCTAAAGATCAGGAAAATATTTATCAACTTACCAACAATCGTGTTGGACATTTCTTCCTTCGATAGGATATATCGTTTCCCAAAATCTGAGATTTTATCCCTATTTAAGTTTGCAATCATTTTTATCTTTGTTTTGTTATCAACTTCATTATCAAAAAGTGATAACATGGTTGCTTCTTCACAGAGATACCATAAGTGATTACTAAATTTATCTAGGGCTGCTTTGGAAACTGTTTTGTCCACTTTTTCATAGTTCTTTAATGCTTTCAGGAAGCACAAATCTTGGTTTGGAGCTTTTATTGCGACTGTGCATTCGAGCCAAGGCTTTACATATTCGGTAACAACAAACAAGCAAAGATCTTGCAGAGCTTGTTTGTCTTTCGCGCTTAATTCAAATTGAGACTGAAGCAAGCATATTTTTAAAGAGTAGACCGCTCTTGCCATCCATCTTGCCTGATGCATAGCTCCAGTAGGCCTAATTTTGATTTTCTTCTGTAGATCTCCTTCCAAAAATGCAATGCATAGTTCTATCAGTTCGCGATAATCGTTTCTTATGAAAGTTTTTTTCAGTTCACTTGTATAATATGTTAGCAAAGATGTAATTTTCTTATCAGAAAAATATTGTGTTACGAAATCTGGGCACAGCTCGATTTTACTCGAATCAATGTTTTTCCAGTTATCTCTAAACTGTTTGAAGAGTGGAATATCTGGGCTGCTAGTGACTTGTTTGACTTTGGTTTCGAACACAGTTTTAAGTTTTAAGCATCAATTCATAAACATGATGGCGACAAGCGAAAAGTAACAATTCCCTTTCAAAGTTTTGTTCCAAAAGGGAGCAAGCTCTATTAAAGCGGCCTGTGTTCGAAGCTGTGGTGTCACAACACATTATTTGTACCTTGTCATTAAGGTCCCAATCACAGAGCGCATTTGAAACGGCATTAGCTTGATCTTTTCCAGATGAACTCTCCAGTTTCGGTACTGCAAGAAGTTGTTCTCTATCATCAAATGAAATAAGTATTGGCAGGCGTTCTTCTTTGGAACTTCTCACATCCATGCCTGGTAATAGTTTTCCGTCCCAATGAACTGTGACTACGTCAGGCACGTCATTCTGAAAATGGAATTTTATAGCTTCAGCCATGGTTTTTCTCATATGTGTTCTAATTCGTTGAATCGAGGATTTGTTTATTGGAAAGTCATCACAGCTCAGACCCAATGCTTCTACGACCGCTTGAAGTATGAAAACGGAGTCACTTATGACAAGCTGGCATCTGTCTGAAGCTGCAACTAATTTAGGAGTGATCAATTCCTTTCTGTCTATTTTAGAACTCGTTTCTGGCATAGGTGTACACGAAACCTTTTGAAGGTTGTCTCCAGAACTCACAATCTCTTCTTCTCCGTCCGAATCTATAGGAAGGTGAAAATGTTGTGAAGAAGTTGATGCAACCTCCATTTGTATCTGTTTTCTTTTTCTTCTTCTAATTTCCGTTGCCTTGCCCTTTTTTCTTTATCTGCTAATTTTTTGTCTACACCGGCTAAACACCCGGGACGGCCCGGCTCTCTCTGCTTCATTAAAAATATTTTGTCTTCTTCTATTTTCATTCTTTCCAAGGCATCAGCATGTGCAATATCAAATAACTTGTCCAGCTCTCCTTCTAATTTATTTTCACGGCTCTTATAAAGGTCCTGAGTTCTCTCACAATTTTTTTGCAGCTCTCTCCAAACGTGATATAAATCTACGAGTTTCTTCACGCAGTTAGGAAATGCTTTTGTGGGAATTCTTGCTTTTTCCCAAAATATAATACACTCCCGAATCACAAGATTTGCACATTCACTGACAGTGAGCTTGACTTCGCGAATATTGTAAAACAATACTGAGAGAACTTGTCGATTTGATGGTAATTTTGCGCCATTTATTTGGTGACTAGGCACTCCGATTAAGAATACAATTTGTTTTTCACTTCGTAATTCAACCGACATTTTCAATAAATAAACTACAGCGAGTTTCTTACTTGAAAAATAGTGTAAGAATGACTATTGTGATTGACTACAGCTGTATGGATCGGCTATCATGGAGGCAAGCGATAGGGTAAAATGTGGTACATCATCTCTGGTCGGGGAGGTTGCGGCGAGGAAGGAGGCGTAGAACCAATCAGAAGGCCGGGAAGTGGAGAAGGCAGCAGAAGCGGGGGACGGAGTGCGTCTTGCTCTCAGAGAGCGACGCGCAACGTGTACGAACTTGTTCCAACGCATGTCGGCACGGGTTGCCTTTCATAAAAAGAGCTCATATAGTATATTGGGTTAGTACGAAAATATCTAGGGGGTATGCGCAAAAAAAATTAAGTTCGAAACATAAGGGACACCCTACTATGCGTTGTTGTATTACTTCGGTATCCTTTTCTTTGGATCGTAACCGATCTTTAATAGGTGGACTATTATCGAAGAATTTTGCAAAATATTTGTGTGTCGAAAGTTTGTTTATATCTCTCTGAACACTTTTTGTTTTGAAGCCCCAGTTGACTATATTTTCTTAAATAAGCTTGCCTCTTGTATGTCCATTAGAAAATTCATTCGCTTCCGTGGTTACAGTGGTTTAATGTTGTACGTACGGTAGTGCAGTAAAATGTCGTTTCCAAGTAAACGATGTATTTAAAAATCTTTTAACTGTATGTGTTTGGCAATTTGCCTATCCAAATTAAGTACATTTTGAATTATTTGTTTAAAAAGAAATATAATTTAAATTTTAATTAGTAAATTGATCACTGAGTACATAGTTCACTGGACTCTTAAAATCATGAACTAGGGAAATTTCGAGGGAAGAGGGCAACAACACTGCTTCGCCTCGTCTAAACGAAGTACTAAAATAATTCAAACTGTCAAAGAATAATCACTTTCAACAATGTAAACGAATATCATAACAATATATTGCTTTGTTTACGAAGAAGGAATTATGTGCATAGCAGATTTTTTATACAATTTACATATATAATTTAGGCAATTTGCCTGTGATTAATAAGGGAAATATGAACGAAAAATCTAGTCGGTTTTCTTAATTCACTTTTGCCTTTCTGTATTGTTTGTCCTATTTAAATGAAGAAAGAGTTGTTATACATGTTTGTATACCAGCAATATCAGTAACAACGGTAACTAAATGGCATATGTGTCAAATCCCTTGCTGAACAAATAGTTGTTGTTAATGCTATAAATGACCTAGATTTAGGTAATTTATAATAATCTGGCAATTTTAAGACTGCGTTCAAATAGAGTAGCAGGTAATTAACGTAAGAAGTAGTGCTGAATTAGTGCAATATTCTACACTAATTTGACAACTGACATGAATTATTTTTTATCATAACATAACCTAAATTTATCTGTTGATATTAATAATTTGTTTTGTAATGCAAGGCATTACACAGAAACGTTGTATGTTATGCTTATTAGAGGTCTCTGCAGTAATTATGATATATTAATCCAAAACTAAAAGTAAAAAGTACAGGAAACCCTTGATTAGTGTGGTTTTGAATAATGCGGTATCAAATTTCATTAGTGTGCTGTTTTTTTCTTGCGCAACCCCGATGGCGCCTGAAACGGCAAACACCGTTCCTCACATTCACTACTCTCTAATCGCTTGACAGTCCCTCAGCAATCCTGGACGAGTGTAGGAGTGCGGTAGACTTATCGCTCATCATAACCTTGCATACCTTTCATAGCTATGGACACGCGAAAGGGTGCTAACGAAAAGTCATTCCTTTGGATACGAAACTGGACATAGTTACGAGATTTGATAATAGCGAAAGCAAAGCCAATATAGGTCGAACACTAGGCTTTGGTAAGTCAACCATACGCTACGATTTGAACAAAGCAGATGAGTACCGGGAAAAAGGCAAAATGGGATCAGCTTCTTTAAGCATGAGTGAAATGGAAGACCTGCTTTTTATTTGGTTAGAAGATTGTAATCAGAAACGCATTCCTATTGATGGAAATAGCATCAAGATTAAAGTTTTGAGTCTTTGCTCCTCATTTTAAAAAGCAAATATCAAGGGGATATTTCAACATTCTCGGCAAGTAAATGATGGCTAGAAAATTTCAATGCACAATCTGGCACAAACATGTTAAATTATCAAGAAAAGCAGCCAGTGGGATATTTCCATTGAACTAAGAAAAATAATTGAAGAAACTGGCCTTTTGTGGGAAAAAATGCCAACGAGAACATTTTTGGCAAGAAAAGAAGCGACAGCACCAGGTTATAAAGCATCCAAGGACAAATTAACACTTTAACTTGGAGATAACGCTGCAGGTGATTGCAAATTGAAACCGATACTAATCTACCGAGCAATGAAGCCCAGAGCATTAAAAGGTTGTAACAAGCAATCCCTTCCAGTAGCTTGAAAATCAAATAACAGGGCTTGGGTGATTAAGCAGTTGTTCGAAGGATGGTTCACTATGGATTTTTGTCCCACAGTCGATAAATACTGCAAGGCAAATAATTTAGACCGCAAAGTTCTGTTAGATGTTCTTAGATAATGCCCCTGGTCATCCTACCTTACTTAATGATTGAAATGACCATGTGAAGATTATATTTCTACCACCAAATACGACTTCTTTACTCCAACCAATGGACCAAGGAGTTATTTCTACATTCAAAGCGTACTATTTGAGAAGAATTTTTGCTCAGGCAATTCAAGCTACAACTGGAGATGACGCAATCACCCTCGATGGATTTTGGTGTGTTACAGTGTTAAAGAAGTAGTTGAGAATATACACAAATCATGGGAAGAAGTGACGATGAGCTGCATTGGAAGAAGTCTGGCATAATCTTTTGCTTGAATGCATAAATGATTTTTGGGGCTTCATTAATCCTGTCAACGTCATTGATGAAATTGTTACAATTGGGAAAGACCTTGGCTCTGAAGAAGTAGATTCGGAAAACGTTAAAGTATTATTGGAATCGCATTCAAACGATTCAAGTAACGACGAGCTTCTTGAAATTCATTATCAACATGCATACAAGGAAGAAGACAAAATGAAGTAGAAGAAAAGCAAATTGCTCCCCAAGAAATGTTATTCTTGAAACTTGAAGAACTATTTAATACACTTGATAAAGCAAAACGCCTGACATTAGAGTTTGATCCAAATGCAGAGAGAAGATAAGTGTAGTTGATAAACAATGTGCTATCGTCGAGGGTAGGGATAAACAAATATTATGAAATTAGATAACTTTTTTTGTAAAAATAAAATTTTAACCATGCTATCTTTCTTTTAATTTATTCCTTATCATATTTAATTTATTCCTTAATAAATTAAGAACTATGCGGTTCATTATAATTATGGTTTGAGTAGAAAAGAAATATTTTTGCAATTTTGACATTTTCCTTTTCATTTGACATTCATTCTTTTTAGTTATTCCTATCGCTTCTTAAGTTTGATTAGTGCGGTTTTAATATGAGCGGTATATTTCAAGGATTCATTAGCCGCATTAATCAAGGGATGCGGTGATGCAGCTCCGTGGTACTGACAAAACTTGACGTGCGTTTAGTTTCGCACTACAGTAATTTTTAATTTTGTACTAAACCGTTATGTGAACGATTGTATTAGTTTGCATTGCGGTAATTAATTCTTCTGGTAACTCTTCGGGCGAAAACTAAATGGGGCTAGGTATTTTAATAATTATTTGTTAGTTTACAATACCTTATGATACTTTAGACGATGCCAACTGTTAAATTGGTAGGTAGCTGTTATGTCTTTTTACAGCAAGATCCAAACCTTGAGCAAAGTTAGTGTTTACTAACTCGTCTTAGTTTAGTAGCTTCACGTCTATCTATTGCTGCTAGAATTGTTACATATTTCGTTACCGTTTACGTGAAGTTCTATTGGACAACCTATTTTCCAAAATTCGCAATTTCGATTTAACCGTCGCCCTTATCCCGTACCAGTTTCGCTCAATAAGTTCTGATTCGAATTTCCCAGATAGTTTCCGCGGTCATTTCCGGGTGCCAGGACCTCCTAGGATGCCCGGAGAACCGAATCTTAAAACTTGCGGGTGACCCGATACGGACAAGCGATATTATGTATTTTTAATGAGGCGGTAGCTATACGACTTCCCTCGTGCCCTACCGGGATCCGGAACTTCCGTAGGCTGTCTAGGCAAGTATATTCATATGTATACCTGTCTCTCTTTTTTTATCCGCCGGGTAGACCGTAATGCTACCGGCCGTTAGCTCGTATTCACCTGATGTGCTCGTTTCCAGCACGGTTACTTGAAAAGCCGTAGGGAAGGATAATAATATACTATTATTATGACCTCCCCGTTATTAGAGAACCGGCCGACACGTTCATATGTCAAAAAGACACTTTTCCCTTTCGCTTTTCCTCTTATGCCTACTACTCTGTCCTTGCCTAGTGTACACAGTAAAAGAATGCAACTCTATCGGAATTTGTTAAAAATCATTTTCCATTTAATATTACTTTGAGAAGATAGCAATATCTGAATTGTTAACATATAAGTGTTTGCTATTAGTACAAACTTTTGACCATCAATAGTAATGATAATAATAATAATAATAATAGATGAATTTTACATTGCAATCACAAAGCCAAACAAAAAAGAAGAAAAGAGGAACAAAATACATTGGAAAATATAAAGGAAAAGGTATTTGAAGTCGAAAGGTTAGCTGCAACGTATGCATTCACGGGCACATGAGATTTCTTTATATGAGTGTGGCAATTTATTGTAAAATTGATAATATACTCACTATTGGATTGCATTGACTCTGTAATAAGAGATTTCCAAATCACTATGATCTCTCGTACGATAGTTGTGTAAGTGTGAGCATTGTCTAAAACTTTCCAAATTGTCCTCTAACATAAGACATTTATAAATCACACATAAAGATGGAATAGTCAGAACCTTCAGTTCCTTACATAACGACTTACAGTAAGCTAGACATTCCTTATAACTAGAGCCCGGTAACTAGAGAGCAATCGCAGCGACGGTGTGACTGTGTTTAGGTTGGCGGGGAGGGCTGGTCGATTATGATACGACACGACAAATCATCATCACTCAGGTCAGTTTAGCATTGGATAGCGGATAGGGCGTGTTGATTTTATTGATGTAGACGTGGTTATTAACTGTAGTTATTATTTAGTGTAGTGCGTTTTGATTTTATTGATACAGACATAGTTATTAATTGTAGTTTTTAGTGAACATGTCGAAGGCTAAAAAACGACCCTTTCAAGACAGCAAATAAGTTTATTTCTGACTTTCCCGATTTCTTTTACAACGGGAGTAAGATAGTTTGTAAAGTGTGCAAAATACATTTGATGTCAAATAAGAAGTGGAACTGTACAAGACATGTAAATTCCGCACAGGATAGAAAACGAAAATTGGGCATGCCACCGAGAAGTGTATTTTTTTTGGATGTAATTTTTATGTTGATAAACTGTAATTTGCCACTAGGCTTACTCGATAAGCAACCGTTTAAGGACTTTTGGGACAAATACAATCCCGAGTTGCGGTTGCCAACGGAGAAAACGGCACGTAAGCATATTGCATTTGTACGCGATGAAGTGGAAAAGAAAATGAAACGCATATTGAAAAAACAGTTTCTTTGGTTATGTGTTGACGAGACAGCAGACTGTAAAAAAAATTCAATTGTAAATATTATGGTACGCATACTAGACCCTAGTAAACCTACATAACCACTGTTACTAGCTAGCCGAAGACTACAAGAGTGTACTGCTGCAGCAATTACGAAGGTTGTACTTAGTACGTTGGAAAAATTTCAAATTTCAAAAGATAAAGTGTTGATGTTTATGAGCGATGGCGCAGCGATAATGCGTTCGGTAGGCCGTTCTCTTCTTGAAAATGGTTGCAAGTGTTTACATGTTACGTGTAAAGTGCATGCTTTGTGGCAGAAACCATTCGACAATACTCTCCCGAGGTAGATGCATTAATAGCAAACACAAAAAAAGTATTTTTGAAATCTCCCAAACGCCTACGATCATTTCACACCGAGTGGTATTCGTCAACCACCCGAGCCAATTCTTACACGTTGGGAAACATGGTTGCAGGCAGCTTTTTATGCTGAACATTTCAAAATACTAAAAGCTGTTGTTGTACAATTCAATCCTGCCGAAGTTGCAGCTATTAAGGAGAGCCAGTCGAAATTTCAAGATATTTCCGTTGAGATTTAAAAAATATTCGTAGCTACTATAAAGGATTAGCTGACGCAATAGACCAATTACAAAATAGATCGTTATCATTAGCAATAAGTATTTATTAAATTATTGGTTGTTTATACATATTGTACCTCGATGCATGCGTCTCAATAATATAACGCAAAATTTAGAAAAGTGCACATATTGATGTAATTCACTCCAAAAACCCTTACTAGATCAATTAAAACTATTTCCAGAACCTTTAGAACTAAATATTGTAGATAACTTAACAAAACTTTTTTACAGTGTAATAGGGACGTGCTCAGAAGTGGGTAGAGTAGATGACGCCGCTGGTTTTATGTACTTACGTAAATTAAGCGAACGAGTTTAGTGGACGAAATGGCGTGGAGCTTTTTGCTTGTCAGGAAGTAGAGGACGCCATGATCTTTCCGCCGTATAAACTTTATGATGTAGATAGTTTTTGTGCATGCATATGAGCGTATTATCCATAAGTGCATTTAGTTGGGAAGCAACGAAGGAAGATGCGGATGACACGTAATACGTTTACCGTTAATTGCCTTGAATTACAACAAAAGTGGATGGCGTTTAATTGACGTACTTCATAAAAGTATACAGAAGTAATCCTAAAGCCTGGCTGCGGTGTTTTCTCGTATAAGGATCGCTAATTATACATAACCTGTTTTATACTGCCTGCTTTAATTCAAGGTGCAAACGAATACTTATGCAACATTGCAGGAAGATGATGTGTGCTATGGAAGACAACGCAATTGTTTTTGTATTTAGCAAATTTTATTTCTCGACATAATCTCTTTGTAGCTTAATACTCTTAGTCTAGGGATGTTTCCATTTTTTTAAGTCATCCAAATAATAGGATTTGTTGAATTCTGCAAAGTAGGCCTCTGTTTCGGCAATAACCTCTTTATTTGACGTGAACCGCTTTCCGCCAAGCCATTTTTTCAAGTTTGGAAAAAGAAAGAAGTCACAGGGGATCAAATCTTGCGAATATCGTAGATGGGGCACCAATTCATACCGTAACTGGGTTAGTTTTGCGGTTGCAATTGCCGATGAGTAGGCAGGGGCGTTATCATGAAGGTAGACAATTTTTTCTTGGCTAGGTGGGGCCTTTTTCTCCTTATTTCAGCATCGAGTCGGTCCAATAGATCAGCACAGCACTGTCCTGTGATTGTCCTTTCCTTCTCCAAATAATCGATTAAGGTTATACTTTGCGAATCTCAAAAAATCGTTGCCATTCCCGCTGATGGAATCGTTTTCGCCTTCTTTCGCGCACGTTCACCAGTAAAAGCCCACTTGCCCCTTTGGTTTCTGGCGTGTAGTGATGTATCGGCGCCCCTGTTTACTCACTACGGCGCCCCCCTGTGGCGCGCACTTAGGGAACCCCTGCCCTCGGTTTTTCGTTCAAATGGAATCTCCATTCCATCAGATCTCGGACGATTTACTTTCGTTTCATCTGACAATAGCAGATATTTCATTTGGTCTATGGTCCGTTGCCTTGCGAATTAATTTTCCCGTTTTTGTAGGTGATCGGTGTTTAGATATATGGAAAATCTAACCTCATCAGTCTCTTTCAATGTATGTTTCGAAAGTAGTAAAGCCAAAGTAAAACCCGCGAGAAACTACAGAGAAAAACGAGGAAAGTAAGCAGCAGCGTAAAAGCCGCATCGAACGGATTATTCGTTTTGCTTTAATAACCGCGTTGGTCGTCTTTTCCCTCACCCTGGGTTATACAGTAAGGTACCTACCGTAAGGCTGGAATCCGGATTCGGAATCGGAGATGCGTGTAAGACGGTGTTCCCGATAAATCCGCGTGTTTTGGTTTTATTTCCGCGCTGCCGTTTAATTACTCCCCCATGTTCTTAAGAATTATCGACTAAGCAGCTTAGAACAAGTAACCAGAAAGTCTCGAGTCTACCGCAACGCTACGCCACTAACGCTGCCGCCGCCACCACCCCGGATTCCCAACGAAGCCATCCGTTTTGGAGCGTAAACCGTACCCGTGTAGAGCTGGTTTGCGCACTTTAGCGTGTGCATATGTGTGTGGTATAGGGAAACTTACCTATTTACCGAGTTTATCCTACTGAAATATGTTCGTTTTCGCGCACTATTAATTTGCGAAATCTAATTGGTTTTAGTGATTGGTGGTGGTTTAGACCCAGCGATCCTTCTTGAGAACAAAGCTGAATCAAAAGACATTTATCTGGTGCATGTGTTATGCAGAATAAGCGAAATTGCCTATTACGTGAAGTACGCAACATTTTACCTATTTCGTGACATCGGCAGCGGCTTTGACTAATACACGTAATCGGCAATATCATTGCCACCGTCGTGTAGTAGGCAATAAGAAACCTGCCGAATTCGCGAAATCGACAAAAACAAACATGCAAGCAATTGAGGTTATATAGATTTTGTCAAACATTGTTACAGTGTAAAAGTCAGCTTCCAAAATACTAAGTCAGTGATAATAGTGACATTAAATAAGTCACAGCAGCACTGAAAAATACAACTTTTGCAGGTATGTTGCTATACTGCAAAAGATTATTGTAATTACTGTTCGGTTTCTTAACGTGCTAGAAATTGCAATGGGTATCTGGGAGCATTATAAAACAATTCATAAAAATAATGTGAAAGATTCACGGAGAAAACAAATACTGCTGGTGAATCAAAGGGGTCAGGTTGACTTGATTGATTTCCAAAGATTGCCTGATGGGACACATAAATTCATTTTGCATTACAAAGAAGATTTAACTAAATACAGTGTTTGAAAATCGCTTACTTGTAAGAAAACTGTAGAAGATTTTTGGACAGACAGATAACGGACATGAATTTACGGCAAATACGGCGAATTAGCAAGTTTGTGGCCGGAATTAGTGCTAGTTAACCGTAGACCTAGACATCCGCAGAGCCAAGGCTCAACAAAACGAAGCAATCAAACATTAAAAGATTCCTTAATCGCTTGGTTGCGCGATAATAATACATCATCTTGGACTACAGGACTGGGGTTTGTACAGTGGGAAATTAATACAGCTTGCCATGAAGCTATCAAAATGGAACCGTATAAGGCTTTGTTTGGCCAAAAGCTAAAAATTGGATTCAGCTCCAAGGTCCCACGAGAATTTTTAGAACATATTTCAAGCGGATTTCTGAAGGAAGACAAGGTAAACTTGATAAATCCTAATAACGTAGGGAACGCAGCCAGTGACGATATTGCTGAATCGAATAAGAATACGTGTATAGCTTCTTGTGATCCCAATATTGAAAAAGAAGTAGCTATACGTTTGATAGCACTGCAAGATAATGGAATTGGTACAATACCGGAAGACGTAGAATTTCATGAAAAGGAAACTTTGCCAGAAACAGCTACTTTGGAAGTGCCATCTGGCATCTCTATAACTATATATGAAGAAGTTCATCTAGCTGTTGAAAGTGAACCCTTGCCAGAAACAGCTACTTTCGAGGAGTCTTCTGTCATCTCTGCATCTGAAGAAGTCTATCCAGCTGTTTTATGTAGAAATATAGCATCTGAAAACATGTTACATAAAGCACAGAAAATCGTTGAAAGATCTAATAAAAGATTGTGGAAGTTGAAAGTTGGAGACAACGTATTGGTGGGGATTAGTCAATTCGATAGAGACAGAGGCGATCCCGCAAATTTAATTGGTTTTATTATGGAAGAAAATGACGATAAATTTAGAGCTGGCACTAGAAAAGGAATTGTAAATACTTGGCTTGAAAGAAGTAGCCTACAGTTATCGAAATTCGAACAACTTAAGATCGAAGGTATTCCAGATAATGAGGCGACAATAAGAACGCAAGTTAGATTACCTTCCATTGGTAGTGGGCAGGGATATAAAAGATATATGTGTAGGGAGTAGAAATGAGAAATGTAAATGTTTTAGAAGCGATTATAGATGTAATTCAGCTTGCTACGCTGATGGAATTTGCAAAATAACGATTAAACATGAAGCGTAGTACCTACGTATAAATCTTATGTATTATTTGTTTTGTTGTCAAACGTTTTTATTGTAGTTTCATAATAAAATTTAGATTCGTTTATATAATTTTATCATAATCTTATTATACAAATATTTTTTTTCCGTAAATTATATTAAATAAAGGATATTTTTATGTTATAGACTTATTTATTTCTAACCTTGCCGATTTCACGAAGCAGGCAATTAAAGTTCAATCTATTGCCGATTACGTGTTTTAGACAAAGCTGTTGTCGATGTCACGAAATAGGCAACATTTTGCCTATTTCACGTAATAGGCAATTTCGCTTATTCGGCGTAACATATGTAAAGAAATAGCGGCTTAACTTTTTGATCACATATTAAAAGCGATATCAAATTCGCGTAGATATATTTGATTTGAAAGGTATGCATAAGGAAAACGGTAATTATTCTAAAACTCTCAGTTTAGCAAGTTTATGTCTTACGTGCTTTGAAGTTTCAAATTGTGTTGGGTACATAGCCAAATCTGCAAAATATGTGGGTCCATGATAGGTTTCCTTGTTGGGAGACTCAAGGGAGGACAATCGAAAAAGCTTGTAGATAATGATTCAAAAACAAAGCTTGCGTATTGCTAACACACCTCGAACCGCCGCCCCGGTCAAATTGGCCGGTGATTAAAAGTTAATTTTATTTCGACTGTTTTTATTAATTAACATAATTTGTTTGTATAAAAGTGTATATTTATTCACAAAGTATAAAAATAACTTCTAGCTTAACTTTGGTATTTTAAATATCGTTATAATTTTTGCAATAAGTTACTTTAAATCCACATTTTCCACATATGTTCTTGTTACAGTTCTTACATCTATCGTAAGTCTTATTTTCACATTTCTTTTCTTGACATGTATGTCTTTTGCGAGATTGCTTATCTGTCTTTGATCCAGCCTGTAAATTCTTGTTGCATTTTTGATTCGATGTTCCCTCCTGAGGGTCTTCTTCGTTGTTATTGGATTGTGGCGAGAGTTCTTCTGCCAATTGCAGAATGAAGTCGCGACGTTTTATTTTTTTGCCAGTGTTGTCTTTGTATACAGCAAACGAATTGATTGCAGCAAGATCCAATATATTATAAAAAACATGGACTGGCCATCTTCTTGAGGGTGTCTTCCCGCTGTATTTTCGGGCCATTTGATCTACTACGTCAACGCTATATTTTGTGCTATTATAGTATAAAGCTGTTTCTGGCTTTCTCTTTGTACCAGCATCAATCGAAACTGTTGAATGTTTCGTACTAGAAGGAGAACATTTTTGTTTATTTTGGCTTGATACACTGTCAAAGAGTAAATATTTTCTTTACCACGTGTACTAATTTAACTGTCGTTCCTTTAAGTATGTAATAAATAATAATAAAAAAGGGACAAATAAACTTAAATATGAACTCATTAATTATTAAACTACATAAAAATAATCCCTATTTAATTACATTATTAAAGAAATAATTTAATTACACTGCAACATATAAAAAAAAACTTTTTTATTAGTTCATTCACTCGCTCCTAATTTTAATAACAGACATTAGGTTTTTTTTCCATTATTGTAAATTTTCTATCATTGGATATCCTTGTAGCTGGCCTGATTTGAACACGAAACCGGTCGCCTAATTTCCCAAAAAAACTTTGTAAGATCTGGACTATTTTTTCATTCCTACCTTTAATATGAATATTTTCTTAACTTAAAACTAAATGATTTACTTGGAAGAAACAGTTTTCTGTCTTAGATTAGAGTTTATGGTTTAATGGAAAATTGCCGTCCAAATTTTGATTCTTTTTCATCTTTCCTGAGAAAAATTGGGGAAACCTAGTTTTTAATTTCTTAATATGCTGTATCCAAATAGTGAAAATATTTTGTCGCAATTTCTAACAAGTTTAAGCATCGATTACTATGCGACAATAAAGGTTTACTGGAATCTTCCAGAAAAAAATTTAGGTAGGTTTTCAGAAGGAGAACATTCTGTTATTTAAACTGCGAAAGAACGTGTAAGCAGACGTCGGTACGCAGCACTAGTAGATGATGCTCCGAACAAATTACTGTCGAAATGAATAACCTGTAAGATGGAAAGTTGTTTGAATGCCTTCAACATTCTTTATATCATTATTTTCATCACTGCAGCGAATACATAACTCTCCTAGCAGAAAAGTCGTATTGCTTTGCATTGTTCATATAATTTGATTTACATTTCCAAAAATATGGTAGAATACAACAGGATCTCGACAATACGGGCGTTATAAGACTACACACAAAGCATGTTGGGCAGATATCATGGAGATTTCTAGGACCTTCCTACGTTAAATAAACCAACTGCTTACGGATTTACTTCCGTCATGTTTGCGTAAAAGGAAGAGGAGCGTGAGCCGATTATGGAGAGGAAGCAATGTTTACGGCCGAGGCTTAAAGTTGCGGCGTTCCCGCCGACCCAATCTTTCGTGCTTTTTGCAGCGGATTGGCTTAATGGAAAGATATGATTGAATTCGGTATGATATAGACTAGTGCTGATGTACTCTTTCTCCTTTTCGTATTCTGGAGGAAAATACATTTTGAATGGAAAAAGTACAGCAGTACTTAGATACAGTGCGCGTTCTAAGAGTATATATATATATCTGTATATATATATATATATATATATATATATATATATATATATATATATATATGTAGTTGGCGGTTTTCGGGTCTCCGGCCGTGTGTCGATTGTTGAGTCCTGTGAAGGACTGTTTGGACGAGCTTTCGGCAGTCTCGCTGCTGCCATCATCAGGTCACTGTCGTTGTTTTGCTCATACTGCGAGTGACCCTTCTGTGCGCCTGTATTTGTATGGTCCGGTCTGTGTGTGGTGGGGGTGTGATCGCATCGGATTCGTTCGCCGTTGCGTCGTTTTGCTTTCGGTCTGTGTTGGTCGCTTGTTTCGCGTGTTTTATGTTCTTGTGTTTGATGTTTCTGATGACGTTTCTCCATGTCTGTGGTAATCTTTGTGCGTCATCTCTTTTGTTTACGTTATTCGATCGTTTTTCTATTTCAATGGCTTCCCTTATTACTCTTGCGTTGTAATGGTCTATGTTGGCTAGAATCTTAGTGCTATCGAAATCTATTTTGTGTTCCGTGTCTCTTACGTGTTGGTAAAGGGACGACGTTGATTCCTTCCGCGTAACCGAGTTTTTGTATTCTTCCCTTCTAATGCTTATACGTCTGTTGGACTGACCCACATAGGTTTTTTTGGCAGGATCCGCATGGAATGGAATTTCGTAGACTCCTTGTTGTTCTAGCTCGATTTTATCCTTGGGGTTCCCTAATGCTTGCGCGATTTTTTGTGTGTGTTGTGAATACTGTTTTTACGTTGTATCGTTTGAGAATGTGACTTATCCTGTCTGTCGTGCCTTTTATGTAGTGTAGAATTGACGTGTGTGGAGTGTTCATCGAAATAGAGAAACGACCGAATAATCTAAACAAAAGAGATGACGCACGAAGATTACCACAGACATGGAGACACGTCATCAGAAACATCAAACACAAGAACATAAAACACGCGAAACAAGCGACCAACACGGACCGAAAGCAAAACGACGCGACGGCGAACGAATCCGATGCGATCACACCCCCACCACACACAGACCGGACCATACAAATATAGGCGTACAGAAGGGTCACTCGCAGTATGAGTAAAACAACGAGAGTGATTTGATGATGGCAGCAGCGAGATTGCCGAAAGCTCGTCCAAACAGTCCTTCATAGGACTCAACAATCGACACACGGCCGGAGACCCGAAAACCGCCAACTACACATTTTCGCCGTGAAAACCTACATTTAAACATATATATACAGGGAGTCCATGGACGGGGTTACAAAGAGGAAAAACTTTTTTAATATGCCTTTTACAGAAAAAAGTCATTCTTCATAAAAAATTCCTCAAAATGTCCAAAAACCTAATTTCGATTTGACTACAGACATACACTTACTTATAAATTCAATTATTGCAGTTGATATTTTTATTTTTTAATTAACTAACAAACTTTTTATAAATTCATTGTAAACTTTGAGCATCGTAACGGGTATATTAATCTCATCCACCACATCCCTTATTGCTTGTTTTAATTGATCTGAAGTACGTTTTACACCACGAGCATATACTTTCACTGATTAATATCAGCTGACCTAGCAAGTCATTCAATTGGGCAATTTCTGCCAATCCATTTCCCAGGAAATTGACGATGTGAACAAATTTTTATCAATACAGTTGCCATCCTTTTGCCAATAAATGTTTCTTCGTATGTTAGGGTCAATGTTGTGCAACTGATGTAATACAAACGTTTCTGTCAAATCCAAATAAATGTGTTGAGTTAAATTTTGTTCTAGAAAATATGGACGACCATACAAAATACCAAACCATACATTCACTTTTTTATAACGTTGGCTTCTTAATCGAATTTTAAATTGTGGATTCGCCGCAAACCAATGTTTTGTGTTCTAAGAAACGTGACCGTTAGTTGAAATGTCAACTTCCATTCATTTACATATAACTAGATTTCTTCATTATTGGACACGATTATTAAACCAGAGGCTTTCAGGATTTGAAAAATTTTGTGGTTGGATGTTTCATCTGTATTGAACGTAAGGGGACATCACAAATGTTTGGCCATAATTTCTTTTACTGCTACGTCCTAAAAGCTTCGCAATAACTACCGCTAATAAATAAATAAACTCATCGTTATTACTTTTCTAATAAAATAACCAAAGTTTGCACTCTTTAAAGGCCGAATTAAATCTTTTATCTTTACGACGAAGCGCCGTCCGCTGTCATAACTCAACGACGTCGATACTTAATCTTACCATTTTCTTTTCAACTCTTCCCCACTATACCATGACGAGACCGTACCGGTCGCGCTATTTTACGACGTTTTTATTACTATATAAAGCCATTCCACTTCTACGTCTTCTTCGAATATCATCCACCTTTGCGTATATCATTCGCTTATACTTTTTGTACCCCTCGTCGTGTTAATGGAGCCCTACTTTAAACAGCGGGAAGTCTGCAGGATTTTATTTATGACGTTAAGGGGATAAAAGGAGAACTGTAAAAAGAAGAAAAGGTGGCAAATGCTCTTAATTACTTATAAATATAAATTCAAGTAGCACTCAACTTCCGGTGGGTGTATTCGTATTATTCCCCATTTCAAGTAGCTGCAACGGCGTACCCGACGCAGTGCTTCTTTTATTTTATTTTTATGTGACAGGTTTTATTACGCTAATTTATGGTACTGTGGTCTACAAGCAGATGGCGTACCCTTCATGAATATTATATGAACGAATGCGGTACCGGTGAGTATATTATACACATGTGTATGTGTGCTGTATGCAGCTAACGCGCTATATAAAATATAAAATTCGTAGTCAGCGTTTCGTCATTTGCCTATTAAACTTGCGGTGTTTGCTTTAGAGGTATATTTAACATTCATGGCCGCCTGTCGATATATTCGTTTCACGTTCCTACTTTGTGGCGGTCGTCGCGTCGTCGTAAAGTACGACTTCTTTAACGGATTTCTCGAGCAAATGCCATTTAGAACCGTAAAAGCAACGGAAATGAGAAACTCGTTTGTTGCCTTACGCATCTAGGTTGTTTCTTGGTTATAATTAAAGCTGGCCACGAGCGGTACCGCGCAGTAGCGTAGAGTCGACCAGGCCTCGCGTTCCACTAGAGTTATTCTGCTAATAGAGATGTTTGCTGCCGCAAATAATTTCGCTCATCTTTTAAATAAAAATTAAATAACACATGCTCAAACACTTACCATTTTAAGAGTCCTCCGTGAAATCACAAAGTGAATAATGTCTGTTAAATATCTGCAACATTAGATATGTATCAACTGTTGTTTCGGCAAAACTAGTACGGCATGAGGAAAAAATGCGTTTATATGCAGAGAACGAACGTTCTACATCTAGTGACGTAATATTTGCGTAAGTAAAATAATCTTTCAAATAACTTAACGATTCTGTTGACGCACCTTCACAAATGTGTCTTAATGTGCCAAAATCAGAATTTTTCTCAAAAACACTTTCAAATTTTTCTAGAACAGAAACATTTTTTGCGTCTTCACTAACATGTTGCACTGTTTGTAGAGATTCTTTTAACGGCCCCGCAGGATTTTGTAATTTTTTTATTGCATCTGCTAGCCCGAAGTAATTGTCGTGAATGATTTTTAAATCCATTTTAACCTGATTATCTTGAAATTTCGACTGGCTTTTCTGGATAGCGGCGGTATGTACGTGTGTGGATACGGAGTTCAGTAATGCGGTAGACATTGAGGAGTTCGGATATTTATCGGATTCTCATTGTGTGTTTTCGAAAACATGGGACGTAAGCCTGGTGTACCTCTTGCATCGCATGCGAAGAAATATATTTGGCGTTTCCCTGGTTTGGAATTTACAAGTTCGCACATTCGTTGCAAATTTTGCGGTATAGGGTTGCTAGGTCGCACGACATTTGAATGTAGAAGTTATATTAAAGTAAACGTCATGTATTGAATTTAAGAAACAATATTCCGTACTGGCAATTTTTGTATGACTTTATTTTCATGTTGAGCACGTGCAACATCCCACAACACCTAGTAGATAATGAAAACTTTCGTCTTTTTTGGGATAAATATGTTCCACCATGGAAGCTACCAACAAAAAGACAATTGTGGTACAATTTACCACATGTGCAAAGTACAGTGAAAGACTATATAAAAGACGAGTTGAGAAATCAAAAAATCTGGCTCATTGTAGACGAAACTACTGATGCTTAGAAACACAGCGTGATTCATATTGTGGCGCGTCCTTTAAAACGTAATGGTCCAGCAACTTCCTTGTTGTTAGCCAGTACAAGGATTGAAAGAACTGATGCCGAAACCGTTGTAAACATAATAAAAAATATCTTAAAAGAATTTTGTATGGTAGGAGCCCAAATCACCATGTTAGTTTCTGACGGAGCCGCAACAATGCTGAAAGCTGGTAGGATATTAAAAGTATGCTTTCCGACTTTTCTTCACATAACATGCTTCATACACGCATGTTATCTCGTAGTAGAAACAATTCGGCGCCCCTGCGGGTGCAACCGTTTGTCACGCTTTAGTGATCACTTAAAACACATGGAATAGATATGCAACATGTGTAAATATTTCCTGAATTGTTTTATTTTCTCAGTTTCGTCTTGTTCTTTCGTGTGATCTCCTCTTAGTTGTTCGTAATATTCTCTCCATATTTTGATTATTTTGTTTTCCCCTGATATCATTTCCGCATCTTTATTTTTCACGAGGTTTTTTTTTTCTTTTCTCAAGCTACTTAGGCTGTGGTACAGTAGTTTTTCATCTTTAGGCCGAACTCTTTGTAATCGTCTGGGTTTTACTGTCTTCCGAATACTTTTTCTATCGTATTTTTTTTTTCTCTTTATTTCTTGTTTTGCTTCATCGTTTCATCAAAACTATTGTTTGTTTATTGTATTATAATGTTTTCTCTCTTCCTTATTTTTTCTTATATCCTCTCTCGATAGTTCCATCATGTTCCATAGTGTATATCCAGAAATTTTAAAGAAATGAAGTTTTGTCGCCTGTTAATTTAAAATCGTTCCATAGTTATTGCTGGCAGTCCGATATACATATATTTTCTTTCAAATTTTGAACAATGGATTTTGCCTCGGTCTATCAGATAACACTGCAGAGTCTATGAAATTAGATCTTTTGTTGGAAGAAGGGTTCATTTCCTTGGACTTCAACAATATAGTAGATATGATAAAAATATATACTATTAGTTGAGACAATTAAGGGTGCGATTTTGCAGCTATATTCTGAAGATAGCAAGAGAAATAATGTACATTTTCAAAATTCAATACTAATTTGCTAATTCTGAAACTCGGAAATCCAAAGCCAAAAAAGTGTGCATGATACAATAGTCAGGTTTTTGAAACGTCCTACTTTGAAAATTTTGATTACTTTTCTCAACTTTTCAATTTACAAAAATGTGATACACCACAGCAATGAATATTAAAGACACCCTTCTTTACTTTGTTGCCACAACAATTGCCATTTCTCCCAAGGGAAGGCAATAAGTGGAACGTTTACGTTTTTCCAAACGAGAAGCAAACGTAAACCGTGAATCCGTTCGTTTTTCCGCCGATGCAGTCTTCTCAGTATTGACATTCGAATTCGAGCACTCGCCGTCAGATGAACCCGCCAGTTCTTCGACGAGTTGCATCTTCCTTTCCGTGTTCCTTCAAAATGGTTGTTTGTTTTCGTAAAATAAGTATACACGGATAGAACTGAGACGTTCCATTTCTACGTTCTACTTCTTTCCAACTTCAACGTTTCGGCGGGGTGCCCTTTCTTTTCCACATATTTTGCTCCTTCAAACAACGTCAGACGAGCGTGAGTTATGTTATTACTAGAGTAACCTAAACTTGCGGACTCGCATAGGCGTCGGTATTACGGGTTAATATAAGAATACGAAAAATTCATAAATAAACTAAACCGGTAGAGAAGCAGGCATGTAGTGTCGACCTTGAATATAAATCATGTTAAACCGCGCTGAGAGAGATTTCGTTTTAGTACCGGTTGAGCCGTTGCAGAGATTAGTCGAACGGTCAAGGTTATGTACTTACGTGTCGCTTTTGAAAATATAGCTGGTGTTTTTTGTGTGTTGTAGTATTATACCAAGTACATAATTAGTGTATCGTTTCATATAGAACTAACATTTACATACCTAAGAAAACAATGCCTCATAATAGATTTGCTACTAATGTACATAAGTATGTGTCACTTTTTCCCCATTTCAAATATGACGGTAGTGCAGTTTTTTGCTTAATATGCAATGTTCGTTTGGCTGCATTGGACAGAACTGATTGCCAGAGGCATGTCAATGGTATTAAGCATATGAGAAATGCAAGAACTGAAATACCTTATACACTATTCCTCATACATTTGTTAATTATGTTTACCTCTTGTAATCTTCCGTTGTCGTTGGTGAGAAAAGCAGCTTTTAAAACGTTTTGGCGACAATACGTTCCAAAGTACGCATTACCCTCACAAACACAATTACAGAATCATTTGCCGCGAATGAAAGAGATGTTAGAATATGTGTGTAAACGTGATTTGTGTTCCAAAAAAATATGGATTACCGTGGATGAGACGACCGATATAAAGAAAAACAGTATTGTGAATGTAATAGCTCGCGTTTTATCTAGCGAGAACACAGCATCTCGATATTTGTTAGCTTGCAAACGTGTTCAACAATGTACCGCGGAAAATATTCAAAAAGTGATAATGAACGCTTTGAAAAAATTTAAAATTGTCCAAGATCAAGTTGTGATGATTGTGACAGATAGTGCAGCAACGATGTTAAGTGTTGGGCGATCCTTAAAACATATATTTCCTAACTTAATACATATAACCTGCGTGCTGCATGCTTTGCATTTAGTTGGTGAAGTTGTTCGACAACATTACGGAAACGTTGATCGGATGATTGGAAGTACTAAAGCAGTGTTTCGTAAATCTCCTAAACGTTTAAAAGAATTTCGTAAATTTTGTCCAGGTATTCCAGAACCTCCTGAACCAATTTTAACGCGATGGGGTACTTGGCTAACAGCAACTTCTTACTATTTGATCCATTTTCAACAAATTCAATCAGTTATAATGCGATTTAATCGGAATGAATCCAAAGCAATTAGAGAAAGTCAAAGAGAATTTCAAATTCCTCAACTTTTAGAAGATTTAACAATATGTACCAATTATACAGTATTACTAGATGCCATCACAAAACTACAATGTACTGAATTGTCATTGCAGGAATCATTAGACATAGTGGAGAGTGTAAAAAATAAATTACACACATTAAATGATACGCCAGGATTATGCGCTAGTCAAAAGTCGGCAGATGTTTTAAGGAGAAATCCCGATTTTAATACTTTAGAGGCCGTTTATAATAAGTGTAAGAATAGTGAACTTTTAAGTGATTTTGAAAAACAGTTTCTACATGCAAATGTAACTTCCTTAGATGTGGAGAGATCGTTTTCTATGTATAAGAATATTTTTTCTTGTCGACGCACAAGGTTTAAAGAAGTAACTGTAGAAACATATGCAATGATGCAAGTTTACAGTAGTTCACATCCTGATGCCTCTAATTTGTTGAATAATTAGCAAGTAAGTTTATTTATGAATTTTTCGTATTCTTATATTAACCCGTAATACCGACGCCTATGCGAGTCCGCAAGTTTTGGTTACTCTAGTAATTACATTACCGTGGTGCCATTGTAATCCCAAGTTTTGCTTCGGACATACATATAGGTATAAATGCAAGTTAATATCCGAATAAAGTAGATATGCCTGAAAGTTATAAAGGTAATTATTAGCAGAGAGATTGCTAATTATATTTTGAGTTAATCATAGCTAATCGTTTTTGAAATAATTTATTCGGGTGATACTTGCGAACATAACCTTTTCTTATTGTCTAACTTGTACGTCTCTTCTCTTTACTTCCTTTTAACAGTTTTTCAACTATTTGTATTAAAAATCTTTTACATTCTTTGAATTTACACTTATTAGATTCACGTACCTTTGCTTTTAATAGCCAGTTTCATTTTACACTCCGTATAATCGCTGAAATCCATATAAAACCGTCGGGGATGTGTAATTCGCCGTCTATTCAATTTCCTCCCTTTTTAACTTGCCGTACGTTAGACTGTCGTTAAAATATTGACGATAAAATACTAAAACTACTTAGCGCTAGTAACGTTAGTAATAAATACGTCGACGTCCTATTACGGACCTCGCAGTATATAAAAAAGTACATCGTTTTCAGTATGAATTTTCTAAACTAATCGCGAAACTTCATATAAAACAAACGGCCCTAGCAATAAAATACGTACGTAATGTAATTTATTATATTCCGTTCTCGTGCTGAAAAGCACGTAGCATACATAAAATTTAATATTTCACAGGGTAAATACATTCGGGCATATTTATATCGGTTATATAAATACATTATTTTCGGTTTCCCCTCTTTTTTTCGGGGCAGATACGGACGACAATAGAGAATATCGCTCGCACATACATACAACTGCCCTAGTTATGTGCAGTTTCCTCTTTCACGTCACGTCGCCATTAATTTAATATCATGGGATGTTCTTTATTTAGCCGAAACATTGGATATTACATGATTTATTCTATAGCTGATTTTATACGCGTCAATATACTGCGTGAATTGAGATGTACAGTAAGTGTAAAAAACGTTAATTCAGCATATTTCACGGAATGTATTGGTGCTATAAGGGGATGGTCTATAATGATAGCAAGGACTGTGGGGTAGTATGACAAACAACATAGTATCGGCACACTCCTCACCACACAAAATATTATTAATTAATTCGGAACAGCTGTTTCAAAGGCTCACTGGGCCCCCATTTTCAACCGAATTACCGAATAATGGTCTATATTTGATATACCAGGTCATGCGGGAAGTCGTCAACTGGTTGGAGTAGAAGTGCTTCTTACCAGGAAAAGGACTTGCAAATCAAATGCATATAAACCAAATCCCAGTGGTCACAAGAAAATTGGTGAAATATCTGGGAATGCACCTAGATAGGATGACGTTCTCGCAGCATATTTTTGACGTCTCCAAGTAATGTGGGCGGCCTTGCCGCAAGCAAACGGTAGCAACTGACTCCATACTCCTGTATCGAAGCGAAATATGAGCACACACCCTAGAACTGCACGTTTACAGAAAAGAGGTCGCAGCGATCCAGAGAAGACGTGCACGCAGGATCGCCAACTCGTACAGATCTGTTTCAGAGGCCGTCATATTGGTTATTGCAGGAGTGACTTTCATAGATCTGCGAGAGAACGTATAATTGTTTATGAAAGGAGGACCGTTATTGGAGAAATGGAAGCGAGAAGGGAGGCCCGCAAACCTATTAGAGATGGACTGCAAGGCTGATTCGCAGTATGGGTGGATAGAATGCATGGTGAAGCGAACTATTCCCTAACACGGTTCCTCTCCGGGCATAGGTACTTCTACGAGTACCTGAATTGGACGGTAAAAATGGTTACACCGGCATGCCCCTTCGAGGACTCGGTCAAGGACGACGCATACCATACCATTTTCGAGTGCGAAAGATGGCGCACCAAGAGGCAAATGCTGCAGAGTGAAATAGGACCCTTCAATCCTAAAAACATCCAAACAACTGGTGTAAGATAGTAAAGTATGTGGAGGAAACAGTCAAAGTTAAGAAGAATCAGACCCAATAAATGCAGACTATATACGGGGCACTACCTTGACCAAATACAGTTCGCGGTTCCGAGGTGGACGGAGTGCCCGAAGAGGAGGGGTTTTTTAGTGGGCGGGATGGGTCAACTGGAAAGTGCTTAATGCATGTTTCCCCTCTTACACAAAAAGAAACTACTATTTTTTCTGCAGCATCCCTGTGGACTTTGTAGTAATGCGAGGAAGAAGTAGCAAGAAGAATAATATGTTGCAATGTTCATGATATTGGGTTAGTCAATTTCAGGAACTTTTAAAAAAAAAGAGTAAAATAAAAAGTTAGTACAATATGAGAGTATATGTTTCGTGTGGGGGGGGTCCTATTATTTAAAATATAAAACCAGCAACTTATTTACTGTGTATTAGTATAAACTATTAATCTACAATACTAGATACAATACTTCATGCCACCATATCTGGGGATTCCCCATTTTCGTGTGTCTAAATATTAAAGTCCTAACGCTCAATATGTCTAATTATCTAAATATATAACACCTCCCTTTTTGTGATTAATCTTAAAACAGTTCGTAGTCCCTAAGTTTCAACGGAATTACTTTATTTCGTTGTGGTCGCTTATCTGGTTCTTGTAATTTAGTTTGTTCTTCAGGTTCCATGCTTTCCGATTCAGTTCCCGATGTTGGGGTTTTTATTTCCATATTGTTCTTTGAAGGTCTGAGATGGTAGCTGTTTCTTCTTACTATTCCGCCACTTTCCGTTTGTACTACATATGATCTTGGTGTGTTTGCTTTCTCTACAATTCTACCGGGAGTCCAATCTTTGCCGTCTCTTACTGTAACATTGTCCTTTTCTTCGAATTCTTCCTTTTCCTTGGCTGTCCTATCATGGTATGCTTTCATCAGTTCTTGCTTATTTACTAACCTTTTGTGCGCTTGTTCTGTATCCACCTCCCTTGGTATCAGCGTCTTCCTGAGTGTAGGTGATTTCGTCTTCAATTGTCTGCCCATAAGCAGATCAGATGGTGATAAACCTATCCTCTCTATGGGTATCGTTCTATAATTTATAGTGCCGCGTGCATATCATCATTTTTTTTTAGAATATTTTTTGCGATTTTGACAGCACTCTCTGCCATGCCGTTCGATTGGGGTATCTTGGACTTGATGTTATAAATTCAAAATTCCACTTAGATGCAAACTGCTTGCATTCGTGGGAACCAAATGGCATGTTATCTGCTATTACCTGTTTTGGAATACCGTGCACTGCAAATATAGATTTAAAGGCTGCTATAATAGCACTAGAAGTCTTTAGTTTTAACGGTATTACCTCCAACCATTTGGAGAAATAATCTATTACTATTAGATAATCCTTACTACCATATTGGTATATATCTGCAGCTAGCTTTCAAACGGCAATTCTGGTATCTCATGGCACATCAAAGGTTCCTTAACATTTGCCGGTCTATATCGTTCACAAATCTTGCATTTTAATACCCAATTTTCGATGTCAGTATTCATTCTCGGCCAGTAATATAAATTTCTTGCTTGAGCTTTAGTTTTAGAGATCCCGAAGTGACCTTCATGCACTACTCTTAAAATGCCTTCCTTCAATTTCTCCGGGGACTATCAGTCTATTTTCGTAAAATGGTAGTCCTTCGATTAGTTCGATATTTTTTCGTATTTTATAATACATTTCTAAGTCTCCATTTAATGTATTGTTATTTGGCCAACCTCTCTGCAGATATTTTTTGACTGCACTTAGAATTCGGTCCTCTTCTACTGCTTTTGGATTATTTTGCTTTGCTTCTCAGTAATATTGAGAATAGTTTTTACTGAGTGCACTATCTCTAACATTTCTGGGTCTTCTGGAGTATCTCCTGTTACAAAATTTCTAGATAATGCATCCGCTACTAACAAATATTTTCCTGGGCAATAGGATACCTCCAAATCATATTTAAGCAGCTTAATTTTTAATCTCTGCAATCGGTTTGATCCTACATTTGCAATATTTTTACTCATAATTGCTACTAGTGGTTTGTGGTCTGTATCTATTTTCACTTTTCGCCCATATATAAAATTATGGTATTTGCTACATGCAAAAACAATTCCCAATAGCTCTTTCTCTGTTTGTGAATAGTTCTTTTCACTTTCCGTCATACTCCTTGAGCTAAAATATACGGGTTGACCCGCCTGCATCATGCAACATCCTAATCCTTCTTTTGAGGCATCTGTTTGAATTGTAATGTCTTTCGCGTCATCAAAGTTGGCTAATACTGGAGCTGACGTTAAAATAGCTTTAATTTTATTTAACGTTTCAGTATGATATTCTAACCACAAAAATTCATTTTTCTGTTTTAACAATTCCCTCAATTTGTGAGTAAGATTCGATAAGTTCGGTATATAAGCTCGAAAATAATTGATAAGCCCCAGCATTCTTTGTAACTCTTTGACATTACGCGGATTTTTCATATCCAGTAATGCCTTTACTCTACCTGCATCTGGTGTGACTCCTTCTTTACTATACAATTGGCCTAAATATTTTACTTGTTTAACTTTGTATTGTAGCTTTTCTACATTGAATTTTACATTTAATGTTCTGGCTCTTTCTATTACTTTTTGTAGAATTTTATCATGTTCTTGTTCATTAGCCCCTGCTATTAATATGTCATCGATATAGATCATAACACCCTCTATATCACCAAAATTTTTACAATTTACTTTTTGAAAATGTTCAGGTGCTATATTTATTCCAAAAGGAAGTCTCAAGAATTTGTAACACCCAAAAGGGGTTGTAAAAGTACACAAGTCTGTTGACTTTTTATTTAGCCTAACATGATAAAAGCCATTTTTGATATCTAGAACACTAAAAAACTCTTTTCCTGAGAGTCTTGACGAAATTTCCTCTCTTGTGGGAATTAGAAATGGTTCTTTCTTGATATACTTATTTAATTCTCTTGGATCCAGACATAACCGTAAGGATTTGTCAGGCTTTTCTATAATTACTAAATTGTGTGCCCAGTCGGTAGCACCATTTACCTTTTCTATAACTCTTAATTCTTGCAGCTTATCTAATTTCGCCTTTACTTTATTTCTTATTGCTAAAGGTATCCTTCTTGGTGGATTTACCACTGGTCTAGCACCCTCAACTAGCTTTAACTCTAACTCATCTTGAAATTCTCCTAACCCAGTAAATACATCCAAATTATTTTTTATGAAATTTTCCTTATCTTCTATACCTAACGTTTCTCTACTAATAGCTTCTACTTTACTATTTCTACTTAGCAAATTTAAAATCTTGCAAGCTCTTAAACCTAATATTGGCTTCGCATCTAAATTTACTACAATGAAATTCAAAAGAGATTCTTTATCGTTAAATTTACATCTAAGATTAACTGTACCTACTGGTTTTATTTTAAACCCTCCGTAACATTCTAAAGTTATTCTACTTTTACTTATCCTACCTTTATATTCCAATTTTCTTAATAATTCTAATGTAATAATATTTACTTCGGCTCCAGAATCTAACTTAAATCTAATAATTTTATTTTCTATTTTTATTTTTTCATACCATGCAGTATTTTCATTTGCTTCGTTTCTTCCACAACTGTCAACTATAACGCTATTTATTAACAACTCTTCTATTTCTTCTTCTGTTGTTTCTTCCACTTCTTTTATTTTCTTTGTCTTGCATGCCACAGCCCAATGATTTCTTCCATTACACTTCCGACATACTTGACCATACGCCGGACATTCCCTTGGCTTGTGGTTTCTGTTGCACTTATAACACTTTTTACCCTTGTCTTTTCTTTCGTTACTTCTTTTGTCCATCCTTTTGTTTATAAAGTCCAGATCACTCACCTTATTTTGTAGCTCCTTTACTTGTTTTTTTGTTATTTCACTGGATTTACATATTTCTATCACCTTTTCCAATGTCAAATCTGTTACGTTTAGCAGTTTCTCTTTGTAAAGTATGGTCTCTGATTCCTAACACGATCCTGTCTCTTATTAGTTTATCGTTTTGTTCTTCAAATTCACAAGTTTTGGCAAGTGTTCTCACCTCTTCGATAAAATGTGATACGTTTTCTCCTTCTTCTTGGTGTCTTTTGTAAAACACAAATCTCTCGTATATCTCATTCTTTTTCGGGATCATATATTTCTCATACTCGTCTAGAACTATCTTATATTCTTTCCTCTGTGCTTCGGTCAATGTAAAATTGTTGAAAATTTCCATACCTTCCTCACCGATAATATTTAGAAGTGTCGCCACTTTCACCTCATCTTTTTTGTCATTCTTGCCACTAGCAATCATATATATTTCGAAATTCTGTTTGAACTTTTTCCAATTTAATTTAATATCGCCATCTAGGCTTAACGATGCTGGTAATTTTGCTTCCATTTTTACTTGACCACACCTTTTCATATATTTTTATTTTCTCATATAAATTTAATATCGGCCTACCCTCGAAATTTAATATGTTCGCAGCGCCATGTTTCGTGTGGGGGGGGTCCTATTATTTAAAATATAAAACCAGCAACTTATTTACTGTGTATTAGTATAAACTATTAATCTACAATACTAGATACAATACTTCATGCCACCATATCTGGGGATTCCCCATTTTCGTGTGTCTAAATATTAAAGTCCTAACGCTCAATATGTCTAATTATCTAAATATATAACAGTATATGCAGATCACAACGCGAATTATTCTAATTCTGCCACCAAATCATATAATTACCATTGATTGAGACTGGTATTCATAATGAATATTTGGCTAGATAAGGGAAGATTTAGAAATGAGCGATCTTCATTTTGTGCATTTCATGATGGATTTAGTTCTTGTGGTTAACTGCACTGAAGTAATTGTAAGGTAAACTAATACCAATCCTAATACAGCAGTTTATTCAACATTACCGACACTTGATAGACCTTGTGGTTTCAGTAAGTTATAGAGGGTTTGAACTACTGCCTTCAAATCAACGGTACCAATAAAGAAGAACCCTTGAGATAAGATAAGCTTTCTCAGTGCGGAATAGGGGCGTCCTTGCACAATCAAGCAAGTGCTATGAATTCCATCCTGAGTTTTTTCAGATATCTTCGAACTTTGTTGGTATGAGTATACTGCCAATTGAAGGTTCTGGATACAACGGAGTGTGCTCAGCGCCCGTTCAAGCAAGGACATTGGCCATCTTGTTGCCATCAATACCAATGTAGCGTGGTGTCTAGGGTGCTATCTACATCGATAGCAAATATTTCTGCTTGAAAAGCTATCGCAAATCTGCCCAGATTGCAAGCTTGTTCAATTAGTGGTTTGCAACAGTAGATTCCTGCACCGACGTCGGTGTGCATTTCGAAACCGTCGGTGTAATAATAATAATAGTAATTTAATGATCCCGTAAAGGCTAATATCGGTTTGAACACAAAGCCTGATAGCGGATAGCTTGGTGTGGTTTAATTTAATATAAGTCCGAGGAAGGCGAACCAAGTACTCAAGCACTGCGACACTGAACACAAAAACTCTTCGCTATCATCCTTACTAAAGCACTTCACTAAAACTGGTTGCAAATATCGATACCTAAGAAGTAACACTTAATATTCTCTCAGAGCTGACTGCCCTGTCCTAGGTCCACTTGGTAGATCTAGGTGTTGAATAAGCATTTCCCATATACCGTGAGGCAAAGATGATAAGCCTAAATATCTTATTCTGGAAAAGTCCTAGGTTCTTTAGGTGACTGGGTGCAGTCGTGTACCAGGCCAGAGACCCACACATGAGGATCGGTCTGAGGCAGGATTCGTACAATAATACTTTGGTGTTAACGTGCACTTTCTGCAGAAAAAAGCCATAGTCGTGTTCCTGGCACGAGAATACGTTTTAATAATGTTGTTAATGTAAGGACTCCAAGTAAGGTGTTGATCTATAGTCAGTGTAGACAGTTATATGGGTCGTTACCCTAGCAACTTTATCTTACTCAGCTGAAGAAAAAAAAACTGTTCCAAAATTAATTTAATAAATACTTTTCCTTTATTGTTTTTGTTATTATTGTGTTGGCATTTTCCCATAAAAGTAATAACTTTACTTTAAGTTTTTTCCTGAAATAATTAATCCCATATAATGTCTTCAGCCACAAAATAAAAAGGTAGAATGGAATTTCGATCGCCATTCTTTCCCTGGTACTCGTCGCTGCATCTTTTGTTTCGCGTTGCGTTGGCGAGATATTCAATTTTATTAGTTTGTCGGAAATTGTTACCCGAACACATAAATAATAAAACGAGTTTGTTTTATCCCTTAAAAGCCCGTCTACTCGACGTGCTTTATACTCGCCCGAAATTGCGGGTCTTAACGCTCGAAGGACGGAGAAGCTACCGCTAGGTGGCGCCCGCCGTCGACGGTCGGATGCGGAAGACGCAAAAAATCCGATTTTAAAATGGTTTTAATACGCCGTCGAAGCGAATTTAAGGCCCGTCTATGTGATCGTCCTCCACGCGCTAAGGGAGATAAGTAACAGTCATATAATCGATAAGTTGCTACTTTGTTGCGATTTTATAGCTTCGCTTGGAACAGATTGAGTTCCTATAGGTTTTTTACGCCTTTTAAATCGCGTGAAAACAATGTTGAATGCTATAAGGCATAAGATAAGGTAATGGCAAAGAGGACGGCTTCATTAATTCCTTTAAATAATGTTGACAAATAATGGAAAATCTAGTTCCTACAGTGCGGATGGTATTGATATCCATATGTTGCAGTTGTGTTGTTGATATCTTTCGCCTCATATTACCTACATGGTGTACTTTAGTTTATTTAATGGTGTATCTCCTGCCTGTTGGAAAAAGGCTCTCTAGTCAAATAGAGGAACTTTTGGATGTGTACTCCTTTCTGTCACTTAATCAGCCGGGCTTCCGCTTTGGTCAGAGTTGTTCAACAGCCTTGACTTGTATCGTGGACGATGTTGTTTCCGGTATCGCTAGGAGCAAGGTAATTGTACTCATAAGTAGAGCAACGCAAACTGCGCTGAAAGCCTGTGGCGGACGCATAAAAGTTTACACAAAATAAACACGGCCGGAACAATTCGGTATAAGCGTCAGTATCACTGCGACTCGAAAGCCGATCTGTTGTGTATGCATCTACGCTGTCGTATACTATATCGTAGTTCTACGTTTGTTTTGAAAATGTTCCCTACGTCGCGAAAACGACTAAAGTTGGACACAATAAGAGAATTTATTGCAGAAATGCCTGATTTAAAGTGTGATGGCGCTAAAATTCAATGTGTAGTGTGTAAAATAGACTCAATGTGTTGGTCGAAAAGTGATTGTCTATGGCACGTAAATAGTGCAGGGCATGTTTCAAAAAAAAATTCCACACGAGATTATGACAAATTTAAATTTAATTTATGTGTTACCTTTATTGCATGTAATTTACCATTTCATTTACTAAGGAGGAAAGCATACGTCTCGTTTTGGAATGAATATTCGAACTTTAAGTTACCAAGTGAGAGAACATTACAGAGAGGTGTGCCGTCTGCTCGTGAGCATGTCGAGAAAAGAATTAAATCGGAGTTGCAAGATAAAAAACTGTGGTTATGTGTGGACGAAACAACAGATCGTAAAAAACATTCTGTGGTTAATGTAATGGTGCGCACAATGGAACCACATCGACCATCACCCTCAATTTTACTAGCTTCCAGACGAATACAACAATGCACTGCTGAAGTAATTTGAATGTTGGTGTTAAATACATTGGAAAAGTTTGAACTTTCAACGAATTAACGGTTGATGTTTATGAGTGATGATGCCGCAAACATGCTTGCTGTAGGTCGATCTCTTAAAAAACATTGTGCTAACTTGTTGCATATTACATGTAAAATTCATACTCTCAGTCTCGTAGCAGATAGTATCAGAAAATGTTATCCCGAAGTAGACGCTCTAATAGCACATACAAAAGCTGTGTTTGTAAAATCCCCAAAACGTATTCGGGAATTTCATAGACTATTCCCCGGTATTCTTGAACCACCACAACTTATTCTTACTCGTTGGGGAACATGGTTAGAGGCTGCATTTTATTATCTTTCAAATAAATGTATAATTTTTTCCAACAATGATTGTATCGAGACGTGTAGGACAAGATTGTGGTAATTTTTGACACAAAACACGTAGTTATCTAATAAATTGCTACGTTCTAGCGCCTTGAAATTGCAAAAGGAAACAAAAAAAAAATAGAATCCAAAATAACAAAAGTATACAACAATTTTCCTCCGTAATTTAATAAATAGCGAATCCTTCATTCAGGGTGCCAGCCTGCTAATCGGCGAGGGCCTGCTAATCGGTACTACTCACCAGTAGAACTAACAGATAATTTTCAAGACGCCACCTGCTTCAAATAACCCTGTCCGGTAAAAATAAATTATTGGGAGGGAGGCGTTGCAGGATGATTTGAATAATGAAAAAGTCACAAATTAACGTATGAGAAAATTCATTTGATGATAACAAAAAAAGGTTGTAAAAGTTGTATGTATGCAAAACTTGTATTAGTCAAACGAAAAAATTAATAACAATTTTTAACAAATTAAAGTGATAAGATGTTACCGAATGCAATTATTAACGCTTCGATTTACAGTGACCGTGACAATAGTAAAATTGTAATAAATAGGGCCCGGATTTTAGGTCACAAAAAAACCGAAAAAGGTGCCTAAAGTAGAACTTAAAAACTTCAAATTAGGTCACAAAAAGACCGAAATAGGTTCAATACCTTAGGTTTAGGTGCCTAAGAGTAAATTTCAAAATAATAATTAAAACTTTTTTCACACTTTTATTAGCTATTTGCTGCTATAAGGAGATATTAACACAATATTAACAAATTATTTAAACATATTAAGAAAGTTAAAGCACAATTATTTTAGCGAAGCGTTTGCATGACAAACTATATATCGCTTTAGATTTTCACATGTCATTGAAGTGCGATTATCCGTTAAAATATTTTTCAAACATGAAAACGATCGTTGCACATCGACTGATGTAATTGGAGAAAATTTAAAATTTGTCCAATTTACATCAATCGAGTCGGCACTTAGATCTGCCTCGTCCCAAGACAAGAAACCGCTAATTTTTTTTATAAATTTGAATAAATTTTTCCAATGAGCTTTTTAATTTATCGAACGCGATTTTACATAGGTTCCCAGGACAATTTTGTAATGCATTTAGTTATATTATCGGAAAGGATTTTAAAGTTTGTTTTAATGTAAATGAAATCTTTTTTTAATTGTGGTTTGTTGACATATAGTTGCGCCAACTCAATGCATGGCGCATCTGGGGTAAATGCCATTATTACCTAGAATATTTAATCATTTAAAAAAATGGAACAATTTAATTCAAAACAGACCTTCTGTATGCCATCCAAATGTTCTGCGTAAAATAATGCCGCTTGTGTCCATGTTCCCCCATCTCGTTAATACAGGCTCTGGTGGTAGCGGAACATCGGGCAACGTCTCTTTATAAAATTCGACTCTAGTAGGAGCCTTTAAGAAAACTTTCTTCACATTTGAAATTAGCCCGTCAACAATTTCGTACTGGTTACGTACAGACTCACACACAAGGTGCAAGCAATGTGCCAAACATGTCAAATGTTTAAGATTTTTATAGAATATTTTTAAATTTGTGCCAGCCTTCACGGTAGCAGGAAGAGTAACAAAAGTGTAAATAATTAAACGGAAATGCCATAAGTAAATAAAATCTCCAACTACAGCAGTATATGTACAAATATGGGTATCGCAATAAACTAAAATATCAAAAACCTAACGAGGGCTACGAAAGAAGGTTAAACCGATTCATTTTAAAGGGAAACATAGACAAAAAGATTTAGCAGATTACGGTAAACGAAACTATACAGTATGACTGAAATTTAAGAGCTTGTTACATAGGGTAAGCGAAAAATAAATTACAAGACTTCCAAGAATAAAACGACAACTTGTACAATCCCAAAAATAAAAGTCCGCACATACACTGTGCTCCAAGGGAAAAGAAAAACGTAACAAAATAGTACTAAATTGTTCTACAATTGTTTGATTCTTTATATCATCTTTTTTTGTGTATACTGGAGAGACGGGTAATAGGTAGTGGCTTCAAATAACCCATAGTACATTACCGATATGGGAGAATTTAATCGCCAAGTGTAATATAGCACATAAATAAAATCGAGTAAAGTATTAAATTATAAACCTCCAAATAATTAAAGAATGTAATTTGACCGCGAGAATTAGACATGTCTGAAATCATTTATATTAAAAAGAATAAAAATCTGTTACATTGACAAACTGGCACTTGAAGTAATACGTCATAACACAAATAAAAATCGGATAATAATATCTGAGATTCTTTGAATTATTTTTATTCTGTTTCTCCAGGAGCGCACTTATAGATGTCAGCCAATTTGAAAAAAATAAAGTAAAATGGTGTCTCATTCTGGCTTTAGATGCCACTTTGCCCCACTTTTCCTTACGTTGTTTGAAAGTCGTCACCTAAAACTTGTACACGTAGGCAATATATTTTTGACGTGTTTACAGGTCGTCAATTGAATAATAAATTAAAAAAATTAAATACGTCGCCGTAAAACCGTTATTGCGAATACAGTAATTGACAGTTTTAAAAACTCTTCGAATAAGGAGGAAATATGGCGGTCCGCGAATGTCGAAAAATAATTATAGGATGCACGCAACAAAACCGTTCGCCGCTACAGGTGCTGATTTACTCGCTTTGTTGCTACCGAAATTCTTACCGCGAACCTATACGCAACCGAGACAATGATGGAAAATTATATCCCGTCCGAAAATTTATCGTTCTTTCCTTTCTTCCGATATATATTACTGTCTGCGTACGAATGATATAAAAGAAGGAAAGAATCGGCCATTAATATAGACACACGTGGAAGAAAAACGAAGCGTGCCTTTGTGTTGGTTGCACGCAAACGTAATTTTTCATATTTCGTACAGCGAAAGAAGTAAATTTGCTAGAGAAATTGTCTAAAAATTGTAAAGTGCTTTTGGTACAATTGACAGTGTTTTCAATTTCTTAAGAGTGATCTGAGAATGAAGGCTTGTATGACCAGAGCGAGGAGATGGTAAAATATTTAATGTGGTCCTTATTTCGAAGACTTCAAATTTTAATGAAAGCGCCCTTCTATTCTGTTTTGGATGCCAAAAAAATAAGATGTGCACAATTAAAACTGAATAGCTCAATATTAACCCGTGCCCCACATCGATTGAAGTTTCGAATAGAGGATACGTGTACGTTTTCATTATATCATTCAAAAATGTTTATCCCATTGAAAACATATCGATATAGATAATAGTTGTCAGTGATTGTGCGGAAAGGGCTGTGGAATTAATGGAAGATTTCTGAGAAATACTTAGAAAAGAAGAAAATCAGCGACAATATATTTTGCAAATAGTAAGAGATTACCGAAAAAAAATCATATTCTAACGAAACGTACAATCAACCGTACGTACGATGAACGGTCAAATATTTGAAAATGTCAATACCAATTGTTAATGATGAATAGTGATAATAACTTTTTAATCATGCAGTATTATGGAAAAAATAGTATTTAACGTTACCAGCATGGTAAGAGGGTTTTTACTGGCGGACAGAAAGATATGACTGGCGCGCCAAAGGCGAACAAATCACCTTCTGGAGCCGGTAAAACCCGTTACCTTGCGTGTATTGTTGAATATTTTATTTGTTCCTCACTTGTAAATAACTATTACAAACTATTAAAAATTCTAGAAATTCTGATATTTGAAAAAAAAAAAATAGAATCGTATGAGTTTTAGACGTATTGCTTTGGAAACGCACGTCACTTATTTTGTTATTTAGTTATGTCATTTAGATTTGTCGATTTCAATTTATTGAAATGAGTGTGCCGCAAGCTATTATTGATGAAGAAGCAAGTGTGGCTGTAAGTTTGTTGCCGGAAAAATCTTCAGCAAGATACGAACACAAGTACGCTGAGTTCAAAAAATGGCAAAAGAAAGACAACGTGATTGGTATCATGGAAGACGTTCTACTAGCGTATATCAATAATTTGTCCAATAAATTCAGCCTGAATTCTTTATAGTCGAAGTGGTCAATGGTTAAGAGTTGTTTGGAAGTTAGAGAAAACATTGATGTTTGCAGGTTTTGTTTTTTCTTCAAAAAAAGGGTTTTATTTGTCATTTCTAGATTTCATAAAGTGGTTGCCTTTTTGAAAAGACGAAATGAACGCTATGTTCCCAGGAAAGCTAAAACTCTGACGAAGGAGCAAGTGGAAAAATTAATACTTGAGGCTCCTGACGAGAAGTGGTTGCTTGCCAAAGTCATTATCATTTTTGGTGTATTTGGTTGTTATCAACTTTCATTTTAAATGGCGTGGAGGATTTGGACAAATATATTGTTATCACTCATTTAGACCGACTGGAGCAACGATGGTTATTGATGCGGGTGGTGATATTTTAACTTTGAAATGTGCAGGGGGATGGAAATCAACAAGACTGATTTGCCAAAAAGAATGTTTCCACTTAAAGAATACACGCCATCCACTTCTATAGGGTATACACGTGCAAATACAAGTGACAACATTGCTTAGAAACTTCAATATTAGTAGAAATAACAACTACACTCTGATATTTAATGTATACGATAGATAGTAATAAGACACAGTTTTCAAATGTGAATAATAAATAAATTGTTAAAAACTTTGGCTGTCATTTCAAATTATAATAATATAAAATATATGAGCACAGGTGTAAAATTTTATTGAGTAACCAGTCAAATTTGTACAGGCTAGCCAGTTAAGAGACATTTTCAAGGTGAATATAGTGACTTGATAAATTGATGTTTAGAGGTGACGAACAAATAAAATTGTTTACTTTTATCAATCCAGAAATAAATACTGACTTTCGTAAAATTATTCCGTTCATCTCTATAGAAGAAAGAAAAAAAATATCTGAGATAAGTGATATGATCAGGATCTAGTGTGGTGAAAAAAAAGATATTTAGTAAATTCAACAGTATCTTGACCCATAGTGAATTATGATGAAATTGATATAGGGTATTTTTAAATTTTGTCTGTGCTAACATTTTTTGAGTGATATATTTTCTTACAAGGTACGGAAAAGAGATCAGAGTTACGATAATTCCGAACAATGTTTCGTGCATTTATAATTAAGAAAAATTTTATTTAAAATATGCTAAATGTGAATGTCTTTTTCACATTCTGTAGTGTAATAAGCGTACTTCAAATACAGGGTGTTTCAGGAGGAAAGGTAAATATTTTAATGGGTAATTCGAATAAAAAATTCCATATAACATGTGTCCAATTTTTATTGGTTACTGAGATACAGTTGTTTACAGAGAAAAGTTTTCATTTCGCATGTTGGTATTCTCCAAGTTTGCTATGGGTATCGATTGTCAGTTTTGTTTTGAAGTTCAAGTTGTGAGGTTGTGCTTGAGTTTACATTGAATTTTTAACTGTGAATACCGCACGTATTTACGAGTGCCAAATACGCCGATATGGTATTTGTGTACGGGTTTTGTAATGGTAACGCTGTTGCTGCTTGTAGAGAATACGGTAGACGATTTCCTAACCGCAGAGTACCCGATTCAAGAGTGTTGAGTCGTGTTTTCAGTAAATTGCGTGAGACTGGTGTAGTGCCCAGCAGTCATATTTCACACGTATCGGTGTTCCACATACAAGAGTTTGACGGACATTAAATGTGCGCGGCTTTCATCCTTATCATTTACAGCGGATTCAGCACCTTCGAGGAGGAGATGAAGGCAGACGATTGGAATTTTGTCGTTGACTAATTGCAAATCGCCGAGTAATTCCATTAATACTGTTTACTGATGAAGCCACTTTCACTCGTGACGGTAAAAATAACACTCATAACTAACATCGGTGGTCCGACGAAAACTCACATGCCTTTGTGGAGACACATTTTCAAGAACGTTTCTCTGTAAATGTGTGGTGCGGTATGATAGAAAATCAGTTCTTTGGGCCTATTATCTTACCGCATACTCTTACAGGGTCCCGTTATCTAGACTTTCTTCAAAACGAGCGACCAGCATTATTGGAAGATGTTCCTTTGGCTACAAGGATGAGTATGTTCTGCCAGCATGACGGGGCTCCTGCTCATTTTAGTCATCTGGTGACACAGCATTTAAACCTCATATTCCCCGGAAGATGGATGGGCAGAAATGGTCCAGTTTCTTGGCCACCAAGGACCCCAGACGTTACCCTTTTAGATTTTTGCCTGTGGGGATGGTTGAAAGGCGAAGTCTACAAAGAAAAAGTAAACACAAGAGACGAATTGATCGTTCCAATTATGAACAGTGCTGCCCTCATAAAAGAACGCCAAGACAACCTCAGAAAAGCTACACGTAGTGTTGTTAACAGAATTCGAAGGTGCATTGAAGTCGGAGATGGAATTTTTGAAAAAAAACTTTAACTTAATCATTTGCTTATGCTTAATACCTTTTGTTTCTGCCTTTGGCTTTTTTCTGTGAGTGTAGTAGTTTCGGTTACATTCAAACTGCTGTATCTCAGTAAGCCAATAAAATTGGGCACATATATGGAATTTTTTATTCGAATTAATCTACACTATCACTCACTAAAATAGTTACCTTTCCTTCTGAAACACCCTGTATATTGAACCGATATGCCCAGTTAGATACGTTTTGAATGGGACAAACATTTTTGAATCAATATAGTGAAAACATACACTTTTTAAGTGTTTCACTCGTATTAGACGTATAATATCATCAATAGCTTTTCCCCTAACAGTTTGCGGTGACAACCTACCACTTCCTAATTTTTTTATTAATGTAAAAGTTCTTATTTGCTAAAGAAAACGTAAAACTTACATGTGCATTAAATTTGCACATAGCTACACTAGGGACCAGACACTATGGAGATATAAGTGAGTAGAGTCTTGCTAATTCTAGTCTCGATACTTTGACGTTCCGTGCAGTTCCGTGCAGAGTGTGTTCACTTTAGGCGCAAACTATCGTAGTGCAACGCTTTTTTATAGAATCACCTCCAATCGCAAACTGTAGTATCGCCGCATTTTAATGCATTCATTCACTGCATTCGTATAGAAACCTATAATTCAACAAGGAAATGAATTCAAAGCAACTAGCTCCGCGATTTTTCAAATATAGAAGGATTAGATTAAATTTTTGTTACTACTATACAGCGTGTTACAGGATTGATGTTACAAGAGGTGTGAAATAAAACAATCGCCGGTCTTTCGCGATTTAAAATAAAAGAAAGATGAACGACGCCATAAATTTTTCACCAATCTTTATTCGGCCTTGGTTGAACCAAAGTGTGTCTTAAATCCAATCCCAATGTAAGTGTTTGTTTGTGTATTCAAAGTCTTTATTAGAAGAGAAAAGGGTTAAATATCCAGAGCAGGCAGTTTCCTGTAGTGGGTATATAAACAGAGGGTTTATATACATTGGCATCGTTCAAAAGTTTCAAAGTTAGTTAATTTTTAAATCTTCAAATTCGTTAATTTCATTTTACTGAGTTGGAAATTCATTCAAAAATTGCCGTAAGGGTATCTAGGGATACCCCCGAACCTACAAGAATCGTTTATTCAAATTAAATTAGAAAATTTAACAAAATTTGAGAAAAATCCCCGAGAAAGATATTTCAATACATATAAATCTCTTTAGAAGTAGCCAGTTTTTTCACTTGGAATCTTTACAAATGTGAGAGAATGTTTACATCCTCTAACGTGCATAATTTATGGCCTACTGCAAATCACGCGCTTGCATTATTCCGCTAGAATTATTAAACGCTCGTAATTGAGCCTAAAAACATTAAAGCGAAGTGAGATTGCAAGAGAACGTTTTTGCGCGCGAGTACCTGGCCTGCCCTGCCTTGTAATTAAGAGAAAGCGCCTGTATTACGAAGCCGACAATGCAAATAAAGTGGGTTGCAGGATCTGGCGAGTAAGTGCAGGGCGTAATGAGATACTTTGTATAGTTTACTTGTTTTTAATTAAGATTATTGGAAAGCTGGTTTTCGCGTCGTCATTAGTCGAGATATAAGCTCCGTTATTTACCTGGTAATCTTCTACATCCGAGCGGAAATTACGCTAAAATATTACTCGCCTGGGAACAAATGCTCAAACTGTGATTCTGATGAAAATGTACAAGTAATAATTGAAGGATCAACACTTGCTTTTGTAGTAATATAATTGTTAAGAACGTTTAACATTTTATTTTTATTTTGTAAATTCAACGTTTCGTTTTTGCCTTATTTTGTAAGTTCAACAGTTTATGTGTCTTATTTGTAAATCCAACATTTCGAGTGTTTTATCTTATTAAAAATTCCATATTTCATTTGTCTTATTTTGTATAAATTCATATACAGTAGAACCTCTCAAACCCGACTCTCCGAAGCTCGATAGGTTCGATAGGTTATTGTTTTCTAACACAACAACTCTTCAACAGTAGAAACAGAAACGGTTATATACATATGTATATAAAACTACTTACACACAATATTTTGATTACAAAATCATAATGTAGCAATTGATTCTTGAATTTCCAAATTAACCCGTGCCACGGTTGATTCGAAAGCATATTCAAATACGTACTGGAGTATATTTTGTACTTACACACTCAAAGCTAAACGTACGCGTTGGATATTAAATAAACAAATACATGAGAAGATGAGAGGATTAAGAAAGCTTTCGATTATTATCAAAATGATTATTCCACTATCTTTTGTTTTAATAATAATGATAATGTTAGTAATGATGATGTATCTTGTAGAGGAGGGCAATTTAAAATTTTTGTAGGTCCGAGCAGGCCCGACACTTTATTAACTCAGATTTACTTATTAGTAGAGTCGCTCGCTAGCGCCAACGGGCAGTGGCGGAGGTTCGATACAACCCTCAGTATAACTGCGAGTCTCAACCAGATCTGTTGTGTATACATGTACGCTGCCGTAAATACTATTTCGTAGTACTACGTTTGTTTTAAAAATGTTGCTTACGTCGCGAAACCGACCAATGTTGGACAATGTTACAGAATTTATAGCAGAAATGCCTGACCTAAATTATGATGGCGTTAAAATATCTCCTTAATGTGTTGGTCCAAAAGGGATTGTCCAGGTCACGTAAATAGTAAACAGCATTCTTAAAAAAAAATGCACATGACACTATGACAAATTTAAATTTAATTTATGTGTTACCTTTATTGCATGTAATCTACCGTTTAATTTACTAGACAAGGAAACATATGTCTTCTTTTGGAATAAACATTCGGACTGCAAATTACCAAGTGGGGCATCGTTACAAAGAATTGTGCCATCTGCTCCTGAACATGTTGAAAAAAGAATTAAATCGGAGTTGAAAGATAAAAAACTGTGGTTATGTGTGGACAAAACAACAGATCGTAAAAACATTGTGTGGTTAATAATGGTACGTACAGTGGAATCACATCCATCGTCACCTTCAATTCTACTAGCTTCCAGACGAGTACAACAATGTACTAAAAGTTTACTCAAAATAAATGGTCAGAAATAAAATATAATACGTGCTCAAACACTTACCGTCTTAAGACTCTTCCGTGAAATCACAAAGCGAATAACGTCTGTTAAACATCTGCAAGATTAGATATGTTTCCACAGTTGTTTCGGCAAACCGAGTGCGGCGTGAGGAAAAGTGTGCTTATATGCAGAAAACCAACGTTCCACATCTACTGACGTTATATTTGCGTAATTAAAATAATTTTTGGAACAACTTAACGGTTCTGTTGACGAACCTTCACAAATTTGTCTTAATGTGCCAAAGTCAGAATCTTTCTGCAAAACACTTTCAAACCTTTCTAAAACACAAACATTTTTTGCGTCTTCTGCCGCTGGAAGCTAATAGAATTGAAGGTGACGATCCATTTTGGACCAACGCATTAAAGGGACATTACAAACTACACATTGAATTTTAACGCCATCATAATTTAGGTCAGGCATTTCTTCAATAAATTCTCTAACTTTGTCCAACATTGGTCGTTTTCGCGACGTAGGGAACATTTTTAAAACAAACGTAGAACTACGAAATAGTATTTACGGCCGCGTACATATATACACAACAGATCTAGTTGAGACTCGCAGTTATACTGAGGGTTGTATCGAACCCCCACCACTGCCCATTGGCAGTAGTGAGCAACTCCGCCAATTCTGGCAGGTACACTACAATTGAGGTATAATTTACTATTTCTCTCGGTGTAGTTTCGTGGCAATTGTCTTTTTTTATATGTAATACGTACGTGTCATGTTTATTATTCGGTTTGTAGATGAAGTGAAGGACCAGTAAGGCTTGGCTTCACTAGGACACTGAACTCCATCTGTTACTTAATTTTCATATTAATTTCATATTATTATGTTCAATGTATACAATATTATATTTCTTTGATTTTAAAAATTCCTACTTTTTGTGTGGGTAAATCTATAATTAAATATAATGCTATCCTGTATATTGTTACTATATACTATATAACATATTTTAATGATTTGAAATAAATAAATAATATAATTAAACTCGGAAAAATGTGATAGTTATTCTGGTAATTCTTGATGCCACAGGTCACGTGTCTAAGTAACTGCACTGTTCCCTTAAAGTTTAGGCGTGCGATCCCAGGTTGTACCAGCAGTTCAAGAAAGCTGTTTCATTCAGAACACGCAATATAATATGGAAAATTTTGAGTTTACAGAATACGTTTTATAGTTAATGCGTAGCGAGTCCAAGTAAATTGGTATTACAAATCAACATTTCAATCCACTACGAAGTTATAAATTGATAATTATTACTTTTGGAACGAAGAAATACAGAATTCTCGGGATGAGAAGGATTTTGAAGAAAAGATTGTAAACAGCGGAGATTTCTTTGGTTATATATTAGAAATTACCTATCATAATACACTGATTGGCCATTTTTAGAAGACTGCTCCGATGTTAATTGTGCTCTTGATGAGTTGTACAAATCGTTGTATCAAATATTGGATAATTCAGTACCTAAAAAGTTTATCTCTACGCAGTTCATTTATCCGATATGGTATACAAAAGAAATAATTTCTAACCTCAAATTGAAGAAATATTACCGGCGCAAGTGGAGAAATACAGGCAATTGTTATTTTTACAACCAATTTAAGCGTCTACGCTCCATATGCAAAGCAAGCATTTCTGCTGCTTACTCCAGTTACCTACAGCTAGTGGAAACCTCGATTAAGGCTAATCCTATACAAGTTTTTCAGTTTATTCATACAAAAAAAGGAACTACACGTATACCGAACGTCCTATTTCGTGATGATACATGTATTGACTCTCCTCAAGAAATAGTTGATGCCTTTGCCGAGAAGTTTTCTTCTATACATATTGACAGCACTGATTTCCTTGGAACGTTTGACCATTCTAATTCTATTCCCTTCACATTACATGTTTCTGAAGAAGAAATAATCAGTATTATGTAGAAATTTCAACAGCGCGATATTGCCGGTGATGTTAATACCAAGTTTTATTATATACGATGCTAAATTTGTATTCGCAAAACCTTTGACTGTCATTATTAATTTAGCGATCCCTACTTCTTCCTTCCTTATACAATGGAAACGTGCCAGAATGAGTCCAGTCTTTAAAAAGGATGATAAAACCCGTATTGACAATTACAGACCGATATCAATTATATCAAATTATTTATTCTTGTCTGCTTCATAACACTATGCCTTACGTATCATTCTACACAGCATGGGTTTATTCGAGGAAGGTCTACTGTTATAAACCTCGTTTCCAAGTGTCACTTTATTAGTGAACAACTCGATACTCAAGGTCAAGTTGACGTAATATACACTGATTTCAGCAGTGCTTTTGACATCATTGACCATGGGATTCTATTAAAAAAGTTGTCAGCGTTTGGATTAAGCTATTCACTGATAAAACTTTTGCAGCCCTACATAACGAACAGATCACATTATGTCTTTTATAATGGATATAAATCTTTTGAGTTTCGTCCATCATCTGCTGTACCTCAAGGGTCACATTTGGGACCACTTATGTTTGTGCTTTTTGTTAACGACCTATTAATATCTCTATCCTGTCCCGTGTTGGCTTATGCCGATGACATGAAAATATATTTACCAATTAGATCTTGGAACGATGTCCTACATCTACAATGTAATCTGGATGTAATTACCAAGTGGTGTTCAACCTTTAAACTAAAGTTAAATGTTAATAAGTGTTTGTTCGACGTTTAGCTTTGTTGAAAACTTTACACTTTAGCTTTGTTGTCAGTAAACTGGAATATGCGTCAGCTGTCTGGTTACCACATTATGCATATCTTCAGCTAGCCATCGAAAAGGTACAATGGCGCTTCTTGAAGTATGTGTCCTTTAAAAGAGATGGTGTTCATCCGGAACGCGGCACAGATTACGATTCGCTCTTGGAAAGACATGAATTGGAGTCACTTAAACACCGCCGTGATGTTGCTGGAGCTAAGTTTATCTGGCAGGTCGTGCATGGCTATGTTGGTTCTCCTAATTTACTTTCCTCTATTAATTTCCTTGTGCCTCGCATTTCCTCCCGTTCTCCTTCTACCTTTTCATTGCCTTTTCCTCGTACCAACCTACTCCAGAGTTCCCCAATAGTAGCCATGTGCCGTAATGCGGAAATATTTTACAATGACATTTTTCTTGATTCAATTCATAATTTAGTTTGTTTTTTTTCTCTCTCTTGTTTTCTTTCATTTCATTTATAGTGTATGTATTTAAATTTAGTTGTCCTGTAATTGGGTATACCGTTGGACAAATAAATGGTATTATTATTATTATTATTATTATTATTATTATTATTATTTAAATAAAAAAAGTATTTTTTTCCTAAACTTTAGCTATTGATAGGGATTATCTCATTTGAATGTTACATATTTAAAATTTGTAATGTTGGTATATTCAATTTCGGACTAATGAATTTGTATTCTTTTTTCTTAATTCTCTAATTTCTATGTCTTTCGCTCTCAACTTCAAGATCCTACTAGCAATTAATATTTCGATTTTTCCCTGACAGAGACATTCTTATTATGTATCTCTACCTACGTAAGGTGTTTCAATGCTATTAGACGTTCACTATTGAAACTATTGTATTTCTTTGAGAGACAACAAAGGAGTCGTTGAATATTGGAGCATACAAACAATAGTCACGAATTGTGGTGAGCATGAAAGTAAGATTAAACTGGCATTAGGTGGCATTAATGGTTACCTAAGGTTGTAACTCAAGTAATCTATTACAAATGCTGAAGATTCATAATCGTAATACTTCGTTTTATATAGAAAATTACATATTATATGGAACTGAGAAATAAACATCTTCTGGGAAAAGCTGATAACAAAAGCCAATAGCGTATAATTCCGACTTCCATTTTCTGGAAACGATAATCTGAGATTATTCGTGTAGAAGCTTATTTGTGAACCACACAGGTATATTAAAAACTTTCCATATTCCGCAGTAATTTATGCTAAGGATTTTGTGTGTGGTTGCGACGTTAAAGCTAAAAATTCCCAAACCGTTTCCTCCGTAGAAACATAATTGTAATGCAAGTATAAGTTTACGAAATACGACACAGCACAACAATACACTCTGAAGCCAAATTACACCTATCCAACCTTGTGGGCGGATTGAGACATCTAGATAACACTAATCGATAATTTCTCTATTAGGTTTCGTGTTGTCGTCCTACCACCGTCGCTTCTGTTACAGCTACACTCCTGTACCGCCAGCTACCGTCGCCTGATTCGCTCCCTTTGTGAAAAACTTCGTCGTACAATAGTTACCGAAGTTGGCAGTATCAGAACTTTGCCCGGAGTAAAGTTAGTGGTGGGCTGTTGCGGTAGAAGCGGATAAAAGGGATCTGGATCGGGGAAGCTACCGACGAACGCGAACTCCATACCCATCACGTACGATATTATATCTCCTGAATGAATTATAGTGGGCAAATATTTTTTTATTAAAATCTTTATAAACGCCAGGCAGGAAAAAAGGAAGTTAAGGAAAGCGAGTGACTCGGAAAGTTCCTCAATTATGGAAGTTTTATTAGTTCTACTATACCGGGTGATGTGTTGCTTGGATAAAGTTATAGTTTATCATATTCAGGATGATCAATAGTTTGTCCAGCTTTGATTTTTACGTGTAGTGACAGTCGAATAGGGTATATAAGTTATGTAGGTTGTCAACCTCAAAAGCCTTTTAATATGTAAATGGTGTATGTTAAGTGTTTCACAGCACCAGAAAAATCTGCCACTTGACCTTAGTACGACTAGAACGCACAGCACCTGACTCTGCCACAGTTAGGAGTATTTATGCTCCGAAAGTGTTTTACTAACAAGGAAACACAGGTAAGTGCATCTCACCGATTTAAATAAAACTTTGTGGGTTTGTAGACCGATCTAGTCTAAGAACAACGGTATGTAAATTCTACGTAGCTTCTATATTTTTGTAGTATACAAAAATTCTGAAATTTGCAAAAAAATAAGGGTTGGGAGCTGTTTCCCTAAATGAATATTCGTTATAGAGAAAATATTTACGTCTTCATGAAGACCATGTAAAAACAGTTTAAATCAGGTCTTAACTTTACTTACTCTTATAGTTTCTGAGTTATTGAGTCAAACAGTAGTGTTGAACTTGGGATGCTTTACATTCCGCCAGTGGGCAATTGGGCGACTAAGATAGTTACCGTTATTCTTACACTAGAGGTTTTATCTAAATCGGTGAGATGCACTTACCTGTGTTTCCTTGTAAGACTAAACGCAATTCGTTCCATCGCTAACATATTCGCCGACAAGCAGAATGACCACTCATCTCAGCACCTGATCATAGTCTATCGGTCAGGATATGCGGGCATTGGTAGCATGAAGCGGTAGACTGTGATTAGATGCTCGTACAAACGGCCATTCTGCTTTTGTGCGAGTGTACAGTGTATTACATAGACGCTGTACACTCGCCGACAAGCAGAATGACCGTTACCGTCGTATTAAAACGTGTTAGAAATCGAAATTCACCGATCTATAATTAATAAATCTTTATTTAATAATAATAATAATGGTCTAACTCTATGAGACCATGAGGGTATAAGACAAGTCAAAACAAAAAATACATCAAAGAAAAAAGTTTGAGAACAAAAACAAAAGTGCAAATAAATTTTAGACTGTATTCGTTCTTTATTCGGATGCGCCATTTGAGGTTACGTATACTGTCGTTTTAAGACTACCTGTTCTATCTGAAAAATTTTCGATTTTCAGTTTTTTGCATATTTTTTGCAACTCTCAGAGTCCTATCTGCATAATTAAAATGAGCAGAATGCTAAAAGGTTTGTCCTATGTAAAAATATCTCAAAATTTCCTAGAACAAACTGTTCGTCTTGAATTGTCTTACGATAGATTGTTCCATCTGATATTTATTTTGCACTTAGGAAAAGTAATGTTAGTACCGTGTAATAGAATCTATGTAACTGTCAACGAAGAGAAAGAAACACATCCTTTTGCTGTACTGTGGCATGAGGCAATAACAGGACGGAGTAATGACGATATTGTATCTGCATTTTATGATTTTCGTTTTGTAAATAAAGACACAAAAGATGTAAGAATTTGGCTTGACAACTATCCTTCACAAAACAAGAGCTGAGCATTTTTTAGTTTCTTTTCATACATAATCAAATCCACAGAGGAAAACTTGGTGGTGAAATATTTTGAGCCGGGATTTATGCCGACATTTATGTCGGCGGACACATTTCACCACCAAATCGAACAAAGTTTAACACAAATGAAAAAGGTGTACGATTTTGAGGATTTTGCGACAGCGATTCAAAATTATAATTCCGGTAAAGTAAATATCATTAAAAGGAATTTGAATAATTTTTATAGCTTTACGGACTGCACCTCTAAATATAAATTACAAAAAATTTCTCCTCCACTTTACCTGAAAGATGTTGTTGGTCTTTATTTTAAACGAGGTCGAAAAAGGTTCCAATACAAACTGGAATTTCCAGAAGAATTCCAAGACATATGCAACATTCTTAATCAAAGATATATGAAAGGCTCATTACCAGTTCCTGCAGTGAGAACAGAATATAGAGGAATTACGTCAAAAAGAAAAACAAACTTGGAAACAAAGTAAAAATCGCACATTCCAGCTAATCGTATGAAATTCTGGGAAACTTTGACTACTTATGACTAGAGCGGGCCAAGAGCGCCACGCGCCAGGTTCGCAATCAGGCTGCCGGGCGCATATATGTATGTAAACATAGGTAATTTAAATATGTAATTATTAGGACGAGGACCAAAACCACTGTCTATTACGTCGTGAAGACGCGCAAATATACACCTGCAGTTTGGGTGTTCGTTGATAAATAGGGCGTTGTTCACAGTGGGCCACTACAAAAAAAAAGTTCATTCATTGACGGCTACGAACTAACAGCGCGCTTATTCATTTACGGATGACGCGCTCTATTCATCAACAAATGACGAGTCTGCAGATGTTACGTTTGCACCACTTCGTGGCATACTAGAAGCAAGCGTCGGTGTGCTCGCTTTAGTGATTATCTCTAACGTAACTATTAAAAATAAACGGCCATTACCTACGAAAGTTAATAAATTTCTTAGTGAATTTGTGGATTTACACTACAATGGGAGTACAATTTTCTGTAAAGTTTGTAAAAAGAAACTACTGTGCTGGAGCAAACGTGATTGTGAAAGACATATAAATAGCGCACACCACAGAAATAAAAGAAATGGTGTGTCACAACAACGTCAATTTCAATTAGAATTGCTTTTAACGTTTATGGTATGTGGTCTACCACTTCGTATACTTGATAAAAAAGCATTTCGAAAATTCTGGGGTACATACAATACCGAGTGGATACTACCATCTCGGACAGCGTTACGGAGAGATATTCCACGAATACGTGAGGACATTGAAAATCGAATTAAAGCCGAATTAAAAGATAAACAGCTGTGGCTATGTCTTGATGAGACGACAGATTGCAAAAAAAATTCTATTTTGAATATAATAGTGCGCGTATTAGATCCTATTAAACCAAATTTTGCAATTCTATTAGCCAGCAGAAGATTAAAACAGTGTACTAGTAAAGCAATTACGGCCGTAGTTCTCGAAACGTTACAAAAATTTCAAGTGTCAACCAGTCAACTGTTGTTGTTCATGAGCGATGGTGCAGCAACAATGTGTAGTGTAGGCCGTTCCCTTAAAGAAAAGTGTGAAGGACTTTTACATGTTACGTGTAAAGTCCATGCTTTACATCTTGTGGCACAAACTATTCGAGAGTGTTACCCGGAGGTGGATGCATTAATAGCAAACACAAAAAAAGTGTTTCTCAAAAGTCCTAAGAGGACTAGGGCATTCCACAGGTTATGCCCTGGTATTCGAGAACCACCACAGCCCATTCTTACGCGTTGGGGAACGTGGTTAAAAGCCGCTTTTTATTATAATGAACATTTTCAAGAAGTCAAATCCGTTATTTTGTAATTCGTCCCTGCCGAAGCTAGAGCTATTAGGATGAGCCAGAAGGGATTTCTCGATATTTCTGTTGAAACACATCTAAAGAATATTAGCAACAATTACAAAGGGTTAGTAGACGCGATAGAAAATTTGCAAAATTCTGGATTGTCGTTGGTAGAATCAGTGCAAGTCGTGGACGAAGTTAGTACATTGTTACACAGTATAAACGATGCAACAAGTGGACGAGTTTTAGCTAAGTTCGATAGTGTTTTAAAAAAGAATCCGGACTACACGAGATTAAGACAAATGTGCGATGGGGCATCTGCAGATTCCTTGACTAAGTCTAAAGATTATTTTAATTACGCCTGTCTTACTTCGGTAGACGTGGAACGGTCGTTTTCGAAATATAAGAACATTTTTTCGTCTCGGCGAACATCCTTCACCGAGGCAAATGTGGAAACTTATCTGATGGTGCAACTTTTTAAACAAGCCTATCCGCATTATTAAGAAGGATAGAATTTATTTATTATATCTTTATTTACAGTTACATTATTAAGTACAACAGAATAAAAAAGCGTTCAGTTTCTCAGTTATTTCCTTATTACATCCCATTTACAACGCATACCGTTTTTCAATCAAACTGCTATTACAAATACATAATGAAATATAAAAACTACCTCATGTTATATATATATATCCGCTCTAATTACTAAACATTATTATTGCGTCAGCTTTTATTTTTTTACTCTTGTGTATTAATTTCGAAATATCACATATCTGCTGTGACTCACATATACGCTATTTACAATAAGCGGCCGTTGCGCCTGATTCCGATTCTGTTGGATGGCGCAATTTGGCCCGCTCTACTTATGACAAGGCAAGTAGCAGCATTGATGGCGAGTAGAAGTAAATCAAATCAATGTTAGGTACTTATTTTCATTTCAGTTATTATTGCATTGTATCTGTTTATGTATTTCGAAAGTATTTTGTAGGACAATATATATTTTTGACCTAAATTGTGTTTTATTTATTGTGATTGTCTTATCTGTTATTACGAGGTAGGCGCCATAAATTCTCGCCAATTTTTATTTGTCAATATAATCTCCCCTAACTTCAATACATTTATTGCAATTAATAATTCTATACCCTTGTAAAAATAGTCTAAAGTTTTCCCCTCAAAATCTTGTATTACAGCTGCTTACAACTCATTATCATCCTTAAAACGATGTCCCCTTGGAATAGAAGATCATAATGCAGAACCATTGTTTAATCTCCCGTGACAATGGACTCCAAAATCGGTTTCAGGTCGCCTCCATACATGTTTAAAAACGCGCGTATATTCGACTCGACGTTCTCGTTGGAGAGCAGAAAGAAGATGCAGTACCCATCTTGCACTAATCTTATTCATACCCCCAAATGGTTATGGAGAATTCGGCGAATACTTGTTTCAGAAATGTTAGACATCACTGCTAATTCCTTGACTGTCAAACGGCGGTCTGCTAATACCATTCCTTCAATAATTGAAATGTTTTGAGGCATCAGTTCAATTGGCCGGCCGGAGCGCTCATCATCATCAAGGGATTCTTGCCCAAAACGGAAACATTTTGCCCACTTTTTTACAGTGGAATGTGAAGGAAATAAACCACCATAGAGGCCGTCTAAACGTTATTTGATGTGATTAGGTCTATGCCCTTCTTTGTTAAAAATTTAATGACCTCGCGGTACTCAATTTTCGTTAAGGGTTCGAAAATGGTCGACATTTTCGGGACAGTAACCCCTGAAATTCTCGAACGAGTGGGACGGGAGTTTTACGACCGACTTAGTTATTGTTCAGTCAAGGAGGGGGGCATTTTCGAACCTTTCATATAAACATCTTCATATTGCACCATAGCATTTTTGTTTATTTTATACATATTTTTCTAGAGTATTTATTTTTCTTTTCTTTCATTTCATCAGAATCTGTTTTTATTTTCATCGTTAAAATTTCTTATTAGTTTCGTATAAGCTTCGTAGCAATAACAAAATAAATATGCGATACTCTCATTTCCAGGCGACCATGACTTCAAATTATTACCTGCGCTCTTGCAAACAGTAGATCTACACTCCACCATTGCTGGAAGCCTACTAGCACGCCCAGCGCGTCTCGCATCGAATTGATTGGATTTCATTCAATCCCCTCCTCACCCATGTACGGCGAGAGAGCGAGAAGGAGATAGCGAAATAGCTAATTTCACATTTTCCCAATCGGTATAGTGTAGGCCTGGCACATATGCAATTATGACGCAACGGAGTAATAAGCCTATCAGGCCGAAAATTTATGGCGCCTACATCGTACAATCAAAGACGACCTATTCGGTTGCAAGGTCAATGAGGAGGTTCCAGAATCAACATGCTTCAAACTCTCTAACGATTTCGTTAGCCGTTTCATAGAAACTAATTAATACAGAAATTTTTCGGTATACTCTTGAAAACTCCAAAAGATATTCAATGTAATAAATTCTACATTATCTCAAAAACATTGATTGAGGCATCCAAAAATGCTGTAATATGGATAAATGGATGTTTCATTTAGGCAATCAAACTTGTATCGTGTGTAGCGAAAACTGAATACCTATATACATAATATAATTTTACGTTTTCTTTAAACTACTTAGGGAAGAGCTTACCTTCCATCTATGCAGTAGGTGGACACATTGTATATTCCTAACCAAAGGGAAATTCTTTCGATTCCTCTAATATTTTTAAAACGATCAGGTAATTTCCTGTACTGGACATTATCGAAGTTTGCCAACGAGGGCGGTGCGACAGCGGTGTTTGCTTTTGCGCCATTGATTTAACGATTCGTATAGGAAACGGTGTTTGTGGTAAAACATTCGCTTGGCTTTTTGTTTTTCGCGTTCGTTTGTTTCTCTTTCTTGCTTTCTTTGTTTTCGCGGCGGAAACGGCGCATATGGAAATTAAACTGAAATACGACACGGTTCAGTGAACTTCGCAGGTGCTTTTATTGTTTGCGAATCGCTTGCGAACATAGAATTAGTATTACTTCCCAAGTGACTACAATGCGCGATTTAGCGAAGAAGAAATAGTTACCTAAGGGTGCTATTAGAGAGGTTTTTACGTTTAAGAGTAAAAGCCATTTGTTATGCCCACTACAAAGAGTCGATCGTTCATCATATACTTGCGCGTATGAGTTCTTAAAAGGCTACTAAAATGGTTATTACAGCTTAAAGCGGTTTTGTAACACATGACTTTGCGCGTTAAACATCAATTGTTATGCAGGTTAGCCAATATTCGGGTCTCAACAAGTACTTGACGTTAGAAAACTCTATAATTTTAACTTTAAAAAATGGGGAATTTCGAATTTTACGCGGCCGATACTTCCAAAACAATCTGAGCCAATGAGGCGTAACATTTTGTAAATGAGCTCGATTTAGAATATTTTTCTTTTACTAAATTATCAACTACGTACTTTGGGAAACGAGAACTATAGACTATACACAAAAATTGTTGGAATAAATCTTTATTCGAATCGATATTGCAATATAACAAAGTTTTATCAAAAAAGAGTTAGTTATTTAGTGCCAACAAGAGAAAAGTTCTATTCTTTTCTTTTTTAGCACTCGGGATGTAAGCCCAATATGCCTCGGTAACTGTCAAGACGGAAATTGATTATAGTCTAATATGCATTTTGCATATATTGTCTATTAGTAGTTTGCATATCTTCCTACTATTATAACCAAATAGAATAATAATACTAGTAGGAAGTGGGATCTTTTCCTGTATCAGAGCCCCGTACAAACAATTGATTATACTATTGTGGGTTGTGCATGTCAAAAGAATGTGATTAAGGTCAGTCACTTGGTGACCGCAAGCGCATTTTGCTGAATCAATCAGACCCAGGCTATGCAAATGTACAGGAAACTGGCCATGGCCGAATTTCATTCTAGCTAATGTGTCACGAAAAAATCTAGAAACGGAGGAGTCCATATACCAATACTTATTCTCCACATTGGGGTGTATGTAAGCATATTGAGTCATTTTGGTGGTGGATGACCTACTGGTCATCTATACGCAGATGACCAGTAGGTATTACACTGTTCTATTCTTCTTTAACTCTAATTCAGTAAAGTAGGTGATAAACTACACCCTATAGAGATAATTATCACCCAATTGCATCTGTGGAGGAGAAAATGTGATTGTAAAAATGGGAAAATAAATTTATGGCGTTATATAATATCTGAAATGGACATAGGAACGTCTAGGGCATTATAGTATTGCCGAAATTCTTGGAGAACCCGGTGAAATGTTTGAACCAAAAAAATGTCATTTAACAAGACGGGTGCGCATGCAGGAAGCATTCTGTGAAAGCTACAACGGAATAGCTTTATTTAGTGTTGCTTGGATTATCGAAAAGAAGTAAAATATATAGGTTGATTCATTTTCAATCCTCGCCGTCGGGATCTCGCAGATTATTGAAGATAGAGAGTAGACTTAAATTTGGCAAAATTGCTGAATTTTGTGTTTTTTATGGGCCAGAAGAGGAGGTGGTTCTGTGACAAATGACGTTCGAGATTAAAAAAATAAGACGATTCCATTAGCCGGAAAAGTTATGGTAGCGATTTTTTGGGATTCGCAAGGCATAAATTTAATTGATTATTTAGAGAAGGAAAGAAGCCTAAACTGCCTTCGAACTAAAGAGAAAGAGGTCCCACCTAGCGAACAAAATTTTTTCTATCATCATGATAACGCTCCGGCCCACTCGCGTCAATTACGACAGCGAAACTAGTCGTTACGGTACGAATTCCTGCCCCATCCATCATACTCACCAGATTTAGTCCTCTGTGACTTCTTTCTTTTTCCAAACTTGAAAAAATGGTTTGATGGAAAGTGGTTCACGTCAAATGAAGAGGTCATTGCCGAAGCAGGGTCTATTTTGCAGAGCTCAACAAATTCTATTATTTGGATGGCTTAAAACAGTTAGAGCATCGATGGACTAAGTGTATAGAGGTACAAGGAGATTATGTCGAGAAATAAATTTACTAAATGCAAAACAATTGCGTTGTCTGCCAACATAAATATTTATGCATCTCCGATCGGCGGTCTGGCTATCTGTTTGTTGTTACACTCTTACTTATAAGTAGTCTGAGTAAACAGTCAGTGTAGTAGATATGTGGTGCGGAGTCGGCGATTATTTATTTCACGCGTTCACAGCGTCAGTACTAAATCGATGCTGTATGCTAGTAGTCCTGTGTATATGTAGGCTGTCGTAACTTATTTCGTAATTGTACGCTTATGTTTGCTTTAAAAATGTCGCAGTTAGGTACGTCGCGAAAACGACCAATGGCAGACACAGTTAAAAACTTTATAGTGGACATGCCGGACTTATTTTTTGATGGCGCTAAAATTCAATGTCTAGTTTATAAAATCCCCTTAATGTGTTGGCCCAGAAGCCATTGTCAACGTCACATCGAAAGCAAACAGCATTCTTCTGCAAAAAGTGGCATACGAGACCATGAAAAATTTACATTTGATTTATGTGTTACTTTTATTTTATGTAATCTATCGTTTCGTTTACTAGACAAAGAATCATTTGTCTCCTTCTGGAATAAATATGCGGACTGTAAATTACCTAGTCGAACATCGATACGAAATGTAGTGCCATTTGCTCGTGAACATATAGAAAAAAGAATGAAAACGAAATTGAAAGATAAAAACCGGTGGTTGTGTTTGGACGAAACAACAGATCGTCAAAAACATTCTGTGGTTAATGTAATGGTACGTACAATGGAACCACATCGACCGTTATCCTCCTTCTTACTTGTTTCCAAAAGATTATAAATTGTACTGCCGAGGAGATTTTAAAGGTGGTGTTGAACTCATTGAACAAATTTGAAGTTTCAACCAAGCAACTTTTAATGTTTATGAGTGATAGTGCCGCAAACATGCGTTTTTTGGGCCGATCTTTTAAAGAACACAGTGATAACTTCTTACGTGTAACGTGTAAAGTCCATACTCTAAATCCTGCGGCACAAACGATTCCTACATGTTTTCCACTAGTAAATGCATTGATTGCTAGTACAAAGGCAGTGTTTCTAAAGTCACCGAAACGTACCCGACTATTTCACAAACTGTGTCCTGATTTACCTGAACCACTACAGCCGATTGTTGCACGTTGGGGAACATGGTTGCAGGCTACGTTTTACTACAACAAATATTTTGATCGAGTAAAGAAGGTAGTTTTAAAATTCAATCCGACAGAAGCTGCAGCAATCAAGAAAAGCCAGGAAATATTTCAAGATAGTTAGGTTAAAAGAGATTTACAAACTATTCACAACAATTACTTCGGACTAGCGGAGGGAATAGAAAAATTACAAAATGTTTCGATGTCGCTAGCAGATTCTGTTCAAATTGTGAATGATGTTCACGCACAGTTATGCGCTGTAGAAGGCGAAACAAATTGGTGTGTAATACGAAAATTTGAAAGTGTTTTAGAGAAAGACTCCGATTTTCCTATATTAAGATAAATTTGTGAAGGTGCGTGTGAAGATGCATTAAGTTGTTTCAAAGATTATTTTAAATATGCAAATATAACATCGCTAGATGTTAGGTCGTTTTCGGCATTAAAAAACATTTATTCCGCACGTCGTACTTACTTGACTGAAACAGCTGTGGAAACATATCTAATGATTCAAATATTTATCAGATGTTACCCAGTTTGTAATTTCACGGAAGACTTTTAAAACGGTAAGTGTTTCAGCTCGTGTTATAATTTATTTCTTGCCTTCTACTTTATGTGTAAACTTTTATGCGCTCGCCACGCCTCTGGCTGTTACCGCATATTTGCCCAGGTTACTTATAAGTAACATAAACGTGATTAAAACTATTACACCTATTATCATGTCGTAATTGTTTCCGATCATTTTATAGTTTAAAAAAAGTCAAACGTACAACGCTGGTTGCTTTTACTACTAAAAGCTATCGCCGTGCCATTTTCACAATGTATAACGCCATTACCGATAAAATATTGAAAATGCGATCTATAAGTTACCGCGGTAACGTCATATATCCGGCATATTTCACTTTTATCTGTTATATGTATCATTTTTCCATCATATGCGACGGAGAATATTTTGTGATAGAAATAAAATATTATAGAGCGTGCGGTAAAGTGGATTGCATTAAGTCATCATCGGATTATGTCTGGGTATATAACTATCAATATCAGATATTATGCGGAAACGGTACCGCGATATTACGATGGAAATGAAGGTATCCAGAGTGTTGAATGAGAAATTGTACGTTTTGCGATAATTTTTCCAAGGATTGACATTCATTGACAGTTCTTAATGTACATGTATGCATGTAGGATTTTATTTTCTGACGTTTTAATTTACAGTTGGTTACGACTTTGGCATTACAGGCAACGTCCATTACTGCTTATAACGTATTAATGTTTTTAAAGTTCTCAATGAAATTATTTGAAAATTTTGGTCATGAGAGGTCTGAACTGGATATTCCACTTCAGTCTAGATCAGTTTTATTGTCGAAAATGATAGCTTACCTCTCGAAATGTGCATCTAGTGATTGAGAAGTGTTGGGGTAAGGTTAATAGTGTTTATTACCACAAAGTAAACTACAAATTTAAAGAAAGATTTTACTAGTGTATCCTTTCGATATTTTTATTGTATTTAGTTACTTTAGTGACCTCTCCCCTCCAGTTTCCCCTAGATTAATTTATTAATTTCTTTTTCAGAAGAAAAAGAAGAGAGTTCGTATATGGACGAGCGTAGTGCTATTCACATGCAGTCATTCAATTAGAATCGTTTTACTGGTAACTATTCTGACAATTTGGACAAATTACCATGGAAACACAACAACGATGTTATTTGATGTAATTCAATTAGTAAATTGTGGATCTTAATTGAAAAACGAAATGAATGAATGAATGCTTAGCACTTTGTTGAATTAGAAGAATCAAACTCAGAAAAGTTATTCAAAATATTATACTACGCCACTATGCTAATCAATTTCGATTAAAACGCAAGAAAAAATATTCATATTGTTGCTATCTGGGGGCACAAATACCAAAAGGCATAAGTTATAGTCACGGGCTATAGGACGTAATGAAAGTGATTTGTCTATCTAGGTTTACTAAAATATATTTTTATTTTGAATACGACGATGTGTACATATTTGACACTATGATTCATTCATTATTCCGTTTTAAACCTATGAATCGCTGGGTTCTGTCGCGATAAGAAATCTGTAAAATTTTCTTTTCACAGGATATCGAAAAGTATTAGTAAAGTTTTTAGAGCATAAGATATGAACGTGTTTTTCAGTTCGCAAAATAAACTCATAAACCTAGTAGGCAATCCGAAAGATAAACTGGTTACGAAGGAAAGGTCGGGAATTTATAAAATCGCATGCAATGACTGTGATGAAGTCTCTATCGGACAAACGTAACGGACGATATGCTAAGAACACATAGCTCATCAGTAGAATTGAATCGTCAAGTGTAACACGACACACGAACGAAACCGGGCATAATATTAAATTAAGGAAGCCTCAAATTAATTAAGAGCGTTACTTCACCGCGAGAAACAGGCGCTTACGAAGCCATTTATATGAAGAAGAATGCAAATCTGTTAAACAGGAAAAAAGATCCACTGATTGTGAGTCATTTAGCTCTGATGGATTTGTTGATGTAAACATGTTTACGTTTCGTGCTACAGGCAAGAACTTTTCCTTTTAGTTTCACATATTTCGCATGTTTTAGGGTGAAGAAAGCGTTAAAAGCAGGGACTTGTAAATATCTCTTAGGGTAAAGACACAAGGCACGTTAGAATTAAAATCTTTTTTTCACATCATTCGGTCGAAAGATTGACAATGGAAATCCAAAAATTTTCGAAACAAGTGTTCAGAATTAATAAAAAATAATCAACGAAATAATAATGAGATCTGTGTAGATAAATTGCGAATCGTCAGCACTACTTTTTGTATTAGTACCTTTCTGACTGAGGTTACTTTAAGAGAAAGGAAAAAGAAAACTGTATCCACTTTATTGCTTGTCTCTAAAGACTCGACGTATTCGGTTTAGCGTTGACATATCTAGTCGCCGGAAACACTTCGAAAGAAACTAGAGGAAGAATAATACAGCAACTTTAAGAAATGAAAACATTTATCTTTGTTACAGCCGTCTACCGTTACAACAACTGCACACGGATAGAAGACGGAACACCGAAAACGTTTACGATCGTTATTGTGCAAATGTATTTTTAGGTATTGATTTATGTTTCTTCTCTTCTACGGTAAAATATTTTCCCCGCGGATATAAATTTACCATCCGCGGCGCCAGGCGGGCGAACAAAAAAAAAATCAAAATTTTTTCCCTTCGGCATATGTTCATATTTTCTTTTCGTTCGTTGTTTCTTCCGTAGCAGATTTAAATTGTATTTGCTTAGAAAATCTGCCTGTGACATCCATATATTCTAAAGTATATCAATTTTTAGCGAACACACTACGCGACGTTATTGATTCTCCTCGTTAAGGCGAACGCCGCTTCGCGCTAGATTTCTATCTTCAAAACAGGCGCTACATTCTTTATTTCTGTCATAAAATTATTTACTCCTACCGTAACAATTTTGCGAAGAAAGGATGTGATGCGTAGAAGCGCCAGAAGTATGGATCATAACAGAATACGATGGCTTGATTAGTGTTTCCGATGTTACATAAATGGAAGAGATCTTATGTGTATTTTAGATCTTTGGAAAGCGTAATAAATGGAATTGGAACATAAATAATGCACGTAAATGCAAGTGCAACTATCATTGTTGCAACCAGCTATTTTCCGAAGATGGATTTTCTCCTAAAGAATGTCATCAATGATTTCCGCAAAAATGACAATTAAATTGTAAATAAATATTACAGTACTACAGTGTGGCCACCACATATAGAATAAAATTAATGTTGACATTATTTTAGAGTTTTATGTGAAACGCTCCAGCAGGTCAGTGTTCAATCTAAAAGGTATGCCTTCTATACTCTATAGAACTATGGGAAACCCCGTTGTCCGTTTCTGCTAAAAACGCCTTAGAGGGGGTAAAACGCGGCACTGAAAATAGGGATGATTTTGTTTTTTTCTAATTTTTTTTCTCATCCCGAATGCTGATGTTTGTGCGTACTTCAATAACGCTTTTATAACGCAGTACATTCGCACACACCAATATTTTTTATCTTCAGCAATTGTGGAATAATTTAGAAAAGACCAAAACCATCCCTATTTTCAATGCCATGTTTTACCCCCTTTAAGGCTTTTTTAACAGAAACGAATAACGGGATTTTCCATAGTTCTATAGGGTCTTCACTTTAAGCCGAGTTTCATTCAAATCGATGTCTCCGTTTCCTTGTTAGTTAATCCTGAGAACCTTCCTGTCTTTCAGCGTAAGGTTGTATGGAGTTGAGTTTATGTATTCTTCCCTATTATCTGTCTTCTTTCGAATATTTTCCCATTTGACACCTCTTTGTTCTGCTACTTTTCTCACTTTTTCGTTCCATGTCTTGCTTGGTTTTCCTCTTTTTGTTTTTCCGCTTACTCTTGCCTCATAAACTCTCTTAACCAATCTGTTTTCATTCATTCTTAGAATGTGTGTAAGTTGTGCTTGTTGTATTGATGCCTGGACTATCTTCAGTTGTTCTCCTTTCTTATTTTATCTTTCTTTGTTCTATTTTCTATTTTTCGTAAGAATCTCATTTCCGTAGCATTTATTTTATCTTTTTGTCTGTTGGTGGTGGTCCATGTCTCGCATTCCAAGGTTAGAATTTGTTTAGCTATCTTCTTTATAGTTTTTATTTTAGCTATTTTTGGGACTTCTTCCGAGAATATTTGTTTTTAGGGCATTGCAGTCTTCCAGTTTTTAATATTCGTTGGTTTATTTCGTCTTCCATATTTCCTTTGTTATTTATTGTTGTTTCCAAATATGTAAATTTTTTCACCGGTTCTCTAGCTGTTCGTCAATTATGATGACACTGTGTTGTAGGTTTCTTTCCATGTCTCCAAATATGACCATATAATCGGCGTAACATAACTCCGCGGTATTGACTGTTTGTAATCTCCAAAGGCCGACCGTGTATTTCTTTGCGTTTGATTTGGTCTGTTTGATTGCTTCGTCTAGCATTGTATTGAAAAATATCGGGCTTAAAATACATCCCTGCTTCAGACCAGTGGTGCCCGTAAAACAATCAGATTTCTCATTTCTTATTCGAACGTAATTTCTTGTTTCTTTACTCAAACTCTTAATACATTCCACGAATTGTTCTTCTACGTGTCTATTTCTTAGTGTGTTCCATAATTCTTCCCTGTTTATTCGATCGAAGACATTTTCGTGGTCTATGAAACAAAGGTACAGTTCTGTCCCAGTTCTTATCGCTTTTTCACTTATTTGCTGTAGGATGAAGACTTGGTCATGTATCTTTCTGCATTTACGAAATTCTTCTTGGGTTTCTTCTAAAGTATTTTCGATTTTTTGGCAGAGTTTTTCCCATTCTCCAGTCCCAAGGTGTCTCTTTTTTTTTGCTATTAGGCTTAGTAAAGTTAGTAGTTCCTGTTTATCTTCTTCTCTTATGTCTTTTGTCATTTCGGCAGCAGGAGAAGATGAGATTCTTCTCCTGGTGCCTTTTCTATTTTAATTTTTCGTGTTGCGTCGTTTAGCTCTTCTTCCGTCATGTATGTTTCAACTTTTTGTGAGATTTCCCTGATGTGTGGTGTTTGATCTTCTTCTTTGAGCTGTTCTCGTATGTCTTCTTCCAGTAGCTTTTCTCGTAATATTCTTTCCAGGGCCTCAGTATTTTCTCTTCTTCTATCTTTCCTTGTTTATCCTTTATATTTTTTAAGCAGTTTGTTTTAGGCTTCTTCATTTGTTTCGGCGTTCCGTAGAATAAATTTTGGTTCTGATTGCACGCATTGTCTATCATATTCCCGAATTCTTCTCAGAGTTTTTGTTTGCTTTCTTTTACATTTTTCTTTATTATCAACTTTATTATTTCTACTGGTTAAATATTTTTCCATGCTGTTTTATTTTCCTTTATTACTTTTTTATTCCAAAATCTATAAGGGTTATATAATATATCCATAACCAAAACCAACTCGAAACATATACCTGTTACCTCCTGGATGTCAAAAAAATAATTTAGGTCTTTCTGGTTCTATAACAAAATACGGGAGACTCCATAAAAAGTCAAACCAATACAGGAAAGTCTTAAAAATATTGAGTAAGAGCGAAGAATGTAAAACATAAACACGAAACCTTTCTGGGAGTGGTTCCATGAGGAAGTTTACTCTAAACAAATACTACAAAGATGTTAATAAAGTATGTAATTAGAACACTCTGTACCAAAAATGATTAAAAAGTTAAGAAATAACTACATATTAACTAAACTCACTAATGTCTGCGAGATAAACTTTTTAAATAATGGAAAGACACATCGATTACAATCATAACAGCATAAAAGTCGTTAATACAATCTATAGGAACCGATCCAAGCCTCATTCGCTTCCAAAGAGGATAGAGGACAATACGGAAACGCCAATACATCTTTTATTAAATCCTGAACGCACCCAATCTAATACTAATCAAGGAAAAACCGAACGCTTATCGATTTTCCTTCCTGTCCGATGTGTCTCTGCCCTACTGTGTGTGTGTGCGCGCCGAAAATGTGTATTCGTAACCCATTTCCTTCGCTTTTTTTGTTTCTCCTTTCTTCGGGGGCACTTTCATCGCGTTAATGGCAACTTTGTCGTCTCGTCGAACGTTCGGTTGATCCTAGTTCGAAGGGCATTGATTAGCTAATTGCAAAACCGGCGAACTTTAGAAAATGGCGTTAGCGGGCGCTTGTTTAACATTAAATGAAATGATCTGTATACTCCTTTTTACTCCTTCTTCTTCTTATTCCTTTTCTTTCCTCCTTGCAGTTCGTTAACGTCGAAGAAAGAACAAGCGTCCGGGCATTAAGGACGCTCAGTTACTGATCCTCTTTCTAATTAATTATTTAATTACATTAGCGCAAAGGAAGAATGAAAGGAAGAATTAAAGTACGGGAAATGTAGTTCGATGGAAGATACGTAAATTTTTAACGAATACCCTAGGTAAAACGTGTACTTATCAAACAGAGGGATTGGAAAGGGCTGGCGTAATCAGTGGCAACGTAAGTGGTAACGTAAATGGGAGGTCAAGAACAACGCTTCGATTTCCTCGTGTATTCTTTGTCAACTATAAAGTACACGTAGAGAAATGGTTTTTTACACCAATAGAATAGATTTTCTTGCAAAAATTAGTCTCTATTCAAGAAGATATTTTTATTTCAAGACTATAAAAATAATTTTCATGAAATTTTATTTGGATGAAATAAATATTTTCTAGGGTTAGAAAATCAAGAAAATCCAAGGCAGAAAAATATTTCTTCTAAGTAAATTATTTAGTTTTAAGTTAAGAAAATATTCATATTGAAGGTAGGAATGAAAAAATGGTTCAGATCTCCCAAAGTTCTAATGCGAAATTAGGCGACCGGTTTCGTGTTCAAAAAACACATCAGGCCAGCTGCAAGGATATCCAATAAAAGTTACAATAATGGAAAAAAACATAAAATTAATAATTGAAATTAGGAGCAAGTGTACAATACAATAAAATTATTTCTTTAATGATGTAATTAAATAGGGATTATTTTTATGTAGTTTAATAACTACACTGTAAAAAAAATCAGGAATTTTACTTCTGCAATCTGTAATTATAACGCAAAAATGGTTGAATATTACCCGAAATTTGAGATAAACGATGTTTTAACCTAAAAATGAGGTAAAAAACACTCCTTGATACAAATTTTACCCCTTAAAATAAAAAATCCCTGATTTTTTGGTTTATTTTACGTTTTAATGGTTTTAATTACTGATTCTAGTATATTTTTCACTTGCTCAATATTTTTCACGTACGAAGAATAGAATTCATTATTGTTAAGGTAAATTTCCCTTATAGAATCGATTTTTACCTCCATTTATGGTTTTTTTTTATATAGTAAAGATAAACTATGAAATCTTCGTTACATGCGGGCGATATACTTGAATTATTTATTATAATTATTTTTGACATTCTTTAGTTAACATGTTCTGTCTGTTAAACATAAATATATTACGCAGCCGCGTGTTTAACATATACCTACATATGTAAGTATATTTACTTAATAAAAATCTATTTACGAGCTCAGAAATTGTGATAAAAAGACGCATGAGTATGGGGATGATGCATTCAGTTGCTTTTTATTTTATTTATGGTTTTCTCCTTTATGTTATAATAATAGGGGCACGACAAATAAGGAACTGTTTGATAGTAATTGTAGAACTATCGGCTCTATTTAAAAAAAAGAAAATCAGAAAAAGATAAAATTAACCGCACAAGTAATCGCGTTACGTTATATCCAACCATCCCTTTTTGGCGTGTGAATGAGTCGTGCGGAAATTTTGTCGAATCTGCATATGCACATTAGGTAAAGAAGATGACTGTTGTGCGTTACCCTTTTCCTGATTCAACACAAGCTATATTACTGCATTTATCTCTTGGTGGTAAAGGCGTAAGAATCTGTTGGCAAGTTGGTAAGTTTATTGTGTAAATGTAGATAAGTGAATTATTAGCAGCGTATATTCATACCTAACCTTAAATCCTCTCTATTGTGCAGTAGATTCTTTATCTAATATCTATTTGAGGTGCTTCACATATTTGCAAACAAATAAAGCCAATAAAATAAAATTTCAATTACAGTAGAGTTCCGCTAGAGTGAACGTTATTAGCCAAGCCCCTGTTCACTAAATCGGATTGTTCACTAAATAGAGGTTTATTAAAAACTCAACACGTGCTCAAACACTTACCATTTTAAGAGTCCTCCGTGAAATCACAAAGTGAATAATGTCTGTTAAATATCTGCAACATTAGATATGTTTCCACAGTTGTTTCGGCAAAACTAGTACGGCATGAGAAAAAAATGCGTTTATATGCAGAGAACGAACGTTCTACATCTAGTGACGTAATATTTGCGTAAGTAAAATAATCTTTCAAATAACTTAACGATTCTGTTGACGCACCTTCACAAATGTGTCTTAATGTGCCAAAATCAGAATTTTTCTCAAAAATACTTTCAAATTTTTCTAGAACAGAAACATTTTTTGCGTCTTCAATCGCGCATAGCTGTGCGTGAACACGTTGCACTATTTGTAGAGATTCTTCTAACGGCACCGCAGGATTTTGTAATTTTTCTATTGCATCTGCTAGCCCGAAGTAATTGTCGTGAATGATTTTTAAATCCATTTTAACCTGACTATCTTGAAATTTCGACTGGCTTTTCTGGATAGCGGCAGCTTCCTTTGTATCGAATTGTAAAACCACGTTCTTAATATTGTCAAAATATTTATGATAATAAAACGCGGCCTGCAACCATGTTCCCCAACGAGTTAGAATAGGTTCTGGTGGCTCTGGTATACGGAGGCTCGGTCTGTGAAATTCGCGAATACGTTTCGGTGATTTGACAAATACTGCTTTGGTATGCGCTATTAAAGCGTCTACCTCAGGATAACATTTTCTGATACTATCCGCCACAAGATTGAGAGCATGAATTTTACACGTAATGTGTAACAAATTACCAGAATGCTTTTTAAGAGACCGGCTTACAGAAAGCATGTTTGCAGCACCATCACTCACTAACATCAAGAGTTGGTTTGTTGAAAGTTCAAACTTGTCCAATGTATTTAACACCAACTTTGAAATTACTTCCGCAGTACACTGTTGTATTCGTTTGGAGACTAATAGAATTGAAGGTGCCGATTGATGAGGTTCCAATTTGCGTGCCATTACATTAAGAACAGAATGTTTCTTCCGATCTGTTGTTTCGTCGACGCATAACCACAATTTTTTGGTCTTTCAACTCCGATTTTATTTTTTGTTCAATATGTTCGCGCGCAGATGGCACAATTCTTCGTAACGATGTTCGACTTGGTAATTTGCACTCCGAATAGTTATTCCAAAAGCAGATAAATGGTTCCTTGTCTAGTAAATTAAACGGAATATTACATGCAATAAACGTAACGCATAACTAAAATAGTAATTTTTCATTGTCTCGTGCGCAATTTCTTTTTGAGACATGCTTTTCACTATTTACGTGTCGTAGACAATGTTGTCTGGACCAACACATTAACGGGTTTTTACAGATTACACATTTAATTTTAGCACCTTCATATATTAAGTCTAGAATTTCTGCAATAAATTTTCGAAGTTTGTCCGACCGCGGTCGTTTTGCTGACGAAATCATAATTTTTCTAGGACAGATAAATAATTGCGCAAATGACCGGCAGCGAAAATGTCCGTGCTGCTCCGCAGACGAAGTAATGCTACCGTTCCTCTCGGTCCGAACTGATTCTACGCCGATGCGCGGTACCGTTCGTGGCCAGCGTTACTAATAACTGACAAAATCTATTGCAATCCTTTTCGCTATATATACGTCGGCATCGAAAAGCTTGAGCTCTCTTTTTACAGCACACCTGCATGTTTGTAATTTGTGCAAGATGATCCGATAGATACAAGATATGTTTTGATTTTCAAAATATTTGATCGCAGTCGGTAACTCTTGGAAATGGTTTTCCATAAACTGTAAATTATTCGTTAAAGTCGTTTTTTTCCATAATTTTCTTACAATCAACAATGCTGCAAGCATCGTCTTTTAAATGTAATATTACTTTTTGTAGGGCATTAAGATTTTTTGCATAAAATGATGGAGCTTCTAGCCAGGTACCCCATCTCGTAATGACAGGTGCAGGAGGCAGTGGAAGTTGTGGACATAATTCTTTATATAGTTATTCTGTGTGGAGATTTCGAAAATATTGTTTTCATTGTAGTTATCAATGCATCTACATCTGGAAATTGTCCTCTGGTAAATTCACATATACGATGTAAAGCATGAGATAAGCAAGTTACGTGTAACATATTTGTATATTTTTGTTTTAATAATTTACCTGTTTTAATCATGTAAGGAGCAGCATCACTTACGAACAATAGTACCTTTTCGTATTTGTTAGGGATATCATCATTAAATATTGAATTTAAACTTTCATGAATTATTGAAATTACAATGTTAGCATTAACTTTATCTGCTACCTGACATTTAATTAAATATGGCTTGTACGGAATTATTGGATGCAATATTCCTATAACAACGTTCACAACGCAACGGCCTAACAAATCAGTTGTTTCGCCCGATGAAACCCAAATGTAATTTTCATTTATGTTTGCTTTTATTGTGTCGATTGTACGTGTGCAGCAAAACCAATCTAAGCTAATTAAAATAAATTCAAAACAAAAATTCTTTTGTTTCCTTAAAAAAATACGAAGAAAACTAAAGACAAACGTTCCTAATAATAATAAAAATAATAAAGAGAACGATACGGATACGAATATAAATACAAATAAGATACGAATATGAATAGGATTTTAAATAGAATACGAACATAAATACATATAAGAATACGATATAATAATATAAACAACAAAGGATATGATGGAAATCAAATTTAGAAGACGAACTGATCAACCTCTTCCTAGAAGAGCCAAAATACTAATATACCACCGCACACGTACGACGCGCTTACTGGGAGTGGCATCGCGCTAACGTAAAATTAGTGGGGGTCAATTCGCCTAAACCGTCCGTGCTCTAATAATCACCTTTAAATTTCGGCAACTCGATAGTGGGTGATTTAACATTTTTGAATTTGATCGTATTTGAATTGTTTACTTGGTTGGTTTCGTTGTCAGAAATTGTATTGAGATTGTCGCTCGTAATACCATTGTCTGATAATGTTATTGATTCTTTATTAATTGTTAAAGAATTGTTACTTTTTCCTGTTTGGCAATTTGTTTGAAATGTTTTAGCTCTGGCTAGTGTCGATAAAAATGTATTTGTAAACTCGTTTCTGTAATTGAAATGCTCAAGACGTAATTGCAATTCGCACAGCTGACTCTCTTTAACGCTTTCATTGCTCTCAATTGACTCAAAAAACTTTGTAAAAAGTGTTAGTTTTTGTTTAAACATGCCTCGTTTCCGAATTTACATCTTTAAATTCTCCATTGTACTTGATAATTAAAGGTTATTTGTAACTGTGAAATTAAATTGTAAATTGTATGAAGTATAACCTATAACTTGTGAATATTCAGTTGAGATTGACAAAAATATAATTGAAATTATTGTTGAACCAAAGTAGTGTTACATAAACTGTATAAAGGAAATGGTGGGAAACTTACTGCAGCAGTCGTTCGATTGTGTGCCGACCTCATGGAAATCTCGCCTCTATTCTTTTTTTCTGTTAACCGCCGATGAAGGACCAAAATGTTGTGACTTCGATAGAGTGCACTGTATGCTGGGTTTTGTGGATAACAGAAATACACAGAAAACACTGACACTTTCTTTAACCTATGTATTTATTCGTAAACAGAGCGCTTTTTGTCTTGTTCATTACAACGACGTTTCGTGTTACCAACTTCTGCCCATAGGTGGCATTTTACAAATATATGGCCAATAGGTGGCCTTTTACAATAAATAGCCAATAGGCGGCATTTCCGTTAAAGCACCATTTACACTGTAACAAATAACAAACAAGACAGACCACAGCAGGGAAAAGGTATGAGAGAACAAAGGTACAATGGGTAATATCAATTTGTATACAAGTAAAAAGTTACACACATAAATAAACAACTACTTACCATGAACTCATTAGTTATTAGTAATAACTAATAAGTTGAAATTTAAGTTCATTTATCCCTTTTTTATTATTATTATTTATTATATATTTAAAAGAACTATAGTTAAACTAGTACACGTGGTAAGTAGTTGCTTATTTATGTGTGTAACTTTTTACTTGCATACAAATTGATATTACCCATTTATACCTTTGTTCTCTCATACCTTTTCCTCCCTGTGGTCTGTCTTGTTTGTTACTTGTTACAGTGTAAATGGTGCTTTAACGGAAATGCCGCCTATTGGCTATTTATTGTAAAAGGCCGCCTATTGGCCATCTATTTGTAAAATGCCACCTATGGGCAGAAGTTAGTAACACGGAATGTCATTGTAATGCACAAGACAAAAACCGCTCTCTTTACGAATAAATACATAGGTTAAAGAAAGTGTCAGTGTTTTCTGTGTATTTCTGTTATCCACAAAACCCAGCATACAGTTCACTCTATCGAAATCACAACATTTTGGTCCTTCATCGGCGGATAACAGAATAAAAGAATGGAGGCGAGATTTCCATGAAGTCGGCACACAATCGAACGACTGATGCAGTAAGTTTCCCACTATTTCCTTTATACAGTCTGTGTAACACTATTTTGGTTCAACAATAATTACAATTATATTTTTGTCAATCTCAACTGAATATTCACAAGTTATAGGTTATATTTCATACAATTTACAATTTAATTTCACAGTTACAAATAACCTTTAATTACTAAGTACAAATGAGAATTTAAAGATGCAAATTCGGAAACGAGGCATGTTTAAACAAAAACTAACACTTTTTACAAAGTTTTTTGAGCCAGTTGAGAGCAGTAAAAGCGTTAAAGAGAGTCAGTTGTGCGAATTGCAATTACGTCTTGAGAGTTTTTCAAATTTACTCATTATACTCTTGTCGTGGGGTCAAGTCTCAGCCAGATATTCTAGTGGATCTCTCGAAAATCATTAGCATGTTGTGGATGGATCCATGGAAGTCTTTATGCACAGTATAGCGTATATAATATGGCAATTTAGTTTAGAGTCACTTTGGGCTTCATACAAACGAAACGAAACAAATCAAGAGCGGATAAAAACAGTAACAAATTTCCATGAAAGAACAAAGTAATTGATAATAGTGAAAGTGCAGTTGAGTACTCGATGTGCTTATTAGATCAAAGTAAGATTAATAATGGAAAAGCTGCTAAATGAACAGTGTTCTTTAGCGTTGATTTATGCTTTGTTCTATTAGCTCTTCAAAGCTCTAATTTAACAAACTGCGTTATCTAAAGTAGTTTACAGAAGTAATACTCTTAACCTGTGTGTTTAATAAGACCAGCGCGTATCGTGTTTATAAGTTATGATAAGTTGAGGTATGAAATATGAAAATTTACTGTTCTGAGTGTACGCACAGCTAGGTGAGAATACGGATGGGGCCGCTGGTAGGGATTGCGGTCTGCTGTGTTTAGTATAATATATGTCTGTGTGCAAGTAAGATGAAAAATGCATGTAGCATTGTATTGAAAGAATGGATATAATTAATTCGTAGGCATAAGTGTTTTCTTAGGGGAAAGCATTATTTTTGTAATATACTCAACGCTGTATGATGTTTACACAACTATTTACACATACACATAAGGAAAGAAAATGTTTAGCTATACGAAAAAGCGTACATGCGACAACGGTAAACGTGAATGAGTAATTCACCACGCGGAGGGGTTAGCGGCAGTCGACGGTTTACGGTTACCGATGTGGTTAGTTACGAGGTAGACTGCATTATGTGCGGACGATCTTAGTAAGCATTTCTAGAGTATTTATTTTTCTTTTCTTTTATTTAATCAGAATTTGTTTTTATTTTCGTCTTTAGAATTTCTTATTAGTTTTGTATAAGCTTTGTAGCAACAACAAAATAAATATGCGAAAGTTTCATTTCTAGACGACCATGCCTGCAAATTATTACGTGCGTTTTTTGCACACAGTAGGTCTATACACCAAGGTTGTTACAAGAGTACTAACGACCCACATCGAATTGATCGGATTCAACTCAATCCCCTCCTCGCTCTTTCGCCGTACATATATAGATATAGCTAATTTCACATTTTCCCGATGTGTATGTGTGAAGAAATGCTATTAAGTTATTGAAATAATTACTTGTAACAGTTTTCATTCGTCAAGTTACTATGAAAACAAGTAAATACTAATGTAATGTATGATTTGCAGTAACCATTAAGTGCTTTTTTATATTTAAAAAAATAAATCGTCTCCTATTGTTCGGCAACAAAACTTTATATTGAGATAAACTGCTCTACACGTCAAAAGAAATTGCCGGTGCATAAGATGGTTTCTTTTTATTTCATTTTCGTTATAGTTCAAATTGCGAATAAGAACATTATACCTATTTTGGTGAAAAGCAGGCAATATTTTAAATTTACCTAAATCAGGGTTTTTGTCTAGTCTGATTTTTATTGAAATTGTTAACATTCTTTGTTGGTTAAACGTACTATGTCATTTACAAATAATTGTTACTGCAAGTATTGCCGCAGTGCATTATTATCACGTCGGTCGACCGCTCAATCACAGTATATACTTACATATGATAAACTGTGGCTGGGGGAGTGCCTGTTTCAGCCAATACCGATGCGAGTACAGTCAAGTCAAAAATGCTACGCTGGTAAATGGACTGAAATCGCATCCCTGGTTATCATTAAAGAACAACTTTATATACACGTTGGTCTACATTTCCACCGGGATTCGAGGGATATTGTACGTAGCGCGATTTGGCATACTTGTATTTATCTCCGCCGGCCAGCCACGCCGCGCGCAACTGTTGTAACCTATCTGACGCACTCTTTGTCTTTCTGTGCGCTTGTAAGGTTCTAACAAGAGATCGTGGATTTTGAATACTTTATGTTAGTTTATACAACCACAGAGATGGTACAGATCATTAAATGGCATTTTGCGAGTTGCCGTAAATACCAACAAATAGACGCACAGACTTAAATCCCTCTAATGCATCCCGAGCGGGAGGAGAGAGAAGTGAAGGTTTGTTCGTTAGTTGAAATGGGCGAACCTTGCTTTAGCCGGCAAATTTCAGACAAAATTCGTATTAGTAGAAGTACTGTGAAACGTATTTTGAAACGCAATAAATATAAAAGTTACAAAGTTCAATATTGCCAGGAGATTTTTCCCCTTAATAAAGTAACTGCTAGAATTTCAATTTACTTTGTATAATTATGGAATTTATTTTTATTTAGTTTAATTTTATAAGAATCGTGGTTTATTTTCCTACTTAGAATTACTTTTTCGTTCTCCTATATCGTATAGCAGCGACAAAATGAACATAAGAACCTGTAATTTCTAACATAATCTGAGAATACAGAAAAATTACGCAGTAATTCTATATTAGCACATCTTGTCAGAAGGCGTTGAATTATAATATTACGTGATTGAGCAGGCAAGCGTGCGTACCGCTGCTCGTTTTATGATATACTGCGATTGGTGCGATCTATCAGTGAGGCTCGAATGCTCTGTTGCCATTCACAAAGGCAATATCCCGTTCGTATCTGGACTGACGTGTATATCGTCGTCATATAGCGATTACCACGCAATGCTCCTTCGATTACTTTAATTTCATTGGTTATTATATACGTCACTTCGATTATGAGGTGTTTTACAACCTGTAAGACTTGACAATAAAAATGGATTTTGTAACGAGGGTACGTATAAACCAAAGTTAAACATTAGATCGGTTAATTCTGTTAAATTAAACTACTCGCACATTCAACAACAGTATTACGATAGTTACCGTCTTACGTTAGCTGAAGGTTCTTAACTACTGCGACGGTATTTACAGACCCGTGCTTGTCCTTTCGGTTTTAATATGTAAAGGGTACGTGTAGCCATCCATAAAATATGCCGCCGTACAGATCATAAGCCCGTCTAGTATCTTGCCGATATTGTTTGGTTTAAAGCGTAACGCGGCGAACACAACAAACCAACAACCCCTTAAACTGTATTATGCCGTTAATATTTAAGCTGTAGCGTTTTGAATTCAACGCCGAATGCTACTGAGCTAGATGAGCAAAATTAAATTGGGATGCTGGTATCTTTTTTGCAATTTAACTTTCTAACTAACAAGTGATGTAATAATAATAATAATAATGTAATTTATTACAAAAGGATATGATCCTAATGGAAGAATGTCAGAAAGCAGTTTATATAAAATGAACTAATAAAAAGGTGGAAAAACAAAATAGATATTCGTATAAATAAAATGCATTAAAAATAACTAGCAAGTAAACAAATATAATAACACAAGATCTAAAGCATGCACTTTACACGTAGCATGTAAACACTTGCAGCCGTGTTCAGGAAGAGAACGGCCTACCGAAAGCGTTGTCACGGCATCATCGCTCATAAATAAGGTTCAACAAACAAGTGCAATGTCAGAGGCGTATCGCGCAAAAGTAGGTATGTCAGATGCAGTATTATTAGGAAGTAATATATTCTTACCTTTTATTGACGTCTTGATGTCCACTGCGACAAAATACTAGTGCCCCGGTAAGCCGCGTAAAACTGCAACATAAGCAACGCTTCCATTGTCGATTCACTTAGCTTTCGATGTTGGCCTGAAAACGTTTTGTTGTATTTCGAAAGTGATCGTTCTACATCCAGCGAAGTAGGATTTGCGTAATTCAGATATTCCTTTATCTCTTCTGTGCACTCATTATTTCCAGTAATAGACCAAACCTATTGTAAATCGGGATTTTTATTTAAAACTGCACGAAATTTTTGCGCGACATCTAGTCAAGCTTTCTAGAGCGGCTTGTAAATTATCTAAGGTATTTAATGAGTCTTGTAAAGATAAGTGACTGTTTTTTAACAGCGATATAGCTTGTACAACTGCAGAATAGTTTATGGAAATTTCATCTATTTGTAATTGAACGTCCAAATTGGGAAAAAGTTGCGGACTCTCTCGAATCGCTGCAGATTCATTTGATTTAAATTTTAAAATCACATCCTTCACATTTGCGAAATATTTATAATAATGAAATACTGCCTGGAGCCATGTTCCCCATCGAGTTATTACAGGCTGAGGTGGTAGTGGAAGTTTCGGACATAATGGTTTCTGCAACGAAATGGTAGGCGTGCATGAGACATGTTATGTGAAGAGAAGTCGGAAAGCATATTTTCAATATCCTACCAACTTTCAGCATTGGTGCATCTCCACCAGTAACTAATATAGTTACTTGGGCTCCAGTGATACAAAATTCTCTTAACGAATCTTTTATCTTCACAACGGTTTCAGCATCACTTTTTTCAATCCTTTTATTGGTTAATAACAAGGAAGCTGCTGGATCATTACGTTTTAAAGGACGCGCTACAATATGAAACATGCTGCGTTTCAATGCATCAGTTGTTTCAGCTACACTTACGCAAATTTTCTTATTTTTCAACTCGTCTACTATATAGTTTTTTACTGTACCCTGCAAATGTGATAAATTGTCTGCTGGTTGGTAGTTTCCACGAGGGAACATATTTATTCCAAAAAGGACGAAAGTGTTCATTGTCTACTAGGTGTTGTGGGATGTTGCACATACTCAGCATAAAAATAAAATAATACAGAAATTCCTAGTACGGAATATCGTTGCTTTAATTCAGTACATGACGTTTACTTTTAATATGTCTTCTACAGTGAAATGTATCGCGACCTATCAACCGTATATTGCAAATTTTGCACTGAATGACAGTACCTGTCCAACCCAGGGAAACGGCTAATATATTTATTCACATACGATGCTAAAGGTAAACCTCGCTTACGATGATCCACGCACACCGATAAACCGATAATTATCGAACGACTATTCACTTCCACGCCTATCGAATGACTAAACTCTCCACTGGTTTCGCATCGACCCAAATACCCTCTCGGCGCTTCTGCCATAGCACGCGTTTGTTGAACCTTACTCGTAAATATCAACACTTGATGTGGTGAGACCTGAAAGTTTTGTAACGTACTAAGTATCACCCTCACAATTGCTGCAACAGTACACTTTTTCAGTCTTTACTGGCTGGTAACAGTGGAAATGTCGGTTTATGAGGGTTCAAGTACACGTACTATAACATTTGGAATAGAATTTCTTTTATAATGTCTGTTGCCTCGTTCACACGTAATCAAAGCAACTGATTTTTTAATCTATGTAGATTTGAATTCTGTTGTTCAAAAGTTAACGTGGTGGGAGGGGAGGACTACTTTAGGACCGCACTGTATATATTATGTTATTGTTATTATTGTTAATTATAGTACCAATGATTTAGAATAAATAATTACTACTACTATTCAATTGATATGAACTGACAGCTTCATTTGACAGATTTTTCAAATATAAATCGACTAAAATCCTTATTTAATACACGACGATAACATCGCGTTTGATGCGGGAATATAGGTAGTTAAAATGCAATTACTAATTATCTATGATCCAATAAACTCGATGTTATGATCGTCGACATTATGCGGAACACACATCAAAAATAATTATAAGTTTAATTAATTCGACAATGTATGCATATATATTTGTAGCACGATACATACGCACCTGCAAGTGAATATATTTGCAAATTGTAATTGCGCAACAGTACAGTAACGGGAGAATTTATAATTCGACCGATTGGCTGTTCATTAATATAGCACGACACAGAGAGGAAACGGGAACGTAGAAATAATGCCAAATGAAATAGTCGAACGGTCGCATTTTATATAGACGTGTACAGTCCGACCAAGTTAGCTGTGCTGAATACATGCTGAATTAAAGCGTGTTAATGGTTTCTCTTATTGTTGTTTGTACTACTGCTATTGTTTGTTCTACTGCCATAATCGGAAGAATTGATTTTCAAAATTAATTAATTGATTAACTTTTCACGGTTTGTAAGTCCGGGAGTGTCTCCTAGACACTCTTTTGGCAGTTTAAATAAAATTTGGTAGCAAATAATGGTGTCTTACGAAAAATTAATTGGTAGAGTGAAAACTAGCTTCAAAATATGACGATATGCAGTAATAAAGGTTTTGGTAATCTGTGTTTGTTGTTACGCAAAGTTGGCTAGGAAAGAACGAGAATTGTTTCTTGTGACGCCAGACTGATCCAAAGAGCTCGTTGGTAAGCAAAGTAACAGCTAGCAAGAATAATTTAAACTTCTGGAATAGAGATTTTACAATTTGGCAATTGTCATGATTACTTTGCTTAGCAACGAGCTCTCTAGATCAGTCTGGCGTCACAAGAAACAATTAGGCGCTTTTTCCTAGCCAACTTTGCGTAACAACAAAAACAGATTAACAATACCTTTACTGCTGCATATCGTCATATTTCTTAGGTTGACATGTGCGGTATCGTTGGATTTGCCTTTTGATGGCCTTTCCAAAAACATAAAAATATACAGGATGTTCCGTTTCAAATAAGAATGTTGGCGTCTCTTTCGGTGACATCGGAAATGCAGTTTAACTGCTGATAACGCTAAAAATATAAATCAACCTAATCTTTCTGAAAACGCTAGCTTCTGTCGTTTAAAAGCTAGTATGTGAGGATACTTTAGGACCTCACTGTATAATCTTTGACATTGCCGGCACTCTTGTATCTCGAGATCCGAACGAGCTAGGAGGTTAGGTGTGCATTCGCTCGAAAGCTCTTAGCGAGCGCTTTAAAACTTAGAAAAGGTAAACCCTCTAGCTCTAACAACAAAACGATTAGAAATAGCGGGCTGAAATTTTATTCCGCGAATGTGCGACCACAGGGCTACAAATCGGAACCGTCAGGTTGCCGAAATTCCGACTTTCACTTTTAGGCCCTTCAAAAATTTCATCACTTTGGGTAGAAATTTTTACGGCTCTCTTGTATCTCGACATCCGAACGAGCTAGAAGGTTAGGTTTGGGTCCGTTCGAAAGCTCTCGGCGAACGCTTTAAAACTAAAAAGTGGTCAACCCTCTAGCTCGAACCGTTCCGACGCTAGCGCGTCTCAAATTCAAGAAAGGAAAATTCCTTTTTTCAAGTTTGAGGCGCTGTAGCCGCTTAACCAAACAAGCTATGAGGTTCTGCTTGGTGGCAATCGATTCAGCGGTTAATTTTCTATCTGAAACCGTCAAATTCGTCGACCGGAGATGCATCCCTAAGGATAAATCAGACGAAAACTAGAGCGATGTCGATCTAAAGCCTCGTTTTCACGCCGTTTTTGGAGGTCCGAAAACTTCAAACGCCCATATCTCCAAAACGGTTGGAGATAGCGGGCTGAAATTTTATTCCGCAGATGTCCAGCCATAGGGCTACAAATCGGCACCGCCAGACTGGCGAAATTCCGACATTCACTTTTAGGCCCTTCAAAAATTTCATCACTTTGGGTAGAAATTTTTACGGCTCTCTTGTATCTCGACATCCGAACGAGGTAGAAGGTTAGGTTTGGTTCCGTTCGAAAGCTCTCGGCGAGCGCTTTAAAACTAAAGAAAGGCCAACCCTCTAGCTCTAACCGTTCCGACGCTAGCGCGTCTCAAATTCAAGAAAAGAAGTTTCCTTTTTTTAAGTTTGAGGCGCTGTAGCTGCCTTACCAAACAAGCTAGGAGGTTCTGCTTGGTCGCAATCGATTCAGCGGTTGATTTTCTATCTGAAACCGTCAACTTCGTCGACCAGAGATGCATCCCTAAGAATAAATCAGACGAAAACTAGAGCGATGTCGATTTAAAGCCTGGTTTTCACGCCGTATTTGGAGGTCCGAAAACTTCAAACGCCCATATCTCCAAAACAGTTAGAGATAGCGGGCTGAAATTTTATTCCGCAGACGTACAACAATAGGGCTACAAATCGGCACCGTCAGATTGGCGAAATTCCTACTTTCACTTTTAGGCCCTTCAAAAATTTCATCACTTTGGGTAGAAATTTTTACGGCTCTCTTATATCTCGACATCCGAACGAGCTAGAAGGTTAGGTTTGGGTCCGTACGAAAGCTCTCGGCGAGCGCTTTAAAACTAAAAAATGGTCAATCCTCTAGCTCTATCCGTTCCGACGCTAGCGCGTCTCAAATTCAAGAAAAGCAGATTCCTTTTTTTAAGTTAGAGGCGCTGTAGCTGCCTAACCAAACAAGCTAGGTGGTTCTGCTTGGTCGCAATCGATTCAGCGGTTAATTTTCTATCTGAAATCGCCAACTTTTTGGAATTGACGGGTTCGAGATGTTCCCTTGTAAGCGTCCGAAAAATTTTGTTACTTCACGTTCGACTCGAAGCTTGTAAGTTTCGTCCAGAGAGAGCACGAGTTGCATCATAATCTTCATTAAGACAATTCTGCGGAAGTTTCTACAATCAATCCAATATTGTTCGAAGTTCGAAGATTCATTTTGATGTACGATTATGGCTATTGACACTTGTCACTTGTTCTACACTTCCTTATTATTTGTGGAATATGGCTTAAACAAGGTGTTATGGAATATTCCGCATTGTTTGTTTGCTTTTGCGAAAGTGCATACATAGGTAGTAGTGTGGTCTAGTAAACCTAATTTAGTCTGAGTTTGGTCTTTGTAAATTTGTCGCAATGCACTAGTTCAATTGTAATATTTTGCATTAAAGTATTTTATAGAAGGAAAGCCTATTAGTACTTCAACAATCCTTAAGAGAAACATGAGAAGCCATTGCACAGTCCAAAACTAACAGTATGACTTACAATATTTACATCTGCCATCATTGGGCTTTTTGAGGTCCGGCACTTATTGTTATCGTTGGCTGTGGGTTAGGGTAATGCTAAAGGATTTTCTTCCCAGAATATTGACAAAAAGTAAAGGATATAATAATAATAATAGTAATAATAAACTTTATTTCAATGACCAAAGTTATAATAACACATTTAGCCTCATCCAGCTAGACCTTTGTCTTTTTTTGCTTAATAATATTTTTGCATAAATTTATGGTAACATAGACTATATACTCTCCCGATTTCTTTTGGTTGCTTTGTCTTTACTTTTATTTTCATTACTCAGGCATATTAAATATTATACAAGGTCATTCATGACGATGGCCTATTACAAGTATTTTCGAAAATAATTAAAGTATTTTTTTAAAATTTTTGTGAGCGATATTACGGATAATAATGTGCTTCTTAAAAATATTTTTAACTTCATGGCACTTTTGATTAAACCAGAAACGGGCATCAACTTTCTTATTTCAAATAGCTTGCATATTATGCTTCCTTTACATAGGCCTTTGAAAGAAAGTTCAACGGTATAATGTAGATAGTACCACCTTTGAGATGTTAAACGCAGAGTTTAAATTACACATCAAGGAGTATGACGGTCGTTAGGGACTAACATGTGGTTGAAACCGTTGGGATGACGCCCAAAGCTTTAGAAGAAAAGTAACTCTTTTAAATTTCACCAATATTTCGCTTTTATTTTTAAAACTTCTTCAGTGTCATAAATGAGTTAAAATAGATCGCCAAACTCAGGAACTTAAAGATTCAACGACGTCCATTAAGACCCTTTCCTCGTATTATTACTTAACGCATCCGCTTAACGTTTCCAATCTAATCTTTCCCAAATTTCACCAGCAAGATTATGCTGATTTAACTGTATTTAGTTATATGAAGGTTCCGCATACATAATTTTAAATCGGAATCACGTTCAGGGGAATTGAGCGTGCGTTGAAAATTCAAAATTTAATAATTCCAATCATTTTATTTATGCCAGCGCGACGTGGCTGTCAATATTTTGACGTAACCAGGTATGCGTGATCGAATTTAGCGAACGCGGGTGGAAATTTTATCGTGTTTACTGCATTTCCATCTTGCTATAAATACAAATATCATATAATTAGTTGAAATTTGGCTGTAATTAATTAATTTACAAAAAAGTTTGGTGAAATACCATTCGAATGCTACTCATCATCGCCGTCAAATGTAACTGGAAATTGTTTATGTGTGGAGATTCTGGCGATACGTTCAATTTTGGGTTACTATGAGCTTGTACGATCTGCGCATAATGTAAAATACTCATTAATATTGTTATTAAATTCCCTGTACGCTTCTTGATTTCACCAATAGTTGAAAATATAATTAAGATTTTAAATTATGGTCTGACGGCGCTTTTAGGTGATAACAAAGTTATTAATTACTAGCTGAATATATAATATTATATGTTACCTCCAAGATATTAGTATGAGAAAAGCCCCAGAGGCATCTTCTGTTTTTTGATTTGTTGTTCGGTATACTTGTCTATTTGGAGATTTAGTGGAAATTCAAAAACAACATGAATACAATATTTCATTTATCTAAAGTAAAGTATGTGTTATCATGGTATCCTTGAAAGAATCTAGAGATGATCTACCATTGACCATAAATGTTTAGATATGGTTTCACCTAGGTTCCAGACAGGTAAAGCTTTTGCATGCAATGCTAGACATGTAATTAATTGTTTAAGCGATTGCTTTAGTAGCAAATAGTATTAATATCCACTAATATAGGTAAATAGTCGCCAGCCAAATCGGCAGATTTATCGTCTCTGGATTTTTATTTCTGGGTCTGCATAACAACTGGAACTGCATCACAGTAGTGTAGGAACGAATCACCTTTAATGCTTAGATCTGCGATGCCTGCAGATATGTTGCAATATCTCGGTAGACTTGTTCAAGTATACACTAATTAATTAATTAGTGCAGAAAAGCCGACTTTTCACTACTCGATGGAAGCCAATATATTAATTAATTAATTAATATATACTTGGCACATAAGGACATGTCTGTCGAGATACTGCAATAATCTGCAGGCATCAAAGATCTAGGTATTAAAAGTGATTCGTTCCTACAGACTCTGCGGTGTAGTTGGTTTAGCACGCCTGTCCGGGAAGCGGAAGGCGTAGGTTCGAATTCTACCGGAGTCAATAAAAGTTTTACTTTATTAATCAATTTTAATTACGTCAGAGAAGCTAAGAAAAACCGATTTTTTACTACTCGCCTATAGAAGCCAACATATTAATTAATCAATCGTAGTAGTTTGCGAAAAGTAACTTACAGTGTTGCAAAACAATCTCGATTGTGTTTAATCAATAACTCCTATTACAATTTTTAATAAGGTACCTGAGGCAAATCAAACTCATTTAGTTCGAAAATGCAATAAATCGTGTATTTAATGGTATAGAATAGCAAAACCAAGTCTTCTATTAAGATTATTTATTTGCGCAACAAAGAAGAACTATTACAAAAGTGACGAGTATTTCGAAAAATACTTGAGTTGTTGAAAACCCTTCCGTGGTCCTTATTTAGCAGATTATTTCCCTTTAATTCAATCACAATAATAAAATTTTTGCGATTTAATTAAAATTCTAAATTCTTTGTGCGAGGATTCTTGGATACTCTTTTGGCAATTTTCTTATGACTTTTAAAATAAATAAATTGAAATTTAACGAATATTAAAATCTAAAACGTGAACTAACCTTGAATTCGAATGAAGCTGTCGCATAAACACTCTGTTTATTATTTACAGGAATCTACCTGCACAAACCTCGAAACTTTTCTTCTTTGAAATTATACTCTAATTTCTCTATTGTACACTTTAAACTGAGACCGCAGTCAAAACACAAGTTGATTCGACTGAAGCTGAATCAGATTTGATGAAATTTCTGCCGTCCCTCTACTTCTTTTTTTAATCGTGATAGCGATCATTCCGTTCCACAGCAAATTTTGATGATTTTTCTCCGAATATAAATTTTATGGAACATTTCGATGAAAGTAGCTATTTGTAGAAATAGCATGAGTAAAGGAATGTAGTAACGCTACCAGATGACTGGAATTAGGTGATTCTATGCGTAAAAGAACCACTGACAACATAAATATGGCGAATTTTACTACTAAAAACGAAGATACCTTAACGAAATATATATTTGATGTACGAAATAATGTTTGAAATACCTTTGAATGTACCCTGTTTTAGGAGAATTTTACATACATTTTGACGATTTATGAGATTAGGAGAATAAAAAGAAGAGTGGATTTGTCCGTGTTACACTGCGATCGTCGTTATCTGGACTTAAATAAAATTTGTAATACCCCCGAAGGAATTTTGGCTTCGAAAAATTACCTTTTTACCTGCTAGAGGGACTTTCATCACAATCGGTTGGCTAACTCTATCCGTTCCAAATTGACAGTCCAATTCCGATGTAAATATTGAATATTACAGTACTGTTATAATTGTCTCAGGGGATTTTTGGGAAAAATATGAAATTTTCTAATTTAGGGGGGGTGACTTGGAAAATTACATTCCTACCCGTAAGAGGGATATTTAATTACCAACGAGTGGGCTAACCTGAACACCCTATTCGTTCGGAGGTTGACAGTCGATGTTGTCGTTGTCGTAAATATTCATTACAATTTTCATTTATCATTTAGTTACGTTGATTAATAAGTTTTCATAAAAGCGAATTTTTTCACAAGGAATCAATAGATTTCAAACATAATATACCGTTTGTCTGTAAACGACGCGAACGTTACAATATACCCCATTTTAACGTTCGCATCGTTTTTTCAAACCCTAGTGGAATTTAAAAATAGGGTTGCCATCCCTATGGCTAGGGGATTGAAGAAATGCAGATCTTAGGGTGCTTTGTTTTTCTCAGGACACTCTCTGCAACTTAACCGTAAAGAACCAATCTGTATGAACAGCTACATATAAGCTACTTTCCCAATATCGTTTAAAGAAGCAACATTTTCTTAACAATTCCTATAACGATTTGAATAAGTGGGTGTAGTTATATGCCATGAGAGCTCATGCGTACTGAAATGTTTTAATAGTGGTAAATTGTTGAAAAAATAAAATTTTCCTAAATTACTTAGATAACTATACGAACTGAGGGTTCGGAAGTGTTCTAAAACACTTTTTTGGCAATTTAGATGAACTTTAACAACAAATAAGATTTTAATGAAATTTAAATCTAAAAATTGAAGCTAACCTGAATTTAGGATGATGTCAATATAAACTCTATGTTTATATTACATTTACAGGAAAACTGCCTATCTTTAACCACCAACCTTCACTTCTAACTTAAATTTATAATACGATTTGAAATATTAACACTTGAAACTGGGAGCGCAGACAAAACATTTGATTCAAAGTGAGAAAATCAATTGGCGTTTCTCTTCTCCCTTATTTTAATCGCGATAGCGATTGTTTTATCCACAGCAAATTTTGATGATACTTTTCCAAATACGATTTAACGATGAATTTTTGATGAATTAACTTATTTTTTAAAATAGCATGATGAAATGAATGTAGTGACGTGACTAGATGACACAAAATATATTATTCTGTGATACAGAAAATCATCGACGATCCCACAATAATAAATTTTACTGATGAAACCGTTAATTACTTGACGAAAGATATTTAAATTACGAACTCATGCTAGAAATACCTCCGAATTTACCCTGTTATTTGTTGTAGGAACATTTTTCATTAATTTTAAGGATTTACGAAATGGAGAAAATGATCAGAAGAGGAGTTTCTTCCCCATTACTCCACGTTTATCATTGGCTAGACTTATAATAAATCACTAGTACTCCTCGCTCCAGAAATCGTAGGTCTGGGGAAGAGTAGGAGCTTCCGAAAATGAGCAAATATCCGCCAGAGGGAATTTCACATAGACTGAGTGGCCATACCGAATACACTATACGTGCTGGAATGACAGTTGCGTTCGACGATGTAAAATTCACAACACTTTAGTACTTAATTTGAGTACATATTGCAATTTGCAGATTTTCCATAGCTCAGTATTAGAATAAAAAAAGTTTTATTTTGTTCTATAAACGTAAAGATACTCGGAATCTTAAAATGAACAAGCAATTTACTGGGAGGGTTGGTAGTTACAAAGTCATCGAGTATAAACAGGTATAGCTATATTTTATCGATCATTTGTGGAATGTTCCAACATCTTTCGTGTTAATGATACTACTTCACAGTTCTGGCTATCATTAATTTGACAGGGCAAAACGATCCACATAAAAAAAGGCGTCAAGTCCACCATGCACCAATTTTTAACATCTTAATAAGCGAAAAGCAATATGTTCTGGCTTAAGACATGCAATTCAAGTTTAACATTCCCAAAATGTACGGCGAATATAGGCAATTCTATTTCTATAATCAAGCACATTCCGATTCACCGTCCCACACGCTCTTAATGCAGATTACCGCTTATTGTCCCCGTTTAAATGTACCAGTCTTTAAAGCAACTGTAGCACGGCGTGTAGAGAAGTAATAAAATAAATCATTTGCATAAAGTAGCAGACAACAGAATAACGGAGACCGTTTAAATTAAAGGAAAAAGATTACGAGAGGATACCTGAGCATCGCAAGAAGATCCCCTATACGGAAAACTCAAATTAAGGGTTGAAAAACAAGCGAAACGCTGTACCCACCTTTATTATATACATGAAGACATTATAATGGGTTTTAAACGATTCTTTTCCGAGATTCGCGTCGTTTTAGAAGGGTAGAAGGCCGACCAGAAGCGGGGTAGAGTGGGAAAGGCCGTGGAAACAGGGCGGAATTTATTGTAGCGGAAGTAATATTATATAAAGGATACGTACACTTGAAAAAGCAGCACGGCGTGCATGCTTCACATTTAATATTTATGTCTATCCATTCCGAGAAACAAGGATATACATTTTTCAGGCTTGGAATAATGTTTTCAAAATCTCCATCTCCCAAACGAAATACAAATAGAAAAGGAGACGACGTCAGGGATGAGAATAATCGCACTAAACTAGCGACAGCCGGTTGGAAAAGGTGTATGCGGAAGAATTCAAATTTGGAAGGCACTATGAGGATCTCGTTCATTATAAGGGGTAGCTTGAAAGTTTAAATTTGTCAGAAAGTCTTGATCTGTTTTTGATAAATAGAGAAACAATTCATTCACCTGTTTGAAATTGAAAATGAAAAATCGTATTTCCAGCTTTTGTAACATTGACAGAATTTAAAAATAAAAATCACCTTGTTCTAGCGTTTATATATCAGAAAACACGATTCTATCTATAAATAAGTTTCATGGCGTTAATTTTTTTTAATCGCGCTAATACGAATCCACGAACGAAGCCAGTTTGTTTGTAGACGGTTAAGCACAATGTGCATATTGTGTTTGCATTGGAAAAAAGGGAGCGGAAGCCTTATCGTGGAACATAAAACAATAAGCTAATACTGTAATTGCGAATTGCAGCGGTAAATTTTTGTAATTGCCGCGCACCAGCGAACGAACTTCCGTTTGCGCCGAGCGACGAACCTAATTAATTGGCTTAATGCATTTGCATTAAAATTATAAATGTCTGTTTTGTAATCTTTAATTCTGCGTATTTTATGACGTGAGCGTCGCGCATCGGGCCGATGTAACAATGTTAAATGGCCGTTATGCGCTATAAAAACAAAATTAATTACGAACATGGTTATGCGGCTATAATTTCACGCGAAGGATAATAAAAATACGGATGACTGAATTTATTCGGACTGCAAAATGTTCACGTTCACGGATAACTCAATCGGGAATAGCCTTAAACGAAAGAAACATTTAATTGTTTCATTTTAACGGGTTTACTACATGAGGAACGAGATAAAGTTGTTCACAACGTTAACATAATTGCAATTACATTAGTCAGAAAAATATGTTTGTGTATGATATAATTCTCATACTCTTTTGTTATTATTTAATCACACGTGCAGGCTCAACTATAAATATATTTAGTGATTCAGTTCAGTTTTAAATGATATTAAGGCCTATACATATGTATACTACAGGCCATAATTGTTTTCCTACCTACATTGTCGCTTGGATATTAGAAAATTATTTATTTATTGTTATTACAGTACAGGTAGGGAAAAAGACCCCAAATGAAATACAATTATCCTTCACTAATAAATATTTAATGTAGTGCAGGCAAAGATGACAATTCCCTATTTACCCGAACTAGAATTATGAATAAAGCGTGACAAACGGTTGCACCCGCAGAGGCGCCGTGAAAAGAGATGTGTTTACTATTTACATACAAGGAATCGAGTGGACGATCCTATAGATTGTTACCTTTTATTGACCTATCGATGACCACTGCGGTAATGTGCGACTGCCATGATACGCCGTGTAGTACTGCAACATAAGCAACGCTTCCATTGTCGATTCGGTCAGCCCTCGACGACGGTCTGAAACCGTTCTCGTATACTTTGTAAATGATCGTTCAGCATCTACTAGCTTCGAATTGTTTCTGCTACGAGATAACATGCGTGTATGAGGCATGTTATGTGAAGAAGAGTCGAAAAGCATAATTTTAACATCCTACCAGCTTTCAGCATTGTTGCGGCTCCGTCAGAAACTAAAATGGTGATTTGGGCTCCTACGATACAAAATTCTCTTAACATATTTTTTATTATGTTTACAACGGTTTCGGCGTCAGTTCTTTCAATCCTTTTACTAGCTAACAACAAGGAAGCTGCTGGACCATTACGTTTTAAGGAACGCGCCACAATATGAATCACGTTGTTTCGGAGCATCAGTAGTTTCGTCCACAGTGAGCCAGATTTTTTGATTTCTCAAATCGTCTTTTATACAGTCTTTTACTGTACTTTGCATATGTGGTAAATTGTACCACAATTGTCTTTTTGTTGGTAGCTTCCATGATAGAAAATATTTATCCCAAAAAAGACGAAAGTTTTCATTGTCTACTAGGTGTTGTGGGATGTTGCGCGTGCTCAACATAAAAATAAAGTCATACAAAAATTGCCAGTACGGAATATTGTTTCTTAAATTCAATACATGACGTTTACTTTTAAAACGACTTCTACATTCAAATGTCATGTGACCTAGTAACCCTATACCTAATTTGCAACCAATGTGCGAACCTGTAAACTTCAAACCAGGGAAACGCCAAATGTATTTCTTCACATGCGATGCAAGAGGTACACCAGGCTTACGGCTTACGTCCGATAAATAGCCGAACGACCAAGCTCCTCAATGTCTACCGCATTACTGAACTCTGCATCCACATACGTACATACACCCTCCCGTACAGGCGTCTCTGCGGGTGCAACCGTTTGTCACGCTTTAATTATGAATTTAGATTTAGTTGTTATTGCTCTTTTAAACATAAAATGATCTAAAATTAGTATTAAAACAAACAAGAGAGTTGCCTTTAGAAATCCGCACAATGATTGTTGCTTTACATAATCCTGGATGAAGCAAGAGAGATATCCCAAGAAAATTGAAATTAAGTCGGCAAGCTGTTGACTATAACGTTAAAAAGTATCAAAAGGCTGGCACGTTATTAAATAGAAAACGAACAGGACGACGGAAAGTGGCAACCCCAGCGGAAGATCGTTGAATAATTATTATGAATAAACGGAATAGATGAAAAACTGCACCTGAAATAAGTATTTGCGCGTGAAAAGCGAGTTAGTTTAACCTCCGTGAAAAGGAGGTTAAGAAAGGGTGGTTTATTTGGTCGAACGTTGCGTAAACCACTCTTACGCAAGCAAAATAAAATAAAACAGTGGAAACATGTGCTGTAGACCGATGAGTCCAAATTTTAACTCTTTGGTTCGAAGAGACGAACGTTCGTTCCATGGTCGAAAGGAGAACCAGTAAAAGGAACTATGGATGTATTCCATTTTGTCAAAGGCAATGCTTATTCTTAAAAATTAGCATTATCGCGTTAACAGCATTTAGTTTGAAAGCAATATCTTTTTAATAATTACCTGTATATTAGCTTCATCGGGCCACAGGACCCTCCTCCAGTTTTTAATTGACGAATGCTGACGTTTTCTTACCCATTCTAAACGGTTTTTCCTGTTGATCTCGGACAAAAATGTTTTTTTCTTGTCCTACAACCTTTAATCCCACACCGCTTAACCGCTCTACTCAAAATTTCTTGACCACCTTTAATTTCTGCAGCTGGCTACAAAGAAGTTTTCTTCCTATTCCGACGAGAAAGTCTCTCCAATAGACGATCCTTCCCAGCTTTTATTATTTTCCGACGGCTGTTTCCTGGCTTATTTTTATAAGATCCGGTATTTTTATTCCTATTTATGGCCAACTGAATAATACGACGTGAACACTTTAACTTCGAGCAGTTTTAGTTTGCGAGATTCCTGTAGAAATCAGAATCGAAAAAAGTGGTACCATCCCATCCCCCATCCTGCAGTGCCAAGAGGGCACTATAGGGTTAAACTTGATCAAAATGAAGTCGTCAAAGAACTGAGATTATATACGGAATTGGGAATAAACTATACGAAGAAATCGAAACGTGACAAGGGTCGATAAGTAAACCTAAACTTGAACGTTCTTTAATACAATCGGTCTTCATATAATCAACATAAGAAATAACTGAATTACGTTGTTATGGCAATGAAATCGCTGTTGCGCAGGATAAACATATTTCTGAGAGAACCAAAGAACTCTCGTACAATAGACCGCTGATTTGTTACTAATTACAAATTAAACCTACTCCAGTCAGTCTAGTATACGATAGTAATCTGAAAAGTTTCTAACTTAACACAGAAACAAGAATTTTTCATGTAAAATTCAATTTTATTTATCAACATAGTCCACTTGCACGATGCTCCCATATCTCTAATCCTTCCAAATAGTAGGTGGCGTCTTCTTCTGCGAAATAGGTGATTACGAATGTGATGATCTCCTCATTTGATGAAAATCTCTGTCTTTCGATCGAAACTTTGAGCCTAGGAAACAGAAAAAGGTCGCCAGAGGCCAAATCTGGTGAATAGATTGGGTGGTCTATCAATTCGAAGCCCAAATCATGACTTTTTGTCATGGCGACCACTGAAGTGCGGAACAAAACTTTCTTTTTCTTCAAACGCGGCCGTTTTTCAGCAATTTCAGCCTTCACCTTTTCAAGATAGTCGATTAACACAACTCAATGACTTTCTCCAAAAGCAGTCGCCATCATTTTCCCGGCCGATGGAACAGTCTTCGCCTTTTTCGGATTCACCCTTCGCAATCCACTGTTTCAACTGTACGTTGGTTTCAGAAGTATATTGGTGTATCTAGGTTTCATCTGCAGTCATCAATCGAGGCGAAAACTCCCAAACATTTCGCTTAAACTGCTTCAACAGGGCTTTAGAAATGTTTGCTCGAATGAGCTTTTGGTCATGAGTGAATAAGCGTGGTACCCAACGCGCGGTTAGCTTTTTCATCAGCCAGTATATGACAAACACGTTCTTTCGAGATGCTCACAGCCTCTACTAACTTTCTAACCTTAATTCAACGGTCTTCTAGTACCATTTGGTGAACTTTTCCCATGTTATCGGTAGTAGTTGCAGTTTTTGAGTGTCCCGAACGTTCACCGTCAACCAAGCACGACCACATTTAAATCCAGCTGTCCAAAATGTCACAATGGCAAATGGTGCCCGTAAGCAGCGTCCATCTCGGCTTTAATTTGGGTAGGCGAATTGCCTAACAAATGCAAGAATTTCCATTTTTACAGAAACACTATCATCGACTAGCACAAACCACGGTTAAGCAATTGAGCGTCCAACATGGTTGAAATTTTCGAAAATATATTTGACGAGTAACGCCATTTTCATGCACAGATTCAAGCAGGCGCTTTATGGTCCGTTGCAAGCAATAACCGTCAGAAGAATTCACTGCTTCGAAAACATGGGCTTCTCTATTACTTCGCCTCGATTTGGTAAAAATCAATAAATTGGTCGATTATAGTCGATTATACGCTTCGTATGGGACTACATAGGAGCAGAGTGTTATAAGAGAGCGCACAATAACAGTAAATTGCTAGTGAAATGCTTGATTTTGCCCAACATAAATCTTTCTCCGGCGAATCTCCCGCTATTTCTAAATCGTTATTGTTGTTTGCACGAACGAGCGACACTTGTCTTTCGTTTCCAACGACGCCACTGCGGAAAAAAGTCCGCCCCTTCCCGCACCCACTCCGCGCGCAACACCTCCTCTAGCCTTCCTCCTCTAAGCTTTCTAATGTTAATAAATGAGTTAAGCGTAATTTATAATGATCACGCCATTAGCAGTTAAAAGTAGTCTCAAGCGAGGACGAAGCGTTGCGAAGACGTTTTTCTTCTAGCGCATCCTCTTTTTTCCTTCCGTTTCCTCGTCTTCCTTCCTCGAATGTTATTGCCGAGCCGGCGAGCGTCCCCTCGGCGGAGTTAAGATTAGAGAAGTGTTGCGCAATATGCTGCCATCGTTGTTGCGTGTCTTTTGTCTTCCGGGGATGTGAAATTCAATATGGAATATGGAAAGATACGTTAGCTTGAGAGAGGAAATTATTTCGGCTCGGAAGACGCAAGAAACACCCAACTCCATAGTCGTTTTCTCTGTCTGCTTATATGTATGGATTTCTTTCTTCCTTGTATCTTTTTGCTTTGCGTCTAATAGACAGATGTTGATTATTGTCGTGTACCGAAATGAAATTTTCTGTTCGTTGCTATTAAATTTTTATGAAGGAGTAAAAATTAATAAACACTCTATTAATCTCTCCATGATACTTGTGAAGGTTGCTTCAAAGACTGTTGACAAAATACGTTATAAACAGAAAAAATTTCAATAAATGCAAAAAATATAGAAGCTCGAAAGTAAAAACTCCCAAAAAAAGCAAGAATTTAAAGCGCTCCAAGATTTTCAACTTATAGATTCTCCAAGAAATCAGCTTGTCCAATGAAATTTAATTTCATGAAACAGATGATGAGGTTACTTTAGAGTAGTACAATAGGTTTTCGGATCATCGGTGTGAGTTGAAACTTCCCAGTCAGTTGCTGGAGGAAGACCATAGATACAGAGGCAACGGGTCTAATTGTAAGTAGGTTAGAAACATGCATAATCCGAAATGTTTTCTTGTTACGGATGAAATATTTCCCAATTTACAATTTTTACAAGAACGTATTTTGTAAAATTCACTCTTTGAAAGCTATGGGTATAATTATAGCGAAGAAGTGACCAGGTTAGCCTGTTCAATACCCCAGTGTGCGACGTTGAGCACAAAAAGAAAACAAGAGTGAAGTGATTAAGTGTGTCAAAAGCTTTTCGTTTATCGTGTTTGTAGGATTTGATCAATCAGTTACGAAACCACGTAGCTGATCGATCCATTGAGGTACGCAGCCCTATGCGGCTACAAATTCCGGCGTAGAGAAGTTCTTTAAAAACTTTGCCATAGCACGATAAAATCCTGATAAGGCGGTAATTTAGAATATCTGATATGACATTTTTCTTAAACTCTAATACGATCCTGTTGACTTTCTAGATGTTAGGGAATATGCAGATACATAAAGCAATAATCCATACCAAACTGGTGCAAAGTTTGTATCTATTAAGCTGGTGTAGCTACTTTATAAGAGCAGCAGCAAACCAGTTGCATATTTTGTTGCTCTTAAAATATACATCCGAAAATCGCGAGGTATCAATACTTAGGTAAAAATCGTTATCACTACCCTTGGGAATTCATTTACATTTAGTATTAAAGCACCTTGAGGTAAATAAAGTAACGAATATCTAATTTCTAGTAGATTGCTAATTTGTTTTATAAAAATTGATTTTATAGCTCTATCCGTTCCAGAAAAATAGTAGCTTAGCCATCGTTTCTCGCAAATGCCTGTACCCAGAAAACTAATTTTGCCGTATTTGATTACCAACAAAATATGCCGTTCAGTACGTGTTGATATCTGCAGTGAATCAAAAGTTACAGCGGCTGGCTACGCTAGCTATTGCTTCTCAGAACCGACTGAAGACCTGACCCGCCCAAATTGGTTTAAATTAAATTATAGGTTTAAAAAAACGCCTGATCTCTATAAAAATTTATTTACTATATCGAAATATACATTTATAGATGTATAGGAAACACTAAGTTTTATTTAAGGTCAACGAGAGAAACCTGGTGGTTTTATTAAAAGTATCTACGATTTCGTCAAGATCGACCCTTATATCTCTCTCAATATAGATTAAAGACAAACTGGTGAACCTTTCTTGTCTCATTTTCAATCGAAGCCAATTTAAAATTCTTCGCAAAGCCGAGAAAGATCTTTCACACGTTGTCGACGAAACAGGTAAAATAAGGGCAGTTTGGTATAACTTGAAAACATTCGGAAATGTGTCCGTTGATCTGTCAACAATTTTTTGATGCTCGTATGAGAGATGATTTCATTCTTTTGCCGAATAAGATTTTTCAATACAATCATTTCTGCTTTTAGACTATTCTTATTCACGCTTAATTCCTCCGAATAATGATCTATGAAAACTTGGGAACCATCAAAGTCTAATGCCATAAACTTGTCCACAGATCCGACTATTCTGAGGGTTTGCTGAGGGAACCGCGTTTGGAGAAACCAGGTAATCGAATCAATAATCCTATAGAAGAAATTGACCCTCCAGTATTCTTTTGGTGTTAAGTCTAAGTCAGAACCCTCCTCAGAACTAACTCAAGAAGTAGTTACAACAAATGAAGAAAGGCTTTCTGGCCATTTCTTCTTCCTTTTTGAAGTTCTGAGCGGTGGTTCTAACGAAATGTTATTTTTCTCTGCAAAACATGCAACTTCTTCGAAGACTTTATCAAAACTATCGTTTTTGCGCTTATTCTCCAATACTTCAAGAACACTTTTTATAACGTTTGCTGCTTTTCCCAGTGTAGCTAGGAAATGATTTGTAAAATATTGAGTATATCGATCAATATAAATTGATTAATGACAAAAGAAGGCTGTCTGATATTGGATAAAAGTCCCGAAGCAGTTATTGCATTGTGGTCATTGCACTCTGATACTTCAGCTATTAAACATTTCACTAGTGCCTTATACATACATGGACTTAACTGAACTTACAGACTTAGAGCGGCATGGCCATCTGGTGTCACTTAGTTGATTCAGTTCTGTTGACTGTATCCCAACTTTTTTTGCACCTTGATGTAAAGAGGGACTTGACTAGTGAACATACAGAGATTCCAATGTGTTGAAAAACGTTCTCACACTCTGAATATCATTACAGGAGTCAACTATAGCTAAATTCAAACGATGTGCCATACAATGGACATATATTGCACATGGATATTTCTCCCTAATTCTTGATTGTAAACCTGATTTGTGACATCACTGGTGCCCCATCATAAGAGTGTCCAATCAGATTGCATCTCTTACTGTTTAACAGTCTATAAATTTCAGAAAGCGTTCTTTTACTTCCAAGTTATTTGTATATCTTACGCAAAATGATAACTGTTCTTTTTTGGATGATCTTGCTTCATCGCACTATTTTTTGTTCAATGCTGGATGATAGAATCTCAATAAATTCATTTTGGATTTTAGAACTACTACAATTTGTTGAATTCCTGTATATCTTCTCGAAAGATGGAGCGTTCGTGAGCTATTGGCGCCCCGTAACAATACACTCAAAAACAAACCCGATTTTATATAGAATATGGATTCTACAATCTACAATGTTGACTATTATGTCTCCCACATAAAAGAATATAATAGAAAACATGTAAATATCAATAACTAAATGCCAATGAACTTCTTTGCTTCCACGAAAATATCTAAATGCATCGGTAGTTCAGTGACACAGGTGGCCTGTCCCTATTGCCAGTTGCATATAAAGAACAGGGACGGTTTCGGTTACACGCTATATCTAATTTATTTATATTGTAGTTAAACATGATTAATGATTTCTTTCATGGCGACATTAAATTTTATTCAGAAGTCTTCTTGTCAATTTTAGGAATCGTCTGTAGGTTGTAAATATGCGACAACCGTTAGATTTGGGGGGGGGGGGCTACTTTTATTCTTGGAGAGACCCCCTCCCAACCCCCACCTAGTTACGTCTATGGGTTTAAGAGAATATGCAGTAAATCTTTCTCCAATAGTAGATCAATTGACTTAGCTCTGCGCATTCGAAAATAATAAGCGAGGCTGTTTCCTCCTCTTCACTACAAAGTCAACGCAAAGGTTCATATTTGTAGATTCCTATCTTGTGCAAGTGGCCTCCCAAACAGCCATGTCCTGTTAATAGATATGTCGCTGCCCCAAGCTGAATCTTGCTTACTGCAAGTAGGTCGGCAATTAAACGTTGCGACGGTCTTCTCATCGTTCGTTTGCTGTGCTTTTGTCCAGCTGCATGGTTTCAAATTAGTTGGTGTTGTTTTATGATCCATTCATTAATTGCACCATGCACTGCGCCCTTGATAATACCTACACCAGGTTCAGGTCCTATAAAATTTATTTTTGAACATTCTCTCGCTAGCTGGTCTGCAATTTCATTGTCCGCTCTACCCTTGTGTCCTGGCACCTACATCAAGGTAATCTTGTCGTGTCTATACAGAACCATCCGGTTTCGCAGGCACTCCCATACTAATTTGAAGGCTATATGATAAGATGTTAGTGCCTTTAAGCCTATCCGACTGTCAAAGAGAATGTAGATCCTCCCCCCTCGTGGTTGTCGAAGCAAACTCCCATACGCAGGTTTGTATAGCATATATTTCTGTTTGAAATGCCGTGGTGTATCGCCCAAGAAGTTCGAATGCTTTGTATCCCTGGGTTTCTTAATAAACACCAACGCCAGAACTAGTACCCGTTCTTGACCTATCTGCGTCCCAAAATCAATTCCAGAACAAAAATTTTATTATTAATAGTTAGCTTGTCTTGCCAAATTTCTTTAATTTTCCTTTGTAACCACAAGCTAATTTGGAATCTACAAAAATAAAAATGATACCCTAAACAATAACTCAATTTGAGCACCTATTTCACCTTTTGTGATTGTCTTTTTGCCGGAATGATCTGATGTATTGTTATTATTTCATTTGTTTGTGAGTTAAATACATCTAGAACGAGCGAGGTGAAAGTAACGGCGTCATGAATTTTAGAGACACAAATCCTATTATGCCTGCTGTTGCGTATACAAGTTATTCAATGAAGTTATGGGTTAGTAATGGTTACATTAATAATTCTAAAATATTTTATAAAATACCACGCTTGCTTTGTCGCAAATTATCTGTACGTCGTAAATTGTATTATTTCTACAGACGGGCAATTTTTTTCTTGTTTTATAGACAATTCTGTCAATAAAAATAATGGAGACATACTTCTTTCTCTTTTGTTGAACAATATAGTGCTCCAAATAATTTCATAGATATAGTTCGTTAACTAAACCTTTAGGGACAACACATTCTCGCAGTAATTGAAATATGAATTCGGTAACTATATAGCTAAGATATCCAGCTGACTATTCGTGGCAACTGCAGACTTCTTGTAAGAGATCAAAACAAAAAGGAAGTACGCGAGTAGAAGAAAGGGCAACAAATTCAACGGCAATCGTAGCATGAAATCTAATTACCGTGCAGGAAACTAAATGGAGTCCTCTTTAGTTTATCTCGGTTCCAGCGCGGCTGGTTTCCAAAGAAGCTCCGGTGGACCGAATCGCGACCGCCATTACTACTACCGACGACCAATTAAATAACAGACATTTGCGTTAAAAGAATTTTTGGTAAATTAGTTCCCTTATCTGGCGGAGTACATGAAGATACCATCTATGATTCTGTGGCGTTCGAAAGTGGCCTCTTAAACGGCCGGCTGTTTGAAGCGAACATCTGGCGAATTGAGGACGTAATGTTTACGATGCTTGCCAAACGAATCGCGAAGACACGCTCTTATTTTAAATGATTGGTAAAGGGAAATGGTGGCATTATTTTGGAAGGTTCGTTTTATAATGGTAATTTAATAATCTTTAAGCGCAGTTACAGATTTTTATGCTTACTGAGATTACACCTCATCATAACAAGGTGTTGATTAAGATTCATGAAACACTTTCTCAGTTGCTTAAAAAATTATTTACAGTAGCAAGGTTTTACTGTCAAATTTGAATGTCTGGCGATATTTTCCCATTTCATTGCAAGTCCACCTGTACTAAAATCAGTCCACATCTCAGCATTTACGTATCCTATTTTTGCACGTTTTCTCCTAAACATTTCTTTGAAAAAAAAATTTTCAGTTGTTTTTTTTTATTCACTTTTCAGGTAGTGGCGATGCCTGAAATTACACTATGAAGGTAAGGAACGTAAATAACGTGATATAATCAATATTCTTAGCCTGATACCTTCCGCAAAGGTAAAGGTCCCAAAGGACCAAGCGTGTCAAACTCAAAGGCTGACATGGGTCAAATAAACAAGGTTTATGCCACAAGGCTCCTTGCTGGGGCCTTTTATTTTCACAACTTTCATAGATGACTTACCTAACCATCTTTCAGGCTATGTTACGCTGTATGCAGATGATGCAGTGGTTATTCTTAGAGCAGAAAGTGAAAATGAATTACAAACTAAAATATCTAACGTCATAAATGAGTTTGAATTGTGGTGCAATAAAAATCGTTTAATATTAAATACGAATAAAACCTCTGTAGTTCGTTTCTGTCCCAGAATGTGGTATTATAGTCCTTTGCAAGTGATTTTAAATAGTGAACTGATTGCTGCACAAACGGTAACAAAGTATATAGGCGTTCAGATCGACTGTGATTTCAGTTGGAGAACTTATATTGATCATATATGTAAGTCAGTACCATATATGTAAGTCAGACAAAAATTACTCTCTTTTTCTTAATCTAAAAATTATGGTCAGCCCATCGTATCTTTTACAAATATATTTTTCTCTGATGCAATCTATTTTCAATTATAACATTGTTTTATGGGGAACGGGTTTTGATTTAAATAGGATTTTAGTGGTGCAGAAGCGGATTATAAGGCTTATTTTTGGTTTGAGACCCCTAGAGTCATGCAAGCCTTCTTTGATTACAAATAACATCCTCACTATTCCTGCAATATATATATTTAGTTGCATTAAACGTGTAAACAATCACTTAACTGGTAGCCGTCTGGGTAATACTGATGACTAACGCTGGCCACGAGCGTTACCGCGCATCGGCGTAGAATCAGTTCGGACCGAGAGGAACGGTAGTATTACTTCGTCTGCGGACCAGTACGGACATTTTCGCTGCCGGTCATTTGCGCAATTGTTTATCTGTCCTAGACAAATTATGATTTCGTCAGCAAAACGACCGCGGTCGGACAAACTTCGAAAATTTATTGCAGAAATTCCAGACTTAATATATGAAGGTGCTAAAATTAAATGTGTAATCTGTAAAATCCCGTTAATGTGTTGGTCCAGACAACATTGTCTACGACACGTAAATAGTGAGAAGCATGTCTCAAAAAGAAATTGCGCACGAGACAATGAACAATTTATATTTAATTTATGCGTTACGTTTATCGCATGTAATATACCGTTTAATTTACTAGACAAGGAACCATTTATCTGCTTTTGGAATAACTATTCGGAGTGCAAATTACCAAGTCGAACATCGTTACGAAGAATTGTGCCATCTGCGCGCGAACATATTGAACAAAAAATAAAATCGGAGTTGAAAGATCAAAAATTGTGGTTATGTGTCGACGAAATACAGATCGGAAGAAACATTCTGTTCTTAATGTAATGGCACGCAAATTGGAACCTCATCAATCGGCACCTTCAATTCTATTAGTCTCCAAACGAATACAACAGTGTACTGCCGAAGTAATTTCAAAGTTAGTGTTAAATACATTGGACAAGTTTGAACTTTCAACAAACCAACTCTTGATGTTAGTGAGTGATGGTGCTGCAAACATGCTTTCTGTAGGCCGGTCTCTTAAAAAGCATTCTGCTAATTTGTTACACATTACGTGTAAAATTCATGCTCTCAATCTTGTGGCGGATAGTATCAGAAAATGTTATCCTGAGGTAGACGCTTTAATAGCGCATACCAAAGCAGTATTTGTCAAATCACCGAAACGTATTCGCGAATTTTACAGACTGTGCCCCCGTATACCAGAGCCACCAGAACCTATTCTAACTTGTTGGGGAACATGGTTGCAAGACGCGTTTTATTATCATAAATATTTTGACAATATTAAGAACGTGGTTTTACAATTCGATACAAAGGAAGCTGCCGCTATTCAGAAAAGCCAGTCGAAATTTCAAGATAGTCAGGTTAAAATGGATTTAAAAATCATTCACGGCAATTACTTCGGGCTAGCAGATGCAATAGAAAAATTACAAAATCCTGCGGTGCCGTTAGAAGAATCTTTACAAATAGTGCAACATGTTCACGCACAGCTGTGCGCGATTGAAGACGTAAAAAATGTTTCTGTTCTAGAAAAATTTGAGTGTTTTTGAGAAAAATTCTGATTTTGGCACATTAAGACACATTTGTGAAGGTGCGTCAACAGAATCGTTAAGTTATTTGAAAGATTATTTTACTTACGCAAATATTACGTCACTAGATGTAGAACGTTCCTCATGCCGTACTAGTTTTGCCGAAACAACAGTTGAAACATATCTAATGTTGCAGATATTTAACAGACATTATTCACTTTGTGATTTCACGGAGGACTCTTAAAATGGTAAGTGTTTGAGCACGTGTCATTTAATTTTTATTTAAAAGATGAGCGAAATTATTTGCGGCAGCAAACATCTCTATTAGCAGAATAACTCCAGTGGAACGCGAGGCCTGGTCGACTCTACGCTACTGCGCGGTACCGCTCGCGGCCAGCTTTACTGATGACTATAACACTAGACATATTGATATGTTGCGTTTGGATAAACACAGGACTGTTACTTTTGAACGATCTCCCCTCTGTACTGCGAAAAAAATTTATTAATCATCTACTTGCGGACATAAAAGGTATGTCGGCTCCCCGCCGATTTGACAGGCTTGACTGGCTCTTTTTTCTTTTCATGTTTCTGTGAAGTTTTACCACGTGTTTGTTCTGCAGTTTTCTTATAGAAATAGCTTCATATTTACTTGAAACTTTAATAATTCACTGAGGAATTTTGAAAAATCTCTTATCGAAATTTGTTTATCCCATCTCCATTTGCTTTTAATTCAGTACCTTAGTTTACTACCTGAATTATATAAAACATCATTCTTGACTTTTAAATCCATTAAATACCTTTCGCTGACACGGTGATGCTGTCCAAATTTGCAAATATGGTAGTGTCAGGTACAGTAAAGTAAAGTGGTTACCATGAAAACCATGCTAATTTCATAATTCCATATGAATAGCAGCTTCCTTGTCCGAAGACGATCCGTGTTGTCCCACAACATAATTTTGATATAAATTAATAAATAGAGATTCTGCTAGTAAATTTCGTTTTTAAAATTGACTTACACGTGTAACAGTGAAAGAAAGAAGAAAAATCAAATTGGGGGGTTATTGAAGGGAAAAGGTCATGAACACTGCTTGGCGTCGCTATAAAATGAAACTAAATGTAGAGTAACGGTCAAAATACAACATTCTCTAATGTCAGTAAATAAATATCATAACAATATATTTATTAAAGAACGACAGATTTTGATTATAGCGAAATTTTATAAAAAAAAAATTATGTTATTTTGTCTAGCCCGCAGTCTAGTTTTGAAGCAAATGATGAACGTATAATTTTTTATGTTCCTTTCTAAGTAAGACGTTGGGTAGTTAATGAATTGACCAAAACTGCAACTCTATACAATTTGCACTTTGGGAAGCATATCAAGATAACGCAATTAAGAGTATTAAAACATGACAAGCTATTAGAATATCATCTCGCTTTCAAATTTGTAGTAAATACGCTTACACGACAATACATTTTCCGTAAACACATTACGCTTACATGAATATGTTCAATGAATCTAATGCTAAAGTTCATGCTCTCATTCAACCATCGGAGTCCTGCAACAAGTTTGTAATTGTTGTCTGATTCTCCTACATTTTCACATCTCGCTTCTACATCTTCCACGACTTCTTCGTAATATTATATTTGATTTTCCTTCCTACAATAAGAAGATTTCATATAGCAATTTCGTACGTACATTGTATGCATTCAGTCCGTCGTAATCCGATAGCAAATGTGTTTTCCGCCCTATGTTATCATACTCTTCGAATCATAAACTTTATAATGAATTACGTTTGAACTTACGAAAGTTACTACTATATAAACTTGGCTCTATGGATATAGGTGAATATGCATCCTGCTACTTTTATGAGTGAAGATTTCAGTCCGCGCTAGATGGATAAAAATCGCTGACATTTCCTCTCCCGTTCCACCGTATGACTGTATGTGTGTATGCAGTAAAGGCACACGTATAAAATAGTGATTTCTCGTTATGAAAAACTATCCAGATTTCGAATCATCATCCTCTCTATATTCCTCAACTCCGCCAGTCGTCAGCGAGTTAATCTGGCGACGAAGTTTACTTCCTTTCGATATTAAATGGGAAATATAGATTGCGTTTTGCTTTTGTTCAATGCGAGACCGCGCAGGGCCGTCGAGGAAATGATATTTTTAGAGAGAACTGCGAAAGTATGTTTGTAGGTGTGTGCATGTGCACGTGTATGTGTGGACACTCTTCTCTCTTCCGCTTTTATGGACGGCGTTAAATCCCGCAGTTATTGGTAATAGAACTGGAAAGCTAGTTTCTGTTTGCGGCGGTCGTAATAATAAAGATAGTGAGGAGGATATGGAGGCGAGCTTTGGTTTACACTTCACTAAAATAACTGGGGTTGATTCCGTACGATAACAATCATAAGACGTTTATGTTTCTTTGTTAAAGGTGCTTCCTCTAGAAGTTGAAATAAGTTTAATTTTATATTTAATTGGAGGACGTGACTTATTTGGCCATCTGCTTCCTATATATTAATATTATCCTTGTTATTTGTACTGTCAATGCACTAAAATTGGGTATTATACAGGGTGACAGGGTGACGCACAACATTCGGTTTTTGAGTGTATTTCGCGAAAAGATGAGAAAAAGGTCGGGAATTTACAAAATTGCATGTGGCGATTGTGACAAAACCTAAAATGGTCAGACGAAGCGAGCGGTAGGTACTAGATTCAATGAACACATCAGATGTTACAGGTATGAGAAGATAGAAGCGTCAAGTGTAGCACAACACATAAACGATACCGGTATAATAGTAAAATCGATTAAAAACGTGATTTCGCCCCTTGAACTGGACGCCTGTGAGACTATTTACATAAATAAGAATGCAAACCTAATCGATAAAGAGAAGGGACTCTACACTTTTCGATTTATTACGGTAAAGAAGTAATTTGATTAATGGTTATGCTATAACAAGAGACGTCGATCCTTTCGTATATTTCGCATATGTCCAGTATTTAGTTGAGAGGTACAGCCGGATTATTGGGGTGGGATGGTAACATGTTTTGCATTTCGTGGTGGCAAGACCCTTTTCCGCCTTTCCTCCTTGTTTGAACTTGGTTTTTAGTCTAAGGGGCAAAAGTAGATACTTGTATATATTTTTTCTTCCAGAATAGAGATAGAACATGTTGATTAGATTTAATATGTTCTCTCACATCAATCAGTAGGCCGCTGGAGATGAAGACCCTCGTATCTTCGAAACGGTCTTTCCGAGTTAATTAATAATTTGTGTAATGCGCAGTGTGCCGAGAATATTATTGTTTGCCATACTGCCCTACAGTCCTTGCTATCATGATTTATTTGACTTCAATGACAGTCCAAATCAAAAGTATATTTTCGTCCAACCTTTATAATTTTTAGGGATCATCTTTATTTTATCATCAAGGCTAATGCTTCGACTAAAAATAAATACAATTAGAAGTACACATGGAAAGAATGCCTAGTAACAATAACCAAAATTAGTGCTAATATAGCTCATGGTATTGGTGGAATTATTACCGGCAAAAACAATGTAGCAGAGAAAATAGCACTAACACGCGAACATGTTTCTGCCTACCCGGCGTCATCAGCGTGGTTCTGAGGTAAATTTTCTGCTGTTACAATTGCGTTTGTCTCTCGATTTATGCTGCTAATCTCCAAAACAACACTGAATATGTCTTTCGGCGGCACCTATCGCTAAGAGACACAGTCACGTCGTCCCAGAGGGTAGCAAGACAAACCGGAGTGTAGATATCCACCACCTATCCAGCAGCTCCTGGGCTGCCAAACGCAAGAGGGCGTTGTGCCTAGGCACAGCGACGTCTATACGTGCAAATGATCCCTCACCAATACCACTCCACCAATACCATGAACTATATTAGCATTAATCTTGGTTATTGTTACTAAGCATTCTTTCCACGTGTATTTTTATACACCCTGTATATTTCAAAACAATTTGAAAGCTTGCTCCCAATGAACCTACAGAACTCATAATAAAAATATTTTAAAAATATTTTGGGATTTTTCGGATGTAAACCGACGCGAATGTGGTGCTTACAGTTCACTAAAGAACACTTCAAAAGTGAAAATTTGCTGGAAAGAAAAGTTAGGGCATTTGCTTTTCTACCACAAACGTCAGGGTTGTAAATCAAGAAAGTTTAGAACATAAGTGACAGATATATTTAGGTATGGCAAAGATATGCCTGCCATAAATGTCTAAAGTACGACAAGTAAGTTGCACAACTAAATATTGCTCTATTATAATCATAGAGAAACCATTTGCAATCAATGGTAGCTTTTCTTTCAGCAACAGAATGCAATTAATGCAGCGTTAAAAACTACGTGAGCTTATTTGGACTAAAAACAAGAATTTAGTTTCTATTACAAGGATGTGAAATATAGAGCTAAAGTTATCAAGTAAGTCGCTAGTAAAATCTCCCTGTTTACAAAACAAAGCTAGTCCAAGCGCTGACAATGAACAAATCAGTACGACACTACAATTATCAGCGTCCTGCGCAGCTTCGCTAATTATAACCTACGTAACCGTAAAACTAACGCTCGTGTTGGTTTGTATTACAAAATTCGGCAGGTGCTAGCGTTCGAACAGAACACCTATAAAGTATCTCCCCTCTTAAATTTTGGTCTACATTTTCAAGAATAGTTAAATGTTTCAAAAACGGCTTGAGTTAGGTAGATGAAACACAACAGTAACTTGCCTTTATTTAGCCTGCACTATCAAAATATGCAATAATATACAAGGTATTCCATTTAAATTTTCACAACTTTGGTGTGCAACTTCTTTTCGAGTCATCCTGTATATATCAAAACAATTTTAAAAGTTGCTTCCAATGAACCTACATAGCTGTTAACAAAAATATTTTAAAAATATGTTGCCGCTTTTCGTATGTAAACTGACGGGAATGTGGTGCGCCACTCAGTATATAAAATTTTTAATTAAACTTCCAACGCCAGCCTTTTGTGAAGAAATTGCCAGTATGTTCGTAGAAATGTCAAGTATGTTAGTGCAACAAGCATGACAAAACCCAGAAGATACTACTTCAATAGAAAGCAACCACGAAAATATGCCATAATTCTGGAATACAAAGTTTGTCTAAATGTTTGAATGTGTTGCCTTCTGCTCACTGATATGCAACCTTATCGTTGTTTCTGATAGCTCATAATCTTCCGAAACAGGTGTAGGCACACAAATAAAGGACGGCTACTCTAGGAAGTTCGGTTACTTCGTTGGACTCCTCCCACTCTCGCATTGTCACTTTAATGTTCCCAAATTAAATAAATGATTAGTGTCCCACTTATTCACTGGTTACTGCTAATTCTCTAATGCTCGTAAATGCTTGGCCATATCATCGACTAATTCTCTTAATTCTTCAACACTTTCTTGACCAATTGGAGGTAGACAATAATGCTTTTAAATCAGAGGTTCCGAACGGAGTCGGTGTTGACGTCTTGGGAGTCGATGAAACCATAAAGGGGGTGAGTGGCAGTCAAGGGGTCGCTAGCCAATTGATCGGTGTTGAACATTACACCAAACGCATGATCAGCAGCAAACGGAAGCAGGCTTTGGTCAAGTCACCTTACTACGGAAAGTAAGATGCGTTGAATATTTTTGAACGAGGTGATTTAAGAATTATCTTAAGCAATTTTAGGCAAACATTTAAAAAAATTATCAATACATCAAGCGCAGCCATCACATTAATTAGGATCGAACTTTTGCGCAATTACCATCAGTGATTTTGCTTCTGAAAAGTTGATTATATTTGTAAAATTGAAAATGATAAAAGTACGAAAAACAGAAAAAGGGCGTCGATGGAGAAAACCATTCTTTTGAAAGGAGTCAGTGCAATGCATGACTTATTATCGTATCTTTCCCTTAATAATTCTCACGTCACTAAACAATTACGCGCTCTGAATTCAATTGACTTGCTGCACTTCCCCCTAAGGCCGCCCTAGTATGAAGTAGTAACATTTCTGCATTTCTCCGATTGTCTTATTTTGATCTATCTACGATTCAAAAATGTCTCTGAATTCCGATCACTCTTCATACATACCGTTAAATGTTGGTAATTTGATCTGGGCCAGTTTAATCTCCACTCCGTTAACCGTGTTTATGGTAATGTTGTTAGAACCACTCACGGCAAAACCAATGTAAGGATGTTTTTGTCTACCCGGCGCTATCAGAGTTGCTGCGAGTGCTTCTCTACCTCACACCGCTATTTGCCTCTCGGCTTGTATCACTTTTCTTCGAAAGAACGAACAAGAGGGCGCCAGAAGGTCGCCCTCTAGTGCCAAGAGATATTGTTTCTAGGCATTTTCTAATATGTTCTCAATACATCATGGTAAGCTTAAGGAATCATTTACATATGCGGCTACTCAGAACACTCAGGTGCACGCCATCTCGAGTTCAGCAGTTCAAGAACTGCTCGAGAGTTTGCAAACTGTACTAGTTCTGTACTCTTGATAGTAGGTGGCGCCAAAAAGTATTTTGCTCGTTTCGAAGGATACCGGTGTAAGCTTAGTGACAAATAGCGGTGTGAGGTAGAGAAGCACTCGAAGCAACGCTGATGACGCCGGGTAGACAGAAACATGTCCGTTGGCTAGTGTTTTCCCTCGATGCATTACTTTTGCTGTGAGTGATACTATCAACACCATCGCATTATTTCGCTGAACTAGTGAAATGCTTTAAAACAGGGAAATTGTTAAAAAATTGAATTTTTGTAAATTAGTTAAATAATTAAATAAACTGGGGGTTCGGAAGTATTTTTACACACTCTTTCGGCAATTTTAAACGAATGTTTTTTATTAGTAAATGGAAATTAACGAAAATTATAACTGAACAAACACTTTTGCCTTGAATTTTGACTATGATTTGAATATTATGCACTTTGAAACTTAGAACACAGTAAAAATACGAGTTACCTCGATGAAAACTTGACCAAATCTAATCAAATTAGTTGGCGTCCCTTCATTCTATTATTGTAATCGCGATGGCGATTGTTTTATCCATAACAAATTTCGATAATACCCTTCCAAATATAATTTGATGTTAAGTTTCAAAAAAATAAAGTTATTTATAAAGTAGCATAATTGAATATGTAGTAGCGCGACTGGATTTCATTTACGAAATTATGCTCAAACTACCTTTGAATTTACCCTGTTTTTTGTTGTAAGAACGCTTTTCATTGATTTCCAAGATTTACGAAATGGAGAAATTGTACAGAGGAGGAGTTTCATCCCCATTACCCCACATTTGTTGTTGTCTGGACTTAATTTAAATATTTAGTACCCCTACTCCGTAAATCGTAGGCTCGGGGAGGAGTAGAGGCTTTCGAAAAAGAGCTAGCATCCGCCAGAGGGAATTTCACATTGATTGACTGGCCACGCTGAATACATTATACGTGCTTCAATGACAGCTGCGCTCGATGATGTAAATAAACACCACTTCACTAGATAATGTTAAAATCATCGGTTTTCAACACTCTTAGATTTGAATACCCACAAAACACAAGCTTTCTTCAATGTTTGCTGTTAATTTATTCTCTTTAAGAATACGACTTCTAATCTTGCATAAGCAAAGTAAACCAATCTATTAGAACCTTCATTTCTCAATGATTTTCTATTTTCCAATAGTATTGTTGTGAACATTCCTTCCCATTCCTGTCCTGCTCCTTTTTGCTTCTCAATCTTGCCAAAATAAAGCGAAATCCTGTTAAAACTATCTCCCTTAATGTTATTTTCCTTATTAATCTTGCAAATTTTCAACAGACGCGAATTTTGCGTAACAAATTCGCTCACCTTTAAAATTTATTCGTCGCTTTCCTGGTTAGGACGCGGAAAGGAAGAATTGTACTTATTGAGATAAGTAGGTCGCTACAAGACGTTATACTTAAATATCCAAGTGTAGGTAACTCTCGCGTCACGTCGAGACGAAGAGAGCAGAGTTCGAGCGCCGTCGCGGTAGAATGACGGGTAATGGGGAGGTAGAATGGGGGGCTCCAAACGACACGAACAAATGTACGGAATAATGGAATGCATGATAACGCTTTCTCGAAAGCGTATCTCAAGTAACACTCTAAATATCAAATATTTATGTGTATCTCTTCTACAGGATAACTGCACATATTTCTCAGTTTCTCCGGACCTTTATGTTTCCCACAACAGGCATAAAAATAAAACCGCAAGCCCACCGCATACATCTACAACGCAAATTATTTAATAGCGACATTTGTTTCCCGGGGTCGGGTCCGGTTTGTAAAATATTTTTAGAAGAAGTATAGCGATCTTGTTATTTGATTGGTGCGGAAATTGGGAAATGTACAGGATATTTTTCCGAATTGGTTTACACTAGATTCCCGACTATCCGTGTTTCACGGGGGGAAGATCGTCACGGATAACTGAAAAACAGGGATAATAGAAACCTGTATTATATAATCAAACGATATCTTTAGGTAAAGTACTTACATAATATATGTAGGGTCTACATATGTACGTAATGCAATTATAAATAAGAACTTGGCTGTGCATTTGAAAAATAATCAGTAACTCTTGTTTGTTTCTTAGCTTAAAATTGATTTTCCTTAATCATTTCTGTCATTTTTCTAGGGTGTAAAGTGTTACTCATTTCCGGATATTGATCTGTAACTAATCTACAACACATTCAAAATTCAAGGATTAACACGAAACAAATATGTACATATGGTTATCTTCTTTGCCCTGATCTGCAGAATAATCCAGCAAAACATTTGTTACACCCTAATTTCCGAACTCAATTAAATCCATATTTAAAACACCTCATTGTCCCATTTGGCGCCAATTCCTCCATTTCAATATATTACGAAACTGAACACCTGCGAAGGATGACATCACTGCGTCTACAACGCGTAGTATTTGTGTGTACACGTTTTATTATTACATTATTCTTTATTATTTAATAAAACCATTAATATTCATCCTTTCAAAATTCTACACCGCTAATATTTCTTGTATGGACCCTTCCCGCCAACAAATTTGAGCTAGTGAGATACTTAGTAATTAACTGTCTAGGAATCATTCCCATTTCTTTCTATACTTTACGCCCCGTAGTTTCGTTGTTTATTAAACGACCTAAATGAAATTTTGCCAACATATAGTATTAATTCCGTTTTACATTTTGCTATCAGTTAAATTAGATTTCATCCGTAGGTAATTGGCAATAACCCAGTTCGATACACGCACGAATCTGTCGCTATACACAGATCTTGCTTACGTCACGATATCCGTGCTTCGGTATTGGTTATCATCTCGCGATCCCATTGGATTCCCGTAAAATATATAAATAGAGGCATTTTCCTACCAAAATCACTTTATTAACTTTGTTGTTTAAATTAGTATTAATCTTTGAATATTTCTTTGGCGCTTTCATTCATTTCTTTGTAAACTTTGTCAATATTTATAGTTATTATTTTGGTCCTGAGATATTAAGTCATTTTGTAACATTTTGTCAATAATATTTTGAATAGTGCTCTTTCATTCAATATACAGTTGGATCAAATATTTGCTAACCTAATGTGCTAAAAGTTTTGGATATTTGTACAATCCTTTCTTCCATTCCCTCGAAAGCTCTAAATAGTTTCCGACGGAATTATCGACCACCAGCGAGGCGACTAAATTAAACAAAACATTCAGTGGCGTCCTATGAACATCGGAATTCTTACCCAGGAGCTCAAATACCGGGTCGTCGCCTCTATGAAGAAATGTACAAAGAACGTTCACGGCTTCAGCAACAACGATTAATAAATTTTAAACGCCGTTGCATTATTAAACTCCTTGAATCCTCTCCTTCTGACATCTACGTTTAAATAATAAAACTGAGCGCTATATCACTTTAATCAGTTTTGTAAAACTTACCTGTGTTGAAATTTTTTTTTCTTGTACAATAAATCTTATCGTAAAGTTACGGTTTTGTATTTGTCTCATGTTCGCTAGTCAAGTTAAGTTATAGATCCAAAATTCCATTCTTTATTTATTTTTTTTAACCGTATCATATTCACAGATTGTAGAGCTTGGTTATGAGATACTTTTTTTGTCTTTGTCTTCCTCTTCTTCGCCCTCATTTTGATCTTCGTCATTTCCTAAGACAACGTCATTGCTTTCGGCACCTAGCATTTCATGTTCTGTGAGTACTAGGTATCCCTTTTCTTCATTGTCCACCTGTAACTACTCCTCAATTTCTTCGTTAATAGTGTCTTATAATCCATCGACTTTCCTGACAACTGTGGCTATATTTTTCAGTAAATCTTCTCCCTCATCGTTTTCAAAATTGATATGATCGTCGGTTTCTAGAGTCGATTATTTTAAAATGCTTTTTTAATATCCTCTTCCGTCACGCCATTCCAAGCTGTTTTCATGCAAAAAATGGCATCCTTGATTGAGAAGTTTTTCCAGAAAGTCTTTATATCGTGCTTTCTTCCAGTAATTGCATCATGAAATTTCGTCAGTACAGTCTCCTCATTTTTTCTATTACACCTTGATCCGTTGGCCGAGCAATGGATGTCACGTTAGAAGGCAAAAAGGCAACATATATGTTGCCATCTCTTGATTTAAGTATTTCTGCACTGGGCTGTGAAGCAGCATTATCAATTAAGAACCTTTTCGGGTAGTTTACCTTTTCACAAAAAATACTTTACTTGTGGACTAAATTTTTTTGAAAAACCTTAAAAATTTGGCAATCAATCCAGGCAGATTTTTTACTCTAGTAGTTGACTGGAATTGTTTTAAGATCCTTTGATGCCCTTGAATATTTTAATTTACCAATGACAGTGAACCTTAGTTTATGAGTGCCAGATACATTTGTAACATCGTATCAAGTTAAACGATCTTTTTTCAATTAAATAGGGATTATTTTTACCTAGTTTAATAATTAATGAGTTAATATTTAAGTTTATTTATTCCTTTTCTCATTATTATTATTTATTATGTATTAAAAAGCTATAGTTAAATTAATACACGTGGTGAACAGTAACAAAAAGAAAAAAAACATTACATTAACCAGTATCTTTTGAAAATCTTTATGAAACGTATGTTGAACGTTATATCATTGAATGGGTAAGTATGGTATCTGTATTCTGGTTCCGTCGCTACTATTTAGGATGGCGTGAATATAACTACTGGCACAAGGTGGCGCTAGCAAATATTTCAGTTGCTGATTTTGAAAATTAGTGGCATAAACTGAGAGATGTAAGAGCAATGTGGCCAGGAGCAAGAAGCTTTAGTGCTTTTCTCTTCTCATATTGTTTTTGCCAGTAGTGATTCCATCAATACCTTGTTTTAAATCAAAAGAAAAGGTTTCTTTTGAGTTAAAACAGTTATTGTATTGCGGATAATTAAAACAGTAGTTGTCTTGAATTAAGGCGGACAGCTTTGATACAAATGAATGTTTCTCCGCGTGTAGAATAGCACTCCATTTAGAAAGAAACAGATCTTTAACTGTAGTAGAAATATCATATGCACGTCTGCTTGAATGCAATTTATAACAAGAATTTAGCATAGGTTAGTAAACCTTTAACTTTTCCATTATCATTGTTAGAGTAACCAAAACTTGCGGACTCGCATAGGCGTCGGTATTACGGTTTAATATAAGAATACGAAAAATTCATAAATAAACTTACTTGCTAATTATTCAACAAATTAGAGGCATCAGGATGTGAACTACTGTAAACTTGCATCATTGCATATGTTTCCACAGTTACTTCTTTAAACCTTGTGCGTCGACAAAAAAAATATTCTTATACATAGAAAACGATCTCTCCACATCTAAGGAAGTTACATTTGCATGTAGAAACTGTTTTTCAAAATCATTTTAAAAATTCACTATTCTTACACTTATTATAAACGGCCTCTAAAGTATTAAAATCGGGATTTTTTCCTTAAAACATCTGCCAACTTTTGACTAGCGCATAATCCTGGCGTATCATTTAATGTGTGTAATTTATTTTTTACACTCTCCACTATGTCTAATGATTCCTGCAATGACAATTCAGTACATTGTAGTTTTCTGATGCATCTAGTAATACTGTATAATTGGTACATATTGTTGTTAAATTTCTAAAAGTTGAGGAATTTGAAATTCTCTTTGACTTTCTCTAATTGCTTTGGATTCATTCCGATTAAATCGCATTATAACTGATTGAATTTGTTGAAAATGGATCAAATAGTAAGAAGCTGCTGTTAGCCAAGTACCCCACGCGTTAAAATTGGTTCAGGAGGTTCTGGAATACCTGGACAAAATTTACGAAATTCTTTTAAACGTTTAGGAGATTTACGAAACACTGCTTTAGTACTTCCAATCATCCGATCAACGTTTCCGTAATGTTGTCGAACAACTTCACCAACTAAATGCAAAGCATGCAGCGCGCAGGTTATATGTATTAAGTTAGGAAATATATGTTTTAAGGATCGCCCAACACTTAACATCGTTGCTGCACAATCATCACAATTTGATCTTGGGCAATTTTAAATTTTTTCAAAGCGTTCATTATCACTTTTTGAATATTTTCCGCGATACATTGTTGAACACGTTTGCAAGCTAACAAATATCGAGATGCTGTGTTCTCGCGAGATAAAACGCGAGCTATTACATTCACAATACTGTTTTTCTTTATATCGGTCGTCTCATCCACGGTAATCCATATTTTTTTGGAACACAAATCACGTTTACACACATTTTCTAGCATCTCTTTCATTCGCGGCAAATGATTCTGTAATTGTGTTTGTGAGGGTAATAGGTACTTTGGAACGTATTGTCGCCAAAACGTTTTAAAAGCTGCTTTTCTCACCAACGACAACGGAAGATTACAAGAGGTAAACATAATTAATAAATGTATGAGGAATAGTGTATAAGGTATTTCAGTTCTTGCATTTCTCATATGCTTAACACCATTGACATGCCTCTGGCAATCAGTTCTGTCCAATGCAGCCAAACGGACATTGCATATTAAGCAAAAAACTGCACTACCGTCATATTTTAAATGGGGAAAAAGTGACACATACTTATGTACATTAGTAGCAAATCTATTACGAGGCATTGTTTTCTTAGGTATGTAAATATTAGTTCTATATGAAACGATACACTAATTATGTACTTGGTATAATACTACAACACACAAAAAACACCAGCTATATTTTCAAAAGCGACACCTAAGTACATAAGCTTGACCGTTCGACTAATCTCTGCAACAGCTCAACCGGTACTGAAACGAAATCTCTCTCAGCGCGGTTTAACATGATTTATATTCAAGGTCGACACTACATGCCTGCTTCTCTACCGGTTTAGTTTATTTATGAATTTTTCGTATTCTTATATTAACCCGTAATACCGACGCCTATGCGAGTCCGCAAGTTTAGGTTACTCTAATCATCATCGTAGCGTATCAACAAGTCCGTCCTATTGTTTCCGCATTAAGCAGTTTCCGCAAGTTTAACTTATGAAGGCGCAATCGTTCGCGCACGTGCATCCGATTGGAAGTTAATGTACACTCATTTTTCTCGCGTACCCGGCGCCCGGCTTCTCCACACACGAGTGTAGTAAAACATACAACCCGTCCATGCTTCAAGTACCGAAGGACCTTTATCTGATTAATTACGAACGTCGATCTCGCGACAGTGAGCTGCCCCGTCACGCCAGCCAGATTGATTAAAAAGATTAGTAGCGCGAGGGCAAAACGGCGAGATAACGTAGTAAATTAATTTCTGATTTCCTTCACCATTACTCATCTCTCCCTTTGCGGAAGGCACACGTCGTCCGTCGTTTTCTTTGTCTTCTCAACAGCTCTCACTTGCGCCCTCTTGCACTCTTTTCTATCAATGATCAACTGTATTTCGCCACGAAAGGAAGAGAAAGAGCGGGCCAAGGGAAAGCAACACGGTGAAGCAACAATAAGTTATATTCAAATGGAAAAAAATGCCGTCTTGTCAAAAAAACGCATCGTCTCCCATCAATTTTAATGATAGGAGGAGCCGAGACGACCTGATTTTTTTTTTATGAAAATTTGTTGATTGAATTTCTCGCTAGGTGATTGCTTCTGTGTTGTGAGAATTAGATTAAGTTGGAACTACGGGGAATTATTTTTTGCTTTAGGATTTTTTTTTTGAAACAGCAAGGAATGAAAATTTAATTTACTTTGATATTCAGCGTATGAATAATTTGTTACTTTTAAAAGTCGCTGTCATATAGTGAAATATAATTGACAATGAGTTAGTTATAAACAAAGCTGGGTAAACCGCTCTAATAAAGTGCTTCGGTGTAGTACTTGAAGCACTTTTAGGGCCTGTATTTCAATCACCTTTAAAAGAAAGTATTTAGTACTTGATATTTGAAATACTTTGGTTAAAAACTTGAAGCTTTAAAGCACTTTTGCGGGGCTTCAATTTTTTTTTAAGTAATTGAAGTACTTTTAAAGTGGTTAAATCACTTTGGAAGAAATTAACTTTGAAGCACTTTTAGCAGTGTATGAAGTAGGTACTTCAAGGGCTTCAAATATTTGGTACTTGGTGCTTCACTTTTTCGAACATCGTATTTGATAATTCAAGCCCTTTTGCAAATGGTAGTATTTGGTACTTGTCACTTTAAAGCACTCTCGCTCAATGCTTGGTGTTTGCTATTTGAAGCACTTTAGATTCAATATCGAGGTGGTTCTTGACCTATTCCACTGCGACCTTTTTAAATCTATTGTGGTTCCTCTGTCATTAGATCAATTACGCTAGCTTTGCCTTTTTCACTAGGCCTAGCAGCCTTGTGAATGATCCCTCTGCGTAGGTTTCGGCTACTGGATATTCCGATCCCACTTCTAAGAGCCGTATTCCTGCTAGTGCTGTACAGTCGCACAGTACAGCACGTGGCAGAATCTACAAGCTATCAGGCCTAAGTTGCTCATATGTTTCTTGAGCATACAGTGTCCTGTTAGCAGGCCTACTATTGTTCTGACAGACTTTCTGTTCCTGCTTAATAGGTCTGCTGTAAATTTAGGCCTGTATCCTATCAGAAATTGCTTGGCCTGTCTCTGACCCGGGATACTTGCTCGAGCTAATTCGTTTGCCTTAACATTCCTTCCATGACCTTCGTGAAGCACTTTGCAAGAATGCATTACCCACCTCTGATTGTTAATCAGATTCTTGATGACAAAAAAGTCTTTGTCGTATGTCAATGGTAATATATGCAAGAGAGAAGAAAGTGCCTTTTATTATAAACTACTAAAAGAAAAGATGCAAAAGGACATCGAGAAAGCCAAAATTATATACCTTGGGACAAACCATTTACAGTTCCCACCAATTTAAAGACTTTTAAGTTAAAGGAAGGGCAACATTAAAGGTAACTTTATATAGAGTTTTAAAATTACTTTTGAATTTTATGTAACTTTTATTTTATCACTTACTCTTTGACACCATTGTATGTTTTTCTTGGACGATGGTGGTATATATCCACTTGTTTTGTTATATATTTTTTGTTTGTTTGGGGTTGTTTTGCCTCCATACATCAGGTACGAATCTTAGCCATACATAATTCCATTCTACAGAAGTTCTATCCTGTCCTTTCCTTAAGCTTCCATCTTGCATCGCTGACGGCTATCCTGGGCAAGATCCGATCTTAACCCACATTGTTGACTAATAAGTAGAGCAACGCAACTGCGCTGAAAGCCAGTGGCGGACGCATAAAAGTTTACACAAAATAAATTAAATGTGATACGTGCTCAAATACTTACCGTTTTAAGAGTCCTCCGTGAAATCACAAAGTGGATAATGCCTATTTAATATTTGTAACATTAGATATGTTTCCAAAGTTGTTTCGGCAAAGTGAGTGCGGCGTGAAGAAAAAGTGTTTTTGTATGCCGAAAACGAACGTTCTACATCTAGTGACGTTATATTTGCGTAAGTAAAATAATCTTTCAAATAACTTAACGGTTCTGTTGACGCACCTTCACAAATTTCTCTTAATGTGCCAAAATCAGAGTCTTTATCTGAAACACTTTAAAACCTTTCTAAAACACAAACATTTCTTGCGTCTTCTATCGCGCATAGCTGTGCGTGAACATGTTGCACTATTTGCAAAGATTCCACTAATGACACCGAAGAATTTTGTAGTTTTTCTATCGCATTCGCTAGTCCCACGTAATTGTTCTGAATAATTTCCAAATCTGTTTTAACTTGACTATCCTGAAATTTCAAGCGGCTTACCTTGACAGCCGCGGCTTCCTTTGGGTCGAATTCTAAAATCACGTTCTTTGTATTCTCAAAATATTTAAGATAATAAAATGCAGCCTCTAACCATGTTCCCCAACGAGTAAGAGTAGGTTGTGGTGGTTCAGGAATACCGGGGCATAGTCTATGAAATTCCCGAATACGTTTTGGGGATTTTACAAACACAGCTTTTGTATGTGCTATTAGAGCGTCTACCTCGGGATAACATTTTCTGATACTATCTGCCACGAGACTGAGAGTATGAATTTTACATGTAATATGCAACAAGTTAGCACAATGTTTTTTTAAGAGATCGACCTACAGCAAGCATGTTTGCGGCACCATCACTCATAAACATCAACAGTTGATTTGTTGAAAGTTCAAACTTTTCCAATGTATTTAACACCAACATTGAAATTACATCGGCAGTGCATTGTTGTATTCATCTGGAAGCTAGAAAAATTGAGGGTGATGGTCGATGTGGTTCCATTGTGCGTACCATTACATTAACCACAGAATGTTTTTTACGATCTGTTGTTTCGTCCACACATAACCACAGTTTTTTATCTTGCACTCCGATTTAATTCTTTTCTCGACATGCTCACGAGCAGACGGCACAACTCTCTGTAATGTTCTCTCACTTGGTAACTTAAAGTCCAAATATTCATTCCAAAACGAGACGTATGCTTTCTTCCTTAGTAAATGAAATGGTAAATTACATGCAATAAACACATAAATTAAATTTAAATTTGTTATAATCTCGTGTGGTATTTTTTTTTGAAACATGCCCTTTACGTGCCGTAGACAATCACTTTTCGACCAACACATTAAATCTATTTTACACACTACGCATTGAATTTTAGCGCCATCACACTTTAAATCAGGCATTTCTGCAATAAATTCTCTTATTGTGTCCAATTTGGTCATTTTCGCGACGTAGGAAACATTTTCAAAACAAACGTAGAACTACGATATAGTATACGACAGCGTAGATGCATACACAACAGATCGGCTTTCGAGTCGCAGTTATACTGACGCTTATACCGAATTGTCCCGGCCGTGTTTATTTTGTGTAAACTTTTATGCGTCAGCCACTGGCTTTCAGCGCAGTTTGGGTTGCTCTACTAATAAGGCAGTTCTAAGTAGTCCTTGGTGAGTTTCCGACACCTCGTTAGAGTAGATATATTGTTACTGTTTGTTGATTTTTATCGTAGATTTTTTGGTTAAATGTTATTTATTTAGTAGTATTTTGTTAAATTTATTTTAATAAATTTATTTTATTTTTCAACGAATTTTGCAAATTTATTACTATTACCCTGACCAAACTCATATTGCTAACGGCTGTCCATGGCGGGTATTCGACGTGAAAAGAAATCAAAAAAAAAGCAATGTTTGGACCGTTAATACTGCTATTAAACAATTTATGCAGGAGTATTAGGTCTGATGGTAGTCTGCGTTTACACAAATGTAGAACACCAAAATACTTACATAAGATGAAATAACTATATCAAAAGATTGACCTGACTTTTGTTGAACGGGTTCTAACCTACTAATGCAGAAGGCACATTAGGACACAACATAAGCGTAATACATAATCGAGTTTATATATGCAAAGCATAGAAACCTGAGGCACGCAGAAGCGCAAAAGTTTTTAGATGTTCTTGTAAGAGAGCCAACCACTTGTTAACAATATACTCGATATGGTCATTGTATATACTAATTTAGAATATTGTATGACACTCAGATCTCTGTGTTCTTAGAAAGTGTACGAAAATAAATCTAAATTATATATAATAATCCATGATCGACTTAGTAGGTTTCAATATATTTATATAACGATAATAATAGTTTTTTTTGTTGCCCAACTGTTTCTAATTACAGGACAACAGTATACAAAACAAAAAATACGTATATTAATAAAAAATAATAATTGAAGAGAAAATAGAAAACAAAAATAAATTCAAAAATCATTAATTTTGCTGAAAACCAAATCGTTATAGAGTGTATCAGTTACGCGGCACATAGAAATAATGGGGAAAAAGGAAAACAAATTTGTTCGAGGTATAGGAAAGGAGGAAGTGGAAAAAAAACTTGAGGAAGTGCAAGGAACTAGAAAATTTAAGGAAGAAAATAATTCGGGACGATCAATAACACCATGCACCAACTTTCACGTAAAACGTGCACCTTGCCGCTCCCGACGAGAGACCGTAGTATGTATCTCATGCCGGTCGAGAAGAGCACCATAATCGATGTTCCGCCCCGGGAAGACTCCATCAACTTTTAAGGATAAGAATTTGAGAAACCTCCGTTGTAAGTAGATGTAGTACGGTGACCAAACAGGCGAAGCATATTCGAGTTTGCTTAAAACAAAGGTGTAAAATAAAGTTTTAAAAGGAGATATATTATCTCAGTATTTGCAGGTGCACATTACGAAGCCTAAAACTTTCGATGCAGAAATGCAATGGTGGTTAATACGCGATGCAAAACTTAAGCGACTGTAGAAAAACTCTAAGATCACAAAATTCGTTAACTTTTAGGAGTACTTGACTATTGATGGAGTATATAGAAGGACTGGAATTAAATTTTCTGGTGAATGACATGTAGTAGCACTTGTTCACATTTACCAGCAACTTAGAAGAAGCAAACCAATCGGTAATTGTATTAAGGTTATGTTGTAGCTCAATAACGTCATTCCAGTTCTTAATGGGCATTAAAATTTTACTGAGGTATGTGTATATTACGTCCACCTATCTCTGCGCGTCAAGTTACTGGCTGATAAATTGGGTAATCAATACAAGATTACTAACTGTTGATCTTCCACGTACGAAGCCATGTTGATAAGGTTTTGTGTGATGATGTATGGAGGGGAATAAGACACTTTCGTAGACTTGGCAAGATTAAGCATATAATAATAATAATAATAATCATCTTTATTGTCCAACAGATACTTAAATCTAAACAAAGGACAACCTTTTTTTTTGCAGACATGTAGATATCTAAATTACACATACATCCTGGAAAAAAATAACTAATTACATTTACTACATATAACCAAGAAAGTAATCAAAGTCACAAAAGTAACAAAAGTAGCAAAAGTAAAGGCTCACACAAGAACAGATTAGCTGAGGAACCAACTATAAATACGATCTAGCTACCCTCAGTATTTCAGTTAATGAGTTGTGATTTAAATCAGAAAACTTAGATATTAAATTGAAGAAGAAGAGAATTGGTAAAGCAGTGAAGTAAGTAGCTATATCATTGATTGAAAAGTAATGGTCCCAGATGAGATTCCTACGGAGCACCCGATGTTATAGCCACCGTTCTAGATATCTAGCCATCCAATTTAACCAATTGTTACTTGTTGGACATATAAGATTGTAGTCGCCGAAGAATGTCCCCGCGCTAACTTAGTCTCAGTAATTTATGAATAAGAATCTGATCTGTTTTTCCAAAAGCTTTGCTGTATTCTGTATAGATTGCCTCCACCTGCATTCGATTGTCAAAATTATCCAAAATGCAGTTGGTGAACGTGGGAAGATTTGTCAAGGTTGACCTACCTGAACAGAACGCATGTCGTTCTAGCCTTGGACCAATGAATTGTTCAAGTTCCTTAAAAAGTATACTATAAATAATAGGACATATTAGGTAATATATCTTGGAGTATTTTTCGGAGTAATGCGTAATCTCAAATTTTCAAAGAATTAACTTCTCACGCCTTGTATGCACTGGTTGTATAATAGCTTTAAATTACATTCATTTCTGTCAGATTAGTGTAACTATTGGATTCCACATCGAGCTGTTAAAGTTTAAAACTTATCGTATACATGGATGCATAATTTTTATAAAACGGAAACCATATTTCATATTAGAAGCCATGTCAATTCCGAAACAACAAAACGTATTTATATTTGGAACGCTGACAAGCGTTTCAAAATTGGCGCATTATTGTTCGCACGCTGGCCCCTATGCGCCTGCCAGCTTGCCTGCCTGACGGGCTATATTAAATCGGGGATACTGTCCAACAGATCTGTTATTATACGCTCGAATATTATCATACATAGGTACCTTCATACATAGTGACGTATATGCTATGCTTCATTAGCATGAAATGTTTGGCTAAGCGAAAGGCACGCCAAAAATATAATTTCGCTCGCTTTCCAAGCGTAGAATCTTGATGAGAAATGCGTTCGTTATAGTTATAAAGGAATATATTACGTCGTAAAACTGCCTAGATGGCGTAAAGTTGCTGCTTTTAGCCATTACGTTTGGAAGATAAATTATTGCACGTCAAGACAGTATTCGTTGGTAATGACGAGGAACAGACAGTAAAACGGTTACAAAATGAATTTTTAGGAATTTGTAATACGATACAGTAAGTAATGCTAATGTTCGTCAGTCAGTCTGATGCAATAATACGTGGTAAAATTGATTAGTATACATTAATAATGAGACAAGGCGAGGAATGAATGTTTTTAAAATCTCGGAAGTAGAGAATATTTAGAATCTCGCCTAGATATTCATACAATCGTATATGCTTTGTGTGTAAGACATACGATTGTACGAGGATCTAGGCAAGATTCTGGCAGACATTCAACTAGATTTATTTAAAGGAAGAGCAAATTAATTTTATTAATGACGATGTATACAATTAGAAGGCATGAAATACGCATCTCTAGTATTGGAGAAGAACCCGAAAGCCAAATTAGAGAGGATGCGAAATTCAGTAATGTTTCCAGAAAAATAAAGCAACACCAGAAACGTTTCTTTTTAAAGATTTGCAAGTGGGTGAAGTAAAAAATTTACCACATAAAAGTTAAATTTTATTAGAAAATGCCTATTTAACGAGGAATTGTGTAATTATGGTCAAGAAAATTTCAGTCAAAGAAGAGTGGGGTTACTTCATCTGAGCTTTCACTAATTGTCAGAGTGTCACAATGAGATGAATTTGCAACTATTAAGTTTGAGGTAAAAGGAAAATTATGTATATGACCAGTAATGATAAACAAGAGTGTAATGTATTGTAAGATGAGTTTTTGGCGACAGTACTAATAATTATTTTGGGCAACTTTATTTATTTATTTGTTATAATAATAAAGACCAACAGGAAAGTTCCCACAATGGTCAAAAGAAAAATACATGCATACAGTTGAGAAACATGCTTTTAATAACTAATAATACAAAAAAAATCTAAAAGTAAGTAATTAATGTTACAAATTCGTATACGTTAAATTGAAAACTCCTACTCCTAGTCCTAGTCCTACTCCTACTCCTACTCCTATGGCTGAAAAGCAATTTCTTAAAAGGGCATTACAAATTTTGTAGAATATTTTGTAATTTCCGGGAAAAAAGTGTCGGACGTTGGCAGTTAAAAAAGTTACGTGATTATTGACATGCGTATAATTTAATATCGTATTTTAAGCACAAACAAATGGCGAAATCAATACTTACTTATATTAATTAATAAAAAACTCTCCCCTATGATGCGGACCTTATACGTGACACAGTATGTGGTGATCAAATAGGAAACGCTTAGTAATAGTGAATACAAAACAAAGAAGAACAGATAAAGGTATTTATTAGGAAATTATTAGCACATCTTAACTGACAAAAGAATATTCATCCTTTTACCACTATGGTTCCCGATATTTTTATGGAGGTAGAGCAATCGAGAGTCTTAAAACAGGAACATCCTTAAAATAAACGAGGGTTATCCCAACAACCCTTTTACGCGGGAAATGAATATTTTAAAGAAAATCTGGTCCGGCATTATATTTTCGGAGAGAAGGAAATTCCTTTTGTTACTGGAAAAATAATGTTTTGGAATATTTTATGAATCGTTTTCCTTCCATTTATATCGCGCAGATCCGCATTTAATATGCAGCGGGCGCGACTCACCCAGTTCGTTCTCGTTTTCTAAAGGAGGGAAAGCTTCGCCGCACCACACAGATTAACACTGCACGAGTTTACGATTGTTTGTGTATATTAAACCCCTTTTCGGTGGGTATTACGCGCGAGGCCAGATGAAAAGTTTTTCCGCGGGGGTGAATGCGCCGCGCGCCCATAAAAACTTACAGTTCACTTAATTAAGCGTCATAAAGGCGGCGAATATCTCATTTCGCGCGCCCTATTAATGTAAATTAACGTATTAACCACGAAGTATACTACTTCCTTTTCGGCGACGCAGTTAAAGACGATACTAAACTTAACCAGAGCTAATCGTAATAGTAACTTTGACTTGTCGTCACACTATACGCGTCAAGGAGGGTGTATCTAACATTTAACCTGTTAGTCACCCTTTTATTCAAGATCCAGGTGTATATTACTGTTCTTTTAAAGCAGATAGAACGGAACGAATGCTTTAACGTTATTGAAGCAGTTTCTATTGCGAATAATGCATATACGAGGTAGGCGCCATAAATTTTCGGCCTGACAGGCTTATACAGGTTCTAGCGTGTTCAAACTCCATTGTGTCATAGTTACACATGTGCGAGGCCTCATACTATAGATAGATAGATAATCATTTGTTTCCAAATATATATATATATATATATATATATATATATATATATATATATATATATATATATATATATACATATATATATACACAAAGCAGACAACACTTCTTCTAATTTACTTAAAGATAAATCCAAACCACCTAGAGGAGATCTGTATAACACAAGAATAATTAAGTTTAATTTATAGAGGTGTATAGTACAAATTTCAATATATAAATCGTCATTAAAATTTTCTATAAGTTCGATATCCTTATATAATAAATGATTTTTAATGGAAATGGACGCTTCACCATGTTTATAGATAGTTCTGCTATGATGTGCAGGAATACTGTAGTCTACGATTTTACAATTCCGTAGTTCAATAGCACTCATCCAGTGTTCAGAAAAACATAAAATGTCGATGTTGCGAAATATTTCAAGATTGTTCAATTTGTTCCTTAAGCACATGAATGTTTACATAAAATACTGAAATCTCGTTTCTATATTGAGATGCAGGAGTATTAAGTACTACGTTGCCACTTTGGATTGCTGAGCCTTCCAGAAAAACCTTTTAATAAACGTTCCATGTGGCCAACTTTCAGGATTTTTAAGATTTTCAATATCATTCAACGGAGCTCCAACCTTAAACGATGTGTATATATCGGGTTCTTTGATGACATCTTCTCACATACAACTTCATTAAAACCTTTGTTTTTTAAGAATTCTTTGACATCTCCTACAGTAGTATCTTTGCTCAATTTTGTAATATACAAAAAGGAAAACGGAATTATTGCTTTCCAGAATTGTATTTAATACCAATCCCAATTTCGGTTTCCCAATACCTCTACGTTATATATGGTCTATGGTGATTTATCTCCTTCATATTCCACTGTAAAAAAGTAGGCAAAATGTTTCCGTTTGGAGCAAGAATCCCTTGAAGATGATGAGCCAATTGCACAGATTGCCAATTGAACTGATAACACGTCAAAACATTTCAGTTATTGAAGAAATGGTATTAGCAGATCGCCGTTCGAATGTGAAGGGATTTGCTGCATATATTGGGGAACAATATTCGTGCGAAACGTCGATGAAAATTGACAAAATGTATACGATTATTGCACGACGATGTAACCGTCTATACTGCCGCCATTTCACAAGCTGCCATCCGCGAATGGGGCTTTCAAGAATTGGAACATCCACCGTACAGTCCAGACATGGACAAGTGATTAAAGAAAGACCTTAGGGGACGTCGTTTTAAGGACGATAGTGAGTTGTAAGCAACTGTAATACAACATTTTGAGGGAAAAACTTTAGATTATTTTTACAAGGGTGTAGAATTATTAATTGATCGTTGTAATAAATTTATTGACATTAGGGGAGATTATATTGAAAAATAAAAATTGCTATATTTTACCAAGTTTATTTTTTCTATATCAGGCCGAGAATTTATGGCGTCTACCTTGTACTCTTGTGTTATTTTCTAGTATTATTCCGTGATTTTAGACAAGATCTTCACGTTGTTGTTGGTTTTGGCAATCTTCACTCTGAAGTTAATGTTCTGCACATTTATCCGCATTTTCTACTTGCGGCATCTCGCGAGAGGCAATAACATAGATAGCTTTTAATGAGGCCACATGCTCAAATCACTTCCTGGAATTTCATCTGTACCGAAAACAAATGTAGACTGATATCATATCTTAAACGATAAGTTTGATGTTTTTGTGGAGCTGCTCATTAACGTGATTTTAGTTGATTAACAGAGACGTACGAACAAAAACAAAATCATGAATCAAGTGATGTACGACCTGCGCATTCTATGCTGATTCATTATTTTTTTCTAATTAAGCCCAAAATCATGTGTCAAAATTATAGTAGCAATGTGTTATTCACAACGGAGAGGTTTTCTGCACTTAAATCTAATCACAAATGTACATAAAACTGTATACGGAAGAAACCAGCTACACATACACAAGAAATGCAATTATACGCGACTTGTTAGGAATAACTTTCCACGCATAAGCTTTCACGTCGTCGACCGAAAGGGCGGCCAGATATATACGGAGCTTTTACGTACTAGAACCGAATTAAATGCGGAAATATGCTCGCGGAGGAAATAAATTCCGGGGCTCAGACGGACGCATGCTTTTTTCATACTGGAGTTAATCAAGTAGATTTATGTAGCCACGCCAAGTCCGTCTCTGGACGCATAATCCCCGTAAATGGCAATGATTTCCTCATACACAGAAGACAGTTTACGTGCGTTGAGAAATTGATTCTTTATTCAAATTGCTAGCGTTCGCTACGTTCAGTTATTTTAGTGCTTGTGCTCGTGATGTTATGGTACACTAAGGGAAATGTGACACGAACGACTTGTAAACGTTGAACTAGGGTCTGTAAATTTGATTGCTAGATCCATGTAATATATTCTCTCGTATGTAGAGAGTGTAAATTAAGTAGTTATCTTGAAAATATATAACAATTAAGTCTTGGAATTTTTTGTAATAATTTGCCTCAATGGGATTCGAAGAGTAATGAAGAGGAATAACAGATAATGGGTGTTGTCTAGTGATTGAGTCAGGAAGAGGACAAATGTTATTTATTTACTGATTTACGAAAAAAAATATTCTTTATAATATCTTGCCTTTTTCTCATACAACACCCCTCTATTAGAAGTTCCTTTCAGAACGCTGATAGCAATTTTGCGAAAGTTCCAGAAAGACCTTTAGAGGTAATGTTCGCTCTTTAGACACTCTTTAGACTGTATGGCCTCTACTATCAAAGACTATCATCACAATCCATTTATCAAAGGAAGTGCAAAGTCTAGCAAGTAAAATCTTTATAACAGCAATGACGAGTAGACGAGCTTTGTTGTTGTTTAAACCTTACAAATCATCTGAAAGAGAATGCATTTTTACAATGCTACAGAGGGGTAGTACAGCAAACACCGAGGTATCGGCATACTGTGCACCACACAAAATATTTGATTAATTCGGAACATATATTTCGGAAATTCGTGGATGTCCACTGATCGAATTATATGGGTCGGTGGTACGGTTGACAATCAATTATATTTTGTGTGGTACGCCTGTGTCCGTGCGTCTTAAGATGTTCACTCTGAGTATTCGGCAAATTTTGGAATAGAGAAAACTACGGACACCTTACTCTAAGTTCCTTATGGTCATGCGGTGTTCATTCATCATCATTTTCTCCGTAGGCAGACATAAGTTGGTGGCCTAAGGTTCTCTATCTCTTTCTAGCGCAGACTATTATCTTTGTTCCTTTTATTCTGCGCCTAGGGAGCCCCACTCAAACTACAGGTAGTCGAAACAAGTTCCTTATCCCTTGTATAGTTTCTGTTTTGTTAATTTTATACTGCCAATATCGATCCATCAAGGCTCTAATTCTCGTCGTCGGTGTTCTGCAGGCATCTGAGAATATCGGCCTCACCAAAGATCATTTTATGAAGCAGACCCACAGGCCACACTCTGTTAAATGCACGGATGAGGTCCATGAAGATCGCCTGCACTACGTTTCGTTACTACAGTGCGTTTCGAATGGCCTCAAGAATAGTTAAGTCATTAAGCCTAACTCAAAACGCCACGGTATTGTACGCCGAAACAGCGGCAGTGTAGGGTGTGTTGAAGAATTAGGTAAGCAAGAAGTTAATTATCGATCTACTGCTATCTCTTCAGACGGTCAAGCAGTCCTAAAAGTACTGGACTCCAGGCGAAGTCCAAATTGGTGTGGTGACCCTTGCCTGGGTACCAGGACACCAGGAAATGTTAAAGCAGACGAATTAGCCTGAGTAAGCTTATCAACTCTTGACAAAAACCCAAGACACTCTATAGGCACAGCATATCTGGTAGTCAAAGCGACTCCTAAACAATGGAAAAATAAGAAACCCCAAGACTGGTGGAAGAGTATCTCAGGTCAGAGAAAGGATAAGCAATTGCTGAATGGACGCTGGTTTAAGTTTACGCCAGACCTACTGAGCAGAAAAGGAGAGTCTGTTAGAATAATAGTAGGCCTGTTAAAAGGACATTGTATGCTCAAGAAACACATGAGTAATCTAGGCCTGACAGAGGAAACAGCATGTAGATTCTGCCAGGCGGAAGAAGAGACTGCCGTCCATGAGCTGTACGACAGTACAGCACTGGCGGAAATACGGCTCTCAGAAATGGGCTCGGAATATCCAACAGCCGAAACCTGCATAGAAGGTTCACTCACAAGGCTACTAAGTCTGATGGAAAAGGCAAAGCAAACGTAATTTATCTAATGATAGAGGAACTACAAAAGGGTCGCAGTGGGTCAGGTAAGAAACCACTCCGAATACCAATCGAATCTAATCTAAGGTATAGCATTTGCCTCCATAGGTTCGTCTCGGAGACGGCTGAGGATTACAGCTTCTGCGATTTTCGGGAGACAAGACAGAAAACTAATTGGTCCATAATTGAAGTCTAGCATCCTTCCCTTTTTGGGAAAGACAATAACGTCGGCGTACTTCCACGGAGCGAGATAATATGTGAGTCTCAGTATCGCATTTGTCCACAATTTGGAAAATCGTAGATAGAAGATTTTTTGGCATTATGTTAATAATGCAATCAATGCCCGAAGCTTTGCCATTTTTCGTCTTTTTTTATTATATTGGTATTTCCTCAATGCCAGCCTGGGTCAAGCGATTAGCATGTGAATTAAAAACTGTCTGTCAAAATATTACGATATATTTGCAGATAAAATAACAACTAGGTGTAAAAAAAGTGAACGCTCCTGACATAGGGTCCCCGTGGTATAGTGGTTAGCACATCCGTCTGGCTAGCGGGAAATGTCAGGTTCGATTCCTTACGGGGACGAGATTTTTTCAAGTGTTTAATTACGTCGAAAGTTCCAAGGAAATTACAGATTTTCATAACAATCATAATTCATCGACGGAAGTCAAGATATATGAACTTTAGCCCAGTGTTCAGCTTGCTCTTCCAATTTGGTTTTCCTAGAATAGACAGGCCCATTGCTTCCTACAACTGGTTGATTTCGTAGGTTTGAGGAATTGCGACGCAACGCTCTGCTCATCCTCCATAAGGAGTTGTCCTTCGTTGTAAAACGATGGCATCTTGTCGGACCATTTGTCCGTTCTAAACTTTTCCAGCGCTTCTTTGACTTCTTTGATTAGTCTAGTCGCGGTTGATTTGTGAGTGGAATGTAATGCTCTTTTGTGTGTTTTAATTGCGTCCCCCTTTCTGCGAACGAGCTCCTCGTAGCAAGTTAATGGCTATTTCATACAAGAGCATATATATGAACTAGCCGGTTGCATGACCGTATGAAGGTCTATTTATGATAAATACGATTTTTTTCGAAATGTTGTGGAATATGCTGCTATAACTTTTTCGCTCTACAGATCTAAACAAATCACATTGTAGCAGATGTAGAAGTTACATACATAATAGTAGCTTTAATAGCTATACTTAAATAATACAGATTACTGTTTCTGTGAACACTTGCCTAAACGCGTGCGATTTCATGTTGACAAGAATCTGCTACTAAAACCATCTTTTATAGCTGTTTATCGTTGAGCAATTAATATATGGATTAAGAATTATCTGATCAATGACAGTGTGGTTTCCCATTTCATACTGGTTTGAATCGGATTTAAGGTGACATTATAATTGCACGCTACACTATCGTCATCTTGCAGTAAATCTTATTGGATCAATACTTCTTTGACAAAATTGTGCCGTCCTTGGTACTCCTTACTTGTATTATGCAGCATTGTTTGGTTATGCCATGGTACCTTCCACATTCCTATTGCAGTAAAAATGGGACATATGCAAGGTATTGATTAAAATAGCATTATTTTGCGGTTTAATTTATTGTACGTACCCCATTTGGAACGTAGAAGCATTTTTTAACAGTAGTTTCAACATTCATGGCATTTAAAGAAATTTTAATTTGTTTAATTTTCCAGTTCGATGATGATCTGTATCTGCGCTAAGAACTGTTCATCTATTTGAAAGTAAACTTCGTGAAATGTTCTGGATGCTTTTCAATGCATTACATTTCCAGTGACTTTTCCAGGTTACTGCGGCATGTTTAAATTACTAATTGGTGCAAAGGTTACTAACGAAGGCCGTAATCAAGTTCTCAATCCAGAGCAAAAATTTTTGGTTCTTCTTGATATTTTAAAGGTCACTTGTCAGCTTCTCTAGACTGTAGGAGATGTGTAACGCTGATTATAAAAAAGTTGCATATATTGATTAATCGTATAATATTCCAGAAATAATCGTTTTGCAAGTGATCGTTTAACTTCTTCCGTTAATGTAACAGCAAAGTGTAGCGTCCACACGAAACGAAACGTAAAATTAATCTTATGCTAATATTCGCTTATCAATTGCAAAAGAATGCGTGGATTTCTATCATCTACCTCGCACTGCAATCTGTTTTCTACAATTGGTATTGTGATAAATACGCGAGGCACTGTGCCTGAGTTACGGTAGTCGTGTAAAAGTTAATCATTGTAAATCATAGAGGGGTTATTGTAGCAACGGTAGCGCTTTTATGTGTAGTATGGTCCGCTATATAAAATTAATTGCCGATAGAATCTGATCAGATGTGAATTAAGAATGCCAACAATAAACTTGTTATGTAATGGTGTGCTTTATGTGAGTTGAAACTTTAGACTAACTGCTTATTAAAGACATTATTAATGGTTGCGTTTATAATGAACACGAAAGGTGTGATAGAAGTTGAAAAATTTCTTGATTTAGTTTTGCAGAATTTTAGTATATTTTATTTATAAAAATACAAAATTAAATTATATATAATTAGATTCCGGTATCAGAACTGCTACTGCCACTTGATTCATCTGAGGTTCCACGAAAATAAAATCATCACAAAATAAACTTTTGTTTGATTGTATCTACTTACTCAAATAGGTTTCCCAAAGACGTAATAAACGTTGCCTTTTCTTCAAAATTATCAAATGTTATCACTATCTTCTTCGTTCGTTTCGTTTACTAGACAAAGAAGCATTTGTCTCCTTCTGGAATAAATATGCGGACTGTAAATTACCCAGTTGGACATCGATACGAAATGTAGTGCCATTTGCTCGTGAACATATAGAAACAAGAATGAAAACGGAATTGAAAAATAAAAAACTGTGGTTGTGTGTGGACGAAACAACAGATCGTCAAAAACATTCTGTGGTTAATGTAATGGTACGTACAATAGAACCACATCGACCGTCATCCTCCTTCTTACTTGCTACCAAAAGAGTAAAGAGGGTAGTTTTAAAATTCAATCCAACAGAAGCTGCAGCAATCAAGAAAAGCCAGTAAATATTTCAAGATAGTCAGGTTAAAAGAGATTTACAAACTATTCACAACAATTGCTTTGGACTAGCGGAGGGAATAGAAAAATTACAAAATGTTTCGATGTCGCTAGTGGATTCTGTTCAAATTGTGAATGATGTTCACGCACAGTTATGCGCTGTAGAAGGCGAAACAAATTGGTGTGTAATACGAAAATTTGAAAGTGTTTTAGAGAAAGGTTCCGATTTTCTTATATTAAGGTAAATTTGTAAAGGTGCGTGTGAAGATGAATTAAGTTGTTTCAAAGATTATTTTAAATATGCAAATATAACATCGCTAGATGTCGAACGGTCGTTTTCGGCATTAAAAAAACATTTATTCCGCACGTCGTACTCACTTGACTGACACAGCTGTGGAAACATATCTAATGATTCAAATATTTAACAGATGTTACCCAGTTTGTGATTTCACGGAAGACTTTTAAAACGGTAAATGTTTCAGTACGTTTTATAATTTATTCCTTACCTTCTATTTTATGTGTAAACTTTTATGCGCTCGCCACGCCGCTGGCTGTTACCGCATATTTGCCCAGGTTACTCATACGTCTAGAAATCCTAACCGCTTATATATATAGTGACCCTTTCTTTCATTCATGAGTCTTTTTCTTTTTTTTTCGGTGTTGTTTTGTTTATTGTTGTATTAGATATTAACTGTAGCAAATGATTTTTGTATATATTATTTTTCGTATAGTTTCTGTATATTGCACTTTTTTGATTATGTGTATATTTTGGTCCTGCAATTGGATTTTATTCTTGTAAATCTGTTGGGCAAATAAAGTTTATTATTATTTTTATTAAAGTTTATTGTTATATTAATTGCTAGATCTTCTTACCATTGCAAATTCAACAATGAAAGATGGAGACTATTTGCAAATATTTCGTATCTTACTAGCTGCGCCTGAACACCATTCCAATTAATAACATGATTACGTGAGGAGGAATTCAATTTACGGTTTTCACCCCGACCTAAAATAATTGTACGCATTGTTGCAGACATTACGGTTTGCAATTAACGTTAGAGCTAACTTATATGGACTGCAATGCATGTTTGTAGGCTTTCAGATCGGCTCGGAAATTACGTCCCGGCTACAATAATAAACGCGCAGCTTGCAAATTAAAACTCTTTAAAAGAGAGGCTCTAGTATTCTCGGCGTATTATTGCGAGTCGCGAAAGTAGGTCGGCAAATAGCAACTATTATTTCGCTGGGGATAAAGCGAATCCTCTTCCTTTAAGAAAACTGGTTGTAATAATAGTTTATTTTCGTGTAATACCCGTGTGCGGTTTTTCGTTTTCGCTTGATATTCTACCATGTTTTAGACGTTCTATTTGTTCCCTTTGATAGTAATATACTGCACCTAGCGTGAATAGTTGTGAAAATACTTTCTCGTTTTTAAAACAATTGTATGGTATTAAAGACTTCGATTGATAAGATATGTCTAAATATTAAAATGTGGACGCGTTGGTTCTATAAATGGATAAAACATAAACAATCTCGTAGTTGTAATAGTCGGTGATGTTCTAATATGGATTATACAGTGTGTCCACCTAGTGCGTGGATGGACGATAATTCCCTTCCTGAGCAATTTAGAGAAAAGATTTTCAAATAAAAAATATTCGGTGACAAATGCTGCATAACATAAAATTATATCCTAGTATACAGGGTGTTCAGTTTCCGCTGCGCACGATACAAGTTTAGTTTTTTAAATGGAACAACCTGTATATTATGACGATCTGCTCCTCTTCAATTCATGTTAACTTTCATCAATATTCCCTATACCTATCTAACTTAGTTTTCGAGATAACTGATATAGTTTCAGATTTTTGTGAAATGTTAGATCTTTAACGCCCGATATCTTAAACGCCTTACACACTAGGGTAATGATTCAAATTGTATTCGATTGAGTATTTCTTGGAGAATCAGGCAATACATCGAAAAGTTTTTCAACATGGCGGATGAGTCGGACGACAATATAAGTGGCTCTAAAGAAAAAGATAAAATTTGCGACTTTTGTGAGCCTAGTTTACGAAAAGGTAAAAAATGTGTTTTGTGCAGTGTATCTATCATTCACGCGTTCCAGTAAAGGCTGGGAAGGTGTCTAATCGGAAAAACTGGGTATGTAAAGCCTGTCATTCAGCGTCTAGTCCCTCCAGTCCAAATACTGAAGAACTAACTGTTATATAGAATACTGAAATAGAATCGGAAGAAAAGGATACTCTAATAAAAGCAAATCATGCATTAAAAAATGAGGCTAGCCTACTAAACAAAATCATTACACAGCTTGAGTACATTAACCTTTTGCAAAAACAAAAAATGGAACAATTAGAGAACTCCAACACAATACCAAATCCTATAGTCCAATCCACTAGCCCACAGATGGAGCAGTCATACAGTAAAGTTTTAAAGGATCTTCCTCAGAGAAATGTGCTGATTGTAAAACCAATACAAATTAAACAAACCTCAGAATTAACTGTTGAACACATTAAGCAATCAATTGATCCATCTAAGCTATCGGTTGAAATTAATAAAATGGTTCCTCGGCGCGACGGAAGTGTGGTAATAAATTGCAGCACCTCGAACAATTTAGAGACTTTGAAATCGAATCTTGTGAGTGCAATTGGTGGTAACTATAGTGCAACTATTCCAAAGAAAATAAACCCTAAAATTATTATCTATAACGTTAGTTCTGATATGCTAGTGGAGAGAGAAGAGGGGGGGGGGGGATTTTGTATTTCCAATATCTATTGGTAAGATCGTAAATAGACGTTGTCGATTATGGAATCTAGTTTTCAATTTGTTTTGCTGCCAAATATTTATGCCTAATCTGTAACGGAGGTTCCTGCGCTTCTACATGTAGGGCATCTATGGGAGTGGATTTCATTGCCCCAATACAGATGCGAAGTGCTTTATTCTGAACAATTTCCAGTTTTTTTCTTAATCTTCCAGTCGCTGAACCATACAATGTACTGTCATAATCCATTACCGGTCGAATACAGGCTCTATAGAAATCAGCACCCCACTTGACTTTACATAAAGCTCTTAAAGTGTTTATATATTTTTCGCACTTAATTATTGTATGCTGTATGTGTAGCTTCCACGTAATTTTTCTATCTATGACCGTTCCGAGATATTTGGTAGACATACGTACTGGGATCACTATGTTGTCCAAGAGAATATTCTGCGATGGGAGATTTCTTGAGCAAGAGAAATATATTACCGATGATTTGTCGGTCGATAATTCAAATCCATTAGACATCAACCACTCAAGTGCAAGTTTTATGGCTCTGTTTATATTTGTCTGTACATTTTCCAAATTTTTACCACAGGTAAAAATGCAAATGTCATCAGCGTATTAGATGGTATATCTGGTATTCTTTCTTGGTCATGCATTATTATTAATTTGAAAAAAGAAATAGAGTTAGAGTCGAGATACGCTTACTAATGCTGTTCCTCAACCTTAACAAGACTTAAACTCAAATAGTGTGAGCATTCAAGTGGTTGGATAACCTATTTTTAGTAAAATTTTACTCCTAATTCGTTTCGGTTCCAGTATGGAAGCTTAGTTAGTATTAATGCATACTATTCGAACAATTACTAAGACTTATTTTAAATTGTTTCTTTATAGCCAAAGATGCAGTCGAAAAGCAGGAACTAGATGATAATGTGTGTATAAATAATTTTTTCTGGATTTACGAATTTTTCGAACACAATCTGAACGGTGCAACAGATTAATTTCATCTGTCACATTGGACATCACCTCAAATGCATGGTAACTGGTGAAATTCCGTGTTACCTTTGTTCACCATAATTGCCGTAAAAACGTTCTTGATTGAAATAGAAATGATAGTATGAATGAGTTCTGAGATATTCACGAATATAACCATTTAATTTAATAGCTGGCATGGGATGAATTTAAAAGAAAATCACAAACCATTTTCTATACAAATTTGTAAATAGAGCATCATCTTCTTTTCCTGAAAATTTGTTATCCTCTACAATTTGAGCAGAAATAAATTAGTTATAATCTATACACATTTTAATGAAGATCAACATTTCGGCGAAAATGGATTTTAGGAAATTTAAGGTGCAAATGCAAGAAAGCTCTTATAAATACAAGGAATTTTATAATCTATGTAAAGGCAGGTTGAGATATTTTTTTAAATAATGCTGCCAACCCTAAAATCATAGATATAATTTCATTTGGACACTTGACTGCTAGATTTTTTAATGCTGTGATTTCCGCATAAACTCGGAGGCTTTCGGTGCAAATCGTTTCTAATTACTTTCTTTTAAAGCTTAAAAATTAGCTAAACAATAAGAGTAGTTAATTGCAATTCGTGCTACAATATCAGGCAGTGAACAGTAGAAAAATATCAGAAGCAGATATTAAATTTGATTTTATGAAATGTTTTCATTACCTTCTTATTAAATTTCAAAAATATGCAAAAAAGACCTAATGGCTTTACTTCTTGTGCAGAAAGCTGTCCTATATGTTTTTCTCACGCTCAGTTCAGTATAACTTCAATGTATTGATTAACTTCTTTTTCTGTCTCCTGGTGATTCTATTTTTAGAAGCAGACTAATTTATATGCATATACTTCCTATTTGTTGCTTAAAAAGATAATGAAGCTTATCCCATTTTTAGTATTCTAATCCAGGGAATTATATAAACTTCTTTAATCTACGTTACTAGCCCAAAAGACTTAAAGGTATACGATAAGATAAAATTATGGGTATAAAAAGATGTACGAGATGTATGAAAATCAGTCAACCGTTGCTATTGCAAGATGTTGAAGTTCGTCGTAGCTCTAGTTCTTGTTGTGTGCGCCGCTGGTAATTACATTTAAACCGTATTAGAAATTATATATCACTATAATTATGTTTTAATTTTGCTGCAACAGCTGTCCCAGCAGTCGACAGGATCGATCCTAGGGTCGATGTAAATGGTAACTGGAGAGTTGTAGGAGGCAGCAACGCCCCAGGTGGTGCCTTCCCTTCAATTGTTTCCGTTAGATCATCGGCTGGTGCTCACTTCTGCGGTGGCTCCATCTTAAACTCCGTCAACATCCTCACCGCTGCCCATTGCATTATTGGGTGAGCCACTTTCCTATAACATTCGAATTCAAAAATCGTAATTTTTTTATTATTGCAGTCGTACAACTGCCAACACTGGTGTCCTAGCTGGTACCAACACACTCAACTCTGGTGGTATCACTCGTGGCTCAACCAGACTCATCCTCCACGGAAGCTACAACCAAAATACCCTTGCCAATGATATTGCCGTCATCAGATTGAGCAGCGCTCTCGCCATGGGTGGCAACGTTGCCCAAGTCGCCTTGAACACCGCTAACACCGGCGCCGTTGCTGCCATCTTGGCTGGCTGGGGCAGGACCGCCACTAACAGTGGAATTCCAAACAATCTACAACAACTCAACACCCAAACCATTACTCACGCTCAATGCCAACAAAGCTGGGGCAGCCAAGTAACAACTCTGCAGATCTGCGCTTTCATTGCATCTGGACAAGGTGCCTGCAACGGTGACTCTGGTGGCCCATTGTACCAATCTAGCAACAGGGCTCAACTCGGTGTCGTCTCCTTCGGACGGGCTGGTGGATGCGCCATTGGCTTCCCTGATGTATACGCCAGAGTATCTTCCTACATCAGCTGGATCACCAGTGCCGTCAACTCGTAAATCACTTGAGGATTATGGTTCACTCTTACATGTTACATGTTACGTTCTTTTGCTAAGTAAAAAATATAATCAATTAATTAAATAAAACAAAGGATTAGGAACACATTAATGTCTTTTAATATACCTACCTGATACTTTGTATGATTACAAGGCATCCGTTCCACTTTGCAAATTTGGATAATCAGTTCCAGTCCTACAATATTTAAAATCACTTTTGAAGGTAACACAATAACAGAATTGATAAATAGTGTTAATGATCAATTACAAACAAATACTGCGCGGAAATACTTTTGATTGACAACTAAATAGTTTCCCATAAATATATAAATTATAGTGGTTTCTTTAAATTAAATCAGTTATTTGGAAAACTAAAATAGATAGTTATAAGGTAAGGGGAATATTTTATATTATAATTTAAGAGAAGCATTCAAACGTGACAATACACATGGTGTTCCAATTAAAAAACTAAACTTGTATTGTGCGCTGCAGAAACTGAACACCCTGTATACTTGAATATAATTTCGTGTTATGCAGCACTTGTCTCCGAATACTTCTTATTTGGAAACGTTTTCTCTAAACTGCTCAGAGATGGAATTATCTGACGGTTTATTACCCAAATAATTCTTAACATTTTGACATTCTTCTGTAAGAAATGATTTACCTTACTTGTTGACCTTATCTTCTGTATTTGGTATTTGTTAATACATAATTCACTTGATGCTTTCAATGCTGTTAATGCAATCTTTTCACAAGTACCTAGCACTCGATCCGGTTACATACATCTAGTGATTACGAAGACTCTAAATTCTACACTCTCTCTACAAAAACATAAAACTTAACTTTCTACTGTTCTATATAATACGAGGTGGGCGCCAAAAATTCTCGACCTGACAGGCTTATACAGGTTCGAGCGTATTCTAACTCCGCTGCGTCATAATTGCGAAGTCTACGCTATATATATTACGTCTGGAAGAGTAGTAGTTTTTAGTAGCCAGACAGTTGACGTGACTAGTGCATGAAAATGTCTCAGGTAACGAAAATTGAGTATCCCGCGGTCATTAACTTTTTTAACAAAAGAAGGACATACGTCTAATCACACTAAACAACGTTTGGACGGCGTTTATCGTGATTTATCTCCTTCATATTCCCCTATAAAAAAGTGGGCGAAATGTTTCCGTTTTGGCAAGAATCCCTTGAAGATGATGAGTGCCCCGGTCGGCCAATTGAACTGATAACGCCTCAAAACATTTCAATTATTGAAGAAATGGTATTAGCAGGTCGTCGTTTGAAAGTGGAGGAATTAGCAGAGACGTCTAACATTTCTGAAACAAGTGTTCGTCGAATTCTCCGTAACCACTTGGGTATAAATAAGATTAGTGCAAGATGCGTCGTTTCCATATGTTTAAAAACGAGCGCACACACGTCGCGACGTGTGCGCGCTCGTTTTTAAACATGTGGAGACGACCCGAAACCGATTTTGGAGTCCATTGACACAGGAGATGAAACAGTGGTTCTGTATTATGATCCTCTATCCAAAAAGGAATCGATGGACGTCGTTTTAAGGACGCTGTGAGTTGCAAGCAGCTCTAATACAACATTTTGAGGGAAAAACATTAGATAATTTTTTACAAGGGTATAAAATCATTAACTGATCGTTGTAATAAATGTATTGAAGTTAGAGGAGATTATGTTGAGAAATAAAGATTGTTATATTTTACCGAGTTTATTTTTTCTATATCAGGGAGAATTTATGGCACTTACCTCGTACTTATTGCTGATATTATGTTATCCTTATTACTATGTTGCATTTAAATATCTTAATCAAGCATTTTACGTATTGCCATCTATTATCTCTACGAGTATATTGCCAAAATTTTGAGTATTAAGGGACAATCGGATTTTGCGTTGTAATAGCAAAGTCGGAATCCATTCAAGCCTGGGAATTAAGTTTATCTTACTTAAGCAGGGATAAACGAGATAGTAATATACTACGATACTGCCTTCCTTATTGTATGCATTGTATGTATTCATTGACGTTATTTTTGGTGGTTTGTAGCAAGATAGGCTAAGTAGGCATTTTAGAAGATGATAAAGTCATTTCTATTTGCGCGTATATATCGTAAAGGTATTTAGGAAAGTGTATTTATTTCCATTTGAGATTATTGTTTGCTGACTTTTTACTTGCATTTCAAGTTTTGGGGGCGAATTAGTGTTGGGGGCCCTTTCACTTAATTTTTCCCGTTAGTTTGTTTTTGTACCCTTCTCTTATACATTATAGTAATATACATTTTATTTTTAAAGAAATATTAAAATTTACTAGCGTAAAATATAAACTATATTGCTTCAAATTAAATTTATTGAATGCATTCTGTGTTGGCACTCGTATTACTACTCACATACAGTATCTGAAATTCTAGATTAAAGATTGAAACCATGGAAATTACACAAAATTTGACATACGCTGCTATGGAAGCCGAATACACCTTTTGGTATACGCATTAGAACAAAATAAATTTTAATTTTGCTGTCGGTAGGTTTTGAGTTAGACGATTGTCAAAAGATTTAAATTTGCAAAAGTAATACAATTACGTTCGATTTATTAAATACTAATTCTCTTTTTGACATTAAAGAAACTTGTTTAATTTGGCTTCTAATATTTATTGGTAAAATTCATCTAGATCACACTAGTTTTTGAAGAGTCTCATTAAATACTAATATATAAGACTTTTCAAGGAAATGTGAAAAAGTTATTGTTAAATATCAATTGTTATTCGTTGAATGATTACTTCAGTTATTTCGCAAGTACTAATATTTGTTAATTTTGTTATAGTTTGTTGACTTGTTTCCCTCATGTTATACGTGTTCTCTGGAAATAAAGATATTATTATTATTATTACTATTCATATGTAAAGATTCTTCAGGCACACACTTGAATGTCGTAAATAATTTCTGTTCAATGAACTTAAAAGAATTTTTCCCTAACGTTAAGGCTTGGAAACCGCTAGTGCACTAATCTGTCAGATTCTCTGTTGGTAACATTGTTGCTGCTAGTTGCGAAAACAAAATTTGTGAAAAAAAATTTGGATCGTTTGGACTTGTGGAGAGAGTAACTTTGTTACTAACAGAGAAGCACTCGGGTAAACGAAAAAAAAATTGTGACATTTCGTGAAGTGCATATAAGTAATGTGCCTAGTAATCAACATTCCCCACCACCTCTCGAGCAGCGCATGGGCTGTTTAACGCGTTGCGCCTGAGCGCTTCGGTATTTGCACATATAAATGATTCCTCAAGCTTACCATGATGTATTAAAAATACACATGAAAAGGTGCCTAGTAACAATAATCAAAATTATGGCTAACACAGCTCATGGGATTGGTAGAATCACTCCGGGCAAAAGTAATGTGAGCAGAAAGAAAAGCACTAACCAATGGACATGTTTCTGCCTACTTGGTGTCATCAGCTGCTCGAGAGGTGGTGGGCATCTGTATTCCGGTTTCTGACGCTACTTTCTAGGACGGTATGACTATATCTCTTGGCACTAGGTGGCGCCAGGAAATATCTCAGTGCTGTTTTTGGAGATTAGTGGCATAAACTGAGAGGTGAACGCAATGTAGGCAGCGGAAAATAGCGCTCGAAACCTCGCTGATGACGTCGGGTAGACAGAAAAATGTCCGTCGGTTGCTGCTTTTTTTCTCTGCACACATTGTTTTTGCCGAGACTTGACCGGAGTTTGACCAAATGTAATCAAATTAATTGACCACCCTTCACTCCATATTTATCACTGTCTGGATTTAAATTAAGTATTTAGTACTCCCACTCCGAAGGTCGGAGGCTCAAGGGGAAATAGGAGCTTTGAAGGAAGAACTAATATCCGCGAGGGGGAATTTCACATTAACCGAGTGGCCATACTGAATACACTGTACGAGCGCGAATGACAGCTGCGCTCGATGATGTAAATATACACCACTACAGTATTCTTAAAAATTGCCATTTTTAGGAATAAGCTCGCTTCACTTTATTTTATGAACGAGTCACTAGTCACTATTTTTATTATGCCAATTTTTTTAAAATATGTTTATTTGTTCGTGAGCCATCTACTGATCAGGTATTTTATTATTATCATTACAATCAGAATAAGATTATTTGCTTGTAGTCTTTTACATATTTTTTCTTAATCATGAGCATTTCTTTAAATGTATGCCGTATTTTCGGACAGATGGAGTACTTCCTACCAGCTATCCTATTTTTGGTCATTTATAATTGCTATGTCATAACAATTTAAAACTTAATGCCTCTTAAGTGAAGGGAAAATTAAATAAGAAATGCATGCTCTTGTCTCCACTGTTGGAAGGGAGGAAACCAGCGCATATAATTAATCTCAGCGGTTGCGTTTTTTGTTTCATTTATCGTCTCATCCGAGAGTTTTAAGAAGTAAAATCGTCCTCCGTATCGCTTCAACTAAATAATAATCTGTCTTCTTAATTATCAGGCAGTTTGTGTTCCGCCATTATCAGGAATTCGATGATATACTGGACGAGCTGGAACTAGAGAGGGTACCTATTAGATGGCGTAGGGAGTGAAAGGAGGAGGACGAAGGGTAGCGAGTGGAATAAGAACAGAAGGTGATGTTGGAAGTTTCACCAAGTAATTTAGAAGTTGAGAGTGTGGGGATGATTTTCCCGTGCAGTGAACTAAAAAGAACTCTAGAGGCTATATGTTGCGGAGAAATCAGAACGAAGCGACCGAAAATTTAAATTAGAACCTTAACTAAAACTGCTTAGGAAGAAAGTTTTTCAAGTCCTTTTGTATTTCTTAGATTTTAGCCAGTTATGGTTATTTATCTTTTTATCGGACTGCTAAATGTGCTCATTGACAGATGCTTAATTGGGTCATCCATATGTGCAGATAGACCATCGTGCATGAAAAGGTTATTTTATAATTACTAGGAGTTCACAAAATTGGTGTAAGAAAATGATAAAGAATTTGGAAATAATGTTTATTCGTAACTGCACACTCAATGCAATGATAAGAGAACTCTGCTGCTAACAGTGGCACGTTAAGAGCCGTGCGATGATGGCAGTTTCCCTGGTGGGTCCAATAAAATCTCAAATCACCGTTACACTTTACTACGATAAGGCCATGGAATCAACAACAACTATGTACATTATCTGAGGTGACATGTGCGATACTATCCGATTAACTTGCTGTGACCTAACGCGTCCAAACAAACTCTCCACTGCGGAGTGAGAGGTAATTGCTATGAGTTGTTGTTGTCTTATTTGTCGGATAGGCAAAAGTACGTCGAAACAGAGACGCATAAATCAGGGACGATGGTGCAGCATGGGGTATTATATTCAGTAATTGATCTGCACTTATTCACCTCTTATTTGAAAAATTATAAAACAAAATGTAAAATAATTAATTAATTACGTCTTATATCAAAAAATTTCACTCATTAAGTGTTTTCTTCTCGTAACTATCTTAATGTGAGAGAACTAGAGCACAGGGCAATGGCGACGATGTTAACGAGGTAAATATAATAAACAATATAAAAGCAAAGGCGATGCTGCAGCGCCCGTCTATGTTCTATGAGTCAGCAGTACTCAATTTTAACGCATTTACTTTCCGTTTTCAAGCAGAAACTAGTTGTAAAGTTCGTTAAGTATAAAATAAACTAAACAGACATGCAAATGTTAATCAAGTACATTTCCTCTGACAGATTAATTATGTTGTTGATGTGAATGTTTTTTCGGTATTCAGTCCTAGTGTACATGGTGTGTTTAACCCTTTGTGTTCGAGAATATAAAAAATACTGTAGTGGTGTATATTTACATCGTCGAGCCCAGCTGTCATTCGCGCTTGCACAGTGTATTCAGCCACTCGGTCAATGTGAAATTCCCCCTGGCGGATATTAGTTCTTTTTACAAAGCTCCTGTTTCCCTCCGAGCCTCCGACCTTCGGAGTGGGGGTACTAAATACTGCATTTTAGTCCAGACAATGACAAATGTGGGGTGAAGGGACGTTAATTACTTTAATTACATTTCATCAAGCTTTCATCGAGGTAACTCGTATTTTGACGGTGTTCCAAGTTTCAAAGTGTGTAATATTCAAATCATAGTGAAATTTCAAGGTAGAAGTGAAGGTTGGAGTTTGGAAATTGGCAAATCCCCGCGAATCCCATATTAACATAAAATTTATATAACATCGTTTTAGAAAGGCATTTTTCAGTTTTAATTTTTGTTAATTTCCATTTACTGATAGAAATTCGTTTAAAATTGTCGAAAGAGTGTGTAAGAACACTTCCGAACCCCCAGTTCATCTAATTATTTAACTAATTTACGAAAATTTAACTTTTAAACAATTTCCCTGTTTTAAAACATTTCAATACTTTTACGAGGTATTCTTAATAGGAATGCACCTACTGTAATCAAATTATGTTACACAAACTTTTTAATGAGAGGTGTCAGCTGAATTTTGTATTCATGAAAAAAGTAAAAGTTTAGTAGTAAGTTAATAAAAAATTCAAGAAGAACAAAGTTTTATTAATTTTTACAACTTATCGAATCACTTCATGAAAATAACCAAAATTAATGCTAATATGGCTCATGGTATTGGTGGAATCACTCCCGGCAAAAACAATGTGAGCAGAGAAAAGAAAGCAGTAACCAACGGACATGTTTCTGTCATCAGCGTGGTTTCGACCGCTATTTTCCGCTGCCTACATTACGTTCACGTCAGTTTATGCCATTAATCGCCAAAAACTGCACCCGAATATTTCTTGGCGCCACCTAGTGCCAAGAGATATAGTCATGTCGTCCTAGAAAGTAGCAACAGAAACTGGAATACAGATGCCCACCATCTCTCGAGCAGCTGATGACGCCAAGTAGGCAGAAACATGCCCGTTGGTTAGTGATTTTCTCTCTGCTCACATTATTTTTGCCCGGAGTGATTCTACCAATCCGATGAGCGTTAGCCATAATTTTGGTTATTGTCACTAGGCACTTTTTCATGTGTATTTCTAATACATCATGGTAAGCCCGAAGAATCATTTATATATGCAAATACCGTAGCGCTCAGGCGCAACGCGTTAAACAGCTCATGATCTTCGGTTACCATACCATAGAGTGCAAGCCACACAGAGGAATGCACATTTTTGGGGCATAAAAGTGTGTAATAACGCACAAGGTTTAAAGAAGTAACTGTGGAAACATATGCAATGATGCAAGTTTACAGTAGTTCACATCCTGATGCCTCTAATTTGTTGAATAATTAACAAGTAAGTTTATTTATGAATTTTTCGTATTCTTATATTAACCCGTAATACCGACGCCTATGCGAGTCCGCAAGTTTAGGTTACGCTAGTAATTATTGTTGCCGACTACGATAGGAAACTGTTTTTAGACTACAAGCACACAGCATTGTACTTGTAGTTGCATTACTTTGCGATAGAAGACATTTGGAAAACGTTCGGCTTGAAAGTCCCATCAGTACACAATGGATTAAGGGAAAATATTATTTCAAATGAAAACGACAAGTTTGCTTCTGCAAATAGTGTATTTTTTAGGGAGTCAGCATAAATTTGTAAATGGAATCAGTTATATTTGTTTAGAATTTTATCAACCGTATTATCTAGCTAAGGATTATCATAAAACTTATGGGATCAAAATAGTGTATTGTTGTAAGATAAGTAAAAACAATCCTTCTTACTATCGATACTCTTTCTGTTTATTGGATGCTTTAAGCACTGATAACAATTGGGATTATTTATTGCGTCTCCGACGGTAACGCTTTAGGGCTGCTGTTTCTAGTCGTATGAACAGACACTCGTCTAGGTTTAAATTTGTTGGAAATTTATTAACCGTTTCGAATGAGCGGGTCAAAGTAGCGACTTAATTATTCACTCGCATTGTCCCTTTTAGCAAGTCAGTTTCCGAAAGATGTTCCTCGAGATTATTAAATTATCTTTCACGAGAGGATATTAATTATTCCTTTAAATTCAGAAATTCTTCGCCTGATACTTCTCGCCGGTCCGTTGAAATGACGTACCCAGAAGCAAGGCTGAATTGTTTGCTATCAAGTACGAAGGAAATGGCGGTGGTGGGAGGGTGGAAAAGGAAGGAGCCCGATGCGACGCGAAATTCCTATCCGCTACAATTTTAGTCATCTGCAATAAAAGCAATTTTCCGCATACTACCTGCGTCCGCTTTCCGATTCCCTTTTCATTCTTTTTGGTTTCTTTGAAGTTTCCACTTCGTGTACAATTAAAGCAAGCCAGAAGTGCTCTGGAGCTTGACATATTACTGGTTTGAATTAATTATCTCTGAAATTCTTTTTTGTACTTTTTATTTTACTTTCTCGTATTGATAAATGTAAGTCTGTCGCAGTTATTGGCAGTGAACGGAAGCCGGTTTTAATCAAGTGAAGTATTAAAAAAATGTATGAATACATCAAGCGTAGCCATTATATTATTACTATTATATTAATCAAAACTGAACCTTTATATAATTATAATTTGTGATTGTGTTTCTGAAAATTTATTTACATTTATAAAGTCAAAAAAGGTTATAGTGCAAGAAGTAGTGAAACATAAATCTGTAATATTCCATTTTCTTCTAAATTTTTTTCATATTCGTAGCATAATTGTTATATTTATGTAAGTTACTTATGTGTAATTATTTGTATTATAATTATGTTGTATGCTGTATATTATAGCGAAGAATGTAAGGGTGTCGATGAAGAAAACCATTCTTCTAAAGGGGATCCATGTAAGAAAAAGGTCTATCGTATAACCATGGATACGAGCATTTATTTTACAAACTTATACGAGGGACCAGTGATAAACAATCAGCCTTAGACAACGCGCATGCCTTTTAGATGGTATTTCCTTGAAAATTGGTAATAAAAATTTAGACAATTGCACACCGTTTGTGAAAATCTCTAAGCATGTAGATGTGGTCCAATACGGTGGATATATTGAAAAGTGGTTGACCTTCCTAGTGCCGTTGTAGAGAATAGATGCTAAATTTATGAACGATAGAATTTACGTCAAAGCTGGATATTTTGTTGGAAGACGGGCTTCAGTACTCGCTCCTGAGATTATTACACCTTTCGATATTTTAAAAGATCAAGGAATTTGGGTAAAACATATAGCAGAACCCTCAAAGGTCTCCCATTAACGCCAACGTGTAGTTCACCTTGTATTGCGGTATTATCAAATACTGACGAACACATTAGTTCAAAAAGATTTTACGTCTAGCACGCCTTGTCCTATTCCTACTCTAATAGATATTTACAAGTACCTACATTTACCGCCTATATACTCTTAAACTGAAACATGCGAAAAATTTGAAACAGAAATGGTTCTTGACTGTAACACAAAATGTAAACATGTGTTCATTTTACTCCAATAAATCCATCAAAATCGAGTGGCTAAGTGGTCCTTTTTCTCTGTTTAGCAAATTTGCATTATTTTTCACATAAATGGTTTCGTAAGCGTCTAGTTCTCGCGATGAAGTTACGTTCGTAATTAATTTGAAGCTTTCTAATTTAATAATATGTCCGGTTTTGTTAATGTGTTTTGCTACACTTGACGATTCGATGTGTCCATAGTGGTAATGGACTATTCGCTCTTTGAATCTGGTACCTATCGCCCGTTTTCAAGTAAATCAACAATTTGTATACGTATAATAAATAAGAAAATCAAAAGTGTAAAACGTCAAGAAGTAAACTGTACCATTTTCTCTAAATTTCCTGATATCTTGCAAGTATTAGTGCCTCAATCGAATAGTATCATCCCGTTCGAGGAGTATACTTTTCCATCCTATAAATTCAAATCTAATATCGTGTTACAATCTATGTAAAGTTGATCGTCTGCGTCAAGGAGATCATCACAATTGACAGCATCAAGAATTGTATTTAAAGTAGATATTCTGTACAAAAAATTATGCATTTTATGTTGAAAAGTACCTGTCTGTACTCATCAAGACTAGTCGTAACCTTTTGAGGAGTAAATCGGGTGCGACGTTGTTTCAATAGTTGTCTCGTGGAACCGTGTTCGTAGTGGTGAAAAAATGTGTTTATATTTGGAGAAAGATCGTTCGACATCTACCGATGTAAGAGATGTATGATTAAAATAATCTTTGAACTCAATTAATGGATTAGTCGAAGTACCATTATAAATTGTGTTGTAATGTGATAAAATTGGAATCTTTCTCTAACACACTCTCCAACTTGTTTAAAACGCGAATATTTTTTGCGTCATCTATAGTGCGTAGTACTCTGTCAACTACTTGCAGTGACCTCACTAACGACAACGCTCTATTTTGTAATTGCTCCAGTGCGTCATGTAAGCATTTATAGTAGCTGTATGAATACTTTGTAAATCTGTTTCAACAGAAGTATCTTGAAATTTTGACTGGCTCTCCTTAATAGCAGCAGCTTCGGCAGGATTGAATTGTAGAATAACAGCTTTTACTTTTTTTAAATGTTCAGCATAATAAAAACCTGCCTGCAACCAGGTTCCCCAACGTGTAAGAATCGGCTGTGGTGGTTCACGAATACCGGGACACTGTGCGTGAAATGTTCGAAGACGTTTTGGAGATTTGTACTTGATCTTAATGCATCTACCTCGGGGTAACATTATCTAATAGTTTGTGCCACAAGATGTAAAGCATGCACTTTACATGTTACATGTAAACAGTCGCAACCGTGTTCAAGAAGAGAACGGCCTACCGCACACATTGTCGCTGCACCATCGCTCATAAACATCAACACTTGACGTGTTGAGACTTGGAAGTTTTTTAACGTAGTAAGTATCACAGTCGTAATTGCTGCACTAGTACACCCTTGTAATCTTTTGATAGCTAGTAACAGTGGAAATGTCGGAATTTTTTTTACAATCTGTCTCGTCAACACCCAACTAAGGCAACTGATTTTTTAATGTAGATATTATTTTATTTTCCACCTCTTTGCGTACAAGTAAAACATGCTTACGTGCTGTTGCCGTAGTTGGCAACTTCAACTCCGGGTTGTATTTGTTGCAAAAGTTCTTAAACGATTTCTTATCCAGTATGTTAAGTGACAAATTACATGTCATCATCATGAGAGGTAAATCGAAAATAAAGTCATTTCTATTTGACGCGCCGTTTTTTCTATTTCTGTGTTTTGCACTATTTACATGCTTCCTACACATCAAAGTTTTCTCGCACACTTTACAAACTATTTTAGCACCGTCGTACAACAAATCTGGAAACTCACAGATAAAGTTTTTTACTTTATCAGCAAAGGGTCGTTGTTTAGCCTTGCACACACTGGACATTTTTAATTAAAAATTTTCTTGAATAACTAGTATTCCGCGCGCCTGATTTAATTCACACGCACACGCCGCGCTAGTGATGATGAATGTGTACGAATTTGAACTGCTTTACCACCCGGCAGATGTTTACACATCACATCAGACAGGCGCGCGCCGAGTTCCGTTGGCTGCTCGAGCTGTTACGGCTATGCTGGGACGACACGATTATCTTACCTTAATTATTATTATTAATATTATTCGTTATAATTACTGCAATATTTTCGAAATCAATATAATTGATTCTTTCACAAAATATTTTAAAACTAAGATTCTTTTTTCGGTTCGCACAACGGCCATTGTGGTACGTTTAAGTGCGCGATGATACCGGAGGGCACGTAATATATTAGATAACGTGTTGAATGTGCGCCTGGAAGTCGCAATAAGTTTTCCTACGAGTGGATGTAACGGGGCAGGAGGGCAACACTTACATTGTGTGAGTTACGAGCGTTCTATATTGCTTCGATATACCATTTACAATTTTTATATTTGCATATTTTCACCGGTATGTACCAACAGCGTACGAAATGGAAAAAAGAGAAGAAATGAAAGAAACACAGTGGAATGCAGAATATATTCTGGAAAATTCACATTGATGCATGGCGCCGGTCCAACACTTCACTACGGAATTCGACTGTGTTAACGTACAATATCTACGATAGGGCAGTTTTGTAATTCAATTAGTGATGAAGTACGCTTAGTCGGAATTCCGTTCGCGTTACAAGTTGGAATAGTTTTATGTATGGAGATGGAGAGATAAAGCGGGAACGTTGTTAATGGCAACGCTGCATTTCTTATGCATTTGAACATTTACCATTGCAAATTAATGGAATGGCTTGAGCCAGGGAAAGCGAAGGACATCTCCAACTGATATGTCGTAATGCTAGAATTAATGTATATACAGTTGTGTGCAGAAATAAGTAATCACTATGTATTTTTAAAAGATTTTATTTTAACACAAGTTATAAAAAAAATAGTCAACTTTTTTTTTTCCTTATGCATTTAATTTCTTATTATATCCAGAAAAGTTACCTATTTTTACAAGGATAATTAATGGTTTGTGTATCCACCTTTTGCTAGGATAACACTATCCACTCTTTTCGACGCACTGTTAATTAAATTGTGAGTAAACTCAAATGGGATATTATTCCACTGCTCCTGTAAAATATTGTATAACTCACATGCAAAAAGTGCGTAGTAACAATAAGCAAAAGTTTATGCTAATATAGCTCATGGTATTGGTGGAAACGCAGTTTACCTCCCAGTTTATGCAACTAATTTCCAAAAACAGCACTGAAATCAGGGATGTTATAATTCCCACTATAGTGGGAGATTTTCCTGTTCAGATACATTGTATTATGTTGTATAATTTGAATATCGCGCCACACTCGAGCATAAGCAAGGGCGCCAAACACCAGAATGACGAGAAAAAAAAAGAACCATAATATGTATCATGTGCTCATGGCGACGACAAGAGAAGAAATAAAGTGTTTTTTTATCTGTTGAAGTTCTAGTTTATGTTCAAAGTGTAAGTTATCTATCACGTTAAAAGCTACAAATAAACATGGTCCTTCGAGGTGGATGCAGTCAAGCTGCATAAAGCAAGTAATTAACGACAAACCTAACCTAAAAGAATCACGAAGTTACGAAGCGTCACTACGACAACCAAAAAACGAGTACCAGTCCACAAGGGGCTTAAACCACAACGCAAATACAAACGGGCAACTGTAAGTACCTTTTCTTTATTCCTTACCTACATTACTGCATTATTTATTGACTCTATTTGTCGATGAATCGGGTGAATACCACTATGGCCGATTTACCAACGCTAATAAAAAACCGCGGTGTTCTTAGAGCCCAGTTAACTAGCTTCACTAGATTTATAAAGGCGTTAAACAATCCTAATAATATAGAAAAAACAAACATAAGGAAAAGATTAGCTAAAATCGAAACTATAATAGATCATTTTGAAGAAATTCAAAACAAAATAAGTATAGTAGACCTTGACGAAGAAAAAAACATACAAGAACGCGAAAAGTTTGAAAATGACTATTATGAAATAATTGCTATAGCAACAAATTTAATAGAAAATGATATAGATGAAAACAATAGCGATAATAGCATTCGTTCGGGTTCCGTGTCCCACATGTCTCAGCGAGGTGCGGCGGTTAATGTTAAATTGCCCAAAATTGAATTGCCACAGTTTGATGGAAATTATACAGCGTGGCAGCAATTTTGTGATAGCTTTGTTGCAATGATTCATAACAATGAGCCTTTGTCTAACGTACAAAAATTATGTTATCTCAAGGGTCAATTGCGCGGGGAACCTGCGAACATGTTAGCTTCTTTAAAAACCATTGATTCAAATTATGATATCGCATTTAATTCTTTGTGTAAACGATACAACAAAAAAAGAAGAATCATTGACAAACACGTGCGCGAAATTTTAAATTTAGAGGCGATCGCAATATATACGAGGGGTGCTCATATAAAATTGAGAAAATTTATTAATGATTTAGAAAATAATATGCAATGCTTGGAATCGTTGGGTCAACCGGTAGATAGTTGGGACGCGATATTAATGCCGATCATTTTAAGTAAATTAGACGAAAAATTAACTCAAGATTGGGAAGGTAAAATGAATTCAAGGGAAGATGACGAAATGCCAAAGTTAAAGGAATTAATAAATTTTTTGAACATCAAACAAAATACCCTCGAAAACATGGCTTCAATGCGAACGAATTGGGATACAAACAGTAGAAAAACGAGTACAAACAAAGAACATTTCAAACATAAAGAAACCACAAAATCATTAGCCAGTGTGAACACAAAATGCGTTTTCTGTGATGAATCACATTATATATTAAATTGCGATGTTTTCTTGGCACTAGAAGCGGCCACGCGAACCGAGAGAGTGAAAAGGCTTAGACTGTGCTTAAATTGCCTAAAAAAGGGGCACTATGTAACAGATTGTAAATCTTCAATGTGCAAAATTTGCGGAAAGAAACATCATACACTATTGCACATCAATACATCGAAACGCGGTAACGAAAATACGGTTGCACAGGAAGAAAAGGAAGGTTCTACTACGTTAACAGCGTTGTTTTCAGGTGCAACGCGAGAAGTGCTTTTATCAACAGCTCATATTGACGTTCTAGATGCAAAGGGAAAAGCACATAGATTACGAGCGCTTTTGGATTCGGGCTCACAATCCAGTTTCATCACCTCACGCGCTTGCAAACAATTAAATTTGCAATGTAAATATACAAATCTAACGATAACAGGCTTGAATCAAGAAGTTTCATCAATAAAACAAGAAACAGAAATCGATATTAGATCTAGATTTTGTAACTATGGGACGAAAATCAAATGTTTTGTTTTAGAAAATATAGCGGGTGATATACCTACAAACAAGTTAAGTATTCAGATTTTAAACATACCTGCGAATATTAGATTGGCGGATGAAGAATTTCACAAACCAAAGGAAATAGATATTCTGATCGGAGCGGAACTTTTTTGGGACTTATTGTGTATAGGACAAATCAGAGAACCAAATGGTGCGTTATATCAGAAGACGAAACTAGGATGGATAATTTCTGGTACTCTTCAAATGTCTAATGTAGAAAACAAGAAGGTTTGTTTGTTTTCTCGAGAACTACACGACACCATGCAAAGATTTTGGGAATTGGAGGAAGTAGCTACTAAAGGACGACATCTTAGCGCAGATGAGAAAGCTTGCGAAACTTTATTCCAAGACACAACGAGACGTCATCACGACGGGAAATTCATTGTGAAATTACCTCTGATGGAAAATTTGAGCGAATTAGGCGATTCATACGAAGAAGCAAGGAAACGTTTTCTCTCTCTTGAACAAAGGTTTACGCGCGACGTTGAATTTAAAGGGGCATATTCAAATGTAATCAACGACTACATTGATCAGAACCACATGTCTGAAATGACTACCGAGGCAAAGAGCGGGTTTTATTTACCCCATCATGCGGTCATTAAAAGCTCGAGCGAAACCACCAAATTACGTATAGTATTCGACGGGTCTTGCAAACTCCAACATGGAATATCAATCAACGAGGTGCAACACGTAGGACCCACTATACAAGATGATCTCTTTGCAATATTGGTCAGGTTTAGAACATACAAATATGTGGTTACGGCCGACATAGCTCAAATGTACCGACAGGTATGGATAGATGTAGATCAAAGAAAATACCAACGCGTTTTGTGGCGTGAAAACCCCAATGATGAATTGAAATCGTACACTTTAAACACAGTTACGTTTGGAATGACAGCAGCTCCATTTTTGGCAATCCGGTGCCTGTTTGAAATAGCTAATATAAACGAACAAAGATATCCTACAGAAGCACAGATTATTCGACGCGATTTTTACGTCGATGACCTTCTGACTGGAAGTGACACGATTGCAGATTTAGAAACTATTAAAATAAACATTGCAAACATATTAAGCCAAGCAGGATTCAACTTAAGAAAGTGGAAGGACAATTACATGAGTTCACCGACACCCGCGGATTTGTTGGTCCAAATCCCAGAGGGTAGTAAGATCCTCGGCTTACATTGGAATAACGAAAATGACACATTTTCATTTCGTATTAATATTCAGCGAAAGGAAGCTACGAAAAGGTCCATATTATCAACTACAGCACAATTGTTCGATCCAATGGGATTGATTGCACCAGTTATTGTAACGGCAAAGTTATTAATACAGGAACTTTGGCAGCTCAAATTTAGTTGGGATGAGAGCGTACCAAGTAGTTTGTACAACACGTGGACAAAATGGATACGAGAGTTGGAAACCTTAAAGGAAATTGAAATCCCAAGGCTAGTTTTGGCTTCTGAAACGAACGAAGTTCAAATGCACGGTTTTTGCGACGCCAGCGAGAAGGCGTATGGCGCATGTGTATATTTACGATCAAGGGACAGACAGAACGATTATACGGTCAAACTTCTAGCCGCTAAATCGAGAGTGGCTCCTTTAAAAAAGGTTACATTGCCGAGATTAGAGCTTCTTGGAGCTGTTCTCTTGGCGCAATTAATGTCAAATCTACGACAGCAACTTCCTTTAAATATATCATCCATAATTTACTGGTCAGACTCGCAAATAGCTTTGAGCTGGATAAGGGCATCACCAGCTAAATGGAAGACCTTTGTAGCCAACAGAGTCACATTAATTCAGGAGTTGACTGACATGTCAGACTGGCATCATGTCAAATCGAAAGATAACCCAGCAGATATACTCTCCAGGGGTTGTTATTCATCTCAGTTGAGGGATCACGAACTGTGGTGGAACGGACCAACATTCTTAACCAATAATTTCGATTACCAAGACACACCACTTTCGGATGTTACGGCACCAGAGGAAACGAGGGTGAGAGCACTGCTAACCATACAACGCCCAGAATTTCCATTCGAAACCTTTTCAAGTTTAAATAACTTAGTTAGAACGTTTGCGTGGTGTTTGCGATTCAAAGAAAATGCGACAAATAGTGTACGGAAACGTTACGGGGATTTATCATTAGATGAATTAAACAGAGCTCTAACTAGAATCATAAGATTATCACAAATGCAAGCCTTTCCACAGGAACATGAAATCCTCAAGAGAGGTAAACAAATTGACAATAAAAGCAAAATTTTGGGATTGAATCCATTTCTTGACAAAAATGAATTGATACGCGTAGGCGGGCGTTTGAGTAAGTCAAATCTTAAATTTGATGAGCAGCATCCTATTTTATTGCCAAGGGATGCAAAATTAACCAAACTCGTATTTGAGAACAAACATAAAGAACTGTTACATGCGGGACCAATGCTATTACTAAGCACGATTAGGCAAAAATATTGGCCAATATCAGGCATGAACACTGCAAAGAAAACGGTTCATAGATGCATACGGTGTTTCCGTTTTAATCCAAAGGTACATAACGCTTTAATGGGGGATCTACCGACTGAAAGAACAGCAGTCATGTCTCCATTTCACACAGTCGGGTTGGATTACGGGGGTCCTGTGGTCATTAAAGAAAGAGCAGGCAGGTGCAATAAAACCAGTAAAGCGTATATATGTCTGTTCATTTGCTTTGCTACCAAAGCTATACATTTAGAAGCGGTATCATCATTGACAACCAATGCATTTCTCGCAGCGCTTCGTAGGTTCATTGCGCGGAGAGGAAAACCTAAAACAATTTTTAGTGATAATGGCACCAATTTTGTTGGCGCAAATAAGCAATTAAGAGAATTATATGAATTGTTGTTAGACAATGAAGGTAATTTAAAGAGTGTCTTTGCAATCGAAAAAATAAATTGGCAATTCATTCCGCCCCATACGCCGCATTTCGGAGGCATATGGGAGGCAGGCATAAAAAGTGTTAAACAGCATCTAAAAAGGGTAACCTCGGGCGCATTGCTCACGTATGAAGAATTAGCTACGGTACTATCACAAATAGAGTCAATTTTAAACTCAAGACCTTTGACCCAAATGTCCTCTGATCCTCATGATTTCCAAGTCCTAACTCCAGCCCATTTCTTGATTGGACGCCCGTATACATTGGCTGCCGACCAAGATGTAACCGATATGAACGTTACCAGACTGGATAGGCTACAATACTTGCAAAGAATTGTTCAACAATTCTGGAAAAGGTGGTCCAGAGAATACCTCACTTCTCTTCAACAACGAAATAAATGGAAGCAACGTATGCCAAATGTCAACGTTGGATCGTTAGTATTGATAAAAGAAGATAATTTCCCTCCAAGCAAATGGCGGCTTGGACGTGTTAGCCGGTGTTACCCAGGAGCCGATCAACAAGTGCGCGTGGTCGACGTGAAGTGTGCTAATGGTATAATCAGGCGACCAGTGGTGAAATTGTGTCCGCTTCCAGTGGAAAACCGTGAAACGAATCTTGTATCTAGCGAGCAAGTGGTAGCAAGCGAGGGGTCAAGATCTTCGTCTGCTCTACCGACGGAGTGATTACATGTGTATTACATATCATCTGATATATAGAATTGTTATTTGTGTTCAGTGTTATGTTGTTCAACCTTTTAGCTTATTATTGTAAAACTCATGTTTGTTATTTTAATTTTTGAAACGCCCATAGCATTTCAAGGCGGGCGGCATGTTCAGATACATTGTATTATGTTGTATAATTTGAATATCGCGCCACACTCGAGCATAAGCAAGGGCGCCAAACACCAGAATGACGAGAAAAAAAAAGAACCATAATATGTATCATGTGCTCATGGCGACGACAAGAGAAGAAATAAAGTGTTTTTTTATCTGTTGAAGTTCTAGTTTATGTTCAAAGTGTAAGTTATCTATCACGTTAAAAGCTACAAATAAACATTCCACACTGCTGAATTTTCTACCACGCTACCACCCTTAAAGTAAATCTCCCACGTTTTAATGCAAATTAAAAACGTCAAAGAAAATAAACCTAGAATTTTCATTCTCAGCGTGGACTCGCAGATATCTAAACTGCTTTGCCACCCGGCAGATGTTTACGCATCGCATCAGACAGGCGCGCGCCGAGTTCCGTTGGCTGCTCCAGCTGTGACGGCTATGCTGGGACGACACGATTATCTTGCTTTAGTTATTACTAGGGTTGGCCACGCGCGCCAACAGGCAGCTGCGTCGTATCTATACGGTTACATACAAACCTCAGTGCAGCTTCGACCTTCCATTAGCGCGGTACGTGTTGTTTAGAAATGTTGCGTACGTCGAGCAAACGACCCAAGGCGGACCAAGTTAGAAAGTTTTTAGCCGAAATTACTGGCTTAACATATGATGACGCTAAAATTGCATGTGTAGTATGTAATGTCCCGTTGATTTGTTGGTCCAAAATGGACTGTCTACGGCACGTTAACAGTGAACGGCATGCTTCAAAAAAAACTTGCACACGAGACTATGACAAATTTATATTTAATTTATGTGTTACTTTTATTGTAGGTAATCTACCGTTTAATTTACTAGACAAGGAAGCGTTTGTCTTGTATTGGAATAACTACTAGGAGTACAAATTACCAAGTCGGACATCGTTACGAAGGATAGTTCCATCTGCTCGTAAATATGTTGAGAAAAGAATTAAATCGGAGTTGAAAGAAAAAAAAATGTGGTTATGCGTGGACGAAACGATAGATCGTAAAAAACATTCGGTCGTTAATATAATGGCACGTAAAATGGAACCGCATCAATCGTCACCTTCAATTCTATTAGCTTCCAGACGAATACAACAATGTACTGTCGAAGTAATTGTAAAGTTAGTTTTAAATACATTGGAAAAGTATGAACTTTCAACAAACCAACTGTTGATGTTTATGAGTGATGGTGCCACAAACATGGTTTCTGTAGGCCGGTCTCTTAAAAAGCATTCTGTTAACTTGTTACACATTACGTGTAAAATTAATGCTCTCAATCTTGTGGCAGATGGTATCAGAAAATGTTATCCTGAGGTAGACGCTTTAATAGCGCATACAAAAGCAGTGTTTGTCAAATCCCCGAAACGTATTCGCGAATTTCACAGACTGTGCCCCCGTATACCTGAGCCACCAGAACCTATTCATACACGTTGAGGAACTTGGTTAAATGCTGCGTTTTATTATCATAAATATTATGAGAATATTAAGAACGTGGTTTTACAATTCGATCCAAAGGAAGCTGCCGCAAACAAGAAAAGCAGTCGAAATTTCAAGATAGTCGGGTTAAAACGGATTTAAAAATTATTCACAGCAACTACTTCGGACTAGCGGAGGCAATAGAAAAGTTACAAGATCCTTCGGTGTCGTTAGTGGAATCTGTGTAAATAGTGCAACATGTTCACATACAGCTATGCGCGATAGGAGACGCAAAAAATGTTTGTGTTCTAGAAAAATATGAAATATGTTTTAGAGAAAGACTCTGATTTTGGCACATTAAGACACATTTGTGAAGGTGCGTCAACAGAACCGTTAAGTTGTTTGAAAGAATATTTTAATTACGTAAATATAACGTCACTAGATGTAGAACGTTCGTTCTCTGCATATAAACACATTTTTTCCTCGCGCCGCACTCGGTTTGCCGAAACAACTGTTGAAACATATCTAATGTTGCAGATATTTAACAGACACTTTGCGATTTCACGGAGGACTCTTAAAATGGTAAGTGCTTGATCACGCATTATTTTATTTTTATTTAACAACTACGCGAAAGTATTTACGACAGCAAACATCTACACACAATAGCTCTAGTGGAACTCGAAGCCTAATCGAAACAACGCCGCTGCCCGTTGGCGCGCGTGGCCAACTCTAGTTATTACATTGCGAATTCTGCCGTGATTGAAATTTCGAATTTATATTTCGGCGGAACTTATGAATGTATATACATATGTACATAAGTGCATAATTCCGCCGGTCGGCGGAATTATTAATTCATATCGATAATTCCAACTGGGGACGTATAGCCTCACACTCCATCGTTCTCACAACGTAACCTTAACTTCATTTTAATAGAGAATGTTAAACCTTCGTCAATTAGCTATCCAATAAGATGCTATCTTCTTTTGCAACGAACACGACGAACAAAATCTAAGAATGTGTATTTAATTATTTTCGATAAAGGAACTGTTTATTATCGTGTAAGCCACCTAGCAATTTCGTGGTACAACGAAGGCAACCTGACGTCGCGACGTCGATGAAATGTAAACACTTAAAAGTCTCTCCTGCCGGGCGTAGGTTCTAGATAATGGTAAGTAGAGGGAGCGTGTGCCGCCTTCGTTTCAGCACGCCTCGACGCGATTAAACGCGCTCGCGCCAGCTACCACCCGTCCTCGTCGAGATTTTGCCGATTGGGGCTTGTCGACACGAACTAAAATCCCCGACAATACCTAAATGCCCTATTAAACATCACGCTCTATTTCATTTTCCGATTATATCAACTCAACGTGCCCTCTATCTTCTGCTGTGCGCGTAAGATTATATAGAATTGCTTCGGAAGTTTGAATATAGCAACGAAGAGGAATTGACATCAATGAAATATATGTATTTATGACAATGTAATGGGTAGGTTATGTTGCATTAATCTAATTAGTAGAGAGCGGAATTATATGCATCGGAAATCGACAAAATATGCGCATATATATCCAGAAAAATTCTTCGAAATATGCACAATTTTTTGCTAAATATGCAGTTTTATGCACATATCCTTCTGATACCGATTAACTTCTTGTTAAATGTTATAAAACAAGAATAATCACAACGAAGCATTTTACTAACGTTTATTGTTCTTACATTATTCCCACTTACATTTTAAAATCGCAATTATATAAACACATACGTACTTAAAATTTACTAAAATACATATTTAGACACTACATATTTTTATTATTAAAACAATTTACAATTAAATGGTTTTCTAAATTTTCAAATGACAAATTATGTCGCCTATCTGTGAGAATGCATTTATATACTGAAAAACTTCTTTCAACATCAACGGAAGTTATTGATGCGTACTTTAATGCGTTCATAATCTCAGGACTTAATTCTATACTTGTTTCTGTTTCATCCATTTTTAATTCACCAGTTAAAATCAACTGATTTTTGCTAAACTTTTGTATCCTACATTTTTATTAATTATTTCTTTAAACTTTTGACTTATTGAGTTTCCTATTCTACCGGAATATTTGAAACACTATTTTCTAAATCATTGATTAATTTAACTGATTCAGTTAGTGGCAGCGATTCTTTTTCAAATTCTGTTATTGTCAAAGAAACAAATTCATAATTGGCTTTAATAAATATCATTTCATTAGGCAAAGAAGAGTTTTTCAACATTTCTTGACATTTTGCAATAGAATTGCAGTTCTCAGTAGAGAATTCTGAAATAATGTTTTTGATCTCTAGATAATGGTTTGCATAAAATATTGCGGCATTTAACCAAGTACCCCCTCGGGTAATGACGGGTTCAGGTGGTAAAGGAGTATCCGGCAGCTTTTCTCTATAAATCTGAACTCTCAATGGTGACTTCAAGAAAATTTTCTTAACGTTACTGACTAATGTATTTACTGCTGGAAATTGCTGCCGAATTTCCTCAGCCACCCTATTTAATCCATGAGCCAAACAAATAACATGTATTAAATTAGGGCACAAAAGATTAAGCTGTTGACCCGCTTTAATCATATATGCCGCTGCATCGGACAACATGACTAAAGTTTTTCCTGTGGGAACAACATCGGGAAGAAAAAAATTCATGAAACTTTCATTAACAAATCTTAATATTGTGAGATGGTTTGTTTTTTCTAATCGTTTACAAGCAATTAAATACGATCTACCAAGCTGTTTATTATTTAGATGACCAATTAATAAATTTGCTATATAACGGCCACAGGAATCTGTCGTTTCATCAACGGTGAAATATATATACTAATTTTTAACAATTTCCCTAATGCTGTTGATCGTTTCAGAATAAATATCGGTTACGTAACATTTTCTGAGCAATCTTTCATCCGGAATACTCTTTTGGCAGTACTTTTCTAAAAATTGCTGAAAACACGGATTTTGCAGCTTTTTGAGCGGTATATTGGCAGTAACCATCGCTTTGCACAAATCTGCGTTATGCAATGAACAAGAAACATTTTGGTAAATACTTAGACTTCCTATGACAGTTGCCGGTATGAGGGTTGTTGAAAATTATATAATAATTTTACCTAGTGAATTTGCGTCAGCCCACCACCTGAAGGATGGTGGCTTCTTTGCGAAGTACGCTCTTTGTTGGTGGGGAGGTCCAGCGACAGAAGAGCCGACTCCGCATCTAATACACACGTGTCCGATAAAATGTTCGTTGGTAAAAGTTTTGTTGTATTACAGGAAAACATTAATAAAGTTCAAAGAAAAAATTATTTTTGTTCTAAATTTGCTAAAAAATGCACGAATATGCTCTAGTGTGCAAAAATATGCAATAATCGTTGAAATATGAAAAAATTACTAAAATATGCGAAACATGCAATAATTAATCTACGTCAATCAATTCGAAAAGTTGTTATTCGCATATATACTGAAGCATTTGCTTGTCATATAAAAAATATGGGATATGCAAATGATATAAATTCCGCTCTCTAGTTATTACAGTTTTGACCCCTTCACTCTTTTCGTAGGCTACATTTCCGATTCTACTAAAACGTCGAAGAAAATTTTGAAACGCCTCTTTTTTTGGTTGCCTCCTATTTGGATATTTCTTTCTTTCTTTGTAGCCCACGAGGTTACTGGGTTGTTTCTGTAACGCAATATTTGAAAATTTATTTTCACCATGGAAAATACACTTATTTGTTAATAAAAACCATCCAGTTTACTTAAATATTTGTACAATCTAAAATAAAATAGCAATTTTCTCAGAAACTATCAATTTTAGGCGTTTTATGGTATAAGTGTAGTGTTCTATCAAGTGGAAGCGAAACTTCTACCTATCTAGGACCTCTAAGTTATCCTTTTTCTTCGTATCTGCCAAATATCTTTCGTAAATTCGCACTAATAAAGTTATTTTGATGGTTATTATCGTGCACTAATTTTTCTTGAAGTTCCATTCTTTTCGGAACAACTTAACAAGATCGCAATTTTCATGAAAAGATAAGGTGGTAGTGAATGCAATACCTTGTGCTGAATTCAATGGTAAATTAATATCTATAGTGTACCATTAAAAAAAAACATTCTTAATGTTGCCCTACATTAATTGAACATCCTGTATATTTCGTACTATTTTAGAAACATAAAATACAATGCCATACTTGGTCATGACTTTCTCTCACAACTTGAAGTCATTATAAGCTATGAGACAAACACAATACATATTAAAGACAATAAGATCTTATTTGAGGCTGTGTCAAGGGCCAATGTTCGAGGCGTCATAGTTCAAGAAGCAAAAATATTAAATCACACTGGTCTTAGTACCGTAGACAGTAGCCCATCTGTTGAAGCAAATGTACTTGAAACTAAAGCAATTACTATTCAGCATAGCGCTAATGGTATTAATGAAAGTTTAAGAGATAAAGGAAAATCAAAAGAAGAGCATAAGAAAATTGCCAAAAGAGTATCCAGGAATACTCCCGATTCCACAAAGAATTTAGAATTTTAATTAAATTGCAAAAATTCAAATTTTTAACAGATCTCCTAAGAAACCACATTTCAGTATATTAATTTTAAATACTTAACAACAATTTTCTTGTGCTGATTACAAGATAGTGTTGCTGTCACATATAGTATTAGAAAATATTGTAAAAAAAAACAATATTTATTTTTATTTTAACAATGCATTTTTTCTCTGTGTGGCAAGAGAAGGAAATTTGAAGTTAAGATAGATTGGTTCATAAATGATTTACCAAGCAACAGTTTCTCTTAAAAATAACTAATGGTCCGTACTCCATTGCAACACGAACATTCCAACAACATCCAATTATTTCGCTTGATCTCAGCCGAGATGGTATAACGTAGATAAATGCTAAAGAATCGTAAAGATGATTGCTCGTGTCTGGCCTGCATGTTGAAGGGCAGTAGCAACAGCACTATCGAAGATAATGAAAGCGATGTTGTAGCGAACGCATCGGTGATTAATCGACGGCCGTGAGAAGAGTGCTTGGCCAAGCGTGCGTCGTCGCTACGCCACGTCGTATAGGGGAAAAACTATTTCAGGTGTCGCCATTGAAGGGCAATTTGTCATTCTCTGTAGAAAGAGAGAGTAAGGGGGTGCGACGGAGAGGAAGAAGGTCGGTTATTGTTTCCCGGGGAGATGATTGATAGAAAAAGGGGGAACTTCGGGCGGCGCTAAATTGTGGAATCTGTCAATATTGTGAGAGGCGCAGGTATGGAGAGGACGTTGTTGTATTCGGCCGGTCATAAAACGTGCAAGGTGCGGCCATACGTGCTGAAGCCTAATACAACTCAATAAATGCCTTTTTAGGAGTACAATGGGCGGAATTTCGTTGAAGTGCCGCTTTGGCGATTACTACATGATTATTTTCTGTGAACGAGAATTGAAGAATAATGTTTCGCCCATTGTATAAAATTGTTTTTAAATTATGCCTATTGCATGCAATAAAAGTTTTACGATATTCGGAAAAAATCACGTAAAATTCACATACCTACACTATATGCAGCGTGTCCAATGAGGAATGGGACAGCGCATTATCTCAGAAAAGAATGCAGATTTGAAAATTCTGAAAACTTTTTTGATTAAATGCTGAATATGTTACGTTTTTTTTTTTTTTGGAGCACGGTGTATGTGCGTATTTTTATACCACAACACTTAATTCGTACTGGACGCACGTTTCGATAGCCAAGCTATCATCATCAGCAGCAAGACTGAACTAACAAGCTAAGCGAAAAACTAACCTAACAAGAAAAATAAATTATGCAATATGTAAATTTAAAATCGTAAAATTTAATGAGCCGCTTCATTGCACAGGACTATAAGTAGCTTAAAGGTAAATGAGCAGAATGACGTGAGTTATTAAATCCTACTATTACAATGAAGCGGTTCATTGCACATGGTTAAAATTACAACTATAAATCATTAAACATGATGTAACAAAGGATAAAGGCTGGAATTTAGTGGTCCTAAATCTGAATTCATTAAGTGAGTTTTGTTTTTGTAAATTTCCATGCCTTCATAACAATTTAATTGAGCAGTACTCTTTACATTTTTAATTAACTTTATATTATCAACATTATGGTTATTTTCAAGCATATGTAGGGCAACGCTAGATTTATCAAACCTTCTGAATTTGAGATGAGCCAAATGTTCTTTGTACCTAATTTTGATTGATCTTTTTGTCTGCCCAATATACACTTGATCACAATCTTTACATGAAATTTTGTAAATTCCTGATTTATCCATGTTATCCACTGGGTCTTTGGAATTTCCTAAAAGGTTTTTAAGGTTATTGCTCGAAGAGAAAACGATCTTGCGGTCAATCCTAGAAAAGATTTTTTGAAGACCCTTGGTGTAACATGGATAAAAGGGTAATTTAACATATTTCTTATTATTACGGCCGTCAATGCGTTCTAATGTGCTTACATTTCTAATTCTTAATCTATTCTTATGTTTCCTAATAGTATTATAGACGACATCTTCAGAGAATCCGTTAAAGTTAGAAATATTGATGATTTCTTTAGTTCATTTTGATATCTATCTTTAGTAAAGGAAAATGAGTAACCGGTGCACCAAAAAGTTAATAGCCGAAAGTTTGTGTTCATATGAGTGATTAGAATCCTGTAAGATGAATCTATTATTACTAGTAGGTTTCCTATGTACGTCTATTTCTAACTTATTTTTATTTCTTATTACTAACATGTCGAGGAAAGGAATCCTGTTGTCTTTTTCTTTTTCGTGGGTAAATTTGATAGAGGGAAATTTTGAGTTAAGTTGTTCTATGAAATCCGTTATTGAACATTTGCTGATGTCAAAGATGCAAAAAATGTCATCGACGTATCTGATCCAAAGCCGAGGGAAATAAGGAAGTTTTTCATTTTATTTTTCTCTTTGCCTATGCGACAAGCTCTTAAATTTCAGTCACACTGTATAGTTTCGTTTACCTTAATTTGTTAAATGTTTTTGTCTATGTTTTCCTTTAAAATGTATCGGTTTAACCTTCTTTTGCGGCCCTCGTTAAGTTTTTGACATCTTAGTTTATTGCGATACTCATGGATGCTCTTGTTGTTGGAGATTTTGTTTATTTATGGCATTTCCTTTTAGATATTTATCCTTTTGTTATTCTTTCTGCTAATTTGGTTATCGAGTACTTCATTGGATCTGCTTTTCGCATTTACGGTCTATACTCCCCTTCAATTGGAAGTGTTTCTGTTTACATACTTCTATTAAGGATTTTTGAGTCAATCAGTTGATTGCGAGATTGACGGGTCTGGATACACCTGTAAGTCTTTCGAGCAGCACGTTCGTTCGATGATACGTGCAAGCGGCCTCGTTGTTTTTGGTAGTTTTTACTGCTCCCAGCTCTTTTGTTAAGATTGATTTTTCATAATTTGATTATTTAATTTTCATTCAAGCTTATTTACGTATTATTCCATTTTAATTATTCAGTTTAGCATCTTCCGTATTCTTATCTTTGTGGTTGATTCACGTAGTTCTATGACGTGTTTCCGAGTGGGGCAGTGTATTTTCCTCTGTATTTCCCGCTTTTGGTCGTTGTGTCTGATAATTTGCGGCTTTGTTATGTAATTGAGATGTTGTGGTAGTGTTTCCGAATTTATAGTATTTGAAGTTAATCACGTTGAGTGGATATTTTGGAAACCCACTTGTAATTTCCGCTGCCGTTATTTGGTTTTGGTTACTGGATTGGAACTTTTTGAGAGAATGGCCACGGGTTGCTGCTGAGCAGGATTTGAATACGTCCTCTCTAACATCCATCTTGAATTTGCCACGTGGGTCAAGATTTTTATTCGTCCCCATTTTTATTCGTCCCATTTTAACGGGTTTTTCGCGTACATTGTTTTTGGTACCTCGTTTTTGGAGATTCCTGTTTTTGGTACAGCGATTTTGGCTTAACGGTTTTTTTGGGAATACCTATTTCTGGACATTTTCGATTTAACCGTTTTGGATTACACCGAATTTCGGAATTACCGTTTTTGGACACATCGTGTTGGCTCTACCTGTTTTTGGAATTACGATTTTGGAATCACGTTTCGGACCTATCCCTGGACCACCTCGACCATACTACCAGCTAATTTTAGAACTCCTTAGTATTAAAATTACCTGCCCTTTTTTTGAACCTTTAAATTTGACTATTAATTACTATATTCAATATTTGTTTGCTTTTAAATTTAATGCTATAAACAGTTATCATTAAAGCTGCCCACGAGCGGTACCGCGCAGTAGCGTAGAATCGACCAGGCCTCGCGTTCCACTAGAGTTATTCTGCTAATAGAGATGTTTGCTGCCGCAAATAATTTCGCTCATCTTTAAATAAAAATTAAATAACACGTGCTCAAACACTTACCATTTTAAGAGTCCTCCGTGAAATCACAAAGTGAATAATGTCTGTTAAATATCTGCAACATTAGATATGTTTCAACTGTTGTTTCGGCAAAACTAGTACGGCATGAGGAAAAAATGCGTTTATATGCAGAGAACGAACGTTCTACATCTAGTGACGTAATATTTGCGTAAGTAAAATAATCTTTCAAATAACTTAACGATTCTGTTGACGCACCTTCACAAATGTGTCTTAATGTGCCAAAATCAGAATTTTTCTCAAAAACACTAGTACTCTGATCCAATTTCGTAACGCATATATACTTTCCTTTATGAAATATTGACTTGATTTTTTTTTATTTTGTAATCGTCCTCTATGTGTGAGATTAAAGGAGTTTACTCCTTCAACGTTAAATTTGTGGATTTCCTATTCCCCATTTAATATTTGATCACCATCTCGTGGGTTCTTGTTTACTACTGTTATTTCAAACATGTAGCGCCTTCATAAAATTAAATTGTCTTGGTGAGTGTACTGACCCACTTCCTCGCCGACGAGGAGGCTGGCACCCTGAATGAAGGATTGGTTATTTATTAAATAACGGGGGGAAAGTTGTCTTGTTATTTCAGTTTCTTTTTTTTCCAATTTCAAGGCTCTAAAACGTAGCAAAAACTCTACTTTTTATGCGATTTTTGGAGTCTACCACACATTTGTAATAACTCTAAACTATATACAATAACGCGCGAAATTTTTAAGCGACTCCAAAAATATGAAATTTCTCTCATTATTGTTATTTTCCAGTGATTGCTCGCATTCTACCCACTTCAAACGAACGAAACTCCGTAAAATAAACAACTACAATAACAACGAATAGATGGTCGATACCAACAAGCGATTGTAATCACAGTCGCAGGCGAAATAGATATTATTTCGTGAATACAATTCATTCGACTGTATTATCAAGCGGTACGATTTAGCGATACTCAAAGAGCTGCGTTATTTACATAACAGTGACGATCAAATTCGCAAAACAATGTCTCGTAGATGCCGCATTGAACTGAACCGCTGAACTATTGAACGGCGTGAACAAATACGTGACCTAATCGTTGAATGCTCTAGTTCTCTAACGTTGCTGTTGTTGGAAACCGGTCGTATTGAAGTAGAACGAGAAGGACGCTTGATTAGAAGCTACGTGATTTACGTTAATTTCGAATTTAATTTAAATTTGTTTTTTTGTAATGGTGGAAATAACTGTTTAGTTTCATTATCTAATTAAGTTGAAGCCCTTGTCTGTATTGCTTGTAATTCTATGAATTTAAACAGTGAATTTCGACGAAAAATTGTTTGTTGGTTTGATAATTGCTATGTGTAACAGATGATATTCTAAGAGCTAAAGGTGATGGATATCTGACAGTTCTCATACTTTTGAATTATTCTAAGGCATGTGATACGGTAAACCACACAACATTTTTTAATGTACTAAACAATAAAGGTTTTAGTCCGGGGGCTATTAACTTGATTTCGGATTTCCTTTAAGGCAGATCGTAAAGGGTGAAGTTATGGAATAAAATTTCTCGGCCGCTATATCTATTCCAAGGTACGCCACAAGGTTCGACTTTAATTCCACATGGTACACTGCTTCTTTTATAGAACAACTTACCTATGTGAAGGCCCATCTATATACTGATGATTAGGCTTAGGTTTTTACGCAAAGAAAACGGCTGAAATATGCACATATATATGCAGATGTTTTTACGAAAATATGCAGAAAAATAGGCAAGATATGCAAAAAATATGTAAGATACGAATTAAAAATATGCACTATTTTGTAAAAGACATATTAACTTATACAATTATAATATAAAAATTCAATTTTGTAAGAAGAAGGATTATGTGAAATAATAGAGTATATAAACCAATTTACATATTTTTTTTTTAATAATAATAATATGATTTATTTCCCAACAGGATACACCATAAATGTTACCGGTCTCATGCCCCACTTTTCGACTTTGTCGAACGATATTGCAAGTTATCTAAAGGTCAGTTGATCCGTGGCTTAAAACGGGCGACATGGAGTTGAATATTGATTAAACTACGTTATTTATTGATTGATAAACATTACCATACTGCACCAGAACTACGGAACAAAAGTGCTGTCTATAAAGGCTACAAAATAAAAATTGACAAGTTAAAGCAGCTTGCGAGCAAATACGACTGCAGCGTTATTGTTGTGGAGAAGAAAATAAAGAACTTTTGGTCAGCCTTCCATCGCAAAAGAAAAAAAGTGGTTCATCTCCAAAGAAACACACAAAACGGTTTGCGTATGATTTATTGAGTTTCTTGGAAGATATGAACCTTTTCCAGCAGATATTCAAAATCTTCTTTGCTCACTCTAGCAAAATGTTTAAACAAGGTTTTATCACAATCTTGGTTTTTTCTTTTTCTTCTTCTCTTTCTACTAGAGGCTATTATCAAATAAACAACTGCTGCTACAATTTCCAAAGACCTGACGGGTATTATTGAGCTGCTTTAATTGTATTGGTTTGGCCGTATGCTCCATACAAAATCAACAAGACAGGTTTCCATGCAACGTCAAATTTGTAGCACGGTTTGAAGTCGTCCACCAAAAACAGGCGACACTAGAAGATATGTAGCGTGCTACATATCGGTTATTGTTGCTTCGGTGGAATTGCGTCTTTAATGAGTAAGCGGAAACTTCTATGTCGGTGAATAATTTTCCATTGTTGTATCTACTTGTGTTCGCGATTTTTCAATGGGCGATTTGGGGTTGTAGCGTATCTGTTTAACCTCGGTAAAGCTCCCACAGAAATACAGAAGATATTAAGGAACGCATTTGGGGGACAACTTTTCGGGTCAAACACAAACTTACGACTGGTTTAAACCTGTCCAAGATGACCGAGCGTCAGTTGATAACGATGGACGCGAAAAACAGTTTTTATCGAAGAACAACGTGGCAATTGTTCCCCATCCAGCAGACTCGCTTGATTTGACTCCTTGCGTCTTCTTCCTCTTTCCAAAGATAAAAATCAAGTTGAGGGGCGATGATTTGACACAGCAGAGGAGATTGAAATTGAATCACGGACAATGCTGAACATATTAACAAAATAAGACTTTCAGAATGCATTCCTTTCGTGGCAGAGGCATCGTGATCGTGTTCTTCAATTCTATTTATCGACACACTTCAGAAACTTTTGACTACGACCCGTTATTCTTCTAATACGATAATTACAACATTTTTGTCTTTATTAAACCTTGCATTTGAAAGGAAGGACGTACTCGTATTACAACATTATTCCGAAGCTTGTCCGAGATGAGAAGATGGTTCGGTGAATTTTATAGTTCCTTGTTAATTTCTAGTTTTCCCGTTCATAACGCGAATTAATTATTTTACGTGAGTAATTCCAAACAAAAGCTAGACCACTACAAAAGGAAACCCGGCGCGCAAATAAGCCAATTTAGCACAACAACTTCTGAGAAGTGCGCAAGAAATACCGGGCGACCGGACCGTCGCTAAATTAAGATGATCACAAATAAGCTCGTTTAAATACGAAGGAAATGAATACTTATGACAACAACAACAACAACAACAGCAGTGGCAACAACTTTACGCAAAGCGAAAATAATTAACGCGTTTCCAGCATCGTGGAAAGATGTTCTTGGATAGATTAGTACTTAAATGGAAAAACAAAGAAAAACTGGCAGCTTGGGAACTATTTTAATTACTAAAATTTAATAATTCGTCCCTCGAACGAGTTTCGAATTATTGCAATTAACATTTCAAGAGAATTGTGAAATTAGAAAATAGACCATTCCGATGATCGTACCGCTAGAAAGAACGCATATTTATGATTTGGAAAAACTAGAATTGTGCATTTCGCTTTTCCCTATAAGAAATTATTCCAGGAAATGCAAAAAGAAGGAATCCGCTGCTAAAATTTACTGAATCAGAAATTAGATGAAAAATAATTAGAAAGGATGCTTCAATATGAATATGTCAGTTGATTAGAAGAAACTTGTTTCCATCATCAGAAAAATTCCAAACGAATAATGTACGATAGTCAGTGAACATTAAAGAACAAACAATTGGGATTGCTTACTTTAGGAGTGGTTTGGCATCTTAGGGTCGTAGGATCACTGTCGATAATTTGACATTTCTGGAAGCCAGATTGAGTACTGGCGCCATCTAATAGTAGTGGCCACTTCACGCCGGTGACGTGAAATTCTTAAAGGCAGCGATCAGTGATTTTGCAGTGATCGCGATAAATAACCTTCCTTAGATATCAAGTAACGACGGCGTGGCGAAACGGTAATCACTGGTTGTCTATAGGGAACTGAGTACATTAAATAACTAGTGAATATTTATAAAGGGTGGCCCATCGGGTACGCCGGATTAAAATTTCCCACTCTTTTTTATATTTAAGTTGGCAGCCCAAATGTTTGACATGTGTCATCTGTACTCATTGAAGTTATTAAAAATGAATCGCTATGCAAAAGAACAATGTATTGTTGTTGTTAAAACACATTATAAATTTGGCAAAAGTTTTGCGGAGACTGTTCGAAAGGTTTGTGGAATTGTTGGTATCCATATTTCACTTAATGAGTCCACTGTTCGAAGATTAAATAAAAATTTGAGGAAACTGGTTCGGTTATGGACAAACAAACTTTACCGCGTCCTCGTCCTGTGCGGTTGGCCGAAAACATTGCGTCGTTAATAAGAGTATCGATGAGAATCCATTTTGTAAAAATTAGGATTTAAGAAGTTTTTTGTTTTAATATGAAAATAAATATAATTTCCAGTACAAAAAATGTGCAGTATTCCTAACGCTGTGAAAAGAAAATACACTCCTCACGTAGCATTGAGAAATATCAATACGAACGATGCGATACCGATGAGTCAAAACAGTGACCACTATCACCGTTTACAATCACCGTTATTTATAAATTACAATCACGACTCGCTGCGTGATTTGAAAGTCACCGTTTCGCATAATGCTCTTTAATAAATTGCCCGAAAATATCAAATCTGAGACAAATTTTAGAAAATTTAAAAGGATTACACATTTATATACACATAAGGAAAGAAAATGTCTAGCTATACGAAAAAGCGTACATGCGACAACGATAAACGCGAATGGGTGATTCACCACAAGCGGAGGGGTTAGCGGCAGTCGACGGCTTACGGTTACCGATGTGGTTTTACGAGGTAGACTGCATTATGTGCGGACGATCTTAGTAAGAATTTCTAGAGTATTTATACTCAGTGACATAGAAATGGCAACGGCTAGAAGGGGTTGGAATTTCCGGATGAAATTTGATAGGAATACTCACCTGTGCAATAGTAACAAATGATCAAAATTTGAATCCTCTCAGTGAAGCAATAAAGTTGTTATTGAGGTTTTCACCTCTCCCTCAGCACTGATATTGAATGTTTTTTTTGCGGTGTTTTTTATAACTTTCTCGATTTGTGTTGTTGTTCCCATTGAACTGTGGTTCAGTTAAGCGTCAACTATGCCTAGAGTAAGAAGACGAGCAGTGTATCGACAATTACGCGAATTCGACAGAGGTCGAATTATTGGTTTGCGCGAAGTTGGTTTTTCATTTGGGGAAATTGCTAACCGTCTAAATCGAAATCGGTCTACTTCAACGCGAGCGTGTCGAACATGGTTTGAAGATGGTCAGGAACGTCGTAGAAGAGGAACCGGGGCTTCAAGAAGAACGAACAAGCGTCAAGATCGTCGCTTAAGACAACTGGCATTTAGAGACCGATTTTCCTCTACTCGGGCAATTTTTGACCAATGGTTTGGTGAAGAAGGTCGCCATGTAACCATTAGTACAGTTTATCACCGAATCCGAAGTTTTGGGTTAACATCATATCGTCCGCAACTTGTGCTTCCTTTGACTGCGGAACATTATCAGCAACGGTTACAATGATGCCATGAAAGATCTCATTGGAATCTTGAATGGCGTCGTGTTGTGTTTAAGGACGAATCAAGATTTTGTTTAGGCATGCACGACGGTCGTCAGAGAGTCAGAAGAAGACGGGGTGAACGACGGAAGCTTTGATTTAACGTTAAGAAGCACGTACACCGCACTGTCTGTGTTCTGGCTTGGGGTGCGATTACTTATGGCAGCAGGTCTTCCTTGGTGTTCATTCGAGGCAATATGACAGCACAACGGTACATTGCGAAGGTGGTTGGAACACATTTTCTGCCATACTTACAAGGGCTCGAAGATCCATTATTCCAGCAAGATAATGCACGTCCTCATGTAGCAAGGTTTTCCTTGAACTTCTTTGAACAGTCCCAGATTAATCTTTTGCCCTGGCCTCCAAGATCTCCAGATCTTTCTTCCATCGAACATGTATGGTACATAATGGATAGAAGGTTGCGAAATTTTCAGCGTCCTCCTTTGACTTTGGAGGCTTTGAGACATGAGGTGCAAATTGCATGGCAGGCAATACCCCAATCAATACCACGGCGTGTAAATGAATGTGTAAATCAGAGAGGCGGCCCCACACATTATTAACAATTATTATAAAATTTTGTTTAACTAATAAAGACTTTCCTCCCAAATTTTGATCATTTATTACTTTTACATAGGTGAATATTCCAACCACATTTCATGGTGAAATTCCAACCCCTTCTAGCTGTTGCAATCTCTATGTCACTGAGTATATCTTTCTTTTCTTTTATTTCATCAGAGTCTGTTTTTATATTCGTTTTTAGAATTCATTATTAGTTTCGTTGTTACAAGCGTACTAAGCACTAACACGCGACCTGCATCGAATCGATCGCATTCCACTCAATCCCCTCCTCGCTCTCTCACCGTACATATGTAAATATAGCTAATTTCACATTTTCCCGGTGTGTATATGTGATGTTGTACTATATTCATTGAAAGAAAATATTAATTATTAAATTTATTATGAAATGTATACTTGTATACTTTTTTTTGTAAGATTATACTTCAGTAGGAATAAAGAACATTATTATCATTACTATTATTATTATTATTAATATGATGCGAGGAATGAAAGCGCCAGCCAACTGAAATGTTTCTACCTACTTGACGTCATCGGCGTTGCTCCGAGTGCTGCCCTGATATTTGCCTTCCAGCTGCTTATATCACTGATCTTTAAAAACAGCAACAAAAATATTTTCTGACATCGCGGTAAATAGCGGTGTGATGTAGGGATGCACGCGGAGCAACGCTGATGACGCCAGGTACGCAGAAACGTGTCCACGGGGTTGTGCTTTCTCCTCTTACATTGCTTCTTTAGTGCGTGATTCTATCAATATCATGAGCTATATTAGCATTATTGGACAATAAAGTTATGTTTCTAATCTAAAAGCAGTCAAGTTATATTTTATTTATATATATTTTTATATATTTTATTTATTTATTATAAATTTACTGATTCCCAAAAGCAAAAATGAACAATTATAGAATTGATACGTGAAATTAAATGCAAAAAAAATATATTTAAACCAGAAATGCCATGAGGCAAAACTAATGGAAAAATGTATGTAAAAGACCTAAACTCCAAACAAATAAATATTTTTTCGGGAAACCCTTTCCCTCTAAACATTTAATGTTATTAATATACATATTTAGATAGATGCACAGATAAAATAATAAAGCAAATGGTGGCTATACGGTATTTAATTTCGTACATGATTTAACTTCAAATTTAAATTCGTAAAGCTATTCGGCAAAAATTTATATTTTATCGGTTATCGCCCGGCTTTGTTTACACAAAAAACTGGAAAAACTATAACGATTAATTTTGTGCGTTCCCTGCAACTGATTTTATCGGTAGCCTAGCCTGCGTATATACTTACATAAAATTTTTGGCGCTAGTTTACTGTATTTTTACAGTATTACATTTAAAACCCGGCTAATAAAAATACACATAGCCCATCGAATATGTTGTTAGAGGAAACGTTGATGCGTACAATTAAAACGTGACATTAAAAATACAATTGACGGATGAGCCTTTAATATTTTCAATAACATAATTTTAAAAAACATCCGGGACGTCCGTGGTATAATAATATTCAATTGTAAAAACAATGAAATGAGAACAAACGCAATAAACATAAAAATCTATTTATTTAACTGAGAGCTTCTATTTTTCAACGACTGAACATGAACTGAATAATACCACCAATAAGAAGAGTACAATAGTTTTTAAATGTACTTTCAATGTCTGTTTCTTTAATTATGGTTTATTAGTACAAATTGTATATTGTAAAATTAAATAAAATATTGTGAAAATACTTTCAAAGAATGTATTTACTTGCAACAGTTTGTACTTTAGGCGATTACATCTATTTGATTGTAAAATTTTTACAAAAGATTTATTAACGTATCTTTTTTTTCAGGGCAGCTCGGTAAGTAGTCGATCCAGTAATAACTAACGCTGGCCACGAGCGGTATCGCGCATCGGCGTAGAATCAGTCCGGACCGAGAGGAACGGTAGTATTACTTCGTCTGCGGAGCAGTACGGACATTTTCGCTGCCGGTCATTTGCGCAATTGTTTATCTGTCCTAGAAAAATTATGATTTCGTCAGCAAAACGACCACGGTCGGACAAACTTCGAAAATTTATTGCAGAAATTCCAGACCTAATATATGAAGGTGCTAAAATTAAATGTGTAATCTGTAAAATCCCGTTAATGTGTTGGTCCAGACAACATTGTCTACGACACGTAAATAGTGAAAAGCATATCCCAAAAAGAAATTGCGCACGAGACAATGAAAAATTTATATTTAATTTATGCGTTACGTTTATCGCATGTAATATACCGTTTAATTTACTAGACAAGGAACCATTTATCTGCTTTTGGAGCAACTATTCGGAGTGCAAATTACCAAGTCGAACATCGTTTACGAAGAATTGTGCCATCTGCGCGCGAACATATTGAACAAAAATAAAATCGGAGTTGAAAAATCAAAAATTGTGGTTATGTGTCGACGAAACAACAGATCGGAAGAAACATTCTGTTCTTAATGTAATGGCACGCAAATTGGAACCTCATCAATCGGCACCTTCAATTCTATTGTCTCCAAACGAATACAACAGTGTACTGCCGAAGTAATTTCAAGTTAGTGTTAAATACATTAGACAAGTTTGAACTTTCAACAAACCAACTCTTGATGTTAGTGAGTGATGGTGCTGCAAACATGCTTTCTGTAGGCCGGTCTCTTAAAAAGCATTCTGCTAATTTGTTACGCATTACGTGTAAAATTCATGCTCTCAATCTTGTGGTGGATAGTATCAGAAAATGTTATCCTGAGGTAGACGCTTTAATAGCGCATACCAAAGCAGTATTTGTCAAATCACCGAAACGTATTCGCGAATTTCACAGACTGTGCCCCCGTATACTAGAGCCACCAGAACCTATTCTAACTCGTTGGGGAACATGGTTGCAGGCCGCGTTTTATTATCATAAATATTTTGACAATATTAAGAACGTGGTTTCACAATTCGATACAAAGGAAGCTGCCACTGGCTCCAGAAAAGCCAGTCGAAATTTCAAGATAGTCAGGTTAAAATGGATTTAAAAATCATTCACGACAATTGCTTCGGGCTAGCAGATGCAATAGAAAAATTACAAAATCCTGCGGTGCCGTTAGAAGAATCTCTACAAATAGTGCAACATGTTCACGCACAGCTATGCGCGATTGAAGGCGCAAAAAATGTTTCTGTTCTAGAAAAATTGAAAGTGTTTTTGAGAAAAATTCTGATTTTGGCACATTAAGACACATTTGTGAAGGTGCGTCAACAGAATCGTTAAGTTATTTGAAAGATTATTTTACTTACGCAAATATTACGTCACTAGATGTAGAACGTTCGTTCTCTGCATATAACGCATTTCTCAGCCGTATAGTTTTGCCGAAACAACAGTTGAAACATATCTAATGTTGCAGATATTTAACAGACATTATTCACTTTGTGATTTCACGGAGGACTCTTAAAATGGTAAGTGTCTGAGCACGTGTTATTTAATTTTTATTTAAAAGATAAGCGAAATTATTTGCGGCAGCAAACATCTCTATTAGCAGAATAACTCTAGTGGAACGCGAGGCCTGGTCAACTCTACGCTACTGCGCGGTACCGCTCGTGGCCAGCTTTAGTAATAACACTGTGCTAGTTGCAAAAACAAGCTGGGCACCGGGTGGGTAAACCTAATTCGAGTACGCTGATTCCAATGGTGCCAACCGTTTTTAAAAATTAACTCGCGTTCTCGAGCAATTTCGATTAAAGTTTTGGCCCAAAGAACCTTTTGGAATGTTCTGGAATTTTCTGGAAAATTTGATCAATGGCCAAAAAGCTTTCCGGAACCTTCGAGAACCTTCCATGGACCTTCCACCAAATCGGGAATCTGTACAGGAAATTGGTTCAATTTGTCGGATAACCACTTGGAGAGTAAATAAGTTGAACTGATGTTCGAAATAATGGATCTTATACTCTTTTCAGGCTTTTGTGTCTTAGGCAAATAGTACATTCTAAAGTAGTGCCAAATTTGATACCGTTAGTCTAAATCTTAAACTGTCGCTAATGAGTCTTACATTCTAACAGTTCAGTTTTACTGCTGATGATGATAGCCTGGCTATCGAAACGTGCATCCATTGCGAGTGAAGTATTGTGGTGAGGGTTTTACACGACCAATAGATTTAAAGGAGTTGGTCAACGAATTACCAACGAGTGTGTAGAAAGATTTCACAGGGAACTTCTCAAAAAATAAAACAAAACCGGTGTTTTAATCATGCTGGATGGGCAGATTCATGAAGCCGTATGCTGTTGAATATATTCCTTCGTCAACTTGTGACATTTACACAAGTAAAACTATGATTTGAAATCTAAGACAACGCAAGAGAGTTCCTTCAGCGCATTCTATACAGTTTCTTGACTTCTGTGATAATATGCTGGAGCGGAACGACATGAAGGGAAATTCATTCAAAGATACTTGAATATTAATGGACAGTATTCGAAATTTCAAAGAAAACCTAATTAAACTGTAGAGGACACATCTATTTACTTTGCCATCCTTCTTATCAATACCAGACGCGGCCTACTCCTATGTGAACCACGCTACGCTCGTTGGAGAAAGCCGTATACACCAGGCAGAGGTAGTTAACTCACGGCGTTTCCTTTCTCTGGTTTTCCGCGTCGTACTAAACCGTCGGCAAACTTAATTTCGTGCCCCTGAAACGTACTCAAATATCCGACATCATATATTCAGTGAATAATGGAAGGTGATGAGTCCTCGCTTCTTTGCTCTTGCTCCATCCAATATCTCATTCAATTCTTTTACATTCCGTCATATAAATAATTTTCATATTCTTCTTGGTCTACCGCCGATGCTGCTACCGCTACCGCTACGTCATGTATATTTATATATACTACCCGCCGCCTCCTCCATCATTATTCATTTTGTCGTAGGCCCAGGGAGTGGTTGAAGAATCGCGGAAAATACGAAATAAGACTCGATGCCTGCGGGTATGTAAAGTTAACTCGCCAGAATCGCAATCTTGTTTTTTATCTTGTAGTTGTGCGATGATGAGCGAAAATATCCTCCTGTTTCATATCACATCAGGATTACTGCATTCCTTTGGAACAAGCAGTGACTTATTTGTGTATAGCAACATTGACATCACTACAAATTAATATTCCTATCAATTACTTTAAAATAGTGTAAAATAGCTTGAGGATATAATCTAACATCGTCCAGATTCATTGTTGTCAATAGAACAGGGAGTTTAGCTTGAACTAGGGTACATCCTAAGACTACCGTTCATGTGTTCACATCATTACAATAATTTGTGATGTCCCAAAATCGATACCATGCAGAGACCTATTTAAAGATTTAACAACATTGCCGCTGATATATAGTGCGAAACATTTTTAAACTCTACAAAATGATTGGATTCGTAGCTCAGAAACCGAAAAACCGTTTTTGCGTCGTTTGTATCGCGTAGCAATGTATTAACTTCGTCCACGATTTGCATTGATTCTACTAACGACAATCCAGTATTTTGCAATTTTTCTATTGCGTCTAGTAATCGTTTATAATTGTTGCAGATAATTTTTAAACCTGTTTCAACAGAAGTATCTAGAAATCCTTTCTGGCTCCCCTTAATAACTGTAGCTCCGTCAGGGTCGAATTGTAGAATCACAGATTTTACTTCTTGGAACTGTTCAGAATAATAAGAAACCGCTTGCAACCAGGGTCCCCAGCGCGTAAGAATCGGCTGTGGTGGTTCATGAATACCGGGACAAAGCCTGCGAAATGCTCGAATCCGTTTGGGAGGTTTGAGAAACACTTTTTTGTATTTGGTACTAATGCATCCACCTCCGGGTAGCATTCCCGAATAGTTTGCGTCACAAGGTGTAAAGCATGAACTTTACACATAACATGTAAAAGTCCCTCACACTTTTCTTTAAGGGAATGGCCTACACACATTGTCGCTGCTCCATCGCTCATAAAGATTAACAGTTGACACTTAAAATTGTTGTCACGTATCGAGTACTACGCCCGTAATTGCTTCGCCATAACACTTTTTTAGTCTTCTGCTAGCTAATAAGGTTGCAAATTTTGATTTAACTCGATCTAGTACTCGTACTATTATATACAAAATAGAATTCCTTTTACAATCTGTCGTCTCATCAAGACATAGCTAACGGCTGTTTATTTTTTAATTCTGCTTTGATCCTATTTTCAATATCTTTACGTATACTTGGTAGCTCTTTCCGTAACGCTGTCCATAATGGTAAGTTCTACTCGGGATCGTATGTACGCCAGATCTATCAAAACGGTTCATTATCGAGTAAGCGGAGCACTAGACCACAAGCAATAAACATCAAAAGTAAATCCAACTTAAATTGGGTTTGAGGTGGCACGCCATTTTTCTCATTTTTGTGCTGTACGCTCTTTTACAGTCGACTTTGTTCCAACGCATTAAAGGTATTTTTCAAACTCTACACAATATTTTAGTTCCATTATAGTTCAAATCCGGAAATTCGCTGATAAATTTAGTGACTTTATTAGTCAACGGTCGTTTATTTTCCTTGCGTATGTTAGACATACTTACGTATATATATTTATCTCTATAATTACGGTTAACGCTGCGAAGGGTAGTCCGTGCCGATTCATCTGCATACATACAACCTTACTTCTAACCTGGTGCGAAGCTCTCTGTGTCTGGCCTAGTTATTAGGCTAAAGGAAGGGCGTTAGTACGTGTGCTGCAGGGATTTACTTTTTTTAGCTACCATTTGGTTCCCTTTTCTTCATTTTTATCTTGTATCGTAAGGCCAATAAGCTTATTATTATCATTATATTATTGTTATTATTACTATCACTATTGTTATTATTTAAGGGCTTTGAGAAGGATTATCATAAATAGTCCTCGGGCTCGTTACGGAGAATTGAGAACACAGCAGGAAACCTATCTCACTGACTGACTAAAATAGAAAATTAAGTTCTGGCCTCCATGATGATGTGAGGATCCGTGTCAGCTGGTGGAGTTGGCAAATTGCAGCTTATACAGGGCAACATGAACGCAGATAAATACATTAACGTCCCTCAAAATAATTTGAAACCAAAAAATGAAATGCGTTCGAATAATATCGAATCTGTATTCAAGATGGTGTCGCATATCATACGGCTGAAAAAGTGAACAATTAGATTTTAGAAAACAATATTTCACTTTTAACCCTTATGTGACTAGGAAGGTACCCGAGTAACTTCTGTGCATTCGAACAAGATTTTTTCCTGATTTTAAGGTCGCCTCGATTACTGGCTCCGTAACATCTCTAAACTAGTGTTGTAGCACACTTTATATAATTTTCCATTTTATTTTTGGCACTTTTCAATGTAGATAATAACATCTGAGTTTTTACATACTCCAATGACGTTGCAGGCACCAAGGTACCTTTATGAATTTTGCATAAAATTAGGCTTTGCGATAAAATGAAGTAAACTTTTTATAAATCTTTTTATTCAGAAAAATATACATACAAATCTAATCTATATGAGAAGATGTGCCTGTTGGTTGCAAGTTTCGCATATTACTTTATTTACGCAGAGCTCATTGCAAACCGGCTTTGTGCAAATGTGGCACCTCTTTCGAGTTTTGCGTTGTTTATGTTTCAATTGTTGGCAAATAGGAGAACTGCCAACTATAGGAATACGTCCAGAAACATCACGAGGAGGGTGGTCTTTAGATGCTGTTGCAATTTCCAACGACTTTTTCAATTAGTTTCTCTTAGAATTATGTCACATTTCATTAGACATGATGGATTTAAAAGTTTCCTTTGTAAATTGCTACTTTAAGTGCTTTAAATAAAGCAGCTCCACCTTTATGGCGCAAAATATATGTCCTAAATAAATACTGTATAGTTAAATTTCTAACTAAAATTTGTAGGTACATTAGAAGGTGTTTTTTATTCCAGCCACATAAGGGTTAAACTAGACGTCCAGCTGTCCAGATCTCTCGCCGATCGAAATGTTCTAGAGCTGCGTGCTCGTCTCTCAGAAATATGGCATAATTTCATTCCAAATGATTGTCAAACATTGATGGACGCTATCTCGAGACGTGTAATGCAGTGATCTATTTAATTTTTGTTCATTTTCTCTTTATTGACAATATTAAAAACTTCTTGAATTTTGTCTTTCTTTGTTTGTTATTTAAATATAGTGTAATGAGACTCTGTATACAAATTATTAAATTACTCAATGTTAACCTTATATAAATTACTTTAAAGTGTGGAATTTACTTATATATCATTTGCTAATAGAAATCGAAGGAAAAATTAAACAAATTTGAATGGTAAAAAGTTACAGTATTTTTATTGAATTTGAAAAATTATACTTCTTTTGTCAAAATTTTTGAATTTATAACGATGCAATCCCTATCCGACAGCTACGTTAAAATATTTATAGATTTATTTGAGCTTCTAAAACTTTAAATTTGATATATATTGAATTTGTTTGTTTATTTGGCCCAATAATAAATTTTGTACCTGATCACTGAAGTTCTTCAGTGAAATGTTGTACTTCGATATCCATTCTAGAAAATTTTGGCTCTCAACTGTATCCAATTCAGAACCAAATATGTCTTTCTTCGAACCTTGTTTCGGGGTTAATAATTTTGATGTTGGAAGATCCACATAGATTTACATAGTGATGTTTATAACTTTATCGTTGAAATGGTTTCATTTTACCTTGAAACTTTTTAAATTTTATCGAGAAATTTTGAAAAAAAGTCTTGTGGAAACTTGTTTATCCCATCTCCTTTTGTTTTCCAATTTAGATCTACAGTTTACTATCTGTATGAAATCAAATAGTATTCTTGCTGTTTTCAAAATTCATCAAAAAATGCTTTTCGCTACTATGGTGATTTCCCCAGTTTTCAGATACGGTAAAATTAGAATGTTCACCATCAATACGATTATAATTTAATGACTGCATGTGAATAACACTATGCTTGTCCATACACAATGCAATAATTTTTTTTTACTGGACTCTCTTTTCTTTAAACAAAAATACTTCTTGTCTACATGTGTAAGATAGAGATAGTATGAGTCTGGGGAAATTTAGAAGGTAGAGGCCACCAATACTGCTTCGCCTCGCAACAAATGTAACTAAATGCAATCCAAATGTCAAAAGAATACACTTTTAAACGCGAGTAAATAAATATAACAACAATAGTTTAGTATGCCAAAATGAACGAATGTTTGTGTAGACAGGGAAATGCGTTAATTTTAAGTTAATAAGTTTTTGATAGCGTGATAAACTTCTTCAAAAAACATGTTTTTAGTAGTTTCTTTGGTACACGAACATACGAGTCTGTTGTTTTGTTGATCCCAGCACGATTCATTCTTGACAAACTTTTTCAAGCAATTTTACCGCTGTCTCTTTTGCACTAAGCATAATTGTCGACAAACAATAAGCAGCAGCGACAACTGGACGCCCATAAACCGCCCAAAAGCAAGCTTAATTTCCCGCGTTCGTTTAATATAATTCTTGAGATTGATTAAGTCTGAATGAGGAAAGGATTACTACGGATAGATGATAGCGGGTCTCGGGGAGGAGAGGAGCAAGAAAGGGATGAAATTAGAACGAGAAAGCGGAATAAAAACCGTGTTCTTCGCGTAACGATGAAACTATGGGTTTACTTTAATATTTCATCGCTGGGCCAAGGTGAGAGTATTCGAGAGAAAGCGAGAGAGGGTTAGAGAAACGGGGAGAACTCCGAAAGATTGGGATTAAATTTTAAGCAGTAAAATAATGGTTCCGTTATATTATCCTGACAGAACGGATGTTTTCCTTCTCCTCGAGCTTATCGGTCGTCCCGCGGGACCTGTTACATGCTCTCTCCGCCGTTCTAGCAGTTGCCTTTTGGTCCTGCTTCTCTCGGCTAGCCGATCGGTGTAGTAATGCCGTACATGGCCGCCTTGGCGTCCGATCGCCATGTAATCGCGAAACACGTATAGCGCCGGTGGTAATTCGAGTTAGAAAACTATTAACCGCCCTTACGAGTGCCTATATCATAGCAAAGTGTGTATGCTAGTAAAAGCTGGATACGTCTAATTCACGTATTTAATTCGCAGAGGAAGGTCGAACTCCTGTAAAAGATTCTTTATTGTTTTCAAAACAAAGCTACCATCCGAAAGTTTTTCACTATAGCCGTTACGGTGCGGTGGTTTGCGCAGGTTGGAAAACGTACTATGTATGAGGAGCGAAGATCTGAAAGTATCTACATAAAAGCGTAAACGCACGTGTCTGCTTTCCGATTCAAGCTATCCACGTGTAAAAATTTTATCAAATGACTAACGACAGAACGTATGTTCCTATAGCTGCTTCGACAACAACGCGGCGTGAGAGAAGAAAGGCAGATACGACCACACGAGGTAGATGCCATAAATTCTCAGACTGATATAGAAAAAATAATCTTGGTAAAATATAACAATTTTTATTTCTTGGCCAGGCCAAATCTCTTGGTGTTTTGGTATGCTATGGCCCCAAACTTAGGTGTACTCATTTGAATACAACGGATACAAGCGGTGAAATAAGTCTTTGTATTTATTTCAGCTTATAGTCGATCCGAGCGACTTTCAAGAACTATCAGGGAATCGTTTCTATGGAACAACAGTCGATCGTGTAGTTATTTCACCTGATGTGGATTCTCAAACAGATGAAGAAGACATAGACGAAGGAAACCACCAAGAGGAGAAAGTTGTAATGGACTACTAAAATTGCTACGGGAACAAGATCAGAAAGCCACAGGAACGGTTAGAGAAAATTGCACTAAAAAATGTGAACTATCCAGCGTCAAAATATTCAAGAAAAAGCAGAATTCGAACATGTGTACGATAGCGACGCAGCACTTCTTTTTTTGCGATAGAAAGACAACAAAACCGTTACTATGGTACCATGATTTGTACCATAGTAACATTAGGGCCTATAAGGAATGTGAAACGTTGGTCGTCAGTCAAAAAAAAACCAATTGATGTGCCACAACCAGCACTTTCCCAAAATTACAATAAATATATGGGTGGTATTGACTTACACGATCAATCGGTGAACAACTACGGAATGTCTATTCGTAGTAAGAAGTGGTAGTGGTTACTTTTTACCAATATGATCAATATGGCAATTGTCAACGCATGGAGACTATTCCAGTTAGTATCGGTCCGACATTATTTGGGTTGTCATGGGAAGTCCACATACTCGAAAACTGGACCGATTGGGCAGGTACCAGTAAGCATAGGACAACATGAAGGTGGACATTTTCCCCAAGAACTTGACAAACGGTTGAGATGCATACAATGTCATCAAAGGGCTAGGTGGAATTGTTCAAAGAGCAAAGTTTCAGAAATTACCATTCTTAAACTATTAGATATTTATTAGAAGAATTAAGTATCGTTTATTTTGTTTTTAGAATTACTAATGTTTAGTGTAGTATACGCGCTCAATGTACCCAACTGAGTACGGGCATCCATCTATCTCTCTGTTAATGTTACTATGCAGGGTGTCCATGGATGGGGTTGCAAAGAGGAAAAACTTTTTTAATATGCGTTTTACAGAAAAAAAAATCATTCTTTACAAAAAATTCTGCTTTCTTCAAAATGTCCAAAAACATAATTTAGATTTAACTACAGACATACACTTACGTATAAATTCAATTATTGCAGTTAATATTTTTATTTTTCAATTAACTAACAAACACTCTTCGAAACAAACAAGAATATAAGTATTAATTCTTAATTTAAAACAGATCTAACATTCGCTATTCAACATACATGCCTGCCTCCAACTTGTACACACTTTTTAACTCTTTTAATAAATTAATTGCAAACTTTGTGTATCGTAGCGGGCATATTAATCTCATCCACCGCATTCTTTATTGCTTGTTTTAATTGATCCGAAATATGTTCTACACCACGAGCATACACCTTTTCTTTTAACGCTCCCCACAAAAAGAAATCCATTGGTGTAATATCAGTTGACCTAGCAAGTCATTCATCCGGGTAATTTCTGCCAATCCCAGGAAATTTACGATTTATAAATCATCCAGGAGTATGGCGGTCGTTAGGAACTAACACGTGGTTCTAAACTGTCGGGATGACGATCAAGGTTTTAAAAAATGTAACCCTTTAAATTTTCACCAATATTTCGCTTTTACTTAAAGCTTCATCAGGGTCAATAAATGAGTTGAGTGGATAGACCGAACTTGCGAACTAAAATTCTTTTTTTCATGATGTACATTTGAGAAGCGGTGATTGATGAATCATCAATCACCGCTTCTCAAATAGTTAGAGTTACATTTTTTGGAACATTACATTTTTTGAAACCTTGGTCGTCATCCCGACAGTTTATAACCACGTGATTGACGATTTAAACAAATTTTTATCAATACAGTTGCCATCTTCTTGCCAATAAATGTTTCTTCGTATGTCAAGGTCAATGTTGTGCAACTGAGGTAATGTAAACGTTTCTGTTAAATCCAAATAAATGTGTTAAGTTGAATTTTGTTCTAGAAAATAGGGACCAATAATACCACCATAGAAAATACCACACCATACACTCACTTTTTTATAACGTTGGCTTCTTGATCGAATTTTAAATTGTGGATTCACCGCAACCGAATGTTTTGTATTCTGAAAAGAAACGTGACCGTTTGGTGAAAGTGTTGCCTCGTCAGTAAAGAAAATTTTTCTATGAAAGGTTCTATCTTCAACGAACTTCTCTCCAACCTATAGACAAAAGTCTACCTTTCTTGCATCATCTCCATCTCCAATTGTATGGGTTATTATGGGTTTCTAATGCAAGATTTTATTATCTTTATAAATATTTTGTAATAAAGTTTTAGAAACCTTTAACTCTCGCGAGCTCTTTCTCAAAGACAACCTCGGATTTTCATGATCTAGTTTCGTCAAACTTATTTAAAGGTTTACGTAAAACTACGTGTGATACAGATGCATTGAGGAACCTTTGATTAAATAAATGAGTTGCACATCTGTGTCCAATATCATAGCATTTAACCAGACGGATACGTTCTTTAGTGAGCATTTGGAACTTAAATTTTAAGTCTTTATTAGACACAGCCTAAAACTAATTTAGTGACAGTACAAAGCAAAGTCTACTATGTACTTTATTTTAATAAGATAAATTGTTACTATCTCTAAAAACTTAAACCGAGTACGCACTTTTGTATAGTCCGTTTCATTTTATTTTAATTTGACTAATGGGCAGGTAAATACGTTATATATAAATATATAAAAAAAGTAATTATTTACTATTTAGTCAAATTAAAATAAAATGAAACGGACTATACCTGATTGTGTTCCGTTGTTTAATAATAATATACAGTAATATCCGCCTTAGAGAGTGTGCCAAAGGTAAAAATAGTGAATTTGACGCATTTTTAAAAATTATGGATTTCTATGATTGACGAAATTGTAACTTTTACAAATACTTACACTGACCAACTTAGAGCACACCAGAGAGCGAGACTGCAAGAATACAACAAGAAGTGAATTTATGGCCTATTTGGAGTTATTTATGATAGGAGTTAAATTAAACCGTACCAATGTGAAGGAAATTTGGGTAAGTCATTGAACTGGAATTGAAATTGCTAGAGCAGTCATGGGCTATAAACGATTTTTAATTCTAACGCGTTGTTTGAGATTCGACGATAGAGCAAGAAGACCAGAAAGGCGAAAAACCGATAAATTGGCAGCTATTTGTACCTTTTATAATGCATTTGTCAACAACAGTAAGGCGTGTTTCAATCCAAGTGAATATACAGCTACAGATGAGGTGCTATATCATTCCAGAGGTCGTTGCAGTTGGATTCAGTATATACCTAGCTAACCGGCCAAGTATGGTTTATTTTTTCAAATAAAAAGGTTAATTAATATACTCATCGGTGTTTTAATTATTCCAAAATAGTCTTTTAGTGAGTACACTAAACACATGGTAAACGAAATACTATATCTAATACATGTCGTAAAAATTGTGACATGCGCCCGCTCGTGCTAAAATGTACGGCGCGGCCGCTCAAAGGTTAAATGGAAAACGGCTAGAAATAAAAAAAATATAACAAACGGTTACCACATCAGGGAAATCCTGGTAAAAATGTATTTATCAAAGTTTTCAACAAAAAATTGCTTCCCAGTGCTAACATAACATCTGAACCAGCTACTCGCCAAGGTTTAGAAGAAGTAGAAAATATTCTGGATTTGATACAATAAGATGCAACGACCAGCTCAGGAAGAATTGGTACTCAGTTGGGCATTCCACAAAAAAGAGTAATAAGCATACTTCACGAGCAAGGCTTATAGCCATACCATATTCAACGTATACATCACCTACAACCGGAAGATTGTCCTAAGCGTATGGAATGATGTCGGTGGATAAATAATAATGGTCGTGTTGTATAGCGCATAATTTTTATGGATGAAGCAACATTCACCCATAACGGCATTAATAATATTCGGAACTCTCACGTATGGTCAGATGGAATTCCCCACACAATATTCCGTAAACGTGTGGGTTGCTATGGTCCATAGTTATTTAATGGGCCCTTTCATTTTGGAGAATCGCCCCACAGGGGAGCACTACTTAATTTTTTTACAAAATGAATTACAATGACTGTTAACCTTTAAGTGGTCGCTATGTTGGTTATGCAATTGATGGTCGCTTGGCGTACTTTGTACGCCATTTACAAAAATAAGCCAGAGCTATATCAAAATTTTGTTTTAGTCATTTTATTTCATTCGCAGAATAAAACAACCATCTCAGTGTCCTTTTAGACATTTTTATTGGTAATCAAAACAAAATATTTAACAAGAATAACTGAACAAAACGTTCTATAAACTAATACATTATATTTGTTAAATAAAAAAAAATTAAGAACTATCTTCTTCCTCGTCCTTAGACTGATGACAATTCAGGCAAGTATGTATTGTGATTACATATTCTTTACAGGCTGGTTGATTACAAGTCTGGCATTTTATTGGTTCAATTTTTTTTCTTCCACACTGGACACATCTGCTTTTAGTTTTGTCCATATGCTCTTCTGGTTGTTCTACATCTGGCTTGTATCTGCGAAGAAATTGTTTGACATCTAAGGATAAGTTTCTAATATTGGCCCTAGTTATTAGATGCGGTTTCATAAGAAGCATTGCCAAATTCTTCAGGAATACCCTACGGTTTTCACAGTCATCAGTAGGGCGAGTTGCATTGAATATGATGTTTGAATTTAGACCAGCAATATTTAGCAACTGGTAAAATATTACTAAGGGCCATCGCCTGGAATGCTTTTGCACAGAGTAATTCCCGCACATTTGGTCGACTGTATCGACCCCTCCTTTAGTGGAGTTATAAAAGAGGACTATATCTGTTTTTTTAGATTCAGGATCGACGAAATCATTAGTGTGCATAGTGGAAAGTACAATTACTGATTTGTTCTTATTCAGAGTGTAAGATACCAAAGTGTGGGGCTATTTTTGTTTGGGAACAAGTTTGGCGGAATTTCTTTTTTATTCTTTTTTAGAATACCAACTAACGTTATTTTCTTCTCGAGAAGTTTCTGGGCCAAGATGTAGCTTGTATACCAGTTATCCGTGGTCAAGTTTCTATTTTTATTCTCTAAAGGCTTTACCAACCTGAGGACCACATCTGTTGGGGAATTTGCAACTGCGTATCTCCCCTTAGGTTGTTTTCCACAATATACTTCTAAATTTGAAACATAAAACACTTTAGAATCGCATAAACAGTATATCTTTATACCATATTTGGCTGGCTTATTAGGTATATACTGTATAAAACTATATCTACCACGAAACGGAACCAGCATCTCATCAATTGTAATATATTCTCCTGGACAATAATTTTTTTGACAGTTGTTGACAAAGTCATCCAAATATCTCTAGTTGGGGCCAATCGATCAAATTGTTTTCTTTGCAGACGATCTTCTTTATTGTCAGATCTCAAAGCATTAAGAAGAAAGAGAAATCGTTTATATCCCATACAAGCCGGAAAAATCGTTGATCCAGTACCGTCTGGTGCCCAGAGTCCCCTAAAGTCTGTATGACCTTGTTTTTTAGACCAATTAAATAAAGTAACCCAAACAGACCCATTATCTCTTCTTTACTTGCTTCTTTGGCATCTCGTTGCCTAGTGTAGTGTTCTTGGGTAACTCTGATAACTCTGATGCATTTGTATGATTCAAAACGTTTTCGATCATATCTTCTGTAAAAAAATACATGAATGCACCTAATTCATCTGGGATCTCTTCCTTGCTTATCAGAGCTCGAGGAAATATTTTGACGATATTTTTTTAGTCATATTTCGCAAATTTGCTTTTCAACGGATGTTTATACCATAACAGATTTTCATCACGGCATGTGAAGGTGGGTTCTCTGTGTTCGGTTTGTTTTTCAGGATTATTATTATAGAGGCTTTCATCGTCGATATCGACTTCCTGTTCGGAACATGAGTCGTGGTCGCTGAATTGGATTGATTCGTCGGAATCATCTTCATCGGCACTGCCTATATAGTCATTCTCCAGTTCCTCAGCTATCTCTTCCAAACAAGCTTTCAATTCGGCTTCTGTAAGCGCTTTGGGATTTTTTATCGGTACACAATCCCTAAAACACCAAAAAGAGGCTCAAATTAGCCAAAAAATCCAAATATAACAGAAGTCAAATAAACAAAACATTAGGTACTTACACGGTCGCTTGGCGTATTTTGTACACACGCATACAAAGCTCTTAAGGTTCGAAATTAACAAAGGACCAACCGCGCGTGGCGTACTTTTTACACCTTAGCGACCACTTAAGGGTTAAAGGAGCTACTGCTACTGCCTTTTTTTTTCGACAATTATGCTTAGAGCAAAAGAGGCAACGGAAATTAAATAAAAGCTGTCTGGATGGATGTGGGAGAAGATTTGGAGAATAAAAAATTGACGGAACAATAAGCAAATGTCGCCCCCTGGTTTAATTTGGAATTGATTGAAAAGTATGTAAGTTATCATTGCTTCTAATGATAACTTTTCAACAAAAGTAACATTAAAGGGAACTTTCTTTTATATCGAATACCTCAAAGAGATGTGGTACGTTCTAAACCGTACGTAAGCTAATATAAAGGTTAGGTTAATTCGCGAATTTCGTTATAATTTCAAAAAGTCCTACACTCAATACAACAATTCCTCTCAAAATGCCTGTTTTTTGTCTGTTTCAAAGTTATAAACTCCGACTTTATTAAAAGCCCTTCCCAAGCTTTGATGGCGACACAAAGACGTAAGAAATTACCGCCTCTTTTGCATTGTCGAAGCTTATATCTTTCATTCGTCCCGCTTTTCCCCTTCCCTCGGCTGCCTTTTGTATGGGCAATTCGCTTTGAGAATTTGTTTCAACTTTTCCCTAACGGAATGGAAAATCTGTGACGGACGACAGTTTCCGAAACAAAAATAACTTTAATCTTCGAGACGGACCGGATCCGTTCCGCCGCGTTGTCTTCTCCGAACGCTGTTCCTCTTGCAGTCAGCCAACTTTCTCCCTGCGCGAACCCTTTTTTTTCTGCACGTATTTTGCGGAACTGTTATTAAAAAAGTTTTTTCACGATATTATCTGTGTTAATAAGACTCGTTGCCTTGTTAATTGCTATGTCAACTTTGCTTCCCTCTTTTTTGTGATAAACCGTCTTCTATCCGTTTGTTGCTGTTGAAGAAATATAATGAATTCCTTCAAATTATAACTTGTAGGAATTGCAACTACAGTCCCTAGCCACCGAATTTGGACCACTTAAAAATGTTATAACTTTGGAGTAAAATTTTAACAAAACAATTGGTAATGTTGGCAATAGTATTATTTAATTACATATAACATGTAAGTGTAATTTGAATTTACCAATATTTGCTTGTTCCTCCTCTGTGTTTTATTATTATTGTTTTTTTTTAAATTTCGTCGCTATTATGCCATACATCTTCATATATTGTTGAATTGTCTGGCCAAGGTAGTACGCGCAAATTTTTAGATTCAAGATATCGTATTACACTTTTTGCCTTATGACCCGGTGCATTGTCTTGCATGAAAGTATAAGGTCTTTGTGTCGGATCTAATGAACCAATATAAGGTATTAAATAGTTTTATAAAATTTTTTTGTATTGTTTTTGTTCCATTGTTCCATTAAAGAAATATATTGGTCCCGGTGCTTCTGTCGTCATACACGACCAACCCATTAGAGATGGAGGGTGTGTAATAGATTTTATCGTACATGCTTTTTTACAACGCTCTGAAGGACGTCGTTAAACAAATTGGTTTCTCTCCGTTAGTACTTCTAGTCGTGATTCGTCACTATAAATAATCTAGGAAAAAGTACAAAAGTAGAGAACCATTAAGCGAACCATGAGGATGAATTTGACTAAAAATACAAATGATAAATGAAAGTTACCTTTTCTCAATCTTTAACTTTATACTTTTTATATTCTTTAGCCCATTGAAATCGTGTCACTTTCCTTCTTCATGTTAGTCTTGGCTTCTTTGCCGGAAGTCTGCATTTCAAGCCTGCTTCATGAAGACGTCTACGGACTGTTCCGGCCGATATTTGTATACCTTATGACGAACCATCCCGTTTCGTCAAATCTAAAGACTTTAATTCTGGAAAGAACAAAGAAAAATTATTATTTCAATTTGTACCTCTCTTGTTTAGTCTTTATAATCTAGTATGAAATAGCTCACATTATTCAAACTAATTTTGGGCCTTTATCGTACGCTTGCAAATATTTATAAACGCTTAGATTACCCCGCATACATATGTAAATGCTTTTGTACACGTCATACATATTTACACAAAGCAGCACCAGGTCAGACCACCAATGTTTCCGCTTAATACTAAAATTCAAATTTACGTAAATGGAAACAACTTGCCCAGAACGTAGGTATGTCATCTGTGTGCTTCCCACAGCTATTATCTTTATTATCAAAACGAAATACCCCTAACATCCTTACTGAAACAATAATAAACCCTGAAATTATTGATTCACGTACTCCCACATCTGTACGCACAATGTAGTGTGAATCTTATGTATATCTCGGTACGAAATGTAACAGGTGTACCCACAAAAACAGATTATATAATTAAGTAGATATTGTAATTGTTGGACAAGGTATTATATGAAACGCGAAGGTAATTATTTTATTGTATAAAGGTAGGTAAAGTTATCAAATAAATCCCAACTCACGCGTATAATATGTTTTTACGTGCAAGTCTAAAGAAAATTAGAACGACATTTGATAATTATGGGAAAAAATATGTATATACGCGAGTAGGTGAGATGTAGAGAAGTAATAATAATAGTAACAACATAGACAGTGTCATTTTTACATAATGTCTTTTAAGCTATACTTACACATATTATAACAAAGTAAAATAAAACCAGCAACACCAAATACATCCCCGATGCATTAACAATCCGGTCCAGCTAGAAATTCGTCCGTACCATAAAGCAATTACTTAAGCAATAAGTCGCACATCTATAGTAAGTAGAGTTTGTTAAAAAGGTGGTACCGGCAGTGGCGTACCGCATAAAAGTAGGAACGCAATATACAATATTAGTGAAAAATAATATTGTTACCTTTTCCTGTGGTCTTGATGTCCACTGTGGCAATTGGCAACGGCTCTGGTAAGCTGCGTAGAATTGCAACATCAGCAACGCTTCCATTGTCGGTTTATTCAGTCGTCGACGGTGTTGTGAATATGTTGTCGTGTACTTCGCAAATAATCGTTCGATATCCAATGAAGTAAGATTTGCAAATGTCAGATATTCCTTTTCCTCATCTGGGCACTCTTGCTTTTCTGTTATAGACCGAACCTTTTGTAAATCGGGATTTTTCGTTAAAATTGCACCAAATTTTTGAGCAACATCGACTCCTATAGTGTTCGTTAAGTTTTCTAGAGCGGCTTGTAAATTGTTTATGCAATTTAATGGGTCTCGTGCAGATAAGTGACTGTTTTCTAATTGCTCAATAGGTTGTGCAACTTCAGAATAGTTCATGGAAATTTCATCTATTTGTTGTTGAACGTCCGAATTGGAAAAAAGTTGCTGACTATCTCGAATTGCTGCAGAATCATTTTAACCAAGTTTCCAGATGACATTTTTCACTTGTGAAAAATATTTCTGATAGTAAGATATTGCTTGGAGCCATGTTCCCCATCGCGTTATTACAGGCTGAGGTGGTGGTGGTAATTTCTGACACAATTGTTTGAATACACGGATGTGTTTGGGAGATTTGATGAATACTTTTTTGGTAGATGCTATTAACTTATCCACCATCGGATACTTCTTTCGAATGCTTTCTGCTACGAGGTGACATGCGTGTACGAGGCATGTTATGTGAAGAAGAGTCGGAAAGCATATTTCCAACATCCTACCAACTCTCAGCATTGTTGCGGCTCCGTCAGTAACGAACATTGTGACTTGGGTTCCTGTGATACAAAATTCTCTGAACGAATCTTTTATTATCTTGACAACGGTTTCTGCATTAGTTTTCTGAATCCTTTCACTGGATAACAACAATTAAGCTGGTGGACCATCACGTTTTAAAGGACGCGCTACAACATGAATGACGCTGTGTTTCTGAGCATCATCTACACATAGGCAGATTTTCTTATTTCTCGACTCGTCTTTTATACATTAATTTACTGTACCTTGCACACGTGGCAAATTGTATCGTAATTGCATAGGAGTTAGCAGCTTCCATGAGGGAACGTATTTAGCCCAAAAAAGACGAAAGTGTTCATTAGATACTAGATGTTGTGGGATGTTGCACACACTTAACATAAAAATAAAATTATATAAAAATTGCCAGTATGGAATACTGTTTCTTAAATTCAATACATGACGTTTACTTTTACAACGTTTTCTACATTGCTATTGCACATTTTGCAATAAATATGCGGACTTCTATATCCTAATCCAGGGAAATGCCTGAGATATTTATTCACATTCGAAGGGGACGTTACACCCTTTGGGCGTCCCATCTCTGCGTACTTATTTGGCGTGCAGCATGCAACATACTGTCGCTTTGCTCACCGAGCCCCAGAAAATAATAGCGTATCACAACCTAGACTCTTCAAAAGAGAAATAAAACTGACGCACAGTATTGATGCCGACAGTGCAGCGTAAATTTTTCACATCATAATAAGCAGAGCATGGGTTTTTTTCAATTATCGAATAGTGGTGCTCAAATTTCCACTGAGAGTCAACCTCTAAGTCTAAAAACCTAGTGCTCTCTCGATCAGGAATGGATTGACTGCGGTGTCTAACATAGCAACTGCTTATAATGTTTGAGCTTGCTCGAAAATGAATCAAGTTGGTTTTAGCGACCTTAAAGGTTAAGCCGTTATTGCTGCACCGTGCCTGAAAAAAGGACCTAATTTTACTTTCCCGCACAGACACCAAGCGTCAGAATCAAAAACACAACGAGGCAGTGATAGGTTTTAGTTGTTTACATATATTGTAAACAAGGTAGGTCTAAGAATGCATCCTTAGGGAACTCCACAAGCAACACACACAACAGAAGAGTAGAATTATTTCTTTGTGTCCTACGCGATCGTGAATGGTAACAAAACATTTGCGGTTGTTAAGACAGGATTTAGATAAATTGTAGGACACACCGCATATACCGTAAGCACACATATTAGCTAATGTTAGCTATTATAGTCCAATGAGTTGTAAGCTTTCGATAAATCAAAAGACATACCCACCACCGTATTCCCTAGATTGATTTCTCTGTATACTTTATTCAAGTAATAGTACATAGCGTCGGTTGTAGATCTACCCTGTACAAAACCAAATTGACTGGACGAGATTGCATTAGTTTTAGAAAGACAGTTAAGCAGACGTTCGTTTCTGATTTTTCAAATACCTTTGCAATAACAGTTGGGATAGCAAAAGGAAAGAAGTAGAAAAAAATTATTGATCTCACTCACGCTTTTATATTTTCTTTGGGAAATTCAACGTTCTGAGAAGCCCAAGTGATTATGACATTACGCACAAATTGTATTGTAACGAATAGGGAACATGTATACTTCATACTAGTGTCATGAAATCTAATAATAAAATAAATAAAGGAGTACCTTAGGACACATTCTGAGGCCCATTGCTACTTGTTTCCTAATTACCAATGAATTACTCTATAACAGTTATTACGCTAAACGTAAATTCCATTTGTACCATCGCATTGAAACGAACCACGTATAATGGCAAATGTTATATATGTTTTACTAAAGATTACTCTATGTATGTGTATTCCATGGTTTCCACAACTACATAATAATAATAATAACCTTTATTATTCAACAGAAATATAATTTACAGGATGAATGAATATAAATATAAAAGGATACGTAAACAATGATGGTAGGAAAGTAAAGTACAAGTAGAGGCTGGGAAGGTGTCGAATGACCGCTTTAAATGTGTGGGCACTATAAATTCTTTTTTGGGCTAGCAAAGAGGGAGAATTAACTTTATTATGGATCAGTTGCACTTTAAATTCCGCACTTTGTCTCTCTCTTCTGCTACCAAGTGAATTCAACGAATATCGATCCAAGAGACTGCCTTAATATATATTTCTCTCTGAGTATGAACCATCACACGTAAGTGATAAATACTTTAGAAATCGTCTCTGCACACGTTTCATGGAAAGCCGAATGTGCAGCTAGTGTGGCTACCATACAATGCTAGCGCATTCCAATTTATTTCTGACAAAGGCATAATCTGGAGACTTCAAAGTTGTAGAATTAGTAAATTGTCTGCAGGACTTCATAATGAAGCCCGAAGCTTTATTAGTTGACGCGCAGATATCACGAATGTGGTCATTGAATCGTAATGAAGAGTCAAACAAAATACCCCTAAAGCTCGAAAAAAAGTTAAACAGAAGGAAAATTCAATTTATTGTAAGAAATTTTAAGTACATGAGTGGAAATTTATTTACAGGCAATGAAAAGTTCAATGTTTGAAAATCGTGTCTGGTAAATGACGACCGTTGTTTCCCAAGCATGTTCTAAGTCTTGTACAGAAATTTTCACTAACTCGTTGCAGTATCTGTGGGCCGATGGCACGAACTTCTTCTTCAATCCGCACGTTCAACTGTTCTAGGGATGGTGGGGGAGAAGCGAAACCCTTCGATTATAAATAGCCCCACAGAAAGTAGTTACAGGAACTGAGGTCCGGGCTCTCAGAAAATCTTGTTGGAAGAAAGTGTTGCGATTAGCCCGAAATCGTCGAAGTTGTGGAATGAAAAAGGTTTCCAGCATGTTAAGATACTGCGGTGATGTTACCGTTACAGTGTTGCCAAGATCGTCTTAAAAAAAATATGGGCCGATAATTCCCATTGAAGAGACTGCACACCACCTGGTTACTTTAGCGGAGTGGAGTGGCCGTTCATGAAGTTCTTTAGGGTTTTCTGGAGCCCAATAGCGAAAATTCTGCTCGTTGGCGTACCCACTAAGATGAAAATGAGCTTCATCGTTCATCCATTATGAATGAGTTGTGGGTCATCTTCTAACATGTGTAACATTTCCTCGCAAAAATGAACTCGAGCCGTATGATCACGACGATTCGAAGCTTGGACTATTTGAATTTTGTATGGATGTAGGTGTAGGTCATCATGCAAAATTCTTTTTACTGTTCGGTTTGAAAGTCCTAGAGCAATGCTGTGGCGTCGAACAGATGTTCGAGGGCTTCTTGCGATCGCAACTCGCACACTTTCCACATTCTCACGAGTGCGAATAGTCCTTGTTGAACCTCCTCTTTTCTTCGTTGTCTGATCTGTTGTTTCCAAGTTTTGAATCCAATTCTTAATGGTTTTTCTGTTCGGTTCAGGAGCTCGAGGCAAGAGATTAAAATGTCGGCGGAACGCTCGTTGCGCGCCTACGAATTCACCATTCAGGTAAAACGCTTTAACGGCGAAACCGCGTTGTTCTCCGATCCAACACTGCATGACTACTAAACTTCCCACTGCCTAAAACGCAAAGGTCAAACCCCCATCTCTCCCCACTTTCCCTACTTCTTTTTCGAACTATCTGAAAAAAGAGGGTTTGGCTACCCCACCCTGTACTTCCACTGGAGATATTAGGACTTCATTCACATAAGAAAGTTCATATCCATTTCCGATTTAATCAAAAGTACCATGTGTTGTTGATAGTCTGGAAAGTTTCAAGCCTCAACATGAAGATGGGGTTACTCGTCAAAAATACTGCGTTGAAAGATACTTTGGAAAAATTCAGCCATGTTGGACACTCAGTTGTTGTTTAAAGCGAATATCGAGCCGTCCTTAAATTCTTGCATTTGAAAAGCAATACGCCTGTGCAAATTAAAGCCGAGCAGGGTGCTGTTTACGGTGACTCTGCGCCATCATTCGCCACAGTGAAATTTTGGGCAGCTCATTTTGAACGTGATCGTTAAGCTTGGTTAACGGTGAACGTTCTGAGTGGTAAAAAACTGCAATCACTACTGATAACATCGGAAAAGTTTACTAAATGATACTAAACGACCGCCAATTTAAAGTTAAAGGGATAGCAGAGGCTGTGGGCATCTCTGAAGGAATGTTTGCCATATATTGACTGAAGATTTATTCAGTTTGGGTGAAATAGGTCGAAGTTTTGGCGTCCATTAATAACTAGATGAAACTTGAGTACAGCAATACACTCATGAAGCCAAAGCATGGCTGAAACAGTGGACTGCGGAAGGGCGAATCGATTCCGAAAAACGCGGAGACTGTTCCATAGGGTGGGAAAGTGATGGCGACTGTTTTCTGTGATAGTCATGGAGTTAATTAACTATCTTGAAAAAGGAGAAACAATAATAACAGAAATTGCGGAAAAACGGCCGTAAGAATAATAAAGATCTGTTCCACCAAGACAACGCACCGTCAGAAACTTTCATCGAATGAGAAGGCCATCACATTCGTAGACGCCCATTTTGCAGAACAAGATGAACTACTATTTTAATTGATTAAAAAGATGGAGGCATCGCTGAGAAAAGTGTATACAATTACCAGGGGACTATGTTGAGAAATAAAACTGAATATGGCCAAAAGAAAATACTTGTTTCCGTGGTAGGTTGGAAACTTTTCAGACTAACCTCGTAAATACTTCATTTCTAAGGTAATCATTTTTCGATGACCATTCTCCATTTCCTTTATATATGTAAAACTATTGATTAATCATCTCTAAATCTAATTGAAACAATATTTACTTCAACTAATCTGTTCCATTGGCACATCGCTGATATGTTCCATATGTACATTTTCCGGAAGCTTCAACGATCACGACAAGCGATTTATTTCAACTCGTACATTCTATTAATATTTTTTTTTCGTATTACACCTAGTTCGCTCGCGTGCAGTACACTACACGGTAGTCTTCTTAACTTGCATCTCCCCTAACACTTCGCTAGAGTTTTCAACGACGTGGTTTTCCATCTCGGTTCCTCGTCTTCGGAAAACGACAGGTGCGAAGTGGGGAAACAACGAAGGCGGTGTACACGCTTGGAAGTTGGAAAACGTAAAAAAAGGAGCGAGTAAAAGAATAAAGGTCTCGAATGGAGAATAGTGATGGGTCGAAATCGTTTTCGGGGTAGTTTCGGGTGTATTTGTTGCGGTCGGCAATCTTTTTAATCAATCTAGTGTCGCGTCAGACAACGCAACGCTCCCGATCGAACAAATGGTTCTGCGTTATTTGCTACATCACGCTAAGCTCGCGTTCTATACTTCTACCATTCCTTCTTTCTTCTTTAAATGCAATAATCGGAAAACGATTACGGTTAAACGATAGTTATCATCGGATTTTTAGGTATTGTTCTGGTTTTCAAGTGTTACGGAAAAAAATATTTGTTATATTAATGTAGGAATAAAGCATTGCTTTCAGATTGCTGCATTTGTAAATAGGTCGCTTCCTACAGACTTGGTAACACGCTCCTTAGAATTGGAAACACATAAAATTCTTTTTCCTCATTTTGTTTCTCCTTTATAATACCCAGAACAATCATAATAAGTTTGAAAATTGAATCTTGATTTTAGCGGCTTTGTCGATATAAACTTTTCAAAGGTTCATAAAAATAAACATTTTTAATGTTTCGACATTTTTTTGTCTTCTTCAGAAAGGTGTGTTTCAACTTCTTTAAAATAAAACATGCCAACAAATACTCTAGTTTTGTTTTAACAATAACATTTTACATTTTAATAATATAAAATCCAACAATGTAACATGTAAAGTTATTGTTAAAAAAAATTTTAGGCGTCGCGTTGGGTTGACATGTTTTATTTAAAATCTTTGTCAAATTGCTCTTACAAAAAAATAAAGCAATTGTCATATTCATTACTCATCTAAAATGGATACTTTTCAAGATATTTAGGGAAATGTGTATCGAAACACGATGTTCTTCCAAAAAAACAGGGTACCCAGCAATGAGAATGTAACTTATCTAGTTTTTTAAAATGTCATCCAACTTTAAAGAAAACAAGTCAGCATTGATGAAAAATATATGGTAATGAAACTCTAAATAAAAAAATTAATAACTTATAAATTACTTGACGTGTGGGATCTACTTATTTTGTTTCTAAAAAAATAAACAATTTTTAGTGTTCTAGAGATACGGTATTTTATTTTGCATTGAAATAAATTATATTTCTTTTGACAAAGTTTTGAATTTTTAGACAAAGACCCAGCGCAATTCCTAACCGACAGATACGAGGTAGGCGCCATAAATTCTTGGCCTGATATAGAAAAAATAAACTTGGTAAAGTATAACAATTTTTATTTTTCAATATAATTTCCCCTTCAACTTCAATACATTTATTACAACGATTAATTAATAGTTCTATGCCCTTGTAAAAATAATCTAAAGTTTTTTCCTCAAAATGTTGTATTACAGCTGCTGGCAACTCACTATCGTCCTTAAAACGACGTCCCCTAAGTTCTTTCTTTAAATGAGAAAATAAATAATAATCATTTGGAGCCATGGCCGGATTATGCGGTGGATATTTTTGAATTCTTGAAAGCCGCATTCGCGGATAGCAGCCGACACCTTTTGTCAATTTTCCGATAGGGCGTGAAAAGGTCGAGAACGAGAGCCAGGATTGCCGCCCAAGGACAAGTGTGGCCGAGGCCAACATCGAGGCGGTCCGAAATCTCATAGAGGGAAATCGGCGTATAACTGGAAGTACTGAATGCCGCGAGGTTGTCATTTCGAAGGAAAAGGAAGAAGCAATCGGCCAGAAGTGTCATTCTTCTGCATGACAACGCTAGGCCTCATGTGGCTAATGCCACGATGCAAAAAGTGGATGCATTAGGATGGGAAACGCCGGAACATCCACCCTATAGTCCGGATTTGTCACCTTGTGGCTTCCATCCTTTTGGACCCCTCAAAGAAGCACTTGGAGGTCAGCGTTTCGACGACAACGAAGCGGTGGAAGCGTTTGCGCTCCAGTGACTACACGAGCGTCCGAAGAGTTTTTACGATGATGGTATAAAAAAACTCCCAATCCGATGGGAAAAATGTATTTCTAGGACGGGGGAGTATGTAGAAAAATAACAAATATTTGTAAGCTTAGTTAAATAAAGTTAGAATTTAAAAAAAAAAACGAGTCCCGTTTATATTTGATACATCCTCGTAGTTTCATATTAAATTGAAACTTTCATTTTTACCAAGGAATTTTGAAAATAAGTCTTGTTATCGAAATTTGTTTATACCATCCCCTTTTGTTTTTTTAATTCAATACTCTAGTTAACTATCTGAATTATATAAAACAACATTCTTGATGACTTTGAAATCCACAGAAAATACCTTTCGCTCCCTTGGTGATGTCCAAATTTCCAGGTACGGTAATGTCAGATACAGTAAATTAGAATGGTTCCTATGAAAACGATGCTAATTTTATGACTGCTTATAAATAGCAGAATGCTTGTTCTTATACATCACAATAACATAATTTTGATACGAAGAAATATAATTCAAGCTTCGGTTAGTGAATTTCGTTCTTAACACTAAAAGTTGTTTATTGGTCTCTTTCTTTTTAACAAAAAGTATGTCTTGTCTACATGTGTAAGACAAAGAAGAAAAGTTGATCTGGTGGAAATAGAGGAAAGAGGTCATCAACACTGTCTCGTAATGAAATGGAACTAAATATTATTAAACTGTCAAAAGAAAACACTTCCTAACGCGAGTAAATAAATGTCGCTACAATATACATATGCCATTATCTTTAGTTCTACCTTCACATATGTATTTGATGGCGACATCTGTTTCACCCAACGCTTTTCTACGATCTACTTTCATTTTTCCATTCTTGAATAAATTGGACTGAACAATATATAGACAAGGAATAAATTTAATCTCCACCTACACTAACGTTTTCTTTTAATTTTTTATTAGTCAAGGCAAGATTTTATCACATCACCGTTTGTTTTGATAAATGTTCGTAGTCTTCTTGGAATATAGTAATACCATAATGCTCTCTATCAACTTCAGCTTCTTTACTGCCTTTAAGTGATGATTAGAGTTGGCCACGTGCGCCAACGGGCATCGGCGTTGTTTCGGTTGGTACTCGGGTTCCACTAGAGCTATTGTGTGTAGATGTTTGCTGTCGTAAATACTTTCATGTAGTTGTTAAGTAAAAATAAAATAATGCGTGCTCAAACACTTACCATTTTAAGAGTCCTCCGTGAAATCGCAAAGTGAATATGTCTGTTAAATATCTGCAACATTAGATGTTTCAAACAAGACTGAGTGCGGCGCGAGGAAAAAATGTGTTTACATGCAGAGAACGAACGTTCTACATCTAGTGACGTTATATTTGCGTAATTAAATATTCTTTGAAACAACTTAACGGTTCTGTTGACGCACCTTCACAAATGTGTCTTAATGTGCCAAAATCAGAATCTTTCTCTAAAACACTTTCAAATTTTTCTAGAACACAAACATCTTTTGCGTCTTCTATCGCGCATAGCTGTGCGTGAACATGTTGCACTGTTTGCACAGATTCCACTAACGACACCGAAGGATCTTGTAACTTTTCTATTGCCTCCGCTGGTCCGAAGTAATTGTTGTGAATAATTTTTAAATTCGTTTTAACCCGACTATCTTGATATTTCGACTATCTTTTCTTGATAGCGGCAGCTTCCTTTGGATCGAATTGTAAAACCACGTTCTTAGTATATTCATAATATTTATGATAATAAAACGCAGCATTTAACCAAGTTCCCCAACGTGTAAGAATAGGTTCTGGTGGCTCAGGTATACGGGGGCACAGCCTGTAAAATTCGAATACGTTTCGAGGATTTGACAAACACTGCTTTTGTATGTGCTATTAAAGCGTCTACATCAGGATAACATTTTCTGATACCATCTGCCACAAGATTGAGAGCATGAATTTTACACGTATGTGTAACAAGTTAACAGAATGCTTTTTAAGAGACTGGCCTACAGAAACCATGCTTGCGGCACCATCACTCATAAACATCAACAGTTGGTTTGTTGAAAGTTCAAACTTGTCCAATGTATTTAACACTAACTTTACAATTATTTCGGCAGCACATTGTTGTATTCGTCTGGAAGCTAATAGAATTGAAGGTGACGATTGATGCGGTTCCATTTTACGTGCCATTATATTAACGACCGAATGTTTTTTACGATCTGTCGTTTCGTCTACACATAACCACATTTTTTTTTCTTTCAACTCCGAGTTAATCCTTTTTTCAACATATTCACGAGCAGATGGCACTATCCTTCGTAACGATGTCCGACTTAGTAATTTGTACTCCGAATAGTTATTCCAAAACAAGACAAATGCTTCCTTGTCTAGTAAATTAAACGGTATATTACATACAATAAAAGTAACACATAAATTAAATATAAACTTGTCATAGTCTCGTGTGTCAAGTTTTTTTTTCAGCATGCCGTTCACTGTTTACGTGCCGCAGACAGTCCCTTTTGGACCAACTCATCAACGGGACTTTACATACTACACATTCAATTTTAGCGCCATCATACGTTAAGTCAGGAATTTCGGCTAAAAATTCTCTAACTTGCTCCGCCTTGGGTCGTTTGCGAGACGTACGCACCATTTCTAAACAACACGTACCGCGCTAATGGAAGGTCGAAGCTACACTGAGGCTTGTATGTAACCGTATAGATACGACGCAGCTGCCTGTTGGCGCGCGTGACCAACTCTAGTGATGATTTAAAATATATGTATTGAGACATGCCATTTAACTTTAATATTCCGCAACAAATATTTATTTACGAACTTTTATTTACACATATTCTTATTATTATTATGTTCTACGACAAGTATAATGAATTAATCATTCATGTTTCAGTGGAGGTCTTTGTTCGTCTGTCATACGCATTAACAGTTGTTTCATGCTATGTTAATGACGAAATTATATAACAGGTAATTTAAAAATGCCATGGAATTCCATTCCAGTGGTAAAGTTTAGAACAAGCAATTCGCAATGCTTATCATTTTTCAAACGCTCTCCGTAGGTCAATATGTCAATTCACTCAGAACTAGCTCCAGAATAATGAGAGAGAATAGCAGACGATGATGGTGTAATTTACAGGTAATTCGTAAAGTTAAAATCGCTGATATGTAAATTGAAAAATGCATGAAAATAATCTGAGCATAAATGAAAGTCCCATATTTCACCTACTTATCTAAAGCCGTCCGCACATATTGGTAATTTGCGCCCTACTATTCTATTGTTGTTAAATGTCTGCTTTTCGTTTTGCGCCGGCGGGAAAGCCCTCTTCAACGGGACGCATGCTACATTTGTGCATAATGTAAATGGGGTCGGTTAATTACTTACCAGCGGTGGCAAAATTCGGAGTTAAAGGGTGGTTTTCGCGATATATTTTCCCGTGCAAAACGAATCAACACCCAATAAAATTCTATGTAATTGTTAAATGGTATATTATGCAAATTATTAGTATAATTGCATGCATAAATGTAATTACAACTTTGTTTGAAAACTGGCGTTAAATTATAATCTCGAAATTCCATTATGATTATGCAAAATTCTTAATAGATGTATTAATATGATTTCTTTAGCATATCTTGGGTACACACGCAATGTAGCAGGTGAAAATGTATGAATTTCACTCGGAGGTAACAATATTTTAATAAAGCTATTTTGTTTTGCGTGCCTTTTAAAATTTGTCTCGTTTTTATCTAAAAGTTAATTTATTGATTTGCTAATATTATGTGCTAACATACCTCTTTCAGTTTTTAATTAATAATAGCAATAAGGTAAAGTCGGTGGAGACGGCGCACCTTTTCTTCAAGTACATAAAAGGGGCAGTGAATATAATGCAAACAATTTGTAATTTTTATATTACTTTAATAACAGGTACTTGAAACAAAATATTTAAATAAAACTACAAAAAGGGGTGTTATATTAGAAATAAAAACAAGAATAGTTAATTTTGAGACGCGCCATATCACCCTATATATGCGGATAAGATGTCACCAAAAATATTTTAAATTAAAGTAATTAAAACAAACGAACACCTTCAATAAAGCTACTGTTGCCTTCTACCACAACGCAAACACATATTTGGAAAGTTTGTACAGGTTTCATGTAACCACTTCCGACAGATTACATATTCAATCCAATCCTCTCTACTTTTTGTCTCCTTGTATATCTCACCACATCCCACGCACTCAGTTTCTATGTCGTCACTTGCCGTGTCCGACTCAAGAACGACCCCGTTTGCTTCTGTAGTGTCGCTTTCTGAAGAGGTGCTAAATTTACTTGCCTTGCTTTTTTAATTTTTTTCTTGTTCTTTTTGCGTTAGTATTTTTCGGCGTTATCTTTTTTATGTATTATTATTATTATATATCAACGATAAATTTGCGAAGAAAACTTGACAGCATTGGCTTACGCCAAAGATGTTTTTCAAAAAATTGTAACATATGATGAGGCCTGGATGTATCACTGGGACCCACCGACAAAACAAGAATCCATGCAGTGGATTCATAAGGGATCTCTGCCACCAAAAAGACCAAGAATGCAGTCTTTATCAGGAAGACATGGCTACGGTGTTTTGGAATGCAGAAGAGATATTTTTAATTGAACATATGGAGAAAGGCACTACAATAACAGGGAAAGTCTATAACGAAGCAATTAGAAAATTAAAAATTGCCATTCGACAAAAAAGACCTCAAAATTGCGAGCGAAAGATTATGCTACTTCATGACAATGCCAGTTCACAAAGTTCGCCGAATCCAAAAAGTAGTCAACAACTGCAGTTTCATAGAGATGAGGCATCCACCTTACAGTTCACAACTTAGCACCGAGCGACCATCTCTTCTGTAATTAAGAAAAAAAACACTTGAGGGGACGACGTTTTTTGAATACCTACGGAAAGATTTTTTTAGGGTATAAGTTTATTAGAAAAATGTTGGAATAGGTGTGTGATCGTTAATGGAACATGTTGAAAAAATTGTTTTTAATTCCCAAACCTTTTTCTTCATGGCTTGGTAGATAATATGAAAATCTCACCTCGTAACTTTTATTAAAAAATCCTACATGCTCCATAAACAACTAACAGCAGTATTAAACGCTGACATAACTAATGCATATAATCACGTTTTTATTGAGATGTCTTTTACTGAATTTTCTTATATTTCTTTTCTGCACAGCATTGTACATACAATAAAACAGGTTCCAACCAGCTACTGCCTCTACGAAGCTCGTGAAATAAAAATGACAAACACGAGTATCACAACGTAATATCCAAAATTACGACGAGAAGCATCCATAGTGTATGTAATGCAATCTTGAAGCGCATGGTCGTCGTTGAAAACGTTAATCTTTCAGATTATAACCTGTTTATGTACGGTGACAGTTTTTAAATTTTAATGGTGCAGTATTGTTTATTTTCACGTTGTTGCATTGCTGGAACTGCTTTCAGCTATAGCTAGATTATATAGGATGAAGTATGATAGAAACCGTAAATTTTATAACGCGATCATTTCACAACGAAGGATAACCGCTAATCTAAGTATAATCACTTGGAAATGAAAAATTTTGCATATTACTATTACATGCAGGTGTAACACTCTTGTTTCTTCGAATATGGAATGTAGTAGTAGGAGTACTTACCTGAATTTTTAAAAGATCCGCGTTGAGGAATTGTTCATAGTAAATACATGCGAACTCATATTTGGGAAAACATGGGGATTCAAACCATACATGACGTACTGGCTGTACACTGCGGTGGTAAGACCCATGATAACTTATGGCTGCCAGGTTTGGTGGCCTAAGATCACACAGAAGCATGCGATAACTAGTCTCTCGAAAATTCAGAGACTGGCATGTCTATGTGTAACAGGAGCTATTAAACGCACTCCAACAGTTGCTATGGAAACCATGCTAAACCTACCTCCTCTTGAGATTTATATCAAGGAGGGAAGCTAGAATGGGTGCATACAGATTGAAAAATACTAGCAACTGGAGATACCACAGTGGATCTGGGCACATCAGAATTGAAGCAGTAGTAACAAACCCTATCTATGGTATGGGTAGTAATACAACAATCTCCAGGATCTCCTATGACAAACCTTTCAAAGTTTTCTTGAATTGGGAAGAATGGAGGGATGGAGAGGGGAGAAAACCGAAAATACTAGTCTGGTACACAGATGGGTCCAAAACGGGCACTACTTCTGGCGTTGGTGTATATGAGGAAAACCAGGGATACAAAGTATGTGTACCACTTGGACGATACACCACGGCATTTCAAACAGAAATATATGCTATAAAAACCTGTGCGTGGGAGAGTCGGCGCCGGCGACCGCAGGGTGAGACGATTTGCATTCTCTCTGACAGTCAGGCAGCCTTAAAGGCACTAGCATCTTATCATATAACTTCCAAACTAGTATGGGAGTGCCTGCAAACACTAATGGTTCTGTCTAAACACAACAAGGTCACACTGGTGTGGGTGCCAGGGCACAGGGGCATAGCGGGCAATGAAATTGCAGACCAGCTAGCGAGGGAAGGAAGGAAAAAATTAATTATATAGGCCCTGAACCGGGTCTAGGTATTATCAAGAGTGCAGTGCGTGGTGCAATTAATGTGTGGATCATAACACAACACCAATTAAATTGGAAACATGCAGCTGGACAAAAGCACAGCAAACGGATGATGGGAAGACCGTCGCAACATATGACTGCTTACCTGCTTGAATTAAGCAAGATACAGCTTAGGGCAGCAACATGTCTATTAACAGGACATGGCTGTTTGAGAGGCCACTTGCATAAGATGGGGATTTACAAAGATGAACCCTTATGTAGACTTTGCAATGAGGAGGAGGAAACAGCCCCTCATATTATTTTCGAATGTGCAGCGCTAGCTCAACGCAGATTCGCTATGCGAAGCACAATTGAGCTACCAATGGAGAAAGATTTACTACATAGGCTCTTAAAACTGATTGCGGGAACTAACCTGTTCAAGTAAAACAAAACCGAAGCAGGAATAATACAATAGGCTATTAAGCTTCAGTGTTAGGGATGTAAAGACCAGCCCTGCTTTGGTAGGAAAATCAATCAATTAATACATGCATTTAACAATATTAAAGAAGGCAAAGCATTCCATACTTACTAGTTTCGGTGGCAACCAGTGCTACTGGCGCTTTTTTATGGATTTCATTCGGTCTCCTTGTTTGGGAATCAACTCATCAATAGCATCTGCTACTAAAAGCGCAAGTAAATTATTCTTCGTGTACTCTTTAATCGTAATAAGAAAATAGCATTACTACTACTATTATATTTTACAAAATATTGGGCTTATGGACTATTTTTAATGTACTAATTAATCTAGCTCTGCAAAAGAAATGAGCAGCACTAAACGCGTAAAGTAGCGTTCACATAAGGCAGCGCGAAATTAGCGAAAGCGAAACTATACACACGTCAAACATTAATTTTATTTTCTGCGTTTGTTTTTGAATTTGTATGCTGTGCTTACTGCAAAAATTGCTAAAAACATACCAGGTAGTGTTTCTGTATAACTCCGTGCATTACAAAAACAATTGTTAATTCAACAGATGAATTTGGGTTAGGTTATGACAACGAAAATCATTGGTCTCGGTTGTCAAATTCTAACACTAATTTCGCGCTACCTAATGTGGACTAGGAAGAGCAAAATTCAGTACTGGATTGACCAATCGGGATGTCGCATGATGTCAGGATAGACCAATAAGCTACACGTACGTAACTGCACGTAATTGGCAACAGGCAAAAACGCAGCCCTAAACATTTGTAAAAGTTATACTCGGGGCAGTATAAATATCAATGCACGTCATGTATGCTGTATATATAACGTTAAACTACCAACTGGAAAATACGAATTTGTCATTTATTAAAATAAATGCCAATTAAGTTAAAATAAATAGTTTAACATATAAATAGTTATATGTGGTGAAATATTTTTCTCAAGGGATTTTTGGAAAAAATTTGTGATTTTCTAAATTAGTAAAAATGTTTAAATTCTTTGTGGGATCGGGAGTATTTCTGAATACTCTTTGGGCAATTTTCTAGTGAATTTTCAAATTAATAAATCGAAATCAACGAATGTTAGAATTAAAAATATAACTAACCTTGAATTCGAATGAAGCCGATGTCATATAAACGCTCTGTTTATAATAACTTCCACAGGAATCTGACTATTCTAACCTTCAGCCCCTTTTTTCTCTGAATAAATACTTTAATCTCACTATTGAAGACTTTAAATTGGTATCGTAGTCAAGTAAACACAAATTAATTCGAGGAAAGTGGAATCAAGATTGATGAAAATTTTGGCGTCGCTTATCTTTCTTTTATTTGTAATCGCCAAAAATGCCGAAGGGGGCACTTTAGAACCCCAGTGTACATATATTTATTAGATGTGTTTTACAAACAGATTCTAGATGATGATGGCTATAAGATGAAATTACAGTAATTGAAAACAGCAAGAAATGAAGAGAAATTTATTTGTTTTTATATACTCAGTGACATAGAAATTGCAACAGCTAGAAGGGGTTGTAATTTCCGGATGAAATTTGGTAAAAATATTCACCTGTGTAATAATAATAAATGATCAAAATTTGAATCCTCTCAGTGAAGCAATAAAGTTGTTATTGAAGTTTTTACCTCTCTCTCAGCACTAATATTGAATATTTTTTTGCGGTGTTTTTTATAACTTTCTCGATTTCTGTTGTTGTTCTCATTGAACTGCGATTCAGTTAAGTGTAAGCTATGCCTAGAGTAAAAAGACGAACAGTGTATCTACAATTCGACAGAGGTCGAATTATTGGTTTGCACGAAGCTTTTCACTTGGGGAAATTACTAACCGTGTAAATCGAAATCGGTCTACTATGATGCGAGTGTGTCGTGCATGGCTTGAAGATGGTCAGAAACATCGTAGAAGAGGAACCGGGGCTTCAAGAAGAACGAATGAGCGTCAAGATCGTCGCTTAAAACCACTGGCATTTAGAGACCGATTTTCCTCTACTCGGGCAATTGGTGACCAATGGTTTGGTGAAGAAGGTCGCCATGTAACCCTTAGAACAGTTTATCGCCGAATCCGGAGTTTTAGGTTAACATCATATTGTCCGCAACTTGTGCTTCCTTTGACTGCGGAACATTGTCAGCAACGGTTACAATGGTGCAATGAAATATCTCATTGGAATCTTGAATGGCGTCGTGTTGTGTTTAGTTACGAATCAAGATTTTGTTTAGGCATGCACGACGGTCGTTAGAGAGTTAGAAGAAGGCGGGGTAAACGACGGAATCTTCGATTTACCGTTGAGAGGCACGTACACCGCACTGTGGGTGTTCTGATTTGGGGTGCGATTACTTACGGCAGCAGGTCGCCCTAGGTGTTCATTCGAGCCAATATGACCTCACAACGGTACATTGCGGAGGTTGTTGGAACACATCTTCTGCCATACTTACAAGGGCTCGAAGATCCATTATTCTAATAAGATAATGCACGTCCTCATGTAGCAAGCTTTTCCTTGAACTTCTTTGAACAGGCCCAGATTAATCTTTTGCCCTAGCCTCCAAGATCTCCAGATCTTTCTCCCATCGAACATGTATGGGACATAATGGGTAGAAGGTTGCGAAACTTGCAGCGTCCTCCTTTAACTTTGGAGGCTTTGAGACATGGGGTGCAACTTGCACGGGAGGCAATACCCCAAGACGAGATAAACCACCTTATTCAACCAATGCCACGGCGTGTAAATGAATGTGTAAATCAGAGAGGCGGCCTCACACATTATTAACAATTATTATAAAATTTTGTTTAACTAGTAAAGATTTTCCTCCCAAATTTTGATCATTTACTACTTTTACATAGGTGAATATTCCTACCAAACTTCATCCGGAAATTCCAACCCCTTCTCGCTGTTGCAATTTCTATGTCACAGTATATTTTTAAGATACACAAACGTTACAATATGGGCTATCTACAATATTTAATGTAATTCACATAGCAAGTGTGCTAGCATTGTAAGTTCAGTTGTAATAATAATATATTCCCAAAGTGACCGCAATGGTTTTAAGATCGATATTTGAAATTTTTCCATTAATTTTTTAAATTCCACAATTGTAGGAACATGGACTAGTATTTGTAGAAGTGGAATTTTCGAGGTAATTTTTTTCAAGTCTTTAATTACGTCGGAAGTTCCAGAGAAATTAGATATGCTCATAATTCACCGACGGAAGCCAAAATATATTAAAATTTAGAAAAGTTCTTAAATTTCATCCAAACTTATTAATATCTATTCATTAAATATACTTAACACAAACAAGAACTAGATCTCAAATCAATAGGGTATTGTTCTACCATATTAAAGCTTATTCCCGTACCGGCTACTTTAAGCTTTAGTTTGCTCAAAGATTACGACGTTAAATCGTAAGCGTTCGATCGCATAAGTAGATCAAATTAAAATGTTAAGAAAGTACCGCGTAATAAATTACGAGAGCAAAACAAACAGAACAGCATGAGAGAAGACGTGCGACGAGAAGGCACAGCAAAATGCGAGATCGTCGTAATTAATATTAAATATTTTAATTGGGTTAAAGAGTGGAACTTCGAGAGGAGTTAATTATTCAACGAACTTGACGATGCGACCGTGTTGTCGCGTCTTTCCCCCGCTGGAGCTTATTAGTTGGAGGAGCAAAGCTGGATGGACAACCAATTATGTATGTAGATTTTCAAAGAATTTTTGTAAATTGTTTTTCTCTGTAAGCTGGCGAATAAAAGCAAGGTTTGTACATTTCTAATGAATGCAATAAATTGATACATATGCTGCGTTCGATGAATGGTGAAACTGGCCACGACTTTTCTACATAAGTGGACGACTCTGTGGTAACTACGAGGGTGTATCAAATACAAACGGGACTGATTTTCTTAAAAATTTCGGTGCTTCTAAACCTAAAAGGGGTTGGTGCGCGGGTAGCCTGTACCGTTAGGGAGAGGGGAGAACCGACGGCAACTCTCTCGGTTCCCTTTAGTACCAAAAGAAACCATGAGCGAGAAAGAAGTGCATGTCTCCGTAGAGCAATGGATTATCATCAAGTTTTTCCCAAGGAGGGGGTGAACCCAATCGAAATTTTGCGGCGATTACAGACACAGTTCGGGGACAACACTCTGTCAAGAACTCGTGTGTTTGCATGGCACATAAACATTTCTGGAGGGCGTGAAAAGGTAGAGAACGGGAGCTATGATCGCTGCGCAAGGACATGTGTGACTGAGGCGGACATCGAAGCGGTCCGAAATCTCATGGAGGGAAATCGCTGCAGAAGTAAACATCCGTTACGAGAGTATAAAACGGATCGTGACCGACGACTTGGGATTTCACAAATCGGTCGCTAGATGGGTTTCACGTCTGTTAAAGGAGGATCACAAGCGACATCGATTGGAGGCTTCGCAACGACTCTTCAATCGATATCAACAAGAGGGTGAGGCCTTTTTGAATCGCACCGTCACCTGTGACGAAACTTGGGTGAACCACTACACACCTGAGTCGAAACAGGCGAATATGGAGTGGATAAAGAGCGGCGAAAGGACACCGGTGAAGGCAAAGGTGCTTTTCACGTTGATTTTCTTCACGATCGATGCACAATTAATGCGCAATGCTATTGTGAAGTACTGGATGCCGCGAAATTGTCATTTCGAAGGAAAAGGAAGGAGCAATCGCCCAGAAGTGTCATTCTTCTGCATGACAACGCCAGACCTCCTGTGGCTAACGCGATACAAAAATTGGATGCATTAGGTTGGGAAGCACTAGAACATCTACCCTATAGTCCAGACTTGTCACCTTGTAACTTCCATCTTTTTGGACCCGTCAAAGAAGCGCTTGGAGGCCAGCGTTTCGACGACAACGAAGCAGTGGAAGCGTTTGTGCTCCAATGGCTACACGAACGTCCGAAGAGTTTTTACGATGGTGGAATAAAAGAGCTCCCAATCCGATGGGAAAAATGTATTTCTAGGGCAGGAGTGTATGTAGAAAGATAATATATATATTTTTAGAAAACGAGTCCTGTTTATATTTGATACACCCTTGTATTGTACCACAGAAACCATTGCTACGAGGGGACTCTTTTAAACAGTTCACTAAAACCCTTACCACAATACTTAACTCGTATTGGACCCACGTTTCGATAGCCAAGCTATCATCGTCAACAGTAAAACTGAATTAACAAACTAAATGAAAACTAACCTATAATTTAAAGTAAGCATAGTAATCCTTAATTATACCTTAATTATATTTCTACCCTTCTACATTAAGTGTGTCTCGATGAACCGCCTCATTGCACATGGCCATAATAAATGCCTTAAAACCCAATACTACCTAGAATGAATTGTTTACCTAAGATACACAAACCCGGAAAGGGTATGAGACCCATTGTTTGGAACATCAACAGTCTAACTTACTTACTTTCCAAGAGGTTTTCTGACAAATTGAATCAGTTAACCGTGCAGTTTCCCGATTTAACAGTAACAATAACCAAAAATTAATGCTAATATAGCTCATGGTATTGATGGAATCATTCTCGGCAAAAACAGTGTAGCAGAGAAAATAACGCTAACACTTGCACATGTTTCTGCCTATCCGGCGTCATCAGCATGGCTCTGAGCACAATTTTCTGTTGTTACAATTGCGTTAAACCGAGAGGCAAACATTTTGTAATTTTTCTATTCCCTCCGCTAGTCCGAAGTAATTGTTGTGAATAGTTTGTAAATCTCTTTTAAGCTGACTATCTTGAAATATTTCCTGGCTTTTCTTGATTACTGCAGCTTCTGTCGACTTGAATTTTAAAACTACCTAGCCTGCAACTATATTCCCCAACGTGTAGCAATCGGCTGTGGTGGTTCAGGTAAATCAGGACACAGTTTGTGAAATAGTCGGGTACGTTTCGGGGGCTTTAGAAACACTGCCTTTGTACTAGCAATCAATGCATTGTGGAAAAAAAATCAATGCATTGTGGAAAACATGTAGGAATCGTTTGTGCCGCAAGATTTAGAGAATGGATTTTACACGTTACATGTAAGAAGCTACCACTGTGTTCTTTAAGAGATCGACCCAAAGAACGCATGTTTGCGGCACTATCACTCATAAACATTAAAAGTTGCTTAGTTGAAACTTCAAATTTGTTCAATGAGTTCAACACCACCTTTTAAATCTCATCGGCGGTACAGTTTATAACTCTTTTGGAAGCAAGTAAGAAGGAGGATGACGGTCGATGCGGTTCCATTGTACGTACCATTACATTAACCACAGAATGTTTTTGACGATCTGCTCTTTTGTCCATACACAACCACAGTTTTTTATCTTTCAATTCCGTTTTCATTTTTCTTTCTATATGTTCACGAGCAAATGGCGCTACATTTCGTATCGCTGTCCGACTAGGTAATTTACAGTCCGCATATTTATTCCAGAAGGAGACAAATGCTTCTTTGTCTAGTAAACGAAACGATAGATTACATAAAATAAGAGTAACACATAAATCAAATGTAAATTCTTCTTGGTCTCGTATGCCACTTTTTGCAGAAGAATGCTGTTTACTTTCGATGTGACGTTGACAATGGCTTCTGGACCAACACATTAAAAGGATTTTACGAACTAGACATTGAGTTTTAGCGCCATCAAAAATTAAGTCCGGCATGTCTACTATAAAGTTTTTAACTGTGTCTGCCATTGGTCGTTTTCGCGACGTACCGAACTGCGACATTTTTAAATCAAACATATGCGTACGATTACGAAATAAGTTACGACAGCCTACATATACACAGAACTACTCGCATACAGCATCGATTTAGTACTGACGCTGTGAACGCGTGAAATAAATAATCGCCGACTCCGCACTACATATCTACTACACTGACTGTTACCGCTGTTTGCCCAGACTACTGTTCACTGTCAGCACTTGCCGTGAAGGGAGGGAAACCACGAAAACATCATTCTTACAGCTCTGGGGCTCGAACCCAAGCCCCCGAGCAATTCCAGTAGCCATTAATAATACCACCAATACTTTTTCTATATATAAGAATCCATTACAATATTAGGAATAGGTTTGCTTACATTATGGATGCTGTTATAAATTGTTTGAGCGGGGTATATTTGCTTTGTTACCGATACTCTTTGCTGCAAAGCTGGCACACCGTGTTGGTTTGCATACTTTCTATATGCGGGGAAAAGCTGACAAACACAATTACTAACGAAGCTAATTCGCAATTACACGTTTCATTAAGCCACCGGATACCTAGCGCATGTACACGTAAGTACATGTACATTTAGGTACCTAAACCTACAGTACCTACTCTGCATACACATGTCATAATTGCAAAAAGTTGCGCTATTTACTAAATTATCTGCGTCGGTCGGTTAGCTAGGTCGGAGCTAAACATTATTTGTTATATACATTTGCATGTAAATTTAAAACTAATAAAACTTTCGGACGATGCTCGCGTTGTAATTTAAAGGAAGTTTAAATTGCAATTTTTTTTGCGCCCGGGCATTCTGTTTCGCCTAAATTAAACGCGCCATTGATTAGGAAATGAGCTGGATAGAATGCCCTTGTTCAACGTATTGCACGCTAGTTGAATTGTAAATTCGATGCCGGGTTTTGTTCGTCTATTCCATTTCGATTTGGATACGTTTTGCATCTGTTTTTTCCAGGAATTGCGCAGTAAATAAAACAAAGTATTCCAGATTTGAAAAGATGATAATGTAGAAGCAAATTTTCATTCATAAATAATTAGGATAAACATATGCACATAGTGATTAAGGCAATACCATTATGATCGGTTTTATAGGTTTGTGACCAATATGTACCATATTATCATAAAAACGTAATTTAGTTGCGACAACATCTCACAGAGCTTAAATCCATATTAAAAACTTCAAATTACATTTGATACATTTCACATTTTTCTTAGATTGCACAACAGGCCTTGTAAGCCTAGGGAAAAAGTTTAATTTTACAATTCATTGATTTTAATACAGATCTTTTCATGATATTTCTCCATTGTCTTCTATCCATTGCTTCTCTTTTCCAGTCCACAACGTTCACCTGCCTCAAATCGTTTTCCGCCCTTTCCATCCATTTCATTCTCGCTCCACCTCTTCTCCTTCTTCCGATGGGTTTTCTACGTAGAAGCATCTTACTCATTCTTCCACCTGGCATTCGCTCTGTATGTCTTAGCCATTTCAGTTTCTGTGCCTTAATAAAAGTTATAGTACTAGGCTCCCCATACAGCGCATACACTTCCTGGTTCGTTCTTCGTTTTCGTCCCTTTTCGGTCTGTATCCCCCCAAAAATGCCTCGCAGAATTTTGCGCTCTCACCTTTTTAATAGTTCCTCCTCCATTTTATTGAGCATCCAGGTTTCACACACATATGTAGCAGTTGGCCTTATGATTGTTCGGTATATTCTTAGTTTTGTTTTTCTGGATATGTATGTGGATTCCATTAGGGTTTTTAGACTTCGTATTTTTGGTTACCTTTAGCAATCCTTGTTCGTATCTCCTGTCTTTCGTGTCCATTCTTCTCTAATTAAACCCCCAGATACGTGAACTCATCCACTATTTCGAATTCGTAGTTTTCATCTTTTTTAGTTATCTTTAGGTTTCCTTCATGTTCTTCTCTTCTTAAGATTCATTTTCAACCCATACTTTCTTGCTTCTTCTTCTATCTTCTTTGTTCTCTGTTATTCTTATTAATTCTTTCTTTGTTTTGGTTAGTAGCGCAACGTCGTCCGCGAAGGCATTGATGCTCGTTATTGAAGGTTGTTTTCTGCCTTACCATTCTACTGTTTCTTAGAATTTCCTCCAGAACAAGATTAAATAGCGATCTCCATTCCAGAGCACTTCGTTTCTTGAACAATGCATTGAGGCTCAAGTGTGAGATGATGTTAGTAAAGTTAGGAATAAAAAGCAATAGTCCAATTTCTCTCAAAATTCTATTTAAGATATCAGGCGACCGGCTTCGTGTTTTCACCTACATATCCTCAGACCAGCTAAGAGGCTTCGAAACTTCGTTTCTTGTTTGATTAAGCGTCATTTTTGTTAGCATTACTTACCAGCTTACCAGGGATGCCCAACAGAATCATTGGTTGATACATTTTTTCTCTCTCAATTCTGTCGTACGCCTGAAGTCTATGAACAGAGCATACAGTTTCATTTTGTATTCGTAACCACTCGTCTGGATCTACTTGATTGCAGAAATTTGGTCCATTGTTGACCTTTTGCAGTGGTACTCTCCTAGTATTTCTTCTAGTATTCTGTTATTCTTTTCTTCAAGATTTTGCTAAAAATCTTGTAGTGGTGGTTTGCCTTTGATACATGTGGGGTATATCTCGTTGATTCGTGTTCAGTATAGTTTATCTATTATTCTGTCTTTATAAGGAAATCAATCCAAATTATATGTATTTTTAAACAATATGTTTTAAAAATTCCTCCAAGCTGCCTCATGCCTTTCTACGGTGCTAAACTGCGGATTATGTACTAGAGGACACTTAGGTGTTATTCCTACATCTTCCATAACTCTTTTCCGTATTGCGTTCGTGAATTGTAAACCGTGATTCGATATCAATATAATTTCTAATTTACAAACATCCCGAAAATAATGATGCAAGCTTTTACAGGTTAATACTTTAAAGGTAGTTTTAATCGCATATGTATAGCTTGACGTACTTTGAGAATATTTCCAAAATTGCTAGTAAGTATGTAAGTGATATCCGCCTTTCCTTTATAATCCATGTAGATCTACAAACACCACTTCTAAGGGATGATCAAACAATACGTTTTTCATCAGGCCCTGATGTGCTTTATTCGAACATTTTCACCTTCCATACAGAAGATATAGCTCTTCACTTAGCTACTTGTTGATGCTATATGTAGTCGCAGTTGTCTGGCTATGATACTATATTTGGCAAAAGTTGAATCTCCAAAGTTAGACGACATTTTTAAAAAACTACATAAGCTACATTCTCGCTGCTGTGTATTCTTTTTCTTTAGAAGAAAATTGTGGGGCAACACACATTTTCCTAAATATCTTAAAAAGTATCCATTTTAGATACGTAATGAGTGTGTCATTTTTTATGTTTTTGTAAGAGTAATTTGTTAAGAAAAGTTTTGACATTTTTTCCATTTGAAAGTTTAATTGTAATTCTAGGATACGCTGTATAATGTTATTGAAAAATGCATTCTGTTTCTGATCCTATCCAATACGGTCAACAATTCTGCAAAATTTCTGAAAAATTTTACACAAATTTTCAAAAAATAAAAACAAAAAGAAAAATAGCAATATGTATAGTTGTTTCATCAAACAAACTTTAAAATTGAATTAGGAATTCAAATATGTAATAATATATAGGGTGTTGCATTTAAAATAACAAAATTGACAACTACTTCCAGTGTAACCAAAAGCCTTGGATAATATGAAAATATTTTAGTTCGAAGGCACATGTAGGCTTTAGTATATTACCAAGTTTTCAGAATTGTCCAATGTATACTCCTTCATATATCGATCAATGCGGTTCCTCGAGAAACACCTTGCATAGAGCAACGAGTTTTCTATAGTCTTTGAGTTCAGCGATCAAATCTACTTTATAAAAAGAAAATCTCCGCGTATATTCCATGAATACCAATGAACATCTCATCCGTTCACTCGTATAACAAACAGGATGCAGTAGGTACGCCGCACCATTCACTTCTTGGGCGGTTTATAAATCTGGTAAATTGCGAAAGTACGTTCGGGAAGGGCGTACCGCAACGTTCCGTCATAACGCCGCGTCGTACCGCCCACACACTCATCCTTACACCTGCATCGTTACCTACGGATCCGTTGAATTGTTCCGGTTTGGAAGCTTCGAGAGGTATTAATTGGAGAAATGAGTATGACGCATTTACGTTGCTTACGACAATCGGACGACGCCATCGAGCTTAGTCTGTGTCGCGTATTGTTCGTAATGTACGCGGTTTTGTCTTAGAGTCGCATGCTTGGGATATGTTGAGGTTACCACAGAAGCTTTCTGTGAGATGGTTTTGCATATCACAGTTAGAAAAATAGGAAAAAAGGAAATAACTTTGGTAGAGTTATAATTTCTCTGTGTAGTTGATTGTCTAATTAACGGACTATGTTTATCAAGTGATTTACCTATGAATTAAAAAGTTTTTGTAAGGAAGATGATAGTAGAACAATCATTTGCAGTGATCGACTTTCTAAAAGTTTATTGCAGTATTTTTGAATGTAATTTAAAATGAACTGCTATTTTAAGCTTTCAAAGGTTGCAATAACTGATTAGTGGAGCAACGCAAACTGCGCTAAAAGCCAGTGCCGGACGCATAAAAGTTTACACAAAATAAACACGGCCGGGACAATTCGGTATAAGCGTCAGTATAACTGCGACTCGAAAGCCGATCTGTTGTGTATGCATCTACGCTGTCGTATACTATATCGTAGTTCTACGTTTGTTTTGAAAATGTTTCCTAAGTCGCGAAAACGACTAAAGTTGGACACAATAAGAGAATTTATTGCAGAAATGTTTGATTTAAAGTGTGATGGCGCTAAAATTCAATGTGTAGTGTATAAAATAGATTTAATGTATTGGTCGAAAAGTGATTGTCTACGGCACGTAAATAGTGCAGGGCATGTTTCAAAAAAAATTCCACACGAGATGATGACAAATTTAAGTTTAATTTATGTGTTACCTTTGTTGCATGTAATTTACCATTTCATTTACTAAGAAAGAAAGCATACGTCTCGTTTTGGAATGAATATTCGGACTTTAAGTTACCAAGTGAGAGAACATTACATAGAGTTGTGTCGTCTGCTCGTGAGCACGTCGAGAAAAGAATTAAATCGGAGTTGCAAGATAAAAAACTGTGGTTATGTGTGGACGAAACAACAGATCGTAAAAAACATTCTGTGGTTAATGTAATGGTACGCACAATGGAACCACATCGACCGTCACCCTCAATTTTACTAGCTTCCAGACGAATACTACAATGCACTGTCGAAGTAATTTCAATGTTGGTGTTAAATACATTGGAAAAGTTTGAACTTTCAACAAATCAACTGTGATGTTTATGAGTGATGGTGCCGCAAACATGCTTGCTGTAGGTCGATCTCTTAAAAAACATTGTGCTAACTTGTTGCATATTACATGTAAAATTCATACTCTCAGTCTCGTAGCAGATAGTATCAGAAAATGTTATCCCGAGGTAGACGCTCTAATGGCACATACAAAAGCTGTGTTTGTAAAATCCCCAAAACGTATTCGGGAATTTCATAGACTATGCCCCGGTATTCCTGAACCACCACAACCTATTCTTACTCGTTGGGGAACATGGTTAGAGGCTGCATTTTATTATTTTAAATATTTTGAGAATATAAAGAACGTGATTTTAGAATTCGACCCAAAGGAAGCTGCGGCTGTCAAGGTAAGCCGCTTGAAATTTCAGGATAGTCAAGTTAAAACAGATTTGGAAATTATTTAGAACAATTACGTGGGACTAACGGATGCGATAGAAGAACTACAAAATTCTTCGGTGTCGTTAGTGGAATCTTTGCAAATAGTGCAACATGTTCACGCACAGCTATCTATGCGCGATAGAAGACGCAAGAAATGTTTGTGTTTTAGAAAGGTTTGAAGGTGTTTTAGATAAAGACTCTGATTTTGGCACATTAAGACAAATTTGTGAAGGTGCGTCAACAGAACCGTTAGGTTGTTCCAAAAATTATTTTAGTTACGCAAATATAACGTCACTAGATGTAGAACGTTAGTTTTCTGTATATAAGCACACTTTTTCCTCACGCCGCACTCGGTTTGTCGAAACAACTGTGGAAACATATCTAATATTGCAGATATTTAACAGACATTATTCACTTTGTGATTTCACGGAAGACTCTTAAGACGGTAAGTGTTTGAGCAGGTATTATATTTTATTTCTGACCACTTATTTTGAGTAAACTTTTATGCTCCCGCCACTGGCTGTTGGGGCGAATTGAGCAACTCTAATTATCTGTATTACGGTAAATGCCAATTTAATAAAAAATGCCTAATATTTTTATTTGTATTTTTTAAGGTGTCATAGGAAATGTTTCGAGAAGATAGATGATGCCACCAAAACAAATATACTTGATATATTTTATTCTCTTAACAGTAAAGACGAACAAGGTTTATATTTACAAGGTCTTATAGAAGTACAAAATGTTAAACGTAAAGGGGCAAATAGATAGGTGGGAACGTAAATGACGTCATGACGGCTTGACCTAATATCTACTACCTTTCTGAAATGAACGGATTTTCATATTCATTAAGGCTCATGATTCGTTGAATATTTTTATGAATTTTGCTGTTGATTTGATACCAAAAATCTTACATACAAAACAAATATAAATAAATCAAATGTTACTACTACTTTCAATAAGTGGCATCCCCTACTACTACTAATAGATACTAATGGTACCTATTATCCAATCGATGTAAGAAGAAACTTTCGTGTGGACATCCGGGTATCCAATTGCGCATCCATCTTCAAGAACGAAAGACGCGATGCCAATTTGAACGTTGTCACTTCTTCGGATTAGAGGACCACCGGAATCACCATCACAGGCACCTCTTTCCGACGAAACCAATGCACAAATATGATTCTCGGTAACGTACGTTTGCCAGTATTTCTTACAAGTATCGTAAGATATTGTCGTGGTAGATAATTCTTGCAGATTATTCGGAACATCTCCACCATTGCTTGTTCTTCCCCAACCGATCAACATAGCATCGACAGATTCAACGTTTTGACTGCTTAAAGTAACTGGACGGATTGTGTCTGTATAAATGATGGTTGTGTCTAAGAGAATAAGACCTATGTCGTTTACCATCGTTTCACGGTCGTAATCATCGTGCGCGATTAATTTATTAGGATCCATAGTGATACCTCCTGAGTCCAGAGTATGGGTTCCAGTGACCACCTTCACATTTTCGGTATCGCGCCTATATAAAAAAAAACCCACAAATAAAGACCAAAACTTTGTAGAAAACTAGATTTACCCTATTACGCAGTGAGAAACTGTTAGAATCCATTTCGTGTTTAAGATGGTGCCACTACAGAAGTGGCTGTTGGAAGATCCCCTCAAAGAAACGATGAAGGAGTACGCATCAGCTTCTGCGTCAATACCACCAACAATTCTCCAACTTGCTGCATTCGTTGAACTAGTTAGCATAACTGTAAACAACGACAACTAGTTAGTTTATTCAATAAATTATTTCAAAGTTAGTATTTACCACAACAAGCTATTACTGCTATTAAATATTCAATAAGTATTACACGCTTGTCCATCTTGTCAAGATGAAATGGATTACTTATAGTTTCCCGATTGCTTTTGTATATTGATAAAGTTTCCTTATCTGTGTTTTCCATTGCAAATAATAAAGGCATTAATCATCAAGGACAAGTAAGTAAAAAAAAGATTGGGGAATTTAAATTGGTACTTAACGTTTTTACATATTTTTGTCAGTGTGGAGCGGAAACATCAAAACAATTCACTTTCATATGTGTGCACGGCAAACTGGATATCTTAAAAATGCTGTTTTTTTGTTATTTTGTTCGGTGCATATAGCTCTGTTATTATTGATTTTATTAAAATTTCTTTTTAATTTCGAAATTACAATCTTAATTATTTTAGTATAAAATATTTATTCCGCTAGAATTACAATTTTACATAAAAATAATTTCTGATAAACTAATGCACAGAGAATGGCAAACGATAAATTAAGAAACAATAAAGGAAATTAGGATACAACTAAAGTAGTACCTGACCAACGTCCACCATTATGATTAATGCACAAGTGAACGTATTCTTTCCGCATTTGATCGTTTCTCTATCACCGCTTGTTTCCGAGATGGACACGTTGTATACTCCATTAACCCATATCAATACACATGACACTAATAAATTTGATGCAGCCCCGTCCAGCTTCAGTTGGCCCACCCGATAAAATTTCAGTTAATAGCATGTATTGAAGACTATTTAAACTAATAGAGGTATAATTCTCAATTTTGATTTTGCAAATAACAGTTTGAAAATATACTGCACAAAAATAACGAAACTGATTACAACAATTGGAACTGATTAGGACTGAAAAAAGAAAAACCCAAATTTGTGATTTTCAGCTCTAAGATACAGCTCATTCTACCACTGAGTAACATCACCTTTATTTTTAATAACGGCTTCCATTCTTTTCGGCAAATTATTTACTGGATCCTGAAACTCCTCTGCAGTGAAATTGTTTCAAATGCTCTGGAGCCTTTGCTTGTGTTCTTCCACAGTTTTGGCAGGATTGGCTCGCAACCTCTTTGTCATGATATGCCACAACGTCTCGATGAGCGAAAGGTCCGGACTGCTAGAAACCCATTTTAGAACCGGTATTTCATGGTCTGAAAGCCATTTCATGGATCTTTTGGAAGTATGACATGCAGCACCGTCTTGCTGAAAAATGAGGTCATTTCCAGAAAATCTGCTCTCTTCCAAAGTTGGTAACAAACACTCCTCTAGGATGTCTAAATATTTGTCTGAGTTAACAATGCCGTTGATAAAGTGTAATTTTCCAACTCCTCTAGCCGACATTGAGCTCCAGACTATTACCGAAGATGGAAATTTAACTTTGCGCTTAAGGCAGTCAGGATGATAAGTTTCATGCTTCTGGCGAATAACTCTGCTCCGGCCATCACCGACACAAACTTCAAATCGCGACTCGTCACTCCAATGTACACTATTCCACCTCTCCATATCCCAACTTCGATGGTCTCTAGCCCATTTTAACCTGCTTAGCTTCTGCTTTAGGGTCAATAACGATTTTTCTTTTGCCTTCGCGAAGGGAAAAACGAATTATCTTTTGTCCCTTAGGATTGAACTCATGTTTTCTTATTTCTGAATGACATGTAGACCTGCAAACACGTCTTCCAACAGCCTCACTCTAGAGTACAGTCAACGCTCAGTAGTTAGCACGCCTATTAGACTTGATGATTCTGGCCAAAGCTCGTCTATCAGCGTCTGTTAATTTGGACTTTTTCACATATCGGGCCTTTTAGGCAGCTGAACCGTTTGATTTGTGCAATTTAACAATATTTCGAACACTGTATCTGGATATGCTGGGCAATATTCCGATTTCGCCGTTCGATTTTCCGGATTTGTGTAAATTAATGATAATTGATCGAATTTTTTCATCAATTGCCTTTCCCCTGCCCATTATTGACAACAACTGCACTATCAATTAACTGTTCTACAATCGAAACATCTGTCACGATCATTTCCGTAAAAAAAGCGTTGTTCCATATCCACCTTATCGTTAGCAGTACTTGGGTAATGGAAAGCAAGAAAACTACATTTTTTTAATATTTTCGATTTTGTGTGAGACAACGCACTCCATTGAACCCAGATCTCTCCTAAAGTTCTCTACATAGCATATTTTGTCTTAGACATTACATTGTAGTGGCTGGTTTTGCTCCTTGAGCGATAAATGCCAACAACACTACAAATTTTGTGTGTGGGCCAACGGAAGCTGGACGGGGCTCGTAAAGTTCGCATAGTTGCTTCATTTCTGTGAAGACATAAGTGGTTACAGCAAAATTGGGGGTTCGTTAATGTTTCAAGTTGTTCTGTTCACAAGCAATAGGGAAATCCATTTAGAAGTAAACCAGTAAAAAGATTATTTTGAGCAGTAAATTACGTATAAGTGCAATCATTCAAAATAGTAATCTTATCTAATCAATTCGTATAATCAATGAGATGATATAACGTGACAGTCAAAACATTCTAAATATCATTATTTTTTCATCGTTCAGAAAACAACAGCGCTAATAATCAAAGCCTAATTCGTAGGTACGTTTGTATATAAATAATAAATAAAACGCCCTTGAGTACAGTGGCCTTTTCTTTATTAAAAACCGTAAAACAGCTTAAAATTACGTTCCGGTTTATATGCTATGTAATTACTGGATAAAAATACAATCACGTTTCTGTTGCACATTTAAACATTCAAAAAAACTGAATAGCGTTAATGCTTCATGTCAATGATAACTAGAGTTGGCCACGCGCGCCAACGGGCAACGGCGTTGTTTCGATTAGGCCTCGGGTTCCACTAGAGCTATTGTGTGTAGATGTTTGCTGTCGTAAATACTTTCACGTAGTTTTTAAATAAAAATAAAATAATGCGTGCTCAAACACTTACCATTTTAAGAGTCCTCCGTGAAATCGCAAAGTGAATAATGTCTGTTAAATATGTGCAACATTAGATATGTTTCAACAGTTGTTTCGACAGACCGAGTGCGGCGCGAGGAAAAAATGTGTTTATATGCAGAGAACGAACGTTCTACATTTAGTAACGTTATATTTGCCTAATTAAATATTCTTTGAAACAACTTAACGGTTCTGTTGACGCACCTTCACAAATGCCGAGAATTTAAGGTGCCTACCTCGTTGTTATATATTTATTACACCTAGAACAACGCAATGCAAGAGTTGAACCATGCATCACCGATCGGCGGTCGCTTCTCCCATCGACTGCTTGTAGATACGTACGTACTCGCTACAACGGATCCAGTCCTGTCGGGCCGCCGAGAGTGCCAACTCCATTTATTATTAATGAAATTGGTGATGAAAAATCACCGGAAACTTTAAGGAAAAATTTCGTGCATGAGAATTATTTTAAATTTGTTGTTGTTGCTTACTTGATTTTCTTAAAATTGTATCCTTATCGTTAATGTTACAAGTGCGAGAGAAAAGTGTGTCAATTGAGTACCAAAATATACAATTAATACTGCGCAATAGATATTGTTGTTTTGTATAACTAATTTATCAGCAAAACACTTAATGATTTTATTCCGAATTAAAAGACTTACAAAAATTAATTCATTCTAGTACTGCCAGAAAAACATTACCTTAGATATAAAATGACTAGGCATTTTATATAATGCGTACACAAGTTAGGCAGTGTTTAAAATATTATGGTCATTTAACACATTTCCTATGCACTATATATATTACCTACACATCAAATGGCAAAACATGAAATGAACAAGCGATTGCCTTATTCAAACTCGCACTGCTTCCAGAAAGGTACGTATGTAATAATCGGTACTGTTGGCAATCTCAACTCAACTCCAGTTTAGTTATTATTTGCTTCCTACGTTGATGTGAAGTGTGTTGGCTATGTAGACTCATGAATACAAAAAATAAATTTCATGAAGAGATAAATAAATCACGAAGTAGCGCTGCTAAAACAGTGTATTTTTTACAGTAGAACGTTATAATAAATTAATAGATGACGTCATGTACGCTAAAACATGTAAAAAAAAGGAACCCTGCATGTATTGGTTGTTGAAATGGTATGATGTACTAGAAATACAAAACAATAGAAAATTTGTATTTCTAATATCAGCTGATGACGCTAATATTTTCTACTACGTACCAGACGAAGAACTTTATTGTGATGTTATTCATAATGCCCATATTTCAATCGGACACTGTGGATGAGATCGAATGATTAAGGAATTGTCGAGAAAGTTTAAAAATATTACACGCCATGATGTAGAAGTTTATCTGCAACTGTGTGAACCTTGTGAACAGAAACAAAAAGGGGTTAGAAAAGAAATTGTGGTTAAACCAATGGTTTTTTCAGAATTCAACTCAAGATGCCAGGTTGACTTGATAGACTTTCAATCACAGCTGGATGGAGAGTTTAAGTTTATTATGGTCTATCAAGACCACCTTACCAAATTTGTTGTTCTCAAAGCACTTGAAACAAAAACCAACAGAAGTTGCTTATAACTAGGGATGGGTCGTTATTTAACTATCTGTTATTTTATAACTGTTATCTCGCTGGGAAAATAACTGGTATAGCTTGGTTGCTTTCGGACTGTTGTGAACATATCATCGACCGCCGTTGCGACGTACTCAACTGCGTGGCGTTACGACTGTCTGATCGAAACTGCTGTCTATTACAGATAATAGTTACAACTCCCCTAGAAAAATAACTTATCACGTATATACCTACATAAATATCCTCTCGAACGGTTATTACGGCGGTAGTCGACATCGAGTCGGGGTTCGGAGGTTTATTATGGACATATTAGTAATTGTATGTATTGGAATTATCAAATGTAAAATAAAAGACCGATGTTATATAAAAAATTTACTTATAAAAATTAAAAACAAAACCGTTATATTTATTATATAGCATTTAAGCACATAGATGTTCTCGCATTTCTAAGATTAACTAAGATTAAATATAAGAAAATTAACAGTAGGATCAGTCAAAATGGTGGAAATTAAACGCTGCTGTAATAATGATTGCATTGAATCTGTTTATCACTTAATTTATTTTAATCTATTAACCAGTTTATAATTTATCTGCAAAAAAACGTAATAAAATATTTATATTACAAAAAACTTCTGAATTTAAATTTTAGCATGCTGCAAGATCAGCAGTTGCATATGTGCTATGTGGAATCATGATGCGTTATCGTGTAGAACTGTAGACTGCGAAATAACGCTAAACCTGTTATTTTGCAACAGTTTCAAAATAACGATAACGGTTGAAACTGTTATTTTAAAATAACGATTTTTTTCATCACTACTTATAACTTAATAGATGTTTTTACGCTGTTAGGAGCTCCGGTTATTCTTCAGTCAGATAATGATAGAGAATTTGTTAATAATGTAGTGTCAAATTTGAAAGAATATAGGCCAGATCTACGTATTGTGCATATAAAGCCCGACACAGTCAAAGTCAATGCAGTGTCGAGCGTGCTAATCACGATATAGAGAATATGCTGACAACTTGGATGCAGGATAATAACAGCTGCCATTGGAAGAAAGGATTAAGGTTTGTTCAACTAAGGAAAAATCGGGCATTTCATAGCGGTGTTAGGAGGTCACCATTTGAGGCGCTAATTGGATCCAAAATGAAAGTTGGACTTAAAGATTCCAATTTACCGCAGGACGTCATTCAAAATGTAGAAAACGAGGAGGAATTGGATGGTGTTATTAATTCTATTCGAAATAACGCATCTGATGATCCACAGCCGGTCACTTCATCTTCAACAAAAGAAAATAACGGGGAACCAAAGGCAATATGTTGGGTCTGTTCCAAATGAAACGAAGAATTAATTAGATATTTCTGAAAATGGGAGCTATGTGCTCTGTACTTTGTGCACTAATTCCCAAAGTACTGCCGACCAGCAAGCAGAAGCCAAAGACAAGAGACTCTCTTTGACAGTAAGCAAGAGAAATGAAGAAAAATTGGGAAAAAAAATTCCTCCTGTTGCAGCAGTTGCTACTGGTAAATGTATTTTAATAAATGTTGTGTTTTGCTCACTATGACTTTAACAGTTCGTGTGCCAATGCCAGACGTTGATAGAGGCAGAGGAGATGCAAGAAATATAATGGCTGTTGTAATAGACACAACAAGTGACGGATTTTATCGGGTTGATTCGAAAGAAGGTATCCTATAACAATTGTATTCGAGAAATCAATTTACAGTATGTCAAAAAACGTTTCTAGCAATTGAGGATGTTCCTCACGATAAAGAAATTTCTTTAAGATCCGTAGCCAAGGAACAATCTCTTGGAATAGGTCAAGGCTTTTTGAAATGTAACTGCAAAACCAAATGTAAAAGTGTAAAATGTGCTTGTATTAAATACAATTTTCTCTGCAATCCTAAATGCCACTCGGCACTGTCTTGTCTTGTCTGAAAATAATTAGAATATAAATTTCCTTTTACATTTTGTTACACCTAAGTTAATTTCTTGTTTTTGTTTTGATTCAATAAAGATATTCAGATTTTGTTGTTTACAAGCTTTGCCTAAAACCCATTAGGTATTGCATATAATGCCTAGTCAATGTACAAAAATAGCAGTCTTTTACACATTACCCAAGATCTGTTGGCATTCTATACAATGCCTAGTCATTTTATATAATGCCAAGCTTATACACTTTGCCGGTAACATATACATATTTTTGTTGTTATAAGGGGAACTGTTATATTTATTTTATACATACGTACTGCGTTTAATTTTGAGAGGTACTGAGTTATCGAACAAATAAGCAAGTACTTTGTACATATAAACAAAAGCAATTGGTATTCCCTCTTCGCAGGAAAGATATGCCGAAGCAGACGACTAGCGGAATTGTTCTTTAAATCAGGGGAACGTTCGCTGGATAAGTTGCTAAATTGCTTCCTTCTTACCATAGAATCAAAAACTGCACTAAAGATCGTTTTAATTGCTAGTATACTTCTTGACGTAATTTTATTTATTGAACAACATAATTAACAATATAGCATACATATTTAATTCTGGTAGATAACTTTCAAGTTATAATTCGAATTAATAGCGTTAATAATCCAGTCATAGTACGGGGATATCCTTGTGAAAACATCTGGATGACCTAGGGCACATCCATTAAGAACGTAAGATGCTAGGCCGATTTGAGCTCCAGTGTCCTTTGCAATAAGGGGACCGCCAGAATCGCCGTTGCATACTCCCGTTCCACTTACACCTATGGCACATATTCGACCCTCAGTATTACCATCTCCGGATGAAAAGCATTGATCATTGGTTAAGGTGCTAACAGATAATTCCTGCAGATCATTAGCTATTGGTCCACCAGAATAAATTCCTCCCCAACCAATTACCGTAGCTGGAATAGCACCGACAGTTCCAAGAACTATACCAACCTGCGTAATTGTAGTGGATAAAGTGAAATAACCATTGAGCTTAACAAGACCGATATCATCTTGTAAACCATTTAAACCAAAACTCTCATGAACGATCAATTTGCTCGCAGGTACAGATTCGCCTCCAGAGTCTAGAGTGTTGGTTCCTGCCCAAACCACAACTTGTGCGGCGGTGGTCCTGTGTATAAGGAATTATAAGAATAGCAATTGTGACTTAAAAAAAAAATAAGAAAAAGAAAAAAATACCCAGTTAAACAATGAGCTGCAGTTAGAATGTATGCGTTAGTTAGGACAGTGCCTCCGCAGAAATTGAAATTAGAAGAAGGCGGTCTTAACGAAGCCATAAATGGGAAAGCTCCATCCGGTGCATTGGAACCACCAACAATCTTCCAATCGCCCGCGACATCAATCCCCACTGAGGATTTATCAACCAGTGAACCTGCTGGTAAACCTAGAGACATAAACAAAAATTGAGCTCACACCCGTAAATTGTAACTCGGAAATAAACCTACCGTTCACGTAAGCTGCTAAGAGCAATGAAAATACTGCAAACTTGAACATTTTCAATTGATTAGTTACAAAATAGTTCTAAGTCTCCTTATATATACATAGCAATGAATTTATTTGTTCGATGAAAGTAAAGATAATTTTTATCAAACAATTCAGCTGATAATAGACTACTTATATTTGCCAAAAACTCTGCTCGTCTTTTAAACTACTTGAAGATTATGTTGTTTTCAACTTCTTACTTTGTAAACAAGTAAGAGGTCTAATTGATTTCTATCTTTATCAACTAAAAAATATAACTAATTTGTTAGCTTCGTATAGATTCGGCATAGTGTGAATATTGATAGGCTGGAGAGTGCAGCTTCGTGAGTGTTTAGTGGGCGTTGGTGTATGTATGAATAGAGCTCGTAACTAATCATCGCAGTCGTCTGCATGTGGTGGGATAGGGGCGTGTCGATTTTTGATAGAACGGTATATTAACTAGTCATTATTATTAGCGGTAGTGCGTTTTGATTTTATTGATACAGGCGTAGTTATTAATTGTAGTTTTTAGTAAACATGTCGAAAGCTAAAAAACGACCCCAGCATAGTAAATAAGTTTATTTCTGACTTTCCCGATTTGTTTTACAACGGGAGTAAGATAGTTTGTAAAGTGTGCTAAATACATTTGATGTCAAATAAGAAGTGGAACTATACAAAACACGTAAATTCCGCACAGCATAGAAAACGAAAATTGGGCATGCCACCGAGAAGTGCATTTTTCTTTAATGTAATTCTTATGTTGATAAACTGTAATTTGCCACTAGGCTACTCGATAAACAACCGTTTAAGGACCTTTTGGGACAAATACAATCCAGTTGCGGTTGCCAACGGAGAAAACGGCACGTAAGCATGTTGCATTTGTACGCGATGACGTGGAAAAGGAATAAACGCATATTGAAAAAACAGTTTCTTTGGTTATGTGTTGACGAGACAACAAACTGTAAAAACATTCAATTGTAAATATTATGGTACGCATACTAGACCGTGGTAAACCTATATTACCACTGGTACTAGCTAGCCGAAGACTACAAGAGTATACTGCTGCAGCAATTACGAAGGTTGTACTTAGTACGTTGGAAACATTTCAAATTTCAAAAGATAAAGTGTTGATGTTTATGAGCTATGGCGCAGCGATAATGCGTTCGGTAGGCCGTTCTCTTCTTGAACATGGTTGCAAGTGTTTACATTTTACGTGTAAAGTGCGTGCTTTACATCTTGTGGCAGAAACCATTCAACAATGCTCTCCCGAGGTAGATGCATTAATAACAAGCACAAAAAAGGTCTTTTTGAAATCTCTCAAACGCCTACGATCATTTCACACAGTGTCCTGGTATTCGTCAACCACCGGAGCCAATTCTTACACGTTGGGGAACATGGTTGCAGGCAACTTTTTATTATGCTGAACATTTCAAAATAGTAAAAGCTGTTGTTGCACAATTCAATCCTGTCGAAGCTGCAGCTATTAAGGAGAGCCAGTCGAAATTTCAAGATATTTCCATTGAAACAGATTTAAAAGTGTTCGTTGCTAGTATAAAAGATTAGCTGACGCAATAGACCAATTACAAAATAGATAGTTATCATTATTGGAGTCTCCGCAAATTATGCACGGAGTGCATACACAGCTACTGACTATACATGACGCAAAATACAATCGCGTTTTAGAAAAGTTAGAGAGTGTGCTACAGAAAGATCCTGATTTTAGCACACTAAAACAAATTTGTGATGGTAAACAAATTTGTGATGGTGTATCGAATAATCCAGTGACTAAGTACAAAGAGTATTTTTATCATGCATGTATAACATCGGTAGATGTTGAACGCTCTTTTTCAAAATACAAACTCATTTTCTCACCACGGCGGACATCGCTCACCGAGACAACTGTGGAAACACATCTAATGGTGTCAACTTTCTGCCACTCTTATTCATATGATGTTAATACTGATAATGGTGCTTCTAGTTTTACTATTCCGTAGCCAAGGCTGCTTAAAAGGGGAGTGTTTCACTACTTTTCACATATTATAATTATGTATTAGTTCTGTTATTTTTTTTTTATTTTCTTACTATTGTTTTTGTATACTAGGCAGGTACGGCTATGCTACGGCTCCCTGTTACCGGGCTCTAGTAATAAGTTACTGGTTTGGTGGAAGAAGCGGAGGACTGTTGCTACATCTATGTAATATAGATTGTAATAATAATTATTTCATAACAACCTGTAAGAAATGTAAAAGGCAAATTTTACTGTGGTTACTACAGGTTAAGGTACCCGGCAGGAATAAAATGTTGTAATTGGTAATTATTTCAACAACATCGGAGACAGGCACATGGCAATAAAGATATAGGAATAACATTGAAAATATACAAAGCAGTGATGATCGCTTTTTTACAACTATTTTGCTTTTTTTATTTTTTCATATGTATCTAGTATCTTCATGAGCATTTACGAACCGTTTATAGGAATTAGTATATGCGGCAACAATGCAAAGGAGCATGAAAATTCAATTTAATAACCGTTCTGTAACGGTTGCAGCATTACCCTAGAAAAAATTTTGTGGACATTTGCGAACAGTTTAGTGTGAACACTTGAGGCATACAACTCCTCTGTTGGTTAGAAACTAACGAGCAGCTACTGTACCCACGGAAAACAATAACTTTTTCAAATTGGACTAAACGGCGTATACTTCGAAATTGAATTCCAATAACCTTAGCGTTTTACTTATGACATAAATTTTCTTCGGTTAGAGCGATGGGAAAAATGTCGCCATTATTTTTGCGCTTTGCTCGTAACGTTCGCGTTTTATACCTGATTTCTCGATAAATTATACGGGCACGGCGCTGCATTACAAGGACAAATTTAAAACAATTCCAAAGAAAGCTTCAGCTATACGGACGTCACGTCACGTATACCATGTCGGTACGCTGTTACGTTGTCATGGCTGGTTCGACTTTCTAAATGATAAACATGTTCTTGTTGGTTAACAGTGAAGCACGTGTACCTGCATATGTTAGCTAATAGCACGTACTGTAATGGGGCAACCAGCAATATTTCATAAGGTCCTATTCTGGAGTGAATTTAAATAAAATTGATGCAGAAAAAGAAAAATTGATGATATAAAACAGAGTGAACGAAAAGAGAAAACCTAGTAACAGAAAGCAGAAAGCCTTCGCGTGTATGGCCTACAACTACACAGAAAATTAAAAATTGTTTTATTCAATATTACACCATTTACCTCTTCTACTTCTACGCTCATTAACCTTCCTGATATTCCTTCTCAATCTCTGATTCATTTTATATTTTTCTTGTTAATGGTCCTCCATTCTACTTCTTCCGTTTGCCCACTTTGTATTTTCAACGCCGATATATATCTTCAGGTGTTCTCCTTCCAACTCTTTTTCTTACATCTTTTTAGTTTAGGAATGTACGAGGTATGGCAATTAAATAACAAGAAATTGTTTCGAACGCTTGAACTGACAACACTGGCGGGTATTCAACGGCGTAGGTATAAACTTCTACAGTTTTACTAAATGCGTAATAAGTTTCAACTCGGTCGAGTGCTTTGTGTGTGAAGTAGTCGGTTTGAAAGGTTGGTGTTGAAGCGTTGTATGTCGAAAAAATGTGCGATAAAATACTCGAAATATTTGACGAAATTAGGCGAGGAACCGTCTGTAATTTTAGCTGAGTCTTCCGGCAAAGTAAACAGTTTGTTGAATTGAGGAGAACATGCTGTCCACCAGAATTGTCCGTAAGCAAACTGTATCGGTCTTCATGAACTTTGAAGCGGCTTTGTGCCTTCGACATCAGGGTTGCGCGGGTAAGGCCTGAACTGAAGAAATCTGGATGGATCCTTCATCACGACAACGCGCCCGCCCATTCGTTGCTTCTTGTTAGACAGTTTTTAGGGAAAAAAAATTCCATCGCTGCTTCACCCCCCTGCCCAGATATGGCACCACTGGACTTTTGGCTATATATATAAAAAGTCCCATGAAAGGACAACGGTTCGACTCCATAGGAAATATCCAGGAGGAAACGACGACGGTTTTGCAAGGTCTAACTTCGGGCGGCTTTCAGAGGTATCTCCAGAAGTGGAAAGAGAGATGGAATAAGTACGGGGGGGGGGGGTACTGGGAAGGAACGAATGCGTGATTATGTTCAGATTTTATAATAAAGCTTTAATAAACAAATTCTCGTATCTGTGTCCAATTTATTCCTTAGTATCAGTAACATAAATGACACTTTTGATAAATTTATGGATAATTTTAATTGGTGTTTTACTATTTCGTGTACTGAGTATCTTGCTTCATGGAATAGCAACACTGGAAAGAAACTCAATAAGTCGGGAGTTTCCAGAATCAACACCTAACAGGAAATCAAATTTCAATTTCACGAAAACATTTACAGACTTGTTATTTAACCAGGGTCTCTAATTTCCTATTATGTGGTGCTTTACCTAATCTATCATTAATTTTCCCACAATCTCAATAAGTAGGGTATTTGTAGAACAAGTTATTATAATTGTTGCAATACGTTCACTGCTGTGAATGTGACATTTACATATATCAGGATCCAAATGGCTATGTTCTGTAATATAATTTAAAATACATTGCGTTAAAACAGAACGTATATTATACACATTCAAAAACATCTCTTCGCGTTCAAAAATAATTTTGTTAAATATGACCTAAGAATATAAAACTATTTGAACAATAAAATCTTCACGCTTTTTGTCAAATACAACGGACAGTTAGGGAATTGAGTTGGAATAGCATCTCTTTACGTCTAGGATCTTTTAAACTCACAGTTGTAGTTTTATCGGTTATTGAATCTGTAGCTGTTGGAAAATAATATTGTTGGAAACCAGCCGACGACACAGTACTATAAATAAACCGTCCGGGTCACGCTTTTATCGTTTCAGAATTTTTCTATCGCTTTTACAACACTAGAAAAACATTACAGGTATCACCAACAAAGTACGGAAATATCACTACATAGTATTTTTTTAAATAAAACCAATACAATTTCGGTAAACCAATTCAAAACTCAAGAGACGGTCTGAATGTGTAAATGTCAAGACGATAAATATGACTGATCGTTTACCTAAACCAATACACGTCACAGCCTGCGACGTCAGAGCAGTGTGGCCTTGTTATATATCGGAGACACCGTTACCTCCGATAAAAAGCACACCGAAAAATATTGGAGATATATCTTTTAGCTGCGTTTTAACGTTTTAATTTAGCGTCACAACAAAAACAGTTTACCAAAAACATTTATTGTTGCATATCGTCATATTTCTTAAGTTAAAGTATAACATATGTGGCATCGTTGGATTTGCCATCCTATTACTTTTCCAAAAACGTAAAAATATACAGGGTGTTCTATCAAAAAAAAAAGAAAGTTGACGTCACTTCTGGTGAAATCGGAAATACAATTGCAATGTTGAACGGCAAAAGTTAGCTCGCAAAAGTCACTTTAGCACCGCACTTGTATATATAGCAAAACTATGTTTTTATGTTTATTAGACTTTGAAATAAAAACAAATCTAATAAAAATAATATATTTACATAAACCCCATTAATAGTTCAAGTGCTTGTTTCGAAAAGCTTACCATACTATTGCAGATAAAATCTTGTATCTCTCTGATTAGAAAATATTTTGTAATAAAATTTGTTTGATCTATGTTTGAAGGTTGTGTCACCCTCCTTAAACAGGGTGCCCGAATTTCGTAGTGATAACATGGGTAACTTTTGTATTTGAGAAAATAGAGAGCTGTTTGAATTAGTAAAAAGGTGATGGTTATCACGGGCAACAGATGTAGTATTTATAAAATATTTGAAAAAGGGTTTGCTTTCTGTAATTGCTTGTTTAACCAAATTTGATATCTCATCTTGTTTCTGAAATATAGCAAAAAAATAGTATTTTTGAGTATCAATTACACCCCCTTAAACCGAAAACAAGCAGTTCAAAAAACATGCGTAATATTTATCAGTATTCCTGCAAAATTTTATCAAAATCTAAGGAGGACAGTTGCCTACGTTTGCTTGTCAGAGCAGTAGTGGCCTAATAACTGATTCAAACCAAATATCTAACAAATGTTATAAGTAACCTGGGCAAATATGCGGTAACAGCCAGAGGCGTGGCGAACGCATAAAGGTTTACACATAAAATAGAAGGTAAGAAATAAATTATAAAACGTGCTGAAACACTTACCGTTTTAAAAGTCTTCCGTGAAATCACAAACTGGGTAACATCTGTTGAATATTTGAATCATTAGATATGTTTCCACAGCTGTTTCAGTCAAGTGAGTACGACGTGCGGAATAAATGTTTTTTAATGCCGAAAACGACCGTTCAATATCTAGCGATGTTATATTTGCATCTTTAAAATAATCTTTGAAACAACTTAATGCATCTTCACACGGACCTTCAAATTTGTCTTAATATAAGAAAACCGGGGTCTTTCTCTAAAACACTTTCAAATTTTCGTATTACACACCAATTTGTTTCGCCTTCTACAGCGCATAACTGTGCGTGGACATCATTCACAATTTGAACAGAATCCACTAACGACATCAAAACATTTTGTAATTTTTCTATTACCTCCGCTAGTCCGAAGTAATTGTTGTGAATAGTTTGTAAATCTCTTTTAACCTATCTATCTTGAAATATTTCCTGGCTTTTCTTGATTGCTGCAGCTTCTGTCGGATTGAATTTTAAAACTACCTTCTTTACTTGATCAAAATATTTGTTGTAGTAAAACGCAGCCTGCAACCATGTTCCTCAACGTGTAACAATCGGCTGTGGTGGTTCAGGTAAATCAGGACACAGTTTGTGAAATAGTCGGGTATCGTCGGGATTGTCCTCAATAACAGGGGAAAGAGAGTCATGCAAAATCTCCACTTCAGGCTCAAAATTAGACAGTATCAAGTCCAAAACTCTATTATTGCTTTTAAAAGTTTGGTTAAATTGACGTTAGTTTAGGGATTCAATGAAGGATGAGAATGGATTCAATTTGCAATATGCAATTCTTGTAATAAGTAGACCAACTAACGAAGTTGGTGTCTTAAGCGAAGTGTCGATAACAGCGAAAACAATGCTATTTGAAAAGGCCATCAAAACGCCACCCCCCATTGACCTGAGTAGCAATAGAGTTACGATCACAACGAACAACAGAGTAAGAAGGAGAAAGAGACTCATTATTAGATATTGAACTACAAAGCAAAGTTCTTGACGAAGAACTAACGGTCAGCAAACTGCTAGTTTTACCGCGAAGACCACGAACATTTTGATAATATAAATGAAGGTGTGGGCATCTGCTGGGCATCTTTTGTTTAAAGTAGAGACAATGGGGATGCTATGCAATGAAATTTATATCTTTACTTTTCATTTGGTAAAACAAGGTCGATATTTTCGCGACAAGTCGCTATTAATGGCAAGACCGTACGCCAGTGCCCTTTCTGATTAAAGCATTGAAACATCATTCGCGGTACAAAACGCGATCGATGCAATATGCGAAGCAAGAGTAGATAAATAAAGTATAAGTACCCTGCGCTCATCCATCAAGCTGGCAATATTGTTTCGTTGAAAAGTAAAACGCGATTTTGCAAGCAGTTAATTTGCAGCGGCGCAGGAGCGCCCCCTGTTGGCAGAGCGAATGACGAAGTGGAAAAGGCGAACACGAGACGTGGAGCGTTGAGGGGACCGATGAAATTTGGCGAAATGGAGGAAGCTAGCTCGTGCCTAATTAAATTTGTTTGGGTCGTCAATTTTAGATGACCCCCGAATTAAGTACCTTCTGAACGTAAATATTTCCTCGGTTGGTTTAATGGATAGAAACTGTAATGAAGGTAAGTATGTAGGTGCGTGTGTCTGGCTAATAATAATAGTAATAATAATAAAAGGTACTATGTCTGTCGATGGTTTCTTGTGTTAGGTATCACTTCTTAATCCAAACTTCATATTGGAAGTTTTCACTGTGCGATATTAATATTATTTTATAGAAATTGAGTAAAAGTAACGGGGTGCTTTGTGACTGTTAAGGTAGACCTTAAACGCCAATGACTGACTCTAATTTAACAACGGAATAGACAAAGAGAGAGATGTTTAGGTTGTTTTCGTAAGACGATTTTAGCATAATTGCAAATTTTCATGTATTGGAAGAAACGACGAGCAGGATGGGTAATCTGAAGAACTCAATATGAAATCAATGAAGTTAGCTGATTTCTTTACAGTTGCCTGTCATACGATGAAATCGATTCAAATTCATCATCGATTCTTGCAGACGACTCAAACAGGCAAGCAATTAATGTCAGAAAGCTCACTTCTTTGTCTTGAATAATTTACCCTTTTCGTTTGTTTGATTTTGTATTACAATTAATCGATTCATTGTTGTAGTTTTTTGCATTTCATGAAATCCTTATTTGTATAATTGGAGAAATCAGTACACTAGCTTTGGGGTTTAGAAATTGAAAACTACATCGAGAAAAACATACTTAAAATAGCAATGTATACGGTGCTTGGTTCACCAACGGATATCTGAAAGGAGGTGATAGGTGAGTCGGTTTGGAACTTATTTAACCAAAAATACCATTATACAAAATTTTCGGAGATAAAGCCAACTCAGTGATTTAACACACAAAGTTTACAAACCGTCAAACCAATTCAACAATGCACTTTTGATAGATAAATAAAATGCAACTATGTTTCTGTTTTTGCCAACTGTTGAAGGTAATAGTCGTAATGTATACATACAGTCGCTGGCCAAATTACCTGAAACACTCAATATTTTGTAGTTTCTTCATAATAAAATATAAACTATGCATGTATTATATTTTTTATTTATAAAATATATTGTAAAAATATGTAACATATGTAAACATTAAATAAGTAATTAATATTTAGTCCATAACCCATGATTTTTAATAACACCTTTAATTCTTCGGGACATACTTTCAATGCAAGATATGATTGTCTCTTTTATATCTTCATCGTTCTCCCATACATCCTTTTATTTCATCATTAATATTTCCTTTGTAGGGTTTTCTCTTTCATATACCTTACTTTTTAGTCGATTCCATGCGTTCTCGATGGGATTGAGGTCCGGTGAATTTCCGGGCCAACGTAAAAGAGGTATGTGATTGTCTTCAAAGAATTTCTTAACCTTTTTTGCCACATGGCAAGGAGCATATCTTGCATAAATATACGCCCTGTCGGTATGCGACGTCCTGGCTTAAAATACGGTAATAACGTGTTTTTTAACACGTTTACGTACTACTCTTGACGCATTGTACCTTCCACAAAATACAAAGGGCCGGGTCCGTCTCCACTAATCATTCCCCAAATCATTACATGCGGAGAGTGTTTTACAGTTCGAAGAACCGTGGACCCTGTGAGACATTCGCCAGGTCGTCTACGAACAAATTGTGCTCGCTGCACTAACACACAGAACGAGCACTCGTCACTAAAGAAAACCTATTAAATAATGCAAACATTAATTCAGTAAAAATCATGTTGTTAAGTTATTCACCTTTTTCCAATTCTCGTCTGTGAAATGTCGATACTCTCTTGCAAAGTTGAGACGAGCAGATTTCATTTTTTCTGTTAAACACGGCTTTTTTACAGGTCTTCGGCCCATTAGGCGATTTTCACGCAACCAGCCCCTGACAGTTCTCCTCGAAATCTCTATTCCTCTCTCTTGTAAATTTTTTTGAATCATTTTAATTGTAGCAAATCTATTGCTCAAAGCCTGATGAATAACGCTGGCCACGAGCGGTACCGCGCATCGGCGTAGAATCAGTTCGGACCGAGAGGAACGGTAGTATTACTTCGTCTGCGGAGCAGTACGGACATTTTCGCTGCCGGTTATTTGCGCAATTGTTTATCTGTCCTAGAAAAATTATGATTTCGTCAGCAAAACGACCGCGGTTGCAGAAATTCCAGACTTAATATATGAAGGTGCTAAAATTAAATGTGTAATCTGTAAAATCCCGTTAATGTGTTGGTCCAGACAACATTGTCTACGACACGTAAATAGTGAAAAGCATGTCTCAAAAGAAATTGCGCACGAGACAATGAAAAATTTGTATTTAATTTATGCGTTACGTTTATCGCATGTAATATACCGTTTAATTTACTAGACAAGGAACCATTTATCTGCTTTTGGAATAACTATTCGGAGTGCAAATTACCAAGTCGAACATCGTTACGAAGAATTGTGCCATCTGCGCGCGAACATATTGAACAAAAAATAAAATCGGAGTTGAAAGATCAAAAATTGTGGTTATGTGTCGACAAAACAACAGATCGGAAGAAACATTCTGTTCATAATGTAATGGCACGCAAATTGGAACCTCATCAATCGGCACTTTCAATTCTATTAGTCTCCAAACCAATACAACAGTGTACTGCCGAAGTAATTTCAAAGTTAGTGTTAAATACATTGGACAAATTTGAACTTTCAACAAACCAACTCTTGATGTTAGTGAGTGATGGTGCTGCAAACATGCTTTCTGTAGGCCGGTCTCTTAAAAAGCATTCTGCTAATTTGTTACGCATTACGTGTAAAATTCATGCTCTCAATCTTGTGGCGGATAGTATCAGAAATGTTATCCTGAGGTAGACGCTTTAATAGCGCATACCAAAGCAGTATTTGTCAAATCACCGAAACGTATTCGCGAATTTCACAGACTGTGCCCCCGTATACCAGAGCCACCAGAACCTATTCTAACTCGTTGGGGAACATGGTTGCAGGCCGCGTTTTATTATCATAAATATTTTGACAATATTAAGAACGTGGTTTCACAATTCGATACAAAGGAAGCTGCCGCTATCCAGAAAAGCCAGTCGAAATTTCAAGATAGTCAGGTTAAAATGGATTTAAAAATTATTCACGACAATTACTTTGGGCTAGCAGATGCAATAGAAAAATTACAAAATCCTGCGGTGCCGTCAGAAGAATCTCTACAAATAGTGCAACATGTTCACGCACAGCTATGCGCGATTGAAGACGCAAAAAATGTTTCTGTTCTAGAAAAATTTGAAAGTGTTTTTGAGAAAAATTCTGATTTTGGCACATTAAGACACATTTGTGAAGGTGCGTCAACAGAATCGTTAAGTTATTTGAAAGATTATTTTACTTACGCAAATATTACGTCACTAGATATAGAACGTTCGTTCTCTGCATATAAACGCATTTTTTCCTCATGCCGTACTAGTTTTGGTACAGGGTAGAGGGGTAGGTAATTTCTATATTCATAAGTAGGTAAAACTGTTAGTGTACAAGTTTTATTCTATGAAATTTATATAAATCAATCGTTTTATTTCATCACCGACACACATTTCGCAGTAACTGAATTCAATATTCAACTTTAGCAAGGACAATCGACTGTGTGTACAGATACTTTTAGATGGCAATTCTTACACATACAAGTGTTATACTCATAGAATCTTTGTTGTATTTCAACTAAAATGTTCGATGCAAAACTTTCCTTAACAATCCTGCGCATCCCATAATGCACTTACGATGAAGAATAGCCGAAACAGAAGTTCATTTACGTGTATTCGAAATGCCAGCCGTAGTGCGGCGCGGCACTGGCTTCGAAGCAGGCGCATGCACATGCAGTAACATTACTCACGCAGCGTAAACGCGATTATTGCGATGAAAGGAACATTAACGGGGGGCGTATTCACGTCTAATGTAAGACGCTAATTCATTATGTAGATAAGATTACGTTTTATAAGTATTTGTATTGTCTGACGGTCGGTACTAGACGCGTAACTTCTCCTCTGATTACTTTGCCGCACTAGTAAAAAGGAATGTAGTTGAATTAATAAGACTATTTGCATATATAATTCATGAAGGGTTGGTATGGCTATTTACGTGAGATACATATGAGATAGTCTGCTAATATAGTGGATATAGTGGAAATTCTAAAATTTAGAGACTGTCCTAAGTTGAACGAACAATATTCTAGTGTGAACACTAGTATTAACAGCTATATCGACCTCTACAGAAGTGAGCAACTTGTAACGCTCCACGTCTTCTGTGAGTAACAAATTAAAACACATTATTCGGGTATTTTAATAAGATGTGCTTCCTTCCCTTGCTATTATTACTGCCTCCACTCTTCCATTCATGTCTCATAACTTTTTGAAGGGAATGTTGAGGCATGCAATTTTAAGTTCTCTGGAATTTAAAAGTGCATGCATGTTGGATGAAGGGGGATTTTGTGCTCGAGTGTTTGATCCCAAATTTTACGTTCGATCGGATTCAGATCGAGGCTAAGAGGAGGCCACTCAATTTTTACTATTTGTACTTACTGAAGATGGTCAGAAACCGTTCTTGCCACTTGGGAGCGAGCATTATCATGTGTCAAAATAAATCCATCGTCAATGAATGAAACAAGGTGCAATATACTGTTCTAGGATGTCTCCTTCGTATAATTCTACCGTAATAGAGCCTCTATTGATCAAGACTAATTATTTACGGGCTTCAAAAGAAATACCAGCCCAGACCATTATTCCACCTCCTTGAAAGCTTACAGGATGGGAAAAGTTACATTAAGCATAACACTGTCCTGGGCTCTCCATACCCCGATCCCGATCATCAGCATCAAATAAGCAAAATCTTGACTCGCCTGTAAATAGAATGCGACTAAATTGTCGTAAAGACGAGTTCTGTTGAATTGGAGCAAATTCAGGTCGGCGTACTTGATTATATTGGAGAAGCTTAGGGCTAGTCGTTGGTCGGTCAACTTTCAAGTTGACTTCCTTCAACCATCTCCTGACTATCCACTCCCGTAGACACAATGATCTGAGTCTTCGTTTAAATAAACCAATCTTTTGATAACGCTTATATGCCCGTTGAACTTTGGAACGACTAACCCCAAACCTTGTTATTCTCTTCGTCCATCTTAAATTAAAGCAACAATTTGAGCTGCTTGAGTTTCATTCATATACATCGTAAGGGTATTTTAAGTACGAGGAGCGCACTGTATATTTGTGAATAAGGCAACACTGACAGTAGTTGTCAAAAAATTTGAGGTTAGTTTAATGTAGCAAGTGTTTGTAAATAAGTCGAAGTTTATTTGAATTCGATACCTTTTTCCAAAAAGCTTACAGAATTTTTTGAAAAGTTAAACGGTCAGTGTGAAATGGAAGTGACCCGAGAACATTTTCCTGCAATGATTTTGTATGATTTTCGTCGAGGTTCAACCTTTAATTAATCATTTGCTTGTTTGCAAAATGTATTTCCTGGAGAAGCCCCAAGTCGGGCGACCGTGTTTAACTGGTTCAAAGAATTCCAACGGGGAAGATTATCTCTTGCGGATGAAAATCGTGAAGGTCGTCCTGTTTCAGCAACAACTTCAAGTCACATCGATGCCGTTCGTCGCATGATTGAAGAAGATCGTCGGGTGACCTACAGTGAAATTCGGGCAACTCTTGGCATTGGAATTACTGCAATTCTGACAATTCTTCACACACATTTAAATGTGAAAAAAGTGTGTTGTTGGATACCACATTGTTTAACAGCTGATCAAAAAGAAAGCAAGGATCGACTGGTGCCTAAAAAATCTTGAAATCATGAAAGTACGTCTAAGGCCGTTTATAATATCGTTACAGATGATGAAACATGGATCTACTGCTATGATCCATTAACAAAGCAGCAATCTACCCAATGGATGTTTCAAAATGAAATGCGACCCACAAAAATAAAACAATCACGAAGTTGTGCTAAACAAATGATTATCTCTTTCTTCAGCCGCACTAGTTACATTTGCTCTGTTCTTCTAGAGAATAGGAAAACAGTTAATGCAGAACGGTATACCATCATTTGCTTGCCAACATTGTTGTCAAAAGTTCAGTAAAAATAAATTGTGTTACACCATGACAACGTTCCTGCACACTCTGCCAAATTGACAACGGAGTTTCTTCGCTCTGCTGGGATAAAATTAATGTCACATCCAGCTTATAGCCCGGATTTAGCTCCGTGTGATTTCTTCCTCTTTCCAACTATTAAGAAGAAATTACGTGGAAACCATTTTTTAACACCACAGGAAGCTGTTAATGCATTTGAAGAGCATGTTAGTGCAGTGTCCAAGGAAACCTGGGCTACCTGTTTTACAGAATGGTTTGAGAGGATGTCGAAGTGCGTTTAATGCAAAGGAGAGTACTTTAAAAAAGAATAAATAATGTTCGTTTTTATATTTTTTGTTCTTATCCTCTATTCAGAAACATGCAGTGTGCCCTTCGTAATTTAGAATTCGGAACAGGCTTTTTCTACCTTGAAAAATTAAAAAAAAAATGAACACACAATATCACTCTAAATAATTGAAATAATGAGCACATTTGGAGAGAACAAGGGCATTATGCACGCAACAACATCAAATAAAACTTTGCCCAAATGACAGTTAAGTTGGTTCTCAATTGTTTTAAACACTACTAAGCCTGCTACGATGTTATCAAACAGCTACGAATAATATTTAACATTTCTGAGAGAAAATTTAAAAAACATTAAAGTAGCTCGAATTTTTTGCTAGCCAGTTAAACGATGGCGAAAATTACCACTACAACATTAAATACTCAATGATGGAGCAGCTGCTTAAGGCTTTGAAATCTCCATCAAAGTATTAGTCGATTCTACATAGCGACAAATCACTAATATACCCATCAATAAAAAATTACTTTGTAGAATATATACAAGTAAGCTCACATCTTGAAAGATGTTTTTTAGATAAAAAAATGTATTTTTGATTTTTCTTTCTTAAACAACGGTTCGGTGGTGCAGTGGTAAAAGCACTTATATGTAACTGCGGCAGCGTCAGGAGTCGAAGGTTCGAGTTCAGGCGACAGTAATGGCTGTTTTTCTAGCGGCTTCTACATCCTTTGCATCACCATTTGCCCTTTGCGGGAAAGCGTTCATATACACATTGAAATTATGAAAAGCAAAAAGACTAAATTATGAAAAGCAAAAAGATAGTAGGTTAGATAATTTTTGTTCAAACTCATAGTGATTTCTTTCATTAAAGTTCTCATTGTATAAACAAAGAAATTGATAGTCTTCATTCGGATACAACATTTATTTAACACAAAATAATTAAATCTTCGTTTTGTCGAAATGTTCACCTCGACTATTAATAAATGCCGCACATATTTGTGGCATTCTTTCTATCAATTTCGTCAGTGTAGCGGATTCTACTTTAAGCCAGACTTCTTGTAGTTGTTTCCACAACGATTCCTTGGAAGTTGGAGGATTTATCTTCACCTGCTTATCGAGTTCTTCCCACAAAAGCTCTATGGGATTAGCATCTGGGCTTTAAGGAGGCTATTTCATTATTTTGATATTGCTTTCGCATTCTACCGATTCTAAATATTTGCGGCGCAATTTAGAAGTGTGTTTCGAATCATTATCATGTTGAAATATAAAATAGCCACCGATTATTCTCATTCCAGATGGTATGGCATTTGTTTCCAAAATTACCCGGTAGCGCTCTTTTCTTAAAATTCCATCTATTTTAACCAAGTCTCCTACGGATGCGGCGCCAAAACAACTCTAAACCATTACCGATCCGCCCCCATACTTGACTGTAGGTACTATACATGATTGTGTTGGTCGTTTCTCTTTCGACCTTTGAACGAACGTTCTTCTCTTGGAACCGAAGAGTTCAAATTTGGACTCATCGGTCTACAAAACATTCTCTAGCCTACTGCAGCCGTTTTATTTTATTTTGCTTGCGTGAGAGTGGTTAACGCAACGCTCTTCGGCCAAGTAAACCACCCTCTCGTAACCCATTAGCGCCCTGCGTGATCATATGATCACACTTCGTGGGCAAAGGGAAAAAATATCTTGCGTGATTTGTTGCACAGATAAGACGGTTTCGCAGATGAGGGACTCGTGGAAACAGTTTACATTACCCAAATACGCATTGGGGGTTTCTTTTTAGCCTTAGCGAATTTGTATAAACAATGGAACCGAGTACAAGTGTATTTGTTGATACGCACCCGCCCACCGACATTCGCTTTCGGTAAGTACACATTTGTTAACATATATATATTATGAATTAAATGGTAGCAATCAACTGAGTAAAATATAAGTTCGATATTGTTGTAGCTGGTTAATATATAATTTTGCTGGTTAGTGGTTATTTCTTTGTAAATATATGTGTGTGTTCATATGATCACACTAGGCGCATTAGATAACACTATTATGCGTTCATTTTCAGTGGATTGACGTTATAAGAGGCTATGGATATTTTAGAAGACTCAAATGTTCGAGATATCGTAGGTGTCTTTATTGAATCTCCGGCGGCAGTGATAATTTCGGACGAAGACTGCGGAGGTAAAGATGAAGGTGGCATTATAATAATATCAGCTGCAAAGTGGAGCGGATTTTGTTTTTGCTAAGCCTTGGGGACTCTGACGGTAGCCCACGAAAATTATATGAAGCAAGAGAACGCAAAAGAAAACAATATAATTTTGAAGTTGGAGGAAAAGAAAAGTCCACTTTCTATTCTCTCTCTATTGTGACACTCACTCTACTGTGAGAAAGTGGATTTTTCTTTTCTTTTTCTTTTCCTCCAACTTCATGATGTATTCCTCACACAGAGCCGCATTGGATCAATTCAGTATAATTTTGTACGGACGAATAAAGATGTTTCAGAATGGACTATATTCCCAGAACAAGATTATTCCAGAAACCGAGATTGACTCCATGTCCAGTATTCAAACAAATATTTGATGAAGAAATTATACAGCTAATAATTACCAAAACATCAAAATATGGTCTGTTCAAAAATTGCAAGAACCTATGCATTTCGCATGAAGAAATAAGCTTTTATTGCAGTTTTATATTTATCAGGATATGCTGCAGTTCCTAGCAAACCGTTGTTCTGGGAGTTATCTCAAGATACTACTTATTAGTAATAGTATACGGAGAAATCGCTTTTTGGAAACATGCAGATTTATTCACTTTGCTGATAATAAAATGAATGAAAGTGATAAGATGTGGGGGCTGAGGCCACTTCAGAATATTTTACAAACGCTATTTATTGCGCTATACCAACCAGAGGAGCATATGACGAATCTATCTATATACTGTGGGTACGCAATGCACAAAATGCGATGTTGGTGTTTATATCGATTGTTTTGTTAACTTTCATACAAAGTAGCATGTACAAATAGTACATTAAATTTTTGTAATGCTTTTAAAACAACTAAAAACAATTAAATTTGTATATATATGAAATTGACCTATTTGTTAGTTTTCCAACCTTAAACGCCTAGCGTGTCCATATGATCACAGTCTCTATAATAGGCCCAGTTGTCAATAAAAATCTGTAAAATGGTTTATCAAGTAATAAATAATCATAAAAGCATACTTCTTAAAATTCAAAAATTTTAACAATAAAAAATTAATTTGGGCGCTAATGGGTTAACCACCTTTTCATGGTGGTTAAACTTACTCATTTTTCACGCTCAATACTTATTGCAGGTGTAGTTTTTCATCTATTACGTTTACTCGTCATAATTATTCGACGATCTTCCGCTGGCGTTGTCACTTTCCGTCGTCCTGTTCGTTTCCTACTTAATAATATGCCAGCCTTTTGATATTTTTTGACGTTATAGTCAACAGTTTGGCAACTTAATTTCAATTTTCTTGCGATACCTCTTACTTCGCCAAGGTTATATAAAGCAACAACCATTATGCGGATTTATAAAGGCAACTCCCTTGTCTTCGGTATTTTAAAACTAATTTTAGATAATTTTATTAAGGATCTTCCCTGTTTAAAAGAACAAAAACCACTAAATCTAAATTCATAATTCATAATACTAGTTCGTGTAAATAGGGAATTGTCATCTTTACCTGTACTACATTAAATATTTATTGGTGAAGGATAATTGTATTACATTTCGGGTCTTTTTATAGTCCTACCTGAACCCTAATTATTGGATTAAGGAGATTCAGTCGATAACTAAGTATCAGGGGAGCCTTTTAGGAAATTATTTAAGGTGATATCGATATCTTTCTTTTACTTGTGGATAAATAATTATACCCCCTAAATAACAATAAATATCATTTTCTAAAATCCAAGCAAAAATGTAGGTGGTCATGTAATTATGGCCGGTAGTGTGTGTACTAGGAGCTGACTGTAGTAGTGGTTTAGCTCTGTTTCTTTAGGAAACGAAAAAGCGATTTCTAAGTTTCGTTGAGCTTAGATATACTTTTCAAAAGACTTTTAGAATACCTGGATTTTCTACCATTTCAAACACGGCGGTAATTCCTGCACAATCAACTATTTCAATCCAGTTAATGTAGTTTCGTTTGCGTGTTCATGTGTACCCGCTTTTATGTGAAACAAAGGCGCGAATTAGAGTAGATTCGACTCGTACCTTCAATACAGCGGACGCTACATAGCGTCTTTGTTATGCTTCGCTTTCGAGCGACAATGTTCTTCTATTTAGCACGACCAACGTACGATGTCGTCGGACGCCGCCCCCAGAGTAAAAGAAATACACACGAATTAAGAAAATTACCGGGAAGGAAGAGAGATGCTTGCATCGTCTCGACGAGAAAATTAACCTTTCGCTTTGGGGCAACCATTACGCTGTTGAAAATCTTAATAAGTTTTTAGCGACTGTGGTAGTTGGAATGGGTCCACCGTCTTTTGTTTTTAATTTTATTTGGGGTGATTTTAGTTGAAATTTGGTTACAATACTCTTAAAGTTAATATCAAAGCGGTAGTAGCACCACCAAATGCAAAAATTTATTACATCACAAGCAAACCATTTTGCAGCAGGTTTGTTTGTAAAATTACGTTCCTTAATACATGCTTCTTCTAAGCAGCTTTTTCTGACCACTGAAGTGAGATTGATATCTCGTAGAAAAGAGGAAGTAGCAATCTGTTTAAAAATATATGTATCAGCGCTTCAGGATTTTAAGCCCATGGCTTCTGGTAACTACCTTTTCAGTTCCTCGATCTTCTTCGCCATCTTTCTCCATTTACCTCTGTCAGGTGTTCTTGTTTCCTAATCCACTATTTCTACTCCTTTTACATTTTCAGTTACCGCTGTTAACCACTTTTTCTTTGGACGTCCTCTTTTCCTCTTTACTACTGTCATCTGCATCGTTTGCTTGGGTGTTCTATTTTCAGGCATTCTTATGACATGACCCAACCACCTAGCTCGTTGAGTTTTGATTTTCTGGATGATAGAGGTTCTATTAAATACTTTGGTAACTTCTTTGTTGGTCCTTCTTCTCCAGCTCCCTCCCTCATCTTTTATTTCTCCATATATGCACCGTAGCATCTTCCTTTCGAATATTTCTAGCTTGTTTGCCTCTTTTTAATTTAAGGTCCATAATTCACTTCCATACAATACTGGCGTTCTGATTACTGTTTCGTATACCCTTACCTTCGCCTCTCTCGACACGTTTTTGGACTTTAACATATCAGCAAGAGCTGCTGCTGCTTTAAACCCCTTGCGTATTCTATTGTCTATCTCTTTGTCTTCCTCACATCCATTTGTGATCTATACCGCAAGGTATATCATCTCTTGCACAACCTCGAAACTGAAGTTTTGTCCATTTTGATTTATCAAGGAAACTGTTTCTTGTTGTCTACTTTTCTCCTCAATTATCAAATTTCTTCCAGGTAGTCTCTAATTTGTTTCTTCACCTAGCTAATAGTACCACATCGTCTGCAATGAAAATATAACATTTTAATCTACCCCATTTTTTTTTACATTCTTATATTTTATTTTTTCGCAAATAGAGTCGGTTCTATGTAGAATATGTATGTGGTCAAATTGAGACAGTTCATAATAAAGATATTGAAAGACGATAATAAAACTTTACTTGTCATTGATTGTCGTTATAAATATATATTTATTTAGAAATTATGTATTATTTCGATACATGCTTTAAGAAATACTATAATATAATGTGATTGAAATGACCACAGGTGGCCGTTTAAAGTAATGTATGAGAAGCGTTCTTTCGTGCAGTGTAAATTTACAGCTCGGTATATTCTATAGAGCAATATTCATATAACTAACTTGTTTGTAACTAACACATTTTCGGAAAACAGTGGAGCAGAATAAAAATGAAAGTATAATGCTTATGAAACATTCAATACATTACACACTGTAAAGTGATTATTGAAATTATAATTGTGACTGGTAGTATTATACATATAGTAATTATGCCATGTAATGATTACAGTTATGGTAGTCAGTATAAAAGTGTTCGAAAAACAGCTATTGCTTGCACCACGAACAACGCACAATAGCAGGGTTTTCACAAACACTACACAAGGGCGTAGACTCCGCGTCTTTAGCAAAATAAAACTGTACTGGATTTTTAAAGGATCCCGGTCTTTTATCCATGTATCCACTCTTATACCACGAGTATTTGAAGACATCGAAAAATCTCGGTGAAGAAAACTGACTGTGGGTCAACGATTGCAGCTTAATAATACTATTTTTCTTATGCAAATCTATGTCGTAGTTCATAGGAATCACTGTATCAGAAAAAGTTATAATAAAATTTTTCCATAATCTAAAATCAAACACATCTAGAGGTTGTACCATTGCTGTTGTTTTTTTAGGGATATTGTCACGGACCACCGTGATAGGGGTAGCTCGAGGTAGATACTCGTACAAATACTACACACCGAAATTCACCTACCTGTTAGAAAGAGGTACTGGAGAAGTACGTATATTCCAAAAGAAAACAGGCACTCCACTTTACGCTCTTTATTTACAAAACAATACAGCTCTATGCCCGTAATAGATTACCTATTAAGGGGAAAGAGACTATCCAAGAGTCCCCCATAATTACAAATAACTTATATTTATAGACTATGCAATCCCTTCTACTAACTGTCCTTCCGGTGCTTGATCGGTAGCATCAATGTTCGATGTCTTCGAATTGACCGAGAGATCATAATCTTACACGGCAATTGTCCAGATGCTCAGTCAGCTCGACAACACCGGTCACCGATCCAAAAATGATTACAATGCAGAAAACATAGATGATGAACGCAAAGCAGCGGAAGTCCAGTTAGCGTCTTTTCTAAAAGTGAAAGCAAAGCGTTTATTCGCGACAATATTTAAAATGTTAACAGTTTTATCTTTTGGCACCAATTTCTGAAGTTCGGCAACACAATGTCCACTCCAAGAATCAATCAAGAGAACACCTTTTGGTCCGATATTTGGTAAGAAAACACCTGTAGCCCCGGCCCCGCGTTATAAATTTTTTCCAAAAATAATTCGCGTCATCCTTGGGACAATGTAATTTACTTCAAATTATATTCTAAAAAGAAAAAGATATCTGTTATAATTTCCCGGATATTTACACAAATAAAAAAAACATAGAAATCTTTGGAGGGGGCTGTACCCCCAAATCGGCGAGATACGCTAGGTAAGAAAAAAATGGTGTTCTTATACCAAGGTACTCTTTCAGTCTGTGCAATTTCATCGAAATCGAGAAGTGCGGGTTGCCGGTGTTCCCTTGTAAGAAGGATGCGCATAACATAACAAAGAAGACCAAATAGCCCCGTTAGCACTCCAACTCGTAAGGATCTATCAATCTCTGTTGATCGCATTCCCCGTCAGAAAGAATACTACAAGGAAATCAAACTACAAGTTGAAGATCCAACATGGTAAACTTATTCATTCAACAACAGATATTTTTTATGAAGAATAATTTTTCAACGTAAAACCAATAATAGAAATTCCTCAGATCTTTTAGATTCGAGTAAGGATAATAAGATTGTTCTTGTGGATGCGTTAAGCCGCAACCAGTATAATATTTTGCTAAAAATCACATGAATTCCAAGCTTGAACGAGGGAAGTCACCCAAGTTTATGGTTTCAATTTTTCTACAAATCGGTAAGCAACTTTCCCTTGTGGGAGATTAAGGTGACGAAATACCGAAAAATTACGAACAGCCTAGTTTTCCTTCGCTACATAGGGGAATGGAATTTAGACCGGTTAGGGAACAGGAAAAACTTCAGCGTTGCACTGGGAGGGTCGAAGTCGGTTGCTATGTTGTTAGCCGTCGGACGAGTTACATTTAATTAAAAAATATTAATCCGCGGAAACACACATACATCATCAAGTCAGCATGCGCGTTCGTTCAACATACGTACGTGATATATGACCCGAACGGAGTTTAGTTTACTCGATTTTTGTTTTTTCCGCCGAAGTGAAACGTTATTTACACGTTGTGTTGGAAAATCTGCTGCAGTAGAGATTAGCACGTCGATATTGCGTTTTTACGAGTGTACACGTTGGAATATCGACGATTGGAAAAGTGAACAATCTGCTTCCTATCGCGTTTGTTTATTTAGTTATTTTTTGCAATTTGCTTTAATTCAAGTAGTAGTAGCAGTAGATGTATTTGTACAAATATTACATACAAATGTGCTGTAATACACAGATTGCTTATTTCTAGATTTGTACCAGTTATAGTCAGAATATTTCGTATATTTTTAGATAGTATTGTTCGGTTACGATGACAACAGTAAGTGAAAGATACTGACATTGATGTTTTCAAACAATTGATCCAAAATTCTGAATATAGATAGCTACTTGCAGTCAAGAGCTGGTCTCGCATTTGGAAATCACATCCATTCAGGTGTTAATATAATTTGATTACCATGGCAACAGCAAACAAAACATATCGGGCAAGAATCTCTTGAAGATAATGAATGCCTCGGTGAGCCAATTGAACTGCTAACGCCTCAAAACATTTCAATTATCGAAGAAATGGTATTAGCAGATCGCCGTTTGAAAGTGAAGAAATTAGCAGTGATGTCTAACATTTCTGAAACAAGTATTCGCCGAATTCTCCGTAACCATTTGGATATGAATAATATTAGTGCAAGATGGGTCTCCTTTCTGCTCTCCAACGTGAACGTCGGGTTGAATGTACGTGCTCGTTTCTAAACATGTGTAGAGATGACCCGAAACCGATTTTGGAGTCCATCGTCACAGGAGATGAAGCAATGGTTCTTATTTATTTTCTCATTTAAAGAAAGGCTTTTGGGGGACGTCGTTTTAAGGACTACAGTGAGTTGCAAGCAGCTGTAATGCAACATTTTGTGGGAAAAACTTTAGATTTAGTGTATAGAATTATTAATCCATCGTTATAATTAGTCTGGGCAAACAGCGGTAACAGTCAGTGTAGTAGACATGTGGTGCGGAGTCGGCGATTATTTATTTTACGTGTTCGCAGCGTCAGCACTAAATCGATGCTGTATGCGAGTAGTTCTGTGTATATGTAGGCTGTCGTAACTTATTTTGTAATTGTACGCTTATGTTTGCTTTAAAAATGTCGCAGTTAAGTACGTCGCGAAAACGACCAATGGCAGACACAGTTAAAAACTTTATAGTGGACATGCCGGACCTAATTTTTAATGGCGCTAAAATTCAATGTCTAGTTTGTAAAATCCCTTTAATGTGTTGGTCCAGAAGCCACTGTCAACGTCACATCGAAAGCAAACAGCATTCTTCTGCAAAAAGTGGCATGCGAGACCAAGAAAAATTTACATTTGATTTATGTGTTACTCTTATTTTATGTAATCTATCGTTTCGTTTACTAGACAAAGAAGCATTTGTCTCCTTTTGGAATAAATATGCGGACTGTAAATTACCTAGTCGGACATCGATACGAAATGTAGTGCTATTTGCTCGTGAACATATAGAAAAAAGAATGAAAACGGAATTGAAAGATAAAAAACTGTGGTTGTGTGTGGGCGAAACAACAGATCGTCAAAAGCATTCTGTGGTTAATATAATGGTACGTACAATGGAACCACATCGGCCCTCATTCTCCTTCTTACTTGCTTCCAAAAGAGTTATAAATTGTACTGCCGATGAGATTTTAAAGGTGGTGTTGAACTCAATGAACAAATTTGAAGTTTCAACTAAGCAACTTTTAATGTTTATGAGTGATGGTGCCGCCAATATGCGTTCTTTGGGCCGATCTCCTAAAGAACACAGTGGTAACTTCTTACATGTAACGTGTAAAATCCATACTCTAAATCTTGCGGCACAAGCGATTCCTACATGTTTTCCACTAGTAAATGCATTGGTTGCTAGTACAAAGGCAGTGTTTCTAAAGTCCCCGAAACGTACCCGACTATTTCGCAAACTGTGTTCTGATTTACCTGAACCACCACAGCCGATTGTTACACGTCGGGGAACATGGTTGCAGGCTGCGTTTTACTACAACAAATATTTTGATCAAGTAAAGAAGGTAGTTTTAAAATTCAATCCGACAGAAGCTGCGCCAATCAAGAAAAGACAGGAAATATTTCAAGATAGTCAGGTTAAAAGAGATTTACAGACTATTCACAACAATTACTTCGGACTAGCGGAGGGAATAGAAAAATTACAAAATGTTTCGATGTCGCTAGTGGATTCTGTTCAAATTGTGAATGATGTTCACGCACAGTTATGCGCTGTAGAAGGCGAAAAAAATTGGTGCGTAATTCGAAAATTTGAGAGTGCTTTAGAGAAAGACTCCGATTTTCTTATATTAAGAAAAAAATTTGTGAAGATGCGTGTGAAGATGCATTAAGTTGTTTCGAAGATTATTTTAAATATGCAAATATAACATCGCTAGATGTCGAACGGTAGTTTTCGGCATTAAAAGACATTTATTCCGCACGTCGTACACTCTTGACTGAAACAGCCGTGGAAACATATCTAATGATTCAAATATTTAACAGATGTTACCCAGTTTGTGATTTCACGGAAGACTTTTAAAACGGCAAGTGTTTCAGCACGTTTTATAATTTATTTCTTACCTTCTATTTTATGTGTAAACTTTTATGCGCTCGCCACGCTTCTGGCTGTTATCGCGTATTTGCCCAGGTTAGTTATAATAAATGTATTACAATTAGGGGAGATTATATTGAAAAGTAAAAACTGTTATATTTTACCAAGTGTATTTTTTCTATATCAGGACAAGAATTTATGGCGCCTACATTGTACCTTATTTTAAAATGAAAATGTTGATGTAAATTTGAGGTTAGGGAGCTTATACTGACCAGTCTATGTAGTAAAACAGAATTATACCTTTTTCGGTGCGGTGAGGTCAGACTGTTGATTTAAAATTTAGTAGTAAAGTAGTAAGTAAAGAGCAGTTAGGTAATGGGTACTTACATAGTGAGAAAAGGTGAAAGAAATGCTGTATTTTGGCTAGCAGGATGTATGAGTTCTGCTATCTTCAGTGACAATGTCCACAACCGAAATCATATGACAAATTGAAACTAAGATTTGATGTTCCCACTGTTTGTGCGTGCTCACTTACTATTCACACTATTCACATTTTACATACCTTCACTTTAGACTACGTAGGAGTTACAACAAATTGTTTCTAATGTTACAAGGTGGGAGAGCCAAACCGCAGTATTTACAGATATTAAAGAAAACGTGCGAATACATTCATTTTTTCATTTATTGTAAGAAATATTAAGAGTAGAAATGAAAATTAATCGACAAACTAAAAAAATTAACTTTTTAAATAACACCCCAAGAAGCTGAATACCATCATTTTGTACACATTGTCTGAATTTCATACGGAAATCCTCACTGACACGTCGTAGTACTGCCGATACTTCATTAATCCGCACTTTTAAATTCTACGTCGTTGGTGGGAACTTCTCAACAATCTTCGACTTGAGATAACCACATTGAAAGTAATCACAAGAACTCAGGTCTGACAATCGTGGAAGCCGCTGAATATTCCTAATCCTAACTGATGGGGCGGTTCAGGAAAAGATCTTCCCGAAGGTTCATTGTTACCCTGGCCGTGTGACAAGTTACTCCATCTTGTTGTAAATGAGTGTTCTCGTTCACAGGAAATCGTTGAAGTTATGGAATGGGGAAAATTTCCAGCATTTGAACATAGCACGCTGATGTTACCGTAACTGCCTGACCAGCATCGCCCTTGACAAAATTCGGGACAATTATTCCATTCGAGGAGATCACACATCAGACTGTAACTTTGGCCAAATGGAGAGGTCGTTCGTGAAGTTGTTGAGGGTTGGCAAATTTTACAATGTTGCTAAATTTCTAAGTGTGTGAAACGTGAAGTTCACTGCCTATTTCTCTCACAACACACGCCCGCACCATACAAACTTCTGAGATACGTGCTTTCAGAGTGGATAGGAGATTTTTAGTTTCTCTAACATTTTTAAGCATACGTTTCAATCACTTGCTTTAGTAAAATGGGTTGTCTTTAAATAGAAAATTAAGATCTAACAGAAGCTAAAAATTTCCAATCTAAATCCGCTTGAAACGTCCGTTCGATCCGAATGTCAACCGAACAGATTGCGCGCAACAACTTCGCGCAATTAAATCCGTGTTTAGGTGCTTCGGTACATTTGTTTAGTTTGTACAATTAACGCGGATTAGATACGAATAGCGCGCGTCGCGCCGGTTAATTTCGAACAGTTGGCGAAACTGCGCAATGGAACCGCGATAAATTTGATTTAGAGAGTCGGGCGCGGCGGCGGTTTCCGCAAACTTTCCTTTGATTACTACCGCTTGACAGATCTCTATTTTTAAAATTACGTTAGTTTGCTAGTCGCTGCATTTCGGTTACAGTCGTCCTTGCTACCGTTCTAGCTACTAGAAGAGGACGGCAATACAAACGTATCTAATTTATGTTTCTTGTAGAGAGTAGAAGTTGCACGGTGTGTATATACAGTCTGTTCATTTGAAAACTTCTCAGGCGACCTACACCCGAAACCAATAAAATTATTAAAAAATGCAAAGACGGGTCGATTTTTGTTTTGAGGGGGATCAATTGATTAATATATCATGATACTAAATTTACCCTCTTAAGCGTCCCACCCCTAACATTAAAATCTTAAATGGGGTGATACCATTTGTGACACATCGTTGGAAAGTTATTTTCATTACGAACTCAGTAGTATATGTTACTTTGGCATTTGGTCAAGTTCTGGGGATTATAACAGAAAAAATATCATGCTAAGCAAAAATTGTAAAATATAAACTTTTATTCGAAAAACATATTCAAATTAGTTGATTAAATATTCAAATTGTTGAAGACAATAATATAGCCTATTTTCAAATTCTCTTCCGACCCTTTCAAATGTTTCTGGTGATATACGCCTACATTCTTCAGTAATCCTAAGTCTAAGTTCGTCAATATTCTGCGGTTGCGTTTGGTACACAACTGTTTTCAGATGACTTCACAACAAAAAATCAAGTGGAATCAAATCTGGAGAGTGGGCAGGCCATTCAATTGATCCTCGTCGCCCTATCCAATGATTCGGAACATTATTATCCAACCAACTTCTAACTAACGCGATACAGTGTGGGGGCGCGCCATCTTGTTGGAGGAAAAGCTCATTTTCATTAATTAATAAATGCCTCATTTTATGTTGCTAGTTTTCCAAACTTTGTATTACTAAGGGATAATGAAAACAGGACCGATTACCTCATTTCCAAGTATACCAGCCCAAACGTTAATTTTTTCAGGTTTTTGCGTGTGAACTTCTTTGAATAAATGAGGATTTTCATTGTCCCCCTACTATAGACCGAACCTTTTATAAATCGGGATTTTTCGTTAAAATTGACCAAATTTTTGGGTAATATCGACTCCTATAGTGTTCGTCAAGTTTTCTAGAGCGGCCTATAAATTGTTTATGCAATTTAATGCGTCTCGTGCAGATAAGTGTTTTCTAATTGCTCAATAGCTTGTGCAACTTCAGAATAGTTCATGGAAATTCCATCTATTTGTTGTAGAACGTCCGAATTGGAAAAAAGTTGCTGACTATCTCGAACTGCTGCAAAATCATTTGAATCAAGTTTCAAGATGACATTTTCTTGAAATTTGTCTCTGGAATACCCGCGGAGGGGTTGGGTGTTTCGGAAGGATTTGTTGATTTGAAACACTTTTTTGGTGGATGCTATTAACTTATCCACCATCGAATACTTCTTTCGAATGGTTTCTGCTACGAGGTGACATGCGTGTATGAGGCATGTTATGTGATGAAGAGTCGGAAAGCATATTTTCAACATCCTACCAACTTTCAGCATTGTTGCGGCTCCGTCAGTAACGAACATTGTGACTTGGGTTCCTGTGATACAAAATTCTCTCAAGGAATCTTTTATTATCTTGACAACGGTTTCTGCATTAGTTTTCTGAATCCTTTTACTGGATAACAACAATGAAGCTGGTGGACCATCACGTTTTAAAGGACGCGCTACAACATGAATGACGCTGTGTTTCTGAGCATCAATTGTTTCATCCACACATAGGCAGATTTTCTTATTTCTCAACTCGTCTTTTATACATTCCTTTACTGTACCTTGCACACGTGGCAAATTGTATCATAATTGCATAGATGTTGACAGCTTCCATGAGGGAACGTACTTAGATACTAGATGTTGTGGGATGTTGCACACACTTAACATAAAAACAAAATCATATAAAAATTGCCAGTATAGATCACCGTTTCTTAAATTCAATACATGACGTTTACTTTTACAATGTTTTCTACATTCCAAAAATGTAATCAAAAAAAAATGCGGATCGTATTTCAGTGTTTGGTTAAATAACTCGCTTTTTTATTAAACACTCTGTACATTTTTTCACATAACTCTAATGCATGTGCAGTTAGATGGATTGAAACCCTTGGACCTATCATCCATGGATTTTTGTTGTTGTGGGGGTTCTTATAGGACACCATGTACAGGCAGTAATATGGAAATATGGAGATATTGCAGAACGCATTTGGAACTACAGAAAATATAGTTATAACTTTTCATAAATTTAATGAACGTAGATTTCATCGTATCTCTTTTATTTTTTATTTACAGTACTATAAGGATATTTTACGCAAAGCTTTTTTCCTATCAAGTAATTGGCAAATATGCAGGATTTTCAATTGATTTATGATTACGCTTTTATTAGATCGCTTGGCTTTAAAGGTGTTCTCATTCCGCCAAATTTTTGGAAGTGTCGTAGAAAGTATGTTCTCCTAGGCAACACTCTATCCAGGAATGTTTCGCTGTAGCAGTGCAGGGCTCTTTCGCAGTTCCTACTGTGTGCAAAATAGCAAGCATGTCACACTGAATAACACGCGTAATCAACACAAAAGTAAAAAAAAAGCCGGAGACAAAAATCAATTATTCTCACTAGTAAATTCTCTAATTGATCGGAATGCCGAACAAGATTTGCAAAGAGTCAAAAAAAAATAACGCTTGCTAGCTTTGGTTCATATTTTAAATCTTTCACCTTAAAATTTAGCAAATCTCTTTCCTCTCTCATTTAGGGGCCTTATTTGAAAGGTGTGTATTGATTTGTGAAAAAATATTCAAGGTGTTTAATAAAAAAAAGTGAGTTATTTAACCAAGCGCTGAAATACGCAATTTCTTGTTGATTACACCATTTTATTGGGAGGAATAAATTGGTAATTTAATCTACATTGCAGCTACTATGAAAGTTAACAATAGTGGCCCGATAACTTTTGAACAACCTGTATGTAGGAGCATATATGTAGGTGGCGTTGCAGTGCAAATATTAGTGTTGGTAAATAGCTGCTTGACGCTGGGAGCTTGTGAGCTATAACTTTCGTAATTTAATAGCTCTCATGTTCTCGTTTTGGTGAATTTATTCCTCTCTTCGTTGTACGTATACAGTTACACACTCTAGAAATGAGAATGAAGATGATCTTTTGGAAGACTCCTTCTTTGATGTCGCTGGATGTTTTTAAAGCAAATACAAAATGTAGGAGGTAATTTGATGGCGCTAAATTTATCAAAATTAACCTTCTACAACATAGCAGGTGTAACTATGCACTTGTAACAAGGTTTCTGGTTGTAATTGAATGTTATAAATAACTGTACGACATTGGTGAACTTCTTCGGAAACTGCAGAGCTCAAATCTAGCGCTCAGTGTTTACAGATTTGAGAAAGGGAAATGTCAGGGGTTGCATGGATTACTAGCTAAGTAAATGAAGGTACAAGAAGTAGAGTATGGGTAAGTTTTAATGAAAGAGTAGAAAAATGAATGTGGAGCATCTTACAATTTCATCATTGGACCATATTTTTTCGAGGAAATACAGAATGATGAGGTTCAGAAAAAAGCAAAGCAACACATCTTAAAGACTGATTTACAGCACTGAAAGCCTCTAATGCATGACTTTGCATATAGAAATATGTTTAGATTTTAGTTCTTTTCAGTTCTTCAGGAAAAGCAATAACACTCCTACACTCTAATTTTGTGAAATTAAAATTGTGTTCGTGTCCTTTCGCATCTTTGTTACCGATAGCTTTTGTTAAATATCCATCATGGCCAACATACGCTAACATTTCGTAATGACAATATTTAATTTTTTTATAATTTAATTTTTCAATTAACTACATTAATTTTCACAACATCGGGGACAAAGAGAGGGGAACTTCACGGCCCTGAAGAATTGAAAATGGGTCAAAAGAAGGATCACTACGACATACATTACCGGACCGAAATCGGCTGAACGGTGCTAATAATAGCTTTATTACATGCGGTGTTTTCAACATAGTGCACCTCGCCCAAAGTTTAAATTAGACAAATGTCTTCATACATTTCACAAATTATGGTAAACTTGGTTTGTTATCAAAGAAAAAAAATTCTTAACAATAAGGTAAAGTTAAACAAACCTAATCTTATAAATATGATATTCTGTAGATTACATGTATGTGCTTTATATCGCTGTTCTCGTATTGTATCCTCGAAGATCTCGAATACCCTACAAAGGAACTTAAACGCCGAGTATAAAGAAGAATTCAAGAGCTTTTTTCCGCGAACGCGCAGTTATCTTTGAAAACGTCAATATAATATTTATATCGGGAAGCAATCCAGAAATAAATTCTTTATATAGACGGAATGAGCGCGTTACAGATTGCCCTCAGACGTGAGGGTACTGGCGGCGGTCTCGACCGTAAAAAACCAAAAATTGAAGTCAGAGACGGCATAAAAGCCTTCGTAACTAAGAAAAATGATCGCGTTCTTTTTTTAGAAGAACGTGTGCGTAAAAACATGTATATATAAGATCTGCCTGTGTATGTATGAGGAGTTCCTAGATGGCGACCGTTAAAAGCGTACTCAACGTGATAAATTAACGTTGGAGGTCTAGATTGTTCGGCATTTAGCAAAGATAAAATTCAACTTTCGTCGACATAAAAACGCCTTCCTTCCAACTTCTCCACTGACGGCGACAACTTTATTAATTGTACATTAACCGGCTCGTTAATGTAGCGTCGCGTACTCCCTGGTCAAATAACGCGTTCGCAATTCACTTACCGATAATGTTTGTACGACGGAAAGCAAACAGTTTTTGCTGTAATTGGGTCGAGCGAGAAGTAGGTCGACGTTTTTAGCGATGTAAAAAGTGTACGTTAATTTGGGTTAGATTGGTTTCTTTGTGAAAGCAAAATTGAGTAGTATACTTTGGATCAAAGAGGATTATTTATTGTTAGGCTTAGGATGTTATGCAAAGAAGACGGCTAAAATATGCAAAAAATAGGTGTAACGAAAAAATCAAAGAAATTGAAGGTTCATAGAGCAGTAGTTAAATAATTTTGAAAACCAGCATACAATTTACATTGATATAATTACTATAGACATTAAAAAGCAAACTAAACTTAAAAGTAAAATGTTAGACATTAAAAAAAAATAAAAATTAAAAATAGCTTGTGTGAAATAATAGGTGTGATCCTGAAATAAATATAAAGAAGTTTTAATAAACGTGTTAATTGAAAAAGTATAAACTAAGTAAGTATGTAAGTCAATATTTAGTGGCCTGTCCATGATTTTTTAGCACTTCAGCACACCTACGCGGCATAGAGTCCACTAATCGGCGACACCTCTCAAGTGGTATGGCATACCAAGCATTCTCAGTTGCCTTCCACAAAACTTCTTTATTTTTAGAAGGAATATTGGTTATAGCACGTTTGACATCACCCCATAGATGTTCTATGGGGTTTAGGTCTGGAGACTGAGCTAGCCATTGCAGTACGTTAACGTTATGATTCCCGAACCACGCTTTTGCTGCTCTGGACGTGTGTTTAGGATCATTATCTTGCTGAAACGTCCAGCGCAGCGGCATATTCCACTCGGCATAAGGCAACATCACTTCTGTCAATATTTTTGTATATTCTATTTGCGTCATGTTGTTTTTAATACGAAATGTCGGACCAATGCCGAACCAGGAGAAAGAGGGGGAAATATCATGGTATGGGGGCCATGATATTTCCCCCTCCATGTTTGATCGTTTTTATGGTGTATTCCGGAAAAAATTCTTTGTATTTCGGTCTTCTAACATAGCTCTTTCCACCATCAGACCCGAAAATATTAATCTTACTCTCATCGCTCCATAAGACGTGCCATTTTTCGATCGGCCAGAGAATATGCCTTCGGGCGAACTCCAATCTTCGTAGAACGTTTCGCCGCGATAATAGTGGACATTTTCTCGGACATCTTGCTGGCAATTTTGCTGCTAATAATCGTCTTCTAACTGTTGATGTATCAATATTAAGCTGCAGCTCTTCCTTTATTTGTGTGGAAATTATAAAAAAAATTTTCTTCACTAACCTTATGATTGCTTTGTCTGTTCGAACATTTGTTTTTCTAGTTATACCACGTTTTTCTTGTCTATTTTCTCATTTCAGAGCATTTGTAATCATGTTTTGTGAACAACCTAAAATATCTGCTATAACTTTATACGTTTTCCCTTCTTGTCTCAGTTTTCTAATTAGCTTCCGCTGTTCCGTACTACAGTGCTTGGCACGACGCATATCTACAGAAATATTTAGTTATTTATTGTTATGTTACAAATAACAATTAAAAGATTTGAATCGGGAGATAATCGGTTTTGTGTTTATTTTAAGCTTCTCACATACAAAAAAGAAACCACCTGCATTATTCTGTACCAGGAAAAAGCTGTGAATAATCTGTTAATTGCATTATAGGTAAACAAGTAAATACCAAGGAACTTAGTGTGATGGTTTTTCCAAATTACCTGACATTAATGCCGTTCGCTATAATAAATATCGTATGATGTGAAAGTAAATGTAAATTAAAAAAAAATGAATTACTTTCCTAAAAATTAAAATTTATGAATGAATATGCAATTATTAACAAAATATGAAACAAGTACGAGAAACATGCAACTTATGCCAAAAAAAGATTGTTTTTTACCCATATTTTAATTGTAAATATGGTGAAATGAAAAAGGGTAGGCATATATGCAAAAAATAAAAGATATGCATTTTTCATAAAATCCGAAGCCTATTGTGTTTTCTCTTTCTAAAATTAGGAATGAAATATACATTCTTTACGGCTTGGGCAACGCCACAAATCCTATAATAACATTAATCCATTTTCTTTCGCGTACAGCAAGGAGCAGTACTGGATTAAAATAAGGGAATATATCGAAGACAGTAAATAAACTTATTGTATTTCATGACGTAAGAAATGTAACATCCCTAATGGTAAATTGTGTAACTAAAAATTCACATGTTTTAGATACCTGCAAAGATTGAAGACAAGTTGCCAACTGTACCTATTTGACGCATCTGAACGAAAAATCATGGAACATCACATTTTGTTAGACAATAACTTTATACCCATAAGTTCAAAAGTTGTATTAGGAGCACTTGATGAATTACTTCAGACTCATTAATTAATATGCCAATAAATTTATCAAATAACTTTCTATTCCAATATCAACACCTCCCTTTAATAAACTATCGTAATCTAACTAGTGCATGCTCCGCAGGTGATGCTTAATTAAACCGGAAGATGAGGCGAGATATGAAACAGTCGTAACCTAGAAAACTTATGGCTCAATTTAGTGCTAATTATACCATCAAGGATTTTACTGCTCTAGGGAAGAATAACGAAATAATTGCTGTCGTTACGGAATACCGGCGACGATTATAATAAAAATTTTTATGAACATCCATACGAGACGCAAATTTTTTTATGTTTGATCGCGAACCGGCGTTCATTATATCAATATCTGGAGGTATACGTACCTCGTTTGTTATTTAATTACTTGAAGCTTAACGAGGAGGCAATATTTACATTTTTTCTTTTGGTAATTGTGACGCTTACTGTTTTAACTTTTAGTTAGTCGCATGGGGTAATCCCAATATATTTTTAAACCGATATAATGCAGGCAAATTAGTTTTAAAAAGTTTTGAAACTTTGAGAAAGTTATCGGCGCACTATACCTAACTTTGATGTTATTAATACTGTTAAAATCAGGTTACAACTTCGATATCGAGACCTAATCTAACCTAAGTAAATTCACTTTACAGGTTTCTGGAAAATGTGAGTAATCTGAAAGAAACTTGAAGGAAATCTCTAAGACTTAAGGTTCATTGTTTTTGTTTGCGACCACGTAGATCTTTAGGAAAGCCCTCATATCGCCTTAACGTAATGGAGGGAGTTAATGGTATTTTAGGGAGCTGGGATTTATTTACAAGCCACGTCACTACAAAATGGAGATTAATTTTCGGTATTGTACATATTCTTTATGTACTTTTGTTAGCTTATCCACAATGTTAATAAAGTTTTTTAAAAGATTGTGAATTTTAACACAATATTATCCTACGTGCTCATAAATGGATCGTGGTAACCATTTCAGTGGAGTTAATAATACCAACAAAATAATATATTTGCCAAAGTAGCAGGGTACCTTAAACCACATATTTATTTAAATTTTCAATGGCGGACGTTCCCAAAAACTTTAAAATTAACAATCAGAAAAGTTTACATCTATGTATATTTTAAAACATAAGAAAATTATGCAAATAATAAGATTAATTCAATAAAAATAAATTTGTTTCAAACTGACGAAGTTCTTTGAAAGAAATAACTGTTTTGTTGAATCAAACATATTACATATATTAAATCAAACAGATATATTTTCAAATCAAACTTGAGGTTATTTGCTTCAAAAGATGATTGAAACAAATAATGATGTCAAAAAATTATTTCTTCAAATTAAAGAAATATATCTTTACGGCCATTTTAAATTGGGGTTGACTGAATGCATATTTGTTTGAGTCAAGAACTTTTTTTTCTGCGTATATCATTACAAAAAATATTCCTCCTGAAATTCTATATAAAAAAGGTCCTATGCAGGTTCTAAGTAAGACAAACCGTTTTCAAGATATTGAAGAGTTGGAAGAGGAGTACAATTCTCTTAAATTATAATTCTAGCAAGTTTCCTGCATTTGTCAGTTATATAAATGAAAAGAGTAAATAGGTACATGGAAATATTTCGTCCACCTACTCCCCCTACCAACCCTTATCCTCTCTCTGTCGTCTCTCCTCTATTTGCCAGTTTCCAGTTAAACTGAGTGAGGTTATGTCGTGAATTTCCGTTCACAGTTCTGTTTTTGTAATTGTATTTTTCAATTCGTTGTATTTCGTAGTTTTTTTTTTCTGTGGATAGAGAGCAAAATAATGTGGGACCCTATCATTTGTTTTATTTGCAATAAATCCCTATCAGAAACTTTCAACAAATGCGGCTCATACCTTCCACCTAATTTTTCATACTCAACTCGTTATGTAGAATCGAAATCACTGATGCATATGAGATGTGTAGAACCATCACTATTTAGCACGGCAAAAAACAAAGCGAGAAAAGGGAAAGCCCACGAATATCTTTCTGCCTACCCGGCGTCATCAGCGTGGCTCCTTCCTCGCCGTTGTTTTTCACCTCAGATTTTATATCATTATTCTCCACAAATGACACCAACATATATTTCTTGGCGCCATCTAGTCCCAAGAGATATAGTCATGCAACGAGAGAAATCCGGAATGCAGATGCCTACCACCTATTGAGCAGCTCATGGGCTGCAAGTTACCGTAGCGCTTAAGGGCTGCAGTCTCTGCACATATACATATATCCATAGGCTAACGCTTTCCCTTTTCTCGCTTTGTTTTTTGGCGGGAATGATTCCACCAATACCATGAGCTATACTAGCATTAATTTTTGGTTATTAGTACACTTTCTATTCAAATAATAAACATCCTTACAGTCGGAATGAACACAAATTTTGACAGTTACGTTTTAAAGGATTGCCAACGTGAAAAACAAATCGCATTTTTTATTATTATGGTCCTCTTTTGTTTGGGCTCGCTAATTGCTGTTACATCCTTGTATTTGACCTTAAAAGCCTTTTTTAATTGAACTTTTTCTGTGAAACTTGAGACATCCAAATTAAAAAATTAAAAATTCCTTGCTAAGTTCATTATAAACGAAATTGTAAAAGCTCTGACTATTGCTGCTCAGATATATTGAGTCAAAACGGATTTGGAAGTTACTCCCATTAATTAAAATAATTTATCCTCGTACTACATACACATGGTGTCGCGTCGGTTGCATTTTAATTTGAATGAAAACCTTTTTACGTAATTTTTAATTTCTTTCTGACGCGATTAATGAACTTCACTTTAATGAGATGATCTTTTTGATCGATATAGAGACCCGCGTAGTAAGCTGTGATACAAAGGAGATTCGTATGAGGTTAGTTTCCCGTCTGCATTCGCACACTTAAAAATTTTACTTAAGTGGAGAGGAATGTTGAAATATACATTAAGAGATTCTGGAAGAGATGTAATAAAAGGGAATATACATTAAGAGATTCTGGAAGAGATGTAATAAAAGGGAATATACATTAAGAGATTCTGGAAGAGATGTAATAAAAGAAACTAGATGGATATTATTATTATTCAAGAGTTATCGGATATTTTAAGGATAACATTCTTTCATCCAAAATAAAGGCCTTTACAACAAAATATATGCTGTAAAGGATTATGAAATTCCTGATTCAAATAAATATTTAATAAACCATAACCTTTTGTAACAGATTAACAAGCATGCCCGCAATACTTTCTTGAAGTGCTTTTGAACTATTACATATTCTTAATTACTTTGATATCTCTTAAGCTAATGCGCTTTTATTTTTTAAATTGTGATAATAACTCTGAACGAATATTTGAGGAATTCAGTATGTTCTTATAAGTGCAAACAAGATTACTTAGTATTCCACCTTCAAAAAATAATTTGAAGAGGCAACTAGGTGCATTCTACTTACAAAGTCGGCAAAGTAGGCAAAGTAGGCTAGTCTATGTATGGTAGTATTATAAATTGCAAAAAATATTGTTTTCTCTTATTAAAAGATCATTTCCAGTCGTAGGTTCGGGAGAATGACCTAGATGTCCTTTCGGCAATCTAAAAATGTAAACTGCAAATAATAACGTTTTACAATTGATAAATTGATTGAAAAGAAAAACTAGCCTCAAAATTTGTCGTTTACGCGCTCTCTCTATGCTAGCGCGTCACGTAACAAAACCCCGCGTTTGCACTAACAACTGCGATTTTACTTGTTGTAATTTTTAGTATGACAGTGTATTGCTCATGATTAACATTGGCCGTGAAATATTGTTCAACGTTTAGAAATATTACGTATTCTGCTTAATAATAATAATAGTAATAATAATAATAATAATAATATAATTTATTCCAAAAGCTCACATACACGATCCTAATGGAAGAATGCCAACAAGTAGATTATATAAAACAACTAACAAAAAGGTAGACAAACAAAACGGATATTTTTGTATAATTAAAATGCGTACAAAGTAAAATTAGCAAGTAAATAAATAACATAAGTGCAAAAACATGTTAAAATAAATTAAAAAATATAAATCACACTAATAATCACAATTTACAATGACCGGCGGAGATGAAAGTACTCATCCATACTGTATATTGCCCGTTGTAGTAGAAACACTTTTAGTTTGTTTCTAAACGCCTGATGTGATGTACTCGTCTTAAACTCTTGTGGTAAGCTATTACGAGGGACGATCGTAAAATAAGGTTCCCATATTTTTTTAAAAATATACAGCATTCTTTATTTCCTTAATATTACACATCGTTTTGAAGGTAAAAACTTAAGCTATTCTTCGACATAATCACTATTTCTATCCAGGCATTTTTGCAGACGGTGCTCCAACTTCTGTATCCCCATGTCGTAAAATTCTGCCGCCAGTCAAAATCTTTTCAATTGTGGTATTGGAAATCTCAGGAATCCGAAGAGTGAGTTGACGAATGGTGACCGTCCGATCTTCAAGCAGTATGCTCTCGTCCTTTTCAACGATTTCCTCTGAAACTGATGGTCTTCCGCTCCGCTCTTCATCGCGAATTTCCGTCCGACCACCAGTGAATTCCCTACACCATTTGCGGACGTGTTGAACAGCTATACACTTTTCTTCATAAACTTCGGTTAATTGACGATGAATGTATATAGGTAAAACCCCTGTCGCGTTTAAAAAATATATTACAGCGCGAATTTCGCACCTGGCGGTAACGGCGATCAGGATTTCCATCTCTGACGGCTGCTTAGCCAACACTGACTGGCGTAGCGAGACGGGAGTCGTAAGTATATAGAGTGGGAGAGCTGCTGCACACGCCAATATTGTCGGATTTCGCCTAACACGTCTTATTGCTGCTGTAGGGCTTTGGGAACCTTATTTTACGATCATCCCTCGTAGTTTACATGCATTATTGCGTAAAGCCTTTTGATATAATGCAGCTACATGTTGTTCGGGTAATAGCACAAGTGTTATAATTATGGTTTGGGGTTGTCAAATTGTCTTTTTCTCGGTACGCAAAACACAAGATTTCATAGATACATATTGATGGGTCGGTAAGAATATGTAAAGAGATAAAGACCTGCCTGCATGAATCTTGCAACGAAAGTCCCACCGTACTTCTTACCAGGCGGTTCTGCTGTATGAGGACCAGCAGTCTATGCCCAGTGAATTATACCACACCTCAGAACAGACTGAAGGCATGCAACATAAACGGTTTCTCAAACATCCACACTACAATACCTACTTAAATTACGAATGGCGTAGTTGCTCCGCGATAGTTGATCTATGTTAAAGATTCATCCACAACTAACCCTAACATCGACATACTCTTTACTTTGTCAAGTAATAAAGTTGTACTATTTGCATATGTGCACCTACAGTTCCTATTTCCAAATCTAACTATTGCAGATTTTTCTATATTAACATATAACATATTAAGAAAAAAATATTCATAAATTTTGTGATATGTACTAGTAACCTTCTCTATTGCGTCAGATTCTGTTTTTGCTGTAATTAAAATGTTAGTGTCATCCGCATAATTTACTGCTTTTTGAATGTAACTAGCAATGCCGTTGATATACATAAGAAACAATGTTGGGCCTAATACCGATCCTTGGGGACCCTTATATCGGTTTCTAATGTACCAGACGTAGCCCTGTTCATATAAACACTCTGATCTCTACCACTCAGAAATGATTTAAACCAACTTAGCACAGCTCCCCTCATACCAAAAGATTTCAGTTTCTTTAAGAAGATATAGTGATCAACACAGTTAAACGCCTTGGAGAGATCAACAAACAATCCAAGAGGTATCAGTTTGCGATCAACTGCAGAGACCATACTTCTCGTCTTAGCAAAACCGTGTTAAAAATCAAAATATATTTATTCAAAAAGTTACGAGATTCTCATACACAGTGCCCTCAATGTCCGTAAAACTGGAAATCAGTGATACTGGGCGACAGTTGTCAACTGTCACGGCGCATCCTCTTTTTATAAATAGGAACAACAACTGATGACTAATTTAATTGGAAATATGCCCTACAGACACATATATATTCTGTCCTACTTGCGATATCTTCAACCATTTCAGTCGTATTTAACCTTACGGTAGTTGCATGGCTGACTATTGTTCTCCACCTACAATTCATTTGAAAAATCATATGGAAGTTAGAAAAAGACACACATGGCTTTTAGTACCTTTCTGTGTTGAAATATCTGCGTTTTTATGCCTTCTTTACCTCATAGGTACATTCAGGTGTAGTAGACTAAGCGCTGCAGAATTGTGGAATAACTCCAAAGGCTCGGGCATAGAAGCATGTTACATATCAATGAGTTTGCAGTGGTTTAGGTTTCTCTTGAGATGTATACGATTTGACAGTATTCACGATCGATTGGAATGAAAATTATTAGATAAATTGGCACCAATCAGGGAAGTCTTGTAAATGTTTTCAAGATTTCCAGAAATATTACACACCTAGTGAATATTTGACAGACGATGAACAGTTACTAGCTTTCCGTGGAAAATGCCCCTTCATGCAATATATACCATCCAAGCCAGCAAAATATGGGATCAAAGTCTTCGCTCTGGTTGATTCTAAAACAGCGTACACATCAAATTTAGAGATTTATTGCGGACTACAACCTGAAGGCCCAAATTATAAAGAAAACTCTGCCTACGAAGATGTTATACGTTTGTTACAACCGATAGAAGGTAGTCGCAGAAACATAACAGGTGATAATTAGTTTACAACAGTTCCCTTAGAAAAATGCTTTCTTAGGAAAAAAACAAACCACAAATTCCCAAAGAATTCCTGTCAATCTAAAAAGTCATCCATATTTGGTTTTACAAAAGAATGCACCTTGTTATACTATTGTCCTAAGTCAGTATTGCTTTGATCAACATTGCACAATGATGACAAAATTGATCAAGGGAACGGCGGTGACATGAAACCGGAAATGCTCACGTTCTATAACAAAACAAAAATAGGTGTTGACCTTCTTGATCAATTATGTTCCAGTTATGATGTAATAGCCACGCGACTACCGTAGAGTTAAACATAAAATATTATTTATCCCGAATGGTAGATACTTTCCTGGTATTCTGTACGTCTGTATGTCGTATTCGTTCCACTTTAAGGCCGACGAAGAGACGCATATGCAAAACTATAATTTTAATATTTGCAATTATGTTTCTTCCTACAACTTTTCGCGGTCCCGCCCGTTCTACCGACTCTAGAGGAAACTAGCGTTTCTTCTGCTTACTACTTCTTCGCACTAACTACTCTCTAATTAAGAAAGTTCACCATACATCGATTTTCCTTTGTTTTATTTGCTTTCTTATTACCTTTCCTTGGGAGAAGATCGTCCTTTGTCCTTTATACGTAGTCTGCGTCGACGTCGTAGAAGGACTAATTAGGTCATCGCAATTAGAGAACGCAGAGCCCTTTACAACTTTTTCCCTTCTCCCTTACGTCGTCGTTCTCATTCTCGGCGCTTCTCGCGTTTTTTTTTGTCTCCGAAACCGACGGATGCGTAATTTACGACATGAGTTATTAACGTTAAAGGGTGGATCTGGAATGGGCGCGATGTTATCGAAGCTATGCGCGTTTAATGTGACATTAAGACGCACGGACGGCGGCGAGAATAAGGAAAAAAGCTCCCACTACCACTCGGAACCGTTATTAGTCAAGTAATTCGAGAATAAGTTCTTCCGCGCGCGCCGGTGACAAATGGTGCACTTAGAAGGAAACCGTTCGAAATTTAGTACGGATTGCGCGCTTTTAAATTGGTTTTTTCCTATTCAAATATCGATGCAGAATGGATTGGTTGGATCTTTGTAAACATGCAAGGGAACTGTAGCTTTTAGTTTTATTTATTGCGAGGAATAGCACAGAAGACTATCATAGTTGACAGTTTTATGTAGAAGAGCAAAACTAACTTTTGGCCATTTAAAAATAAGCATTCGTCAAAGAAAAATGGCATTCAATTAGTAGATTAGTACACTCTTAAGTCTGCTCCGACGAAGTTTCGTCCAGCTGTCGCGTATACATTGCACGTAGTTATACACTTCTTTCTTTCGTCAAAGTTACGACAAAGTACAGTGAACGGGTAATATATCGTTGCTACAAGCTGGAACTTAGATATACAGAATACTACCAGTGGTTGATCTGCCAAAGTTACCGCGCAAAATAGTATAGTCAGACATTCAAAAATAATTTTAAAACTTGCTCCCAATGAACCTACATAGCACCTAACAAAAATATTTTGCCGTTTTTCGTATATAATCCGACACGAATATGGTGCCCCACCCTGTATATTTATTTTATTTGTATTTATGTATATTTCTAACTTTACTTCGACTTAAATTTATTTATTAATTGTTTTTAAATTTGACAAAGTTTACATTTACACTAGATTTGGAATTTAACTATGTTTGTTATGGCTTTGAAGCTAAAAAATTATCGAATATGTTCTTTATTATCGAAAGTACCCACTTAAGTTGTTTGCGCAATGTAAAAATTTCTACGGCACAAATCAGCGTAAAACGAGTACAAAACGATGTCATTAGCAAATTTTCAAAAACCGACAAATTAGCACGATGGCTGATGAATTAGAAACCCTCCATGTCAAATATTTCCAAAACGGGGCGAGCACAAAACGAAACTTTCATGGTACAAAACGAATACAAAACGATGTCATTATTAAACTTTCAAAAATTGAAAAATCAGTGCGGTAGCTGATGAATAAGATGAATAAGAGTCAACGCCAACCATCAGTGTCAAATATTTCGGAAACCGGGTGAGTACAAAACGAACATTTTACGGCACAAATCAGTATAAAACGAATACAAAACGGTGCCATTATCAAATTTGGAAAGACCAAAAAATTGGTGTGGGGTTTAACTCCACTAACCCTCAATTTCAAACACCTTGGAAAGGCGACGCGCACAAAACAAAATTTGGACAGTACAAATCAGCACAAAATGAATACAAAACGATGTCATTATTAAATTTTCAAAAACTACGGTGGCTGATGAATATTAGTCCGCTACGACCTTAAATGTCAAATAATCGGGACGAGCACAAAACGAAATCTTTGTGGCACATATCAGCACAAAACGAGAATAAATCGTTGCCATTGCAAATTTCTTAAAAATCGAAATATTAATATACTTGTTAAATTAGGACCTCCTCAAGCCCATATTACCTTATATCTTTCGTCTGGATTAACTCGAGACGAGAAATCAACACAAAACGTTAGCCTGTTAAAATTTTTAGATAGTGAAAGTGCGAAGGCCAACTGCGCGCACCTTTTTTCTTTGATTGTACATACTCTACATTACATGGAAATTACAACACCAAGAAGCGGTGCGAATTTTTTACGAATCTTGACAGAAATTTATAACTATTCAAGAGTAATAATTGATTATAATCCCAAATGAAAAGAACAAAAGATTAACACAATTTAATTTTACCTTTTTTAATACTGTGTTGTACTCCCTCTATTAGTTTCACACTCCCTCACCCTTCGTGGCATTGATTCCAGTAGGCGGTCGATATCCTTTAGATGTCCCAAGCAACCTGCAATTCATGCGGAGGATTCGCTAAGTTTTCTTCCCATAATATCCCACACGTGTTCGATTGGCGAGAGGTCGGGAGATCTGGGTGGCCATGGTAAGATATTAACATGGGCCTCTTCGAACCTGTTTAGAGAAGTTCTCGCTACGTGGGAGCGAGCACTATCCTGCTGGAAAAGCGGGTCTTCGAGCTGCTGAAGATATGGAAGAATATGAGGTTCCACCACCACATCAACGAAACGCCGGGCGTTCATGGTGCCTCGGATGAATACCGGCTGAGACCTACTCCTATATGCTATAGCGCTCCATACCATGACTCCCACGGCTTCGTGCACACGCCTTTCAGCAGAAAATTTAATATCGCTAGGTTCCCCACGTCTTCATTTGACCCTCATGCGGCCATCATGCATCCCTATACAAAATCGAAATTCATCACTGAACACCACCCCATGCCTCTCCATGTTGCAGTGCATTCGCAACCTACACTACACCAAACGTTGCTGTCGGTGTTGACTCGTAAGTGGTAACACAAGATGACTACTGACAACTGCAATTCTATTGCAAAATGTCAAGAAATTTTGAAAAACCTCTTCTTTGCCTAATGAATTGATATTTATTAAAGCCAATTATGAATTTGTTTCTTTGACAACAACAAAACTTGAAAAAGAATGGTGAATGAAAAATGGATGAAACAGAAACAACTATAGAATTAAATCCTGAGATTATGAATACATTAAAGTACGTACCAATAACTTCCGTTGATGTTGAAAGAAGTTTTTCGATATATAAATGCATTCTCGCAGATAGGCCACATAATTTTTCATTAGAAAATTTAGAAAAGCATTTAATTGTAAATTGTTTTAATAATAAAAATATGTAGTGTCTAAGTATGTATTTTAGCAAATTACGTATGTGTTTATATAATTGTGATTTTAAAATGTAAGTTGGAATAATGTAAGAACAATAAATAAATCGTTGTGATTATTCTTGTTTTATAACATTCAACAAGAAGTTAATCGGTATCAGAAGCACATGTGCATAAAACTGCATATTTAGCAAAAATTGTGCATATTTCGAAGCATTTTTCTGCATATATATGCGCATATTTTGTCGATTTCCGATGCATATAATTCCGCTCTCTGGTAATTAACAAATACCTCTACTGTTATCGTTTCATCAACTACTTATGTGATAAATTAAGGTTTTTGCCTTCATTACTAGTGATTACATCGAGAATGGACTGCTCTAAAATGAACTCAACTGTAATTCTGTGTTTATTAATTTAATTGCATTCCTACGGACGCACATAGTAATTATTAGGCGAATTACAAATACGTACAATTGAATTATACGTCGCGCCGTCCATGTTGCAAATCAACAGCTAATTTGCACGAATTGTTCGCTGCATTACGAACAATCAAATATTTACCGGCAACATGCAGACATTTTGTTGTAATATATTTCAAGCCGTTGGCGTCGTTTGTCACGGTACGTATGATACGAACGTACAGGACCTATTTATACTGCTAAATTAGGTAGGTACTGGTAGGCTATTCTACTGCGGACAAATAATTCGGTTAAATTTTCAAATTAATCATTACCGCAATGCATTATTTATTAAGCGGAATAGGCTAATTGTGGTTCGAGATCAACAGTACGGCGTAATAAATGACTGAAAGTGTCGAAACATCATTCCGCATGAGTAGGCGGTAATATTTAGACTATGTTAATTTATTTTAATAATAATTTAACACGGAAAATATGTACCTAGCAAGCTAACACGAAAATTCAGAAGATATTGAAATTTTGTGGGTTTTCTTAAAAAATCAAAGTTTTTATTTGCTAGAAAAGTACCTATATCACGACGAATTCATACATATGTATCAAACTTGCCCTAATTTTTCTTTAATTTGGAGAAAAAGAATCGTAACCGCAGCAGTTCCAATATTAGAGCATAGGGATGTGAATGTTGTAGATATTTAACAGACATTATTCACTTTGTGATTTCACGGAAGACTCTTAAGACGGTAAGTGTTTGAGCACGTATTATATTTTATTTCTGACCATTTATTTTGTGTAAACTTTTATGCGCCCGCCACTGGCTGTTGGCGCAAATTGAGCAACTCTAATCATCACTATGAACCAACTGGATATGCAGTCACTTACAATTAGAAGAGAATTCCAAAGCGTGCGACTTATTAGTAAACTGCTGAATAACAATGTCGACTTCCCATATCTGCTGCCTAAAATATGCTTTAATGTGCCGGTTTTTGCAACTCGTCATAGTTCGCCGTTCTACCTGGACTAACGTCTTGATGCGCTCCCCAATTTACACAGTGTGCCGCAATGGGAATCGACTGATGGTGGACTGATTTTGAATTATTTTTTATTATTAGAACTATTTTGTTATACAGGGTGGAAATAAAAATTGGAAACACCGTTTTTCTCGGAAGTTATGATAGATACTAAAAAATTGTTCAGCTAAAGTTTTTAGTACTTCTGATAACCTATCTAAATCTATACAAATCGAGTAAAAAAGAATTAAATTTTCGATATTACTAATTTCATATTTTTTAAATAGTGTACCCCATATATTTTTACGCCAGTTAATAAAAAATAAATTTTGCTTTAAAAAAATATTATTTCCTTTTAAACTTGATAGTCTTTAAGACATTAAAGAAAAAAGAAAAACGTTCCTTTTCTAAATTAGGCGTGCTTTGAGATCAAAATAAATATTGAAAACCAAGTACAAAATAGAAACAAATTATTTTGTTATCATAGTAACGATAGTAACACTTATAAATACAACATAACTGATATTATTAAACTACAATAATTAATTAGAACATAAAAAATAATAAATCTCACGTTTCGCCCAGACATGGACACGCGCCTGGCGTGTTTTTTTCACTACCGCGTCGATTTACTAAACTCCGGTTAATATATTTGCGACCTCTCGTTTCGAACGAAATTACGCTTATTTTGTAGGAAAAATCGCCCTCTTTCGATCTAGGTCGATCGCATACCTCCATCTTGTTCGCGTATAGTTTGTTTCCTCTTGACCTTCTTTCCCGTTTCTCTCGCGCCTACGCACGGCGGATACATAACCGAGAATGCAAGAGAGGTTACGTGTTTACCACAATCATATACTATATATATAAAAATTGTTCAAAATAATGCCTTTTTAACAAATTCTGATTTACATTATATGTATTTAACTCAACAACAGCTTGCCTTATTCTATTTTTTAATTAATCGGGAGTAGCAATAGACTTTACAAAAACAATACTTTTTATAGCGCCCCATATAAAAATGTAATGCTGATAGATCAGTTCTTTGTGTGGAAATACCATTCCGCGTCTAGCTGCTACTGGCATATCCTCCAAATGATCTTGAAATTCGTTTTGCGAGAAATTTAGGCATCTTTGAAGACGCCTTCATAAAAATATGTGCCCAAAATAGTGTTATTTGTAATTAAACACCATACATTGATCGAGAAACGTATTTGGAAATTTGTATTAAGTGTTTCACGTGGATTTGTATCTATTGTTTGTATTGTGTCTATTTAGTATACTTTGGAAAAATTAGATTCATCTGACCATAAAACTTAATACAAAAAATTGAATTTGCAGTATTTTGCAGTATTAAATCATTGCAAAATTGTAGTCTTCTCATTATGAAGATGATGATTTTTGTATATTTTATAGGCTCCATAATTACGTTTCTTTAAAAACATATGTACCTTCGTATGTGTTCTATTTAATTCAAGTGCAGCTCCTCTAATTGAACTTCTAGGGTAAATATTGAAATATGCTAACACATTAACTTCCAAATTTTCATCTATTTCATAAGGTTCGTGTATTCTCGGGGGATCCATTTCTACGTAATTTATTTTTTAATTCGAAAAAATACGAATGGCTTGGATGAAAGCGATTCGGATCGTGTTGTCGGTATGAGTACTCAGGGCTTGCCTTGAATTATTATTTGATAAATAACAACATTTTATTGTATCGCAAAAAGAATACAAAATAACACAAAACTGTCAAATTTTGCTCTCAGGGCGCAATTCATTTTGAGAAGAAACATTTTTCTTTTTCCTTTAATATCTCAAAAACTCTCATGCATCAAAAGAAAAACCCTGATACCTTTTTAAAGCAAGAATTATTCTCTATTAACTGGTCATATACTGGTCAACATACAGGGTGTACCATTAACAAAAGTATAGAACTAGTAATATCTACGAAAATTTAATTCTTTTTTTACCATATTTGTACAGATTTAGAAAACTTACTCGAAGTGCTAAAAACTTTATCTGAACAATTTTTTTATCTATAACAACTTCTGAGAAAAACAGTATTTCCCATTTTTATTTCCACCCTATATATTTTTTATTTTTATAATTTTTTTTGTAATAATAATAAAGGTATGACCTAACAAGAAATGCTACACTGTTATCCATTCTAAATTAATCTATCGTGCAAGTTATAAAAATTAAACTTTCGTTTTCGATTGTTCTAGTACTCTCTCATTTTGGTGTCGATTCCCAATAAAATTTGGACTACCAGATTTATTAGAGTAGTTTTCATCAATCCGAGGCAGGGCATTTCTGATCTAAACGCCATAAATCGCGTCCCGATTAGAGTTCGCCTATACAAAACCACAAACAAACTATTATTATTTTTCGAAAGCGATTGAGCGTCAACCGAGGGAACCACACATTCGAATCACCCGAAAAAAAAACACAACAAAACACGATGATCGCAAAAACGCTCAACGAAGGGTCGGCCGGTAAAGGGGTACGAGAGGGCGATGGAAGGGAACGGCGGGGCGAGGAATGAATTTTATTTATGAATTTGGTTTGCGTTTCGTTGTATGCGTTCGGTTCAATCTGACCGGTCGGGCCGATGCGATGGTTGGGCGACCGCCACCGCCGAATCCATCGATGCATGCCTGCCGACCTGAAATTATTCGAGCGAGACGCACGCCACCCGCGGCTGGATGGGCGTACTTGAAATGGGTCAGCGCGGGGTCGTCTAGTGGGCTTTTCTGGACGGTCGGCGATCGCTTGTTTATGTGGGACAATGTTTAACGTCCGTAGTCGGTAATCGTATGTTTCTCCATGCACCTACAGCGGTGGTAATATCATTAACAATGATTCTCAAAATAAGTATTTGTTTGGGTTTAATTTATACACCCTGTATGTAGAAATCTAAAAGTAATTTTAAAATATATAATTTTGCAAAAAACAAAATAAAATCGCTTACACTTCTTACGTAACATATTTTTTTAGGGTCCGATTAATGGCAAAATCAAGAAATTATGGAAGATGATGGACGAGTGGATATCGAAAGTGACGCTTCCAGTGAACATAGTGTCCATAATACCGATTCTGAACAATCTGACGAAGAAGTTGAAGATTTTATTGATGAAGTTGACGATAATTCCGCATTTGCATCTGTACATCATTTTACTGGTAAAGACAGAAAAACTCACTGGATGGCTTATGTCCCACGACCTAACGTACGAACGCCTTTAAAGAATCTTCCTGGAGTAAAAAATATTGCAAAAAAGGCAAATACTGTGGAAGCATGCTGGAGATTATATATTACTGAAGAAATTATTGAAGAAATCGTACAGTACACAAATATCTATCTAGCCAAAATACGAAGTAATTATACCAAAGAAAGAGATTGCCGAGACACAGGCACAACAGAAATATATGCTTTTATTGGCCTCCTATACATGGCTGGGGTACGGAAGGCTCAATATGTGAATACTAAAGAGCTTTGAGCTAATTCGATATTAGCACCTGCTTGCTTTAGACTAACGATAATTTGGTTCCCATTCGAGAAATATTTGAAGAGTTTGTCTCCAAATGTCAAGAAAATTATCAAGTTGGAGAGTATTGTACAGTAGATGAAATGTTGGAAAGCTTTAGAGGGCGTTGTAAATTTCGGCAATATATAGCCAACAAATCGGAATATGGAGATTTATGCAGGAAAACAGCCGGATGGGCCTTTTCATCTAGACAACTCTTCATCTGCTGTTGTTATGACCATTGCAAATCCCATATTAAATACAGGCAGAAATATAACAATGGACAACTATTTCACGTCAGTGCCGTTAGCCAAACAATTATTACTTATGAGAACTACACTTGTTGGAACCTTGAGGAAAAACAAGAGGGAAATTCCACCAATATTCATAAATTTGAAAAGGCCTGTACCTAGTAGCATGTTTGGTTTCCAAAAGGACACTGTATTATTATCGCAAAAATCAAAACCTGAGATAATTACGTTTTACAACCTAACAAAAAGAGGTGTCGATGTGGTTGGTGAATTAAAAACAACTTATTCTGTTTCAGATTTTGTTGCCGATGGCCACTTTTTTTGGACATTGTTGCTAATAATTCCAATATTGTATATAAAAGTTATACAGAAGTCATTAAAGAAGGAGCTTTGATTAAACCTCTGTTGGTTCGTCGTTCATGAATCAGATCTTTGCCAATTAATATTCGAAGCATGTTAAGGAAATATTTAAATATGCCTCAGGTTGAACAGAATAGAGAAGCTGCTCCAGGCTTGTGTGTATTTTGTCCAAGAAGGAAAAAGAGGAAGTCAAGAAAAGGTTGTATTAGTTGCAATATTGCGATTTGCATAGAGCACACCACTTTCACATGTCCAACGTGTTCTGGCATAAACGGCAATAGTGGTATTTCGGATGATTAAGTTTTTTTATTAATATTATATTTATTTTAGCTCATGTGAGCAGAACATTCATTCAAAGATAGAATTAAAATAACATATATAGGGTATTCTTTTTCTTCACAGCGTAGCGTAAATTTTATTTTTGGTGTTTACAACGTACTTATAATTCCATTTTTAGCTTGTATTATAAAATAAATCCTTTTAATATTACCAATAGTTTTGTTTTATTACATTAAAGAAAAAACAAGAAACAGTTACACTGGACAACACCTTGAAGGAATCGTCGTGTGAGAGAAATTCTCACGCGCGAGTGCTCGAGTAATTTTTTAAGGGGCAAGTGATGCAGGGTTAAATATATTCGTTTCTCCAATTAACCGCTTTAATAGCGGATACAAAAGTATGTGAATCAAGGCTTTTACTGTTTCCAATAACATTCCATTGATGCATTTTCAAATATCGTACCCTTAGAACGTTGATAGCAAAATATGTTCGCCATAACAAGCAAACATCGAATTTCACGCGAACGAATGAACGTTTCCCCCTAACAACTCTATAAAACGCAACGCTGCGATTGCCATATGCCCGTACGGCTTAACCGAATACGGCGGTCCGAAATGGCCAGTAACGGCAGAATCAACGAGTGGACTATTGATAATTTCACCCTCTCGAAACGCTAGTTATGGGTTATGATTGTTAATGCTGTCATAAACAGTATCCACTACCACTACGTACACTAACTGACGCTATCGTCGCTACGGTCCGGGAAATGTGGCGCGTCCCGAACACAACAAAAAGAGATAATCATGTACCCAACAAATTGAAGAAGATGTCTATGAACATAGTTACGTGTACGAGCGTGCATGTGTTTTGTGTACGCATGCAGCATGCAATATTCAACGTTTGTCCTTTGAAAATAAATCCACGTAATCAGATTTATTTGGTTCGTTATGAATACGTTTCTGTGAACATGAGAGTATCTATGTTAGAGTAATGTGATTATAAATGAGTATGCATTTTGCCAATACGGACAGACGATTATTGCTGTGGTCGTGGTTACCTTGTTAAATATTGTTTTTCCATCTTTCCTTTGATCTTCTCTTATTGATTAATTGAGGCGCTAGTTGTGAATCGCAATAACCCAAAAATCTGTAACATCCAACCAGGTGTTATCTGTATCTTTTTCTTGCAAGGTACAACAATAAACATCAATTCATAATAACTCATTAATACAGCGATTCTCAACCTGGTGGATCATGATAACAAAATGGGGGGGCACGGGCATATCGAAAATAAGAGACAAAATTATTTAAAAAATCATTTAAAAGCAATGGAATACATTCTGACATAATAAAAAATAAAATACACTTATAAATAGGATTGTATCAGTTCTGCACAATGTATTTAATAATAATAATAATAATAATAATATTTATTGTCCAACAGGTAAACCCAATTACAGGACAAATATACACATTGTGAACACAATACATATTGACTTAAAAACATGACATAACTATACAAAAAACTATTATGTTTCGTGTATCATGGCGCCAACTCTCCGGTGAAAATATCACTAAATATCTTCTCAGCGTTCCTGATCATGTGATAGATTGGCGACCCTAAACGAAGATTGGTCCTCGGTGTCGGCATAGTAAAGGTTGGAGCATAACGAGATGCTATTCGAGGTACGTTGAATCCTATGTGGGAGACCAGCTGCATACAGTCGATCCTATCATTTAATAATTTGTGTAAAAATCGGGCGCTATGGTAATCACGACGGGATGACAATGAACGAAATTGATGCGATTCGAGAAGGGTGTTGTAAGAAGTATGCCAAGGCGGTATTCGCCATTAACTTTGAACGACAAGAATTTGAGGAATCGACGCTGAACACGTTCAATTGGAGCTTGATGGGACATATAGAAAGGATACCAAACAATAGAGGCATACTCCAATTTCGAGAGTACAAATGCAAAATAAAGGGATTTTAGCACTAGTGCGTCATTGAAGTATTTGGACGTTTTCATAAGAAAACCCATCATTTTAGAGGCAGATGAACAAATTTGTTCAATATGTATGTTAAACGATAAAGTTGGATCAAAAGTGACACCTAGATCTTTAAGATTGGTAATCTTGTCGATGGAAATATCGTTGATTTGATAAGTGGAGATATATGGATTTGTTTTTCTCGTGAAGCACATAAAATTACATTTACTAGAATTTAATGTCAGTGTATTGGATTTTGACCACTCGGTCAGTATATTAATGCTCGTCTGAAGACTCTCGATATCTTGTTGGCAGTTAATATTACAAAACAGTTTAACATCGTCGGCATAAGCGAGGACATGGCAAGATAAGGATGTTAAGAGGTCGTTTATGTATAGAATGAACATCAATGGACCAAGATTGGATCCTTGTGAGATGCCGCTGCTAGATACAAGTTCAAACGAATTAAATCCATTATAAAATACATAGTTAGTTCTTTTTACCAAGTAAGATTTAATTAACAAGGAGAAGTTGGGAGCTAAACCAAACGAGTCCAGCTTATATAGAAGTAATTCATGACTGAGAGTCGGTAAAGATAACGTCAACTTGTCCGCAGTCATCTAAAGTTTCGCTTATAAATTGTGTGAAACAGGCCAGGTTTGTTACTGTCGAGCGTCCCTTCACAAAGCCGTGTTGGCAAGTTGCGATATGTGAGCGAGTATTTCTTGTATATCGTAGTATATATAATATGTTCAAAAATCTTCGCAAAGTTATTAAGTATAGCGATGGGCCTATAATTTCGAATTTGAGTAGAATCTCCCTTCTTGAAGACAGGTACAATTCGTGCAGTTTCCATCTATCCGGAAAAGTGGAGGTCCTGATGGCAAGATTAATAATCTGGCATAAAGGTATCGCAAAGGCATTACATAAATTCCTAACACAGAAGCTCGGCACCAAGTCATCGCCCGCGGTGGCTCTATCTGGAAAGGCAGCCATAATTTTAACCAATTCGTCTTCTGTTGTCGGAACCAAACTAAACGATTGTAGTTGTGGAAGATTGGGCGGAGGGTCGGTAACGTTGGACAAAGTATAAACTTGAGAAAATACTGTTGCAAAAGCGTCAACAATTTAACGATAATTAACTTTAATACTTAATTATCAATACTAAATTAAAAACAAGTTTTGCGAGGAGCTGTTTGTTTCGGTGCTTACGGGCGCGAGTGGGGGGTCTTCTCCCGGATAGCGGGCTCGAGAACTATCTTCGTCATCTGTCCACTCTGGATTATTTGGTGAATCATTTTCCGTCATCGAGGTTGTGTGTATGTGGTGACTACAACATGCCCCGGGTGTACTGGAGGTCTGACTCCGTCCGTTCGCTGCCGGCTAGTTTGAGTCCTTCGACGTGGGAGTTAGGGGCATGCGACACGTTCGTTTTCCTTGGTCTTGTTCAACGCAATACTGTGACCTATGGTGACGGTGTGATTCTCGATTTGGTACTTTCAACAGAATGTGATCAGAATGTGGGCAAAAGCAGTGTCTCTGTGGTCGGGGTTGATGTCAACCATCCGCCACTATCTGTTAGATTTCATCTCCTTTCCGCTGTTAATTGTTTCAGCCACGATTGCGGTTGGGAATATAAAAAAAAAAAGTTTCGTATGATGTAATAAATAACTATGTATCTAATGTACAATGGTTTAGTGTTTTTAGTGACTTGAATATGGATACGTGTATTACTATTTTTAATAATATTTTGTACGACATTTTCGAGAAGTTCATTCCCAAATTTTATGTTAATTCTGGAAGCCATCTACGATGGTTTTCCAACACTACAGTGCAGTTACTCAAAAGGAAAAGGAATGCTTTCAAAAGATACAGATGCAAACCTACAAATACGTTTTTATTAAATGCTTACAAGGAACTACGAACAATTACAATAAATATTTGTCTTTCGTTCAGGATAATGTTGGTCTCAATTCGAAAATCTTCTGGAAATTTATTAATTCCAACCGAAAGACTGATGGTCTACCCAAGAGTATGTTCTATATGGGAAATTTATCAACTGATCCATACATTATAAGCAATATGTTTGCCGATCATTTTCAATCAGTTTATCGGGGTAGCTCATGCGCGCTACCTGTTCTTAATCCTCAGTACTATGATAATCCTTTTTCACTTCCTACTATCAATTTAGATATTTCTATTGTTTTCGACAAACTATCCTCCCTCTCAGACTCGTTCCTTTCGGGTCCTGACGAGATCGCTCCTTATTTTCTGAAGCGTTGGAGCACTTCCTTGTCCCTTCCTGTGTATTTATTGTTTCAGCTTTCCTTATCTTCAGGTGTTTTTGCCACAGAATGGAAGAGTGCTTTTATTGTACCTCTCCTTAAGTCTGATGATCGTTCGAACATTTGTAATTATCGTCCCATAACTACCTTACCTGCCCTGGGAAAAGTACTGGAATCCATTGTTGCCGACACTGTTTTATTTCTTTTTTCCACCATAATAATTCCATAGCAGCATGGATTTGTTAAGGGTCGTAATACGGAAACCAATCTGCTAATCTATCACAATTACATCCTCGATAGCATAGAATCCGGTTATCAAGCAGACAGTATCTATACTGATTTCAATAAGGCTTTTGATCGTGTCGATTATTTTTTAGTGTTATGGAAATTAAAATCTTACGGTGTGTTTGGGAGACTCTCGTGTTGGTTTGCTTCATATTTGTGTAAACGTATACAGTTTGTGAGGGTGGGAGCTTACCATTCGCGAGCGGTGTCTGTTACGTCTGGGGTGCCGCAGGATAGCCACTTGGGACCAATCTCGTTTCTGCTCTTCATTAACGACATCTAGTTTCGAATAAACTTCTCCAAGTTCCTTCTTTTCGCCGATGATTTGAAATTGTTTACATCTCTTCCTTCCGTTGAAGATTGTGGCAAGTTGCAGTCGGATCTCAATGGTATTTCGTTGTGGTGTAGGGACAATCATATGTTGTTCAACGTCGATAAATGCAAAGTAATTTCCTTCACAAAGAAAAAAAAACACATTTTGTATCCCTATTTCATCGGCGATGAAGTACGTGACGACAAATTGTTGCTATTACATTCATTATTTCTTTTGTTCCGCGTTGATTGCGGGATGTGGGCTACAGAGATATATACATTGTATTCCTTGTTTTATTGTATAGATTTTATTACTATTATTTTTGTTGCTTTGTATTATTTGTGACCTCTATGGTTTTTTACCTGTTGGCAATGTCGTCAGGGCTTTGTCCTGACCAAGAGTTCATAAGCAGAAGTGTCTTTTTGCCAACGTATGGAGCTTATACGTCTTTAGCCCATTGTGGAACCAACTTTTTAGTTAGTTTTCCGGACTTGGTGGCCACGATCTACACATTTGGCGGACGGAACATTCTTTGTTGCACAAGTGGTCCCAGGCGGTTACCTTTTTAAACAGACGAAAAGGGGAGACATTAATTTTTCAGCTGCTGATACAGTGGGTTGAATGGTATAACTATGCGTGGTCGCTGTAATTGACTGAACTACTGCTTCTGCGGATGTAGATCCACGTTCAGTCAATGTTCGACCCGTATGCATTTCAATATTAAATCCACTTTGGTCGGTATTGTGATCCATATTCAGGTAATAAGTTATGTATGCTCCTAACAAAGGTCACAGCTTCTGCAGCTACATTTGCAACTCCACTAACTTACATTCTTGTACGAAATTTGGTTATTTTGCGGGACACAATGTTATGTTTGGTTTTAAATTTTTGTGTCCACCTCTCCGACGCAACAAAGTTAGGGATTTGCTACTCTTTTTGTGCTCCCGATGCCCATCTTTTCAAATCATAATAATGAACTATCATTTGACGATCAAGACCAGCTTTAAACTGATTAAATACATATTGGGAGAGCTGAAACAGCTCTTGGCGTCTCGTCCCACCAGAGGGTACTTGCTGTTCCCACCGCTGTAATTGTTGTAATGATGTAACGTTCTTGTAGCGATGGATTACCGTTTTTAACGAATATCGACCTTTTTTTCAATTTTTTCAATACTCCACGGCAGCACGTCTATAGTCGATATCTATGTCTATTGCATCTCGGAGCTCTCGTTCTTGATCAATAACATCCATTTCCTCTTCGATGTTATAATTTACGTTATCATCTTCTTCCACGTCCACAAGCTGCGCTCCAAGATACTCTGAAGTTGAGCTCAAATCGTAGATTACTTCTAGTTGTACTTCAAAAGCAGAATCATTAACGCTGCTCACAATTATATCGAAAAGTTTATCTGCTAACGACGGTTCAGCACCATTAACAGGACTTGCCACAATACTTTGCGGTGGGTAGTGATTAATTATCAGAGTTGTTAATGTCCTTACGATGTTAAGTAGATTCAAAGCGAACCCAGCTATGGCTGATGCATCAGTGTTTCTTTTTCGACCGTTTCACCTTTACATACAGACATACACGTAATTTTTTTAGCACTAATATCAACTCCTCCTAGAAAAATCTCAAAGTTATTTTAGGGATATGAATACGTGTATCTGAGCATATTCTGAAATCGAAGCCAAAATATACGCAGCTTATTAACATAATGAGGCACTTTAATATATTTTCGTACTGGATTATATAATCTTAAGTTCTCTATTTTTTTTTTCGCGATTTATAGTTACTAGAAATAAATCGAAATGCAAAAATTTCACTGTCTAATAGATCGTTCATGGTAGATGCCAAATGCACATAAATAGTAAACGAAAGACCAATCAGATAGGTATAATAATGGAATATATGTATACGCGCGGTCGCGCTTTATAAAAAATATTTTCTCTATTATATGTAACCGAGGAAAAAAATGCATAAAAAGGTAATTTTTATTTTAAAATGTAGTTTGTGGAAAAAAATTATGACCTATTTAGGGCGAAAATTGTAGCCAGGGTGGTGAAAAAGAGGTCTGTTTGAAAGCCCCTTCAAAGTAGAACATTTTGGTTTGTAATTCATCCCGACAGCTTGCGCGGCTCCGAAGTTATGATGAAAAATGCGTTTTTGGGGGTAACTTCAGACGCACCCTACACCCCCTTAAAGTGAATATGGGCCGCTAAAAAAAATATGTGTCCTTTACTTTTTGATGGTCTACCAATATACCAAGTTTCTTCGAAATCGGAGAGTCACAGTTCTGTCAGTTTGCTTGTGAGGCTGGCCGGAATTGAAAGAGATGCAACATTTATATGCGCAGCACGGTTGCGAAGACGTTTCTATTTTAGAGCAAATAGTCGCGTACAAAATTCTACAAGAGCACTTTAATTACAGTTCACGTATATACGCGCCCTCTAGCAAGTTCAATTTCGACAAGTGAATATTTAACGCCATCGTAAGTAGCTACCGCTCTAATCTTCATTAAGTGCCTAATTCCATCTTTGTAAATTACCACCTGAATTTGTAAAGAATCGCAGCGTGCTTCCAAGGACGTGATTCAAAATTTCACTTGTCTAAATACGTCTGCACCTTATCGCAAAATTAAATATCTGTCCGTCCTGCACAAATTAAGGGGGAATTAAGAAGCTATATTTGGTTCCGTTGATATTACGTTATAGCTTCTTTATTAAGTTAGTAGTGATGATGGAGAAAGATTGAGGGAATGTTTTTGATTTAAAAACAAACACTAACTGGCAGGATTGAAGATCGGTTTAATTACAAGAGCGGAACGTTCATAAGATGCCGTTTCATTTGATTTGATGCCTGAAACGTCAGGATATTAAAACAGCTCAATCTCTCTTAGAAAGCAATTGCTGCAATCATTTGCGCAAATGCGTGTACATGTTCCACGTACATATGAAGAATTTCCGAGGGTTAAATCGATTGCTATTCACTCGTAACGGCTGTAACAACATTAAAACAGCTTCGTAACTCAATTCCCGATTGTGTACGTCGCGTTCTGGCGGTTATTGCGTGCAATCGCTAATTTCGTCGTAAACCACATCAAATGACGTTATCGGGAGATGGATCCAGTGCGGTGCGGCGCCCGCCATCAAAGATGTAAGCGTACGATAGCGAGGCGCGCTCCCGCGCATAGGGTTATGTTACGTCGAACGGAGATACGTCGTTGTGTGTCTATTATAGCGACCTCGTATCGGAAATAAATCAGCATAATGAGATTTATTATTGCCGGCGCTCCTCCGCTCCTATTTGGAAAGTCTGTTATTTCGAATGTGACGCATTTTCCCGTTTACTGTGCTTCTACGTTCGCAATCGCGTAGCACGTCTGTTACGGTATAGGGCTCCATGTGTTTTAGCGGATATTAGTTCTTGTTCAGTGAAATTCATCAAATTTTAATATTACATTTAACATACAGCGTGAATAAATTGAATACACCAACCACTGAATTAGTGGATTCCAAACGGTATATCGCCAATTAACCCAATAATGACCAAAGTATCATAAACGATACATTAAGGTATACAGAGTGTCGCAAACTTCTGAAATTAAAACTGTGCCTGTTGTGTAAGTAGTCGGAAGCTGAGATTTTTTTCTGGTGGTATAATATAGAAATCCTACAAAGACTCATGACCACGGCTAAGTAAGATGCATTCGCCAACCCAAAAAACATCGATCGGTTCGCTCGTCATTCGCATTGTCGACTACGTTCGTGTTATATCTCCCGTTATTGTTTGCGTTGGCTTGAATTTCTAAAAAACTGTCTTTTTCAAGACCACATTCGTTTAATAAAAACCATTTAAAAGGTAAGACTTATAAAATTAATATTTATCACATAGTTAAATTTGTAGTTATTACATTATGAAATGTTGAAAGCATGTGTTGCTATGTGTTGTATGGTTATGTGTTTTAACAATGCATAAAAATATGTTTACAACTTGCAGCGCAAAAGAAATAAAATAGAGGGGAAAAGAACAACGCTAGCATGAAGAGGGGTGAGTTCACGACTAACTAAAGAAATATGCGCCACCCGCGAAAAACGGGAATGTGAGGTGGAGGAGGGGTAGGAAAAAGTATATTATTACTACAACTTCTTAAATGTAAATAAAAGAAAATAGTACTCAATAAAAATAAAATATTGGCACGAAACTGTTGATAAACAAAATTTAACTAAGGAATTGACGTTGGTGGCCACTACGTTCGATCTAACGTCGATCATACATATAAACGCAACTCATTCAAATTACTCGCATAAAAAGAGCAAATAAAAAAAAAAAATAGTATGTGTAAGTAGCTTGCGGTAAAATAAAAAAAAACAAGTATGGATTGGAAAAATAAAACGTAAATTCCCAAAAATCTTTTAATCTTTAAGTACTATCATGGCGCCTACGAGGCGCCAGGTCTTTTACAAATTGTAATATCTTTCACAAAATTTCATTTACATCAGCTTATCTAATATGTATTCCTCGAATGGTGTTTCTAAAACCTATGTAACATGATATAGTCCAGATATTGCATGCATTGAAATGTAAACAAAAGATAATTTTTGACGCTTCACTCAGTGGTGTCTGAAAGGCGCCGTGCCAGTAGTTACGATTGTTTTTTTTTGAGCTTTCATTATACATAACGGGTGCTTTTGTCAGTGATTTATAATACAGTATTTAAAAATATCTATGCCCATTGAATATTGAGTTAGTAGTTCGTTGAGCCTTAACGTGTATAGTTGACATTATGGGTAGTAAACGTGGATTATGTGATGAAGAAATAGCGAAATTGTTTGAAAGTGACGATTTTTGGATAGAATTTGATAACGAAAACATCTATCCCGAAAGCGACCTAGGTTCAGATGGTTGGAACTTGTTTATTGTTCACCTAATTTTATTTGGTCTAGTCACTTTTGGTCTGTTTGCCTTTTTGCTTGAGATTCTTTGGATTGACTTTATTAGAATTGTTTCGGTGAGGGTTCGGTCTTTCTTCTTGATAAGACCCACCTCGTTTCCAGAACAACCATCCTTTGCTAGGATTTTGTGGATGCTGGAGCATGCGAGGGTGCTGTTGATCTCCACACAAAATCTCTTCCGCGATATCTTCTTAGCTTTGCGGATTTCTTTGTTGTACTGTATAAGCTTTAGCATACATATTTAAATAGTCTTTTTACTTCAACCCTTAGTTTGGTAAGGTTGTCGTTCCACCACGCTGTTTTTTTACCTTTTCGAATAGTATTTTTGCTTCAACCCTTAGTTTGGTAAGGTTGTCGTTCCACCACGCTGTTATTACCTTTTCGCTGGACTGTTTTCAAGATAGGCTGCCTTCATGACTTTGAAGTTGATCAAACCTTTCATATCGCACCATGCAGATAGCAACACCTTACGTGGGTGAAGACCTTCTTTAGACTAGGGTGTCGTTGTTTATCCTTTTCCTGCCTACTGTCTTCGACGCCTGACATTTTTGCGGTGAACCCACTTCCCGTCGCCAGTTATTATTCGATCCAAAAATGGCTCATTCCTGCGACGTGATAGCATTCTCTGCGCGTGATTAAACACGGAAAGTTTGTGAGGAACCCATTGACTCTACTAACCTTTCCGATAGCATGCAGGTGTCAATGGATGGTGGAATGGCCAAATCCAAGCTTTTCGGCTAGTTTCTCAACAGTTGCGACGGGATTTTGTCCCACCAGTGCTTGCAGGACGTCCTCGTGGAGTTCTGCCGATCCTCCAGGACAAGGCTCGTCTTCTGGGCTGTAGTTTCTAACTCAGAATTTCTGGAACCACCGTTGACACTGCCTTACGTTTATTGCTCAATTCCAATGTATTGCATTAACATTGCTCAAACTTTCCGGTGCGTTTAATTGAACTAATAAAGCAACATATACCGAATGTGCTTCTTAATCACTTATAGTCACATCTTTATAACTTTGAAAAAATAACAATTAAAATGGAACTGCTTTCTTACAAACTTGCACAAAGAATAAGAGCGCGGTAAACTTACTACTCGGTTTTATAGCAAGTTGATGCAAGTGGTTTTAGTTTTATGCAATTGCAAAAACCACCTTATTTATGGAATGAACCAATACATCTATATTTTTCATCTTACAACACGTGTTAACTAAATCGTAAACACAAAAACATATTTGGATTCAAATCCCAAGCTTTTTTGGGGAAGGCTTAAAAATGTCAATCCATTTTCATTGGATTTCATAGAAAAAAAACATACTGCGACCCATTCTGCTATACTTTGGTAGGCCACAGAGGGTAAGCCGAATTGAATTCGGCTCGTCGAAATAATACCGACAAATGCAAACGAAACACATAATTTTCAGTTCCGAAACAATTTTTTAATTTTCACTTCAGTATGCAATGACCGGCCATTCATATATGTGCATTTGTTCGCATGCACCTAGTTTCCGTTTTTTTTTAGTGGACCTGACCACAAACTTATTTAGATGGAACTAACAATGCTGATTAAATTAGGATGGTATACCGAAATGCACCGTTCGACCGACGGTAATTATAACACACTGAAATTACCTATGCAAATACAGTTTAATTTTGTATAGCGTTTATTGCTCCAAAACCTCCCGATTCTATAATACGCTTGATAATTTCAGCCGTGCGCGAAGAGTGGTCAACGTTAAAATAATAAAATGTTTCGGCATAATTCAGTCGGGGACTTTTTAAAAATAATTCCGTCGCAAATATGATCGCTGTTCCAGCGGCTAATTATGTATGCAATAAATGTAACTTGGTTTAAATTATAATTCATATGCATATATTACGCATGGAAATGGAAGGTAGTGATATAGGAATATTATTCCGCATTAAATTGATGGTATTACGTATTACGCGTGGTATACAACTACTCATCACGTGGGAAATATCAACCTAGTTACAGCTGTTTGTCACGGGGCAATATGTGTGAAAATAAAACTACAGTAGAACCAGTACGAACATGAAGGTCGTTTTAAAGATCTAAATCGCCGTTTTGAAAATCAGAGCTTGTCATAAACATCGTTTTTAATACAAAATGACTTAGTTATGGAAATAATACAACACTAAACATACCGCAATTGCTTAGTTAAAACAATATTTCAATAGTGTTAGGTATCTCACTGCTATAATTTGCATTTCCGTGTTGCAAAAACTTAAAAATAAGAATTTACGTCAGTGACATCTGCATTGTTATATGAAAAATTACAATAAGTTAAATCGCTATTATTAGCGCTGTGGGGAGTGACCCCCCTCCCTGTATCTCCGGGGTGGCGATTAATTAGGTAATTACATCTACGGCCAACGATAATCCCAGGGAAACGGTAATATTACTCCCCTTAGTTGCATATCTTTCAGGTCCTAAATATTCGTTTTTATTATAATTTCTTTCTGCAAACATGTGGAGAATAAATTCCATTTTGTTTCTACAATAGTTTCAGTTCGTTAGATCTTAAATCGCGAACTCGTTTGGCATATTACAGGCTGTAACATGATATTGTTAAAGAAATGAAATTTTGTGGTCGAAAATTTAATTTGTTGGAACATAAACTATTGTCTATATGGAATATGTATCGTTTTAGGCTGTAATTTATATTTAACAAATGCTATAGGTAACAAAGGAACAAAGAAACATCAAGAGAATCTACCCTTTTTAGTTGGAGTTGCCTTTGAGAGATGTATTTGGCTAAATGGTTTATTTTCAAAGCAAGTTAAATGTTGTAGTGTTAGAAGTTTATTTCAAGAACAAAGTTAGTTTATATTCCGTTCTTCAAAAGAACTCGGAATAAACAATAAAAATTAGGAACGCAGAAGGTTAATTGTGAAGGGGCGTGCGCACAATATGTTCCTTTTGCATTCCTAATTTGTATTTATTATTATTATTTTACAAATAACACAATTTTCCACTGGAATAAGTTTTAAGCATTTTTACGAAATGGAGCAGATAATTTTAACAATTTATACCAATTCTATTTGCGTAATGTTTTCTGATATATCAACGCAGTTTCCTTTCTTCCATAATTGTTCTTCTCTGATCAAGAAAGGAATTAAATTCGAAAGCTTAGAGCACTCTAAAAGAGAGTTTTATTTACTCCTTTAGTTCAATTTTAACTGTATTCCCCCATAGCCTCCTTTAGTCATTACAGTATATGTACATCTAGAAAAATATTAGGAAAATTAAGAAATATCTGGGGATGCTTCATTAAATGGAGTAGGCACATTTATACACATTTCTAATTTTGTACTTTTTTAACTCCAAATCGAGACTAAATACATTTTTTGAATGTGGCAAGGTTTATTAAACCCGCTGTGGTTTTCTTTTTCCTTTTTTTATTTGCACATATTATCTTTGAATGGCAGGCGAAGAAGCTTTGTGTAGATTTCAATACACCGCAGAGCAAATTTACACTCCACTCTTCTATCGCAGCTATTTCGGAGCACTTTCTCATTAAGTAGCGCTCCAGACTATTGATTAAAACAGCCAACAGGTCGACTAAATTAAAGAGACGGTTATTGATTTGTCTGATTGCTCTCGACTATGGTTTGCGTACCCGATTAATTAACCGTGATTATTTTTTCCTGTGGAGAGACGAACGTAATTAGACAATTAAAATGTGGGGAACAAAAGGAAACAATATATTTCCACTAAAAATTAATGAAAAAGTAACAGAACATGAGGCTGAAGAAAGTGGGACATGAAATAAATTCCACGCACTCTCCCAATGAATAGCTGTAACAACATTACAAACTTGATTATGAATTTTGTAAATATAACATATGATTACTTAATTGATCTGTCTATATCAGACCACAAACGTACATAAACACAAACAATAAAAGTTAAGAGAGTTGGGGATCAGCTGACCGAGCCAATATCTGTCAAACGCAACCCCTTACGTCTCCATTTTAGTCTCAAAGCCATGAGAAAGTTATACATTTATGGAGGTTTACGTTCATCGTAATTCCTTGACGTACGAATCAGCTAAAGACCATCTTGAGAATATTTGGTAATAAGCATGTGTAAACAAGCTATAATTGAATTGACTACATGTCAAATATATTGTAATATTATAATTTACAACATCGAACGTAGCTGTCATTAGCGACATGTATAATGAGTTCAGTAAGTCCACTCGTGCAATGTCAAAATCCCTTTGGCGTCTATTAGTTCTTTTTCGGTGGCTCCTACTCCTTTTACGGCCTCCTATCGCTCGAGCAAGGGTGCTAGGAGATTAACTCTATTCCAGTCAACGACGAACATTGGGAAACGGATAAGTAACTTGTCTTCTATTCATCTTCTTCACATCCTAAATCTGAAATATAGTTTTAGTTGAAAAATAGATTATACGAAAACTCGTTGGATTGAATTATACTGTTAAATTTCTACATTTTTTTTTGATACTTTATTGTCAAACCTCCCGATTCTAAATTAGCTTTAATTTTTGCAAATGGTTAAGTTAAATATAAAATGCAGGCAAATAGTGGGACTTTTTTATAGTTCCTGTCGTTTGTTCTGTTCATGGGTTTTTTCAAATGTTTTTTTAACTTATACCATGATTTTACGTGTATGGACTAGTGAATATCTGTAATTTCGATAAATAGAAGATTCGTATTACCTTTAATATACCTATCACGTAGGAATATCAACCTAGTAGCGCGGGCAAATGTGTGCCATCCAACGAACTGAAGTCGTTAAGGCTAACGCCGTTTGAAATAAGCTGTATATGTTTTAATCACAAAGATATTATGAATATTCGAAATAAATACCCAAGTTTGTTAAAAAATAAATAGCTTGTACTCACTTTATAATGTTTGTTAAAATTAGAACAGAATTTACTAGTGATATCTGCATTTATATATAAAATTACATAATAATTAATATCTATTATTACGCTGATGGGGTTTATTACCCATATGTATCTTGTGGGTGTGCGTTGTAATTAGGATGTAATACAGCAAATCAGAAATCCAGGAAACGTATTTCTCCTTATTCATTCTTTCGTTATATTCGTTTTATATAATTCCTGAAAAAGTAGAATAAATTCAAATTTTTCATATTCGTTCGTTAGATTAATCGGAAGCGTTGGTTTAAAGTGAACATCAGATATGTTTGACATTTTGTGGTGAAATTTCGTTGGACAAAAATGTCTATATGGAAAACGTACCCGTTACGCTGGTAAATTAATTTAAAAATGCTATAGTAACAGTACAAGGAATACATGCAGAGAATCTCCCATTTTTATTGGAGTAGCCGAAGTTTTTTAAATTATCGAAACTAGTCTAAAATGTGCACTGTTGCAGTTTATCTGTGAACAAAGTGTTAATTCGTTCCAAGACTGCAATGATCATAAATAGCAACCAGAAGTTTTGGACCCACAATTGTTCTTTTGCTTCTAACTTTGTATTTTGTATTATTTTAGATTTTAACAAAATATCGAGAATCCCTCTAGTTTTATAGCATTTTACGAAACGAAGCAAATAAGGATTTAACATTTATGAAATTCTATTAGCGGTTTTAATACAACGAGTTCCCCATAATGGCTCTTGATCAAAAGGCATAAACTGTGGAATGCCTTAAGCCTCTTAGAGAATTTTAGTTACTCCTTTGAGTTTCTATTTAATGTATCCACCTAGCTCCTTACATTCCAGATAGTTGTGCATCAGAGTAAATATAGGAATTAACGTAAATTAATCTCAGATTTCTTAAATGGAGAGGGCCCACACTACACACAATTTTGTGCACCCATCGCATGAACAAAAACTTTGTTGAATGTGCAATTTTTGTAACCGTTTGAGATCTATCGCGTATTTTTTAGTACACTTTAATCTTCTGATGGCAAGCGAAGAAATTTGTGTAGGATTTAATACCGCGGCAATATTATATTTCTATAGAATTTTTTCGCATTTCTATTAGTACGCTCCAAAGACAATTAAGCCACAGCTCGTACTAATTTAAATGACGGTTTAATTCGATTTTCATTGCTTACGTATTCGTGACGATAATTACCGTAACGCTGTCGAGAGAGAGTATTAACATTAAATTGTAGAACCACAGAACTATTTCACTAAATGTTTTGAAAAGTAACAGAACAGAGGCTGAGAAATCCCATAAATAAACACGCACTCTAATTGAATGACTGTTGACACATACCAACTTTTATTTTGTAGTTACTGATTTTAATGATGCTATTCAACCAAATGTACATACCACAATAGTGAGTTTGGATCAGCACAGCATAGTCAGTTCGTCTCTTTTAGCAAACTTAAAGAAAATTTATGGAGGTTCGTCCATGTAGACGTACAATCACAAAATCCACTAGAAATTGGGTATATTAACTGCGTTAGGAATGGCACTGTTATATTTTTTTAATAGTACGTTTAGACATAATCAGTCAGTAATATGCGAGTCACAACCTTGACGCTTGTTTCTAGTATCCACCCGTACGGCTCAATTCGAACAGGTGCTGCAGATTACTTTTTGCAGTAACGCGACATCGGTAAAGATAATAAGCTGCTCTATTATTTCTTACACCTTCGTGAATAATTGTTTTTGTAGTGGAAATGTACAAAGCTATTTAATTAAGTAAACCCATAATCAGGTGTATACTTTGACGCTATCTTTCGAACAGACTAGTTAATAGACTCATGTGGGTTTTTGATGTCTCTTAGTATTTTGTTTTAACATGGGTTTTATGTTTTTACACCTTATGTTCCCGCGTTACTTATCACCTCGGAAACATCCTGTCATGTGAAAAAGACCCCTTGCTTTATACCGTACTAGTTATCACCAAAGACGAACGTCAGTTAGGAATGAGGCGTGACTGAGAGCGCCACAGCAATACGGCAATGCAGCATTAGTACGGGCAGAGAGGTGGCATCGCATATGTAGTGCTAGGTCGCGTACATCATTCTATCGTTGTCTTAGATAACGATAGAATGCATATGCAATGCCGCCTATCTGCCTCTTCTAACGCTGACGCATTGCTAAGTCACGCGTCGATTCTAAGTGACTATCGTCAGTTGTTTGACTTAGAAATCACCATACCAGTTGAGAGTTAAACACCTTTTGTACTGCTATTCCTCAAAAACATATTTTTGTCAGATATGTTTTTAAAACAGTTCACTAAAACCCTTACCACAATACCTTACTCGTACTGGACGCACGTTCTGATAGCCAAACTATCATTATCAGCAGTAAAAAAAAATCTCTGCAAGAGTTGTAGAAACTCTGCATGCTCTGACAAAGGAGAAAGAAGTGAACGCCAGATTAAAAGACAATGCAATGAGGGGGGTAACGCATCTGATAAAATACAAAAGAACGAAGATGCAAATGATGTGAATGTGAGTATTAAAAACAAAATATGTGCCTGAATTTGATTATACCTACTTACTATAATTAACTCGCATAGGCCTGGGTATCTACTGAAGAAATGGAACTTGATATTGATGAAACTTTAACTCCAATGAGTGATTCAGAAGACAGTCGTCCCTGCACTTCAATGTCTACCAGTAATTTAAGTGCAATGGCCAGTAATGCTGATTCTGTTTATTCTTCAACTTCAAACAGAAGAAAACAACCACAGCTTCATTACAGGTTTCATCAATAATTTAAAAGGTAGTGAAGAAACTGAAATTACAGAAGCGTTAGCATTTTTTTACGGTTGCAATATTCCTCTTCATACAGCTGACTCGAACCACTTTGGAAACTTAATAAAGGTGATACGGCCGGCACATGAAAAAAAGTACCCTGCAGAAAGACAATTACTTCATTAGATAGAACATATCAGAAATCAATCGTGATAATATTAAAACAGAATCGTTGCTATTGATGGTTGGAATACATCTAGTAATACAAAGACCATGGTCGCCATGATACATTGTGCTGACGGGACTCATGGGCATTTCACGATGGGTGAAATTTGACTGAAGAAAGTGGGACAACTGAAAAGTTGGCAGAAATTCTTGGTAAAGCCATTCAAACAGCCAAAGATCTCCACAATACAACTGTAGATATATGCTGTTATCACAGACAACGCTGCGCCTATGGTCAGAATGGGTAATCTTATGAAACATGTAGTGTGGCACAATACATGCAATAGCCATACGGGCAATTTACTTGCGAAAGATGGTTTAAATAAACATTTAACTGAAAATGTGACTAAAGTGTTGGGGGCCAAAGGATGCATCTACCTTGCGACACAAGCAGGTGTTCATTTAGGAATGCTTCTTGCATACTTCATAATATTACATATATGAAAAACATAACTGCCAATCCTGGAACTAAAAAGCTTAAAGCAGAAGTGGTGAAGGTTGTATAAATGGATATAGTGTTTTGTTTAATTAAACCGTTTAAATAACATTTTACATTATTTAAATTACTTTACATTATGTAAAGAATTGACCATGTAAAGATATGAATTCTTTACATGTAAAAAAATGTGTAAAAAATTCAATGCAAGTTACAGGCCCATCACTCCATAAGTTATAATATCGAGGTTCTTCAATGAAGTGTTTCATTGCACATGGTTATAGTTGCAGCTATAATTAACTGTGCATGATGTAACAAAGGATAAAGTCTGGAACTTAGTGGTCCTAAATCTGAATTCATTAAGTGATTTTTGTTTTTGTAAATGTCCATGCCTTCATAACAATTTAATTGAATCTCTACGTTTTTAATTAACTTTATATTATCAGTCTTATGATTATTTTCCAGCATATGTAGGGCGACACTACATTTATCACACCTCCTGAATTTGAGATGAGCCAAATGTTCTTTGTACCTAATTTTAGTTGATCTTTTTGTCGGCGCAATATACATTTGATCACAATCTTTACATGAAATTTTGTAAATTCCTGATTTCTCTGACTTTGGTGATATTTCTGTTCTTTACAGGTACCATGTGAACGCAAATTTCAAGTCACCCAACATGTTAGAAACTAGAAATGCACCATTCAAAATGAACTAAACTTTGCGGAACAAGAAAACACAATACGTGATTTGTGCAAAGCCAATATACCGCTCAAAAAGCTGCAAAATCCGTGTTTTCGGCAATTTTTAGAAAAGTACTACTAGAAGAGTATTCCAGATGAAAGTTTGCTCAGAAAATTTTTTACGTGACCGATATTTATTCTGAAACGATCAATAGCATTAGGGAAATTGTTAAAAACGAGTATATATATTTTACCGTTGATGAAACGACAGATTCCTGTGGCCGCTATATTGCAAATTTATTAATTGGTCATCTAAATAATAAACAGCCTGGTAGATCGTATTTAATTGCTTGTAAACAATTAGAAAAAACAAACCATCTCACAATATTAAGATTTGTTAATGAAAGTTTCATGAAATTTTTTCTTCCCCATGTTGTTCCCACAGGAAAAATTTTAGTCATGTTGTCCGATGCAGCGGCATATATGATAAAAGCGGATCAACAGCTTAAACTTTTGTACCCTAATTTAATACATGTTACTTGTTTGGCTCATGGATTAAATAGTAAATACATTAATCAGTAACGTTAACAAAATTTTCTTGAAGTCACCATTGAGACTTCAGATTTATAGAGAAAAGCTGCCGGATACTCCTTTACCACCTGAACCCGTCATTACCCGATGGGGTACTTGGTTAAATGCCGCAATATTTTATGCAAACCATTATCAAGAGATGAAAAACATTATTTCAGAATTCTCTACTGACAACTGCAATTCTATTGCAAAATGTCAAGAAATGTTGAAAAACTCTTCTTTGCTTAATGAATTGATATTTATTAAGGCCAATTATGAATTTGTTTCTTTGGCAATAACAAAACTTGAAAAAGAATCGCTGCCACTAACTGAATCAGTTAAATTAATCAATGACTTAGAAAATAGTGTTTAAAATATTCCGGGTAGAATAGGAAACTCAATAAGTCAAAAGTTTAAAGAAATAATCAATAAAAATGTAGGATACAAAAGTTCAGCAAAAATCAGTTTGATTTTAACTGGTGAATTAAAAATGGGTGAAACAGAAACAAGTATAGAATTAAGTCCTGAGATTATGAATGCATTAAAGTACGCACCGATAACTTCCGCTGATGTTGAAAGAAGCTTTTCGATATATAAATGCATTCTCACAAATAGGCAATATTATTTTTCATTAGAAAATTTAATTGTAAATTGTTTTAATAATAAAAATATGTAGTCTCTAAGTATGTATTTTAGCAAATTTTAAGTACCTATGTGTTTATATAATTGTGATTTTAAAATGTAAGTGGGAATAACGTAATAAACGTTTGTAAAATGCTTCGTTGTGAGTATTCTTGTTCTATAACATTTAGCAAGAAGTTAATCGGTATCAGAAGCATATGTGCATAAAACTGCATATTTAGCAAAAATTGTGCATATTTCGAAGAATTTTTCTGTATATATATGCGCATATTTTGTCGATTTTCGATGCGTTCAATGCGTTCTAGTGTACTTATATTTCTAACTGTTAATCAATTCTTGCTTCCTAATAGTATTATAGACGACATCTTCAGAGAATCCGTTAAAATTAGCTATATTGATGATTTGTTTTAGCTCATTTTGATATCTAAAAGTGGGAGGTATAAGCTATTATAAAGCCTGTAATTAATGCGAGGTGTATAAATACTTAATGCAAATCATTGTACACAAATAGGAAAATCCTTTCTATGTCAGGGTGTAACAAATTTTTGATATACGAGCATACAGTTCTATCACGACATGCCACGTCTCTATAATACCTTACATAGACAGTTCTCGTTCGTTTCGAGGGAAGAAGAAAGACATTTCCGTGACGAAGAGTCAGTCCAATTGCCGCAGTAGTGGAATACTTACAGTTTAGGGCGGCGTGACGACCCCACGCGACGGTGTGGATATCAAACTGGGGAACGAACGTAACGCAACAACCTTTAATAATATTGAATTTAAGAGAACGAAGGCGGAGCGCCGAATTCCTCGCGTGTGTGAACTGGCTTGTTTCGCTCAAAAGCGTGCTTCGAAGTCGTGGTATGCGATTTGAAAGGGAGAAAGAATGCGTCGCAACGATGGAGAGTACAGTAGCGGCTCGTCAGGCAAGGAAATTAAGGCGCTGTGTTAGCTAATCTATTTGAAATTATATTTTTTTAAATAGTAATTCTTTGTTCCATATAAAATTTGAAAAACAAAAAAATTATTCGTTTCGCTCAAATTTCTCGCTCAAAGTTAATATAAATGTGGCTCTCTACTTTACTCCTCCTATTCAAAAGAAACAGGGTAATACACATGAAAAGAGTGCCTAGAAGCAATAACCAAAGTAATGCTGATATAGCTCATGGTATTGATGGAATCATTCCGGGCATGGTTCTGGCTACTCGTCGTCATCAGGTTTGTTCCGAGCGCTCTTTTAAGCTGCCCACATTGCGTTCGCCTCTGAGTTTACGCCACTAATCTCCAAAAACAGCATTGACATATTTGCTGGCGTCACCTATTGCCAAGAAATATAGTCATGCCGTTTTAGAAAGTAGCGACAGAAATGGAAAGTATTCGCAGCAACTCTACCTTTATGTTGTGTTATACAGTTCAATAGACCGACGGTGTTCTTTGGACTAGATCTAGCAACATTGGAATGCGACTAGCGCGAAATTCGAGCTCCATACAAAATAGGGGGATTATTTTATTGTCATGATAATTGATCAATAAAACAACTTGCTGTTTTGCACCTGTCATTGGATCAAATTACATAATTGTAGCTTATGTTTTAAGTACTATTATTTATTTCCTTTCAACAATAAAAAATTCAATCGGACCCGTTTTGTGTTAAAAATTTTTCAAAATATGGTGGTCCGGTAACAAAGAAGACCTAAATTGTCATTTAAAATGAAGTTAGGATTTTTCTACGAAAAAAAAAGCGTTTTCTTTCGTGTGATGGCGGCCCTACGGGGAATATAAGCTTTTGAAGTCATAACCTCAGGAGTCTTTGTAATTTATGCCGTCACTTCTGCTATATTTTGCAGATATAATCTTTGATATATCAAAAATTGTATTATACGAGGTGTGGTAATTAAATAACCGGATTGGTGCTACTATCGGCAAACAGCGAGGATGCCACGACAGGTTCGAACATGTCTGTGCTTGTCGATGCTTCCCCTACCCTGAGATCGACAGGCACGGTTGTACGTGGCTCAGTCTCGCTGTAGCAATCGTCCGTTCAAGTCCATACGCTAGCGTCGCGTCGGAAAAATGAGTGTTCAGATCGAGCAATTGTTAACCTCAAGTTTCTTGTGAAACACGAGGTTCTAATTGCCCTTCGTGAACGAGTGAGAAGACGAAGACCCGATTTGTGGAAGAGCAAATCCTGGATGATCCACCAAGACAATGCGCCAGCCCATTCCGCCTTGTCTGTGAAGGCGTTCTTTGCGAAATCCGACATCACCGTGTTGAACCACTCGCCGTACTTGCCCGACCTGGCCCCCTGTAACTTTTTTTTATTTCCTAAGGTAAAATCGGAGCTTAAGGGGACAATATTTGACAGTGTGGAAGCGGTGAAAGCGAAAGCGACGGAGGTTCTCAACAAGTTGACGGAAACGGACTTCCAGCACTGCTTTCGATAGTGGAAAATTCGTGTAGAGCGGATGAGCGTTGAAGAGGATAAACTTTGTAATGTAATATAAGCAAAGGGGATATAAAAAATAACATCACCTAGAAATTTAAAATTAAAGCTCAACGTATTTTAAATAGTAAACTAAAAAGTATTAAAACACTGTCAAGATAAAACAGAAACAGTATAAGGAAAATAAGCTAGCAAATCTAACCGAAGAAGCCAAAGAAAAGGATTTGAGGGGTTTACCACAAAAAGGTTTTCAAGATTCAGCTGAAAAAGAGGAATCCGGAATCCGAAGAGGAATAAAAACGACACATACACTACACACACAATGTAAGTGAGTTATTCAAAATTTGACTTTCAATTAATTTAATTAAAGAATTGAATTTAAGAAAAAAACATCTCAATACATTGCGGGATAGCTAGACACTTACAATATGAGTTCAATTCATGACATTATTGTTTGGCAGTTAGGAAAACACGCGGAAAACTTTTACAGCACGTTATGTTCATGTCATATTAACGTTATATTTCAGTTCATACAAAAATAATTATACGAAGATGGTATGAGAAGTACCCAGGTTTGGATACAGATTGAACTTTGAGTCAAAATCTGCATTGCTGACTGTGAATACTATTCTTAGACGACGTCTGTCAAAATCTCTGAGAGATTCATCGACTAGCGCTGTTTTGAGAGCTGCTGAAAGTAAGCAAGTTTATGTATTTGAGGAATCATGGAGAAAGAACAATACCGGTCAGTGTTTCGATTCTTTTTTTGAATGGGAATACGTGTGCAGAAATCAAAGTGAAGTTGGGTGTAGTATATTAAGATCACGCACCATCGACCACTACCATCAGATACTGGTTTAATGAATTTAAGCGTTGGCGAACACCCGCCTCTGTGGAGGAGCGACCAGGTCGTCCTATTAAGGTGACTGTGGATGATATAATCACTAAAGTTCGTGATATTGTTTTAGCAAACGGCGGGTGAAGATTGTGAGGGATTGCTAATGTAATAAACACCCTAATTGAATATGTGCAAAACAATCTCCACGAAAAATTAAGTATGAGAAAGTTATCGGCGAGATGGGAACCGCGCCTGCTGATGATTGATCAAAAACGGAATCGCGTCATAATTTCAAAACAACGTTTGGACACATTTAAGCGCAATACGAGTGAGTTTCTGTGGCGTTATGTGACTGTAGTTGAGATATGAATACATCACTACATGCCAGAAACTAAAGGTCAGTCGGCAAAATGGGTTTTTCCCAGCCAACGTGTACCAATGAAAGGGAAGAAGATTCCATCAGCCGGAACAGTTATAGCGATTGTTTGGGATTTGCAAAGCATAATCTTAATTGATTATTGGAAGGGGGGAATTACAATCATGGGACAGTACTATGCTGATTTATTGAACCGATGGTGAACTAAAGAGAAAAAGACTCCACCTAATGAAGAAAAATTCTTTACCATCATGATATCGCCTCGGCCCATTAATCGCCATTGCGACGAAAGAACTTTTCCAGTTGCGGTAAGAATCGGTGCCCCATCCACCATATTCGCCAGTTTTGTTCCCCTATGACTCCTTCCTTTTTGCAAACTTGAAAAAATGGCTTGGCGAAAAGCGCTTCACATCAAATGAAGAGGTCATTGTCAAAACAGAGGCATTTTTTTGCAGAGTTGGAAAAATCTTGCTATTTGGATGGCTTAAAGAATTGGAACATCGCTGGATTAAGGAAAATATCGAAAATATCGTTTCAGCAGTTCTATACGTTACGAGCCGCCACTGTTGAACGAGGGAGAAATAGAGAGACGACGGAACGTGGAAGAAGAAACTAAGGCGAGCGTACGTTACCTGCAGTACATGGCGTCGATGGAAAATGTTATCTGGGTTGGAAGAATTGGTAAGAGGTGGCGACGCGGCGAGATCCTAGTTGGCGATGGTTGTTGTTGCGGTCGCTATAATTTCAGAAGGTATCTAAGGTAGAAGGAATTTCGCAGTTCCTTTCGCGGAAGCTTCAGCTAAAATTCTTGTTTTATCTTCGACTATACGTAGAATCGTTGTATGGGTGAAATTTATTCTCTTAATTTAATAAATAAGTAATTATAAACATCTTTATTGGAAAGTCATTAATCAATAGCTACGTAGAAGACGCGCGAATTAGCGGGCGAATAATGAATTTATCTGTTTTACCAAGAAACTTTCACGTCCGTTGAGTTACTGGCTCTTTTGGAAATTTGAGAATATTGGGTATAAGAGGAACTTCCAAAATGAACTAACACGAAAGTACAATTACGTGAAAATAGTAACGTATACGTTATGAAAGGCTTAACAATGCAAGTAGTAAACACAATTCCCATATTACATTTTCATAGTGGGTGAGTGTTTCATGTTAGCTTAAAGCTGTCATCCCTTCTCACATTGATATGTGGCATTTCAAATGATACCTATTCCAGCAGAAACCGACAGTCAATCGTATTATTTATTGTATTCTATAAGAATTATTTGTACAATAAGGACACTATATACCGTTAAACTGTATTTCAACTTGATGTGGATGATATAAATAAAGTAATGTTGCGTTTGCCGTTAGAGGAAACTTTAAAGCGTAAACGAAGTTTTAGAATGCTGGGAGCAAAATCATTTTGCGGGATTTGTTTATTGATGAGGATAATTTTCATTATTTTCAGTTTATTTTAGATTTAATTATCTTTAAGAATAGTATGTGGGGTCTGTGTTCCATTAGTCACAAAGGCAAAATAGACACATTTTACCGTAATAAACCAAATTCATGTTCAAAGACATGTTCTTGCTTAACAATTTTTAGAACTTCATGAACAACTTCCAAGTGAGTGGCATTTGCAGCGGAATGAAGCACCTGCTCATAATTATTTTGAAACTACTAATATGCTAAATAAATTCCCTGCATGGTCAATTGGTTTCCATCCTTGGAATCTTGAAAAGATGAATGATAAATGAACATACACGTGACACTTCTTTACTTCGAAGACTAACAAACAATTTCTGTGAAACATTCCGATTTTAAAGTATACATGTTACCCTTTTTAAATGCGTTAAAGAAACAGGAAACTATCTTGACCGAGCTACACCGATGTCCATCTCCGATGACATCGCTCATGTAGATTTCCCACTGACTCAAAACGATATGATCAATGAAGTTCATGATATCGTGGTAGCAGACCGCCGGGTGAAGATTAGAGAGATTATTAATATGACAAACATCTCACTTGAACGTGTGCAAAACACTCTTTACGAAAAATTGAGTATGTGAAAGCTATCGGCGAGATGGGTACTGACGATTGATCGAAAACGGAATCGAGCAATCTTTGGACATGTTTAAGCACAATACGAGTGATTTTCTGCGATGCCATGTGACTAGATGAGTCAAGGATACATCACTACACGCCAGAAGACAAAAGTCAGTCGGCAAAATGGATTTTTCGCGAAAAACGTGCACCAAAGAAAGCGAAAATAATTCCACCAGCCCGAAAAGTTAATTGATAATAAAATAAAGTGCGGTGCACAGAAATTATACAAAAAAAAAAATAATATAAAAAGAACATTTGCTAAAGTTAATATGTCTAATCTAATAACAAACAAAATAATACCGTGGAAAAGAAAAAAAAGACTCTCATGAATGAAAAAAGGGGTCACTATATAATCGGTTAGCATTTCTGGACATATGTATGTGTCAATGGTACCTTTAATAAAATGTTAGTACGTGCCGTAGGGATGAGGAAAGTATCTGTGGATCTGTAGATTAATGAACGTTTCATTAATTTTACAAGAAACTTCCCGCTTGCCGCATCTCAACGATGTGCCAGCGAGTCGAAATCATGTCTGCAAGGTAAATTAGCATAATCGGTACACCGAGGAGGATAAATGTCATCAGACTTATATGAAGGATATTTAAGGAACCTCTTTTGGATTCGCTCAATTGATAGCTGATGGTAGTGGTAATATGGGTATCAAACAATTGACGCATATTCCAGTTTGAAGCGGACGAGTAAGTAGTACAGTATTACAAAAATTCTTACAGATTTTGAACAAAAACACTATAGAGGTTATAGCATCAATATGTGGAGGAAACGAGAGCTGGGAATCAAATAATACCGCAAGATCATTAAAAACGTTCACTCTTGGGATGGAAGTACAGGATACGTTATAATGAAATAATTTCGGGTCGAATAACCGGGTAAAGGTAAGTACAGCACGTTTATTAAAGTTTAAATGAATTTTATTAACATAGCACCAATCGTTAATGACTGCAATGTTTCTCTATAAACTTAATTTTTAGATCGTCAACATAAGCAAGCGTATTACAATCCAATGCAAGTAGAAGATCATTTATGTAAATGTTAAAGAGAAGCGGACCTAAGCTGGAGCCCTGAGGTACGTCGCTGGAAGCAACGAACGTTTGTGACAAAAATCTATTATAATGGGCATAGCATGATCGGTCGTGAAGGTAAGTTTGAATTAGAGCAATAACGCTAGGAGAAAAACCCATAGCAGATAGTTTATCTGTTGGAATGTAATGATCTATTGTACTGAATGCTTTGCTAGAATCAGTGCAGATTACATCTACTTGTCGACAATTGTTAAGGTCTTCACTGATGGATTGAGTGACCCCAACTAAATTAGTAACAGTTGACCGTTCCCTAACAAAGCCGTGCTGACGAATACAGATATATGGTTTGACGAAGCTCTACAGCCTATTATAAAGAAGTTGCTTAAAAACTATTAGGCCTATTTTGCAGAGTTCGACAAATTATTTGGGTGACTTAAAGAAAGTTGGGACATCTGGACTAAGTGTTGTGACGAACCGCTGTTGGACCCTGAATTTAAAAGAACAATTTTTAAGACATTAGTGAAACTATTATTATTAATTTCAAATACTATATTGCTTTTAAATTCTTTTGTAAATAATGTATATTCCGTATAACTTTCTCGTACGAAATATTTGATGTGCAATTTCTTTTTATCGTTATATTTTTATCTAATATGTTCACCTGTTTCCAGAATATGTTTTATCGACTGACGTCTGCATATAAGAACTTGAAACGTCATAGCCGCTTTCCATATAAATAGATGTCCGATCGAGACACGACAGATACGATAGATACCATACCGCCGAGCTCGCTTTCGTAGACGCGTACTTGAATGCCGTCCGAGAGTGGTATCTCGATAAATGTCTCCATTACTGATAGAGTTTGTATGACAGTCAGACGGGCTTTAGTCTTGTCTAAATCATATGATTTCTGTGGCTGATGGTAGCATTTACAAAGCTATCGATTGTAAGTTGATTAGACTCGTGTTGGTCATGTTGATAGAACTTACTATCGGGATCTTTATTTCCCCGAGTTCTCAAAAGAGTTGAAACAGTTGATAATCCGATCATGTGTTGTTGATGCTGTAGTAATTTTTGAAGGTAACGAGTGCTTTATTTCCCCGAGTTGTCGAAAGAATTGCAACAGTTGATAATCTGACCATGTGTTGATGATACTGTGGTAATTTTGAAGATAACGAATCTTAAAATTTGAAACCCGCTCTCTGTCGAGCCGAAATCAAGTTAGGCATTTTAGCGTGACGGATTACTTGCGATTGAGTTTCATGGGGGATTAACGATATAACTATTTGTTGTTGTACCTCTGAGGATTCGTAGCAAATAATCTTATTTACCGCCCCGACCGCTACCGAAAACCGTGATAGTAGGCTCCAATTAATTTCAAGATATTTGCAAACATTTTAATTTCAACAAAGAATGAAATCCGTCGTCTTAAATTCTCATATGCAGACTCAAACTATAACTAACGCTTGTTAATTGAACTACAACTTAATTTTTCCTGTGTACCAAGTTAATGTATAAGTCTTCCTTGGTTTTATTATTTTTTTTCCAAAGAATTAGTTTCTTTTATGTAAATATTTCATTAATAAAATGGAGTAAAGAGACTTACTTCTTTTAATTGACAATCAAGATCTCCTGGACTTGAATGTAGTTCACTGAGCTCACCATCAAGTAGAAATAAAACATAAATTTGTTTAGATAACACTGCTCCTCAAGACACTATTCCGCACTCACCTTAATCAATATTGAAATTTTCTTAAAGTTTAATAATTGACAAAAATATTATATATTTCATTTTCCCCGCTTACAAAAAATACTAGACGCAATAGCTGTTTAACCGATCGCAGCAACGTTTGGTGCCCTACCGGTGAACGAACTAACTTCGTTTCTACAGTAAGTACAGCTAAGATCGTCTGTACAGTAAACGCAACTAGGATTGGGATAAGACTCAATCTGAAAAGATTCATAGGGAATCTATCATTTGATGAGGAAGCCGTTAGGATTATTCGATTTATTTCGTGTACCAACTTCCCTTGATTTTTCTCATCTCCGAAATTTCCGTGGAAGATTTATATTTCGCCAAGGTGTCTTGAAATTTGCAAGGGACACCTGTTACATCAACTGGTGCCTTTCGAATAGGAGTAAACGTGTTGCAGTGTATGGAGCTATAAAGAGATCACTTCGAGAAATACCTTTACTAAATGCAAAACAATTACGTTGTCTTCCTTAACACAGGTTACTATTATATCATCCTCATATAAAGCATGAGTAGATGATCAAAAATTACATCAATTAACGTCAAAGTACCTTCTATAATTACAACTGTGTTTCGGCTAGATCGTTTACCTAACTATCTCCAGAAAAAACTTCAATCATCGTCATAAAATGTTTTAGTGTTCCCTTTTGCGTCTAGCCGCATCGATGAATCGACACACACATACGGAACATGCGGCGTACGAAAGCCAGAGCAATTGTACTAAAAACAATTCAAGCGTAACTGCGTCCTATTTTTCCGGACAGTATTCCTGGTAGCCAGCCGTGCTCGGCATTTCCATTCCGTAAAACGTTCTCTTTCCTCGTACGCAGCTGCGCTTGCGGGAGGGAGAGGGAACGGTCCACCGTTCCGGCGAAAAGCCGAAAATAAAAATGTCTCTTTCGATCGTGATTTATGGAGACGGAGGCCGGTTTTGAGTCTCTTCTTAGGGATAGAAAAATATAAATCGACAGCGGATTTATACCGAAGCTCACGTTCTACTACCGCCGAATACTTGTACACCATCAAAGCAAATTCACTTCGGTTGATTTCCATTCCTTCGATATGATTCCTCTATAGGCACTTAGTACTCCGTGCCGTTCTGGTTCTTATCCTGCGCTTGTTTCGTGCACTCACGGCTTCTTGCTAAGGTGCTATCCTGGACATTACTTACATTACATGGAAAATTTTGGTATGAAAGGTGCGCTTTTGGTTTGGTTCCTATCATATTTTTTTTTGTCGGCTTCGATTTTGACATATAAGTACGCATTTTTCTTCTCTTCGTAAAAATTGCTTTTCTAATTCTTTCTGTTTACCGTTATTTCTTGTAAGTTTCAACGTTTTGAGTGTAAAATTCGGTCTTCTGTTAGTGTTTTCGGTGTCTTTCTACGATAATTTTGTCTCCTGTTATTTGTCGGGTAAGCCTATTATTCTTTCCATGGCTGACTTCTTTTTTTTTTTGGTTCTCCTTATATTGCTCATTTTCTTTTGCATTTTTAGTGAAGGAATCTCCCCAGGATATTGTGCCTTTGTTCACAGATTCAGTTCCTCTAACCTCCCTTGTGGTAAATTTGATCATGAAGATACACACACCAACTGTGTTCCTTTTACGTTATCTGTTGTCCCTGTAACTAGTCTAATTAATATTATGTCTTCATTTCCTCTAAATTACTACGCTACTAGCGACTTAATTCCTAATTGCCTTGTATGTAGTGCTTATCACATTTTGGCCGAACCACTGTCATTTATAATCAACTGCTCCATTCAGATCTGTGCTTTCCTGTCTCTGTGAAAACGAGCCAGGGTAATCCCGGCTTTTAAGAAGGGAGAGAAGAGTTTAGTGGATAACCATAGAAGGTCTACGAAAGTGGTTTAATGGTTTCGTTCGTGGAAGGTCAACAATGACTAATCTTGCGTCGATTACCCAATTTATCAGCCAGCAACTTGACGCACAGGGACAGGTGAACATGATATGCACAGACCTCAGTAAAGCACTCGACATATTAGATCATGGTGTCTTACTTTAGAAATGCTCCGCATTTGGTTTCAGTCCATCAGTTGTTCGACTTCCAAAATTCTATTTGGCCAACAGGAGCAATTATATCTTCTACAATGGATTTAAATCGTTCAAGTTAACTCCATCTTCAGATGCTCCACAGGGCCCCAATTTGGGTCGATTGTTATTCAATCTCTACGTAAATACAAGCGTTTGTATCTTGCCTTATTCTAGCGTATGCAGATAATTAAAAAAGAATTATGTACGTTAAGAACAGGAACGACGTTATTGAGCTACAGCATAACCTTGATACAATCACCGATTAGTTTACCTCTTCTAAGATGCTGGTGAATGTGAACAAGTGCTGCTGCATGTAATTCACAAGGAAATTTAATTCCATTCCTTCGACATACTCCATCTATAGTCAAGTAATCCTAAAAGTTAACGAATTTTGTGATTGGAGTTATTTTCGATAGTCGCCTAAGTTTTGTCTTGCACATTTACCACATTCGTATTTCTGCGTCGAAAGTTTTAAGCTTCGTAATGCGCACCTGATAATGCTTCAAGAATATATCTCTTTTTAAAACCTTATTTTATGTCTTTGTTGTAAGCAAACTCGAATATGTTCAACGGAGATTTCTCAAATTCTTATCTTTCAAAGTTGATGGAGTTTACCCGGTGTGGAACATCGATTGTAGTGCTCTTCTCGACCGGCATGGGTTGCATACCGCAGCCTCTCGTCGGTAGCGATAAAGTGCACGTTTTACGTGGAAGTTGGTCCATGGTGTTATTGATTGCCCCGAATTACTTTCTTCCTTAGATTTCCTAGTTCCTCGCACTTTTTCACGTTCTCCTTCTATTTTCCCCTATTACTTCTATGTGCCGCGTAACACTCTATGACGATGTGTTTTTCAGCAAAATTAATGCTTTTTGGGTTTCTTTTTGTTTTCTATTTTCTTTTCAATTATTATTTTTTATTATTGGACGTATTTTTTGTTTTGTATATTGCCCTATAACTGAAAACCGTCAGGCGATAAAGACTGTTATTGTTACTACTATTATATGTCTAGGGAACAGTTCAGCGAGTGGTTGAATGAAACATCTGGAGTGCCACAGTGATCTATCTTAGGTCCAATTTTATTTTATATTTTCATTAGCTACTGGGTCTTCGAATAAGACTGACTATAGTATGGCGTTCTAGTTAGTATTTTTATTGTTCTTAAGTTACACACCAAATTTTCTTTTAGAGAAAGTAACTAGAAATTACCGACTTAATATATTCCTTACCATTGACGTCGTTAGTTACAAATATTTTATTCGAATATTTCAAACTTTGCTTTCTTCCATTTTTCAAGTCGATATCATTAATTTTCAGTTCTTTTCAGAGCAAATCTCCAAATAATCGAAGACTGTGTGGTAAGAATAGATGCATTCTAATAAAATTTTAGGTTATGAGACGAAATTATTTCAGATAATTTGATCAGCGATGGTTTTTAGCTAGGAGCTAGACGATGGCACACCTTCGTAGTGGGAGCCGAAATGCAGATGGCACCTGGTTATTATTGTTATTATTATTATTATTACTATTATTATCATTATTATATAGAATATGCATTATTCAGTAGTGTATTGTGTGCTTGTCATCTTGTACTTTGTAATATTTTTTTGTCGTCCCTTATATGGATATGGAGTTCCGTTGGACAATAAAGTTTATTATCATTATTATTATTATTATTATTATTATTATTATTATTATAATGTGGTGTATGTCAATAAAACATTGAAAAATGGCTCCAAAAGCAGTATTCCAAGTCCAGAAATGGTTGCATCATATTGAGAGATTATGGGAGGGCTTGATTTGGCGTATCAGATAATGGGATTATACGAACTAGATCGTAAATCTAACAAATGGTGGAAGAAGGTTTGCTATCGCCTGCTTATGATGGCTGTCATAAACGCATGGGTTATCTATAAAGAGAAAACAAAGAAGAAAGTTCGTTTCGTGCAATTTCTAGTGCCTCTGGCAGAAGAAATGATAGCCGAAGGAAGAAATACAGCAACGGTGCAGCTTTTATCGAAGAAAGGAAGACCATCTAAAAAAAGACAGCGACTCGGGAATGTATCTTTACATCTTCTAGTGGAAGGTACAAAGAGAGCAAAAAGTGCGCAGAAAACAAAGTCCAGAAACGCACAAAAACAATTTGTCAAGAGTGCGACATTCCGCATATTTTACATTTTTTAAACAAAGTTTTTATATAGGACTGATGGTACATAATAGTACCACAACAAAAGGTTAGTGGTACAAATATATAACATTATTCCCATCAACCCTTGATGTTTTTTTTCTGATATTTTGCAATATAAAAGATCATTTCGTTATAAAATCATAAAAAAACCAAAATAGTATTCTCATATTCTTTAAAAGAAATCGTCGCGGAAGGTCTAAAGTGTTCCACTAAATATTATTCTCGTTCCCAAAGAAATGAATGATCTGCAAATCGTAGGCCATGTGATATCCTACCGGTGAACTCGTTCTTATCTTTCTTTGCAATCTGACATGGAGTGATAGATTGTCAGCAAATATTTCAAAATTGTCACGTGATTCCGTTTTTGATTCGGTGTCCGTATACGTAATACCTTGGGATACATTTTGTTATACTGCGCATTGTATTGTCCCCAATAGTACGTAAGTAAGTTTCGAGGTGAATCGAGGAATCGTGAAGAAGTTTCTACCATCGTCGCCGGATAAACATACATGTTTAGCATGGTAAGAGACTTGAGTGTGTCAACGATCCGGGGTGTTTACTAATTCATACTGCGTCTTTCGCTTAAGAGAACGTTCGTCGAGCTTTTATGCACCATTTTCCATTTGCCTCTACGGCTGCCTCGCGAACGGAAGTGCAGTCGGAATTTAATTTTTAATTCATCCGCTAAAGCTATTTTAAATTCGCCGAAATAATACATAATGGTGTTGGAATCGCTATGGAAAATCTTACTGCGATTTAAAGCGCTGAAGGATTATGCCAGCACGGCTTTGAGATTAACCATTTTTTGAAAAACAAATCTGGTTAGAAAATCGAGAATCGTCTGAGATATACCTGCATTCTTCTGATGAATGAATAAAAAAGTATTTTCTTTATATTCTTAAAAGCAAGTAAAAGCAAATAAGAATGCGATAACTGAATTGAGAAGCTCTCTATATTTGTATTAATTTTAATAGTGTTGCTTTATTAAGAACTTTTCTTGTGATCTAGTTGCTTCCAGATAAGATCCAGATGAAGTCATTAGACCTTGGATAAGGTGTGGCCGAACATTGTTGCGAAGCAGTACGATTCACCTACTGAGCATGCCACGCCCTTTGCTTCGTATTGCGTGACGCAGTTTATTCAAGGTTACCCAATATGAGTCAGCATTTAACGTTTCTCCCCGCGGCAAACAATCAACAAGTAACACCTTCTGTCTATCCCAAAACACCGCACATGATTTTTCTGTCTGAAACTGTTCGTTCGAACTTTTTGGAAGGTGATGTGTGCCATCGCTCTGCGGACCACAGACTGCCGTTTCAATTCCAGGGTTATTAATGATTTGACTTGGCACGCTTTGTTTTGTGCAATTTTGGCAACATTATGGAACACAAAGTAATGAGCACAACTACCGACATTAAGTGGCCTGCCCCAATTTTATGGATAACATCTTTTAAAGCTGGAGGAAATTCATTAGATAGTGACGAAATCTCATGAGCCTTTTATACCCAGTCGGCAACGGCGCAACGGGCATCAATTTCGTACTTCATTTTCTCACAATGCTATTGCTCACAGCATTGTGTCCGTAGCTTCCGTTAATCTGTCAATGAAATTCAGCACCTTTCTTGATTTTTACATTTGAGAAACGAATTACAGACCGTATTTCAGAGTTCAGGAGAGGTTCAATGGTTGTAAACGTTTTAAATACACACAGGAACATGTAAACAAGGATTTGTGCTAACGTAGTGATGTCGAAGCAAGCCAGCAATTACGGACATTTAATCTGTATGCGCGGAATGACCCCTGCGCTGTAGTGGCCATATTTCAAAACGGTATTTACTTAAGAAATACGCCTCGTATGTTTCCATGCGCTTTTGTTTAAGTGTATATATTTCAAAAATTCAATTTTCGATAACTGTTTCATACAAATCGATTTGAATTTCATTAATAACCCGGGTGATGTTAGTCTTTAGGGCTTCAGTTGTTGTGGGTTTGGGTTATTGGCATAGACTCGAGATTTCACATAACTCCACAAAAAGAGGTTTAAATGCGTAAAATCACATAATTTTGCCGGCCAGTTAACCTTATCACCACAAGAGATTATAAAACCTTCAGACTTCTCCCTCAAAACTTGAATAGCTTCTCGTGTGGCACACAGCACTGCCTTGCTGAAACCAAACGTTTGTGAGGTCTATCTCTTTCAATCAAGGCGAAAAATAATCACCTATGATGGCACGATATCTTTCCCCATTAACACTTATAACCACTCCCTGTTCATCTTGGAAGAAGTAAGGAGGATGATTCCCCAGGACTGCAAACCACACCAAACGGTAAGTTTTTAGGGACGAAAAGGGACATTTTTGAATTTCCATTGGATTCTCGCCACTTCAAATTCGGCAGTTGTGTTTATTAGCAAAACCATTCACCAAAATATTTTGGCCAAACACAGAGTCAATTTCCAATTGCCCTAGAGCCTAGTCATTGAATGTGCAGTGTTATCTATGACCGTTAGGTTGCAGTTCCTGACTTAGAACATTTTTGCAAGGGTGAAGTTTCAAGTTCAGAAGCAAAATTTGTCGTCGATTTAGCATTGTGACAGACGAGAAATTGATTGGGATTGATTCCGGCAAATACTGCAACGAACAGTGGCAATCTTGTCGCACGGACGGGCGGTTATTTGACGCAAAAGTGTTGTTTGATTGACAATAATGCCGGTTGTCTCAAATTTCATGCAAAACAGGTCGACGGCGAACTGGTCCTACGGCGAACTGGCCCCACAGCGAACTGTCTCTACGACGAACCGGCGACGGCAAAATGTCCCATCCCCAATAGCAAATATTCATCATACAAAAATCAACTGCTTTACAAGTATTTGAATTTCTATGTTTTTCGTGTCAAAATTTCAATTTTTCCAAACAAATTTTGTTTCTTTTTAAGATTTGATGTCTGTACACATTTTAAAATTGAAGGAAACGCCAGGGGACAATTTTTTTACAAAAGCATCGCTTCAGGGAAGGAAGAGAATGATTTCATATCAGTTTTGAATGAAATTGAAAAACCTTATTTTTCCTTTTCTTATATTCGCTGCGATTTCTTTTGTTAATATCATGAAAAAGAGATTTTTTTTCTTAATGCTCTTAGGCAATACAATTTCTCAGAGAAAAATATAAGGATGAAAGAATAAATGCGCCTTTTACTTTGGCCACAGCAACCATGAATAAAAACCAAAAACCTAATTAGGGGCAAATAAATATATACGGAAGGAAAAAAGAGAAAGAAGAAAATCAGATGATCAAATTGGTGGAAGTAGGAAAAAGCAAGCACGGTAAAGCGAAAAAAAAAGAAAGCTGTATTCCCACGCAGACACACAGCACACGTTGGAAAATCGCAAATCTTCGCGGCAAAACATATTTTCCTCAAAGCCCTCTTTTTTTTCTGCAGTCGCTTCGCGAATCTCACATCTCCCGCTTGTATTTCTGTCACTACCGTTGTATTATATAGAGGGCGCCGCGTGTTTATTGCATTCGACACGCGCCAAGGTGTCGTACAGTACAGGCATAGCGTCCGGGGGCGAGAAATATCCGACGCGGCGTAGAGAAAAAATTATGTTAAGATGAGAAAAAATGCGGTGCGAACGCTCGCATGACTTCACTTCCATCCCAAGAAGGAGCTCATCGATTTCTCTCGAAAGAACGTAGGGTAATAAATATTTTAAATTGTATAGCTTTTGTAAACGGTGAGGTTGGCAAAAAATGCGGATTATGTTCGAAGCGAAAGGACAATGTCGTCTGATATTTTAGAATGTAACGCTATTCAAGTAGGAATGATGTTAATAAGCAATAACGATATCGAAAATTACAGTTTATTTTTATTTTGCGCCTGTGTTTTGTAAATTTGCCTACACAGTCACCATTTAAAGGTATCCAAAGTGAGTAGTATTAAGTTTAGGACGGCAGTATGTTGTTTATTCGTTGTAGTAATAACTAGACCCAACGAATGGCAGCCTCTTGGCAGAGCAAATTAAACATTTTCCTAAAACCATTACCATAATAGTTCACTCGCACTGTATGGTATGTACGTTTCGATAGCCAAACTATCACTATCAGCAGTAAAACTGAACTGTTTAGTTTTACTGCTGATGATGATAACTTGGTTATCGAAGCGTGCGTCCAGTACGAATGAAGTATTGTGGAAAGGGTTTCAGTGAAGTGTTTCAGTGATCTAGTGCCTCCCAGTAATAATAATAATAGATAAAATAAATAAAATGGTAAAAATAGATAAAATATGTAAGACAAAGCACACTGTATCTATATACAAAGTATGGTAACAATAAAACAAAAACATACATTTGAATATAACTAGTACCATGGTATCATATTATCATTTGATAGACATTTTGTTTGTTTGATCAAAATCTTCCTTACTTCTGTTACAAATCTTGCACTGTCTAGAGTTTTTATTTTCACTGGAAGTTTGTTGTATAAGCGCGAGGTCGATATAATGCTGGGTTATGTCTAAACGATGCAACGGGGGTCGTAATTGGCATCTATTTCTGGTTTGGTGCTCGTGTTGCTCTCCATTTATTACGTACCTTCCAAGGTTCATATGCACATACTTCATGACGGTAAGTATGTACATTGATGGCAAGGTTAGAATGTTCCATTTGGTGAAATATTGCTTGCAGAACTCTCGGGGATTTCAGGTTAGCAAGGATTCGAATTGCCCGGCACGAGAAGCCCTAGAACTCATCTTCTAAAACATTACGCCGTAAACAACTATACTATGAAACTTCGCATAGTACGTTAATAGAGCAGCGTATTGACCGACCAGATTTTTTATTCTTCTCATGCTGCACAGAGCAGATGCAAGTCTCTTAGAAGTTTCGCTAAGATGCATCATCCACTCCAAATGCTGATGCAAGTGTAGTCCGAGGAATTTTATACTTTTACCTTCAGAAGGTGGACGTGTTGTAAAGGTAAGTTCTTGAGTCTCTTCCACATTCACTTTTAGTTTACTACAGTTAAACCGCTTTTCTGCTTGCCCCACAACCCTTTCTATATTATGATTCAAATCTAAGGAGGTTTCTCCTTTTGTCAACAACGAGGTGTCATCCGCATACAGGCAAACATCAGCTTCATCAATATTTAGTGATAGGTCATTGATATGTATGATGAATGATAGGAGGCCTAGAATAGACCCCTGAGGAGCACTTTGTTGACTACTGCTCTTTATAGATGATATTTTATTATGACTTAATATTGCTTCCTGTTATTTAAGTATGATTTTATTAGTTGATGACCATTGCCTCTGACTCCATAGTACAGCAATTTTTGGAGAAGCACCTGATGGTCTACCATATCAAAAGCTTTACTAAGGTCGGAGCACGTCAGTCTAATCTCCAGTTCCTTGCCTAATGCATTCAGCACATTCTGAATTACTTCATTAATTCCAGTTGCCGTGGATCTTCCCTTCCTATATCCATGCTGATCCGGACTAAAGAAACTGTTTTCTCGAAAAAACTTAACAACCTTGCATTGATAATCTTTTCAAATACCTTAGATAGCGTTGGAAGTATCGATATAGGTCATTAATTCTTGACATCATTTGCATCTCCTTTCCTGCATTTCGGATTGACTTTCGCAATTTTCATCTCATACAGAAACACGCCCTCAACCAGGCAGCTGTTGAGGACAAGAAGCAGCGGTTCTATTAAGCAATCAATTATCTTTTTCAATAGATGAGAAACAGACTACCAATAACATATGTACGCATTAACATTGCAACCATCTATGTACATTACTGCTACTTAGCCAATGTTCACTGATACATGCAAAATAAATCTTATTTTCCCGTAGCTGTTATAGCTAGGTTGTTAATTTTTTGTCAGTGACTGTATGTTTAAGTTGAGTATTCTTGATGCTGTCTATAGGTTGCTTGAAGTTTTCACTCTTTTTGGAAAAAAAACTATACCTTCTGATTACGATATCCTTTGGCCATGTTTCTAGCTTTTTGAAGTCTTCCAAAATATTAAAATCAACACTTACCTTCAAAGACTTTGTCTGGCTTTTGTTATTTTCGTGTTTTGGAATCACCTCAACAATGACATTGTTATTAGGAAGTTTTTCACTTAGAAAGCTTTCCAACGTATAACCATGCGGTGCGATTTGCCGCTGCAAAGTTGTTGCTCACTTGAGCAGTTTCTCTTAGGATGTCATTCGTTGTACGTTTCCCATAACCGTTGCCACTCAGAATCTTACACGCGCCTTGCAGTATATTCTCTCCAGCCTGTGTTGTCTCTGCCTGATTATCGCTATCATCATCGTCCTTGACCCCGACCTCCGGCATCTCAGCTGATTTTTCACATGGCCGACTATAACTGTTTTGGCACTTTACTATTAAATTATTTGTTACTGTTTTTAGGCTTTCATTATCCACTTTAACTTTTAATATTGGCAATAACCAAAAGTAATGCTAATTGCTACATTTCAATTTTGCCATTAATATTCACTGCTAGTTATTTACCTTCTTGATATAGATATCTCTTTAGTTTTGAAATTAGAGATTTAATTTTAGATTGTATGGTTTAGCCGTTGGTTCATAGATTGCATATTTTTGTTATTAAATACTTATACAGTAAGAATTGTTGTCAATTTATTATTTTTATCTTTTGGACGGCAGATTTTCGCTTGGTTGCCCTCTAAATTTCTAGTCGAGGACAATTCTGTCATTTGTTGCCATCAAATTGGTTATTTTGTATATTTATTTCATTTTATCCCCAGCCTCGTTTTCTTTCCTCGTACGGAAGCTTCTAGAACTTATTAGAGCACTTGTTGAGGTTAAGGTTGACATATACGAGGGCGTTCCCGATACCAGTTTGCAGAATACGCGAATTTTATTCTCCTACTCATATATTTCGGTATTAGTAATATATATCGAGGACCTTCAGTAGGGCCTATAGCAATTTAAAGATATTGTACCCTTATAAGGATATTTTTAGCATTAAATTAAAAACAATGCTGTGAGACTTTGCTGCTATTTCTGTTTAACTACTATGTGGAGGTTTACGGTCCCTGCTTGGATGTAATGGACTCGGCCAGGGTTTAGAGGGTGCGGAAATCCTGCGGTGGATACATGTACAAGATTCGTAAGTATGACCACGTTCCGCACAAATTGCGTGAGCTAAAATGGCTGAATATTAACCTGTTCCATAGAGTGGTAGCCGAGAAAAGTCCTTGTGACATTTCGCACACATAATATCAACATTCGAAATAAGCACTCCTCCGGTACATAGGGCTACACGGTTTGAGTGTTGTTTCACGTTCTGCACAATCGGCTAGCTTGTCATTTTTATATTTTTAGGCAGCTTTCCTTATTTGTTTTTATATGTCCAACGGTTCAATAGTAGAGTAAGGAACAACAATACAATGGAATGTTTTAATACAGGGAAATTGTTCAAAAAAATTTAATTTTTGTAAATAAATTATATTTTTAAATGAGCTGTGGGATTCGGGAGTGTTCTTACACACTCTTTCGGCAATTTTAAACGATTTTGTATATCAGTGAATGGAAATTAACAAAAGTTAAAATTGAAAAATGCAAATTAACCTGGATTCGAAGACGATGTCATATAAACTTTATGTTTATATGGGATTCACGGGAAACTGCCAATTTTCAAACTCCAACCTTCACTTATACCTTGAAATTTTACTATGATTTGAATATTACACACTTTAAAACTTGGAACGCAATCAAAATACGAATTACCTCGATGAAAGCTTGACCAAATGTAACCAAATTAATTGGCGTCCCTTCACTCCATTATTTTAATTGCGATAGCGATTGCTTTGTCCATAGAAAATGTTGATGATACTTTCCAAATATAATTTGAAGTTAAATTTCCAATAAATAAAGTTATTTATTTTAAAGTAGCACAAAGGAACATGTAGTGGCGCGACTGTATGACTGAATCCATGCTGCGATACAAAATAGCATCGACAACTAAACAATACTAAAACTCACCGACGTTCTAGATAGAAACATTAAGATAGGTGAATATTGGTATTTATGAGAGTATCTAATTAAAGATACTCTAATCACTGAAAATGTCGAAATTAATAGCTATATCGACCTCTACAGAAATGAGCAACTCATAATGCTCTACGTTTTCTTTGATGGTAGCAGCTCGATTAGTGGCTTAACTCGCCAGAGGTTATTATTATTATTACGATAGATATTTAATTTACGAAACCCTGCTAGAAATACATCTGAATTTACCCTGTTGTTCGCTGTAGGAACGTTTTTCATCGATTTTCAAGATTTACGAAATGGAGAAATTGTACAGAAGAGGAGTTTCTTCTCCTCTTCGCCATAATTGTCGTTGGCTGGAGTTAATTAAATTATTTAATACCCACACTCCGAGAATCGGAGGTTCGGAGGGAAAAAGGGCTTCCGAAAAAGAATTAATATCCGCCAGAGGGAATTTCACATCGACCGAGTGGCCATACTGAATAAACTATACGTGTTTGAACAGTAGCTGCGCTCGACGATGTAAATATTCACCACTACAATATGCACACTGTTCGTCTGAACTGCCCCGTGAGATTTCCCTTAATAGTAATAGTATTTATTGGCAATTAGAACAAATAATAGTATATAAAATAACTTCATTGCAACTAATAGTAGGCTTAGGATTTTGTGCAAAGGAAAGAGCTGAAACATGCATATACATATGCAGATGTTTTTACGAAAATAAGAAGAAAAATATGTAAGACATGCAGAAAAATATGCAAGATATGAATTTAAATTATGCACTATTTTGTAAAAGCTACCATATTAACTTATACAAACATAAAAACTGAATTTTGCCACAGAAAGAAAGATTATGTGAAATAATAGAGTATATAAACTTATTTCCATATTTATTTTTCATAAAGTTATAAGTAACCTGGGCAAATATGTGGTAACAGCCAGAGGCGTGGCGAGCGCATAAAAGTTCACACATAAAATAGGAGGTAAGAAATAAATTATAAAACGTGCTGAAACACTTACCGTTTCAAAAGTCTTCCGTGAAATCACAAACTGGGTAACATCTGTTAAATATTTGAATCATTAGATATGTTTCCACAGCTCTTTCAGTCAAGTGGGTACGACGTGCGGGATAAATGTGTTTAATGCCGAAAACGACCGTTCGACATCTAGCGATGTTATATTTGCATATTTAAAATAATCTTTGAAACAACTTAATGCATCTTCACACGCACCTTCACAAATTTGTCTAAATATAAGAAAATCGGAGTCTTTCGCTAAAACACTTTCAAATTTTCGTATTACACACCAATTTGTTTCGCCTTCTACAGCGCATAACTGTGCGTGAATATCATTCACAATTTGAACAGAATCCACTGGGGACATCAAAACATTTTGTAATTTTTCTATTCCCTCCGCTAGTCCGAAGTAATTGTTGTGAATAGTTTGTAAATCTCTTTTAACCTGACTATCTTGAAATATTTCCTAGCTTTTCTTGATTGCTGCAGCTTCTGTGGATTGAATTTTGAAGCTACCTTCTTTACTTGATCAAAATATTTGTTGTAGTAAAACGCAGCCTGCAACCATGTTCCCCAACGTGTAACAATCGGCTGTGGTGGTTCAGGTAAATCAGGACACAGTTTGTGAAATAGTCGGGTACGTTTCGGGGACTTTAGAAACACTGCCTTTGTACTAGGAATCAATGCATTTACTAGGGGAAAACATGTAGGAATCGTTTGTGCCGCAAGATTTAGAGTATGGACTTTACACGTTACATATAATAAGTTACCACTGTGTTCTTTAAGAGATCGACCCAAAGAACGCATGTTTGCGGCACCATCACTCATAAACATTAAAAGTTGCTTAGTTGAAACTTCAAATTTGTCCAATGAGTTCAACAACACGTTTAAAATCTCATCGGCAGTACAATTTATTACTCTTTTGGAAGCAAGTAAGAAGGAGAATGACGGTCGATGTGGTTCCATTGTACGTACCATTACATTAACCACAGAATGTATTTGACGATCTGTTGTTTCTTCCACACACAACCACAGTTTTTTATCTTTCAATTTTCATTCTTTTTTCTATATGTTTCCGAGCAAATGGCACTACATTTCGTATCGATGTCCGACTAGGTAATTTACAATCCGTATATTTATTCCAGAAGGAGACAAATGCTTCTTTGTCTAGTAAACGAAACGATAGATTACATAAAATAAGAGTAACACATAAATCAAATGTAAATTTTTCTTGGTCTCGTATGCCACTTTTTGCAGAGGGATGCTGTTTGCTTTCGATATGACGTTGACAATAGCTTCTGGACCAACACATTAAAGGGATTTTAAAAACTAGACATTGAATTTTAGCGCCATCACAATTTAAATCCGGCATGTCCACTATAAAGTTTTTAGCTGTACCTGCCATAGGTCGTTTTCGCGACGTACCTAACTGCGACATTTTTAAAGCAAACATAAGCGTACAATTACGAAATAAGTTACGACAGCCTACATATACACAGAACTTCTCGCATACAGCATCGATTTAGTACTGACGCTGTGAATGTGTGAAATAAATAATCGCCGACTCCGCACCACATATCTACTACACTGACTGTTACCGCTCTTTTCCCAGACTAGTTATAAGGCTACACAAGAAAGGTAACATAATTGAAGTAAAAAATGGAATACAAGAATCACATAACCAATATTTGCAAAGTAATTAACAATTAAATGTTTTTCAAAATTTTCTATTAAAAATTTGTGGCGATTGTCGGTATACATATGTTTGAACACAGAAAAACTCCTTTCTACGTCGACTGATCTTATACGGCAATGCTTGACTTTTTGACATATTCGTAGATCTATATGTAGTTCGACATCCGCACTAAAATTACCACAAAAAATTTCAGAAACATTTTTCATCTATTTGTATCCTACATTCTTATCAAGGACTGAAGCTAATTTTTTACATATCGAATTCCCTAATAATTTTTGACTTACCCTCGTATTTGCATAAAGAGGGCAAAACCTATGTTGCACGATATAATCAGTGCCTGCAGTGATGAGAAAAAATGTAATTATCATAAATCAAATCATTAAACAATTTAAAGCTTGCCTATAGTTTATGTATAATTTGTGTAACTTCTTACACACTCTAGTCGAAAACATGCTGTTTATTCAATGAAAAAATAATTCGCTATCGAATAGAGACGAGGAAATTTTTTTACGTAAAGCAATACGCGTCGTATCCGATTGACCATCGTTGAAAAACGATCGAGTTGACCGTGCACAACACGCTAATCGTCAGCTGCCCGCCTTACAGGCGATAAAAAATTACAGAGACGAAGACAGAGAAAAAAATCGCGGCAAAAATACTCATCGTCGAAGCTTTCGGCACGCCGCGACTCCGACGAGCAGGCGCACGCGTTGTACTAAAGCTGAAAGCTCACCGCTGCCGCGGAGCTTTCCCGCTAAGTATTCGGCAGTGTGCTTTCGCGGCACCAAGTGTCACGCGTTTACTCACACCGCATCACACACGGAACGGAAACCGGATATCGTCGTCGTCATCGGAGTCGTAGTCGTGAGCGATATATAGAAATTATTTACGACTGCCGTTAAGTTCGTTAAGAAAGAACTTTAATAATACTTTAATATACTTTATTGCTACTTATACGAAACTAATGGGACTATTTGTCTAGATAATAGAAGTGGTTATTTAAATGATAAATTGTGCGTTTGAGAAAAAGTATTTTTAAAATATTAAGGGATTATATTAATACATATATATTACATACATCCTCAATAATCACTTATCAGAAGTTTAATAACTAGTTTCCTGCGAGTAATAATAGTGATTGAATTGATAATAAGACAATTACGATCCTTCGGTGTTATTATATGTAAGTAAATGGAATGCATTAGATAAATTTTGCACGGAATTAGATTGCCCTTTCCTAAATCCAAAAGTTATTAATACAAAAAATAACCAACTCTGATTCGTTTAATTTTAAATTTCCGTTTTTCTTTTAACATTTTATGTATTTTTATAAACGTTATTCCTTTTAGTAAATCTAATTAAATTACATGTCTTATTAGCTCAATAAGAGACTTGAGTTTATTTTAGAATCTAAGTGAGCCATACTCAACCAGTATATGATTGATATAATTATTAACTACAGAGACGTCTACTAGAAAGAATAGTATTCTTAATTCAACACCCAGCGCCTCCGCCAGAAATTTATTCCACAATTTTCAATAATTTCATATTTGAAGCCACTTAAAATCATTACCATGAGTATTTCCAGAAGCAGATTCTAATTCATTTTTACCTGATTCAGGATTAGTGCATATATTTTATTTTTATGTAATCGACATTTCTCTGAACAGCAGGTCCTTATCTTTATTTTATAATCTTCGTTTAAATTAATAGTTGATTAGAATCAAATTGTTTACAGAATAGTAACTGTATTAATATGAGCTACTTCGAACGTCTGAATAGATTTGGATCACCTTAATAATACATTAAATTAACATATTCTATCGTTTCTATGAGCATGGAATTTAGAAAGAAGGATTACATAAATAAACTCTTACCTATTTCTGTAATACTTTCTCCAAAAGTTATCTGGGGTATTAAATATTTTACTAATTTTCATACAATAATAATTTACACAATTAAAAGAATGTGGTTTTACAGTGAAATCATCCCCGGTTGAGTTTAAAACAGATCATTTTAATTATACAACCCAAGATATACAATGAGGAAAATATCTGCAATGTTTGGGTGACAAACACATTAAACTGGCAAGCGGTGGTGAAGCTGAAAAAGTTGGTCTTTCCTCGTTTAATAATGTAGGCAAATACCTTAGCCGCAGATGTTATCTTTTATATATAGATATGGGTATGAAGTTCTGTACTTATAATACTGGCGTCCACTAATCAGTAACCCGCATTTAAGAATGCTTAGTATTTTTAAGATATAAATACGTAACTTTTCAATTCTTTGTCTTTCTTTGGGGACGCCGGTTATTTTAAATAAAACAAATTATTATCTAGTACGTGTTACGTTTCGACATTTGTTTATTTCTTTTTCAAACAATTTTCTTTATTTATTATTTTTTTCCTATAATAAATTACATTGACTGATTGATTGATTGATTGATTGATTAGTCAATTTATGGCTGTAGCGCTTGCCATGGTCATCATCTCACATTCGCTCAAGATTCAAACAAAGGACTAACTTGGGTTACACACTTCTCGCCCAGGGGTTCATCAGGGCATTATTTAATAAACTGACACACATGACAGAACCACGGTACAAGGGAAAACCCACAAAGGAAGAAACAGAAGGATTACGCAGTTACACTATGCAAACGCACTACCAGTCATATCATAAGAAACAAACAAAAAACTACACTCTTATCTTGTTCTCGCGGAGAAAATAATATATAAATTGAAAAATGTTGATGTTGGATGATCCTAACAACGTCCTGTAGTCGAATGGATTTTGCAACAATGGGGTAATGTTTGTAAAAAGCAATTGACGACTTATATAATATTTAGGACAATTCATAATAATGTGCTCTAGACTTTCCTCTTCTCCACATTCGCATGTTTCACTGTCTTTCAACTTAATCTTCTTGAGGTAACTATTGCATATACCATGATTGGACCTTAATCGGCACACGTCTTGAACCACACGTTTATGAATGTAACATTTCTGAAACCATGGTGTTATTGGGGGTTTAGTTACAAATTCTTTGTAGTTCCCTGTTGCTGCACTTGTATAATACTCATTATAGTCGCTTTGAATAACCCTTTTGACAGCATTGAATACATCAGACGGTGATAAAATATGATGCGGAATTTCTGAATTTTTGCAACCAGATTTGGCAAACGTGTCCACCTCTTCATTGCCTTCCAATCCAATGTGACCTTTAACCCATAAAACATCTATCTTTGAACTGTATCTCCTAATTTCATGAAAAATCTGTATGTAAATGGGACTAACCTTAGAGGAGATATTCATGTGTTGAAACTGTGCTACAATACTTTTGCAATCTGTAACAATCAATACATTTTTCTTGGAATCAATGGAATTGACATGCTTTAATGCTTCATATATAGCTATTAATTCGGAAGTATATACCGACACAATCGGGTTTAACTTAAAGTTCTGATGAATGTTTTTCTGAGGATCAAACCATGCACAACCTACAGATTCCTCTACTCGTGAGCCATCAGTATATATGATGTAGTAATCTTGCCATTTATTTCTGATTAATGTCTTGAAATCATTATTGATATTGTTTGAAACTGAGGGATCGATGAAGTAATTGTAGTACCAACATTTAATAGGTTCCACCAAGAACAGGTATTCAATGTCGTAAATACTATACTTTTCTGAAGCGATATTGGGAATTTGGGAATTAATATCATAAATGCAAGATACCAGTAACGCCGATTTCTTACTCATCCAATATTTACTTGTAAGATCTAGAATAAACAGACTATGGACCTTGTTAAAGGTATCATCCTTCCGGAAAAGACATTTGGACAAATATCTTAGTCCTAAAATTCTTCTTCTGTAGGCTAGTGGTAAATTACATTCAATTAATTGTTCCGCGTATAACGTTATGTAGGAAGACAACAAATACGTTCGTATATCATATACTGAGCGACTATCTGAAAATTTATAAAATCTGTTAAAACAATATAAAATAACCCTTGCTCATAAACCAAGTTACTTAAATAAATCTCTCTTTACACAAATCAAAGAACCCATACATTTTTAATAAACAAACACATACTATATATGAAATTAACTGTCAGGATTATGGAGTCTGGTCAATCACAACAACACATCGAAAAAAGAACTTAAACAAATATACAAAACCATAATTCTACAGCCCTACCAAAACATGCTCTTGATAACAACCCTACGTTTAATTTTGACGAAGCCAAAATCACTAATATTGAAGATGATTATTGCAAAAGGTTATTCAATTAAATGTGCACATGAAACATCATAAAAACTCAATAAACGATAATAGTATATTATTCAATGAGCGGGTAATGATTGCCATTATTGACGAGAATGAAGTTTATAACACGAGCCGAAGGCGAGTGTATGTAAATCATTCAAGTGAATAATGGCCATTTCCCGCGAGTAGAATACTATACATTTTCTACGACTATCACTTTTGACATGTTTTATAAAAAAGTTTAAAGTTTTAAATTGTAAAATTAGAATAATTGTGAAAAGTTAATCCTGGTGTAGTATTTAAAGAAGTATTACTATTTTCGTTATTATAAGTTGTTGAAGACGAGACTCCACTTTTTATGTGGATATTGTGATGAACCGATTGAAGAATTTTATTCGCGGTATCTACTTTGTTCTTCATTGAATCATCTATCATTCAGCTGTAATGGTTGATTTCCACCCGCCATGTCGTTTTAGTGCAGTTATGTCACCTCCGGCATCAATAAGCAGGGTGGCTAACGATCTGCGAAAACTGTGTCCTGAGTACAACTCTGGATTTGGTAACTTTAGAAATATAGCTCTTTGTTTTCCCATGTTGCTCAATTTATTAATACCGATCTTCTGAACTGTACACATTCCATTTTGATAATTGAGAAAAAATGAACTGTCACACTTAGGATTACCAGATGGACGAAGAAGGACATATTTTTTAATTATTTGATAAAAATGGCCGGTAATCGTAAATTTTCTAACGACTTTGGTTTTTGTGTTGGGGATAGTAACCAATACAGCTGAATCAAGATCTTGAACATCTTCTATATTCATTGCATGCAATTCCCCAGTACGGCAGGCACCCATTATGCCCATAAATTAAAGCAACCTTTAAAAAATAATTATGAATTTATTATACGAATAATTTTTGAAATTGTGAATTGTTTACCTTAGTTGAAAGGTAAATTTCAATGGGGGGCCTTAGTAATAAATTCTTTGCATGGTAGCCATCACTTTTTCGTTTGAGAAGGGCTCGAAGGTTCGAATAGGTTCCTAGGTTGAGACTGTGATTAACGCTTAATGTGCTTCTCAACGTTGAATACCGTGACCACAAGGAGGACGACTTGTATTTATTAGCCAACTCTCCAAAATATACCAGTAAAACATTTTCCGAAAAAGACTTGACATTACGAACTTTTCGCCAATCCATGAATTCCTTGTACACAAATTCATATTTTGATTTGGACTTCTGTGGCAATAAATTCTTACGGAGACTTTTGCCGCTTCCAGCACCTCTGGAGGTGTCAAAACTTCCATCGTTTCATCCTCGCTATCCATTTGTTGATAAATGAAATGATCACAATACAATTCGATTTTACTGACAAACAATTTGTGCTTTGTTTATATCATGTCATTTGAGATGGTATTAGGATTTAAGTGAGAAAGGCTTGTGAATAATCTGTGGAATAATGAAAATGCTCTCATACTATTGGCCGCATTCCTGTTGAATAATGAAAATACACTGTTGTGATTGGTTGCAGGCTGTTGAATAATGAATGAAAAGACATTGTGTGAATAATGAATATTATTACTTTGAGGAAAGTGCGTCCAAAATGAACCTATTATATAATAGTCGTAGAAAAAAATAATATCAATCTTAGTAATATTTATAATAATTTTATAATAAAGAAGTAAAGTATCAAAAAAGAATTGTGTTAGGTCGTGCACACCTGTCGTGTACGTCTGATATGTAAAGCGTGCCACACGGTTGCACCGGCAGAAGCGCCGTGAAAGGAGCTGTGTTTACTACGTATATACAAGGAATCGAGTGGACTTTCGGTTATTATCGGTTGATCGGTGTGCGTGTATACTATTTATAATGTTCGAGAAACTAGTGGAACCGTCCGGGGCGTACCGCGCAAAAGTAGACACAGTACTAATAAAAAATAATAGATTGCTACCTTTTACTGACGTATCAATGACCACTGCGGTAATGTGCGACTACCATGGTACGCCGCGTAGTCCGCAACATAAGCAATGCTTCCATTGTCGATTCGATCAGGCCTCGACGACGGTCTGAAAACGTTCTCGTATACTTTGCAAATAATCGTTCAGCATCTAATGAAGTAAGGTTTACGAAATTCAAATACTTCTGTATCTCTTCTGTGCAGTCTTGAACTCTAGATATAGATCGAACCTTTTCTAAATCCGGAATTTTATTTAAAACTGCACGAAATTTTTGCGCAACATCTAGTCTTATAGGATCCATCAAGCTTTCTAGAGCGGCTGCTAAATTATTGATGTTATTTAATGTGTTTTGTATAGATAAGTGAGTATTTTCTAACTGCGAAATAGTTTGTGTCACTACAGAATAGTTTATGGAAATGTCATCTATTTCTTTTTGAACGTCCGAATCGGAAAAGGGTTGCTGACTCTCGCGAACCGCTTGAGAATTAGAAGAATTAAGTTTGAAAATGACATCTTTCACTTGGGAATAATATTTGCGTTAGTAAAATACTGCTTCGATCCATGTTCCCCATCGCGTCAATACAGGCTGAGGTGGTAGCGGAATTTGCGGATACAATTACTTGAATACGCGGATATGTTTGGGGGATTTCACAAACACTTTTTTGGTAGATGATATTAAACCATTCACCCCAGGATACTTGCTTCGAATTGTTTCTGCTACGAGATGACATGCGTATATGAAGCATGTTACGTGAAGAAGAGTCGGAAAGCATACTTTTAATATCCTACCAGCTTTCAGCACTGTTGCAGCTCCGTTAGAAACTAACATGGTGATTTGGGCTCCTACGATACAATATTCTCTTAACATATTTTTTATTATGTTTACAACGGTTTCGGCATCAGCTCTTTCAATCCTTTTACTGGCTAACAACAAGGAAGCTGTTGGACCATTACGTTTTAAAAGACGCCTCACAATATGAATCACGCTGTGTTTCTGAACATCAGTAGTTTCGTCAACAGTGAGTCAGATTTTTTGATTTCCCAATTCGTCTTTTGTACAGTCCTTTACTGCGCACATGTTGTAAATTGTACCGCAATTGTCTTTTTGTTGGTAGCTTCCATGATGGAACATATTTATCCCAACAAAGACGAAAGTGTTCATTATCTACTAGGTGTTATGGGATGTTGCACGTGCTCAACACGAAAATAAAGTCATACAAAAATTGCAAGTACGGAATATTGTTTCTTAAATTCAATACATAGCGTTTACTTTTAATATGACTTCTACATTGAAATGTCGTGCGACCTAGCCTATACCGCAAAATTTGCAACGTAAATTCCAAACCAGGGAAACGCCAAATATATTTTTTTACATGCGATGCAAGAGATACACCAGGCCCATGTTTCCCATGTTTTCGAAAACACACAATGTGAATCCGATGGACAACCGTACGACCAAACTCCTCAATGTCTACCGCATTACTGAACTCTGCATCCACATATGTACACCCCCCCCCCCCCGTACAGGCGTCTCTGCGGGTGCAACCGTTTGTCATGCTTTACTGATATGTATATAAAGTTAAAAATGGCTTGAAATTTTACAGAAAACAAAAATGGAAACATAACGATAACTTGATATCAATTTTGAAATAAATATTCTGTATACGTCTACTGAAATGTGTCTTCGTTGTTTACATTTACTTGTTTTAAAATATCTATTATTTTTATATTATTTTGTTGGATAATATCTTCTTTCCTTTTATCGGACTTTAAGTGCTTTCTTCTTTGTTTTTGTTTGTTTTATCAAATTATTTTTGTAATTTTAAGAGAAATTGTGTTTTTTTATTTTACTTTCTGCTAGAGTCGTTTTTTTATTGTAAGCGAAATGGCTTTTTCTCTGTTTTATTTTCCACTGGAATTATTTTTTTTTCCTTTATTGTGAACTCTGTATACATTAATTAGTATTTTTTTTCTTTCTTCATAAACAGAAGGAAAAGTGAGGGTCACTTTTGTACTGCAAGACATTGTAGGAATAGCAGCTAAAACCCATTCCTTTAGGCATCCATGCAAACAGTTCCCGTATGAAAATTATTTTTCGATTATATTGCAGACTAAAATTATCGTATACGCTGAAAAATATTAATAGAAACTTTAAAAATAAATTATGCGAGTACTGTACGTTCTATTTTGCCCTGCAAATTCATCATGAACAAGGAAAATAATCGCCTAAACAATAAGTTAATATTTTTAAACATCCATGTGAATAAATTTTCTTTCAAGCTAATATGATTCCTAATGTAGTTAATACTAATCTTTTCAGACTGTTTTTTACATGGTATACACATTTACTAAAATATAATATTATTTATAATCTTCTGGTTGTATGTGCTGTATACGCTGAATATGATATGGATATAACCCTTGCTCGTGTGGAATGCCCAACTAAGTACCAATTCTGCACGAGCTGGTCGTTGCATCTTCTACTAAATCCAGAATGTTTTGTACTTCTTCTAAACCTTGTCGAGTAGCTCGTTCAGATGATATATTGGCACTGAGAAGCATTCCGGCCTCGCATAGATTGTTGAAAACTGTAATCAATACGTTTATACCAGGATTTCTCTCATGTGGAAACCGTTAACGATATTCTTCAATAGCAGCTACAGCATTCCTAGTGCAAAAGCTACTTCTTGTTATTAACACGATGGTCGGTTTCGTTCAGCCATATTCGATTTTGTTCGGTAGCATTCGACTATATACGGTTTTGTCCCGCTATACTAGGTTCTGTTCGAGTCCATTGGGCTATATTCAGTTCCAGTCAATTACATTCGGTCCTGTTCGGTTCTGTTCGGCTACATTCAGTGCTGTTAGGCACCGTTAGGATATACTCAGTTCTGTTCCTGTTCCATTCGGATACGTTCGGCTATGCTCGATTTTGTTTGATCGATTTTCCTCGGCAACGTTCGGCTATACTCCATTCTGTTGGGTTCTATTTGGTTACATCTGGCTATATACGATTTTGTTCGGCTCGATTCGGCTATATTCTGTTTTGCTCGGGTCCAGTTTACCTGTTTTTCATTGCTTTTGTTGTTACTTGCTCAAATTTCTTTTTTCACTTAATTTTCTTTTTCCATTTTTGTTTTCTCTCCACCTTCTTCTTTGACAACTGCTTCAAGCAAGAAATGGCCAATTCCAGTATTTATAACTCCTTCTGACCCTAGCATCATTGATTTCTCTTTTGTTATTTTTCCTCGTTATGACATAATTTATAATCGATTTCTCATTTCTGCTTTTTACTTCTCTTGTTATTATTTTATGTATATTTCTGTGTTTAAAGAATGTATTTTATATTACTAGGTCGTTGTCAGTGTAGAATTCCACTAGTCTCTTTCCATTTGTATTCTGTTCCTCTTCACCATTGCTCCCAATTACATCTTTCCATACCTTCGTATCTTTGACTACTGTTGCGCTGATGTCTCCTAGGAAATAAATTTTTCCGTTTGCCTCCTCCATCGTTTCTTGCAATTCCTCCCAAAATCTGTCTTTTACTTTCTGCAACTCATTTTCGTTCGGTCCATAACCTATAACTATTGTCTCTATGTCTTTTCCTCTACTCATTTCTACAATTAGGATCCTCTCATTAATGTTTTCCCATTTTCTAATTTGTTGATTTATTGGTATAAGCATGTTTCTGTAAACCTGTAATTAGTTATTGTATCTGCTGAGTATAATAAACTATGTATTTTGATTTTGATTTTTGACATAAACGTTTCTCGATTACAGTGTCGCAGATTTCACGTTGTTAGGTGCTAGAGTAATATCTGGTTTGTTAGCATTGTTACACTGGAACATCCTGTCCCAGAGGCATTCAATTTTATTTGATAAATTCGAAGGTTTAACAGCGTCACCCTAAATCCGACTAAATTCCATCACACACCTTGCTACTGTTTTGGGCAACCGGATTTTACGGTTGGGGATTCCATCACCGTCGTAAAACCATAAAATATGAGTGGTTTGAATTTTTAGGATGACGCCTACACCTATGGCGTTACATCCATACGTTTATGTATTTATGTATGTATATGTGTACATCCTTGCACCCTCGCTATTCGTAAAATATTTATGGTCTATTAAATTTAGGAGAGCGTTTTTGTTTTCATCTGCCCCTGAGACATTCTGTCTCTCTCTTTCTTCTCGTCGATCTCGTCCTTCCCTAAACTACCGGTAGTCCTTGAAGGGGTTCGCGGAATGTGTAAATGAAAGCACATTGTAAGCGAAACGCCCGCTACTTATCTACGCCAAGTATTTGAGTTTTATGGGCACATCGCGGGTTGATGATAAAAAAGTAATGAAGCCGAGACTTCAGTCGGTCGGGGTTGGTCGCTTGGGTTCCTTTTCTTTTTGGTATCGGACGGTGAGGCGCGCGTTATGGTATGCAGATGACATTTATGGCTCGGGTAGTAAGAAATGCCGAATTTATCGTTGTTTAAACTCGAATTAAAATCTAATAATTTCCGGGTGGTGAGATGAGAATTCGCTGCAAAATCCGGTGGAAATGTATGTATATGCTGCAGAAGATTTTGGTCGGCGTATTTTAAAGAGCTATCCTAGTGGGATGGGTTTTCTTCTTTATCGAGACATGCAGTGCATAGAAAACGCCAGGACTAACTTGAATATCAGGCAGTTGGGATCTATTCTGTAGCATTTTTTTCGCAACAATTGTTATGCATCCGATTGATATGAATTTATGACAATTGAAGTGGTTTTCCGTATTCTGTAAGCACAATTGTACGTATAGACACATGACATTTGACTTGTAAAAGCATGTAAAAGCATTAGCGAATATGTTTATAATTTTACCTAGGGAAAATATGCTAGTGAATGAACAAATAGTACCAATGAAAATTATATAGTTACATGAAAGAACAAAAATAATTGAAAATAAAGCAAAACTACATTATTAACGTTTAATAAGTTTATTTAAATCCTAATTAACCCTAGAAATGTAACCTTATTAGTAGGTACATTAAATAAATAAATAAATGTTTATTGTCTAGTTGACCAATTCGGTATAAGACAAGTCAAAAAAACGCAGCAATAATAATAGTATAAAAGCCAAAAAAAAACAAAAACAAAACAAAACAAAGCAATACAATCTGTCACTATGTATGTAAGTGCAGTACAAAAAAAGAAATACTATTACACAAAAAACATCATTATATCTAAGGGTTATTAAAATATTCATCCAAATTGTAAAACACATTATCTAACAAGAAAGCTTTGAGTCTATTCTTGAACGCTGTAAGATTATTTATATCCTTAATAACGTTAGGTAAAGCATTGTACATCTTTATGCCCATATATTGGGGTGATCTCTCATAAGTGATGTTGGGGAATACTAAAGTTGTCTTTATTTCTTCTGTTGTAATTATGGAATGAGCTATGCGTTATAAAAGTACTTATATTACTCTTAACAAAGACGAGTGTTTCAAAAATGTATAAGGATGTAAGAGTTAAAATACCTAGACATTTAAATAACTCTCTGCAGGAAGTACGCCTACTAGCTCCTAGTATGTTTCTTACTGCCATCTTTTGAAGTACGAATATTCTTGCGCTATAAGGAGAAGCTCCCCAAAATATTAATCCGTACATAATTCTGGATTCAAAATGTGAACGATAGTAAGAAATGACAATATTTCTACCAACAAGATCTTTAAACGGTAAAGAGAATAACATATAGACGGTAGCTTCGTTTCCAAGTACTTAACGTGCGTTTCCCCATTTAAGCTATTTTCTATAAAAAGACCTAAAAACTTGACGTTTTGTACTTGTTTAATCGATTTATTGTCAATTTGAAGTAAATAACTTTCGTTGAACTTATTAATTCCGGGCGTAAAGCAAATAAACGAGGTTTTATTTTTATTAAGGTGCAACCCGTTATTTGTAAACCAAGCGGAACAGTTAATCAAATTTATTTGCAAATTTTCTATTAATTCCTGTTTGCTTGAATTGCTACAAATACAAGTACTATCATCTGCATATAGAACAAGATCAGAGGAAAGCAAAACTGTGGGCAAATCATTAATAAATATAATGAACAAAAGCGGTCCCAACACCGAACCTTGTGCTTACACCTCTCTTTAATTCCAGTCTGTTTGAAAATTCTCCATGTATATCTACTATTTGAGCTCGACTGGAAAGATAGGACTTGAACCGATTATAAATATTACCACGGATACCACAATAGTAGAATTTGTGCAGTAATAGCGAATGATCAATTAAATCGAAAGCGTTACTTAGATCCATAAAGAGCTCAGCACATCTGTCACCTTCATTTAAACCGTCATACAGAATATTAAGAAACTGTGTAATCGCGGTTTTCGTAGATTTATTCTTTAAAAAGCCATGCTGTGAAGTATTAAAGAACTTCATACACATTAAAAAATGTATTACCTTATCAGATACAATCTTTTCTAATACTTTCGATACGGCGGAAAGCAAAGACACCGGTCTGTAATTTGACAACTTATCAAGATCTCCTGTTTTATGTAAAGGAATGACGCGTGCAACTTTTAAAATGTTTGGAAAAATGCCATCTGCTATAGGTCGGTTTATAATGCAAGTTAATGGCTGCACTGCTCTCTCGAATTCTTTAATAAATTAGTATTAATTGCGTCAAAACCAATTGCATTAGAAGACTTTAAATTATTTATTACATTATAAACTTCTAACTCCGATACAATATCAATATAAATGCTGTTTGGAGCACTAGCAATAACACTGTGAAAGGTAACCATCGTAAAATTTACAACAGTATACTTTGGTAAATAAAAAAACAAAATTGTAATATGATTTATTAGTAAAAATGGTTACATTACATAGAATAAGCCTTAATAAGCAGAAGTAATTTCAAGCTACATATTTATGGTACATTTGTTACAAAATGTAGCTCGATGCTCGGAACAATATGGTTGATTGCAACGGTTGCAAAAATGGGTTGTCATTCGCCTTTTTCTCGCGATGCAAATGTAACACATGCTTCGTTTTAAAGAGACAGTTATCCCTGGTTCTTTCTGAGCAGGTGTAGGCAAAATATCCTCAATACTTTGACGAATCGAAAACGGCAAACTTTTAATTTGCGAGCGTTGCTCTAACCATGGTTGTACTAAGTCTTTATGTAATTGTAACATATACGCTCTTCTGTGTAACAATATATAACATATGCGTTAATACAAGCCATATTGAGCATCCCATAAAAATGCAAAGCGGCCAACGTTTCGTCTTTCAGGAAGTATTCATAAGACTGCACATTTGATCGAATGTATCAACCGCCCCTTTAGTCATGTTATAGCAGTGAATTATTTCTTTTCCTGTAGTATGACTAATATTATCACCCTGATGCATAGTTGATAACAGAAGTACATTTTTTTAGCGTTTTTTCTTTATCAAAACAGAATTTTTATTGGCCAACAGGTCGTTTATGCAGGCTCAACATTTCGGGCGGTATTTCCTTTTTATTTGATCGGATTGTACCAACAATAGTCAAGTTGTAAGGGTTTTTCAACAAATCATCAGCTAATTTTACTGACGTGAACCAGTTGCCCATTGTGATATTTCGATTGGATTTGTGAATAGTTTTACTTAGCGTTTTAACAAAATATTTTCCCAATAGTATACCATTGGTTAAGTACTTTTTCCTAAATATGGAGCTACATCAATCATATATTTGGTTCTCGTATTGCAAAGCATAACAATTTTTAAGCCCTACTTCGACGGTTTGTTTGGTATGTACATTCTAAAGGGGTAACAGCCCCGAAAAGCTAAAAGTTGTTCATCAATTGTTGTATATAAATGAATAAATTCATCCCACACTTCACGAATCGCTGCAAATGCATCAGTTTTTTTACGTTCATCGCGAGTATCTTTATTGTTAAATCTCAAGCAATTGATAAGAAACTTGAATCTGGCTTCACTCATGGCTGATTTATAATTCGATCCGCATAATCAGTCGTCAAACAGTTGTGAAGTAGACAAATGATTGTTTTTCATAGCGGCTGCGAAATATAACATATCAAGAAGCGCCTTAATTCCTTTAGAATTTGTTTGCAATATTGTTGCTTTAGGATCTTTGTACTTTACGGATCTTATACTTATTTCTGTGTTTGTATGTGCTACGACAATATCAATCATTGTATCTGTTATGAACACACTAAACGTAACGGGAGTAAGCGCTGTTTTACCCAAATCTTTTGACCCGTGAAGTATGTGAACTACATTTCTGTGGCGCTTTTTTGCAATTGTTGACCATCGATGACCATTTTTTTCTTTCAGTATCGCTTCCGATATCGAGCGCTGTTTTTGTATATTTTCTGTACTGGTAGTAGGTATTTCTTCAAGTAAATTAGTGGTTTCCTTCTTGTCACTTTCTTGTCCATGCGCATTATTTGATATTACATCTTCTTCGGCACTTGTTGTTCACCGAGTAACACCTCTTTCTCAATTATACCAATTCGGCTTGTCTTGACTTTTGTACCGGTTTTATTTTTTGATAACTTACCGGATTCAACTTCATCATCAAAACTGTCATAGTTTTCGTCTGATAGTACATATTCTGAACCCGATTCTTCAAAATCTACAAAGTCGTCAGTTTCACTACCGCTGTTGTCGCTGATATTACCTCCATCATCTTCAAATTCCTCCTGAAATGTCCTTTCAATTTCCTACTCTAATTGCTCCTGTTCTAAATACCTCTCAATCGTACTGCCCAATGCTGTACTTTCTCGTTTGGGGATTTCAGTAACTTTGATCATAAAAATTAATAAATAGCATGAATCTCTCATATCTAATTCGATCTTTTCAATTTTTGCGATTATGAAAGCATTGTCATAATCGCAAGAATTGAAAAGATCAGATCAACACTTTGAGAAATTATCATTAAAACAATTGCGATTATTAGGTGCTGGTCTATTGATAAACGTGTAGTAAGCTGATATGTTACAACTGTCAGAATTTGCACAATTTATTTCGGATAAGATAAATCCAAATAACAATGTTATCAAAAACATTCCTTTTAGTGATGAAACCACTTTCACACGCAGAAGCGTTTTTAATTGGAGAAATTGCCACTATAGGGGTACTGAAAATCTACATCTTGTCAAAAAAGCTCACTTCCCGCACAAATCTAAGATAAGTGTTCGGTGTGGACCTTTTGGAGATACTCTAATATGAGGGTGTATCAAATATAAACGGGACTGATTTTCTTAAAAATTCCGGAGGGCTTCTAGACCTGGAAGGGGATGCGCAGGTAGCCTGTACCGTTAGGGACAGGGGAGAACCGACTGCAACTCTCTCAGGTCCCTTTACTATCAAAAGAAGCGAGAAAGAAGTAAATGTCTCCGTGGAGCAGCGGATTATCATCAAGTTTTTGGCCAAGGAGGGGGTGAACTCAACCGAAAATTTGTGGTGATTACAGACACAGTTCGGGGACAACACCCAGTTAAGAACCAGTGTGTTTACATGGCATAAAAATTTTTCTGGGGAGCGTGAAAAAGTCAAGAACGAGAGCCATGATCGTCGCCCAAGGACAAGTGCGACCGAGGCGGTCCGAAATCTCATAGAGGGAAATCGGCGCATAAAATTTGTACCGCCCAGCGAATACTATTCTTTTCCCGCGATAGTAATCACTTAATAGGTTCCCGATTTTCTTATATTCGGTTGTATGTGGCTTATCGGGAACACATAAACTTTGGAGAAGCATGTAGGCTTCTTGGGACAATCCATTTAATAAAATAGCGCGTTGCCTTTCAGATGCAACTATTCCATTTGCCACGAAAAATTGTTCCAATTTATTAAGGTACGCTATCCAATCGTTCACCTTGGGATCAAGTTCGAGCTGCAATCCAACTGTAGCCTTCATATTGATACACCAAAAGGAATCACGCCAAACTGTGCACTTACACAATTTTTAAGTCTTCGTCGCCAATTGTAATATTTGTGATTAGTGGAAGAAGGAAAATCCTAAGTGTAGCACAACACATAAGCGAAAGCGGGCATAACATTACATTAGAAAACCTAATTGATTAAGAACGTAACTTCGCCGCGGAAACTAGACGCTTTCGAAACTACTTACATAAAAGGTACACAAATTTGATAAATAAAGGGAACGGACCGCTGTTCTACTGAAGTCTTTTTGATTTATTGGTGTAAGGTGAACACGGGTTTTGTTATTTGTCCATATATTTCGCATGTTTTAGTTTTAGGGTTTATAGGCGGCAAAAGTAGGTAGATGGAACAGGCATGTTATAGTTAGAATTGTTTTTCCCATCATTCGATCATACGGTTGATAATTAATTAATAACTTGTGTGGTGCGGAGTGTACCGATACTTTAATATTATTTGCCATTCTACCTCATGATCCAATCATCATTGATTATTACTCTAGGGTGTCACAAAGGTCTTAAATTCTTTAACTTCTTGCAAGCTCTGCATTGTCTAATATCAAGTTGTCAAAATATTTAAACCTGGAAAATAAATTAAAAAAGAATATCTTTATAGTTGCATCGGTTTAACGAATTGTTGGCAGCTCTTGTTTCAAGGTTTCGCGAAAGACAGAGTATAGCAATTCCTTATTTCGAAAACGGTAAAAACGCACATTTGCCAGCTATGCGAATGGAGCTTCCGTCGAATTTTATTTAATAATGCAGCATTTGGCTCGTTTATAGGGCACATATCGTAGCATGGGAACGTCCGCCATAGCAGTTACGCGCGTCAATCGGAAGATATTCGATGTCGAACGTTCGTGATACACAAACGTGTGAATACATCATTGACGTTTTCGTGAATTTTTCACATCTTCGTCGGCGTTTCAGCCGTCATTTATGGCTGTCAGAAGCGTCCAATTGACCCGATCGAGTTTAGTATTGTTCGAGCTTTTTTGGGTGCTTTTCATGTTTTAAAGGTTAGACGTGAATTTTACGCTTATTTGCTTTTGAGTAGCTTGTATAAATGTTTTTCTTTAGGCATTTAACAAGCTGGTGATCCATTAAAAAAAATCTGTTTCATACTTAACATCAATGCAAGCCTAGAAAAAATAACTTATAGACGAATAAAAGACTTTATACGAGAGTAGTCTAAAAAGTTTCTTGCTTCGACGTGAAGATAGCGTTACTTTTCCGAAATATTCTAGCAATATATTCGCGCATGCATTGAAAGATATTTTTGAAACATTAAGCCATTTTGTTTAGCAGTCGTTTATGTCAGTCGATGTTAGTGTTTCTGTAAATCAAATTCTTGCATTTGAAGGGCAATACGCCTACGCAAATTACAGCCGAAATGGGCGCTGTTTAAGAAGAGAATAATGTATGCCTTTGAAATTGAGATTTGACAGTTTGGCAATTGTTATGATTACTTTGCTTAGCAACGAGCTATCTAGATCAGTCACAAGAAGCAATTTGGCACTCTTTACTAGCCAATTTTGCTTAACAACAAAAACAGATTACCAAAGCATTTATTGCTACATATCGTCATTCTTAAGTTCAAGTATAACATGTGTGGTATCGTTAGATCCGCCTTTCGATTACCTTTTCAAAAACGTAAAAATATACAGGGTGCCCTATTTAAAATAAGATAGTTGACGTCACTACCGGTGGCACCGGAAATGCAATTGAACTGCCGATAACGGCAAAGCTTAACTCATAAAAAATAGAAATCGACCTATTTTTTGTAAAAACGCTAGCTTCTATCGTTCAAAAATTGGCATGAGGGGTGGGATACTTTAGGACCTCACTGTGTAATAATATGTGTGCAGGGTGTCCCAACCTTCCAAAATTGTAAAATTGCGCGTACTGTGTAAAAGTAGGAAACTAACATTTTATGAGGACACCTCGTTGAGTACCTTTTAAAATTATTTCCGTATATACAGGGTGATCGATAAGTAGCGAACTAGGAAACTGCTTTGAATGGAACGCCCTGTATATTATCACGTTTTAGATTCCCCATTTGGAAATAAACCAATATAACATGGGTTCCATATGTCCATATTTCTAAGCGTTTGTTCTCAATCGCCTAAATTTGGATATACCAGTTTCTATTAAAAAATCCGAAATATAAATACATTACAGCATAAATTTTCACGAAATTAAATTACATACTTGCTTTCATTTAGACGTAGTGTTAGAATGCCGTCGAAATATACAGGGAGTTCAGTATTGAACACCAAACTTTGCCAAATTCGAACACCAGAAACGTAATTTTTCTATATGGCGCAATATATTTTGCCTGTATCCACCACATAGAGCCGTTTTTGTATAATAATGCATATGTCTAACATTGAAAGTAAAATAGATATTTACAGTTAAACGTTAGTCCTGCATTTGCATCGAAGGGGTTTCTGGTATTAATATTGTTTGGTTACTACCACAGCAGTAAACAAAACATACCGATAGGGCTGTTTTTAACTGCTGATTCAACATTTTAAGCTCAAGTAACTACTTGCAGTCAAAGGGAAGATTTGCAGTTAGAAATTACATCCAAGTAGTTTCTGGTGTCAATACAGTTCGGTTGCCATGACACCAACACTGAACAACGCGTACTAACATAGACAATCTTAGAGTATTGATCCAAAATTTCGAGGTTAAGTAAAGAAGAGTTAGATACATAATAGGTTATGTATTCCGTGAAAGTGAAATAAATGTTGCACTTAACTAACAGGATGTATAAGCTGCGCCATCCTGACCGACGATATCTACAACCGAAAGCATTTGACAAATTGAAGACAACTACTACTGGAAACATTTATTTTACTGATACAGAAATAAAAAGAAGAACTATAATGCCAATGCATCTTTCTAGCCAAAAAGAGGAAACATTTTAATAAGTGTTCATACAGGCTAGCAATAAGTGAAGCAAAGAAATAAAAGAATTAACCACATACGATACAAGTAGCTATCAAGAATATCAACATCATCTATAAAAAATAGAGCAAAGCACACGAAATAGATTAAGATATTGTCCAGCAGCTACTAGCGCCCGCAATACCGTTAGTCCGGAACGAGAGAAACGAGCCTCACCATCCCGCGACGAAGACTGACGATGGGAAGACACGTCCACGCCTCACATATTATTATGTATTACGTATTATATACACAATTACTATGTTGTATGATAGATGCGTTTAAATAAATTGATTAGGTAAGAAAATATGTCGGCATAAATTTAAAATCAAATCAAAAAATCTAAAAAAATACAGTAACATGTAACACAATTGAAGAAACTTAATAACCTTCATCGTAATTTTTATTGTAATAATTAGTAGCGGTCTACTTATTTATTTACCTACAGTGAATGCTCACCATTTCTTCCTTCCATCTTGATACATTTGCACAAACGTTTGTAAAAGCTGTTCTGCACTCTCCATAGCATACTAAGTGTTGCACTCACGTTATCCCCAACGTCATACATAAATTATATATATTAAGTCTATTTTTATATAATTAATTTCGTAAAAACCTACTTATGCTTAAAGCTTTGATCCAATAATTAAAAACGGCAATGTCAATATGTTTTTGTTTTGTTTACTGTTGTCACGCTAACCAAACAATACTTACGCCAGAAACCACTTGGATGAAATCTCCAAATATAGGACTTTCAATGTGAGATATATGCATTATTGTACAAAAACGTTAGAGACACAAATTTCCTATACGGTGGATACCAAAAATGTATGGTGCCATCTAAAAAAATTGCGTTTTTGCTGTTTGAATAAGGCAAAGTTTGGTGTTCAACTATGAACATCCTATATATCTCGAAGGCGTTCTAATACAACGTTTATATGGAGCTAATCAATTTATTTTTGTAAATATTTACCCTCAAATATAGTTGCGCTTCGGTTTTTTTCGAGGAAACAGATACATCTAAATTTATGCGATTGAGGAGGAAATCAAAAATATCTCGAAATCTGTTATATTTTTAGATGTAGAAACCAAATATGTAAGACCATGTTCCATTTGACAGAGTGTTAATCTTAACTTTCCCAATTGTTTCAATCCGAGCAACTAAAATCTCTTCTTTTGTAATAATAATTTCATTATATCACAATAGCTGATGCAAATATGGAGTGCAGATATTCTGTTTGTACTATTTACTTTTAGTTTTCCTTCAGCTTGCCCGTAACGAAAGCTGAGATATCAACTGGAAGTTTACGACGAAAATTTTCCGAACAACTTGACAGCTGTAATTATGGCTGAATTTAGATCGCGAGTAATTCATGAACGTTCTTCGTGTAGTTGGTATGAATAAAGATTCGCTGCCTCTGGCATGCAACGTTATAATAAGCGGACGTAATTATTAATTTTTAATGGCACATTTTATCAACCACGAATTATGGTGAGTTCTACGTTGGAACCCTTTATTAAAACTATTGATTTTTTACTGAAACTTTGTTAAAAGAGAGATAAAACTCATTTAAAATCGGAAAAGTGACTGAAAGGTAACTGTTACAACAATAATAGAGGTTTTTAGTTGGAGAAATTGCCACTGTTGGTATATTTAAACCGAATTAACACGAATTTAGGATAAATGTTTGGTGTACACCTTCTAGGGATACTGTAATAGGTCCCTTTGAATTACCTGCAAATTTAAATGGTAATTCATATTTGCAATTTCTCCAAACTATGCTTTCTGATGAGTTAAAACAGTGACCATTAAACCAAAGCAGAGAAATGTGGTTTGTGCTGCTACGTTTTAACGCCTTGAAGTAAAAAAGAAGGAAACCAAAATAGCCAAGTTCCGGGCAAGAAACTATTTTCCAAAATTGTAATCTACTAAATTATGGTTCACCAAGGCAAATAATAATAATAATAATAATAATAATAATAATAATAATAATAATAAGAAAGAAACGAAACCCCAAAATTACAATGTGAAATATAAACAAATTGAAAGCTTACCGTTTTAACGGAGAAAACGATTAATAAAATGGGGACGAATAAAGATCTTGGCCCCACGTAGCAAACCCAAGATGGATGTTAGAGACGTTGTATTCAAACCTGTTTAACAGCAACCCGTAACCATCCTCTGAAATATTTCCAATCCAATAGCCAAAACTAAATAACGGCAACAGAAAGTACAGGTAGGTTTCCAAAATATCCACTCAACCTGATTAATTCAAAAAATTACAAACTAGGAAGCGCTACCGCGACACTAACATTTTAACAATCGGACCACAAGTGATAAAATTCAACGGCAAAAGGACGGAAATACAGTTGAAAATACAATTCTCTCCCACTCGGAAATACGTCATAGAACTACGTGGATCAAACATTAAGATAAGATAACGGAAGATGCTAAATAGAAAATTTAAAATGGAGCAATACGTTAATAAGGTTGAATGAATATAAATGTTCAAATAAAGGAAAACCAAACATAAAGAGTTGGTAGCAGTAAAATGACTGAAAACAACAGAAGCCTGCATGTCCGCAACATAACGCACCTAATATCTGTCAATCTCGCAGAATCTCGCAGATCAGCTGATCGCCACACAACCACCCCTACTAGATGCAAACAGAATCAACGCTTCCAAATGAAGTAGAAAATAATAAAAAAGAGTCACAAAGGGTTACTAAGACACGAAAGAGGGGAAGTATAGACCCTCAAGAAAAATAAAAGAGTAATTTTAACTCGAATGAGTATCCGATAACCCAGGTAGCAGAAAGAATAACAAAAGGATAATTAACTAAAAGGAAATGCCATAAATATATAAAATCTCCAACAACAGGAGCATACATTAGTATCACAATAAACTAAAATGTCAAAAACCTAACGAAGGCTGCGGAAGAAGGTCAAACCGATACGTTTTAAAGGGAAACATAGACAAAAAGTTTAACAAATTAAGGTGAGCGGAACTATACAGTGTGACTGGAATTTAAGAGCTTGTCACATACGTTAAGAGAAATATAAAATGGAAAACTTCCAAAATAAGACGACAACTTGTACGATCTCAGAAAGAAGAGTACGCACATACACTGTGCTCCAAAAGAAAACATAACAATGCAAGATGGGGTCCCACCACATTTTCCATTAGTGGTGTGAAATTATTTAAATAATGCATTTCTCCGTAGATGGCCAGAGCAAGGAAGTGAATTTCTACGGCCTGCTCGGAGCTCCGATTTAAACCCTGGTAAATTTATTTTTGTGGGGACATATGAAGACACTAGTGTACGCTCTCAAGAGATTAATACCCGACAAGAATTATGGCGACAATTTACGAAATGCTGTGAATTTTATTAGAAATCAACCAAATATATTTTTAAGGGTTACGACAAATTTTACCAAAAGAATTCAAAAATGTAATGAAGTCAATGGAAGCCACTTCGAAAATTTATATTAATAATTATTGCTTATTTTTATTTTGTGTTTCAAATAGTTTAAATGCATTTTTTGAAACCTAAATACGTTTATCTTTAATTGTCTTATTCTTACATTTTTAAATAAAACACCCTTAGTTAGGAGGAATATTTTATCTAAGTGTTTTAAATCATATTTTGGGCTAAAGATTCTCCAGTTACTATATGAACAATTATTAATGAAATAGCCTGTATACGACTCAGGGTACCAGATATTGACCATAAGCAAGTTTTATAAATTCACCGTGTTGATTTGATTTGCTTGACGGTTATAACTTCTAAATCTTTTAATGGAAGAAATCAACATATTCGTAGAAGTAATAATCATTTAGTGTTGCTGCATGTCATGATAAACTCGTCGGCTTTTCCAGTGGAAATATGTTTTCTGTCAAACGTGCTTTGACATAGTTACACCCACCAACCATAACTTGGATAATTTACCGTACCAATTGATTCCATTTAGTGCAATGTTGCTCGGAATAAACGCGTTTTTGAATCTGAAAAAATGGGCAAGCGTTCCTCATTTACACTTGCGAGATACCGTTCGATATGCAAACTCGCTTTAATGTTTCTGTGCAAATTCCACACGCTTCGTTTTAGTTTACACGACAAAAGGAAATTTGCTCGGCCGCGCTGCTTTCTTCGGAATCTAATTAGCGCGCCAAATTGAGGGCTATTATCCCGCACAACACTTACGAGGCCATAAATATTTATTTCGCTTCGGCATTTAAACGAAATTGTCACGCTAATGAAATATTAAATCCGCCCCTTCGATATAACGTCGGCGAGGAGCGGGAATGGATAGAAGGCGGAGGAGACTCTTAACTTTTAGAGCGCCTAGGGAATCGAACTAAGAAACCGCCTAACAATAGGGTGTCTATTATACATGGGATCGTTATTTATTTATATCGAAGATACAATATAGAAAATGGTAATATTGAATATAGCCATAGCCGCAGCGAAAACATCAATATAATAACCTACCCTATACCATACAAACGTTATCTATCTACCGACCGCATTTGCGTATAAAATAAGTGTTCTTTGAAAGAGAGTCGCAATACATCCAGTAGAATATGCCTTAAACATTGTGGATAGAAACTGGGATAATTTAGGATACCACACACGGCTTCCGTCGATCAATTATGAAAATTCGTGATTTCCTTGATATTTCCGACATAATTATATATTTGAACAAAATATCGTACCGATAAGGAATCGAACCTGACATCTCCCGTTTGCCTGACGGGAGTGCTAACCACTATACCAAAGGGACCTTGCCAGGTTTTTACTGTTTGCGGTATAGTCCCCTGTCAAAAGACTGCACTGTCCTAAATTCGTTATTCATGATTTATTAACGTCGACTTGCATGAAAACGAAACAATGTAACACTTTAAAATACCAAGATTGAGACCGTTGTCTATGGACCATAGGTTAAGAAGATCTAGCTGATCTTGAATATGTCGGCAGTCTGCGGGGGAATTCACTCTTGAAAATAATTTTAAATCATCTGTGAATAACACTCTGGCGCAATCTAACAGTGGAGAGAGATCATTTACAAAAATTAGAAACAGTAATGGACCCAAATGGCTGCACTGCAGTACTCCAGATGTAGGTGAGAAGGAAGTTGAGCGATGGTCTTTATAGCTGATGTATTGTTCTCTGTTAGAGAAGTAGGATTCGAGAGGTGATTGCAGTAACGGAGAAAATTTAATACCATCAAGTTTCATAAAAGGTCTATCACGATTTAGCGTTTAGAACTGCCTGACTGTCGCTGAATATATTTATAGTTGCGCCTCGTGTCCCTTTCTCGAAGTTTTTTTATTGCGCACAAGTTCAGAGCAGAAACCTGTGCTTGAAATATGTTAGTGTGGAGTTCTCTAAGCATTTGTAAGTGGTAGTAAGGACCATTAATACCTGTTTCGACTCCTTTTATTTTCGAGCCGTACGTATACCATGCCAGGATACCATTTTTGCATTGAGGTTCATCGGATGCCCACTCAGTACGACTTTCAATGATCACCTTATAAGGTTGATCAACATTTTATTGCATAGGGCTCGTCTCCTTTGCAATGTGCATCAGATAGTTTATGTTGGAATCTTCAAGGATCTAAGATGCCTCCTAAAATCTCCAGGTTTTAATTGCTTCACTTTTCTGAGAGTGAGAACACTCGATATAGCCTGTTTCTGAATGTGGATGTGAAGCGGCGTTATTCCCAGCAGGACTTCCAGCGCCGCTGTGGAATTGGTACGCATCACACCTGTGATGTTAAGACATGCAAGTCTCTGAATTTGTTGAAGCTGCTGTTGCACAGTCTTGTGAGTAGTTTTGGCCATCAAACCAAAGAGGCATAGGTAATCATGGGTCTGATTATTACTGTATACTACCAGAAGATCCCAGTTCTTAACAAGCGGCCTTCAGCTGCCGTAATGACTTTTTTATTTAGGTTGAAGATATAGGATCATGTTATTTTTTTGTCGAACGTAACTTCCAAGTTTTTAACTTCATCTCTAAAGCTAATGGGTTTCCCTTCAATGGAGACGACAGCGTACCCTTGCACCTCATACCCATTAGAAGTTAAATTCTGTAGGAGATCATCTTCAATAAGATACTAAAGTAGAGGTGACAGTACTCTTCCTTGGGGGCAGCCTCTGTTGGCTCCAATTGTTGTTGCTTCGGATCCCAGCGTAGCGCTTATTCATCTACTTTGGAGCATAGCTTTAATCCATCTTCTAGACGACGGGTGAAACCCTTTTGCAGAGGTAACACTCTCAATGTTCTCGAAGGAGGTATTGTCAAAAGCACCCCGTACGTCCAAGAATGCACAGAACCATTTCTTTTGCCATAAGTGACTGTTCCAATTTGCTTGTAACCAATTGGAGGGCTAATGTTGTTGGTTTTGCCTTCCAATAGGCATGTTGGTTAGAATGAAGGAGGTTTGTTGCAAGGGCTTCATTCCTTAGATGCCGGTCTAATACTTTTTGCATTACTTTGAGCAGGAATGAGGAAGGACTGATAGATCTATACGTTTCAGGCTCTGCGAATGATCGACTTCCGCCTTTAGGTGTAAATACCATATTTACGTATCCCCACGATACTGGTATATAGCCGAAGCTATAGCTGGCTTTCTCTAAGCTCGCTAGTATTGGAAGCAGAGCATCTATGCCTTTCTGCAGTAACACAGGGAAGACGCAATCTCCTCCAGGGGATCTGTAGGGTTTGAATGTCATTAAGGCCCATTTTATTCTCATACTAATGCTCGGATGGGACAAGTCGGAATAAAGAGTAGATGCTGAACTACAAACAGATCTCAAGGCTTTTGAAAAGTTGTTAATAATTGCAATAGATCGGTAGCTCTCCACCAAGAAAGTGTCCCGTTTTTTATGAACATTCGTACAATTTTCCATACAACAGGAAAGATACCAGTGGACAAAGACAGCTTAAAAACAATACTTAGCAGCTGGGCTAAGACAGAAACCATGAAGCATGAAACCAAATATATTATGATCACCCATAGCCCTGGATAGCGTTTTGGAATGAATATTCGGACTTTAAGTTACCAAGTGAGAGAACATTAGAGAGAGTTGTGCCGTCTGCTCGTGAGTATGTCGAGAAAAGAATTAAATCGGAGTTGCAAGATAAAAAACTGTGGTTATGTGTGGACGAAACAACACATCGTAAAAAATATTCTGTGGTTAATGGTACGCACGATGGGACCACATCGACCGTCACCCTCAATTTTACTAGCTTCCAGACGTATACAACAATGCACTGCCGAAGTAATTTCAATGTTGGTGTTAAATACATTGGAAAAGTTTGAACTTTCAACAAATCAACTGTTGATGTTTATGAGTGATGGTGCCGCAAACATGCTTGCTGTAGGTCGATCTCTTAAAAAACATTGTGCTAACTTGTTGCATATTACATATAAAATTCATACTCTCAGTCTCGTAGCAGATAGTATCAGAAAATGTTATCCCGAGGTAGACGCTCTAATAGCACATACAAAAGCTGTGTTTGTAAAATCCCCAAAACGTATTCGGGAATTTCGTAGACTATGCCTCGGTATTCCTGAACCACCACAACCTATTCTTACTCGATGGGGAACATGGTTAGAGGCTGCATTTTATTATCTTAAATATTTTGAGAATATAAAGAACGTGATTTTAGAATTCGACCCAAAGGAAGCTGCGGCTGTCAAGGTAAGCTGCTTGAAATTTCAGGATAGTCAAGTTAAAACAGATTTGGAAATTATTCAGAACAATTACATGGGACTAGCGGATGCGATAGAAAAACTACAAAATTCTTCGGTGTCGTTAGTGGAATCTTTGCAAATAGTGCAACATGTTCACGCACAGCTATGCGCGATAGAAGACGCAAGAAATGTTTGTGTTTTAGAAAGGTTTGAAAGTGTTTTAGATAAAGACTCTGATTTTGGCACATTAAGACAAATTTGTGGAGGTGCGTCAACAGAACCGTTAAGTTATTTGAAAGATTATTTTACTTACGCAAATATAACGTCACTAGATGTAGAACGTTCGTTTTCGGCATACAAAAACACTTTTTCTTCACGCCGCACTCACTTTGCCGAAACAACTTTGGAAACATATCTAATGTTACAAATATTAAATAGACATTATCCACTTTGTGATTTCACGGAGGACTCTTAAAACGGTAAGTGTTTGAGCACGTATCACATTTAATTTATTTTGTGTAAACTTTTATGCGTCCGTCACTGGCTTTCAGCGCGGTTGCGTTGCTCTACTGATGATTCAAAATTGACAATGGAAGAACAATAGATTATTGGTGCTTAAAGGTTTTAGCACAAACAATCTTGGAATCACCGAAAAAGTGATATTTATATACAAAGTGTCTCACCGGGAGCTGCATCGATCGATATATACCAGAGATATCTGTCAACTTTGTTATTTTAAATGGAACATCCTATATATTATTGCATTTTTGGATTATTCTTTAAATTTTAAGGTTTATTTAATAAGACGACTATGATGCTATTTCTAACCATATTTGAAATATTTGCATTTTTTGAAAATTTTTGACAGATGGACGAGTGCATGTGATTATAACTATGAAAGCGTTTATCTTGGAAAATTGAAATTTTGCAGAACAATTGACCGTATAGGGTAGTGTTACAAACCGAGTCAATTTTTCGAAAACATTGTACAACGTGTCCGACAATTACGAATAAAATTTCAAATGGAAAATATGTCAAAACTCAATTTTTTAAATACAACTACCTTTATCTGTCTTATCAAATTACTCTTACAATAATACAAAAAAATATCATAATCATTACGCATCTTAAAATTTTCAAGATATTTAGGGAAATGTATATTATAGGAAAATATATATTATAAAGTATACGAATCTTTAATGTTTTTAAAAGCATGTAGAATATGGGACTCTGTAATACACTTAATATTAATCAAGAAAGAATTAATAGACTATAACGATGATGCGGATGAAACAATAACGATCATGTTTATGTTTCTAAATTTATCATAAATATTAAAGCGTTAAGGTAATTTTGTTTTATTTTGAACATCCTGTTTGTTGCAGCTTTTTACAATGTAATTTAAAAAGGAAACAACAAAACATTTTTTTTGAAGAAGACAAAGACGTAGAATGTAATTCTACTTTGCTCAATACAATAGGAAGCTGCTAAAAGTCGGAATCCAAATTTAAAGAATATTCTACTATATTTCGTTAGATTTACATACATTTACTTTCTCTTTCCTCATTGCCATATTGCGCTTTAACTTTATTACTGCATTACGTACTTCATAGTTGGTAATAATATGTAAAATATTATTTTCATCTTTTATCCTTTAAACGGCGCTTCCTAGTGCAAGCAATTGTGAAAGGCAATTGTTTCCTCTACAGGAAAGACAAGCACAATGCAAAATAAACTTAACGGTTTTATCCACATTCTTCTAAACGGAAGGCTATTGTTTTCAAGCGGCGGTCTTCCAACGCAACTTTTCACATATTTCCAATAATACGAGCGTCGGTTGCGCATTTTACCGTGCCACGGCTTCCTAGATCCCGCTAAATACAATAACGCGTTTAAATAGTTCCATTTCATGCTTCGGCTTTTAAAATTAAAACGGCTCCGTGCTTCTGTTTGTATTTGCTTTGTTTCTGAAATACGTAGGTATTACAAACGCAAATGCAAGGTAAACTGAGAGAAGGAAAGGGTTGGCTAGAAGGCGAGGTAAGTACAAGTACCTAAAAGGAATGGGTCGAGGAGACGACGCTTTTAGAGATAAGTTTCATAAAATTTGCATACCTTTCGCTGAGAAGAGTTTTCGTGTTTAATGTTGTTTTCTTTGAATTGTATTATGCATTATGCATATCCGTGTGTATATATTTAATTCATTACGAGGCCACTTTGAGCGTGGTCCTTGTTTCATATGTTTGTAACACGAGAAACTCCGTGGAAGATATGCCAAATCGATAAAATATCGTATTAGAGATCTTAGATAGTTCTATTTTCGAGTTTTCGTGGAATACATTGCAAATAACAGTTCTTTTTTTATACACTTTAACAAGTTTCTCCAATTTTTTTTTTAGCGTGACTAAGGAAATAACACAAAAATGTTTTCTTTTCCAATTCCATACATTCTATGACAAAAATAGCAATTGTATAGTTTTCTGTTTCTAGTTTGTGTAATACGCAGCGTAATATAAATAGTTCACTAAACGTATATCGTCTGGATCTATATAGTACCGTTTGTAACCGAACTTGGGATCAAGTTTGTTAAGTCGAATTGATCTTTTATGAGCCATATCACGTTTTTTAATTTTCTCTAAAACCTTCATTTTAATAATAAATATATGAAATATTATAAAGTACGGCCTTTAGGACAAAATCTCACTAAGATGCCATGGTAACGCAACCAGTTGCGCGACTGTGATGCCTTGAGGCAACCAGTGCGGAGATGTCAGAAAAGATGCCAGAGATTTCTTAGCAAAATTGTCCAGGATTGTGTATCCGTTGATCCAGACTTAACAGCGATGGATTTGGGGGGGGGGGGTGACACAAAGAATATTGTTTATGGAACTCCCTTATGACACTGAGGAACTTAAACAGAGAAAAAAGTTCTTCAGTCAAACAAATATTCTGTCGTCTCATCAAGACATAGCCACAGCTGTTTATCTTTTAATTTTGCTTTGATCCTATTTTCGCTCATTCCGTAATACTGTCCGTGATGGTAAGTTCTACTCGGGATTGTATGTACGCCAAAACTGTCGAAACGGTTCTTTATCGAGTAAGCGAAGCGGTGGACCACAAATAATAAACATCAAAAGTAAATCCAACTTAAATTGTGTTTGAGGTGGTAAGTCATTTTTTTCATTTTTGTGTTCTACGCCATTTATATGTCTTTTGCAGTCGCCTTTGTTCCAGCACATTAAATTCAATGATGTTATTTTCCGAATAAAATATAATGACTTTATTAGCCAACGGTCGTTTATTTTCCTTGCGTACGTTAGACATACTGGCATACATATATTTATCTCTATAATTACGACTAATGCTGCGAAGGGTTGATAAGAAACTATTGCAGTAATTCAATAATTTCATTCGCTGAGGTAGCCCATGCCGATTCACCTGCAAACGTTCGTCGCGTCGTGGGGGGTGGCAACCTCACTTCTAACCTGGCGCGAAGCTCTCTGTGCCCGACCTAGTAATAAGCTATTTGTTGCAAGTACTTAATTTGATTTTCGACAAAATTATGACATCCAACATGTTTTCTTTGTCCTACGGTGACTTCATTTTCACGACAGTCAGCCTTTCAAAGTTATATCTTATATGAATGCTTACACCCAAACCCAAAAGATGCAGCAAATATTTCTACAATATAATGTCAAAGTCTTTATCCTCCACAGCCATAATACTTGATTTACAATACAGTAGACTTACAGACACTCAAAGCTATTGAAGCCGGACGACGTGATTTCGGTGAAAAAGGAATAAAACTTGAAGGAACGCATTTGCCTAGAGCAGAAAGAAAGGGAATTATTTCTAAGGCGGAGGTATCTCTTTTTTAAATTGATTTATTGGGTTCGTCGTTTTGTTTCGGTCCCATGGATGCCCCGAGGACCAGTTTCTGTTAAATTGAATTATTAGGGTCATTTCCAAACTTTATTCCGCCAGCAACAAATTTACGTCGGGTCGTCTAGGTCGCCATCCAATAACGAAACTTTGACGGATAGATTGTTGTTTCCAAAACCTATAAAAACAGATCCGGAAACCGAATATAAATATTGGCGGAGGAAACGTACGGCATTAGAATGTTAAAATGAATAATTTCTATGCCGAATGATGGAATTTGAAATAATTAAATTACAAATATACTAGTCTTAATGCTATATAACCAAAATAAATTTCTTCCAAATTATGGAATAAAGTTGACTCAATATAAAGTTAATTCTTAATGATACAAAATCAAATTCCCACCAGGCAATATCGACTTTTTAAGGGCTCAACAACAGCAGCAACAACAATCACCACTGCCGTCTTTTAACTAAGAATGCGACTAGTTCTTACAAGGTGTGTATCAGAATCTAAGTTTAATTTTACATGAGAGAGCAAGATTGCAAAGTAACCTCTGACATTTAATATCAAAGACGCCTCTACATTACCCACATAAGTAATTACATTCTAAGGTCTCACACTTTAATGCGCTGTGTCGCAGAGAAAAGAACGACCTTCAGTACCATATTTCTGGTAACCTGCAGACAATGCTACTATTATAAGTAGTAGAAGTAAGGCTCCATGCGAAGGGTAATAGTTGCTATAGCGCTATGGCCATGTGGTATCGTGATAATGGGTTAATGATCAAAAATTGCAAAAGACCTATGCTATTCTTTCGTTCAGCCCATCGGCGTAGTTAGCAAGTCGCTGTTGGTGTGACTGGGGCCTGGAACGATCCTGTGGTGTTTTGCAACTGTGTTCTCTAGTACAGTGGTCGGCAACCCCTTTTACATTGCGACTCATAAAATACGGCTGAAAAATCACGCGACCCATGGTCAAACTATACAACTATACAAAAACTTTTACCCGGGAAAACGGGAAACATGATATAGCCACGAATCCTTGTGCTGGAAAATTATACCTCATTGGCCCCACCTCTTGCCAATCCTCCCAATTTAGACGGGTACGTAATAAAAGAAGTAGTATAGCTGAATATAGTATGCATGTCCAAAGGAAAATCTTTTTCCACTACCCATTTTTAAATTTGCGACCTAGAATTGGGTCGCGACCTGACGGTTGCCCTCCACTGCTCTAATACGTGCAGTCAGTAGGCTAACATTTTTACATTTGAAGAAAATTAGAGGAAGAGGGGATTGTGATCGCAAACTGGTAATAGCTGCTGACGCAAATTAAGGCAAATAGCGAGAGGCCATGTTGTGGGTGCCCCGAAAACAAGCGATTGGGCACCTAAAAAAAAACACATCTGTTCTTACATTAAATTGCGTTAGAAGCCCACAAAGATTCATTTCAATCAGTGAGTACTTCCTACCGCTGTTATCTTGTCAGACGTTAAGCTTCGTGGAGGAAGGCTCTCGTGTAGAGAATTACTTTTGGGTCAAATTTGAAACTATTCAATGCTTAAGCATTAAATTCTAACTTGTAAACGATTTTGATATTAAAATATGTAGCCTTAGATCAAAATGATAGGACCTTATTTATTAAGCTACTTGATCTAGCACAAAGGTCTTTTGCTGGAATGAATGAGGAATGCAATCAGCAAGAAAAAACAAGAACGCTAATAAGAAAATCAATCAAAAAATTTCATTATAAATGAAAAACTACTATCAAATGTACAATCTGGTTACATCTGCAGAACTGCATTACTGTGTGTGACGGATGATGTCTTACATGCTACCGATAGTGGACTGATGATGTTCTTGTGCTCCTGGATTTTTCTAAGGCATTTGACACAGTGTCTCGCGGTAAACTATTAGAAATATTGTCAAGCAAGCGATTTGGTTAGGATTCTTTAAATTTGTTAACCAGCTTTTTATAGAATAGATCTTAGAGTGTACGGGTAGAGAGTGAAACTTCTACACGTTTGGGATTAAAACAAGGAGTGCCACAGAGATCTATTTTAAATTCACTTTTATTTTCTTTATATACTGTGTCTTTCACTCAACATCTTAAACATTGTAGAGCACATTTGTATGCTGATGACATTTAACTGTACTGTTCCTTTGTGCTTTGTGATTGAGATATCCCTATGTCAAATCTCAACAACGATTTAACGTCCATTTATTCTACTTCCTCTATGCATTCCTTGACTATTAGTCCAGCTAAATCAAAGGCATTAATCTTTGGTAACAGACACATTTCCTCTATTCCAATTGTAAAGATTGTTGAAAGCCTCGGATTAGTAATTTATATCTGTTTCCGTTATCGAGCCTTTATTGATAATTTCTTACGGTGATCTTGTACTAATTTAAAAAAATTATATCCGATTCGATCAGTTTTGAATCAAAGTATTAAAAAAAATATTTGTGAAGACTACATGCTTTCCGCATTTACATATTGCTGTGAAGTTTATCATGTTTGGACTATATGACGTCGAGGGTCTCCGTTCCATATATTTCAGATAAGTTATCTGACGCCATATGCCTCAATGTAAGCAACAGAAGAGAAGTTCAAACTCTAGCTCTTCACCACAAGACACCGCTTCTCTGCCCGATTTCGTGCTTTGATTTCGCCACCTCACCATAGAACAACTTTATTTCAAAGATCGCTTTCCTTTAGCGTATATAAAAAATGTAATGATATGCCAGAAACCCTCTTCATGTTTTCAAACATGCCACAGAAGCTCACAAGTTTACTGTTTCAGCATATCTTCCCGTTGCTCTTTTTTTCTTTCAGGCATTTTTCTATAAATTTAGAGCATTTACACAATAAAGGCATTTATTGCTATTATCATTATTATTATTAATTAAGGGTTCCATCAAAATAATAATTTCCCACCTCATTAATTTTATAAAAAAAAATAATAAATAATAATATTTTTTATTCTCGGCCTGATATAGTTTGTGATACAGAAAAAATTAACTTGGTAAAATATAATCATTTTCAGTTTTCAATATAATCTCCCCTAACCTCAATACATTTATTACAACGATCAATTAATAATTCTATACCCTTGTAAAAATAATCTAAAGTTGTTCCCTCAAAATGTTGTTTGCAGCCGCTTGCGACTCGCTATCGTCCTTAAAACGATGGCCCCTAAGGTCTTTCTTTAAATATGAAAATAAATAATAATCAGTTGGATCTGTGTTCGGACAATTTATGCAACAAATTCCTTCACTTTCAAACAGTGATCTGCTAATACCATTTCTTCAATAATTGAAATGTTTATCGTCGGTTTCTACCGAGATCAAGGTCGTGGAATTTCTTACATAACGCCATAAAAAGGAACACAAAACTCAAACTCTTGCCTTTTTGATTTATTAGGGTAAAACGGCCATATGGTTTAAGTAACGTGCTACAGTGACAAGAGACCCTTTCGTCGGGTGTTCCGTATATTTTGCATGTTTTAGATTTAGGGTGTAGGCGGAAGAAACACAAATATGGCGAGAAGAAACGTTCCGTTGTCATGCGCTATTTTTATGAGGGCGGGACGGCCACATATCTGGCGTTTGGTGCTGCGTTTATTTTTCCGCATATTTCGCATATTTTAGTGTTAAGCGGCAAAAGAAGGTACTTGTAAATATTTTTCTCGAGAGTAGGGATAAACAAGCATGGTAGAATTAGAATTTTTTTCTCACATCATTTGGTCACACGGCTGAAGATGGGGACCCACGAGTCCTTGAAACGGCCGATTCTTAGTGTTGTTTACCAGCGGCGTTTCTTTGACTCACTTTCGGGAGCTTGTATCGCATTTCTCTAAATTTTTTCTCTAAGAGATAAACTTTTCTCTTTGAAACACTCCACATTTTTATTTTCAATGTTACTCCACGAGCAACTGTGGACTACTAGTGTTAATTTAGCATTTGCAAAGTTCAAATATGTATTCCAAAAATTGTACAAAGGCGCAATCTTTGTGTCAAAGACTACCGACAATCATAAAGCAATCGGAAATTCGGTAACTGATGTAACAATAAAGGAATGTAGATAAACATGATTCATGCTAATTAAGAGATTTTACTACAAACACGTGCGGACACAAATCGGGGGCCCTAATACTTCTGACCGTTTACAAATTGTGGCTGGATGTATAGAAGGGAATACAATCACGCCAATAGCGAAATGAAAGTTATTTACCGCTATAATCTATTTATTTACGAAGAACAATGAATCATTGCAATTATTTCCTCGTAAAAGCGGAACAATTCATCAACGAACGAGGGGGAAAATATTTCTACGAATACGCGAATATGAATAGACCGTACCTAACCGTTATACATATATAAACCGGCGAAGATACAAATGTATCTGTCCGGAAAAAGTTATTAATGATATCCGTCCGCGTATTTATGCGTACGGCTGTGCCATCTCGAAACGAACCATCGAGATACACTCCATCGGATTAATTGAGCTGGGCGCGTGATATTCACGAGCAAGTGATTCGGTTCTTCTTCTACGCCTCGCGCAAATTTAATTAACGGAATCCGGAAGGAAAACGTATCATTTTTTTTCGTGCGCGTGCGTGTACTGCTTTTGTTTCGCAGTAGCAACGACTAATACCGCCTTTAAAAAGAACGAAAACAAAGGCGAAAAACGCGAACAGAAGAACGTCGAGATCCAGTTTTTTCTTTGATCCTTCTCGCGTGCTTCAGCTCGTACACGCACATGCTACCCTGTAAAATCCGGAGATTATTAAGCGATTCAAAATGCAGCAGAAAATTACAAAAATATGTCTTCATTATACAAGGGTTATTGTAAATTACTCTGCTTTTTTATTTGCTTGCTTTAGATATTTTCAAATGCCACCGAATATTTATTAACCCCGGAGCACTCCCGTGGTACACACCGAGAGAAGTGTATATTAAATTATACCACAATTTTAGTGTATTCTACCAGAATCGACGGTTACTATAGTGACAGCTATCGAAGTAAGTAGACAATATACTAATATTGCAGTTTCTTGAAGTGGCTGTTTGTACTCCATATTTCTAGTAAAAATACTCCAAAAATATAGTAAAAAGGGTACTACAAAATTGACATCTGTTACAAATCACATCACAACCTCGACTAAATATTAAACGAAAGGATGCATATTGTAGACCACATTTAAGAACCCGTTCTGAAATAAAGACGGTTTACCAGATTATGAGAGAAAAACTCCTAGCGCGAATGTTCCAGGGTTAAATACATATATTTCATCCCCCGTTTTTTCGCTTAGTGGACGTTATTTTTTGTTAACCTAGTATGTCCATTAAACTTATCATTTATATAAATTGAGGTAATAAATTTTGTTTAGTTTTAGGCTTTCCTAAATTGTGTATAACTTTATTGTATTAGCAAGGAGGTCTGTTTCGAGTACAGTTTAATACACGAGACACGTTGGGTGGAGGAAAGCCCTTCTGGACGAGCGGGATGAAAAGAAATTAAAAAAATTGTTATTATAATTATTACTATTAGTTATTATCATTATTACTATTATTATTATTATTATTAATATTATTATTATTATCACAATATCTAAAAGGCCCAATAACTTTCTTAGAAAATTCTTATTCGACGAGTTACCTGGAAAATCGTATAATGCAAAAACTATTTCCCGACTCATAGCTTCAGTATGGCCCACAAGTGGGCTGCATAAATATGTCACGATACCACTTTCACCGTTCAACACGATATGTGGCGATGCCATCGTTCGACAAGCGGAACAACTGGAAAGACGAAACGGAATGTTATTTTAATTATTGTTCCTCTCGATGGCAACTTTATATTCGTCGCAATAACTTCCTACACGCGCTGAAATTATACATCTGTTGGTAATGCGTGTAGCTGCAACTAATAATACCGTGCGGTATACAAGCTTCGCCATAAAGACATTGCTATAAAAGTATAGACCTCCTTTATGGCGCACTGCTGGTTGTAAAGAATATATTTAGGAGTCTTAAAAGGGGTGTTATTATTTTTTAATATGCTATTAACACGAACGCCATAATAGCACGTGCGTTTTTCTAGCCTATCCCAGTAGCACGATAACGTGTAGTTAATTTTGGCAACGGGAGGTTATATTAAATTTATAAGCAGGTTAACATTGTTTCACCTTGTTTCGGCTCTACAACACGAAAAATCGTTAAACATGGTGTTTGGGCTTATCTGCAACCATCTGGGGTTGACAAATATTTAAAGTACTCGGGAATTTTTACGGAAAATGTAGTGGATTTTGCTTTTATCGTTAATTTTTGTTTCCCCATTCGTTAACCTTGAAAATTTGTTTGTAGTTGGCATCCTATAAATTTTTAGGGTGCCTACTGTTGTTTGAACTATATGAAGATACCCTCCCGCCAAAATTATTTTGAAACTGGGAAAATCAGGCAATGAATGGTAAAAGACAATAAGTCTCGGGGTCGGGAGCTCGTCAGCCGCGTGACCGAATGGTGTGAGAAAATATTTTAATTCTAACACAGCCGCTCTATCCCTACTCTCAAGAAAAATATATACAGGTACCTACTTTTGCCGCTTAGGACTAAACCATGTGAAAATAAGGAGAAATAAACAAAAGGGTCTTGTCATCACGAAGCGCAAAACATGTGTCTGTCCGACCCTAATAAAAATAGAGTGAGACAGATCGGTAGAACTCTGAAAGTGCATTCGTCCTGTTTAGTTAGACTGAACAGTATGTGGTCCAGTAAAGGCCTCTCGGCTGCACAAGCTTTAACGTATTTAAACGAACTCGAAAATCTTTCACTAGGAAATTATGATGAGGAATTCTCGGCGGTTCTAGTGTTAATATTATGCCCGGTTTCGTTTATGTGTTGTGCTACACTTGACGCTTCTATCTTTCCGTAACTGTAGCACCCAATGTGTTCATTTAATCTAACATAAACGAAACCGGGCATAATTTTGGCTTGATGTTACATTAACTAAAAACAATTGTGAAAACTGACATGTGACTACTTATAAAATTATTCTAGTAAATAAATGCTATTATTCTTAGCGACACTTTAAGGACTATATGAGCTACTACTTCTTGGTTTCTAACAAGTAAGTGTAATAAAGTAAATATCATAATTAGAATATACTTCAAGCGAAATATTTTCACAATTATACAGCGTGTTCACATAGTGCGTGGGAGATTATTGCTTCCCTGAGTAATTTAGAGAAAAAGCTTTTAAAAAGAAAATATTCGGAGGTAAGTACTGCACAATTATATTCAAGTATACAATAGAACATCTTTTATCGGGTGTTCCCGATTCAATGTTACAAAGATATACTTTTTAAAACTACGCCCAGTAAAACAGCTCCTAGAAAACGTCCGCCAAACCATTTTTTTTAATTGCATCCCTCATCTTTTTGACTTTATGACTGAAGTACGAAGAGTTTGGACCACAACGGTGTAAACGAAAATTGCATTCAAGAAATATCTAATACAAAATGATCCCATCGATAATAAATAACAAAAGAATTTTTACAAACAGTTAATAATTCACAAAATTAATCACTTATAAACGAAAGAGTCCCTTGTTATTGTAGCACGTCTATCTTTCCGTATATTCCGCATGTTTTTAGATTTCAGTTTTAAGGTGTATAGGCGGAAGGAGTACAAATTTGAGAGATAGAAAGAACATAACCGCTGTATCACTCTATTTTTATTAGGGTGGGACAGCCACATGTTTTGCGCTTCGTGGTGACAAGGCCGTCTCGTCTTTTTCTCTTTATTTTCGTATGGTGTAGTCCTAAGCGTCAAAAGCAGGTACCTGTATATATTTCTCTTAAGAGTAGGGATCGAGTGGGTTTGTTAGAATTAAAATATTTTGCCACATCAATCGGTCACGCGGCTGACGATGAGGACCCACGAGTCTTTGAAATTAATTATTCATTTGTGTGGTGCGGAGTGTGCCGAGACCTATTGTTGCTTGTGATACTACCCCCACAGTCCCTACAATCATTATTATTCAGTAAAGGTTATTTATTTACTGAATAGGCACTAATCCATTAGCGCAATCGCTCAATTTAGCGCAATATTCACATCCACGCAATAACATCGCATTATCCAGCGCCGAAAGCTGTTTAATATCCGACGAAACCGGTACCTGTACAACGTTAAGCCGTCCCAATTATCACTGCACTTCGGAAATAAATACTTCACTGTTTACACGCGCCTCCGGCTTAGTCCATTGCGGATTCTAATCGACTGCGCCCATCTAATCGATGCTATGGCAACAATATTAATTGAAATTCGAAGTGCAATGCTGAAATTCCCGCTCCCTTAGGATTTATAACTGTCCACCGTGGAATAAGACACGTCATCGTCGATAACAAATTGATTCGGCTTAAACACCTTATTATTATTCACTGTCTCGTTAATGTCAGGTTAACTACGCATGTATTTAATGCAGATAGGTACATCTACGGTTTGGAGCTGCTGGAATGCAGGAAATTGTTACTAACGTTGCAGTTATGCGCGTATGGTATGTATCTAGTCGTCGTTAAGTATTAAACAGGGCTTGGTTTATGATGAAGCGAAGTTCATACGGTTTATAAAATAGTACTCGTACATGTGATGCAATATTTAGATGTATGGTAAGGGGAATGCAATGCAGATGTGTTATAAATTAAATGCGGGAGTAAATTGGAAAGTTTTTGGATTAAACAGGTTACACACTCCATATTTTCCCCTCAACATTTTTGCTCTCCTTTCACAAGGATTAAACAAGAGCTTATAACGGATTGGAGGCTGCCACAAAACTGACTATACCGCAGCTGTTAAACTTGTTTGCCTTTTTTATAATTTTAAAACGACCAGAATCTTAAATATCTGCAGACAACTGTAATCTTATACAATCTCTTAAAGTTCAAACATGGATGTCTTCTTTTCGATAGCAATACATATCGTGGAGATAAGCTTTCCTTCATTAGCAACGATATTGATACATCTTTTTCAGTCATTTTTTATGTTGCGTATTTGTAAACGTGTATGCAGACATTTCAGGTATACGGGATAAGCAAATTTGGATACTTTTATAGGGTAACTAGGCACCTATTGAATATAGACAAAAATGGATAATACATTCTCGATATCATTCTTCAAGATAAATTCATTGGTGAAGAGAGAAATTAACTATTGCCTATTATTTTTGAGTGGGGTGCTTCTGCTACAAGGCGATGTTGTACGTTTTCGATACTTGTCGGTATCTTATTTGAAGTACTTTTTTTAAGAAGAATGCAGTTGTGTACACAATTTTCAATAAATGAATAAAGAAGCCCTTTTTAATCTAAGTAACCTACTGTTATGTTAAATACTTAAATCGCCAACTAAGCTGTCCCTCTAAAACGTATAAGGTATTCAATATAGCCATTCGACAGATATAAAATTCCCTCTGGCGGATATAAGTTCTGCATCGTAGTCACAATTTTCCCCCAGGCCGATTCGCCTTGGAATGGGGCTACTACAAATTTAATTTAAGTCCAGATAACGACGATCTTGGTGAATCGAAGACGAAACTACTCTTTGCATTCTCATCATTTCGTAAATCCTCAAATTTAATGGAAAGTTCTTCTAAAACAACAGATAGCATAAATTCAAAGGTATTTCTAACATTATTTCGTATATTAAATATGTTTCGTTAAGGTATCTTCATTTACGCCGGGAAGTTTTAATATTTTAGGGTTGTCGTGGGAGTTTTCTATCACAGAGTCGTCTAGTTTGAATCATCTAGTAGCGTAACCACATTCATTCTGTCATGCTACTGCTAAAAAAAACTCTATTAATCGAAATTCATCACAATATTACCTTTAAATAGAAATCATCAAAATTTGCTGTGGATAGAAACAATCGCCATCGCTATTAAAATAAAGCAGAAAAGGGACGCCAATAAATTCAGACTTCTCCAAATTTTTCGTTAAAATCCCCTTCCCTTTCTTTCTAGGTCCTTTTTGATTAACACTCTGATCTCAGATCCCCGTCGGCTGATTTTTTTATTTCTTTGGTTCAACCTTTCTTCTCCTTTTCTTCAAAATGGTTTTAAACTTCTTTTGATTGTTTTTGTTGATCAAAGTTCTTTAAATATTTCTTATTAAACTTATTTTCAAAATAATTTTATCTCAAAGTTGACTGATGCCAAAAAGTTACCGGAGAGTTCGATAACATGTGATTCCGGTAAATAAATTTATGTTACGGGAGAACGCATGAAGAGTTATCGATCATACCGGAAGTAGCTGTCAACTTTGTTATTTTAAATGGAACATCCTGTATATCATCAAATAATATGAAATCGCACGTTACCGTGGAACGATTTCTGATCATGATATTATTCGCGTAACCGTAGGCGGAATTAATGCTAAGGGAGGAAGTACCAATAGAGTGAAAAAGGTTAGAAAGGTAAATGAAATCCAGGCTGTCGATTTCGAAAAATTACTAAGAATTAAGATTGGTCGTATTCTGGAAATGTCGACTCCTTGGTTGAAAGATTCTATGAAAATGTTACAAAAACATTGAATGATGTGGCAACTCTGAAAACAAGACTTTTTGTAGCCCTAAGAATCCCTGGTTGGATGAAGAATTGTACGATGCGAGAAAATTTCGGGGATTACAAAAATAACTGAAATATTTAATGATTATTCTCTTAATAGTATCGAAAAAATTGTAGATGTATCAAGTACTAGTTCGCAAAATATGGCGGTCGGGACAATGCCGAACCTAATTCCTTTGTCAAGTTCCAAATGTATTTCAGAAGAACAGGTAGCTCAAATAATGAACATCATTAGTAAAAGTATATCGGTGGATGAAGTAGATTTGAATATAATTAGGCTTGGAAGAGATACTATGCCGAAAATCATCAAGCTAATTATTGATAGGTCCTTGGATGAAGAAGAAAATAATTAAATTGTGGAAACATTCTACTGTGACACCAATACCAAAAGTGGCGAATACAAACAATGTGAAAGAATTTCGTCCAATAAATTCCTTACCTATGTGTGAAACAATTGCCACGTGAAAAAGCAGCTTTTAGCACATCTTAACGCAAACCAAACACTAACTGATAACCAGTCCGGATTCAGAGAAAAACATTCGTGCGAAGCATCGATACAGTTGGTTTTATCATATTAGAAAGAACTTTTAGATGAAAACAGTGCTGTGTTAGTGATGCTTTTATGTTTTAAGAGGGCCTTTGAGACAATAAACAAGGAAATTTTAGTGACTAAGTTGGAGAAAACAAATCACGATAACTAATTTCTCTCCTCACTAATGAATTTATTTTGAAAAAAGACATCGAAAACGTATTACCTATCCACCTTCAAATTTGCTCACCCTGCACATAGAAAAACAACCCAATCGAGTTTCGAATGAAAAACAGCCAGCCCGGGAAATAATATGAACCGTTTTATGCGTCCTGACAATGGAAATGGCGGCATTATATATGCGCCAATAAAACCGGACGAGTCATAAATTCGAATGCGTCATTAATATTTTCGCTTCGTATTACGCATGTCAATCAAACGAGCAATATAATATTTATTGCTTGATTAACTTTGCTTTAAGCGTGAATCTGTTTAATCCCATCGCAGTTTCAGCGTGAATAAGCCATGCGCTCGTTGGATATGCTTTTTTATTCGTCTGCCGCGTCTAAATCTACCCGGCACCTCCACCACAATTTCAAATGAATTTATTCAGTAGTTTGAATTTTAAGTGGTTTAACGTGAGTGCGGGAAGACGTGTGTATAGATTCTGAATTAAGCGAAGGAAAAACGTTCTGTTATATAACTTAATTTAATAGATACAAATTCCCTAGAAATGGGTAAATGAAATGTGTGTAAAATCTGCTTGCTTTACAGAATTCAAGTAGTTGATTATAAACCTATTGCAACTACTATCGGGGTATCTAATAAGTTAAGCTTGGAGGGGTACATCTGGAAGTAATTTCAACTATTAGGAACAATATGGATGTTGGAGGAACCTCACCTTGGCAAGTAGTAACTTACAGAAGCGGGCTTAGTGATATTAGCGATAAGTTATTAATAAGATATTTGCGCGTAATCTCATCAACCCAACGTAACCTCGTCGTGCTCGCTGAATACAGCCTTTATTGTGGTTAGGAATCTTTATCAACAGGCGAGTGTATCTTACTACATATTCTCAAGCATCTTACATTTGTTGTCATCATGGTGTTAGGTGCCCTCTAGAATCATACTCTCTGCATCTACGATTCTACTATTACTCTGTAATTTCGAACTGAGTTCGTAAGAGTTTCTGTTTAAAATCAGTTCTTTAAAAGCTACAAGCAAATATTTCGAATTTTGCAACACTACAATCTCCTTCGGTGAGAACTTTCCATTTCTGAAAAGTTTTGGGATAAAATATATTAGATATTTTAATGAAAATATACATTCAAGCTAATACATTGCTTTGAAATCAGAAAATAAAAAATACTTCTAATTAAATAAAGCAATGCCTACCGTTTTCAAGAGTTAACTCGCGTTTTCGAGCAATTCCAATTTCAAAATCTTAGGCTCACAGAACCTTCTGGAACATTCTGGAATTTTCTGTAAAATTTCTGGAACCTTCGGGAACCTTCCATATACCGTTCGTGGACCATTCGTGAACAAAAGAGACATATGCATCGCTAAAAAAATCATCGATTTGGTACAATATAATGACTAAAAGTGGAAAATTTGTGCCGACTTAAAAGTGGTGGCTCTTTTAAGAGGTATGCAAACTGGTTATACCAAAAATATGTGCTACATGTGCTTGTAGAATAGTCGCTTTGCCGGCGACCAATATAACGAACGGAACTAGCCTTTACGTGAGGAATTTAGATTGCGAAAAAACAACATTATTGTGATTCCACTTGTGCCGATCGAAAAGGTTTTGTTACCACTGCTCCACATCAAACTAGGAGTTGTTAAAAATTTCATAAAAGCATTGAACCCAGAAAGAAATTCATTCAACGAATTGAGTCGTATTTTTTCACGATTAGGTTGATGAAAATAAAAGAAGGTCTGAATCTGAATGTTCGAATGTCATTAAAAATTCATCTTTTGCATTCCCTTGTAGAAAAATTTGTCGAACAATCATCAAACGAATCCGATGAGCATGGCGAGCGTTTTCATCAAGTGACGGCGAGGCTCGAACATTGGTACAGCGGCAAAAAGCTACGTTCTCTTTTGGGTGACATTTGTTGGAATTTACAGAGAGATGCGTTACAAAATCAGCGCATCAGAGGTCGAAAATTGAAAAAATAAAAAAAGGAGTTCTTTTTGGTGCAATATAATTAAAGAAAACGACTGAGATACAAGATCCAATTTCATAGATTAAAATTCGAATAGTGTGCAATTACCGCTGTCGTATTCGATCGATTGTTGTATCATCGATTTAAATTCAATAAATGGTGAAAAAATGATAAAAATTCTTTAGGGTCTTTGGGCCTAAAATTGTTAAATTGAAATTGCTCGAAAGCGCGAGCTAACTTTTAAAAACGGCTCTCACCGTTGGATTCAGCATGCTCGAATTAGGTTCACCTCCGGATGCCCAGCTTGTTGCAAAAAAAGTCTCCAATTCGAGCACAGTGTCATAATGTGTAGATTTTACTAGTTCCACACGCATGTTAACACACTCTGTCTCCTTATTTCCATACGATATATTGAGTAGATATTTCTAAACATCTGCGTAAACAATTTCATTCTCATAGCAACGAGAATCCTCAAGATAATTTTGAAGTATTTTGGTGGTAATAGTTAACAATCTTCCTACCTGATGGTTATAAAGAGAACTAACGATTATTAGTAGAATAAAGTAGAAGTACGGGATGTGTGACAGGGGGCATTATTCTGTTGAAATTGGATGTTGTCTATGTTGGTATCCCCAAAAAGTTTGCAACAGGAAGGATGCAATGCATTTTCCAGCACGTTTATGTAGCGGTTGGAATCCATTCTCCCCTCGGCAACGACCATCTCACCCATTCCTTCACTTGCCATGCATCCCCATATCATTACACTCGCCCCTCCGTGTTTTACAGCTGGTACTGTATACTCGGGAAGGAATTGTTTGTCTACCCTGCGGCGAACAAATGTGGCAACCGGGGTGCCAAATACCTGAAGGAAACTGCGTTGAAATTAAAAAATTAAAAACTGCGAAATATTCAGTGCTTTGATAAGAATAATTAACAGTAAACAGTAGAAACTGATGAAATAACGTACCTGAAAGTTTGTCTCATCAGACCACAAAATGTTTGACCAATCTTCCACCATGAAATGTTTTATTTTTCTGCGACAACCACGGTTTTTTTCTCGCTTTGCAACCCCTGAGACCAGCTTCAGCTAACCTTCTTCGGGTGGTTCGTGCTGAAATTGGGCGTCCAACGTTCTCCGAAAAGGTCGCAGCTAACTCAGAAGATGTCTTTTTTCTATCAGAAAGTGACTCGCGAATTAACATTTTGTCCATCTTCTTGTTTGTTAGCCGTTTTCGTCCAGTGTTTTGCCTATTTTGTGGTATCCTGTGTCCTGTTGACGTTTCAGCGTGTACTGTACATCGCAATTCTTGCCATTTCACACTGAGTCTTCCCTTTTTCCCTGAAAACTTGAATGTTTATTCGCTGAGTTTGCGTTAGTTGTCGCTTTTGAGGCACTTTAAAAGAAAAACAGTCTAAACTTATAAACTAAACAGGAAGCAATGAAAGCACACTTAGGATCCGCTTTGGACAGATACTCAAATATGACTGACGTTATTCTAGAGGATGCAAAAATTAAATTATCAGGTAAACAGATGTTTTATTGCTTTTCAAGAGCTTAATGGTTTTATATTCCCCGACAAACCTACCATAAACAAACCAAGCCTTTATGAGAAGCAGTTAAAGCGGTATCTTAATAAGTCAATAGTGCCTAATACATATGGCCATAGCTGTATTTGCTCTGCAGAAATCCTTAACCTTTTGCAGTAGAACATCCAATTTCTATAATTTCCATATTAACCTCGCTGAAACGAAACGACAAAAACTAAAAAGAGAACTTCTTAAGAAATTGCACGGGTGCGGACTAAAAAAGCTCGTCAATCGTAACGGTTTTTCTTTCCGCACGAGCTCTCTCCCAAGTTTTGCGTGACCATATTAATTTAAATTTTTATTATCAAATTAGGAAGTACGTCACCTGAGACACGATAACGTGATTAACATTGTTTCAGGGGTTGCGGGAAAAGGGATCGACAGCGGATTAGATCAAATCGGCTTGGTCAGAGCGGTTGCGGCTTGAAGACGGTCGACACTACGGCAAACCCGCGGACCTTGACGTTGCACATGTAACCGGCTTATCGCCTCGGCGCATGAAACATCCCAATTAAGATCGTTTCGGTCAGCGTAACGGAGTTCCGGCTACACCATTTCTAGCATTCGTGTAACGATATCTTACGCCATGTTTTGCATTTAGATGTCTTACGTTTTCAATGTAACGAATGGATTGGAGGATTTTATATTTTTAGGTGCTCACGTCAGTCTTCAAACATTTTAATTTCGAATTCTCATGCTTCTTGCTACTGTTTTTCCCCGCGGCGTCATACGCGAGAATGGAAATTTATGGCTGGGCCGAGCGGAATGTTTCCCAAATTAGATTTCGCAAAAGAACACGTCATTGTTCATTACGCGCTGTTTTCCCTCTTCAATACTCGCTTTTTTTCTCTGAATTAATTATTGTTTCCAGAAAGAACTCTAAGCAATATATGAACGTCGGCTGAAGCAAAAGTTGAACTGGCATTGAGTAAGTTTTCATAAAAGCCATATAAAATGCGCAATTTTCGTTTAGGTATCTTTTAAACGCGTCTGAAAGATTTGAAATTATATTCAAAAAACCACTGTTGCCTTTTTTGTTAAAATGTTAGAATTGTTTCGAAGGTCGGGTAGAATCTTGAGTCATTCGCGTGTTGGGGACGATTTAACTGGGCTTTACGTTTTATGGCGAGAGAGTAGTAGCAACAAAGCTATTGTATGAGACGTAAACAAGAGTTTTGAGCTCTGAGCCATAGCAGCTCACTAACAAGACCAGCTTATCACACGGATTACATTTGATTGCGATTAAGAGAAGGTTTCGATGAGGAGAAAGTAATTTGAAGCCAGTGTAGGCTACCCTTACGCATCCCTGTCCACAAGGTTCGAATCTGAATAAAGTATTCAAGAGTAGGCCCAAATTCTTGGTCGCGTCTCAGAAAATTAGTTTATATTCCATTTTTTTAAATAAATAATAATTCTTAATTTGCCTTTTTGCTACATTGACAAGATGTTCCTTACAAAATATGTAGTAAATTATATAAGAATAATGTAGTAGTAGCTTCAGTCTTGCAAATTTGGTCCTGATTAAAAATTATTGTTTATTTTAAGAAAAATGAAACAGTTTTTCAGAAGAAAGCAATAAAATAAAAAAAAATTGTTGAAACGCCGACTATGATTTCATTTCATTGGGGACGACCTTAGATCGTTATAATATGGAAAAAAGTCGATATAATCAAGAATTTCGCCTTATTTATTGTAAAATATAAGAAACGGCTAAGGAAATCTAATTATTTAGGTATGATTAATGATAGTAAATTTCGATTTACTCATTAAAAGTTATTGGCTGGACACTTTTCTTTTGTTTTTAAGGGCAGTTCTTATCCTCATGTGTAGAGTAACCAAAACTTGCGGACTCGCATAGGCGTCGGTATTACGGGTTAATATAAGAATACGAAAAATTCATAAATAAACTTACTTGCTAATTATTCAACAAATTAGAGGCATCAGGATGTGAACTACTGTAAACTTGCATCATTGCATATGTTTCCACAGTTACTTCTTTAAACCTTGTGCGTCGACAAGAAAAAATATTCTTATACATAGAAAACGATCTCTCCACATCTAAGGAAGTTACATTTGCATGTAGAAACTGTTTTTCAAAATCACTTAAAAGTTCACTATTCTTACACTTATTATAAACGGCCTCTAAAATATTAAAATCGGGATTTTTCCTTAAAACATCTGCCAACTTTTGACTAGCGCATAATCCTGGCGTATCATTTAATGTGTGTAATTTATATTTTACACTCTCCACTATGTCTAATGATTCCTGCAATGACAATTCAGCACATTGTAGTTTTCTGATGGCATCTAGTAATACTGTATAATTGGTACATATTGTTGTTAAATCTTCTAAAAGTTGAGGAATTTGAAATTCTCTTTGACTTTCTCTAATTGCTTTGGATTCATTCCGATTAAATCGCATTATAACTGATTGAATTTGTTGAAAATGGATCAAATAGTAAGAAGCTGCTGCTAGCCAAGTACCCCATCGCGTTAAAATTGGTTCAGGAGGTTCTGGAATACCTGGACAAAATTTACGAAATTCTTTTAAACGTTTAGGAGATTTACGAAACACTGCTTTAGTACTTCCAATCATCCGATCAACGTTTCCGTAATGTTGTCGAACAACTTCACCAACTAAATGCGAAGCATGCAGCACGCAGGTTATATGTATTAAGTTAGGAAATATATGTTTTAAGGATCGCCCAACACTTAACATCGTTGATGCACTATCTGTCACAATCATCACAACCTTGATCTTGGGCAATTTTAAATTTTTTCAAAGCGTTCATTATCACTTTTTGAATACTTTCCGCGGTACATTGTTGAACACGTTTGCAAGCTAACAAATATCGAGATGCTGTGTTCTCGCTAGATAAAATGCGAGCTATTACATTCACAATACTGTTTTTCTATATATCGGTCGTCTCAGCCACGGTAGTCCATAATTTTTTGGAACACAAATCACGTTTACACACATTTTCTAGCATCTCTTTCATTCGCGGCAAATGATTCTGTAATTGTGTTTGTGAGGGTAATGGGTATTTTGGAACGTATTGTCGCCAAAACGTTTTAAAAGCTGCTTTTCTCACCAACGACAACGGAAGATTACAAGAGGTAAACACAATTAATAAATGTATGAGGAATAGTGTATAAGGTATTTCAGTTCTTGCATTTCTCATATGCTTAATACCATTTACATACCTCTGGCAATCAGTTCTGTCCAATGCAGCCAAACGAACATGGCATATTAAGCAAAAACTGCACTACCGTCATATTTTAAATGGGGAAAAAGTGACACACACTTATGTACATTAGTAGCAAATCTATTACGAGGCATTGTTTTCTTAGGTATGTAAATATTAGTTCTATATGAACCGATACACTAATTATCTACTTGGTATAATACTACAACACACAAAAAACACCAGCTATATTTTCAAAAGCGACACGTCAGTACATCACCTTGACCGTTCGACTAATCTCTGCAACAGCTCAACCGGTACTTAAACGAAATCTCTCTCAGCGCGGTTTAACATGATTTATATTCAAGGTCGACACTACATGCCTGCTTCTCTACCGGTTTAGTTTATTTATGAATTTTTCGTATTCTTATATTAACCTGTAATACCGACGCCTATGCGAGTCCGCAAGTTTAGGTTACTCTACTTATGTGTAAGACAGAGGCATAAAAAGAGACTAGGGGAAAATCGAAGGAAGAGGTCACCAACTAAATATGAACTTTCCAACAATTTATTTTTATAATACAGTATATTTTATATAGAACATACATAATAATAATAAATATCTTTTTGCCGGTCTACTTCTTATTACTATCATTCATATACGTCAGACTATACCCTAGCACTTTGTACGTACAAGCCGTCTCGTAACTCAAAGTTTTCATCTTTAAAACACAACAAAGATATTTTTGCGAGGAGTTACATTACGCTCGAAACTTTTGTCAGCACATCATTTCGAAGGTTAAAACATAGGTACTATGTAGAGTAATGCAAAAAACCACGCATATATGAGCAGCATATCCCAAGGAAACATATTCATGTAGCCCGTAACGCTGACATCTGCTGGTTAAAATAACTCACTCCCCTATACTACTAACTTCACCTTGGTCCTTTTCAGAAACGTTCTCTTCTCTCACATGGAATGGATTCAACTTTTATCGTACGGTGGCACGTACCGAGACCGATAGGATAAGAGGTACAAGAATTTTGATGCGGCAAACGGTGAGTAGTGTTCCTTGCGATTTTTCCCGACTTTATCGCGCGTTGCGCACTCTCTTCTCGCCGTGGCATCGGGCGTTTATCCGTTTTTCTTGATGCGCCGATATTTTTCAGCGAGCATAGTCGTAGGAAAAGTACAACGGATATGGAATGAACGCCTCGAATATTCGATGCATTCGAATATTCCGTTTCTCGATTCGCAAGTCGGGATTTCTGTAGTCATGCTGGCGTACATAAGACTCGGAAATGTGTATCTCTTGCCTGCGAGCAGACGGCATTATTTTGTCGGAGATCTCTCCGTTCTATTGTTCTAACGTAGCATGTCTAGAAAACTTTGAAAGCTGTGGTTCGAGTCGATAAGGATAGGAGTGTTTTTCGCAAATTCCATAAAAATGAAATAATATGGTGTGAGTAAATGACTGCTAGAGGGCTTTTTGAAGAATTTAATATAAATTTTACAGTATACAGTTCTCAGAAATTAGTTAAGTTACAGGAACATTTAAACGATAATACATATTCAAGTAATCTGAGGGAACTAATAGGTAAAGCTGCCATCAGTGAGTGCTACAGCAGAGGTATTACGTTCGGAGAAACTCACTGCTTTGCTACCGCTTGCGACTGACGCTGTTTGTGATGGATTTTTCATTCTGAGTAAGTGTTGCACATTATGTACATTATTGTAACTTATTCGAACTGGCTTACCGACGGCGCCGCTAATGTTGCACCCATGCTAGCAGCTTTACCAATAAGAAACGAAAACTCTGAATTCTACGTTGAGCAGCTCAACTATCCTACTCGCAGAGAAACGTTTATTTGTATCAAGACTGTCCTCCTCAATTCAAGACAATTACTGTTTCAATTATCCACAATACAATTACTGTTTTAAATCAAAAGAAATATTTTCTTTGCGTTTTTTTCTCCTCTTAAGAGAAGTATATACTTATAATGAAATAATTGTATTTCTTTGTTTAAGAGAAATTTGAAGAAGGGGATTCTTAGGATAAATAAATGCCCGTTGTAACGCAAAACAATATTTTCTTAAGGATAGTTTTCTTAATTCAAAAATGCGTTTAGGTATTGTTCATAAATCAATTCATTTTCTTAGAATAAAGCATTTACTTACTTAGAATTCTTGAAATGCGTATTATTTATATCAACATCATTAATTGCACTTACCTTGTTTAAAACAGTACGACATATGTGTACATAATGGAGTAAATTATTCTCATTGTTTGTGGTTTTAAAAAGGCTAAGGTAGGTTATCTACAGAACAATGTTCAAACAAAAGTGAACGTTAAAGTAGAAGTACACATGAAAAAAGTGCCTAGAAACAATAACCAAGATAATGCTGATATGGTATCGATGTAATTGGTAAAAACAATGTGAAACAGAAAAGCTCTAGCGCTTTTTGCCCCTCCCCACATTGCTGTTCAACCCTCAGATTATGCCAGTAATCGTCAAAAACAGCACTGAAATATTTCCTGGCGCCACCTAGTGCCAAGAGATATAGTTATGCCGTCCTAGAAAGTAGCGACAGAAACTAGAATACAGATGCTATACTTACCCATATAATGATATAACCTTTAATATACAACGTTTCACAAATATTTTCAAAAGATACCGGTTAATGGAATATGAATAAATGTTTTCTCAACTTAAAACCCAAAAAAAATATTTATGTAATACAAATAAAATTTCAAGAAAATTATTTTCTTATATTAAAGATTTTTGTAGTCTTGAAATAAAAATCTAATTTCTTCATGCAAGGAACCGTTTCTCTGCGTGTACCCAGTAGAAAGCAGTCATTTCATTAGGCAGAAAAACAAACCACCAGAAGAAATTCCTTTTTCTTGCAGATATTTGTTCCGGATTTTTAAAGAATGGTGACTTAAAAGCGTAAACATGATCTCTGAAGGTCTTAATACATACGCTGGTGATTATTATTGATGTTGCAACCGCGTCTTGTGAGTTACATATCTAAGATATATAGATGTAATGTGTGGAAAGCGAATCGTAAAATAATAAAATATATCGAAAAGACTAGTTGCTCGAGTTAAGTGGATCGACATACCAGCGGTAGGCGAAATACCAGGAACTTCACCGCAGCTGCAACAAACTGCTGATCTACGCATAGTTTACTTTGTGAACTAAAACTGTTACATTAGCATTCTATTGTTAACCGACAAAGTGAAAACACGTAATTATTTTAGTTCTCTCTGAATAAAATATTACAGTCGTCAACAAGGTGTTTCCTTTTGTGTTCAGTTTCTTTTTTAAAAACTATCTGCCCCTACGAGCAGACGAAATTGGCGCAGTCAGTAGGATGAATTGCAACTTCTAAAACCGGAAGTTGTTGTAGGAAAAACTACTTCAAATTCAAAAAGAAGATAGAAAAAAAAAGAACAAAACCTCTGCTTGGTTAGGACACCGAGGGACAAAAGTGTTAGAGAAAGTTTGGACGGGCTACGGAGCTTTCGAGCAAAGCTGGCCGCCTTACTCGCTGAATCTAACTCTTTGAGAAGACATCTTGCCAACCCTGACGCATGTAAGTACCTTTGTAAATTTAGCAATACGAATCGCCCGGACTATAGTAGTCATTTTTCCTTTTCGGAAACGATTCCTTTTGAATCCCACACCTTTTAATTGGTGAAACAAAAGAACCAAACGAAACGAAAGAAACAAAACGAAACTGGAGAACCTAATACAAACAATAAGCAAATTAAATCTATCAGAATCAAGAATGACGGAAGTAAATTACCCATTATTTAAGATAGAACTAGACTCAATCCCAATATTCAATGGCGCGAGCAGTGATTTAAACCTATTTGTAAATGCATGTGACAGAATATGTAGAAAGTACGCGAACAACCATGACCTGAAAGACCTAATTTTTGCAACAATATTAGGGAAACTTAGAGACCGAGCTAGAACGTTAATTTGTTCGAGAAATGAATTAAATACGTGGAATTTAGTCAAAGACGCTATAAACTCCTATTTTGGCGACAAACGTGATTTAGGCCAATTGGCACAGGAATTTAACAATACAAAAATTCATTTTAAAGAAGATCCGATAAGTTTCGGACATAGAATTCAAGATATATTGTCAAAATTAATGACGAAACTAGGGCAAACCGCGGACGTAAACTATAAAGCGCAGAGAGCAGAGATTTTCGCACAAACCGCGTTAGAGATATTTTTACTAAATCTACCAGAGGATTTACAAGTACATGTAAAACCACTGCGACCCAATACTCTCGAATTAGCGATGGGCTATTGCCAGGACGCAATCAATTTTAAACAACGCTCGAACGCAATAAAAAATGTTAAGCCACCCAACATATTTGCGCAACAAGTACATAGGAAACAAAATGAGAACTTTAGACCGAATAATGAACAAAACCGAAATCCGCAACCTGTTAGTAGTAGTCAGAATCCATTCTTTAAAAATTTCTCCCAGTCTGCTCAAGTAAGAATCCCCCATTTTAACCAATTCCCACGACTCGGGAACAATACTCCCATTCGACCAAATTTTCCAACACCGAAATACAACTTTGGAAACAGCCAACTAAACAGGACATCCCAAGGTAATTGGCAATCAAACCAAAATGTGACACCGAAAGCAACACCGATGTCAGGAGTAAGCACGGCGGTCGCAAAAACAATCAACGCTAGACCCTATATGATGACCCAAGAGTATCTCGAAGAGGAAATTCCAGAGGAAACATCCGGAGAGAATACCCCAGTCTATAACGAAACAGATGGAAGATGGTACATACCACTAGACGTTTCACCAACCCCAGAAGCAAACGAGGAAGAAAATATGGAAGAAGAAAATTTTACGATACCTGCCTCGTCGGAGAACTTAACCGAATAACACGCAATGAACTCCCGTTTATTGAAATTAAAAATCCCCCTATAAAACTATTAATCGACACCGGTAGTAGTATCTCGATGATAGACCCAGACATTGTAAAACAATTCTATCCAAACAAAATTTATCATGAAGACACAGAAGTGAAAACTGCTAAAGGTACGTTAATTTTAAATAAAATTGCGTTAATCCCGTGTTTCAATGAATTAAAATGCATAGGGAATATAAAAATGCTTATGTACAAATTTCACAATTTTTATAATGGAATAATTGGCTTAAACGATCTTAGATCGATGAAATTTAATTTAGACCTAATAAAAGGATTACTGGTTAGAGATAATTATAGTATACCAATAAAATTTAAAAAATCTGAGAGAATCGTAATACCTGGTAAAACAACAATTTTAAAGAAAGTATTAGTAAATTATGTACACGGAGATGTTTTAGTTAATGGCATAGGTACCGACGAGATTCGAATACCAAGTTGTATTGGTCGCGTACAAAATGGCGAAGCGATAGTTGAAATTCAAAATTTAAGCGAGTCAGAACAAATGCTCGATTTAAAAGCATTGTCGGTTACCCCATTAGAAAATTTTTACGTCTATCAATATCAAATTCAAGAACAAGAATCGATGAGAAAATTAGACAATATGTTACGGGTAGATCATTTAAATAATTACGAGCGAACAGAAATCCTTCAGGTTTGTAAAAAATACCTGGATATATTCAAAAAACCGGATGAGAAACTAACATGTAATAGTAATGTTACTCATGAAATTAAAACGAACTGCGAACCAATATTTAAAAGAGCACGACGGTTTCCTTTCACGATTAAAAACGAAATCAGAAATCACATAGAACAATTATTAAGCGACAATATTATTACACCAAGCGCAAGTCCATGGGGCTCACCCGTAAATTTAGTAGAAAAGAAAATGGACGTTAGCGGTAAACGAAAAACAAGATTAGTCGTTGACTATAGGGCGTTGAACGAAAAAACGGTTGATGATCGATACCCAATTCCGAACATCGAGGATATTTTAGACAAGTTAGGGCGTTGCCAATACTTCACAACACTTGACCTTGCATCAGGCTACCACCAAATATTGATGCACCCCGAATCAGTAGCAAAAACGGCATTTAATACAGAGGATGGACATTTTGAATTCTTAAGATTACCCTTCGGCTTAAAGAACGCACCGGCAACCTTTCAAAGGGTAATGAACGATGTATTAAGAGAAGTATTACACAAATTTTGCCTAGTGTATTTAGATGATATCATTATATTCTCCCCATCTTTGGAGGAACATATTAAGCACGTTAAATTAGTATTTCAAAAATTAAGAGAGTCAAACTTAAAACTACAGATAGATAAATGCGAATTCTTGAGGAAAGAGACGGAATACTTAGGGCATATAGTCACGCCACAAGGTATTAGACCAAATCCCAAAAAAATAGAAGCAATACGCAACTTTCCAATCCCGAAAACTCAAAAAGAGATAAATCGTTTTTAGGGCTTTTAGGCTTTTATAGAAAATTCATATGTAACTTTGCGAAAATAACGAAACCCTTAACGAAATATCTAAAGAAAAATGAAATAGTCAAGCATACCCCCGAATTTGTAGAAGCGTTCAATAAATGTACAACCCTATTGTGTAATGACCCGATTTTAAAATACCCGGACTTTAACAAACAGTTTGAATTATTAACAGACGCTTCTCAGTTTGCTGTTGGAGCCATACTATCGCAGGACAGTCACCCTATTGCGTATGCATCGCGAACTTTAAATTCGGCAGAAATAAACTATTCAACAATTGAACGCGAAATGCTAGCCATAGTATGGGCATGCAAACATTTTCGTCCATACTTATATGGAAAGAAATTTATAATTAAGACGGACCATAAACCACTACAGTGGTTATTTTCGATAAAAGACCCGAATTCACGTCTGACAAGGTGGAGGCTAAACTAAGCGAATTTGATTACGAAATTCAATACAAAAAGGGTAAACTAAACCAAGCCGACCCACTTTCGCGTATTAAAATCAAAATGACAGAAAATTATATTAACACAACCAATCAAACGGACGCCGATGAAACGGAATCACTATTAGTAAATATAGGCGATGATTTCGATGAAATTGACAGTAACGAACTAGAAAATATGATTAGAGAATTAGAGGGAAATGCTCAAAAATGTAGTAAATCAAACAGACGATAATAATACAATACACTCGAGTAGCGGAAATGTAGAAATAGTCATACCGTATTCTGAAAAACCAATAAATCTTGCCGATAGACAAATCATTTTAGATGCCTCACATAATGTAACGATACCAATATTTGTACATAGTAAAGTATTTGAGAAAGCCAGAGTGTGTGTAACTTTGCCACTAACTGCCCGACATGAAGTATAGTAAACGCATTAAAGAAAGTTCTTTTACCAGATCGGAAAAATGCCATTTATTTTAAACATAAAAATATAGAACGCGACGTGATCCAAATCATACAAGAAAGTTTTATCAAATTAAAATTGGAAATCGCGAATAAATTTATAGAAGATGTGGAAAACAAAGAAGATCAAGAAGAAAAAATGAAGTACTACCACGTAGGAAAGACGTGCCACCGAGGTATCAATGAAGTTTATTCATCAATGAAGAAACGTTATTACTGGCCGAATATGGAAAAGAGTATCACCACCTACATCAATAACTGTGAAACTTGCCAAACAGCGAAGTACGACAGAGCACCACAGAGACAACCCTTATCCCATACATACACACCCAATCGTCCTTTTGAACAACTCCATATCGATCTATTGTTCATGAATAATATGATAATACTAACAATCATTGATCATTTTTCTAAGTACGCACAAGCCTATTTGATTAGCGACAAGAACGCAAATACAATAATAGACGGCATAGTTAACTTTACAAGTCACCACGGCATACCGCGTAAAATAGTAGCAGACGCAGGAAAAGAATTTGACAACATCCTTTTAAAAGAGTTCTGTAGATTACATAAAGTAGAATTACATATAACGTCCGTAGGAAGTTCTCAATCCAATGGAATAGTAGAACGCTTTCATAGTACTTTGGCGGAATCAATTAGATGTCGACTAGTTGATAGTCAAGCAACATTCAGAAGTCATTTGTTAAACGCGATATTGAGCTACAATAATAGTATGCATTCAAGCACAAAATTCACCCCTTTTGAAGTAATAAACGGACATAGCGAGACGAACTTACCATTTGATTTAAATGAAGAAATAGTAACACAACAATTTGTAAAAGACAGAGCGGAACAAATTAAAAGTATAAATAAGGAAATTTACAGAAATTTAGAATCTAGTAAAGAAAAGATGTGCGCTAACGCTAATGAAAATGTAAATGAAATTACTGATATTGAAGTAGGACAGGATGTTCATATAAGACGAAAAAATAGAAATAAAGTAAAACCGAAATTTACCAAAGAACGAATCGCGCAGGTAAATAATAAAACCGTGATCACTAAGAAAGGCGCGAAATTTTCTAAAACAGCAATTAAAAAGAAACGCAAATTTACGACAGAAAATCTGTTACAGGATGAAGATAACCCTGGTAACGATACTGGCGGTGCAACTGGCGTTAAGCCAAGTACAAGTAAAACAGATTGAAAATTTTATATTACCACTTAAGTTAGGACCAGCTCGAGTTGTACAAAAAACACACGATTTTATTTATAAATTAGAAGCAGGAAAATTATACTCTATAGTAATTGATTTAGAACAACAAATCAGAAATGTACAACAGGTATATGAAAGTAAAACAAACTCACGCACAGGAATCTTTAAAATTGCCCGCATTAAACTACCAGTTGAAATAAAAAATCAATTGAACAAAAGTAGGGTAGTGGAAAATCTAATACACCAAACGATGTTCGACATCGGACAAACAAAAGCAAAATTAACAAACATATTCCCTGAATTCACCCGTAGGAAGAGATCACCACTTGATTTCGTTGGAAATGTAGGAAATTACCTGTTTGGAATAATGGACAGCACGGAAAAGAAACGGATCGACGAAGCATTCAACATCTTACAAGAAAATCAGCAAAATATACAGAAACAGCTAGAATGGAACGTATCTATGTTAAAATCTATATCAGAAAGAATGGTTAAAACCTTTGAGAAGCTAAGCAATAATCAAGAAATCCTTCGCACTGAGGTGGATAAGTTAAAACTAGATTTAGAAGAGTTAAAATTTTACCAAATAATTGAGAATGTAAATAATTATATAGAAAATAGTAATAAAATATTGCAAAATGTACTACGAGAAATAGAAAATGCAGTAATATTCTCTACCATGGGAAAAATGCACCCAGCCACAGTTTCAATTTACGAAATCAACGAAATAATTCACCAATTAAAATCCTTGTATGAACCAGAACGATTATTACCTTTGAAATATCTCTTTAATTACTATATGTATCTAAATGTTTTAACTTTTGTACACACAAATGAAATATTATTTAAAATATCCATTCCAATATTATATAAAATAAACTTTGACCTATACCGTATATTCCCTGTACCTTATCATAATCAAATTGTACCCATTCCAAAATCGTATTTGCTAATGAACGAAGGTACCACCATTTCAAGAGACAGTACCTGTTCCAAAATTGAAGAAACATATTTGTGTGCGGAACCCATGTTAACAAGTGCGGATATGTGCCTGTTAAATCTGATGAAAAATAATCAAACATATTGTGACAAAGTTAATGTACGAATCAGTGAACCGATTGTACAACAAATAGGTCCAGGACAATTATTGGTATTTACACCATATACATTAAAAATATCATATAATTGTAGAGAGATAGGTATCTTAGAAATTAAGGATGCTGTTTTAATAGAAATAAGTTTAGATTGTGTTATAGAAATAAATAAAGATAAGTTTCAATACAAAAGAGAACTAATGAAAGGAAATATATTCAATCTGCCTAAATTAAACATTCAAGTATCAAATGTCACTAGCAAGGTAAACTATGTGAAACTAAATAAACTAAATTGGTCAGATATTTATAAATTAAAAGAAGATGTGAAAAATATAGAGAGAATAGAAAAAATTAAAACTTTGCCTGAAAACAATCATTTAAATTGGAACACGTATGTACTTATTATTGCCATTATAATTTCGATATGTTTTGTAATATATAGAAAAAGACTAGTATTGTAAATAAACTTAAGAATAGGAACCAATCAAACGATGGGACATCGGACTCGGTTCCTCATCAATCGCCTTCGGAACCTTTCTAGGGATGGAGGAGTTAAGTGGATCGACATACCAGCGGTAGGCGAAATACCAGGAACTTCACCGCAGCTGCAACAAACTGCTGATCTACGCATAGTTTACTTTGTGAACTAAAACTGTTACATTAGCATTCTATTGTTAACCGACAAAGTGAAAACACGTAATTATTTTAGTTCTCTCTGAATAAAATATTACAGTCGTCAACAAGGTGTTTCCTTTTGTGTTCAGTTTCTTTTTTAAAAACTATCTGCCCCTACGAGCAGACGAAATTCTCGTATTGTAATATAAGAAAGGAACAATAAAAAGTAACAAGATATAACAAAACGTAAATTTGTCCCTATTTACATCTCAGTTAAATAATATGGTTCTCATTAAAAGCTTTGCGGTTTTTGTGCAATGTTTTGTCATACTTTGCTCTAAATAGGACAATAAGTAACTTTAAGAGCAGGAAATAAAAAAGAATGAAAATACGCGAACATGAATTTGCATAAAATATGTTATCAAATTTGTTACACAACAATATATATCAACCTCAAATTTGAACATATTTGTTTCTAAAATATTTTACCAAAATTGTATTTTGTCACATTGCCTCGAAGAATTCTAGTATACTTACTAGAAAACAAGTTTCATACAGTGGTATTTTGTCCCACGCGTCCGAAATTTGAAAAAAGGATCGAGGGCTTTCGCATAGCTGCGTAGTACAGAATTAGGAATTAGTGTAATGCGAAAGACAATGGAAATGAGACAGAATTCATTGTTCCAATTTACACACAACAAACATTTATACCGGGTGTTCTAAGTTGAGTGGGATTGCATGGGTAACTTTCTTATCATTTAAGGTGGAGATTTGGTTAAATGGGCAATGTTTCGCAGTTTAATGTGTTGATTTAAAATCTGCTTAAAAAAGTTCGAACCCCTCAGAAGTTAGCAGTTTAGAAGGATTTCCAGGAACAAGATGAATGTCAACCTGTCCATTTTTTTCAACAATAGATGCTTGTCTCTGGATTTGGTACCAAGATACATTTCCATCAAGACAAATCCAGGACACATGTCACACACATCAACTAAAGGCCTCCGAACCTTGAGAAGACTATTAATAAAGGACGAAATTAGATATAACTATAGTAAATTACATTATTTAGATCTATACTTGAAGACAGCTTACGATAGACTTCAGGTAATGCTTAGCCCATCTGAACTCGATATTTTCATGACGGATGTTCATTCAGATACACAACATCAAAAACAATTTAAAATCTATAATCTTAAACGTAAAATTGAAATCTTATTATCCAGTAAAAAGAAAATAACAGTAATTCTGAATGAACATTCGAACCGGCTTAACTTGCATGCGTTCTGCCAACCTACTATCAACTTTTCTGATATACATTTCACAGATAAAGAGCTGCAGCTACTCAACTTAGGTTCATCTGACAATAGTTTACAATATCATAATCATTATATGAAAGATTTAGAAATTCTTCTTGTGAATGTTGAGTCGGTGCTGCAGTCCAATGATGTTTTGTCCAAAAATCAAATAAGGAACAATACTATACATCTTCTTAAAAAAGAAATAAACAAAACAAACACATAAAAAACTACCAGGTAGTACAGGTAGTTTTAACTGCAATACATTAAAATTAATAAAAGATAAAATTGACAAAAATAATTTGATAGATACGAAAGCTGATAAAGGTGGTGGGTTGACTATTCTTAATAAATTAAACTATAGCACCAAGGTCAAAGAATTTTTCAATAGCAATAACATTAATCGTATTAATCTATCAATCAATTCATTCATTAACGAAGTGAGAAAGACCGTGACATCTTGTCCTTCTTTGATAGATGATAAATTGAAAAAAAGCCTGTCGCCTGATTGCACCACAATACCTAGTCTGTATGTATTACTTAAAATTCATAAAACTAATAATTTTCCAGACATGCCTGTTAGACCTGTGGTTTCCTTCACAGGTTCACCTGTATATAAGTTATCCAGGTGGTTAAACATTAAGTTAAAGGAATTATACCAAAATTACTTCAGATATACATCTAAGAACTCTTTAGAATACACAGGGAGTTTACTTCTTATGAACTAGCTTTTGGCATTATCAGCAGCTCAATTAAATTTCCGGTATCACCGGAAATGGCGTCAACTTTCTTATTTTAAATAGAACACCTTATATACTTTTACGTTTTTGGAAAGGTAATCGAAAGGCGAATCCAACGGTATCGCATACGTTATACTTTAACTTAAGAAATATGAAGATATGCAGCAATAAATGTTTTGGTATTTTTCTTTTTGTTGATACGCACAGTTGGCTAGGAAAGAGCGCCAAATTGTTTCTTGTGACATTAGATTGATCTAAAGAGCTCGTTGCTAAGCAATGTAATCATAACGATTGCCAAACTGTCACATCTCGATTCCAATAGCATAAATTATTCTTGTTATTTATTGTTATTATATCGTGCATTTGTCATACCTTCGTTCTTTGCTCTTGTCATTATTTTCCCTCATTTTAACTTGTTTTGTTAATTGTTGCTTCATTTTTACCTTATCGAACCGATACCGGTGATACCGGAAATGAAATTGAACTGCCGATAACGGCAAAAGTTAGTTCACGAAAAATAGAAATCGATTTTTCTAAAAACGCTAGCTTTGTGTCATTAAAAAGTTAACATGGGGTGAGGGATACTTTAGGACCTCACTGTATACATTATATTAAAAGCAATAAATTTAGTATCTTGAAGAATGCGAATATTCCGAGGCAAATGGGAAAGATGTTAATTAAAACTTGCTCGCAATCAATGTAACGAATAATAATAGCTACCATAATTTCTTAGCAGAATTTCCCCCTTTCGCACCTTTTAAGTTTAGTATTCAATGCTCGTCTAATTATAAATGGAATTCGCCTCAAAATTAAAAAATTCCTTTTAGGAACGGAGCGTACGATGAGCACGAGTGGCCAGGGCGTTCCTAGCGAGGGAGAGGGAGTTCCTCCATTCCCTATGTCAACGTAGAACTTGCTAATGTAAAGTTACTTTTCGCAAATTAGCGAAACGGCCTAACAAAATTTATATAAAACGTAACCCACTCGGTCTCATCACTCAGTATTAGGGTACGCATTCGTCGGAGAGACCAAGAGCAGCTCGTCCAGAAGAGTTAAATGAACCGAAAACGGCGAAGGGTTCCTCCATTCCGACGAGGGAGCTACTTATCGTCTTCATTTTCTGCATCCATTATTAACATCGCGCTGTGTGCAATCGAACAGAAGTTATTCCAAATAGTTTACGGTTTATGCGCTGTGTGCATTCGCATGAATATATATTAGGTTAGACAAAGACGGGTGACATTGACCGTCCAATAAGTAAATTGCGACAGGGCAAAACAAGTCAGAACATGGTAGGAGGGTATTTCCTCTGAAGCGCTATCCCTGAGTTTACCAACATCACCAGCGTTTCGAATCGCTTGTTCTTGTACGTATACACGGTTAAACTGTTTAATGCATATGCAAATATGCTACAAATCTGTTTAGGTAAATATCTACACCAAAAGCTGGTCTTGTGTTCAGAGCAGAGCTACGGCAAAGTTTATTTTTGTGAAGTTTCAGATGTATTAGCTGATTTTGCGAGTAAGGCCAGAAATATGAGAAGCATTTGGTATTTGAAAAACAATTCAAGAAAGTTTGTATGTTATCCCAGAGAGAATTCGTTTTAGAGTCTCATGTTAAAAGCGTGAATCTCGGAAAACCAACCAAAATCGGTAGACACAACAGATCTTGCATCAAAAAAATCAGGTACCTCAAGGTGTCTTGGGATTTTCTTTCGTGGTACTCAGCATTTGGTAGCTTCTAAAATTTACTATATCTCTACTGTTAGAACGATTATAACAATTAAAAATAATGATATATGTAATTTTATTAATTTTATTTACAAATCTTGAAAAGCGAATGCGTACTAGGTAGCTTAGACATGTGTTGCCGTGGCAGCACGAAGCATAATAATGATTAGTAGAAATAGAGAAATAGAGTGGAATCTGCTTGATAGAATAACGATTTTGCTTGGCAGAATTATTCTAATAAACAGGCTATTCCATTATCCGAGTTGATCTACACGTATACAATAAATATAGTATGTGATAATAATAGATCAAAAACAGAATATACAAACCCACCGCACATTATATTTTGAATCATACTGTATTAGAAAATGACTGAAAACGAAAATAATGTATTATGTATATGGTTTTATTAAACATACACACATATGTACATATAAACTTACATATGCATGACCAAAGTTGAAATATGCATGCAATATTCATTATAGTATTATCTATTTTGAAAACTAAAGTAATCTACAATATATGAAACATACATATAAAATTATTTTTTGCCAAATAATCTGAGATTTTGGACTACTTCTTTTCGCGAAATAAAATGTTAGTTATCTAATGATCCAATGTGTAGTTAGGGTTGAAGTCAATATTAGACTTACTCTCAAGAAATCTTCGAATTAAGTCACAAGCTGCTCTCTTCTTGTGATGATGGACCATCCAGAAGGTCTTCATCATCCTTCTCCTCGGTTATAGCGTCGTTCACCTCGCCACTTTCATTATTCACAGTGTCTTCAACGTCTATGTCCTCAAAAACTGCTACATGATTATCTAAATCAACAAATGTAGAGAACTCCTCTTCGCTCATACCCTCTGGAGCAGGCGGAATATCATTTTCTGCATGCAGTACTCCAGAATTTTCTATTACAAATTTACATTTCATAAAACAATTCTTTATGCAATTTTCAGGCACTGTATTCCAAGCGTTATTGAACATGTGAATTGCTGACAAAATAGATATTTTCTTACGCATTTCAGTAACAGTTGTTGACGAGGTGGTGTCATACACATCCATACTTAATATATTGTTATGTTATGTTGAACGTCGTGTTTACGACGACAACAACTTCTCTCGGTTGTCATTTCGGTACTGAAGTAAATGTCAGGCTGGCCACTCGTTGGCAATCAAATACCCCTCTTAAGGGGAAAATTGGTAATTTTTGCGTTACCATTCCCCCCCTCAGCGAACCGTCCTTGGGGCGAGGAAGGTAGAATTTAATTATAAGTCCAGATAACGACGAGTGTGGGGTATCATGGACAATTCTACTCGTTTATCAATTTTCCTATTCAATTCTTTCTTCCAAATTAATGTGAAAATCGTCTGGAATAAGCAAAAAATGTAAATTGCAAAGCACAACAGATAATATTTCGTCAATTAAATCTTTATCTGAAAGGTTTCTATAAATTAGTAGTGGATTTTCTCTTTTAAAGCTTGTTGGTGACAATTCGTACCACAGAATCATCAACAAACAACCTCCTGGTTAAGTCACTGCATTCGTTCTCGTGTACTAATATCATTTTGATTGAAAGTCATCGAAAAGTTAGTTTCTAGTTAGGCAAATTATCAAAATTGGATGTGAAAGGAAAGACTGAAAAAGTGTACTGGCAAAGCAATTACGGGTGTAGTACTCGATACGTTACAACAATTTCAAGTGTGAACTAGTCAACTGTTGATGTTTCTGAGCGATGCAGCGGCTACAATATGTAGTGCAGGCCGTTCTCTTAAAGAAAAGTGTGAGGGACTTTTACATGATTCGTTTAAAGTTCGTGCTTTGCATCTTGTGGCACAAACTATTCGAGAATGTTTCGAAAGTGGATGCATTAATAGCAAATACAAAAAAAAAATGTTTCTTAAATCTCCCAATCGGATTCAAGCATTCCACAGGCTTTATCTCGGTATTCGCGAACCACCACAGCCGATTCTTACGCGTTAGGGAACACGGTTGCAAGCGGCTTAAAGAAGCGCGATCAGGTTTGTAAGTAAACAAATACAAATCCTTGTAGGTATGCTTTCGCTTTCGTCAGTAACTCTATACTCTTGGTTTCCGAGTTGGAACCGCGTTGTTTCGTCCGTACCCTTATGAGACATCTTTAGAGCTGTTACTGCATACTGACTAATTCACACTAACTTAGTCAGTGTGTAGTAATAACTCTGAAGATGTCCCATAAAAGTGTAGACGAAACGTTGGCAGAAGCTACGACAGCGACGCGGTTCCAACCTGGAAACTAAGAATATAGAAATGCAAATTCTTCTTCTGAAAGAATTCAGTCCCACCTTTGTTTTAAGCTATTTTCTAAAGCTATTTATTATTTAATATCTGGAGTAATCACATAAATTAGAGTTCTAAATTTTAAACAACAATCCCAATAAAACCAATTGCTTTCCTGGTAAGTTGATTGAACTAAACTCGTTCCTCGCTTTATAATACGCGTCTTTTCCACGAAATACCGCAGAAAAAGTTAAACTTCGACGTACATGAGAAAAAAGCAAGTAAAATGTAGAACTACTTGCGAACTATGTAAATTGAAATTCGGTTTAAGGAAATGGTTTGCCCGTTGTACGACATCTCCAAAAATAAGCAATACGGTTCCTCCTTTCAGAAAAATTTTCGAAAGTCATCGCGCAGGAACTTCCGTGTGGATTCCCGAAATCACTCTAGGTATGTGTGTTTTATTTCATCATTTTTCCGTCGGATTCTTTAAATACCGCGTCGCTCTGCCGCTCCGAGGTAATGCATTTATTTGATATTTGCTTTTAGGTTCCGCATCACCGGCAGAAAATATTAAATTATTGGAGCAAAATGGTTCGCTGGGCGTGCAAAAGCTTTGACAAAATGTTGAAATATTCCGATGCTGTGCGCCGGTTGAAGCTCGTGGAAGCGGGGGTTCTTTTCGCTTCGGTTTGACCGCCTATCTGCTTCGAAAACTGTTTAATTTTCATCATCGCTGTCAGGTTTATTTGAGCTGAAAGACTACAGGAGCGGCTTTAGAAAAAAAAAATAAACAGGGAGAAAGACGCAATACTTTCGTTTAATAACGGTTGTATAGACGCATATTGATTAGTAAATGGGGTGGTATACTATGAAACTTAATATTTGCAACCATGTTACTGAAATTGGTACCGCAATTAGGATAATTTTTTTTTAAGATACACAGTAAAAATTTTTTGGTTAATCATTGTTCCTGATTTTGCGGTTTAATATCGTCGCATAAAAGTTGGAAGAAGGACCCAATTTTAAGGGAGAGTGAAACACCGTTCGGCGTGTGTTGACATTTGAACAGTATTATTTGGCGTCTTGCCTATTACATTTTTTCGACTATTGCGCACCGTTTATTCGATTTTAAGTGCTTTAATAATAAATCAAGCAAAACTTCTTTGAAGAGTAGGGATAGAGCGGGTTTGTTAAAATTAAAATATTTTCTCATATCATGCGGTCACGCGGTTGAAGGTGAGGACCTAGCAGTCCTCGAAACGGCTGTTCCGAGTTAATTAATAATTTATGTGGTGCGGAGTGTACCGAAATTTATTGTTGTTTTTCATACTACCCCACAGTCCTTGCTATAATTACTAAATCCTATTTATAGTAAAACCCACACGAATTGGATTTTATTACGTTTCAGGTTAATTGCGATTAATCATCGCAAATGAGGAAATTATGTACAAGCGGATACATGCTCACATATAAATTCGTAGTTGTATCATCCTAGTAAAATAATATCGCCGTAACGAAATTCAGGTCGTGTTTACATCGTTTCCCTGATATTTCTAAATCTCCAGATACAAGTTTATTCAAATCCCCATATTATCCATTTTGGGGTGAAGGGTCCGCTAGTCCGGCCGTCGTTCTAACGTAATAAACAGACATGAATCCGTGCGAAACGCCCCCTATTGTATACCCGCGTAAATAAGCAGGGGACCAGACCTAAGGGGCAGAGATGAGTTCACGGTTTTGATCGCCGTCTACCTGCCTTCGCCAATGGAATCGGGGTTCATTTGGTCCGCACGTAGCATGCCTATTATAGCGTTATAGGTACCGCACTTTGCTGTTACGATTGTTAGTTTCCATGCGAAACTGTCATAAATTATCCCCGTGGATATTTGCTATCGCGAACGGTGAATGCACGGGCTTAGAGTAGGTATCGGGTCTGCGGAGAATCAAGGTAAAATGTCGAGAGCAGTTGCCACGCCAAGCTATGCGATCGAATGAACGTAATGCTTTTTCATTTTCTTGTATTATTGTTTTCTCATTGCTGACCACGACGTTATTTTATTCGCTGCAACAAACAAAACAGGTTTCGTAGACCTTTTTTGGTTTTCTGGTTTTATTGAGCCAACTAATGATGTTTTTCATCAAATTTTGATTGATTTGCACTATCGTTTATTTATTTACTTGCAAATGATTAGAAGGAAACTTACAAAAATGTATAAATTACACTGGTCAGCGTTTTAGTGAAGTGCTTCAGTATACCAGTGCTACAATGTTCGAGTATCTGATTTACACTTTTGCTGTTGGCAAAATAATTGATTTTCGGACCTATATTTACTAGAATGTTTTTCCTTAACGTAATGCAGTGTTCCAATCGAGCAACGACTTAACCGCAAGTTTCTTGTGAAATACGAGGTTCTAACTACCCTTCATGAACGAGTGAGAAGACGAAGACCCGATTTGTGGAAGAGCAAATCCTGGATGCTCCACCAAGACAATGCGCCAGCCCATTCCGGCTTGTCTGTGAAGGCGTTCTTTACGAAATCCGGCATCACCGTGTTGGACCACCCACCGTACTCGCCCGACCTGAGCCCCTGTGACTTTTTTTTATTTCCTAAGGTAAAATCGGAGCTTAAGGGGACAAGATTTGACAGTGTGGAAGCGGTGAAAGCGAAAGCGACGGAGGTTCTCAACAAGCTGACAGAAATAGACTTTCAGCATTGCTTTCGACAGTGGAAAATTCGTATGGAGCGTTGTAGGGATGGGTAAGGAGAGTACATTGAAGGGGATAAACTTTGTAATGTAATTGGTAATCAACAAAATGTTTTGTAGCGCCAGTCCGGTTATTTAATTGCCACACCTCGTATTGTAAGTGAGGATCTTTTAATGTGAATTTTGAATATGCATTTGCATTCGTAATTTCCCTGATAAAGGGGGCATTCCCGAAACCAATCACAAATATAGCATAATAAACTCATCAACTAGGAAGTGCCTATATTTTATTTCAAAGTTACCTACTTCAGTTTGTGTTTAGGCTTTGCCGATTATTACCACATGAAAGTACCTCCGGTTATCGCTATAATAGCAGATAATTACCGTAACAGCAGGCAGTTTTTAAACAATTTTCAAATAATGCTCTCAAACAAATGTTCAAAATAGGCTTTAAATTAAATTTAATGCTTGAAACAAAACTATTACGGCAAACATTTAATACTACGATGAATTTAAGCCATATAACGTAATTTTAGCATAAACAGAATACATTTTATGTTTTAAATAGCGAAATGGCATGTTCAACAGGTCTGTATTGCCTCTGCCTAATTTTCGATCGATTTTATTAAAATATAAATAATTAAAATTACGCACGAACGCGCGCGAAGTCAGTGTTGGGAATGCTGTTCATTATTGAAATAAATTCGTCATAAACAAACATTCAGTAGGAGTACATTTACAAAATTTGTTTTTCCATGTATTAATGACGGGAATATTTTTATTTTAATAAAATATATTGATCAAGAATTGAATAATAGTTGAAATACATTATTCTGTATTCAGTCTAACAGTAACCGCGTTGATAAATTTCTGAAAATATATAAATTATTATTTTAATAATTTTTTTAATTAAGAAAATAGTTTAATTTATTGTATATATCGGGTTTTCCAGATTCAATGTTACAAGTGATATCTTTCTTATTTGTATAGACTTAAGATCGAGCAAAGTATCGTCGAAAATGGTTTGCAAAGAACTAAAAGATATCCTTTTTAAAACTGTCCCTATTAAACTACCCTCTAAGAAACCTCCTTCAAACCAATTTTTTTTAATTGCACCCCTCATCTTTTTGACTTTATGACTGAAGTACAAATAGTTTGGAATACAACGGTATAAACGAGAATTACATTCAAGAAATATTTAATAGAAAATGATCATATCAGTAATAAATAACAGCAAAATTCTTACAAAAGGTTAAATAAACATTAAATACATTGATAATCCATAAAATTAATCACTTACTCTGAAAGTTGCTGCTGTGATCATATTCATTGTAACGAAATTATATTCACGCCGAATCTTAAGTTTCAAATCGTCTAAGTTCGTAGGCGGAGTAAAATACAAAATCTGTTTCAAATACAAAAATAAGTGTAGTGGACCTGTTTGGCGAGCGAGCTGATCATTGAATAGAACCGTTAGTACCAATCCATCTACAGCAATATACGTCGTTTACATACTCTACAACCAACCGCGAGTTATGAAGCGAAGCGCCATCCTGTTGCTACCACAAATCGTTGCGTTCTGCTAATGAAATATCCTCCATTAACTCGGAAATGTAAATAACGTTGGCCTATCAAAGTTCCTTCAAAGATGTCTGGACCAATGACACGTCCATTAAATAAACCGCATCAAACGTTGACACCCTATATTACCTGAATATAAGTCTCACACATCTAATCTTATTTAAAAAAATTTAAGACGTCACAATATGGTATTGTGACAAAAAGCCAATTTAAAGGAAGACTTTACTAATTCGGCCTGAATACTACCACAGTCCACGGAAACTGTTCGCAGCAACAATTGGGCGGCATAAGCAGCTGAAATGGCAAAATCGAATGAATACTGAGCGTTAGTATCCTTCGCGAGTTCCCCAATCGCCTCATCCTTTGGCTTAAAGGGTCCGTTTTGGCCGGAAGCGACATATTTACATTTAAAAACGTTAATGAATTTCGGGTGTAATCTAACTTTTAGGAACGGTTATAATTGTAAGGCGAATAAGGGAGATAACACAAGTTTTAATTCGGATTCAGCCACCATGGGAACGGTGAAACACTTAGCTGATTGCTTACAGCCTCTTTTGGCTTAGCGGAAAACCAAGCCGCCTCGGGTAATTAACAATTAATTGTTTGCTTTGTTATTTTTTCTCGATTTTGAGATAATTTTTCAGCAGGAACTGATCTCATAATGACACCGAGAAACGCATTTTCAGCGCAAGAAGAATATTTACTTAACCGTATTTTCTTAATATAAAAATGGTAATATTTTGTTGTAAAAGTTTTTACTTGCACAAAGAATATGAAAATAGTTGCGTCACGAAAATAATTTGCTTATACTAATTGTTTTAATCTAAGGAAACTTTTTTTTCGGGCATATGCATTAGTGGTCCTAACTACCACCTAAAAATGCCTACAGGACCCTACACCAACATATTTCAAGCAGAAACTTCTGCTTTCAACCTATGCGCTATAAAGAATGACGGGAAAGGTATGCGAGGCGCAACTATAAATATATTCAGCGACAGTTAAGCGGTTCTAAAGGCTATTAAGACCTACACATACGAATCTGATCTGACATACGAATGCGTACACAATTTAAGGCAATTGGGACGCAGTAACCACGTTACCTTGCGGTGGGTCCCATGCCACCAACGGATCTAAGGAAATGAAAAGCCAGATAAGCTGGCCAAAGAAGCGGTGGACATGTCTTTCATTGGTCCTAACCCCTGGTCTCCAATAGAGCCACATAAAACAAGCAATTTAGGCATGGGAGGATAATCAAAAGCGATCGTACAGAGAAAGTGTTTCGGGACAAACACAGGTGGAAGTACTCACATCAAGCTAATATCACTGCTGAAGATCAAATCTGGCGTCTATGCCAAGAAGATCTCGAGACAGCAGAATACATTCTATGTAAATGTTTTGCCATCAGTGGTATACGACACCAACATTTCAGGAGGCCATTTCTTGCATTCTAAAGTGGTATCAATTGTGCATTTGTAGAAAGGGAAGGGAATCAATCGTTCGTGTTGAGGGTACTACCCGCTTCCATTTCGCCGCTGTTGTTTAAGATTAAATTAACGTAGAAATAAATTGAGAAAGATATGCGTTTAATTTATAAGTAAGTGATAGTTAATTTAATACAAACATAAGTGAATGTTGTGCAAAATAGGATAGAAGGTAGTCAATGCGTTTATCAAGAAAATGTTGACAGAGTGGGAGCTATCCATGTTAGAGGATATCTTTGAACGAATTTATGCTGCATACGGGCGTTAGAATGACCACATTCGGAATATGTAGTTAGTAACAAATTTGCCTTAATCCATGTATCTTCTTGTCTTCTATCAACTGGTAGGTTGGTAAAGGCTCGATTACATCGGGCGAGTTTACCAGCTACAAGCCGGCGAGAAAGGTAGCTGGCGAGTCAGCTAGCGCTGTAGGCGGTGATTACACACAACTTTTCAACTCGCTTAATAGCCAACTAGCAGGAGATTGCATCATCTGTTGCATTATCTATGTTATCTCTTGTGTTACCGCGTGTTCAACACTTTAAATAAACTGCTCGATGCACCACATTTCTCTTGTCTTTCTATCCATTCTTTTACCCACACTTTTCTACGCCTCAACTTCTCCTTTTCTTTCCTAACTCCTTTTTGCTAGCATGACCTACAACGACTCCCGCACGAATTAGTTCTATCGACATTTTGAAGACATTGAGGGACCAGAAATCACAGGTATAGTCGCAGCGATTTCACTAGCAACTATGATTACACACAACTTGTTTACTAGCTAGGTAGCCTATACGCCAGCGAATAGCGGGTAAAGTAGCCCTGCTTTCAGTTTTTCTCGCACAAGTTGAGCCTGCTAATCAGCTAGTGAACTTGATTACATTGGGGAAATTTACTGGCAGCTAATGAATTCGCCGGCTTGCAGCTACTAAACTCGCCTAATACACTTACTTATTCCTTAGAACCCTTCTATCGTGAAGTGTAGGGTTGTCGTGAAATTGAGCTCCGTGGTTTTTTCTTCCAGAAACCTCTCCACCTTTTTCTGCCCCTGGCTATTTTTCTTGCCTGCTTGCATCTTCCTCATCTCATCTCGATTGCATTTTTCACTTCCTCGTTCCACGTTTTCTTTGGTCTCCCCCTTTTCCTTCTTCCTACTTCCTTCGCTTCGTACACTTTTTTAGCCACTCTCGCCATCCTCATAATGTGTCCAAACCATCTTCATTGACCCTGCTGTATGGTCTCTTCTATTGCTGCAACCTTGAGCTGTTCTCTGTACATCTCGTTTCTAATTCTGTCCAGTCTGGTTTTGCCTTTTATTCTTCTCAAAAACCTCATCTCTATGCTATTCACTTTACTTCTTTGTATCCCATTCGTTGTCCATGATTCGAATGTATGTGTAAGTATTGGTTTTACTACTTTTTTGATCAACTCGGCTTTGACTACCGGTGGGATTTCCTTCTTGGTTAAAATTTGAATTTTGATTGCGTAACATAATCGTCCTGTTTTTGCTAGTCTTTCCTGAATTTCGTCATCTAAGTTGCCTTTGTTATTTATTATTCCTCCCAGGTACTTGAATGTGATGATTTGTTCTATATATCTTCCCTCTATCTTTATATTGTGTTTCCCACTTCCATCTCCTACTACTACTCATTGTTTTTGTCTTTTATGTATTACATTCCTATTTTAAATCCTTTAGCTGTTTGACTAGTATATCAACGTTTTCTTGTAGGTTTCTTCTATGTTCCTGAATACTAACCAAATCGTTTTATAACTTACTTCGTGATTTTATTTTTCCGTTTTCCCGTGCCCCACGATGCTTGCTTTCTTTAAATGCTTCGTCTAGCACACATCAACACATGGGCAACACTAACCTTTTAGATCGGTATTTAACGTAACATTCGTGACTTTTTCATTTCCTTTATCCCACGTAATTAGGTTTTTTCCCTTTTTTTAGACTCATCAGATCTTCGTTTGATTCCTCTTTCTTTAGAATTTCCCACAAGCTTACTCTTTTTATTCTGTCAATGCTTTGATCATATCTATGAAGCACAAGTGAATTTTCTTTCCAGTTTTTGCGACTTTTTCTGCAATCTGTTTTAGTATGAAGATTTGGTCCTACGTTCCTCTTCCCTTCCTGAATCCACATTGTGTACCCTTTCCCGTGTCTGTTCAGCTTTTTTCTCAGTCGGGCTTCTAGTATTCCTGGCATTTGATTGGGGCGAAAATAATAACCCCTATTTGCCCAATCTTTGGGAAACTTCTTTTCTTTTTTAATGTGGGTCAGCAGATTTAGTAGTGCTTCGTATCCTAAATCGCTGAGTAGCTGTAATAATTTTTGCTGCGATCCCATCGTGTTCTGGTGCCTTTCCCTTACGTACTTTTTGAATCGCGTTTCTCTGTTCCTCCATTGTTATATCTTCTTATTGAGTTGCCTCCCCATCCCTTCTTTATTGTATAATCCCTCCCTCTCCAGTTGTGCCATTTTCTTCGTCTCCATGCCGTCTTCCTTTAAAAGTGTCTGAAAGTATCTTTTCCAAATATCCATAATTATGGCCTAGTATAATCGAACCTTAAGTTTGCTAACTCCGGTTAATGCAGTGATAATTTTCAGCTAAAATAGTTATATAGTGGCACCAAAAGAAATCGAAATAAATGTTCGTGCGCATACAGCGCCGTTCAAAATAAACAGACCGCGTAACAATAAAGTTGTTACAACCCAAAACGACTCATTTCATTGAAGACTGTATTTCTTTGCGTGTAGGCTCTGGCGAGTGTCTCGCTGTCCTGGAGTTTATTGCCGTCTTCCAACCTTGATCTGAATTCTTTACTTCTTTCTACCACTTTCTACAGTTCCACGAGGGTAGTCCGAAAAGTTTCAAGCCCCGACATGAAAATGGCGTTACTTATCAATGCGCATGCGTTGAAACAGTCGTTTGTGTCCGTTGATGTTAGAGTTTCGGTAAAATGGAAAAAATTGAATATTGAGCCTTCATTAAATTATTGCATTTAAAACGCAATACGCCTACGTAAATTAAAGCCGATAACATCGGATAAGTTCACCAAATCGTACTAAACGACTGTCGGATTAACGTTAGAGAGATAGCGGAGTCTGTGGGCATCTCGAAAGAACGTATTTGTCATGCATCGACTAAAAATTTGGTAATGAAAAAGCTAACCGCGCGTTGGGTGCCGCACTTGCTTACTCAGGACCAAAAACGCATTCGAAGGAACAATTCCAAATCCGTGTTGAAGCAGTTTAAGCGAAATAACTTAGAGTGTAGAACACAGGGTGAATCGGCTCTGAAGGCTGTAAGAGATGTAACAAATTTAACATTTGTATCCATACCTTCAGGTTAATAATGGGTGTGACCAACTAACCCAAAATACTTTAACATATTTGTTGAACACATTCCGCTTTAAATAGGGTATCCTATATGTTAGTACATTTTCGAATTGTACGTAAAATTTGATTTTTGTATAACGATATGCAACAGTTTCTGAGCGGTTTCATTATTTGGAACACATTTGACTTCAGATCTCTCTAACGCTTTAATGTCTTTTAATAAGCTTTTAAAATTTTTTGCAGTATGGGTATCATTACATGAACTGCTTTTGTTGGTGACACTTTCTTCAATTGTAGAGAAAATAGTGTAGTTTATAACCTAATAAGTGAATTGAGTTACTTTAGGACAACTTCTATACCGTATACTCGTAGAAAAATGCCTTTCAATAAAAAGAAATTTGTAAAGATTCAACGAAATCCTCTTTTCAGTAGTGCCAACTAAATATTTTTTGTAATACAATAAATTATTTTTTGAAATACTATTTAGTCGAAAAAAGTAAATTGTTTTAAATGTAAGAAAATTCATTGCCTTACATATAAGAAGCGCTATTTTATTTTTTTTAGATATATGACGCTCTCATTTAGCAGGATTGTATTCCTACAAATGAGTTTTGTGTAAAGAAAGCGAACACATACTTCACTATTCCAATTAACCCAACAGCAATTGTAAAAACACAAGAACATCCTCACACTTCACTCTTAAATGTTTACGTCGTAACAAGAAAGAACTAAAAATAGAACATAAATTTTATGTCCCGCTACAATACTGCCATTTTCTATTACAAAAGAAATTTTGTGAAAAATAGAGTTTATTTTCTATGAAAATAGGTTTCTAGTTCGAGACGATCCAGTAATTTTCCCCTTATACTGTTTACTACTACTGGAGGAGATCTTAATCTCCCAAGCGTCCCTTTAGTATAGTTTCTCTGCCTTTGAATCCTGGCATATTTTTATATTTCGCTGCGCAATAAATTAAAAGCGAAGGGATTTCTCCGACGTCCAAGGATAAATTTATGCCTTTGTCCTGGCTACACGTTGAGCAATTAGTTGTGACAATTTCTGGTCTGAGACCGAGACGGATATGCCCGAGGGACGACCCAACCGATCTCCAAATCTTCCGCCTTAGCGGAGCCGAATATCGAAATGGGATATAATCGTTAATCGCTTCTGTCCAATAAAAGAGAAATGGATTTGGTGATTCTGGTCTTGATTCTTTAATTGAATCTTAATAGAAGTATCGATGTGTAATGTTTATCCTGTGTACACTAAGAAAGATGTTTAGTAATCCTAATGAAATATTTCATAACTAAACTGATTAGTTGAAAGAGCTATACATAAATACTTGTAAAAGTCGAAAGCGTGTGCTGTATCTCGTAGTGCTCCTGTTTCCCTCCCAAATTGCGAGGTTGCAACAGTGTATTAAATTTTGAAACTTGTATGTTACGGTGTGATTTACTCGTGCATTTCTTCTGTTGAAATTAGTCATTATATTAAACCTAAGCAGGGGAAATTGATCTAAAATAAAAAGGGGCTTCCTAAAAATATGTTTTTATAAAAATAGAAGCATTCTTATTTCCTTAAATTTACACATCGTTTTAAAGGTAAACACTTAACTATTTTGTCGACAAATCGCCATTTCTATCCAAGCATTTTGCAGAGGGTGCCCCCACTTCTGTATCCCCATTTTGTAAAATTCTGCCGCCGGGCCTTCTTTCAAGGGGAAATCCAAAAAAGAGCGAGTTGACGAATGGTGACCCTCCGTTTAAAGCAGTATGCTCTCGACCTTTTCAACGTTTTTCCTCTGAAACTGATGGTCTTCCCTCCGCTCTTCATCGTGATTTCCGTCCGCCCTTTCCAGTGAATTCCCTACGCCATTTGCGGACGTGTTGAAAAACTATACACTTTTCTCCATAAACTTCGGTTAATTGACGATGAATGTCTATGGTAAAAATCCCTTTCGCTTTTAAAAAAAAACGTATCACAGGCGAATTTCGCACCGGGCGGTAGCCGACGGAGATCCATCTCAGCGACTGCTTAGCCAACATTGAGCGGCGTAGCGGAGGGAGGGGTATTTATTAGAGGGGGAGAGCTCCCTCACACGCTAAGGTTGTCGGATTTCGCCTAACACGTCTTATTATTGCTGTAGGGCTTTGTGAGCCTTATTTTACGATCATCCCTCGCATACAACATACGAAATTGCCTCAAGTACTCATATCGTAATGGATAAAGCGACCAACAATAAAATCGATCTGTTATCCATGATTTCGATGTCGGTTAACAACGCTGAGGGTAAGGCAGGAATGGAAGAGGTTTACAATTAAATACATAAATACTCATCGTTCTTAAAGTTCCTTAGGATGCTCGATTCTATATTAGTTCTACTTGGGGTCGTGATTCTGTTTACTACAGCTATAGTACTGAGAATTGAAGAAAGCTGGGTTTTTGCACGATCCAGCTAGCAATCTTTTACGTTTCAGGTCAATTTTTCTTTACGAAACAAAAATTAGAGAAATTCCACAATGGGTGCTTTTCATACTCTATTATCTTCCAAAGTCAATTTTGCGACTGTCACAAATGGGATATGCCCAATACCGCGATATTCAAAGTTTCCCTCTAGAAAAGTGGGAAATTTGTGAAGTCCTTAAATCGTTGGAGGGTTTGCTTCCCGCTGTTATTACCATCTGGGGGTTTTATTTATGCTGTTGTTTTTGTGCAATTAATGTATAAAAAAAAGAAATTTTCCTTTTTTTTTCTTAAAAATTCCAATAGGATTGTTTTTGTAAATTTCCATTTATGTTCCGTGAGATAAACATCAAAAGTCTACGTTTTTTAAAACCCTTTTCCCGGCCCGTTTGGAGTATGCGGCGTTAATTTGGAACCCGATTTTTTTTTGTTTATAAAACACAGCTTGAAAAAGTCCAAAGAAGATTTTTTAAAAAAATATTTTTTCGTACACAGAAAAACTTGTCTTAACGTGGTTAGCCGCAGGAGCATTATTTAACTTTTTTAATATGCAATCCTTAGCTACTAAAACGCTCTGTGCATGTTTTAAAATTTCCCTATTTATGTTTTTCCAGGGGAAAATTTCGCGCCCCTAAAATTCTGGAAAAGTTTATTTTTTTTGGGGTTGCTAAAGAAATTTAGTCCGATTTTCCCTTAAACTTTTTTTTATCCCAAATTTTCCGCGAAAAATTTCCTAACTAAGTCCCCACTAAGTTTTATTTGTGAAACGTAAAAATTTGGGTATCAACTCGGGCCTTGTCATATTTTTTCTTTCCAGTCGAAAATTTTGGGAATTCAAACCTTTCTCCAGCGCAGTACTAGTATTTAAATTTTTTTTTGCATTTTTGATTACCTAAAATAGCACGCACAAATTACTTATTATTTTTTTGTTTTTTGAGTTTAAAGGTGTAGCATTGTCCTTAATTTAGCAATACTTTTGGAAATTTAAAACCTTTAAATAAATTATTATTATTATTTTTAAATTTTTATTATTTTTAAAAAAAAATTCAATTCTCGATAAGGCCCAAAAAAAAATAAATTAACGCATTTTCTCGTTTAAACTTTTTTTTTTTTAAAATTTTAAGCATGAAAAGCCTTAAAACCATGGGCACCCACATTAATGTTTATGTATTTTATGTTTTTTTTGCCGTTTCCCCCTCAAAAAGGCTGCTGAGAAAAAATAACATAAAAGACCCAATTAATGAAATGGATAAAATAGTGGGCCGAAAGGAAAAGAATCTTATAACCAAAACCCCCTTCATGAGAGTGATTTTTTCGAATGGTGTTTGCCCCCGGTATGGGGGGGGCTTTTTTAAAGTAAAATGCAGGTGGTGGTCTTATCCATGTGAGAACTGCGAAGATGTTTAGGTTGGGCAGGTAAAGGGGGTAAGAGGAGCAGACCGTTGAAGGTGGTTTCGGGGCCCCACTGGGATGAAAAGGGTTGGTTTTGGGCGTAAAGCGGAGTTTTTGAAGGACTTTTCCCAATCAACAAGGATATTTCTTTTCGAGAAAATTTTATCTCTGGGGGCGGATAGAGAAAAATACAAAACTTTTCCCTGATTTATCGTTTGCTTTTAAAAGCGGAAGGTGGAATACGGTTACGTTATACTAGGATTGCCACAAAATTATCCCCCAAAAAAAAACTGAAATAGGGGGCGGGGTTTTAAATTTTTCAAAAACATCCTTTTCCCGGGGGGGTGTTTGATTAGGACTTTATTTTTTTGGGGTTTGAGATTTGGTTTAAATGACTTTTTTTTTGAATTTCGGAGTTTTTTACTAGGCTTTTAGTGTATTTAGATGTGATAGTTAAGTGGTCGTTCAAAATTGCATTTAAAAATTCGATTTTTTTCTAATCAAGTAAATTTTTTTAAATTTGATTTTTGATCAAAAAGGGGAAAATATGGGTTTTCCCTTTTGTGTAAAGGGTTAATTATTGGAAAATAAAACCTATTTTTATCATTACAAAATAGGTTTAATTTTTTTTAATTCGCGATTGATTTGTATTTAAAGGCTTGCGCTTTTTAACCCCATTTTCCCTTTTTATCTAATGATGCTTTAAGGGTTTTTAATACTGTTAAAAAATGAAAATGACCGATTGTTGGTTTTAAAAATTTTGGGTGTTTTGACGTTCAAACATGTTTTTTGTTTTCCCAGTTTGACCCGCCCCCCACCCAGAAATTTTTGCGTAGATCTTGGGGGTTTTAAGCATTTACTTTTAAAAAAAACAAAAATTTTCGAAATGCGCCCCCTTTAAAATTTTTAAACAAAACTGACTTTGTGCGCCTGTGTAATCTGAAATTTTGTAAAAACCGTTTTTGGTCGGATTTCAACCGCGTGGCCCCATAGGCGACTTTTTCGTTTTCCCGGAGGGAAATTGGGCGGGGGGCTTTCGCATATCATTTCACCCTCGTTTGTAGAACCCTTTCCAAATTTTCAAAGAAAAAAATCTGTTTGAAAAACTATACTTAAATGTTTAAAAAATTTTCTAAGAGGGGGAAGGCCCTCAAAGGGAAAATTTGGGTCGTTAAAAATCCCAAAAGGACGATGGGTGCCATTTTTTTCCTCCCCTTCCCTTGTTAGAGAAAAAAAAATATTTTTTTTTTAAAATTTCCTTTTTAACATTTTTTTAATTTGTTTTTTAAAACCAAAGGGGAAAATTTTCCGGGGATTTTGGGAAAAATTTTTAAATTTTTGGGATTGATAAACCTCTTTAAAATCAATTCCCCAAAAGCAGTTTTCGAGCTCTCAAAAAGGGGATTCGCCCCAAAAAGATAAAACTGCTCCCAAAAACTTGGGGTTCCCTTTTTCTTTTTTGTTTTTGAGATATGGATAATCAACATCAAGTAGACACCCATATTTAAACCGGGATTTCAAAAAAAGGTTTTTGGGATATAGAAACAGTATGCGGGAGTTTTTGAAAAACCTGGAAAAATTTTTGGTATTTCGTTTAAAATTAAATTGGATTTTTTGGCAATTACCTGGATTGGTCGGATAATAGTTTTAATACAAGGGTTTTTTTAGGTCCTTTCCCCATCCGGGGGTACCAAAAAGGGGGTTCTGTGCGGGGTCCTCTACTTTTCCCTTTGTTTTTATTAAAATGTGGAAATGTTTTTCATTAAAATGTCTTTTAAAACACAGAAACTTAAGATCTTCCGTAAGATTACAAACCGAGGAAGATTGAAAAAATTTTCCCAGAATGACAAAGGGCCCCGGGTGCGATGGTGTTCCAAAAGGGTTTATCCCAAAAAAAATTGGAAAAATTTGTATGTTGAATTTTTTTAAAAAGGGAAAGGAAAAAAATAGAGTTTCCCATTCTGGGGCCCTCTGTAATGCATCTCTGGTCTTTGGGTTTTTCCCTTCCCCGGGCCCTTTGGTGAAAACATTTGAGGCAAAATTAAATTTTTTAAACTTGCACGTAGAATTATCTTTTTCTCAATCTTTTAAGAACCGTTTGGCTTTTTTTAAAACCACGAAACACTACCTGTTTAGGAAAAAATTTTCCCTTGTGAGTTTTTAGGGGCGCTTTTCATCAGATCGAAATTTTGAGTTTTGCTCGGTTGTAGGAACCAACGAAAACCCTGAAAATATTAAAAAAGGTTTCAAGGGGAAGTTTTTTTGAAAACTCTTAATTTACCACCCCCAATCAAAACGCCTTACCGAAAGGGGTTATCGTTAGGGATTTATTTCCTTTTTAAGAATTTAATTATATTTCTTTAGACAAACAGAATCAAAAATCCGAAAAAATTTTCCCGTTTACAAGCAAAAAAGAAAATGCATTACGGGTTTCCCGAATTATTGCGTTTTGGCCCTTTTAATTTTCCCTAGATTGTGTTTAAAGACATCCCCCAACCTTTTTATTTTCCCCTTTCGCTTCTACTTTTTCCATCTTTTTCCCTTTCCCCCGTTACTGTAAAATCTGTGCCACGTAAATAAGTATTGTCTTGATATCGATAAGTTTACTATTTCTTTCAGATCATTAAGGGCGCGCTTGCGGGGAAAAATTTTTTTCAGCGATCTAAAGACAATTTTTTTTTCCTTTTTTTGTATATAATTTCTTTTTTTTTTTTTTCTTTTTTACGTATATATTTATACATAGGGAAAAATGTCTTTTTTTCTTTAATTTTTTTTAAAAAACATTATTGTAAAAATTAATTTTATATACGAGGGCATTCCAGAAAAAAGGGACCCGGTTTTTCATATAATTTAAAAAAAAAAATGAAGGAAAGTAAAAAATGGGTTTTTTTTAAATGAAAGTAATACATTTACTCATTTTTTAATGTTTGCCCCGGCCCGTTTTTGAAAACAATTTTTTTATCTTTTAAAACCCAGTTTGGTTTTATGCCTTCCGCGGGAAAAACCCCTACCCCCCAAAGCCCGCCCGCCCCAAAGTTTTAAACCTTTTCTTTTAAATAACCCAAATTTTTGGAAAAGTTTCCTGACAAAAAACCCTTTAGTTTACTGAACAAATGATAGTTTACTTGGAGCCAAGTTTGGGGCTATACGCCCGGGTAAACCCGAAAAAACTCCCACTTGTACTTCCGAAAAAAGGTCATGGGGCTTTGGGGCCGTGTGGGGCCGGGCATTTTCCAAGGAGAACAAAGCCACTTGTCACATTCCCCCCTCTTGTTTTGGATGGCCCCCGCAGCTTTCTGAAGTGTTTCCCGATGTGGGACGCATTTATGGTCGGGCCCTTGGGGCATGAAACAATAACAAAAAGACCCCTTTTTGGTCCCCAGAAGACTGAGGTCATAACCTTTTTTGTGGGAAAAAACATCTGCTTAAACTTGCGGGGGGTCTTGGTTTGGGGAAAGGGGATGGTGGGCCACCCAAAGGACTTTCTTTTTCCCCTTTAGGTGTGGGGAAAAAGGCACACTCCGGTTTTATCCCCAGTAACAATTTGGTAAAGAAAACATCGTCCCGTTCTCGGGAACGAGTCAAAAAAATTTAAACGCTGCACCCTTTTCGGTAGCTTGTGTTCGTCGGTAACATTTTTGGACACCCATTTTAAAGTAATTCAGATGGTCCGTTTAAAGATTTTAAAGGAGCAAAAGATTTGAAATTCTAGGAAATTGCTTACTCATTTTTTTTTCAGTTTTTACCCGGTCGATCTGCGGGGACCCCCTCTTATTTGGCACCTGGCCCCCCTTCATCGTGCAAATTAACCTTCCTTCTTTGAAATTTTGAAAACCAGCGCCTTACAGATGGCTTCCCTCTATTTTTCCCGTACCTACACTTGGGGAGTAAAACCTGGATGAATTTGCTTGGGGTGGGGCGTTTTTTTTGCATTCCAAAAAAAAAAGGATCACGGATCGACTTAAAGAGCCCCTTGTAAACAGCATTTAAAAATCACCACCAGGAAAGGGTGGAAAATTCAACTCTTTTTTCCCGCCCCAAAACTACGAAAGTTATGTTTACATCCGCGCCATTTGCTTTCAATTGGATCAAAAAGCGCCAAACAGTATGACTAAATGAATTGGGAAATACTAGGGGGAAAAAACACCCTATTTATCCCTTTATAATTGCAAAGCTTTTTTATAAATGGGGGTTGACAAACACACAACATTTTCAACGTTAATTTTCTTTCGAAGGGGTCTGGGTGAAACGTATATACCAATTAAAGTTTTATTACAAAATATTTACTAAAACTTTGGTTTTTCTATACCAATTAAAAAACGGGTTTTTTATTAATCCTTTTCATTAAAGTAACAACTATAAATTTTTTAAAGTTTCCCCATAAAAATTGCTACCTCCCTTTTATTTAAATTTAAGGGGGCGGGTTATTTCTACCTAATATTTTGTTAATAATATGGAAAATAGTTAGTGCTTACACTGTTTATTCTAAGTAGTTATCCTAATCTATGCACTTATGTGTTTGGAAATATAGCTTTTAGCGTAGGAGTCTATTACTGTTAAGAATGCATCTCCTCTTTTCTGTTATTTTCAAAATGGAACCTCTATTGGTGCAACAAACGTCATACAGTTTGATCCTTCCAGATGCAACTCGTGTGATTTCTTGAAAATACCTAAGCATTTTTTACTCTTATTTCTTTTTTGTTAAACAGCTAACACCACGTCTTCTAGTTTTTTTGGGACATCATATATTAACATCTAATCAGGTCGTTGATTGTATTTGCGGATGTTATTAATTAACGACTATTTTTGTTTGCGCTTTTTATACACTAACCGAACATCGTCCATACAACTTGAATTTTAGTTGCATACGTGCATATTTTTAATTAACACTATTCATAGTTTAGAAATGAATTTCTTTGCAATGTTGATCTTACTGTCGAGCTTCTGGATATCTTCGTCTGAAGAGGTAAGTACACATTCTATCAAGTGCAGCAGTATCAAGTTCAAGAAGTTTTATTTCTTTTCTAAAAAACTTCTTGAGTAGCTAAATATGAAAGGTATTGTAACAAATTCAGTCAAGCAAATTTCTTTACTCCTTAAATGAACTGTGGGAAAAAATCTTCATAAGAAAAGTGGCCAAGAAAAAATGCTGGAAATTATTTTTTCTAGGAAATATACCCATATATAAGTTAGTAGAGCTAGTAGAATTTGGAATTCTTTTTGGGTTTTTTTTTCTGTAGAAAAAAAAAATAAAAGCTCGAGGGGAGAGGTAACGTTTTATAATTAAATTGGCTGTAATTTCGGTTTTGAATTAACTGAATTTGATAAAGAAGATCTCATAAAATAAAAAAAAATAACCATGACCTATTGTTTCTCAAAGCCATCGCTAGAGGACGTCATTTGGAAAAATCACAGTTTATCATTTTTCTCAGAAATTTCAAATGGGACGACCTAATTATTTTACCATATTTGGAAAGTAGATTAAATTGCCAAGAAAAAATGTTAAAGATGCAATTTGATATATCTATTAGTGTTTGAATTATCGCCAAAAGAATAATTCATAACATGTTAATACTTACATGGTCAAGCATGCTATGTAAAATTTGTTTTTACTTTTTTCACATTTAACTACGCCTCTTTTATACTTGTTTTAGTGTTTTTTTAACGTCCTCCTTGATTATTAATTGAGGTTCTCCGGACCTTCCTTCGCACTTTATCCAGGCTTAGGACTGGTTCAAATTATGCGGGACACAACATTTGAAGCGTGTCTAAAGGCCAACGGGTCAAAACAACAACGATTTTGATATTATTAATCAAACGTCCAAACAAAAACGGGAAATTTATAAATGTTCAAAGAGACCCCCGTTTTGCACAATGCATAAAGATATGTATTTTCCCGTGTCGTTGGACGTGTTTGATACACAATATCTTCTATTCGTCCCCACACGTAAAAATCTAGCACGTTATGTTCCGGAGATCTAGGAGGCCATGGAAACAAACTACCCCTCCCCTAAAAAGTTGCGCACTCCTTGAGAAAAGTGTGCCGGACATACATCATGTTGGAACCACAAGGATCTCCAAAGGAACATATTCTAAAAGAACAGGAAGTTAATTTCTTAAAAGGTCTAGGTATGTTTCGCCATTTGAAAATAAACGGTCCTATAAATCTGTCTCCTAAAACTTCGCACCATTCACTGACACTCCATCTGTTTTGGTGATCAACTTCCCGCATCCAGTGAGTGTTTGCTTTTGACCGGTAGTACATGTTGTATAAATTAACTCTGCCAAAATTGGTAAAAGTAGTTCCATCAGTCCATAAAATTTGAAAAGGGAATTGGCGAATTTCTCTACACATATTTTTCAGCCAGTAGCAAAAATCCAGCCTCCTGTCAAAATCAGTATCTGACAGCGCCTGGTGCAAAATTAGATGATAAGGATGCAGTTTAGAATCCCTAAGAATTCGATTCACTGAACCCTAACTTACACCTAAGTGTGAAGAAATGTCTCCGGTACTTAAATGCGTATCCGCTCGCACGTACGCATGAACGTTTAAAACATTGTTTTCATTTCTTACTAATCGCCTTTTACTGGGAATTGGAATAGGACGCACACTACCTGTTTGTCTCACACGCATTGCTAGCCGCCGAAACACTTTTCTGCTATGATGTGTTCGTTCAGGATACCTGGCAGCATATTCGCGTTCTGCAAAAAGCGCATTTTCAAAACTTTGAAAATATACGGTAAGCATATCGTAAGCTTCGGCATTAGAATAAGCCATTTTTGACGAATACAGAACAAAATTTAACAAACGGTGAAGATAAAACTCAAAAAGAATCAAGATAAAAAGAAATTTTTACAATATAACGCTTATCAAGGCTTCACTCATTTGACATTTCGATTTATTTCATGCTTGACCATGTAAGAATAATGTGTTATTAATTATTCTTTTGGCGATAATTCAAACACTAATAGATATTTTTGCGCTAACAAACTGTTTTTCTTCTTTTTACTTTTTGACTTTTTCTTATTTACACGTTTTCAGAATATTTGTCATTTTGTTGATACATATTTTGGCATTCCAGAAAAATTTTATTTATCTTCGAATATTAAGGGACTAATTAAAATATATATGAATCTCATTTTTGAGTCTAATATTTTGCAAATATTGAGTGATTTATTAAGATTGGAATATATATGAATCTCAACTTTATATTAATAATTTACCTGTGTACTATAAAGCACTATGTCGCTGCTTTTAAGATTAGCTTAAAACGTGACTTAGTGCTGTGGACCTAGTCTTGGTTCTATGGTGCTGAAACTCGTACATGCACTCTCAGGCTCAACCATCCTATCTGATTTCGTTTTTATGTATGAAAGGGAAAAGACAAAAAAAAGCTAAACTATTATAATTACGTAAATACGGCGAGGAAATTTCTGGCAATGCAATCCAATAAATGAAATCAAACATGCTAAATATATGTATGTTTATCTTTTTACTATAGTAAGTGTACACGCAGAATTTACTATAGTAATTTCTTTTATTTCTTAACTCTTACTATCAAGGTAAATGTTATAAAGCAAACTTTGTCACTTACTCACCTTGTATATACCTACAACTTATAAATATTTAATATATGTAATATGTACGTAATAGCAAATAAAGGTTTGTATTAGTATTATTTCTTATATATCAAATTGCTTCTTTAACATTTTTTTAAAAATTTAATCTACTTTCCAAATATGGTATAATAATTACTGCAAATAATGGACTGCTGGACTGAAAGTTTTATTATAGCACACCAATTCAACGAAAGCAGCATTTGTTTAAGTATCATTTATCACGTCCGTAGTCAATCAAAATTTGTAGGTACTAGGTTCTGTCTACCTACTACCGACTAGGAGCATCTGCGCAGTAACGTGGATCGAGTGCGACTGTCTGTTCTCTTCGGGATCCCGTAACCATCACAACACCACGCCACTGCATGAGCGACAAGATGTTCAACCTATTGTAGAATGTACTTGAATATTCTTAAACTAAACCCAAGGTTCAAACTGGAAGGGGAACTTTAGCAACAACCGAATGTAACCAATGGCTGTTCCCTAGTGTGCACTACTCATCACGATAAATAGGTTGCATTGATTAAAGTCCTTTACAAAATTATTCCAATACTTATAATTGTTTTAGCGTCTAAATGTGCACCCAATGAACAAGAAAGGGTCATCAAACTCGTTACCAAAATATCCAGACCCCAGAAACGATTCATTTAATCATATTTTCATAATTCATTGGTTTTCGTGAGTGGTTGTTCGGCTCCAGTCAATATGTGAAAAACTCAGAAAAAGTCAGAAAACCGTCGACTGGACATGTTATTTATTCACTGTATGCCTTTCTAAAAACAACAAAGAATGGGGGCTGCCTTCCTGTTCTATTATTTTGTGTAGATGATAACGGAAGGATACCCCACCACTACAAGACTGTTTCAGAAACACGATTGGAAAACTAAACCAAACCGATGTATTTCTATCTGGGAAAGCATATATACTGAATTCAGCTATATGAATAATGCTTCCCACTCCTCATTTATCATCCCGTTACCGAAAAAAAACCATATTACAAGCCGTTGCAAAAACAGCCGCCGTGAATGCTTATTTAATACAAGTTCTATGGCAAAAATGTACATTATGGAGGGAAAGCATGTTTAAACCATATAGACAGTAATATGTCAATCGTTGCGGGGCCTTATCATTCAAAAAATGATACAAGTAGTATTTACCCGTTAATAGTTACAGAACTGGTTTCATTTTAGCGCAATATCGAAGGAGCGTGGACAAAGCACGAATGGATTATTGCAGCGCTATGCTTAATTTTGAGGCCTGATGAAAGTATTTGAAAACGAAATCGGCTACAGTTGTCCATGTGATAGGTAATATGATGGCGTTTACTCACGCAGACATCTACTTCCGTTTTACGTTCTACGAAGTATATCAAAAAACCTGCAAGAGCAATCAACACCATTAAAAAACAATATTACGGTACTCACGCCAACAGTTGGCAATTATTAAATGGTATCCTTGTTCGAAACGATTTCAACGGCGTTGCATGGTATAAAAAATGTTCCACAGGTGGCGATTTTATTAAAAAAATATCGCTAAGCTGTAAAAAATACATTCTAATATAGTCGAAAAAAATTTAAAGATGGCTAGTTTGTAGACCACGACAATTTTTGCGAAAACATCATGGCGAGGTCAAAAAATTCAAACAATCACAAGATATGTTTGTCGTTTTAGAAAGACGAAAGAAAATTACTCCTTTAAGAATGCGTTGTTATTGATGTGTTACGATGTAGTCGCATAAAAAGTCCAGACTACTGCAAAAGAAATGACTTCCAGTGATCAAAGTAATGTATGAAGATAACCGGAGAGTATTATGAGCCGGACATGAATATTCTTGATTCGGGTGAATATTGGCCCTTACAGACAGCCCTGGCTCGCAAGAATAAGAAACAGTAGTTTAGTTTTTTGAATCGAGTCAAAACTCGGTATTGCATGCGGCTACCCCATGGTCAAACTTTTCATCGCCCAAAAACATGAGAGCGGCGTACAGTCCTTATCCGGGAAAATTATTGTGGTGAACAGAAAGCAGAAATCCACATCTGCGTTGCGATTATAGTTTGAAGAGGGATAAATGAAGACGCGAGAGACTAGAATGCGAAAATGACTACATCCACGTCCGCCAAGATTCGTCCACTATTACAAATTCGCAACACAATGTTGGAATATGAAAGCTTTAGTGACGTGTTACTCGACCATGGTTTCAAACAATTTGACAGCAATTGACAGGAAAATGTTTTTTCGACAGTTTAGCGTTCATAAGTGAATCTCGCACCACTCTCATTTTGCGGAAGACATATTTTTGATGCAATAACCTAGCTCTGGAGCTTTTCAAGGAAAAACTACCAAAACAATTTGTTAAAAACAACTAAAATGTCAAAATGTGTCTAGTAATTGTTTTTCTAAGTTCATATCAAAACAGATTAGATTTAAAGCAGATCAGATGATAAATTACATCTACCAACGCCTCCGCTAATTTCAAGCCCTGATTTGTATAGTTGTCTATTAAGCGTGGTGGCGATCTCTGAAGCATTACGACGTGATGAAACCCTAACTCAATGATAATTAACCACGGATTACACTTTGGATATTGTCTGTTGAAGCTATAGTTTACATTACAAATATTAAAACGGTTACAGGGAGGAGTGCTCTTCAATTTGGATTACACGTACAAGTCTGTATCCTGAAAACGATACCGTCGCCATCAAAAGCGGGAAGTTCGTTTTTATTCAATCTTACACTTAAATTGAAGGTGACTAAGAAAAATTAAAAAACAAAGCTAACGGGAGTTTTGGGCTTTACAGGGGTGAGGATATTCGTTTAACGCAACTTTTAAGGGAAATATCAGCAGCAATCGGGAGCATGCGGAAAAAAACACCCAAATTACGCGAGAGCAGTAAGAGTGTTGAAATTCGGAACTATATGAATATACCCCCTCAAGTACTCGTATCGTAAGGGGAAAAAAGCGACCAAAAAAAAAATCGCCCGGTTACCCATGTATCTTGGGTTTAAACCAACGCTGAGGGTAAGACGGAAGGAAAAGGGGTTTACAAAAAAATACTCATCGTTTTTAAAGTTTTTTAGAATGTGGTTCTGTACTATCTCTATTGGGGGGGTCGCATTCTGTTACTACAGCTATAGTACTGAAGAATTGGAGAAAGACAGGTTTAACCATCCAGCTAGAAACATTTAGCGTTCAGGTCATTTTTTTCATTATCGAAACTAAAATTGGGGAAAATTCCAAAATCGTTTTTTCGTGCTCTATTACTCTATCTAATAAATTTTTGGGATGCAAAAATGGGATTGCCCAATACCACGATAATCAAAATTTCTCGGCCCAGAAAATTTGGGAATTGTGGCCCTTGATCTTTGGTGGTGTTTCCCGTTTATTATTCCATCTCGTTTTTACCTGCCGTTTGTTTTAAATGCAATTTAGCTATAAAAATAAGATTTTTCCTATTTTTCTACAATTCCAGGGGATTGGTTTTTGTTGTCAATTTGGTCATTTTTTGTTCTGGCGATATAAACATAGGTCAAACCAGGAAGGGGTATCTTTAGCAAGCGAAAGGAAGTTTTAAATCCGGCTTCATTTTCTGCCCTTTTTTTTAGGGATTACATGGATCTTCGCTTTTTCTTTAATTTTGCCCTGGACTTTGGGATTGTTGTTGGTCTCTTTTTTGTGCATTATAATTTCCCTCTCAGGCATTTGTTTTTGTATTTTCGCTGTGTAAGCTAACCTACAGACAGCAGGGGAAAAGCTCGAAAAAGGGGAATGCAAAAAAAGAGGAAAAAAACATTTGTTTTCCTGAAGTATAGTTTAGGTAAAAACATATTTGCCATCTTGTTATTTTTTGTACAAAATTTAATTATCTATGACCCCCCAGATAACTTTTACTGTCAAAACCCTCCGCTTGTTTGTCTTTTAATTAATTATAATGTATCCTTACACGATATACGTCAATTCACTTTATTAATTTAGAAAAAATTTTTTTTTGACGAACAAGTTTTTCCTTTACTTCTATTTTTAAAGGGGTGTCTTTTAATTATTTAGCCCTAGAGAAATTAAGGTGATTGTGCCCCTAGATAATTGAAAAAACTTTTGATAAACAGCAGTAACAAGTTGCCCCCACAAATTAGTTAAACTTTTTTTCACAAAAAAATCGCTTCCTCTTTTTTTTAATTTAAAATGGGCATTTTTTTGAGGTTTTTTAATAATTTGGAAAATAGAAATTTGGTAGAGTCACCTAAAATGAGAAGTACATATGTCGTCATCGTTTTTTTTACGATCATCCCCTGCATGGTTCCCCGGAAAAATATACACGTGTCCCGGATTGATTTGCAAGAGGTGTGCGGAACAAAAAATCTTTAAATTTTAATTTGACTTTTGGGGAACTAAGCCCGCTTGGTTTAAATTTTTATTTTTATTTTATTTGATTTTATAAAAACAAGTGACCCGGGCAGTTGAGCAAAAACTATTTTTTTTTTCAGGGAAAACCTTTTTGTTTGCAAAATGCTAAAATGTCACCCAAAAAAAGTTTTCCAGAATGAAAAGTTATAGCGTCATACCAAATTTTTTTTGACGGCCCACTTTAATAAAATCATTTTTTGGCAATTTTTTAAAGTAGTTTTCCGTTACAAAGCGCCCCAAATTTTTTCTAAGAAAAGTTGGTTTTAGAATTAAAAAATAATCAAAATTTTTGCGCTATACAAAATTTCAGGCAAATTCAAAGGGAAAAACAAATACATTCTTTGATTAAACCCTCTCTTTTAGATTAAAAAAATATGCACATTTGACAGCACGCGTAATATTTGGGTAAATTTAGTGTTTGAAAAAAAGTGGATACTAGAAATGGTCCAATTACGTGGCCTCAAGGTTGTCCGATCTCGCATATTAGATTTTTTATGGGTCACCTCAAAGACCTGGTTTACTATAAAACCTGTGCCCAATAGCATCGAAGAAATTCAGAACAGTTTCATCGCATAGAACATTTGTGCAGAAAATGGTGGCAGCTATGTTGAATAAATAATTGACTGTAGAACAATCTAAAAAATCCCGGGTTTTAAATCAAAATAGGTTGATTTTTCTTAAATTTTTTTATAGGCTCATAACAATTTTTTTTGGTAAACCTTGGCGTATTGTTAACGAAAAGGCATTTACCTGAAACGAACTTGACAAATAATGGATTTTATAAAAGTAGGCCTATCATTCAAAATTTGCATAACGCCATAGCTTTCATTCTGAACACTTTTCTTATCAACATTTTGGCATATTGTGAACAAAAAAGGTACTTTACCTGAAACGAAAATAATTTTGCTCAACTGTTAAGGCCTACTCGATTTAGGAAAATCGAAGAAAACAAAAATAAGTTTCAAAACAAGCAGGCTTAATTCCAAAAGGTCAAATTAAATTCAAGGGATTTTTTAATTCGCCACACTTCTTGTAACATCAATTGGACACACTGTATATATTTTACTTGTGAAAAGAGGTTTTCTTTACGTTGGATTATTATAGCAGTTTTCTTAATGAAATCAAGAAAAATTGCAACTATTGCATGTTTTATAACACAGCTTTTATAAATAAGAGAACAAGTCTCAAATTTCATCATTTATCATCGATAAACGCTTATATCAATTATGTTATCACAACTTTATTTGATAACTAATTAGTTTACTAAAAATAATTGGTAATTTGGTAAACCCGCATGCGTAAGAAACTATACACCAAAAATTTTTTCACAAACAATTACTTCCGTTTTCATTTAATCACGTTGCCCATTATTTTATAAACATTGTTTAAAAATTGGGAAAATAATTATAGTTACACAGTTTATCCTAAACAGTAAAATTAATTTCAGCACTAATTTGACTATAGAAAGACATTTTTAAGTATTTGCGTGTCCTAGGTTATCGGCAGTTCTTAATACCAACATAGTTTTGTAACGCATCTTGAAACTTGGTCAAACTAAAAATCTTTCTGTTATATTGGAACTTTTGAAAAAGTAGAGTAGTAGCTTTTTGTAAACTTCTCAAAAATGTATGTTTAAAACTTGTTAATGGTATATACATAATTTACGACTATAGGATTAAAAGACAAACTAGATTGCTCGAGTATTGTGACTAGGGACCTATCTGCTTTTTTAAAATTCCCCAAAAAAATACACATAATTTTAGTAATTTCAGTATGTTATGACAAGAACAGATTTATTCGCAATTATTACGAGAAATTGACTTTTTAGTTTTCCATGTACCGCCTAAGAGCGCCACCAATCTAAACCGCCTGTCAAAACAAATTTCAATATCGACTGAACTTAAATCCAAAGTTTCATCAAGATACGGGAATGATTTAGCCACACCAAATTTTTAAAAGTGACAAGTCATCGAAAAATGGATTGAACCGAGAAAATTTCGCGTAATAATTTTTTACAACTTTCGGGAAGGATTATCTTAACAACAACGTCTGTCGAGTTGGGTTTTTCGTTTTTGGTAATAAAGCACCCCCGGTCGAAATTTTTCTCGCTGGCTGGAATTCTAAGTAAACCCCATCAGTCCAACAATGATCCTAGCACGGGCCACCAAGGACAGCATCCTCAAGCTGAACAAGCGGATGAAAATAGAGCAAATTAATTGTCTTGCGTCATAGGCTTTTCATCGGATAGCGAGTTTATTGCATAAATCGATTCTCGCATTGTCAGGTCCGCTTTTTATTTTTCTTTTTTCAGTTTAGGGAATTTAATTTAATTTAGTATATGTAATGTGAACAAATCCAAAAAAGGCTCCTTGCTGGCACAGTAAATAAGTTTGTCTGTGACTTTCCGGAATTGTTCAACCACAGTGCTAAAATAGTGTATAAAGTGTGCGAGAAATATTTGATGTGCTAGGTCAAGGTGGACTGTAACAAACATGTAAATACCGAAGAACACAGAAATAGAAAAAAGAGCATGCAAACGAAAATTGCCTCTATTTTCGTTTTTCTTGACATGATGAAAAACCGTTTTTTGTCACGGGCTTACCGAAAAAGAACCGTTCCAGAATTTTTGGTATAAGTAAAACCGAGTTGAAGTTGCCACTACGAAAACGGATGTTTATTTGTACGCGAAGAGTAAAACGGGATCAAATCTACTTAAAAATCGTTGTTGTTAGCGTTAAAAAGGGGAGACTAAAAAGATTTTGTAAAATAAATTCTATTCTAAGTGTTATAGTGCGGTACTGGAACCCCAAAAACCCGCTTTTTTCACTCTTTAAGAGAAAAAAGATGGTCCCAGCGGTAGTTCATGGGGCGGCCCTTTTTTAAAAATGGTTGAAGTGTTTAAATTTTACTTAATGCATGTTTTACATTTTGTGGAGAGGCCCTTCGACAATGTCCCGAGGTAGATGCTTTAAGAAAAGTACAGGGTAGTAGGTTTTCAAATCTTAAAACTTTGATCACGCAAAATTCCTGGTATTCGTGAACAACCCAGCTGATTTTTATACTAAGGAACATGGTTGAGGCAGCTCTTTTTCTGAATATTCAAAAAAGAAAAGTGTTTTTCTACAATTAAATTATGCCGAAGATGCGTTTTAAAAGAAGAGCCAGACAACAAAAAGGGACTTTCCTTTAAAACAGAATTTAGAAAAATTTTCGTAACAATATAAAGGATTTACAGACGCAATAGAAAAAATTAAAAAGTAGGGGGGTTCTGTTAGTGAAGTCCCTGAAAAATAGTGGAGAAGTCATTCTGTGCGCACTTACAAACGCAAAAATAACGCGTTTAGAAAATTTCGGGAGTGTTTTAAAAAGAAAGATTCCGATTTTATCCATTAAACAATTTGTAAGGGTGCTTTGACAAAATCCATTAACTGAATTAAAAGGGGTTTTTTTAATCAGCATTTTTACATCCGTAGACCAAAACAATCTTTTCAAAATGCAAACAATTTTTCACCACGACGAACATCGTTAAAGGGGAAAAACAATCTAATGCTGTCAACTTTTTACGACTCTTATCCAGGATGAAAATAGAAATGGCGCTTCTTCTTTTTAATTTCTGTAATTCCAATGCCCCCCCCTACTTTATAACGTGCTTAAAGCAGGAGTGTTTCACACTTTCCAGATATTTAAAAATTCTTTATTGTTCTGTTATTATTATTCGATTCATTTTTTATTTTTGGGATTTTACTTTCTGAAGGGGCGGCGCACGTCTAGCCGCGTAGAACATTTTCCTCCTTTAATAATGAATTGTTTGGAAAAAAGTTTAGTTTCGTTTGGATCCCCCCATCATTTAATTAAAGAGCAAAAGGGGGCTCAACCCAAAAAATTCGAAAACCTTTGAGCCGTTCAAAAAAGGAAACCAAAAAGTTTATAGTGCGTGAGTGGGAAAATCCGCATTTATTTTAGAACCCGAAACCAAACTCAATCGGTGTGGGTGTTCCAAGGTTAGGAGAAGCCCAAAAAAAATTACCGCCTGGTGTCATCCCTAAAGTCGAAGAAAATGGTGGGGAAATTTTTATCTCAATTTTGGATCATGTTGTTTTTTAAATTCTTTTAGAATACCGAAGGAAAAAAATGCCGGGTTGGGATACTCCTTCTGTTTTCAAGGGAAAGGGTTACCTCCCCGGAAAAACAATCCAGAACTACGAATCATCCCCTATTGCGGGAATGCGAGTTTACATGGGTTTTAAAAACGAAGATTTTCAAAAAAACGGAAAAAATCGAGTTAAATCACCTCCATACGTCCTGATCAAGTCTCAACGATTTTTTTACGTTCCCGGAATCAAAAATTTGGTTTCGTGGTCAACGTTTCCCAGTCCCCGGAAAAAAAAACCCCCGATGCCTTTAAAATTACAATTTTGACTGTTCCTTTGATACGGCCATACCCCTTTAACATTTGGTTTTAAAAGAATAAAAAAAGGGGTATCAATCTTTGTAGAAAATGCTTTGAAAAGGGAATGCAAAGCTAAAAAAAAAAATCCCTTGTATTAGGAAGTAAGATGACGAAATATAGAAGGGGGTTTTGATTTGTTGATGTAAGGTAATTTTTTTTAAACGGGCTATAAAAAAAAAAAGCGATTGTTTTGCAAAAAATACATTCCCAACAAATAATTGTAAAATCCCCCTTGGCGATTGATGGGGGGTACTTTATAATATTTGGTGGTGGATTCCAATATAAACGAGTTTAAAGTTTTTTGGTATTTTTTGACAAAATTGTTATTACAAAAAAATTTCTTGAAGTAACTGTTGTTTTTTAAAACTAAAATTAAAAAAGGGAAAAATTTACCAATTCAAACACTAGAAAAAATTTTTTTTTAAATACACAATATTTTTGGTATTCGCATATGGAAAATTTTATATCCCAAATGTTCTTGTGCAATAACAAAACAAAAGCGTGGGAAACGAGGCGGACGAGAGCGCCACAGCAAGACGTCAGAATTAGTAGGGGCAAGGGGGCGGTATGCATATGCATTTCTGATTACATACAAATTCTACCCTTGTCTTAGGCGATAGAATGCATATGCTATACTGCCCCTCTGCCCCTTCTAATGCCGGCGCATTTCTAAGTCACGTCTCGATCCTAACTGACTTTCGTCTTTGGTAATAATGCATAACATTTAATATTCAAAGTAGAAGAGATATTTACAGTCAAATACGGGCGAGTTATGCATTTGAACCCAAATTGCTTCTGGTGTTAATATTGTTTGGTTACCGTGGCTACAATAAACAAACCACTGACTTTCACGCTTAATTGAAATTGAAAGCGCCCGAGACAAAACTGTTATCCTTTTAGCTGAAAGCAAGCAGCATAGTGTCAATGTTTCGCGGCATAATACCGGAAAACAACCACCGTGTTGATATAGTGGAAATAACTGACCTACCGCGGAGTGATTGTTGTTGTATTATCGGGCGAGGCGTCAGGTTGCGGAATACACCTCGCACTTCCAGGCATCGATTACTGTGATCATTAGGCAATCACACTACAATTTTGTCGAATCCAAAGATGTTCCAGCTTTTGGTAGGGATTTTTGACGTGCCAAACATCATATTGGCACGGGGCCTACGGTTTTACTCCCTTATCCGAGAAGAAGGCAAACTCCGATTTTTATCCGTAATTAAAAACCAAACGTCGCGGTCGGGATATGAACTCACGCCATTCGAATCGAAAAGCAAGTATGCTAACCATTCGACCACCGAGACGGTCTCGTGGAGTGGTCACTTTCGTTGGGCGAAATCGTATTCCCCCACTACTACACGCCATTTCCTGTCTATTATTTGGGGTGCGTTTATAGTGGAGCTGCGATACTCAATAACAGAGGCGAGTTAACAACATCGTTGCACGTTACGGAAAGATGCAGCGCTCACCGATTGGTCCGTTCTGCTAACTCGCCGCTCTTACCGAGTATCGCAACACCACCATAAACGCACCCTTACTGATAGGAATAAACGCATTGACTTCTCTACTATCGTTTCTATACCACATCGATTCTACTATGAAGAGATTTCGGCACAGCATTCTTATAATAATTGATATTGATTTGCCTGTTTTACATTAGAAAATTATGTACCGAATTGAAACAAGCGCGGGAAGTGAGTTAATTCAGCAATATCTCTCTATTATTTTTGAGTAGATCTAGTCTCAAAGTCCTCCTGACGCTCCGCTATTGATTCCTGCGAACCGAAGTACCTACAGCGTGCTTGACTGTGACAAATACCGTTCACAAGTTTTTTCCTTAAACTTTGCGTTTTGATTAAGAAACATGTTAAACGGAAGAATGTCGAAAATACACAAACGGCTCGGCGAATGCGAGTTTCGTGTAAGAATGCTCCTCGCAGCAGCAGCTTAAAGGCGTTGTCGAAATAGAAAGACAGAAGAAAAGAATAACATGCCGGAAAGTAATCTTCGCGAAGGCGAGTAGGTACGTGACGTGTTCGAGGTGTTCGCGGTGTGTAAGGAACTTAATTAACGTTTAATAGTTTCGAACTATTTTAGTATTGTACACATATAACGAGCTCTCAACTACTCCTCTAGCATTTCTTGGAGTAAACGGAATTAAGTTGTCTCTTTCGCCTTTTACCTATGTACGTGCGGGCATTGTGTGTACGTGTATTGCGCCACGCCAGGAAGGGCTTCATTTCTTTCGTTTTATTGTCCCCCAACTTAATGGAAAACAAATTTCTCCCGATATACTAAAGCAATTTAATGCTAACGTACATCAAAGATTTTTTGGAATTTATTCTTAATGAGCGCAAAATGAAGTGGCTAAGTCGATAGAATAGATGTGTACATTGCTTAAACTATTCGCGCAAAAATTTCGTGTTAATTTTAGGGGTATCATTTTATCATTTTACTTTGATCATGGGAGCAGTCATTTCAGCGATGATATTCTATGCAGGCGTCCAATTCCGTTTGCAAGGAAAGTACTTGAAGTGTTAATCGCCGATTTCAATGAAACTTTGTCAGTTTGTAGACACCATCTAGCATTGCCCAACTGTACCTCCTGTTGCTGCAGATCCGTTTGTTCAAGGGGTGAAATTTGCACTTAAAATTCGCGCCAAATTTCGTTTTTTCAAAATAAATTTTGAAGGGTTAAACACAGAAAAAAAGTATTAAGGGCGGACTTATACCATTTAATGGTTTCTTTTGGCCGATGCAGGTATATGTACACAGGGTGTTGCAATAAAGGAAGAACAACGATTGCTATCAAAATAAGTAAAGGGGATCACAGAAAAATTGCAATTACATACTATTAAAGTTAAAGTCAAATGAAACAAAATTTGAGTGCTAATAGAGTACAAAAAATTATTTCATCACACTATTATATTGAATCTGGTACGTGATGATTAGAGACGGGATTTTAGGACGTAAAAAACAGCTAAAAAGGCCCTTTTTTAGGCCTTAAAAACTATGTATTTAGGACGAAAAACTGTGATTTAGGCATGTTAGGCAAATACTTTAAAAAAACGGTAAACACAAAAATCATTTTATTAAAAAAAAACATGAATAAGAAGACGATATTTAATGTAATTTTAGGTACATTTCAGCCATAAAAAGAAATAAAACATACAAATTTTAACTAATAACTAAAATATGTAGATTCATTTGGTTTAAAATAATAAATAAATTAATTAACCGCCGTGTAACATGTCCTCAAATTTCGCGTTTGCGTAGCACACAAGATGTTTTACCAAGTTGTCGTTAGTAAAATTTGTTCTTCGGTCGGAAAACAGCAGTTTGTACGAAGAAAATGAACGTTCTACGTCACACGAGGTTGTAGGACAAAACTTAAATATGGACCAGTCAGCTGTGGTATGAGCGGTAGCTTCAACTGCTTCGCCACTGAGCAGCTCAGCAAACTCTTTAACCGTTTTGAAACCTGGATTTTTCGAAATCACTTAGTTAAACTCTGACAAAATTATTTTGCCAACTTTTCCTGGGGCATTCTTGAGAGCTGCTTCGGCATTATTAATTACTGCAACAGAATCTGTAAGAGGAAGGCCGAATGTTTCTAATCTTTTGATGTTATCAATGAGAAATTAATAATGCGACTTGATGTATAAAAGATCGTTTTTGACATTTTGATTGGAAAAGTATTCTTGCGCTTGCTCAATACAGTTAGCTGAATCTTTGTCAAACGTTATTACAACCTAAAACATAAAGCGTTAAATAAAAACAATCTTATTTAAAAATTTTGCTAAAAAAGTACTTACTGATTTTATTGCTTCGAAATTATTAGCATAAAAAACTACTGCCTCTAACCAAGTTCCCCAACGTGTTAAGACAGGTTCGGGAGGCAAAGGGAGATCTGGCAGATTTTCTTTATACACTGCCGCATGCAGTGGAGCTTTTAAGAAGACTGTCTTGGTATTTGAAATTAAACCATTAACATTAGCATATTGATTTCTTAGACATTCACACACCAAATTAAGTCCATGTGCAAAACATATTAAATGATTAAGATTTTTATAAAAAATCCTCAAATTCGTACCACATTTGAGCATATAAGAAGCACCATCCGTGACTAGAAGCTTAACTTTTTCGTACTTAATTCCATCTGTTGGCTACAAAATACCTAAAATACGAGAGTTGCCTTTAACTTAAATATCTAGCATTAAATTTACAATATTATTAAAGTAAGTTTTTTGCATAATATATCTTACCTAAAGCTTGGTTCACGAATCTTGCCATTGTATTGCAATTTGTTCTTTCAAGTTGCTTTGTAGCCAGTAAATACGGTTTTCCTGGTGTTTCAGAACAAAGCTTACTCACAATCATATTTACCATAATACGACCTTTCGAGTCAGTCGTCTCATCTATAGATATCCAAATATCGTTGTTACCAACTTCTTCGCGAAGAGTATTAATAGTCTTAAAAAATTAATAAAAATATTATAGGTGTAAACAAAATCTTAATGACACTCAAGTATGAAAATACATTTTTAAATTATTATTTATTATATTAATTACCTCATTGCAACATTTTGTTACATATGTTGTTCTAAGGTTTTCACGCGTGCACATTCTGTTGCAGTATTTAGTGAGAAAATTTCGCAGTTTTGAATAGTTTAATCTGTCCAGAGGAATATTTGCAGACATAAAAGCGTCGCATAAATCTCGATTAAAAACGTCGATTTCTCTTGAATTTTTGGTGTCTATTTGGTTCCTCAACGGTTTCCTAAGATTTGCCTGATGTCCAGGAGCAGTAGCATGTTGCTCTAAATGATTTTTCTTTTTGCAAGTTAACTACAATAATATTTTTGAAGCAAGTTAGGAAAGAAAAACAAAAACGTCCTTTACCAATTTTCCGCACGCTTTACAAAACAACTCTTCACTGTTGCTTGGATTCAGCTGAAAGACAGTAATGCCTCCAATTGCCTTCAGCCATTTTTGAACTTTATCGCTATGTGATTCCTTAGATTTTGGCATTGTTGTAGATGGAAATACACAATACACTGAGTAGATAAACAAGCACAAACCGACAGAAAACTACCGAAAATAAATTTGTTGCAAACTACGATATAAATGAAAATTCAAAGTACGTCTTTCAACTATATACTGATTCGTCAATAGTCCACCTCGCTATAGGAACACACAATAGACGACAGAGAAACATTAAGAGAATAAATATAAAATCTAAACTGCCAATATCAAGATGTCCATTGTATAAATTTAATGGGCATAGTGTATTCATTAATCACGTTAACAGGGAGAAGAAAATTTGCTTATATGGTTTAAAATTAGAGGGGTAAACAAGCGATAGGGATCCCGTAAAATAAAAACGGGGTTGCAGGTAAATGAACCGAGAGCGCTAAGCGATAATTGAGGATATATCTTCAAAGGGGTAGTAATATAAATTTTACGGCAGGCAAATCCAAACTTTGCCTCGCACAATAGACAGAAAACCCATCGTTGTAATTAGTTTATAAGCATTTTAGCTGTAAAAACTAAAATTTACATTTAAAGAAAGATGCAGATGTGTAAAAAACCATATTATTAAAAATTAAAAAAAAACGTTTCGACCAAATAAATATGATTTTAGAACAAAATAGGCGAAAACCCACGATTTAGGCTGTTAAAAGTACAAATAGGCAACTAGGCAAAATAAAAAATAGCTAGAACGCTTGTTGATTTGTCGAGAAACAATAGATTTTGTATTATTTTATTTGGCAGGAATCTAAACAAAGAGGCATTTTGCCTAAAATCTCGTCTTAGTGATGATGCAAAAAATGTCGTCGACTGTAGCTGATCCAAGGCGAGGGAATAGCCAAAGTATTCTTAAGGGTCGGTTTTCAAAGTTACCAATAAAGAGGTTAGCATAAACGGAAATAAGCTGTGTTACCAATTGTCGTCCTTCTGTTTGTTGATAAAAAAAAGTGTTGTTAATTTGGAAGAAGGTTTTTGTTTCATATCTTGTCAAAGAAAATGAAGCTAGTAACTCCCTCTCGAATCCATTGGTTATTAACAAAAGGTGTTTCTAATATTCAAAGTAAAATCAACCGGAACGCGAGGGAATTTCTTTGTCAGTAAAGGCTCAATGTCCTTAGTTTTTTCAAATGAGACGCGTAAGAATTTTCGTTAGCCAAATCGGGAAAACTGTACAGGAACTGGTTCAATTTGTCAGATAATCCCACTGGAAAGTAAAGATAATTGGGACTGTTGAGGTTCGAAACAATGGGTCTCACCCCTTTCCGAGCTTGTAATCTTAGAAAAACAATAACTAGGTAGTAGAGTTTGGTGCCGTTAGTATAAAATCTTAAATTATCGTAATGACACCCCTACACCTAACGTGGCCCTTTAGTTTCTGTAATTTTAGAAAAGGATTTTTTGATAATTTTAAATAAAACTTTGTGAAAATGGTGTTGACTCGTTTAAAAAAACCTTTTTGTCTAAGATGACAGTGTTCCCTTTGCGGATTTTAAATAAAACAATTTTTTGTTTTAGTCTTTAGAAATGATTTGATCTTTCGTGCAACGTCAGGGCATTCTTTGCACATTTTCCAAAATTTGAGTTTTAAAAGCATAGAATAATTTTTTTTGTATACCAAAATTACTGTGCATTTCTATGCCAACTAAAATTTTCTTCAGTTTTACTGGATGAGTAGCTTGGCTATCGAAACATGCGTCCCCAGTGCCACAGTTTTGGAGTACCCGAATAACAGAATCAAAGATTTTTTCCCCAAAAATACAACCATAAATTTCAATGACTTTCTTGTCTTTTATAATTCCCCGAGTGCTGTCAATTAATCCGGTTTATTGCTTAGGTAGCCAGCATTAAAAATGCGACCCAGTAGGTTTTTTTTCGGTCCCTTTTCCCGCACAAAAAAAGGGGGATCATCCCCCTCCACAGACAGTAATTTAGGGGGTTAAGATCGGGTGACTTGGTGGCTAATTGTGCCCCATTTCGCCAACAAACAATTCGAAAGCGAAGAAAAAATTTCTAACATTCAGTTTAAAAAATGTGGGGGGGCTCCAGTGGGGGTCAATAGACCAAAAATTGACTGTCCAATATAACACCATACTTTTCCTAAGTGGCGTACGCCTGTTTTTTTTTTCCCTTCTCAATTTTCTTTGGGGCAACGAAAACCCAAATTCCAGACACGTTTTATATTTTTCCGGGAAAAAAAGTGCAAACAGACAGAAAAGAAACTAATGGAAAGAAATTTTTGCATCGCTAAAGCAACCCCCACAAAAACCCGCAGTAAATCCTGTTAAGAACAGTAACATCTTTTTATACAAACGCACCTATATAAAAACAAGATTCATGTGGATAGTTCGCTAGCGGAGGTCAAATTTTAAACGCGGTTATTTTTTCCAGTCGGTCATTCGGTTTTTGCGGGGGGTTCGTGGAAACACCGGGGAAAAAAAAAGTTTTAAGTATTTCCATTTAAGATCAACCTAATTGCCTTTTTTTTCCTCCAAAAGGGGTCGCTACTGCGAGGGGATTGGGAAAAGGGCTGGAGGAAAAAGAGATGCCCCCTTTTTCTTTATAGTAACACGGTCTTATCTTTAAAAGCCTACTCGTTGAAAATTTAAAAATTTCGGGTAAGAAACCGGCGTTGCCGTTAAAAATAAATTACACCGTTAAAAGAATTGATTTAAAAGTAAAACACTTTTTTTTGAACCAAGTTTTTTAATTAATGAACGGAGATTTTTTTCGCTTTTTAAAAATGGTTTTCCTTTCAGCTGAGCAAAAAGGCAAATTCGGCAAAAATTTTGATCTTTAAAAAGAGATATTGATTAAAACAATAGAAAGTTTAGGAACAAATAATATTTCATAATAAACGTTTCTAGAATCTTCTTACGAGCTGATTCAATTTTTTTATATGGCGTACATTTTACACATTACAAATATTCCCTTAAAATAGTACGAAATTTTAAAAAAAACGAGGAATGTTTTTAAAAAAAACCATAGAACAAGATCCCCCGAGAAGCGACATTTTTCAACTGCTAAAAAATTTTGGAAGAGTCATTGGATCAAATTTAATAATTTTCAAATAGGAGTACTTTTGTACCCCTTCAAGGGAGGCAGAAAAAATTGTCTCCCATTCTAGGGGAACTTTCACCCAATTTTTTTGGGTGCATCAAATTCGTTGTTTATTTCATTTCCCCCGAAATTTTAATCTACCTTGATTATTTTCGTCTGAATATGGGGGAAGAAAAACGGAAGAAACAATAATATCTCAATCAAAACGATTAATTTCGATAACCACCCTGCGTGCCTTAACCATTTAGTCGGAACGTCGTCAATTAGCAGCCCCCAAATTTTAATTTCATTAGGCGGGACGCGCGCGCAATTTCGCGCCAATCACTTAATATCGCAAAACAAAGCCCGCAAACAATTAAACCGAGTTACCGTCGGCCGCATTACGCTCGGAAACTATTATCGGAAAGTACGATAACGAGATTAATATAATGGATCGCATAGTATAGGCGGTACTCACGCCCGTAAACAGGAGGAAACGCATGTAATGAACGTGCATATTTTGGCGTACTCCACTTATTCGATCCAGCAACGCATAGTGTTTAAATTGTCCATGTTACGCCGGCCATTCCGAATTTAATGCTGTGTCGGTATAATCGGTGGAGTTTACCAAACTCTCGGGTAACCAACAAATATTTGCTTTCTCTTCGCAGAAATTAAGAAATATTCAGAAACAGTATTGTCTTGGACACTACTAGTACACCATACCCTTCTAATCTTCTCTTTTCTTTATTATTATTATTATTGTTTCCGTCACAATCTAATGGTCAGTGCAAAAGTTCATACCCGATTTGTAAATAAAGGTCAAGCAGTTGTTACTGTAAAAAACACATTTATTAATCAATTATGTATTCGCCACCGTTCTCAGGGATCATTTGCCAACCTCCAGCCAATTTATCGATACCACATTTGAAAAAATCGCGTGGTTTAGCGTCAAAGAACGCGGCGATGTGATTTTTGACAGCTTCCACAGAATCAAAATCCTTGCCATTTAAATTGTTTTGCAATGACCGAAACAAATGATAATCGGAGGGTGCAATATCCGGAGAATATGGTGGATGCAATAAGATTTCCCATTTCAACTGTCCCAATTTGTTCAGAGTCATTTTCGAAGTGTGTGGTCTGGCGTTGTCATGGTGGAAGATTACACCATTACGATTAACCAAGCTCGGGCGTTTTTCTTTGATTGCTGCGTCCAATTTGGTTAGTTATTGGCAGTACTTCTTTGGATTAATCGTTTGGCCAACAGGAGGCAGTTCAAAAAATATAACACCTTAGCAATCCCACCATACGGACAACAAGACCTTCTTAGGATACATCTGTTATTTCACTTGTTTCTTTCCAAGGACGCCTGCGTTTGACGTTGGAATACAGGACCCTTTTTTCGTCGCCCGTCACTAAACGGTCCATAAAATCCTCTTTTTCTAGACATCCGAGCAAAGAAACGGCTGCGGAGATGCGGTTCAACTTGTTTTTTCGGACAACGTATGCGGTACCCAAGTGACGAGCTTCAGAGTGAGGCCTATCTTCTTTAAACGCCGAAACGCGGTTGATCGATCAATGTTCAGGGCATCAGCAACCTCTTCCGTTGAAATGCGTGCATTGTTTGCTATTAATGCGCGCAGAACATCGTTATCGATGTCGGAAGGACGCCCAGAACAAGATTCGTTTTTGAGGGTAAAATCACCACGGCGAAATTTAGCAAACCACTTCTTTACCGTTTGATGGGCTAGTGCACGGTCCAAATAAACCTCTTGAATGTTTTTTGTCGCAGCGCCAACGATTATTCCTTTCCGAAACTCGTAAGCGTCACATGGTCGAAAGTACAACTTCTCCTTGTCCATGTTCAATGATTTTTTTCACGATTTAAATTCAACGAAACCAAACACTTCTAATGCTCAAACGACAGCTATGACCTTTATCTTTCCAACGATATATAATATGTAAATAATTGATTTCATGACTATTTGTAAACGTATGAACACGTTGTCTAATGTATTCCAGTCTCCGCTTCGAAAGATTCTTCGACAAAACCTTTATTAATAAACCATGCGCGGCTGCTAAATTGTTGATGTTATTTAATGAGTCTTGTATAGATAAGTAAGTATTTTCTAACTGCGAAATAGTTTGTGTCACTACAGAATAGTTTATGGAAATGTTATCTATTTCTTTTTGAACGTTCAAATCGGAAAAAAAGTTGCGCGAACCGCTTGAAAATTTGAAAAATTAAGTTTAAAAATGGCATCTTTCACTTGGGAATAATATTTGCGATAGTAAGCTACTGCTTCGATCCATGTTCCCTATCGCGTCAATACAGGCTGAGGTGGTAGCGGAATTTGTGGATACAATTGCTTGAATACGCAGATATGTTTGGGAGATTTCACGAACACTTTTTTGGTAGATGATATTAAATCATATTCACCCTAGGATACTTGCGTCGAATTGTTTCTGCTAGGATGACATGCGTGTATGAGGAATGTTATGTGAAGAGAGTCGGAAAGCATACTTTAAAAAACCCTACCAGCCTTCAGCATTATTGCGGCTCCGTCAGAAAATTAACATGATGATTTCGGCTCCTACGATACAAAATTCTCTTAACATATTTTGATTATATTACAACGGTTTCGGCATCGGTTCAATCCATTTACTGACTAACAATAAGGAAGCTGCTGGACCATACGTTTTAAAGGACGCGCCACAATATGAATCACGCTGTGTTCCTGAGCATCAGTAGTTTCGTACCAAGTGAAGCCAGATTTTTTTGATTTCTCAATTCGTTTTTATACAGTCTTTTACTGTACTTTACACATATTGTAAATTGTATTGCAATTGTCTTTTTGTTAGTAGCTTCCATGATGGAACATATTTATCCCAAAAAAGACGAAAGTTTTCATTATCTACTAGGTGTTGTGGGATATTGCACGTGCTCAACATGAAAATAAAGTTAAACAAAAATTGCCAGTACGGAATATTGTTTCCCTAAATTCAATACATGACGTTTACTTTTAATATGACTTCTATATTCAAATGTCGTGCGACCTAGCAACCCTATATCGCAAAACTTGCAACGAATGTGGGAACCTGTAAATTTCAAAACCAGGGAAACGCCAAATATATTTCTTCACATGCGATGCAAGAGGTACACCAGGCTTACGTCCCATGTTTTCGAAAAACACCATGAGAATCCGATAAATAGCCTAACGACCAAACACCTCAATGTCTACCGCATTACTGAACTCTGCATCCACATACGTACATACACCCCCGCGTACAGGCGTCTCTGCGGGTGCAACCGTTTGTCACCCTTTACTTATTATGAAACAAAGGAAGTATCTAATAAATTTGGTCAAAGGGAAATGACAAACCAGTCAGAGCCATTTGGATGCTCTGAGATTTGTTTTCAAGCAGTTTTTAGTTTGTTTGTTACGCATCTGTTATTACCAATAAACTACTGAACGTACGTAATGATCAGAGCTTTGTTGCCAACTTTTGTTCCCAACTTTACAGTACACACGTGTTCTGGTAAACATTCGCCACTACACACATCCAATCTTCCCAATTAGGTAAAGTTTCCATGGTACTACCGCCATACGCCTCAACAACTCGCTTGATGCATTAAGGAAGTAAATTAGGGCGCACATACACGTAGTGCATATGTATTGTATATATTTATCTTCATGTATAAAGCAAACGGTTCATTCGTATCGGTCCGTTTTGACCGAACATGAGTGGCCAATGGATGAAACGATGATCAGTTCTAATGGAAACGCACAAACAGAGTACGGAGTATATTTAAATTATTCAAATGGAAATGCTCATATCTAAAAATAATCTAGATTGGTTAGTCTAGCTTGCATTGTTACCATGCAAGTACGGAAATAGGCAGGGGTACTATACTATACATTAAATGCTTTCAATAAAGCCGAACGATTTAAAAAAAAAATGGATTATTTTCAGATGTAGTGCGGAGATTCGCTACTACCTTTTTTCGGTTTTTCGTTTTTCCCGTTCCATTATTTGGGCGCAGCCGCTGGAAAATGATTCAGCGTTCATCTATTTGAAGCACGTATGCTAAAAATTTGAAATTCAATCAAATAGCAAAAAAATAAATGCATTGATTTTAGCCAGTTATCGTCCATTATACACATTCAGTAAAAGTAGTTGTGTCGAATAAAAAAAATTGCCGCGTGGTGTGTACATACACGGTCTGAATATGAAAATGCACCATCTGGGAACACTATTAGTTTCCTATGTCGCCTGCTACAACAAAAAAATTATTAAAAGATTTTCCCCTTATTACTACATAAAAAACAATAAAAAATGTAAGGTTTCTTCTTGTAATATATAAAAAATATGCATATACCTTAGTATTATACAAATTTTATAATGCGATTTCCTTACTTGTTTGTGTACATATTTTATGGGCATATATCTATGTACATTTGTATAAATGTGTCTCGGTATACACGTTGGCCCACACTTCATAGGGGTGCGAGAGATATTGTACGTAGCACGATCTGGCATACTTGCATTTATCCCCCGCCAAACCTCGCCCCGCGCAAATACTGTAGCCTATCTGACGCACTCTTTGTCTTTCTGTGCACTCGTAAGGTTCTAACAAGAAATCGTGGATTTTGAATACATTATGCTAGTTTATACAACCGTAGAGATGGTACAGATCATTAAATGGTATTTTACGAATTGCTGTAAATGGCAACAAATAGACGAACAGCCTCAAATCCCTCTAACGCATACCGAGCGGAAGGAGAGAGAAGTGGGGGTTTGTGCGTTAGTTGAAATGAGCGAACCTTGCTTTAGCCGGAAGATTTCAGACGAAATCGGTGTTAGTAAAAGTACTGTGAAACGTATTTTGAAACGCAACAAATACAAAAGTTACAAAGTCCAATGCTGCCAGGAGATTTTTCCCTTTAATAAAGTAACATTGTTAGAATTTCAATTTATTTTTCTTTGGTTTAATTTTATAAGAATCGTTGTTTATTTTCCTATTTAGAATTACTTTTTCGTTCTCCTACATCGCATAGCAGCAACAAAATGAATATAAGAAACTGTATTTTCTAACATAATCTGAGAATACAGAAAAATTGTGCAGTAATTCTGTATTAGTACATTTTGTCAGAAGGCGTTGAATTATAATATTACGTGATTGAGCGGACAAGCGTGCACGGTTTATGATATACTGCGATCGGATGCTATCAGTGAGACTAGAATGTCGAAACAAGTACGAACAAGTACTAACAAATGGGAACAAGTTCTAATCAGTTGATGCAGTTATATGCCTTGTTTTATATGTAATAAATGTTTGAAATTATGTATATATTTACATGCAGTACATGCCTAAATGTTTAGTTTTTTCAATTTTTCAAAAGAACTGTTGTAAAAAAACCACCGAAAAAGGGGGCCTTTTCTGTAAAAATATTTTTGATGACAAATAATGTTTCGTTTTAAAATATTTTTAAAGTAGCAAACATATTTAAAGGGCCAGTGAAAGCGAAACCCTAACCCAAACGACTCTTCTAGTCAAAATAATGAAAAAGCTATTTGCTACAGTATGCCTTTCTTTTATGTATGCTTCGTCTGCTACTACCTCCCTATAGAAGCGAAGTTTCCAAAAACCAAATATCGTGCGAGTCCGAGCGCTGCATTACGCACAGGCGAAGGAGCGACGGATGGCAATCGTGACTCTTCGTACCCTAGATTCTCCGTGGAAGTTCCGGCACACCGAGATAAGGACACGTATACTTGCTCTCTCGGCGATGATGGTGCTCGACCGCGGTGGTTCTCTATTTAGCGTGCGTCTTATCTCGAGGTTTGCAATATAATAACGTACAGAAGTTGTTTGAATTAATACAGTTTTACATCAATTCTCAGTTTGTGTGCAGGTGATTTTGTTATATTTATGTATGTTAAATGAATTTAAATTAGTTTTTGTCTTAAATACGTACACATACAATGTTTTAAATGTATACAAATACAATATACACAAGTTTATAAGAAATAAAGCAAACAAAATAGTGAATTTACAACTAACACAAATGAAATATGAAATTTACAAAGTAAAACAATAAATGATGGATTTCCAAATAGAATAAATACAGTAACGAATACGTTAGCGTAAAAAATAAGAATAAAATGTTGAGAAGCCTTAACAATCGTCGATATATGTATATATTAAAATAGGATGGACCGGGTTGACACCTGGGAAAACCCAGAAGTGGAATAAAACAGACGAAATTTAAGCTTTTAAAATAAACGTAATATACTTTGTTTAGCAGATGAGACCAAAAAAAAGACCGAGTAAGGCTTTGCCAACACCAAAAAGAACTTAGTTTTTCAAGAAAAAATACGATGATTTATTAAATCGAAGCCCGGAGAAGATCGGTGTAGATAACATCAAACTGACCAGCTTCATCAATAGTCCAGCGATGGCTTGAATATTATTGCCAAGTCCGACATAAATCCGCGCTAAGAAAGAGAAAGATAGCCAGCAAGATGATATACTCAGCTCCAAAATATGCCGTTGAAACTTGCCATAGACACCGGGTGCTGTTTTGCAATTTTTAAGTCTAAAACCGAGCAAATACAATGTAAATATTACAAAACCAATAATGTCGGTAAATGGTTTGTATGTAGAAACTTGCTTCATGTTAAAGTTGCGGCAGAAATAACGGTTTTAATGATTTCGTGTAGCGGGTTTAGACGTTCGGCAAAGTTTATAAAATTTTTAACTTCGTCAGCCCGCGTAAAATTTTGTATAGGGGGAATTGATGTTAGAAAATTGCGTTTGGTACGATGGAACCTCGTTACGTGTAGTGGTGGCATGGTTTAACCTACCTCTCTAATTTAAGCATGTTTCTACATTGAGCATAATTTAATATAACAGATAAAAAATTAAAAACGTCATCCTAATTAAAATAAATTACGATTCGCTACAAAAACACATATTGCTGCAAACTTCTTTTCCTATTGCGTTTATTCTCAAATTCTTTGTACGGGAGGCCTAATTAAAAGTTTCTACAATAGAACCCTTTTTGAGTCGTGTTACAATTTACCTGAACATATTGCGTATTATTCACACAGTGTAAAGTGTTAATTAGTATGGAAAGAAGTGACATAAATTGATGTCCGGGATGCGCTGATTTGGGATGCCTATAGATTGTTTTCTGTAGTTGTAGCTGCGCAGGTTAAACCTGCATTATTCTGAGCAGGAAAAAACAGTGGATAGACTGCGTTATGTATTGCCCGTTTTAAAAATATGTTGACCAAAATACGCGCGCTGTTTTAAAAGTATACGAGAAGGGTTAAACGTGTATTAAATTGTATATAATGTAATTTTTTTATACAAAACAATTTAGATTTGATAGTAATTAACAGTTTTATAATTTATAGTATTTAGTAATAGCATAAATCTTACTTATGTGTTATATTAATGCATTTTGTTCACTCTATGTATTAAATAATTTCTTTAAAAGAAAAGTGGGAATATTCAGTTCTCAAAAAAAATAGGTTGAGAAATGTTTGGGTCTGTTTTTTATAATAATTAATATTTTTATTTAATAAAAAAGAGTAATGGGAATGTAATTACCCTTTATTATTATACATTTAAAGATAATAAATACATATTTAAATTAACTATATCAAATATAATTTTAATTTAATCATCATCAGAAGAAAATCAAAATCGCTGTCACTGCCCATCATAAAGGGTTTTTATAATAATTTCATCGGTAAGCTTATCCATTATGTGTTCTTTTGTATAAAATTTTTCCCTTTAAATATTCACTGCATGCCGACAAACATGTGACCATTCATCTTTTGCGATTTTTCCAAATTCTTTTTAGCGAGTTCCTCGACATCATTTAGTTTAAAATTATATTTTAGATGCTACTCTGCCCTTTAAAATTGCCCATATCTTTTCAATAGGGTTGAGTCCGGATGATGTGGGGGCAATCTCAACACTGTATGTCCATCTTTTGCAAATAGAAATCTATAGTTTTAATTCTTGTAATTGGTTTACGCATAGTACTAATCTATAAAATTTCAACTTTTGTCAAATTTTAAATTAAATATGATGCCACGTTCACTTAGCTATTTTATCATTTCCGTTTTTTTGCTGTTAGTAGTTGATGAGAGAAACGTTGTGGGTAGCTGAATTATCCATCACAACAACAGATTTAGGTGGCAAATTTGGAATCAACTGTTTTTTCATAACCCCCTTTTGTAAATTTAGGAAGTTCATATTCGTCATGATAATCTCCACTTTTTTGGCCGGCTTATAGATCAACAAGGCATTATCAATAAATCCATGTTCACTACCTAAAACAATAAATATACAGTAAATGCTAAAAATTTTAGAAGAAATTTTACTAATGTACCTGCATGTACAATTATTAAACGTTTGCTTTTGATATAGGGCACTTAAGTCCATTGTTTAGAGTTATCAACCCATTCATATGGAGTTATGTGACTGACATGGAGGTATGTTTCGTCTGAAATACAATACTTTGTTTTTGAACATCAAATAAAAATTTATTTTGCTTCAAACCCGTAGACACATTGGTCGACCTTGTAACCGATAATTTGTAACATTTCGGATTATGAGGATCTTAGCTCAACGTATATTTGATCTTTCCATCAAAAGCCTTTGGTTTTTCAGCCGTCTTCTTCCACCTGTTATTTTTAAATACTTTAATCACTTAAAATAATAAATTTGAATATTAGTACGTACCTAAACCTAATTTTAAATTAACTTTCTTAGAGCTGGGCTTCCTACAAAACCAATCTGACTTTTATTTATTATATACAGCATTTAAGTAGGCCTCTGTCAGTTATGTGAAAATTGTAAATAACCTGACGTAAAACTGCTTCCCCAGCATTATCCACAGCAGGATTTTGGTGAATGTCTTACAACATTGTCTTTTGAAGAACTGCCACTTTACTCTGCTTCAACAGAATTACTCTTTCGAATAATTCTGACAACAGTGCTTTTAGATATTTCCGTAGCTTCACTAACAATATCTAAAATGTTACCTCTAAACAAACATAATGACTTCGCTGATATATGAATATGTAAAAATAGTATTAAAAATACTTTAAAAAAAATATTATCATACCTTCTGACTTATATTTTTTAAAATAGTTGTTCGTGTTGTTTCGTGATTGCTCATGCAAAACTTGTCTCTTCTTAGCGATGTTCGATTATTCGGACATTCTCACCTGTAACTTAATTATTTAATACAACTTAATTAAAATCTGTTTAAAAACAAATACTTTCAGTAGAATACTACCCCTAATTCAAATAGTTTTGAGAAAAACTGATTTTTTAATAAATAGTACGCCAATAACAATATTAAAAGTAGAGAGCACGAACGAATTCAACGACAAAACATCAACAAAATGACGCCGAAATGAGGTAAATGTTTGTTGGTCTTACTGTAGGTAAGAAATACATAGCTATTTCTTTCGGTTAGCACCAACTTCTCTTTCTAATCCCAAAATGCCTCTTTGCGCTGGTGTCTTCCGAAAGTAAACGGACTCTAATCTGTTAATGGGATTTAGGTAAACAAGTAAATATCAAGGAACCTAATGTGATTTGGTTTTTCCAAATTACCGCCATTAATGCCGTTTGTTATAATGAATGTCGTACGATATGAAAGTAAATGGAAATTTTGAAAAATTGAAATTATTTTCCCAAAAATGGAGAATTTATGAATATATGCAATTTTTTTACAAAATATGAAACAAGTACGAGAATTTTGCATCTTATGTACGAGGGCGTATTGAAAAACTAGTGCCCTTCCAGGCTATAACTTTGTTAGTAATTAGAAAAATGTTCAATATTTACGATAATTACAGCATCTGCTGTCAACCTCTGAACGAGTAGGTTTTCTCTCCCGAACGAAGATGGTCAGGTTAGCCACTCGTTGGTAATTAAATATCCCTCTGCATAAGAAATGGAAATTTCCTCGTTACCATTTTTCCCCCCAGCCAACTGGCTATGGAGCGAGGACATTATAATACATTGTTTACATATAAAGTGTGAAATGAATAAACTGTCCTTTACCCACTGATATAAACACTTTTCCACATAATCGCCATTAACAGCAATACATTTATGCCAAACGTACTACGATTTGCCCAAATCCGTCACGGAAAAGTCTGAAGTTTACGCACGACACCATTTCTGTACCTCCGTTATCACCTCTACATCCGAAGAGAAACGCTTGCCCTTGAGATGTTCCTTAAGCTTCGGAAAGAGGAAAAAGTCATAAGGTGGATGAGGTAAAACGTCATGAAACCCAAACTTCTTCAGTGCTATACGCGTTTGCTGACTTGTGTGAGGCCGAGCGTTGTCATGATGTAGAATTGGCACTTTGTCTGGACGAACCGTACGCAGCCGTCGCTTCAGATTTATTAGGGTATTAACATATCCTTCGGAGTTGACAGTACAGCCACGTTCCAAAAATTCAATATGAACGATGCCATCGCAATCCCAGAAAAACAGTAATCATGATTTTCCCGGCAGATGGAATTGCCTTGAATTTTTTCGGTTGTGGAGAACCCTCATGTCTGTGCTCCATGGACTGACGTTTCACGGTACGCGGCACTCAACTTTCGATGGATGTCAATGGGCGCTACACCCTCCGCAGTAAGAAATTCGATGACAGCTCGTTGCTTTAATCGCACGTCCATGCCGGTGGCCATTTTTAGAACTGTCGTGTTGCGCACGACAGTTCAACGCGATGTTGCTGAGAATCTCCAGTAGGAAGACTTATGTACCAATAGTGAAGGTAAATGGCAAACCACTTATGACACTGTCTGACCCATCATTATAAAAGTTATAGCTATGGAGGCATTAATTATCAATACGCCCTCATAAAATATTTTTTTACCCGTATTTTAAAGGGTATGCATATATGCAGAAAACACAAGATATGCATTTTTCATAAAATCCGAAGCCTACTGATTACTTGCACTCAATTGAAAGGAGCTGCTAATACTTCTTTTTATTCCGGTATTTATTCTTATTACTCTTGACTATGCTATGAATAATTCATATGCGTGCAATGATGATTAGTACAAAGCAAATAATAGCGACTGAAATCGCATAAGCATCGAACGTCCTTCAATAAGCCACTTCTAGGACAGATTACAGCTGAATTGAATTTAACAATGTTACAAGTTCAATTGAACCGGAATATTACGTGCTGCGTATAGTATTCTATTGAATCCGTTAACTAATCCGCACCTAATAGTGTATCTAACTTTGTGATTGGTATATCTATCAATAACATATTCACGTCGAAACTGAGATAATCGGTCCTTTAGGCTATTAACAGCACGACCAGTTCTAGCCATCTATGTGCGTACCTAATTGAATTATTACGCTGTTTCTTTTTCTTTTTATTTCAACGAATTTCGATTGTCAATTGATAAATGACTTTTTTAATTTACACCAATGACTTGCAACAGTGTTTGTCATCGTGTACCCTGTCACAATATGCAGATGACACAAGTTGCATTATTATACATAACAACGGGGTAGATCTCTCCAATCGCAGCGACAACACCTATACATCGAATGGCAATTTGGTGTGATAGGAAAAATCTTAAATTAACCGCGAACAAAGCTAGGATAATTAACATTGGATCGTCAAACAATGATCGAGACGACTTTTCTATAGATTTCAACGGTACACTAATTCTCGGTTTGAACGAGGTCTAAAATTCAATGAGCACTACACCGGGTGTCCCAGACCTTGTTGCACAGCCAATATGATGGTTACTTGAATGGGTAGAAGATTATTTTTAAGAAAGAAATTCTAGAGTAGGAAATGTACTTCCAAATGCCTCTTATGACATTAATACAGGTGGTCTAGAAATTGCCCAATGAAAAAAACTTTTTTTTTTATCAGATATTTTGGCTTCCCTTTCTTTTCTCTTTATAACCATGCTTATTTACTTTGCGGCGCGGTGTTCTGAAATTATTATTTTTTTTGCACTCCTTCTATGATTTTTTTTTAATTGGACTGCAATTAACACACTTCATTTGGCCAATACCTATGTAAAAACCTTTAAACAGAAATAACAACTTCAGTGCAACATAATTTTTAATAAATCAAAGCATATTTTAAAAATAAACCTAATAGCACAGGTAATACAGAAATATACATTAAAAAAACAAAAACTAGCAACATTGATCGAATGTAATTTATACATAGTTAGAATTAAAATATCTAATATTTTAAATAGAGTTTGTTAAAAAAGTGGTACCAGCAGTGGCGCACCGCATAAAAGTAGGTACGTAATATACAATATTGGTGAAAAATAATATTGTTACCTTTTCCTGTCGTCTTGATGTCCATTGTGGCAATTGGCAATCGCCCTGGTAAGCTGCGTAGAGCAATGCTTCCATTGTTGATTCATTCAGCCGTCGACGGTGTTGTGAATACGTTGTCGTATACTTCGAAAATGATCGTTCGACATCCAGTGAAGTAAGATTTGCAAATGTCAGATATTCCTTTTCCTCATCTGGGCACTCTTGATTTTCAGTTATAGACCAACCTTTTGTAAATCGGATTTTTCATTAAAATTACACCAAATTTTTGAGCAACATCGACTCCTATAGTGTTCGTCAAGTTTTCTAGAGCGGCTTGTAAATTGTTTATGCAATTTAATGCGTCTCGTGCAGATAAGTGATTGTTTTCTAATTGCTCAATGGCTTGTGCAACATCAGAATAGTTCATGGAAATTCCATCTATTTGTTGTTGAACGTCCGAATTGGAAAAAAGGTGCTGACTATCTCGAACTGCTGCAGAATCATTTGAATCAAGTTTCAAGATGACATTGTTTGAATACGCGGATGTGTTTGGGAGATTTTGATGAACACTTTTTGATAGATGCTATTAACTTATCCACCATCGGATACTTCTTTCGAATGGTTTCTGCTCCGAGGTAACATGCGTGTATGAGGTATGTTATGTGAAGAAGAGTCGGAAAGCGTATTTTCAACATCCTACCAACTCTCAGCATTGTTGCGGCTCCGTCAGTAACGAACATTGTGACTTGGGTTCCTGTGATACAAAATTCTCTCAACGAATCTTTTATTATCTTGACAACGGTTTCTGCATTAGTTATTCTGAATACCTTTACTGGATAACAACAACGAAGTTGGTGGACTATCACGTTTTAAAGGACGCGCTACAACATGAATGACGCTGTGTTTCTGAGCATCAGTTGTTTCATCCACACATAGGCAGATTTTCTTATTTCTCAACTCGTCTTTTATACATTCCTTTTACTGTATCTTGCACACGTGGCAAATTGTATCGTAATTGCATAGATGTTGGCAGCTTCCATGAGGGAACGTACTTAGCCCAAAAAGACGAAAGTGTCCATTATATACTAGATGTTGCGGGATGTTGCACACATTTAACATAAAAATAAACCTATCGCGGACTTACGCAATCCGCTATTGCATATTGTGCAATAAGTATGCGGACTTCTATATTCTAATTCAGGGAATTCACATTCGAAGAGAACGTTACACCCTTTGGGCGTCCCATCTCCGCGTATTTATTTGGTGTGCAGCGTGCAACGTACTGTCGCTTTAAACTCTCGCGGTACTGTCGAGATCGACTACGAGTTGAAAGTTACCCCTACCCGCGCCGCTACCGCTACGTTACTAACATCCAGTACCACCTTTTTAACAAACTCTACTAATAATAGATAATAAATTGTAAATATTGTTCAAATTGTCTTCCTTCTTTCATTCCACCTAATCAATTCCCTCGTACAAAAGGCCCGCATCATTTTAAGTTTTAAATCATCAAGATTCCTTGACAGCACAACATAACACAACGTCTTTCACATAACCCCAAAATAAAAAAAATCGGGAGGTGTCAGGTCTAGAGATCGAGCTGGCCATCTAAGGACCTCCGTTTCCAATCCAAGAATCTTGAAACGTGCGATATAAAAAAAACATGTAGTTAGTGCACTATTATGTGGTGGAGCATTTCAAAATTGCCTCTAAAAGCTCTGACAAATTTTCAGTTAAAAAATTATATCTTTCACAAATAAGAGTAAACAGAAAATCATTTATTTGTTAGTAAGAATGAAAACTGCTGCTATTGAAAATTTGCGAGAACGTATTTATTCTGCCCTTGGAAGATGGACCCCGGCGGAAGTAGTTGTTTAGTCTTTGATAATGGTAGTCATAGTCATTTATTTTCCTGCTGTGTGCCGCGTACAGAAGTATAAAAAACAATCAGCTGAGGTGTGTTTGTTGTTTCCAAGAGCATAAAATATTTTGATAATATTCAGTGCTTGAAAGAGACGTAAATAAGTAAGTGACACATGGTTGTGAAGCCAAAAACAAGGAGAGTCAGGTATTCTGACTATTCTTGCTTTCCAAACAAAATAATAGTATACTCCATACACAACCACGATTAATGCAAGATTAGCCGCAATTTTATTCGAAAACATGTAAACATAATTTACTCTAACCAAACCACACCGACTAGTGAAAGAAGCCACTAATTATTCATACCCTATCCAAACATCTGCATTCAGTGTTTAACCAATTATTTAACCGTATTTATCCAATAGTTTCCAACGCTGTTGTAGTACCGCCGCTAGACGATAGGCATGTAACTGTGTAGCGACGAAGCCCGTCGTTGTTGATGTTATCGCCGCCGTTGACGCTGTTGTGTACCGTTGTTGCTTCGATTTGTTGACTTTGTCCTCGAAATTTATCACGGAATATCGACGAACCGACGAGCAAACACCGGATTCCTTGATGATGCAATTAATTTGACTTCTCGCGTTAGTTGTTATGTTCAATCAAACACGACCATTCGTTGGCACTTTAAATTTTGCCTGTATCACTTGAATAGATAAATAAGTCTCTGATGTGTAGTGATTGATCTCAATACTTTAGCCTCTGGTATAGTGAATCTAGGAGGAAGCTATTCTCGGTATGAAGTTGCAAAATAACTTCGTTAATTAAATGATAGAAAATGTATCCAATGAAAAGTCACTTTTGTAATTCGTTAGTACTACATGTCAGCTTTAGAATATTAGCACGACAATGGCAGTCATAAATCCAATAAATGTAGTTCGTTTACTTATGGTAACATTTAGTGTTGTAAATGATAACCGCCTCACCGGTTTCAACAATAAAGAAAGTGAAATTCACGACCTATTAACTAGATACACGTAAACACGTAAAATTCTTGCAAGAATTTCGACCACATTCTGCAGAATTTGTCGAAGACAAATATCCACCTTCACGGAAAGAAATATTAGAAGTTCTAAAATTTGAAGAAGAAGAAGAATGTGTACCTGAGGGAGAAGCAGAATATAAGGAAAAAGTCTTTGCCTTCTGGAAAAATGGAAAAAAACGACGTTCATATCAAGCTGTAAAACATAGATTTAAGAGAGTAAACTCTTTACATCAATTATATAGGTAAGAAATCGCAGGGCAACTTCCATACATTTTTGTTTTAATACATTTCTTTCCTTTTTAGATGGGAGGTATCTTTACAAAAAGGAGGAACAAAAAGAGAGAAATTGTTAACAATTCCTGAATACGTTTTTAACAAATTTGTTAAACAGCGAAGCGGGCGGCATAATTCACGATCTAGATCTCCGTAAATGGGCTTTGGAAACCAATGAAGAAATAGGGTTAACAAATTTCAAAGCATCTGCAAAGCATTGGTTATAGAATTTTGAACAAGTATACAGGACAGTTTCCCAAAAAAATTACCAAACCCGTTATCCATTCATACGGTTCAGACACGGCAGAGTTAAATCTCATTTCGTCGGATTTCATACAAGAATTAAAACCCTATATTGCGAAAGTAGGCTCTACTAACACATTCAACGCCGATCAAAATGGATTTAATCTAGAATTACACTCTGGTCGCACGTTAGCTCCACAAGGATCGAAAGCAGTTGAAAGTATTCTGCAGTCTATATATTCTCGGCAACCCATAGCTATACCACACTTCCCACAATATCCATGTCTGGACGCTTGTCATCACCGCTATTTATGGTTTTAAAAGAACAAGATGGTACATTTGGGACACGGGTGGCCGCATCAATATACGGAGCAGTAAATATTCCTCTCTCGTCGTTTCTCTTTACGTCATTATCACCAAACTGTAGAAAACTAAAGATCAAATAATTATGGCCGGTAGTGTACGTAAATTCGATGTGCAATTCTCTTTCGCTTATGAACCTCACGTATCCGAGGTTTTTGGTCCTTTTTTTAATTAAAAGCAGATGAAATAACAGATAAGTCTGCACGAAAGGCCAAATATCGAACGTCGAAATCCGACAAAGCACCTCCAGCTAGCTCACACATGTAGATAATGATGCGAACGTATTATCTTCGAAACATTTCCACTTCATTCGATTGCAGGTAAGTACGTATAGATTGTAGGTACACGCCCCAAGTACGGTATCGGATGGCGCTTTTACGAACTCCATTAGAGCGTTAATCCTAGCCCCTCGGCATTAAAAACTAGTTTTAATGACTCGGGCGAGGTCGAGAGCTCGTATCCCTGTACGGGGGTTTTGGAATGTGAATAATCGACATTCACCTACGTATGTACCAGCGAAGGGGGATTTTTTTCAGCGGTTCCCTATTATGAAGTCAATAGCCCAGTAGCGTGTGTATATTCGCGAAATGCTGAAGGAAAAATAGGAAAATGGAATTGAGTTTTCCTGTGGCTGTAAAGGCTATGATTCGAAAAGGTTTCTGAACAGCCAAAGGCATCTTTTCCTATCAGTATTGCCCGATGACAATTAGTGCGTTGTAGAGTTTCAAATCCAAACAAAAACCGTAAAGAAGTATAACCTCTATTTGGCGATGTGGGAGTTCCATGTTATCACATTATACAAGGTGTCCCATATGGTTATATTTAAATTTTGGGAGCGTAAATTAGACTTACTTTTATGAAAAAAAAAACGCAAAAGTTGTAGGTAGATTGTTATTTGTCCGAAAGTTATAGGCAATTTCAATTTTTAACAGAAAATAAAAAAAGAAACTTCGCCAAGTAAAACAAACGCCAAATAAACACTTGTAACCTAAAAAAGTTCAATTAATAATATTTTCAAAATATCCATCTCCATGTTGAATGCAGGCTTATGCCCGGACGCCTACAGATGCAGTAGTCATTCGTATTTCACCTCTGCTTTGTAGTGTTTGTTCGCCAACCTGCTGAATACGCTCCAATAATTGAAGACACAAGTGGATAAAGGTCTCATGTCGCAATATCATTTTATAGAAAAAATTGACTCTAAACATTTTCTATTTGAACTTTTTTATTTTATTGAATTTAAATATTTGTTTTAATATTTTATCAAGTATTAAGATATACTTTTTTGGATAATATAAAAATTTTTGGGGAGATGCTATTTTGATAGAAAATGAGGCGTGAATGTAGACGACACTTTCTCCAACGGGATAATAAGAAAATTATAAATTATTAAAAAATGAAGAAGTCGTAGTGTCCAAAAATATCCATATTTATTAAGTAAAAAATTTAATGATGATAAATCATAAATAAAAATAATTTTGTTAGGATTTTCTTCATTTTCTACCAAGATACGTTCAGAAAACTATTCTTCTTTTAAACACAACTTTTTCACGCAAGTTTGATAATTTTCCAGCTATGAATCCATTCCTTTTTTCCTTAATTCTTTCAACCTTAATATTATCTTCCTTAGACACTATTCTACTTTCCTTTCTTCAATGGCCAGCTCTGTGAAATGGTAACAGCTCCATCTCTCAACAGGATGCATGTTAATACTATTAAACAACAAAGAATTTTTGGAGTTCACGTCCAGTGAATACTTTCTTTTAGAATACTTTTCTTAAAATCACATCTCTATCAGGTGTGTTAAATTTTTCCGAGCACTTTAGTCTACACTTTTCTTTGCATAGTATTCCCAATTTAATTTTTTTTCTGGCATAACCTGTTTAAGCAATGTGTTCACCCTTTTGTCTGGCAATGGCAGATTTTCTTTTCTTCCAATTATCTGGGTTTCTGGAACGAGCCTTCGAAATTTTTTCGTTACGTTCAAATATCTTTTTTTCACGTTCTATCTTTTTCCCTCAAGAAATTGATCTTCATTTATATCTTTCAATACATCACTATCAGCTGTAATATGACCCATAATTTTATTTTCTAGAGTGGCCAAACCCTCTCATGGTAAGTTCACAGCAGAGATCAGATTAATTAGATCCACCTTATCATGAATATTAGATAATGGTTCATCTAAGTCGTTGCTGGATTCGTCCCCATTACGTGTGTATTCACTTCTCGATGTCACTTCATCACTGTAATCACTTGGGACGTGTAATTTTCAAGACCTTAAATTGCAATCTAAAAAGTTTAATTTACTACATGTTACCTGATTTGATCGAACGGAAATCCTATTAGGATTCCAAAACAAAATTAAAAATAATGCTCTTACTAACATTAAAGCGCATTTTTTTAATACGAACAATTTCTTACCTTTTTCCTCGAGACATTCCTCTGTAATTCTGTTCTTTTAAAAAATGTTCAACCAATTACTGAGATCGCTTTCACATACAATATTTTATCAATGAAACAACATTTAATATAACCTCAAATTTAGGTATTATGTACTCTCGGCACCTCCGAGTTCTAGATGAATTTCAGCGGGTAAGGGTCATGTTACCTTGACACATAACACCTTTTTCCATGAAAAATCTCAGCTATTTATCGCATTTTCGAAAGAAAGTAATAACAGAATGAAAATATCATGTCTGTTTTTGAAAAAATTTTATGACACCTTTATCCACTTATGTCTTCAATTCTCCCCTAGTATTTAAAGCTTGTACGTATGCTAAATCTTTCATATGCCCCCGTAATTAAAAATCTAGGGGAGCAAGATCCGGTGATCCAGGTGGCCATGCAACAGGACTATTCCGACCAATCCATCTTGGATAGTTGGTGTGTAATGAAATTCCAGATGGCAATTCCAAAATGTGCTGGTGCACCGTCTAATTGAAACCACATATCTCGCCTTATAATCAATGGAACATCCTCTAAAAGTGGTGGCAATTCCTCAACAAGAAACTGAAGGCATTTGTCTGCACTTAATCTCGCAGGAAGAATGAACGGACCAATTAATAAGTCATAAATTAGGCCGCCCCAAATGTTAATAGAAAATTGATGTTGAAATCTATATGTGCGAATTGCCCTCGGATTTTATAATTCCCACCTAAGCAGGTTTCTCATATTTGTAACCCCTGTTCTTGTGGGCGCAGCTTCTTCTATCCAGAGAATTTTCCTGCAGAAATTAAAATTAAGACGTGACTGTCTTAAGATCCAGTTAGAATAAACTAGACAAGGATAGTGGTCTGCCTCTAGCAAATCTTGCACCTTTCGATAATGATATGGATGCAGACCCTTAGGTATTAAACACTTGTTCGTAGTACTCCAAGATGTCTAGAAATTCAACGTACACTAATAGTTGGATCTCTTATAACTGTGTCTGCTGCTATATTTACTCGTATTCGCATATTATTTGGGATAAAATCGAAAAGACACTTTAAATAAGCAAAACGTTAACTTTTAATAGCACATCAACATCCTATTGCTTCAAAATGAAATAAATAAGTAAATACGCCAGTAAAGTCTTCACAAATCGGATTGAGGACTCTAGTACATTACATGTCCGTTTTACTTTCGGAAGACACCAGGAGCATTTTAGAATTAGAAAGAGTAGTTTGGTGCTAACCGAGAGAAATAGCTATGTATTCTTACCTACAGTAAGACCAACAAACATGTACCTCATTCGGCGTCAGTTGTTGATGTGTTGTCGTTGAATTCGTTTCGTGCTCCTACTTTTAATATTGTTATTGGCGTACTATTTATTAAAAAATCAGTTTTTCTAAAAACTATTTTTGAATTAGGGTAATATTCTAGTGTAAGTATTTTGTTTTAAACAGATTTTAATTAAGTTGTATTAAATAATTAGTTACGGGTGAGAATGTCCGAATCATCGAACATCGCTAAGAAGAGACAAGTTTTGCATGAGCAATCACGAAACATTGTTTTTAATGTCTACAACTATTTAAAAAATATAAGACAGAAGGTATGATAATATTTTTTTTAAGTATTTTTAATAATGTTTTTTTTATAATTCATATATCAGTGAAGTCATTATGTTTGTTTACAGGTACAATTTAGATATTGTTAGTAAAGCTACGGGAATATCTAAAAGTACTGTTATCAGAATTATTCGAAAGAGTAATTCTGTTGAAGCAGAGCAAAGTGGCAGGTTCTTCAAAAGATAATGTTTGCAAGACATTCACCAAAATGTACTGTGGATAATGCTGGGAAGCAGTTTTACGTCAGTTATTCAAAATTTAAAATGCTGTATATAATAAATACAGTCAGATGATACCATTGGTTTTGTAGGCAAGCACAGCTCTTTGAGAAAGTTAATATTAAAATTAGGATTTAGGTACGTACTAATATTCAAATTTATTATTATTTTTAGTAATTAATATATTTATCAATAGGTGAAAGAAGACTACTGATAACCGAAAGCTTTTGATGGAAAGATCAAATATACGTGAGCTAAGATCCTTATATATGCGAAATGTTACAAATTATCAGTTACAAGGTCGACCAATCGTGTATACAGGTGAAGCAAATAAATTTTTATTTTGATGTTCGAAAAACTAAAGTATTGTATTTTAGACGAAACATACCTCCATGCCAGTCACCACAATTCCATATGAATAGGTTTGATAACTCTAACAATGGACTTAAGTGCCCTATATCAAAAGGGAAACGTTTAATAATTATACATGCAGGTACATTAGTAACATTTCTTTCTAAAATTTTTAGCATCTACTGTATATTTATTGTTTTAGGTGTGAACATGGATTTATTGATAATGCCTTGTTGATCTATAAGTCCGGCCAAAAAAGTGGGGGATTATCATGACGATATGAACTTCATAAATTATAAAAGGTGGCTTAGAAAAACAGTGATTCCAAATTTGCCACCTAAATCTGTTGTTGTGATGGATAATGCAAGCTACCACAACGTTTCTTTCAGTTAAACATCCAACTACTAACAGCAAAAAAACAGAAATGATAAAACGGCTAAGTGAACGTGGCATCATATTTAATGAAAATTTGACAAAAGTTGAATTGTATAGATTAGTACATATGCGTAAACCAAGTTACAAGAATTACACTATAGATTTCTATATTGCAAAAGATGGACACACAGTGTTGAGATTGCCCCCATATCATCCGGGAACTCAGCCCTATTGAAAAGATATGGGCATTTTTTAAAGGGAGAGTAGCATCTAAAAATATAACTTTTAAACTAAACGATGTCGAGGAGCTCGCTAAAGAAGAATTTGGAAAAATCACAAAAGATGAATGGTCACATGTTTGTCGGCATGCAGTAAATATTTAGGAAAATTATATACAAAAAGAACACATAATGGATAAGCTTTCCCTGATGAACTTATTATAAACCTTGATGATGACAGTGACAGCGATTTTGATTTTTCTTCTGATGATGATTAAATTAAAATTATATTTGATATTGTTAATTTAAACATGTATATATTATCTTTAAATGTATAATAAATAAAGGTGTAATTACATTCCGATTACTCTTTTTTATTAATAAATATTAATTATTATAAACAACAGACCAAACATTTCTCACCTATATTTTTTTTTTGAGCACTGAATATTCCTACTTTTCTTTAAAGAAATTATTTAATACATAAAGTGAAATGAAAATTAAGAAAAAATACATTAATTATACACATAAGTAAGATATATGCTATTACTAAATACTATAAAATTATAAAACTGTTAATACTATCAGAATCTAAATTTGTTTTGTATAAAAAATTACAATTATATACAATTTAATACACATTTAACCTTCTCGTATACTTTTAAAAAGCGCGCGTATTTTGGTCAACATATTGACAATTTTCGCACAGCTTGGGTGTCTTCCGAAAGTAAACGTAGTCTATCATTTAACCATTCCGTGTAAGAAAATTCGAGGACATTTGATTGGTACTTTCATTAATAATTTCCAACTCCCGCTTATATGTATGTATGTACCTACCTATTCCCCCTTTGACGGATATATTACCGTATTTAACCTTCCAAACCAATAAGTTTACCTTTATCTGTCTGCGTTGCACGCACAAACAGACGTATTGACTAGTCGGTCACTTTGACGCTCCGTTAATAAACCAAAGTAAAGGTAAATAACAACACTTTGACGTTACCATCAAATATTGACGAGACGAAATATCACGAATTCAACGAAACTTCTCCCCCGCTCGCATGTTTGGATTTATTAATAGTGTTTTTGTATGCACGAGCACGAAATTTACCACAGTTAAAGTACAATTAATTCGAACCTATCATTATTGGAAACTCATGTAGCTTTTGGTTATGATTAATCAAGTTTCATTGAATGCGTACTTTATATCCATTACATCTTAATATTTAATATTGTGGCCTATTTTGTACACACATTAAGATGTAAACATGATCGATCACGAAAGCTACATACATACACTTACTATTATTTCGGCATTGACTTGTGTCATTGAGCCATTTCCCACATATATTCACTTAATTACTTTCTCTTATTTACACTTTTTTTCTTATGTCTAACCTCCGATCTTCTAGTTGAAGTAAATGACATGGCCTTAATGGAACTGATAGAAAAATAGTTCGAATAGATAATTATTATTACACTGGGTGATCGGTAAACGAATAGTCCAGGATGCGTACAAAGCAGCTTCACGATTTCACGACGTCTTAAAGCAAATAGAGAAGATTCAACAACTTGATTAATATAATTTATCAATATTAGTATTGCAATTCGCTTAGTTGACTCCTTAATTTTTTTGAGTAATTTATTTACTTCACGATGCTCTATATTTTATTTGCCAATTCGTGCCTAGAATAGGGAGGTGCAATTCAACTCAGAAAATTAGTTCAAAATAAAGAGTTATTTGAAGTAGAAAGAACACCAAGATACTCCTTTAAAGTACCTACAATCTGCATTAAGTGATCAAAGAGGTTTGGAAAAAATTGTAGTTTAGAATATAATAAATAGATATAATTTTATTTTATCCTTAAATCGAAAGCGGAAATCTTCTAATCGGACAACTTCAGTATTTATTTAAAAGCACAGCGCATGACTAAATGCCAGTTTTTGCTGAAGATATTGATGAAAATGGTTGTTTCTACAAGCAAAAGGGATAGACCGAGTAACGGGTTTCAATTGCCCCGTCAGCGAACGAAAAATATTCATGGTAGAGTATGGCAAGGTATTGGTACAAAGGTCGGATTGAGGTAATTCAAGGAAAAGGAACGTCAAATACTAGCAATGTTGCAAGGAGATTCTTTAAAGAAGCAAAAAAAGTATTAGAGTTATTGAAGTGGTTGCATATCATACTAATCGTTCTATTCAACGATCACATAATTAACCATAAAGTATTTGATAAGTATGCTAAGGATACTGCAACATTATATGTCCAACTATATACAAAATATTAATCCACGGATCTTTGGTAATTAAACATGCTCCTCAATAGGTCAACTACGGAAGAGGAATCGCGTAAACAAAGATTATTGGGCGGTAGCGCAAACACCATACTTGAAAGTCTAGTCGACAAAATACAAATCTAGACTTAATAAAGGTGCGTTCAGTATAATAGAGTAGAACTGGAGCGGAGATAGAGAAGAGCAGATATACTTCGTGTCACGTGGTACTGGAGTAAATTCAGAGTGGTGAAGGATTAAAAAACGCGATGGTGAAGAAAGAGTGTATATCGAACGAACTCATTGTCATTGGTCAGTCAGTATTTTGGTCAAAGTGTATAACAAGTAATCATGATTCATTAAACGTCTTTGTAAATAAATTAACCCATAACGGATAAAATAGGAAAATGTATAGTCCCATTAATGCTTTTGCAAATATTTTTTTCTGCGATTCAGAAGAGATATGAGATTATGAACATAAAATGAATTTTGCGGAAAAAATCGTATTAAAGATCTTTATGAGAAAAAAAAAATAAAGTCAGTGTACGTTCTTAATATAAAGGACACCCACAAATTTCAATTGAAAAGAGTCTGTTGTTAACATTATGTATCTTGCAAACATAGAAGGTTTCAGCTAAAACTAGTGGTAAGCCGTTTATAAAACTATAGATTACTTCAGTTTATATTTTAGAGGAGTTGCTGTAAGATTTTCAGTTAGTAAACTAAAAACGTGGCAGGGCTGTAAGTAGAATATGCCATTTTATTATTACGTTTTTAAACCGAATCTACAATATTATATCTTGGCCAATAGGACAACAAACATTGTTGCTTATTTTCAAAGGAATATAGCATTCCAGGTATGTCGTTTTCTCTTTGGCTTTTATGTGAATGTTTTTAAAAGTATTTGTTATAGGAATTATTGATGTGAACGGATCACATATAAAAATGACAGCACCAAAAGAAAACCATACGCCCACACATTAATAGAAAGGTTTTCATTTTGTTGTACTTCCAATGATATGTGACAACAAAAAACTGTTCACTGACGTTTATGTTGGTGAAGCTGGACGTGTAATGATTTATACTGCGTTTATTAGATCAGATATATCAAAACGACTAATTAAGACTTTTCAAACTCTCATCTTATAGGTGATGTTGCATACAAACTCTCAACAAAAATACTAATGGTTTTCAAAAAAACGGGATTTTACTCCAAGGCAAAACAACTCTAATACTGCATTGCCTAAGCACGTGTAATAGTAGACAATAGCCCTAGCACTATTAAAAGGCAGTTTTCGCCGGGTAAAATTTATGGAAACTCTCAAACTGCTTTTAAACCCGTCCTTGTTAATCATGTCAGCTTGTATATTACTAACATATGCATATTGTCTGGAGAAATGCCGAAAATCTGAAAAATTTAATTAAATGAAGTATTGGTTGAATATCTCCATAATCTCAACAATATCGTGGATATCATTCCTGATAATGAAGATAGAAATGCAAGACGGAAAAGGGACAACATTGTTTACAGTATTCCGCAGATTCGAGAACAACATATAAGCTATGTTAAATTTAGTCCTTATATGTATATATCTATTGGAAAATAAAACAAGAATTCTCATATACTACCTATTCATTTAAAAACTATAGATAAGTATTCATACATTTGGTTGTTTTCTCTAAAAGCAATAAAGTTATATTCTTTAAATAAACTACTTATGTCACAGGATTACACACTATTAAAATAAAAAAATAATGATTTAGAAAATATAGTAAAGATTAATAACCAATATCTTGTATCTTTCAGCATTACTAAAACCAGCAATTAAAAAAAAAACTAAATATACATATGTAATTTTCAAAATTTTGGCTACGAATTATAAATACTTTATAATTCTCAACTTTCTACATTTTATTAATCATTTGTTGAAACAATTCCAAAAATTTGTCCTGACGTGCATTTTTTCTTTGTGACTCTCAGCAACAGTTGTTTCTATTTTTCTTTTTCAGCATAAGAAAAGGTGAGAGCTACCCAATTGAAACATCTGAATCACATAGTCCTTCTTCGTCGTACTTTTTATCTGGAAACTTCATTTATTTTTAGATCTGTGTTGTTGCTACATGTAGCTGCAAATTAGAATTACTTAATTGATCATTGCTTATAAGTAAACCTAAAAAGGTTTTGTCAAGTAGATGATTTTTCGCCGGTCAAATTTCCAATTCGGACCACTGTGGACCGGCCTTTTATATAGGTTTCCCTCAGATCGACAGCTTGGTTGGTTATCAGTAGAGACGGGATTTTAGGACGTAAAAAACAGCTAAAAAGGCCCTTTTTTAGGCCTTAAAAACTATTTATTTAGGACGAAAAACTGTGATTTAGGCATGTTAGGCAAATACTTAAAAAAAACGGTAAACACAAAAATCATTTTATTTTAAAAAAATGAATAAGAAGACGATATTTATGTAATTTTAGGTACATTTCACCATAAAGAAATAAAACATACAAATTTTAACAAAATAACTAAAATGTAGATTCTTTTGGTTTAAAATAATAAATAAATTAATTAATCGCCGTGTAACATGTCCTCAAATTTCGCGTTTGCGTAGCACACAAGATGTTTTTCCAAGTTGTCGTTAGTAAAATTTGTTCTTCGGTCGGAAAACAGCAGTTTGTACGAAAAAAATTAACGTTCTACGTCACACGAGGTTGTAGGACAAAACTTAAATAATGACCAGTCAGCTGTGGTATGAGCGGTAGCTTCAACTGCTTCGCCACTGAGCAACTCAGCAAACTCTTTAACCGTTTTGAAACCTGGATTTTTCGAAATCACTTGGTTAAACTTTGACAAAATTATTTTGCCAACTTTTCCTGGGGCTTTCTTGAGAGCTGCTTCGGCATTATTAATTACTGCAACAGAATCTGTAAGAGGAAGGGCCGAAATGTTTTTTAATCTTTTGATGTTATCAATGAGAAATTTATAATGCGACTTGATGTATAAAAATCGTTTTTGACATTTTGATTGAAAAGTATTCTTGCGGCTTGCTCAATACAGTTATCGAATCTTTTCAAACGATATTACAACCTAAAACATAAAGCGTTAAATAAAAACAATCTTATTTAAAAAATTTTTTTAAAAAAAGTACTTACTGATTTTATTGCTTCGAAATTATTAGCATTTAAAAAAGCTACCGCCTCTAACCAAGTTCCCCAAAAGTGTTAAAACAGCAGATTTTCTTTATACACTGCCCACGCAGTGGAGCTTTTTAAAAGACTCTCTTGTATTGAAATTTAAACCATTAACATTAGCATATTGATTTCTTAGACATTCATACACCAAATTGAGTCCATGTGCAAAACATGTTAAATGATTAGATTTTTTTAAAAAATCTTCAAATTTGTACCACATTTGGCATATAAGAAGCACCATCCTGACTAAAAGCTTGACTTTTTTCGTACTTAATTCCATCTGTTGGCCACAAAATACCTAAAAACGAGAGTTGCCTTAACTTAACATCTAGCATTAAATTTACAATATTATTAAAGTAAGTTTTTTTTCATAATATATCTTACTAAAGCTTGGGTTTACGAATCTTGCCATTGTATTGCAATTTGTTCTTTCAAATTGCTTTGTAGCCATAAATACAGTTTTCCTGGGGTTTCAGAACAAAGCTTAAACCCCCAATCATATTTGCCCTAATACGACCTTTGAATCAGTCGTCTCATCTATAGATATCCAAATATCGTTGTTACCAACTTCTTCGCGAAGTTTTAATAGTTTTAAAAAATTAATAAAAATATGGGTGTAAAAAAATTTTAAAGACACTCAATAGAAAATACTTTTTTAAAGTTATTTTTTATTTTTTAATTTCCTCATTTAACTTTTTGTTACATATGTTTTTTTTAAGGGTTTTCACCTTGCCACTTCTTGTTGCAGATTTAGTGAGAAAATTTCGCATTTTTGAATAGTTTTTAATCGTCCAGGGGAATTTTTGAGACATAAAGCGTCGCAAAATCCGTTTTAAAAACGTCGATTTCTTTTAAATTTTTTGGGTTTGTAAAAAATTAAAAGTTTAGTAAATATATATACAAAATGTTTTGTTCGTATTTAGTAAATGTAATTCACATCTGTTCAGGATTTTTAGGTAGTTTATATGTTCTCTATAAACGGGTTAGAACTAATAAATTATTTTCTAAGGGGCGTCGTTAAAAAAACGTATTTTCCAAACGGGACGACAAGTTTTACGACTTTGGGGAATTTTTTGACCCCAATTCGAAGTGAAAGGACCTTTTTTATTTAGTTATAGGAAAAAAACTGTTTTTTACCTTTTTTACCAGAGCAGTGCTACCCCCGCAAGCGGAACATTGTATACAGTCCACTCCCGCAAGTTAATCATTAAAATAATTAACAAAAACCACTTATTTGATTTTTGCAATACCCGCATAGTTTTAAACAGGGGTCTATTAACATTTGGTTCCCAAGGTTTTTCCTAAGATTTCCTGATTCCAAGGCAGTGCATGTTGCTCCCAAACCCATTTTTCTTTTTGCAATTTAAATACAATAATAGTTTTGAAAAAAGTTGGAAAGAAAAAAAAAAACGTCCTCCAATTGCCCCTTAGCCTTTTTGAAATTTATGCTATGTGATTCCCTTTGGGTTTTGCATTGTTGTAGATGGAAATACACAATACACAGTAGATAAACAAGCACAAACCCACAGAAAACTACCCAAAAAAAATTTGTTGCAGCTACATTAAATTAAAATTTAAAAATACGTCTTTCACTAAATTTTCTGATTGGAATGGGCATCGTTGATTTTATAATCACGTTTTAAAAGGGAGAAGAAATTTGCTTTTTATGGTTTTAAAATTTCAGGGCCCTAAAAAAACGATAGGGATTCCCCTAAAATAAAAAAGTGGGGGCAGGTAAAGAACCGAGGCGATAAGCCGATAATTGGGATAATCTTCAATAGGGTGAAATTTAAAATTTTTCGGCAGGCAAACCCAAACTTTGCCCCACACAATAGACGGGAAAACCCATCGTTGTATTAGTTTATAGCATTTTTGCTGTAAAACTAAAATTTACATTTTAAAAAGAGCAGCTATGTAAAAACCATTTTATTTAAAATTTAAAAAAAAAAGCGTTTTGACCAAAAAATATGTTTTTAGGACAAAAAAGGCGAAAAACCCGATTTAGGCTGTTAAAAGTCCAAATAGGCAATAGGCAAAATAAAACATAGCTAGATCGCTTTGATTTGTCAAGAAACATATAGATTTTGTATTATTTTTAATTTGCCTTGAATCTAAACAAAGAGGCATTTTTCCTAAAATCCCGTCTCTAATTATTAGTCTGTCAAGTGTATTCGGACCTACAAGCTTCAAAGAATTTACTCTTAAAAGAAATAGGTTCCATTATCATTATTGAAAATAATAGTTTCCGTTCAATTTATTTCCCTAATGAAGTGTACACTGGACATGTAGAGGTTAAATGAAGAAAGGCACTTATATTTTTTTGTTTGTTTCAGTTTATTACGTTACCTAAAAAAAATTATATTTTATTTTAATAAAATATAATTTATTACTTATTGATTTAGTTTTTAACACCTAATTCCTTTGATATTCCAATGTTTCAGTAATTACACCATAAGAAGTAAATAAATAGACAATTTAGTTGATACGCTTTCTTCTTCAGAACTAAATTTCCTTGCGATTTATTATTCACTCAAAGTACAAAAGCAACCGTCATTTGTCGCCATTCTTCCTCTCCAACAAACGATTTCAAACGGTTACGTCCTGACCGCCGAACTAAACAGAATAAATAGGGGAGTTACAATTTAAAAACATCAAATATTTATATTAAATTACGGTCAACTTTCTCCGAACTTGGCGTGTACGTACCGAACGAAACCGTTTAATATTTAATCTTGTTTGTAGACGCGTCTAGTTCCTTCAGAGCATATTGAATTATGTTGACGCAATTTTCTTAGGACAACAACAACACTGTTTAATATTAAAAGCGGTCGGCTCCGCGTTCGTAGACGTTCGTCGTTTGCTTAATTCGAAGTATCAGAGGAGCATAAGCGCAGCAGTGCAAACAGCCGACGAAGACGTCGCGCCGTTTACACTAACGGACGCCTAAAGAATTGCCTAAATTTGTTCCTCCAGCGAACTATAAACTTCGGCTTTGGTATGAATGTATCATATTTAATGCGCGGGAAGTGGATGGGAAATAAATAATAGGGTATGGATGCTTTTTGTGTTCGCGAATGACATGATACGGAGTGAAATGCATAGAACAAAGTAAATACCGTAAAACCAGGTAGATTCACTTTCTGTGCATAACGAGTTTGTGGGTCTCAAAATTAAAAAACGAACCCGCCTTCTTAGCACTGGGATTCCCCACTTATTTGGCAAAAATATTAAAAAATAAAGCGATAGTACTACGAGGGTAAGTCAAATATTATCTACACTTTCGCCATAACATGCTTTGAAGGTTATCGTAGTGGCGGCCGCTTGCGCATGCGTTGGGCTGGCGCCTCTGTGGTCATGTGTGCTGAATTTAATCATGATCGCGTCATTTGTCTGCTAGCTACAACAGCACAAGCATGTCAGCTCCGCTATTAGTTTGCACCAAAGAAGAACAACGAGCAGTGATCCGATTTTAATGGTCAGAAGGTGTGAAAGGTGCTGAAATTCACGGCAAAAAACAAAGCGAGAGAAATGCCGGGAATGATTTCACCAATACCATGAGCTATATTAGTATTAATTCTTTGGTTATTGTTACTAGGCAATCTTTTCATGTGTATTTTAATACATCATGGTAAGCCTGTAGGCCGTTTAAAAGTGTAGACACGCGGCGTCTCAGGCGCCACGCCATCTTGCATTAAGCAGCCCAGCAGCTGCTCGATAGGTGGTAGGAGTCTGTATCCCGAGTTGCTGTCGCTATTTTCTAGACGGCATGACTATGTTTCTCGACGCTAGGTGGCGTGGGGAGATATATCGTGATTCTGTTCGTGGGGAATGGCAACATATACTCGAGAGGTGAAAAACAATAGCGAGGGAGAAGGACACGTACGGAACCGCGCTGATGACGCCGGGTAGCCAGAAACATGTTCACGGGTTTACGTTGTTCCTTTCCCTCGCTTTGTTTTCTGCCGGGAATGATTCCACCAATACCATAAGCTATATTAGCAAAAATATCTTTACGCAGGTGTCTGAGGATATGTTAAATTCCTCGCCAGGTATAGATTGATGAAATCGACTTGATCTCTTGACATAAAATTTTGGGATGTAATTGGCTTCACTACGATCTTTGATATAGTTCTAGTCTTTTTAACTTGGACAGGTCTTATATGCCTTTAAAAACAATTCTACGCACGGCCGTGGAATGACAAATTTCTGTTGAACTACACTGATTATCTTATCCCCCGATCTATAGCCACCACTAACGTGAATGTCTAGTGGTCTTTGAAATATTTCTTCTTCTAAAACTAGGTAAATCAAAGGCTCATCTTTCTTTTTAATTTTTCTGATAACTTGCTTTTGTTCGATCATTGCAACATCGTACGTTTGCAATAAGTAATATTCCCTTCTACTTGTCTTTGTGTTAGTTTCTTTGCGCGTATAATTTTCCTTGTCTTCTATAAATTGTAGATCATAACCTCAAAAGCTAATCAAATTAGCACCACACCTACCTCTTCCAACTAATTCATGGTATGCGGACGCTTATTAGGCTTTTCTTCATATTCACGGTTGTAGCGTTCCTTAAATAATTCTTCACTATTCCGTTCATGCCTTTCTTCCATACCAGGTATCATGTTTCGGTAAATATCTACTCCACAGGCGGAAACAAAAGCTGCCTGTTGGAATCGTTCATGCAGGGCGTTTCGTGAAACTTCGACATTTACGATACGGCAAATAGTGTTCAACGATTTAATACACGATATGACTAAGCTAGTTGGGCATTTCATGATAAGCCTCGTCAGAAGGTAAAATCGGAAGTGTTTACGCGATACTCCGACGTTTCAGGAACTGCCTAGGACTTTCATATGACGAATTTCACCATGTGACCACAACATATACAATGTAATTGAACACGACCTCGCGATCTTTACGCGCAAATATTTTATTTTTAGTTTAAACACTGCTTTGGTACATACAACTAAATTTCTTCCGAAATCGTAAACCTCTACACTGGAGTATGCGAGAGGTAAATCAACTTAATTACGTCGCTCTAATTTGCCAACCAAATGGAACGAAACAAGCCGCCTCCGCCTGGGAAAACTGCTGCTCGCTTATGCTCCGGATAATTCCATGGAAATTTATGCATCCGCAACTAATTATTAGCTAATAATAACATTCGCGTTTTGTTGCGAGATTAATCTCTGCTAAGTGCTTAGACTGCGAGGCTGTTATTACTTTCGGGCAGTCGTAAAACTTTCAACGGGAATTTTCGAACGACTTAACGCCCCGAGGCAGTTTCTCAAATTGCCGCCATTACAGACACGGAATCGTCGAAATGGTGGTGATGATTTTTTTATTGTTATACCGATTGGCGTGGATTTTCTGTCGGCAACAAGTGCTGGAGGGTGATTGGTAATATCATTATTGGTATAAAGATGGTAATTTTACTAATTCCTAAATGGGTATAAACTACCGGAACATTATATATTCACGGAAGTTAGAGGCCAATATCCATTATAGTTCAATATATAAAGCAAAGTTTTGATACAAATGTAATTCTAAATTATAGGCCATTATCTTTTGTGCTAAGATAATTCTCTCTAATTTATATTGAACCCAAATGTTCTACGTTGACATGGAATATTTACTTCTCAGAAACGAATCCAGGTGTATGCGTCTTCTCTTAAGCGATGCCATAGTACAAGCTGACTAATTTGTGCAACGTGTCGGGTGGATTTCAACATCCTCCTTTAAACAATGGAGATTGAATGAAATGACTGCATTTGGATTATGCGCAAATTTCATGCAAATTTTTCAAGAATTTATGTAACCAAGAAGAAAAACAATGTAACAAGCAGGGCAAAACATACATAGGTATTTACCAATAAATTACGGTGAAAGGCATTGGCGGTTCGTGACTCTCTGACGAGGTGGGCGCGATTGTAAAAAATTATTAGGGTAATTACCTCACTTTCTGCTTTCCCTCACAAGAGGTGACACTTGACCCCTGAATTTGGACGAATTCACCCTGCCAGAGTGTGGATGAGGCGATCAATTTAACTGTATATGAACAGACAAATTAAATTCTTTACATCTATAAATCTTCGGAGTAATTTCACAATCGTAACTCAATTGGGGATGTATAAAGGGTTTTCCAATGAGAACAATATGATTTTCCGACGAAATAAAATAAAAACAAGTACAGTTTATTATATTACGTTCTGAATAACACATTGCATACATTCTGAATAACACATGCTGGATGTGAACGCTAAGTTGCATTTCTTCACTTCGCACATTATACGAATCTTTGTTAGACACGCTCCATATACAGATTGAGAGTTGGTCCTATAGTCGCACTTATCTTGATCGAATATGTTCGGTGTGGGAGAGGGGATATGCGTTCATAACTGAAATATGTACTATGTCACCGCTCTTAACTGTCAGTTGCTCAAAGTTGACGTTTTGGTTTTGATGCATTACCTTTTCTTATACTAAACCAATTGTATGTTACATAATGGATAGCTTTTCGTTGCAACAAAAGAAATTTGTGATAAAATCCTATCATCTTGGAACTAAATTTGAAAAAAACTATTGGTTTTCAAACAGTACGCCGTATAATTAGAAATTTTGAAAATTATGGTTGTTTGTATGCGTGCAAACACAAATGAGGCGCAGAATTACAAAATGAAGAACGGGATCTTTTAGTTTGTGCTGAAGTAGAAGGACAACCACAATTAACTTCTCGCAAAATAGCGGAGCAGTTAAACATTTCGGATTTCACTGTTCGTAAAATATAACAAAAAATAAGTACCGTTCATTCAAATTAAACAAGACCAATGAAATTTTTCCCGATGACAAATATCGAAGACTGGAGTTTTATGAAAAAGTTATGCGCCGGTGTAATAATGATGAAAATTTGATTGAAATGTATTGTTTTCTGATAAAACTTCATTCGCAATACATGGACATCATAACCCATCCATGCCACGATATTGGTCTCGAAATAATGAACATCTTATTTATGATGCACGAACGCAATATCCCAAAAAAGTAAATGTTTGGGCAGGTATCCTAGGTAGTTATATAATTGGACCGTTTTTAATAGAAGGAACATTAACTGCAAATAGATATTTGCAACTTTTGCAGAATAGCATAATAACTATGTGGACCACAGTTTTCGCAAAGTATTGAGTATTCTCACAAGAGTCTAGTATCATAAAATTTGCGGATAATAACCGAACGTTCTTGAAACATGTACTTAACCATGATGAATTGTCAGAGTATAACACAAATGACAACTGGTGACGGTTATAACGTTTCAAACATGGTTTCCAACTCATTTCAAAATGAGTTCTTATTGGAAAATCAATGACTGCGGAATAGCCTGATTCGGTAGTAAAGGCTCATTAAACCGTGATGGAATTGTAACAGCATTAGCTGGGAAACGTTGCGGTTCATGTTACTAGATGCTGAACTATCTAGTACACAAAAGTAGGACACACTTTCGAATAACCAATACCATTCTGTTGGGAGTGACCCTCTCCGGAATAATAAACGTCTTCATTAGAAACGTATAACTTAATAATTAGGCCACCACGGCGAACTGACAGTTATTGTCTCGTATCTTGGAGCGCTAAGATTTTAAATGGAGATATCGTGTTATGCCCTGCCTCAGGGCGGTGTAGCAAGCGCCAAATACTTCATGTACACGCAAACTTGTGCAGCTAGTTAGCCCGTCCCTATACCTGCCCATAATTTGATTATCAAACATAGTAAGGGAGTTCGGTCTTTACTTCCCGAATATTGCATTACTATTGAGGTAATTACCAAGCAGCAAGCCGCGGAATGTCGGGCTTCACTTTCAAATATACTATAGTTTGCACATAATTTGATTGCGGTTCTCTCGTGACTGAGAGAGATATTGTCGATTAATAGGACGTCGATGTCAAGTTGATAAATTTACGCTTAAATACTAAGCACGAACTGAGAGACATTTGTTATTTGATGAAGACCGGTTAGGTCTATATGAAACTGTATGAATTATATAACAGAGAGTGCATAATCAAAGGAAATTTAAGTATACCAAATACACGGAATTTATTGGATTGCGCCCAGGAAATAAGTTTAGCAGGAATATCAGTTCCGGTATGTATGCAAGTTGAAAGTTATTATTAGAAACTATACATAGCGTTTTATAAATTGAGCAGCAAACAGTTACATTGGCCGCACTGTGCTAGTTGCAAAATGCAACAAGCTGGGCACCTAGGGGGTAAACCTAATTCGAGTACGCCGAATCCAATGGAGCTAACCGTTTTTAAAAGTTAGCTCGCGTTTTCGAGCAATTTCAATTTAAAAATTTAGCCCCAAAGAACCATCTGGAACAATCTGAAATTTTCAGGAAAATCTGATCAACGGTCGAAGAGCTTTCTGAGAAGAACCTTCCATGGACCATTCGTGAACCTTCTAGAAACTTCCATCCCGGCTACTGCCACTTGGTCAAATGGCTACATAAGCGGCGCTGTTAACCGCTCTGAGCTCAGTCTGTTTTAAAATCTGTTAAAGTGTTAACATCTAAATATTAAAGCAAATAACTCAAATCGAAGTGAGTAATGAAAACTTCGAAATTGTTCATTGCATTGGCTTAAAATCAATTAATTTGAAATATTAAAAATTGATAAATATTCTAAATTGAATACCTTTTGTTACGTGTGCAGAAAATTTGTAATTAAGAGCACTCGGCGTAAAATAAGTGCTGAAACCGCTGATTTGTATCAACAATATTTCTCACAAAATGTTTTTACTGATGTGCATTGGACGCCGTCTACTGCGTTTATATGCGTTTTGAATTTGAATAAATGGACAAAAACCGTAGCCGCTACGCCACATTATCTAGCTGAATGTTGCGCATGCGTGAATTATACTGACGGTATGAACAGAAGAAAAAATGCTTCTTTGAAATACATTCCAACAACATATACTCAATTGCCGCTGCCGCACTCAAATACAATTTCTATTCCAACAAGATCAATTTCAACAGAACAATCTGAACCATCAGCATAAGAAACCATGAAAACCGAAGAAGCAGAGAATGAAAAATGAAAAAATCAAGAAAAATGTTTTTTTTTGCAAAAAAATTATGAAAAATCGACTGAATCAATTCAATGTTCTTTATATACTTTCGATTTAAATTCAATAAATGGTCAAACAATGATAAAAATTACGTTTTTTGCGGTCTTTGGGCCTAAAATTTTTAAATTGAAATTGTTCGAAAACACGAGCTAACTTTTAAAAACGATTAGCACCATTGGATTCAGCATACTCGAATTAGATTCACCCCCCGAATGGCCAGCTTGTTGCAAAAAAAGTCTCCAATTCGAGCAAAGTGCAGTCAATGGATAAAATGGAATATTCTCAATATGGAATTTTAAATTGAATTGCCTGTAATCAATAATGTAGAAAAATATAAAAAGCAGAACGAACTGTCGTTTTACCTATTATGTTTTTCTGCAGATGATCATGAAAAACACTAGCATGCAAATCATTGACGTTGTTCTTGGAATTCCAAACTTTTTGTTAGGATGAAATTCCTTTTGGAAACATCATGTAGTTTGTTAACTACATCAGCGTCTTATTGCATATTAAAAGAGAATAACAAAAATATGATAAATCTTCACACCAACACCAAAAACATTAATATAAAACGCATTAAATCGTACCCTCCTAACTTCAACATTACACCAGCTAAAATTATTGATGCCACTACCGGAGCCTCAACATGCGCCTTCTTCTTCTTCCACCTGTCGCCCTTACCGAGCATAGGGCACCTCTTAAAGGTGTTTCTATAGCAGATTCTCCATTAAACTAACAGGCCTGCTATTCCTGCGCAGTGTTTTCCTTCCTTACGAATCTTTCTACTTGGTCCCTCCACAACATGCGCCTTAGAAAGTCATACATAAATATTCTATTGTGACTCAAGTGTGAGTATGTAGTTAAGGGAAATAAAAAGCAGGTCCAATTTTCTCACAAATTCTATTAACCACCAGGCGACCGGTTTCGTGTTCAAAAACACATCATCAGGCCAGCTACGGGGACCACCATGAAAGAAAACAAGCAAATATTCAAAAGCGACCAGAAAATTATAAAGATAATTGTAAAATTCCACCATAGTGACATGTCAACCAATTAAAATACGTTATGTAGTATACTATAAAAAACTAATCAATTGTAAACTATTATAAAATATAATAAAATGTACAAAATACATAGGAACGTTAGGCTGGTATAATCAGTGGATTAAACACAGAATTGCTCTATTTTATAATCTCAAAATTGAGCACGCCGATCTTTTTAGAATGGAAACTTAACCCTACAAAAATGAAACCGCAGGCTTTACGATCCAGGCTTCTCACGTGACAAAATCTCCAAAACCGTTTGTTTATTTTCAACATTTCAAAGATAAGAGGATTAACTCCCTACCCAAGTTGAATATGTAATTCAATATGGCCCTATGGCATTGCGTGCTACTCTCGAACATGTAGATGGTATACGCTTAGAACAAACAACACAAATCTCAGTCTTTTTCTGCATTGTTTTAATATAACATTACTTACTGCGTTCCGGACGATGCACCGTCGTAATAAACAGCAGCCGCATACCGAATTAATCCCATACATTTACGGAAACGAAACAGTAAATAGCGAAATAGCAAAATTGCGTTCTATGCATATGCATGCTATTCAACGTGGTGGAAATTTTATTTGCTACCAATGTGTAAACGTACTTACGGGGATGGATAAGCGACGAAACGTTATATTGCGCAGTCGGTTCGTCACGACCTGTATTTATACAGCCAGTCTTACGCGTCTGTTGGTCTATTGTTAACGGCGAGACCCGCAGAGATTAGCTGCTGGTTATTCCCGGTAACATATGCGTCGTATTTTTATTGCAAAAATGATATAAATTCCATTCGAAGTTTTATTTTACACCAACGCTAATGTTTTTCGCGATAACGCAGTTATGTCGTTTGTTCGTTTGACAAGGTTCTAATATGTGAGGCGTGCATGTTTCACTGCAGTCGTAAACTACATGTAAATAATTTAACAACAGGACCGTCGCATCGCTTCCCTTACGATGGGAGAAAATACACACCGCATTATGTATTGCGGTATGTAACTAACGTACGAGACTAATGTTTTCTTCTAGATATCTATGAATTATATTGAAACATTGCAAATAAAACATAAAATTTAAAAATGATCAAATGTCTTTTTTATTCCCAATAATCTATTTACAATTAATTTTGAAAAAATGCTTACAGCTGTAAGTGTGGTGTATGTGTGTATTAAAATCCCTTGTTAAATCCCCTTTCCTTTTTTTCTGTGTGTGATATTCTAGGTCCTACTGATGTAAAATCCTTTCTAGCTCCTTTTGCTATCTCCTTGGATTAATTTTTTTCTTCTTCTTCAGTAAAAATAGCGATAGATTCGTCAAAGCCTACCTTGGTAAAATAAATAGCAAAAAATGAATATTCGAAATTGAAAATCCTAAATTACTAAACAAATATAAGATGTAAGTGTAGGAAACCCTAACACAAGTTTATAAATGGCTAAAATTAGAATCTAAATACGATAATTAATATCATGATGTAATAAATACAATTTAAAATATCTAGCATGTGTACAGATATATAAGACGTTAATAAGGCCAATCACTGAATACGCAATGGAAACAACAGCAATAAACCAAAAAAAAGAAGAAGACCTAAAAATAATGGAAAGAAAAATAATGAGGATGATATTAGGATCAAACGTGACACGAAATGGAGAAGAAAGGTTGAAGACAGATGCAGAGATAGAGGAACAACTGGGAGGAGAAAAAATTATGAGGCATATAAAAATATAAAATGAGCAGGTCACATAATGAAGAGAAAGCCAGGAGAAATGATAGGAAGAATAACACAATGGATAATCCTATGGCCAAGAAGAAGAAGACCAAAAAAGAGATGGAGTGATGACGGGGAAGAAGATTTAAAGATAATAGGAAAGAGAGACTGGAAGACAGAGTGCAAAGACCGAATACAATGGAAGAAAGTCACAGAAGCAGGACCCATAAAAACCTCTTAAACCAAAAAATGAACGAGGGCACTAATCCACCCCAATAAGCGGATTTTAAGCGCGTGAGCGTTAGCCATAATCCTAAAGATTGCAAGGCTTGACGATAACACACCATAGAGACTAACTTCAATTATCTGTCGTTCATGTTAAGTTTTCTCTGGCGTTTTAATGGATTTGGTTTCTTCAAGTTATGTGTTTGGTTTTCATTCTATGTTTCAGTGTCATACGGAAACCTGCCCTATTTACCACATGCTTTCTCGATTGCTTGACGGTACCGCTGATTGCAACCGGTTTGATACTCAACATTCTTTTGATCTTGCAATTGCTTTGCAATAAGGGTTTAGATTCTAAGAGTTAGAACCCCACTGATCATTCACCTCCAACATTATCACATCTCTTAAAGAAAGAGAAGTAACCACATTTGACTAAAACTGTGCCATATAATAACACCAATCGAAGTTAGAGTTGGCAATTAATCCGTCAATTAAAATACTCGCACAACTAAATAAATCTAGAACAATGTATAGAACTACAATCATTGGGAAAGATTTTCTAGCAGAAAAAAAGTGCTATTTACAGTGATCTTTGAAACATAGCGTTTTATAGTTCTCAAATATGCCAAACACTTTTTTCCTTTCTACCTAAGCCCCAGTCTGAGTTTGAGAAAAGCTCGCCTCCCTAGCAGTTAATAAATATTTAAACTTCTATAGCACTTTTGAAAACAAGAGTTTCAACTCATATATCATACCTGAGTCATCAAGTAGAACATCAAAAGGAGTTAACCTACAAAATCGTTGGATTTAACTTCAACAGAAAACCGATTGTGCTTTACTTTCACAGGAGAACGCTTCCACGTAAAATTAGATATAAAACAGTTTCGTTCTTTCCTTCCGTTCTTGCCTAGCTAACCTTGATTTCGGATGAGACCAATCACCAGTCTTCCGTATCCACAGCCGGAGTTGGATTTCGGGTTTAGGAGAACGTTTTCACTTATACCGGTCCCGAGCAATGTTATACTTCGACGCCTCCGACAATGAGTTTTCGGTCGGCATGCTGACGCGCGCCTCAATCTTCTCCTTCAACATGCAAATTGCTTTTTTGCCAGCGTGTCCGTATACGTCCCACACGAAGACGCCTACACTGATGGGCAAAAGTTCGAGAACTTTCGGGGATATCGCTTAAATGAAGCTTTTTCCTATTACTCAATCTATCGAAATTTAAAGGATTCGCTTTCAAGATGCCAGAGGACAGAATATTCCATTCATTATACGTATCTACTTTTCCCAATTTTGTAGAAATCGGTTTTAAATGTATTCATATTTTGTATATTTAAAACAAATCAAATGGCTTGTCAGTACCTACTACTTACATCATTTGATTTTTTTAATCCAAAGTCTAAGGATCTTTGATACTCCAAATATTTTGTTTCTTTACTTTGCTGTTACCTCTAATTTCGAAAGATGAATGAAATAATTATACATAATTATACATAATAAATAATTCGTCAATAGATAATTACCACAAAATTCATATATAATTTGAAGCATGGTGATCTGAAAGCAGATTAGTAAATTTGTGAATCTTCTAGCGAATTTATATTTGAAATGAATTATCTTCAAAGATATGTAATTTCTGACTTTCTCTAATGAAAATGTTGAACCATGACAATGGGTTTTGTTGAAGATCAAAAACAATCATTAGTGAATATAGCTTGTACACCACGATTCCTTGTAGTAGTTCCTTCTTTCCCTTCCTTTTTCCTGCTTAATTTCTTTAGTGTTTCCTATGGTTCCATTCCTACTACGTGGTGAAACTCCAACCAATTGGCTGTTTTCTAGTTCCATAAAAATTGGTCCTCATTTACACATATTTCTTATTTGGATGTTTCTACCTACGTTTTATACTGTCTTTCCAGTTATACTTCCAAGAAACTTAATTTACATTGTGTTACCAGCTTTCCGATGGTTGCATCACATGTTATCTTCACGGCAGAGTTAAGCAGTGTGTTTGAGTCTCACCAGGATCAAGTTGCAGATTCTTCTGGTGGATCCGGTTTAATCTCGGATCACCATTCGCTTGATTCACCCTTCACGGAGAGAGGGAGGAGGAAACTCGTGGAATTCCTTACACGCACTCAAAGCTCCTGAGATAATGACAAGCTCCAAAGCTTATATACCCCGTTGGGCCGACACTACAAGTAAAAGAAATTCAGTAACTGAGCTTCCTATCTTGTTTCCTCTTCGTTATGCCCAGCTAAATCCTTCCATCTTTTGCTATTATGTTCCTCATGCGAACCTCCAATCTTTCCTTCTTGCTTGTCAGCACATTTACTTTCGTTATTGCCTGTGTGTCATTTGTGACTCTGTAGTAGTCTGAACTTGTCTTATCCTGTATTCATCTCGAGTGTTTTGATCTGTGGCCACTGATTTGTATCTTTATTATAACAATGGTGTAGGTTTGTTGTTCAATTAGGCTTCTCAGTATAATCATGTTGTCCTTTGGACATCTTCATGTTTTTTTATGTGTTGCCACACCTTTTTTTCTTTAATTTTTGAATATTTCTTTAACCCACTTGAAATAAGACCCCGTTGTTGTAACATAAATTGTGAAGTTTTTCTTTGCATGGATTGGTAGCACTAGAATTTTCACCTATGCTTACAGAATTGTATCTTCTACTTGATTGAAGGTTACTTAATCCAGGATCAGTGGTGCAGTAGTCGATTCAATCGCAGATTAAAGAAACTTACGATAGCTTTGTACTGTGGCTAGTTAAAGAATTGTGCTTTGAAGAGACCTCCTCAAGTGGGTCATCGTTGTTCCTAGTGCACTTACAATTAGTGTATTCAAAAAAAAGTTGTATCGAACAGAAGTTTGAATTTGTTTCTATCGGGTGTGAGACCTCTAAAAATTAATTCAACTGTGTGTTTTTCAAAAAATAATGCTAATATAGCTCACAGTATTGGTGGAATCATTCCGGCAAGAAACAATGCAAACAGAGAAAAAAAGAGAGTACTAGCACACGGAAATGTTTCGGCCTACCCGGCGTCATCGGCGTGGCTAGGAGCACTTACCCCTTTACTCTGCCTACGTTTCTTGGCGCTAGGGGACGCTGGTAGATTATTTGCAGTGGTGTTGTGCACATTGGGGGCATAGACCGAGAGGTAGACACAATGCAGGCAGGGCAAAGAAGCGAGTGCTCGTAGACACGCCGGGTAGGCAGAAACATGTCCGTGTGCTAGTATTCTCTTTTTTTCTCTGTTTACATTGTTTCTTGCCGGGAATGATTCCATCAACACCATGAGCTATATTAGCATTATTATTATTGGTTACTAGGCATTTTTTCATGTGTATACGTTTTTCTAATAAGTTTGAAAGGTAAAAATAAAAATGTTAACTAATTTACAAGGAATCTGTCAAAATGGCTTGTATGGTTGACACAAAATCTAACACGGTATCCATATAGTATTGACGAAATTACTGTTCAAGGTGGAATTATGCGCGAATGGTAACACATTTAGGTTTAATATTTCGCAACGTTAAACTGTACATTTCACTTGTTTTGTGTAGCTGGTGTTTGCAGGATCCCGCCATCTTGTTTTTTTATTTTAATAGTAACAAGTGTTTAACTTTACATCATTTAAAATACACAGAAGAAGGTGAAATAATGGTGAAAAATTCAGATCATCCTATATAGACATCGAAATAGGAATTATGATAAATAGACTCATAGTAAATGTTGAAAATGTTGTCCGTTAACTACTTTGCAGAAATAAAGTCGTCTTACAAAAGCTTTTAATGAATATTGAATGTGTTCTCCAGGAATATTTGCTGTCATATTCCTAATCCGAGCTTCTAAATTGTCTGATGTTGCTGCTCTATTGATACACACCAAGCTTTTTAAACGTCCCCAAGAAAAAAGGTTCATTCGAGTCAAGTCTGGGAACCGAACGGGTTATTCAATCTGACCTCTTCGCCCAATCCATTTATCGGGAAACGAGTGATTCAAATAATCGCGAACTTGTTGGCCAAAGTGAGGCGGAACACCATCTTGTTGAAACCAGATGTTTGGATGCACAAGTTGTAGACTCATTGGATTAGGATTGATTTCCTTTATTCGTGGTACAATTTGATGTTGTAGCAGTTCTAAACAGATAGCTGATATTGAAGTTGCCCATATAAAGAATGGATCAATTATATTTCCATTTAGTGTACCACACCATACATTAATCTTTTCTGCCTATGCCTATTTACAAAATCGTTTAACATTAATGTAGCTTCATACGGAAAAACAATATTATTGTTAAAACTTTCATTACTTTCAATTTTATTAGTAACAACTTTCGCGAATTCCATTCTTCCTTAATCTATTTTCTCCTCCAGAGCAAGACCGCAAGGTCTTTGAGCTGTCTTAACCTCCAGAGTTGGCCTCCATCTCATCGACTGATGTTGGTTTGCAATGTGCTTTACGTCACCTCTGAAAGATGGAAATCAGTGCTCTCACTGCGACGAGGGCTGTCCCTCCTCTTCCATCACTTTTAACAAATCGGCAACGAGTCACTTTGTGCTTAGGTGGTGGTCGGTCCTGTGAGACGATCGTCAACTATCTCACCAGAGGATTGCCGTACATTTGTGCCTGCACCCAGGTTCCCAAGGACAGCTTGCGGAGAAAGTCAGTGAGTTTTGGCAGTCCCAGGTTGTCATGAAGCTATTGTTTGCTCACAAACATGGTGATGACTCTCAATACCTTGTTCTGAAGTGTTTCTAGTGTCTTTAAGTGGGTTCTAGCTCCAGTTGACTACACGATTGGTTCATAGCATCCTTCCGATGGAGAAGCGCGGTGAACGAGTTTCTTGCACGGCAAAATTGTTGTTCTGCGTAATCACTGTACCCACGTCAGTCTTTTGTCAAACTTCAGCCCACGACGGAAGGCAATTAATCAAAAATGATTGGACGCTGTTAGCGAAAAAGAAAGTAATGAAGGTTACTTTAATCGATAAAATATGTAGTGGTTTCTAGTATTTAAGCTTCAAACGATGATTCAATGGTGCACACTTCGCGAATCGATTCGGTTATTCTATGTTACTAATTACTATTTCTATTTCCTAAAAGCATCTGAAGGAACTAAGCTTTAGATTCTTATAACTTCTTCGAGTGTTCATTTCACTTCAAAACTCATTTGTGTTGTACGAGTAGTTTAGAGAATATACGTAACAACCAAGTTTAATTGCAAAGCTTCACGGAAAAAGTTTCGGTTGGCACGGCGAAACTGTGTCTCGACCGGAACAAAATCGCTGCCGCAACACAATTTTCCAATCGTTTATCATCCATGCGCGATAAGTTCCTGCCCATTCCTAACGTTTCTATCCCTCCGACACAGCAGCGCTTTTCTAGCAGCTATCCGAGCGTGTAAATTAGCTTCTTGAAGTCGCCGATTCATCATGTTAACCGAAATTGTTTTGGTCCGATCCCGATTCAACGCGGCTATTATTTCTGGGAGTTCGTAAAGCTCATACACGTTGAGTGTCTTTCGTCATGCGGTTTTTGTTGCGAATTGTAAAATTTCACTTGAATTAAATTAGTGTATCAGAGGTATGAGCTTGTCATATTCAGTACGATTAATATATTAACCATAACAATTTCTTGTTCATAACACATGGGCTGAAAAGTCCCGGGCCTGACAAAGAAAACACGTTTTCTTTTGTTCAAAATTAGCTTTATTCATCAACATAATTTCCATCAAGAACAACGCAATCATTCCAGCGCCGCTTTAACATTTCAATACCACTTTTGTAAAACGATTTATCTTGTGCCTCAAAATATGCCTCAGTTTCAGCGATAACCTCTTCATTCGAGCGAAATTTCTTACCGGCGAGCATTTTTTTTAGGTCTGCGAACAGCCAGTAGTCGCTGGGAGCCAAATCTGGCGAATACGGTGGATGTGGGAGCAATTTGACGTTCAATTCATGTAGTTTTGCCATTGTTTTGATTGACTTGTGGCACGGTGCGTTGTCTTGATGAAACAAAATTTTTTTCTTCGCCATATGCGGACGTTGCTTTGCAATTTCGGCCTTCAGACGCTCCAGTAAGGCTATATAATATTCACTGTTGATGGTATTTCCCTTCTCAAGATAGTCGATGAATATTACACCACGCACATCCCAAAATACCGAGGCCATAACCTTTCCAGCCGATTGTTGTGCTTTCTGGCGCTTTGGACGAGGTTCACCAGTTTCCGTCCACTCAGATGACGATCGTTTTAATTCCGGAGTGAAGTGATGGATCCATGTTTCATCCGTTCTCACATATCGACGCAAAAATTCCGGTTTGTTACGTTTAAACATGGCCAAACACTGCTCAGAAGCATCAACACGTTCTTGTTTTTGGTCAACAGTGAGCAAACGCGGCACCCATTTTGAACAGAGCTTTCTCATAGTCAAATGCTCATGCAATATAAAGCCAACACGTTCTTTTGATATCTTTACGATGTCAGCTAACTCATGCAACTTCACTTTTCGATCATTTAAAACGATTTTGTGGATTTTTTTTCTGGTGTTACCGCCTCATTTGGACGTCCACTGCGTTCTGCATCATCGGTGTCTCTACGACCACCTTTGAAGTCAGCAAACCAACGTTTTATTGTTGTTTCTGATGGAGCGGAGTCCCCATAACACTTTTCAAGCCATTGCTTCGCTTGAACGGTATTTTTTCCCATCAAGAAGCAGTGTAAAATTAAAACACGAAATTGTTTTTGATCCATTGTTTTGGAAATAACAAAAGTAGCGTCACTCTTAGCACAATAACTCACAAACTAATGAATAGAATATCATGAAATTTTAACAGCTGTCTTTTTAAGGTTAGTACTAACTGCAAAACAGGTGAATGCAATAAAACTAGCGCCATCTATGTGTTAGGCCCGGGACTTTTCAGCCCATGTGTTATACAGCACGTCCACCTAGTGCGCGGAAGGAAGATAATACCTTTCCTGAGCAATTTAGAGAAAATGCTTTCAAATAAAAAATGTTCGCGGACAAATGCTTCATAACATAAAATTATATTCAAGTATACAGGTTGTTCAGTTCCCGTTGCGCACGACACAAGTTTGTTTTTTTTAATGGAACGCTCAGTACATTATTATACTACTAGATGCACCTCTTCAATTCATGTCAACCGTCTTCAATATTCCCTACATCCATATATCTTAGTTTCTGAGATAAATAACAAAATTTGAGATTTCCTGTAACGACGAATGTCTTAACACTAGAACCGCCGAGGGATCCTTTTGAAAATTAATGGCGCTATAAATTCTTCATTTTTATATTTATATTCAAGTACTTCTATGATTTTTCATGAATCTTGTATAACTATATGCTCCTTTCAGTCAGAACATTTTAGACTAGATAACTAAAATTTTAGAAACACTTTTACCTAGAACCGCCGATGGGTAATTTTTAACTCTTCCCTTGAAATGAAAAAAAAATAGTGTGTAACTCCAAGTGCTTCGTTAATTCCTTTTCTCCTGAGATATGATATATCTCTTTCTCCTTTCCTTTTCAAGATATAGCGTAATTAAAAAAAAATAGCTAGCGTTCTTGTAACTGGTCCAAATTTTCGCTTATTTTCAGGTTAATACGTCTTAAATAAAATAAAAACATCCTTGCATTTCCACAATTTTGTTTTTCTAACATGTGCCAGTGTCAGTTTATTGTGACAGTAATTTAACGTTTATTTTCGAGTTTGTACATTATTTTATTAGAAAATACCACACACGTATTCAAATTTAGAATATACAAATTTGGTGTTTGTTTATGTCGTTTGTAATGAGAGTGCCACAGCTGCTGTTGAAGAATATCATCAACGGTTTCCACATCAGAGAAATTCTGGTACAAACGCATTTATCAGAGTTTCCAATAAACTGGACGAAGCCGGAATGCTTCCCAGGGCTAACATAACATCTGAACGAGCTACTCGACAAGGCTTAGAAGAAGTAGAAAATATTCTCGATTTAGCAGAAGAAGATACAACGACTAGCTCGAGAAGAATTGGTACTCATTTGGGGATTCCACAAAAAAAGAGTAATAAACAAACCCCACGAGCGAGGCTTATATCCATATCATCTTCAACGTATACAGCATCTATAACCGGAAGATTGTGCTAAACGTGTTGAACGTTTTCGGTGAATAAATAATAATCGTCATGTTCTATCGCGCATAATTTTTACGGATGAGGCAACATTCACCCGTGACATTAATAATACTCGGAACTCTCACCTATGGTTAGATGAAAATCCCCACGCAACAGTGGAAAGTAATTTTCAGCACAAGTTTGGAAAATCGCCTCACAAGAAAGCTTTTTTTTATAAAATGAATTACAAGAACTACTAGAGGATGTTCCTCTAAACATCAGAATGGAAATATATTATCAGCATGATTGGCTGGTCTCCAAGGTCTCCAGACCTCACACGACTAGACTATTGTTCTTGAGGCTGGTTCAAAAATGAAGTTTACAAGGTAAAAGGTCGACACTTGGGATGCACGAATTCGACGTACTAGAAGTACTGCAGCCGATATTAATGGAAGACATAAAGCAATCAGGAGAGTAACAAGCGCCCTTCGTAGACGAGGCATAAAATGTTTAGAGGTCAATAGCGGTATTTTTTAAAATTTATTAAAAGAACGTTGATTAAAAAATGTTAATGTATGAAATTTTGTTTATTTGTAATTACGCTATAACTTGAAAACAAATGAAAATCGGATAAGAACATATGAGTTTTTTTACATTATTTTCACATGTATAATACACCCCTGGAGTTTGATCCGTTCCTCCCGACTCACGCTATATAATTACTCTTCCCGTCTTTTCACAAAGTTAATCTTGTACACACACATAAAATAAACATTACTAACTCTATTGGCTTGATTTAAAATCCCACTACATATACCACAAAAAAAGAAACACCAACAATTTCTGTAACAATTTCACAATGTTGAAAAGTGAAATTTTCCTAGGCGGCGTTGTATGTTTTCTTATACATACCTGTTTTACCGTTTCACGACCCACACCCCAAGCGGGATTCCTCCGGTTAGTTCGGACGTGCCACCCGGTATGACCGGCGAAATTGTGTTTGGCGATCATCGAATAAACAAACTAGGAACCGAGAGTCTGTACGAACTTGTACGTGAACGGCGAATATGTCTGTAGGGGGTAAATGACGGGGATGCCATTTGAATAGCAAATATGTCGTTTGCTTTTGTGCAGGGTATATAGAGTAGCACGGTGAGTCTACGCAGGGGTTCCGGTGCTTTTTTCGAAATTGTACGGGGAGTAACTTCGACGCAAATCATGTATATCTATTCAAGAAGAAAGCTTAAAATTAATTTGCGTAAAAGGTCTTATTTTTTTGAAGAGGAAGTTATGAACGCAAAGCTCTTTTTAGCCGTTAAAAAGCATTTATCATTATAACTAAAACAAATGTTCAATAATAGTTTTAAAACGTTTCTACATGAAAAACAGGCGGCTTGTAGTTTAGACAAAATACCGGAAGAAATTGATAGCAGTAGCGGAATAGAGGTGCGAATGGACAGGATCGTTAAACCCGACCGGCTTGACAAGCCCACTCGGCTCGACAAGCCTGTCCCCTGTTAATTTTGAACATTCCTTTTTGCAATTTTCCCCTAGCTTTCATTTTGAGAAGACATACAAGTATAAATTATATTGAATACCAATAATGCCCAGGAAAATAGTGCAGGAAGTAAAAAACGAATTGCCAAACATCAGTATCTTGTCTCGCAACCCTCACTATTATGCTAGAAAAATCCGTGAATCTAGAAATCTTCAAACATCCCAACAATTTAAATCGCGTAGATGGCTGCACCCTACGTTACACCTAGAAATCTCAACTGATTAAACTTCTTAGCAACCGCCACGATTCATTGATCCATATTTTTTCCGTTCCATTGACTCCAAACAAGCCTTATATAAACCCCTTCGGAATGAATAGTCCCCAGTCAGTGTGCAGTAATAGCCCTGAAGATGTCCCATAAGAGTGTGGACGAAACATCGTCAAAAGCTACGACAACGACGCAGTACCAACATGGAAACCGAGAGTATAGAATAACAAAATATAATTCATAAGCACACTTAGAAGGAGAAATATTTCACATATAAAGCAGCAACAAGTTTCCCATATTCTTTGTTTTAATATCTTATTATTAAATCAACATATTCGCCAGGATTAGTGGCCGCAGTAGATGATTGCAACTGTTCCGATACCAGTTGTAAGAGTCGATGCAATAATGTAATGTTTTCAAATTTTGCAATGAAAACGCTGCTTTGAAAGTCATCATAATCGATTGTTCATTTATAGTCGATAATTTCATACGAAAAAATAGGCAAATCGCCATGGAAATTATTATTAATTTTTGAATACTGACAATAATGCAATATAAATGGAATTTATATTTTTTTGGGAATGCATTCTTTGAAGTAAGATCGAACAGACTTTACTATCTCCTTGTCGGACAAAACCCGGGCTGGGTTGGCAAATATGTCGAGCCAAGTTGGGCCGGACTGATGAACATGTCGGGCCGGCTGGGCCAGGCCTACATAAGTCTCAAAATGCAGTGGAACCCTTGTTCTATTTCATAATCTCTAAGATAAAGGACCTTGTAAGAAATTCTAACCTAAGATAGGTAAAAGCTTTCCGGTTTGTAACCGACGAGAAAATAAATCAGATAAATAATAAGAATAAATCAAGTTAACTCACTTAAAATATCTCGACGTTACACAAAATAAATTTCTATGTAAATCAAAATTCTGAAAATTATGCAAATCTAGAATTTAAAAAAAGGTAATAAATCATAATCTAAATGACTATGAATTGTAGAGTCACACAAAATGCGATTCTAACCAAGAGAAATGATTACTGTTAATAGCATTACATTAAAAAGCAAACAAATATTGAATATAGTGATTAAAATTTAAAGGTTTCAAACAAGGGAAGGGAATTTTAATACTAAGGAGCTCCAAAATTAGCTGGTAGTATGGTCGAGGTGGTCCAGGACTAGGTCCGAAACGTAATTCCAAAATCGTATTAAAAAAAAAAAAGTTAAATGGTATCCAAATGATATCTTCGACAACGATATATCAAAAAAAACGTTAAGCCAAAATCGCTGTACCCAAAAATAGGAATCTCCAAAAACGAGGTACTAGAACAGTGTACCCGAAAAATAAACCCTGTTGAAACGGGGGAAACCATCAATAAGATGGGGACGAATAAAGATCTTGATCCCACGTGGCAAGTCCAAGATGGATATTAGAGACATCGTATTCAAATCCTGCTTAGCAGTAACCCGTAGCCATCCTCTCAAATATTTCCAATCCAATAAGCAAAGCCAAATAACGGCAACGGAAATTACAGGTAGGTTTCCAAAATATCCACTCAACGTGATTAATTCCAAATACTATAAATTCGGATACACTGCCACGATATCTCAACTACACCACAAGGCCACAAGTGATCCGACACAACGACCAAAAGGCCGGAAATACAGTGGAAAATACAATTCTCCCCACTCGGAAACACGTCATAGAACTACGTGGATCAAACACTAAGATATGATGGTGGAAGATGCTAAACTGAATAGTTAAAATGGAGAAATAGGTAAATAAGGTTGAATGAAAATTAAATAATCAAATTAAGAGAAACCAAACATAGCAAAAGAGCTGGGAGCAGTAAAATGACCGAAAACAACAGAAGGCTGCATGCCCGTAATGTGAACAAACGCTCTACTCGAAGGACTTACAAAACGCACCTACACTTGTCAATTTCGCAATCAGCTGATTGACTCAAAAATCCCTAGTAGTAGTATGTAAATAGAAATACTTCCAACTGAAGAGAAAAGACAAAAGGGTTACTAAGACACAGAACGGGGGAACTATAGACCCTCACGAAAAATAAAAGACTGGTTTTACCAAAGTAGCAGAAAGAATAACAAAAGGATAAGTAACTAAAAGGAAATACCATAAATAAATAAAATCTCCAACAGGAGCATACATGAGTATCGCAATAAACTAAAATGTCAAAAACCTAACGAGGGCTGCGAAAGAAGGTTAAACCGACCATTTTAAAGGAAAACATAGACAAAAGGATTTAACAAATTAAGGTAAATGAAACTATACAGTGTGACTGAAATTTAAGAGCTTGTCACATAGGTTAAGAGAGAAATAAAACTTCCAAAATAAAACGACAACTTGTACGATTTCAGAAATAAGAGTCCGCACATACACCGTGCTTCAAAAAAGAAACGTAACAGTCTATTTCTATCTATGTATAACTCCTGCCGAATAACTTTGCACCACTTAGCCTATAAGCACTGGCACCAACTACGAGAATTTAATGAAAACACTTGGTGAATACAAAGTAATACAGCGACCAGGCATCTTCTATCATCTTCCTGGCAAACGAACCCTTCGTCTCGGCAGGCTAACTGGAAACCTCGTAATTCGGTTCGGTATACGAGCACATAAGAGGCGTGCCAAATTATATAAAATTTCTGTATTATTCAGCAGAAATCTGTGAGAAATATTTTGTTATTCCAGATTTAAACCTAAATTAAACCAAAGCAAACATTAAATCCCGCAATTATGTCAAATAGACCTAAATAACGCTCTTCGACGTTGTTTCGCCCTTATCGTTGACCTACCCTAATTCCCAAAATTACCGTGTTGTGCCAGATAGTGTAAGAAGCATTGATACCCTACAATGGAGTTCAAATACCAGCCATTTCCCCGCGTAACATCGTTACTCGCGAACGTGATTTCTACCGGCGCGACGGAACGCTTCCAAATAACAAAGAGGGAAATAAGATTTGCGCGACGACAAATTTCCATTACACACTCACCGTTAAACACAATTAAATACTTGAATTAGCGTACAACAGCTGTAATTCACGTCCAATTACCGTTGGCTGTAATTACGACTGGTTGCGATCGTAGCGACTGCCGTTTAAAGAAATCCCCGTCTCAAACCACGCATAAAATTATTTGGCCGTTATAGGTAAAGACGACGAAAGAGACAGAGATGGAATGAGAGTGGAGGGAAAGAGGCGACGAAGTTCGAAAGGGCGCCACCTTTCGGTAGCGAAGTCGTAGGGGGATAAAAGCGGGCCGCCTCGTCGCCGCTTTCTAACAAAGAACGTCATAATTTACGCCGACGAGATCAACCTGTTACAGGTGTAATACAGTTCGTAAAGCAAACATAAATGGAGAAAGTTCGGATTTTAGTTGGCTCGCCATAGTGAACGTCGCGGATGGTAAAAATCGAATTAATGTTGGGAGAGAAGTTGTGTTTTATCAATAAAGTGCTTCGGAAGCTTTCGCAAAGTGTCAGTTTGGATGCAGATTTTGCGCTTAATCCTATTCAGAAAGGAGAAAGTTGTCAAAAAGTCAAGATACCAATCTCGTTATCTAATTCTCCTGTAGATTCCATACTTCATAAGGAATGTACGTAAGATTTACGACAATTTACAATTCGAATATACTCTGAATAGAGGTTCCCGTTTGAAATGGCCGTAAGTTTGCAAAATTTTTAGATTCTGCAAAAATAAAGACACCACGTTGTTCGTAAAGAAATTGAGTTTTATATGTAGGAGTTATGTCAGGATATGTAGTGAGAAAAGAATAAATACAATGCTGAAATTAATATACTTATTATTTACTTAAGGTGACAAACACGACGATGTTGCTCTCGCAATAGACAAACACGATCTCCCTATATTTTCGTTAGTTCTCGAAAGTATCTGGATATTTCAACCTGGGGGAAATACCCAGGCAGGCGCATCCGTATAATGCAGGCAATAACGTACCCTCGAAATACAATAATAGTGTCCGTTCGTGCCCGCATGCCGAAATAACACAAAGGATGTCCGTGACCAATTCATTGTTACCTCCGACCTGAGTTTCTCTATCGGGAGAATACTATTCCTTAAACATCAAACTTACGTAAAAATCTCTACATATATTTAAAAGAAGAAATAAGAAACACTCAAATATTACCAACAGACCCAGCGCAAATTGAACCCAGCACAGGTACATATCCAGCTAATGGTAGTCCCACGCTCGCGGTTGTGACAAGGCACCGTATATCGAACCTATTCCTAGGCAGTCAAATCTCACCATGGAGACGCGTACTACAGTTTTCCTCGATCTGTATTCCGAATCCGAAGAAGAGGCTATTTTGTATTTATTAACCGAAAAAAAAAACAGGTGAATTAAGCATTTACTAAAAAGAAGAGCCATGGAGAGTTTAAATTATGCTCCTATTTTGCCCCATAGTTCATCTTTCAGATTTGCTTGTATGTTGTCGGAGTGGCTTATACAATACAATACAGCGTGTTCTTATATGGCACAAATAAGCATTTGGTTGACAAAAATTTGGCTCACGACTTACGAAAATCGTGCGATTGGTACAATCCACCTATCCACTCATGGGTGGAAACTGCATGGGCTGGTCGTGGGATGGGTTCATTACGCGGCATGGTATTGTAACTACGCTGTGCCGATTTCGCGTGGGATGGGCATGGCATATGCATGTGCTATGTTTGATTTGCGCCGGGCATCAATGATGTCCAATTGGAAATAATGGCTCCTCTAGATTATGAACATGATTGGTAAGAGCATTCCCAGGAATGTTCTCGATGACATGCGATATTGATTGTTGCAATTCTTCACGAGTAGTAAGTCTACCAAGAAATACCCTTTGTTTGAGGTAACCTTGCAACCAATACTCAGCCATGTTCATATCTGGTGACCTAGAACGCCAACTGTTTGGGAAATGCTCACTAACTACACGATCGTCAAATGTGTTGCATAGTAGTTGCTTTCCATTATTGTCTGTATGAGGTGAAACACCATCTTGCGTAAAAGCTCTGTTGTCAATGTCATGATTCTGTACTGGTGGTGGTACAACATTCGAAAGTATCGTTACTGTTCTCATTTGTGCATGTTCCATTTCTTCATGGAGTTAAGGTTCTATTAGAAAATTTTACGTAAAATCGCACCAAACAATAACCATTACATCATGCATTCCTTGCTGAAGAATCGTATTTGGATTATGTTCTGTCCATGTCCAGCAGGTGTGCGTTAACATCCCCGTTTAACTCAAAGAGTGCCTCATCTGTACGAACAAGTCTGTCCAGCCATTCAGCACGAATCTGCTTACCTTGTCCTTTAAGTTCAAAACGCATTCTCATTTTAATCCGCCACACTGCTGAATCTCCAATCGTCTTGTTGCATTATTAGCACTAGAAGCATCATATGCAGACTTTTCACGAACATCCTAAACTTTTCGTAGAACTAGAGCTGCGCTAACTTCGTTTTGTACTAACTTTGGTCTAGACAATTGCCTTTTACCGTTAACTGTACCAGTTTCCTCAAATTTTTGCACGAGCTTACGAAATAATTTTGTGAACAATGCCCATTTTTCAATCTATACATTGTTAGATATCTTTTTAATCCGTTGGCGTATTGCCTTGTGGCGTATCATAAACGGCTACCTAGAAAAGGGGTTGTTCGGAAAAACCATACTTTATGATCCGAAAGTATCTTCAGGAGAAGGGACGGTCGGAAGGGACAGTCGATTGAGATCCTCTGCATAGGCGGACGCGTTTGTTAAAAGATATTTAGTAAATTATATGTTTCCTTGTTAATCTTGGGTATTATTTACCAACCCTCCACGGTCTTTTCAGAGGAGAGAGGGGCGATTTTCCTTGACTTTGAGCATGCATTTGGTATGGTATGGTCTGATTCACAAATTAGTTGGAATGGGGATTGACCGAGCCTTGGTTAAGCTGATCAGGTCTCACTTGGGAGGACACTCGTTTTCGGTGCGGTTTGACACTTGCCGGCCGATTCGTTCAGGAGTGCCCTGTTCCTTGGGTTCCTTATTGGACCAGAAATTATTCTTGTTATATTTCTCCGACGTTCTTCACCACACTGTGGCTGAGTTGGCCATGTATGCCGACGGTACGGAAGTGTTTCATTCTTCGAGGAGTGATGTTCACTTGGTGAGGGACCTCCAGGAGGCCACTGAGAACCCGGTGGTGTGGGCTGCCAGGTGGAAATTTCAAATTAACGAAAGCATTCGCCAACAGACGGACGCTCCCAGCTGACAATATTACTATTAATTATCGTAGACTACCCTGGGAAGAAGAGCAAGATATTTGGGACTACTGTTGGACAGCTCAACTACTATCGTTATTACTTGATAATTGACTTGTTTTATTTTCAACATGGATGCAACGCACTTTAGTTTCATCTAAAAGGATATTTCAACAGAATGGAAATTACTATCGTGTTTTAAACATTCTTTTGTGAAAGATACGATCGCTGACGTGACATATTCCACAGGTTTCATTTTGAACTTATTCTACAAACGAATTTGACTAATCAAGTACTTGAAAATTAAAATACAACTGAGATATAGTTTTGGCAAATTTGTAAAAATTAAAAAATAAGCAAGATTTTCCTATTACATTTTCCAACAACTTGAAAAATAATGTGGTATTTTATAATTTTCCGTTTTTCTAATATAAATGTGATAATTTTAGTATTATTAATTAATAATTTAATAAAGTTAGCGATAATAATAAGTAAATAACTTTAAACGCGGTGTATGTAACTAATCTCACAGGATCACGAGCTGGATTTTATAGTACACTCTTTTTTTCACAGAATAACCTCGACATCGTCGCTATATATCCAATAAATATGTAAAGCCTTATATTTTACACGAGAATTATGAGCTACAATTTCGTATTCAACGCATAATAGACCTCCCAGTCACAATTAATTCATAATTTAGCGTGCACAACGTCCAAGCGTGAAAAACTCCATTATTACATTCGCTTTATTCGCATTTTACTTTAATTTCGTTCCTCTGCATATTTCTTTCTCTTTTTTGATGTTGCCACTTTGTATATAATAAAAATAAATGACTTGCCGGAGAGACAAATCTAAATTAAGCGAACTCTGTAACGAATGAAATAAGAGGAGCACAAAGCTTCGTCGGGCGTCGAGACTATATACGATGCCAGTTCGAACGCGAACAAGCATAATAATAAAAAAAAAGAACGGAAAGGAAGAGGAGAGAGAGGACAGAAAGTCCTTCTTAATCAGACGCGAGCGCCATCTAGCGAGTGCGAGATAAGTAAACGAGCATCAGACATATCTTCCTCGCGTTTTGATGTCAGTGGCAACTCGTCAGGTGACAGGCTACATGACCGGTCAAAAATCCTGCCAGCAATCTAAGGTCCCCTCTGCTCAACGATAGCGCTGCCTTTGGCCTGATATGAGTGCTTTCGCCTGTTTTTGTTCTGGAATACATTCCCATTACGAAGCCTTTTAATTATTCACCCATGTCTTAATTGTTTGTTTTATGTGGCTCTATTGGAGACCACAAAGGGTTTAGGATCAATGAAAGGCATGTTCGCTACTTCCTTAACCAGCTTATCTACCTTTTCATTTCCTCCGATCCCTTGGTGGCTTGGGACTCACCGCAGTATGTTACAAATGTTAATTACGTTTTATAATGAAAAGCAATGGGAAAGAGTTTTAACATTTTGCAGTAGCTCAATGTTGAAGTTTGAAAATGAACTGAGTCGGTGCTGCTCATTCTTACCCCATACCTTTTATATTGATATCATTTTAGAATGAATCGTAAACGAGAACGCAAAACAACAAAGATGCAGTATAACATTTACCTCAATTATTTAATTAGCAATGAAGATTTCCGGCTAAACAAATTTAAGGCAGGAGAGCCGGATTATTTAGAAAAGAGCTGGAAACAATTAGCAAGTCCTATATTCCTTATTCCATAACTAGGTATTCCATTTATTCTACATGAATGTTGGCGCGAAATGTTTCCTGCCTTGAATTTTCTATTTTACCTTACCTTTCTTCAACTTTCTCCTGCTTTTCAATCATTAAAACATTTATAAAACCAGCCATTACGACGCAAAAAATTTGCAAAATACAATAAATTATGAAAAATAACCTGATTTTAATTTAACGACCGCAAACGGCATAAAATAGAAGTCGTCTAGAAATAATAGTTTTAACGATAGAATAACGATAAATGCAACGATTTTGTCGTTAAAATTTGCTTATAGAATCGGCATAACGATATTTTTACGTAACGAGTCCTGAACGAGTCGTTAAAATTTTATAGAATCGATCTCTTAATTATAGTTAGTAGTACATAAATTACAACCTGCACGTGGTGCAGCACACGACTGGCTCAACACCCTTTCTTCCGACAATATATTTTTTTTTGTTGTGGGGTCTTCCGCCTTAATTGTGTTGTCAATCCACCAATGACACCAACCGCGCATTACATATGTACATACAAAAAATAACCAAAATCTAAATGTAAAATCACACAGGTACAGTTATTTTACCGATAAACAGATATTACTCAAACGTTCGGATACTTCTGATATGAATTCGGTTCATGACGCGTCATTGAATGATTGTTGGAAACAGATTATGGATATGTTTTGGTTTATAGCAAAGTAATACTTATAATTTAATAATACACAAATGAAGTATTTCAGTACATACCTCTTTTTGACGAAATATGATACGAATTGTGAAAATATCGCCTCAGCCACTGCTTCGCCCTACTTTTTAAGAATATTTTATGTCAGAACGTAAGTTATTACGTCGCGGTACCTACCAGTAATAGCACTTGGTGTACTGGTGATAGCCGTAATAGCAGCATTAGTATAAAACTGAAGCGTCAGCTAAAATTTTATATAAAAGAGAAGATTTAGAATTTATCGACCGTCACAGCGATGAAACGGAGCTATCGTAGAAACGGTACAGATGACCAACATCGTTCGTTAGTTTCTAGTTCGTAATAAACTGGTAGATAATGAGACGCTATCAATTTAGCTTTTGCTGCCAAGCTAATGATTCAAAAAAGTATAAAACGTTAATGTTACCCGTAAATTTTCGGATTTATGAAATGAACCCCTTGGAAATTTTAATACTTCCTTTCATAGACAGGAAGTTTTCAGATGATCAATAGGCAATTTGATATTTTTCAATAATACTTCCTCAGATTTTAATCAGTAGATTTTCGTCAATATTAGTCCTGCAAAAAAGTTTTGACATGAATGGTATTCTCCTTTTTTTAATGAAACACCCTTGATATGATCCAATAATCATATCTATTGCTGTAACCAATATCTTCAATATAGGTTTCGAGATATGTGCCTATTATTGAGATAAATGTCTATTACTGAGATTGTCTGGCTATGTAAAGTTCTACGGTACGTGTACAACAAGGCATATTCAGGAGCATCTATCTCGAAAATCGAAAACATACTAAGATATAAAAACATTTTCATTTAATAAACTTCTTATTCCTACTGAATATAGCCTTCACTCGCCCACTACAGATATGTCGACAGTTGAAGCTGTATTGTATCACATCTCCAATGTAGTACAGGCAATATGATACACTTTTATCAGTTTTTAGGAGTTGGATATGATATCTGAAAAACAATTTTACGCATCTATTATAGATTGAACTTTTACTTCTTAGTTATGTACTAACACATTAATAAAAAATACAACGTCGAAGATCAATGTAATTAGCGCCATGTGGAACAACGTTCGCCCAAGTGCGGTCCGAGAACTTATTTCCGAGTAATCCTTGTTCTGACCCATTTTCAATTCTTCAACAGCTTGTCTGCGCGTCTCCTTGTCCCGGGCGTTTTATTCGCTAAAGCAATCTACAGCCAACGATAATCTCGGGGGAATAGCTAAATAATTCGCCTTTGCTTCGTTTTTTCCACGTCGTAAATGTTGATTGATTGACTGATTGATTTTCTACTAAAGCAGGGTTAGTCTTTGCATCCTTAACACAAGGTTTAGTAGCCTATTGTACTATTCCTGCTTCGGTTTTGTTTTACTTGAGCAGGTTAGTTCCCTCGATCAGATTTAAGAGCCTATGTAGTAAATCTTTCTCCTTTGGTAGAATCTGCGTTGAGCTAGTGCTGCACATTCGAAAATAATATGAAGGGCTGTTTCCTCCTCCTTATTGCAAGGTCTACATAAAGGTTCATCTTTGTAGATCCCCATCTTATGCAAGTGGCCTCTCAAGCAGCCATCTCCTTTTAGTAGACATGCTGCCGTAAGCTGTATCTTGCTTAATTCAAGCAGGTCAGCAGTCAGATGTTGCGACGGTCTTCCCATCATACGTTTGCTGTGCTTTTGTCCAGCTGCACGGTTCCAATTTAATTGGTGCTGTGTTATGATTCACTCTTTAAATGCACCACGCACTGCACTCTTGGTAATACTTAGACCCGGTTCAGGGCCTATATAATTCATTTTTGAGCCTTCCCTCGCTAACTGACCTGCAATTTCATTGCCCGCTATCCCCCTGTGTCCTGGCACCCGCACTTTGTTGTGTTTAGACAGAACCATTAAGTTTTGCAGGCACTCCTATACTAGTTTGGAGACTATATGATAAGATTCTAGTGCTTGTAAGGTTATCTGACTGTCAGAGAGCATGCAAATCGCCCCACCTTGCGGTCGCCGACGCAGACTCTCCCACACGTAAGTTTGTATAGCATATATTTCCGTTTGAAATACCGTGGTGTATCGCCCAAGTGATGTACATACTTTGTATCCCTGGCATTTCTCATAAATACAAACGCCAGAAATAGTGCCCGTTGTACCAGGTTTCCTCCCGTCTCCATCTCTCTATTCTTCCCAATTCAAGAAAACTTTGAAAGATTTGGCATAGGAGATCCTAGAGATTGTTGTGTCGCTACCCATATCAAACATAGGGTTTGTTACTGCTGTTTCTAGTCTGGTGTGCTCGGACCTACTGTGAGTTCTCCAGTTATTAGTATTTTTCAGTCTGTATGCTCCCATTCTGGCTTCTGCCTTGATATAGATTTCAAGAGGAGGCAGGTTTAGCATGGTTTCCATAGCAGCTGTTGGGGTGCTTTTAATGGCTCCAGTTACACATAGGCATGCCAGTCTCTGAATTTTCGAGGGGCTGGTTATCGCATGCTTCTATGTGATCTTAGGCCACCAAACCAAGCAGCCATAAGTTACCATGGGTGTTACCACCGTTGTGTACAGCCAGTACGTCATATGTGGTTTGAGTCCCCATGTTTTTCCAACTGTTCTACGGGTTGTCATCAACACCCTCTTACATTTGTCGGTCATTTTTTGTAAATACGAGTTTCAGTTCAGTTTAGAGTCCAAGGTTACACCTATGAACTTAACCTCCTGACTGATCTGTACTACTTCATTGTAAAGAGTCAGCGCTCTTAGACCGTCCAAGTTCCTTCTCTTGGTGAAGGGTACAAGTGCAATTTTCTAAGGGTTTACTAAGATTCTTCTTCTCGCACCATACTTCTACCGTTTTTAATACTCTCTGCATTAGTTCGAATGTTATGCTGGTATTTCTCCCACTGGTGAGTATTACAATGTCATCAGAGTATCCCTGTCGTAAATGTTAGTCTTCAATGTAACATCTTCCCACAAACAGCTACAAAATAAATTCAATTTTATCTTTATTATAATATCGCAGATTAAATATCAATTAATAGTAAGTCAAGTCCGATAGAAAAGGTCCACATTGTAGAATTGCCAGTACTCACTAGTGTTATAGCAATGGAAGAGAGATTCAAAAGAGATCGCGAGCATATGCCATATTACAGTCTGTAATACATATGGTATTTTTAGAGAAAGAAAATTCTAGTTAGTAATATGAAATATTGTCTACACGAAAGTGGCCGTGATTTTTGACAAGTACTGTCGGATAACAAAATAAGATGTATTTCACTAAGTGTTATATTTTCGCAGCAAATTCAAGTGGTGTAGTGTTCTAATTTCACTCCAATTACAAGTTTGATTATTCAAAAGAACGCGGAGTATTTCTTACGTGACGCGTTACTTGAGAGCGCGGTAAACGTCAAATTTTGAAGTTGATTTTTACTCTAGCAATTTAATTTTTGTAAACCATTACTATTCACAATTTATTTTTTTTAACTGCCGAGAGGGTGCCTAGCTGACATTTGCGAACCCATCAACCGTGAAAATTATCTATTAATTTAGAGAAAACAATTTTTCTATTGTTATAACAATACAGTACTGGCTATTATTACTTACTAACTATTGTCACCTTTTCTGGTTCCAGAGTGGTTCAGAACAGACTTGTAAACTTCCAATGTTGCTTTTATTGTTTTATAATCGAATTCGGAACGTTCAGAAGAGATGCTAACAGCTTGTCACCGTTTTTGCAATGGATAGGGCTAGTTTTATAAAAAATTACCATATCTAGTTTTATTTTTGACTCCTAAACTTTCGTCTTAATCGTTTTGTATATCACTTTCAATTTTTATTTTGTCATAGGACTAAAATAGGAAAAATGTGATAGAGGAATTAAACACAAGTTCTAACCAAATACAAAAGCACTTCTTTCTTCCAAATATTGTAAAATCTAGGTAATACACTTGCTTATTCTTAGTTAAACTCCGACGATAATACACACAAGTTAAATTCAAGCATCTAAGATAATTTTGTAAGCGAAAGTCAACGAATCCATACTATATTTTCCATCTACAAACACAGACTTTATGAAATATTTAACAGATTAGCGACTATTATACCATTAATCATCGTTATTATGGCTGGGGATGTCACATAATCGTCGTAACGAGGACATTAAAAAGATATAAATCATATGTAACGTGGAATTCCTTTTGAGTTTGTGGAGTTAATATGCATATCAAAATGATACGTTATATACTTCTACCTATAAGTAAGTAGAAATCGATTTGAATATTGGACAGTATGAATGATGTCTTTTTTTTTAATAAGAGAGTTGAATGATACTGATATACATATACTGGAGTAGATAAATTGTCTGCATAATAATTTGCTTCGTTACATGAATGTACATGTAATATGTCACTTATTTAGATGCTGTTACATTAATTTAGTAATTATTTGGGAAATAGGTCTAATAATGAAATGTATCAAACAAGAATTCTTGAAAAATTAACAATAACTGTAGGCTTTCATGGCCGATGTCTGAATTTGTACTAACAGTACGCGTTTCCAGCCTTGTGATCTTCGATGTGTAGAGATCGACGTTTCGCCAAACGCTGCGGTTGGCATCTGCAGGACGTACAGCACAAATATACGAGGGAAAGTCATTAAATAGGTCACAAACTGTTGTGGGAAAGCTGAAAATAGCAGAGAGCTATTTTCCGTATCTGTCATTGGGGGGCAGCTGTATCCAGCTTAATTATAATCAAGTGACAGTTGACGTGCGCGTACGCAAGCAGTGTTAAAATGGCGACCGTGCTCGAAGAGTGTACTGTGGAAGAGCAGCGTGCTGTTGTGTGTTTTTTCTGGGCAAAAGGACTCCCTGCAAAAGATATCCATAAGCAAATGTCTCCTGTTTACGGTGAAAAGTATTTGTCGCGTAAAGCCGTGTATAACTGGGCCGAGAAATTCTCACAAGGGCGCTCAAAAGTTGTTGACGGTCAGCGATGTGGCCGCCCCGTTCAGATTGCGACAGGTGCAACACTTCGAAGGGTGGAAGAGATGATTCGAACTGACAGGCGGGTAACAATAGACAGCATAGCAACTGCAATAGGGTGTTCTCATGGTTTAGCCTACGAACTGATGCGCGATCGTTTGAATTTCCGAAAAGTTTGCTCACGGTGGGTTCCTAGACAACTGACCGAGGAACACAGAAAGATTCGAATGGGCTTGTTCTTGCAACACCTCTCTAGGTACGCAGAGGAAGGGGAGGACATGCTTAACAGGATTGTTACTGGTGATGAATCATGGGTGCACCACTACCAACCCGAAACAACGCGTGCTTCAATGCAATGGAAACGTCCTTTTTCACCGTCAACAAAGAAATTCAAGGTTGTGCCCTCAGCTGGTAAGGTTACACTTGCCGTGTTCTGGGACTCTCAAGGAGTGCTCCTAGCCCATTTCCAGAATAGAAATGAGGGCGTGACTGCTGAATCATACTGTAGAGTTTTGTTGTTGCTTCTGGATGCAATTCGACGAAAACGTCCAGGCCTACTAACGAGAGGAATATTGCTGCATCACGATAACGCCAGGCCGCATTCGGCCCAGTTGACCCAGGCGAGAATTGAAGAATTAGGGTGGGAACTTCTTCAACATCCGGCTTACAGTCCCGACCTAGCCCCAAGCGACTGTCATCTGTTTGGCCCACTAAAAAAGCATCTTGGCGGAACACATTTCGAAAGTGTTAATGATGTTCAACAAGAGGTACGCACGTGGTTCAGACGGCAGCCCAAACACTTTTATGCAGCAGGCATTGGGGCATTAATAAAGCGATGGGATAATTGTATCAATGTAGATTGAGACTATGTTGAAAAATAAACCTTGTTTTTTGGCTAACTATTTCTCTTATTACTTTTATAATAGCTTTTTGTGACCTACTTACTGATTTTCCCTCGTAGTAATACTATTCTTTTTCTACCCTCCTCCACCTGGCGTTCCCGTTTTCGCGGTTAGTTCTCCTCAGTTCAAACAGGCAGCGCATATTTTTAGTTAGTGTTGAACTCACCCCCCTTCATAGCTAGCGGGCATTTAGCAGGAGAACCACCAACTCTGGTAGGTCTGAAATTCTTTGATATTGTGTGTTTTTTATTCCCTCGTATATTGCGAAGAATTTTTGTACATTTTTGTAATCAAGGTTGAATGCTTAACAAACTTGAAGGTTTGGAAATACTGAAACAACAACTTAAAAGTGGCTCGCTTTCCATCAATTACCAAATTACCTTTGAATCAACGTCCACTTTTCAAGTTTCATTTGATTAATTCTTTCCTCTTCCTACCTTGAATCTGTCAGATAGATTTCCTTTTTACATTGGTTCCCTTTTAATTCAATCGATATTTTGTACTCTTTGGGGAATTTTTTTGTTAGCAGTTATTCATACATTTAAACTAAATATATATATATATTGTTATGTTCAACGTTGTATCTGCGACAACAACAACTTCTCTCAGTTGTCACCTCGCAACGACTAAATGTCAGGCTGGCCACTCATTGGTAACTAAATATCCCTCTTGCGGGGAAAATTGGAAATTTCTTCGTTACCATCCCCCCTCAGTCAACCGTCCTTGGAGCGAGGACATTATATTTAAAATATAAGTCCAGATAATGACGAGTGTGGGATAGCATGGACAAATCTACTCGTCAGTTAATTTTTCTATTCACTTATTTCGTCCAAATTAATGTAGAAATCGTCTGGAATAAGCAAGAGTGTAAATTGAAAGGTACAACAAATAATATTTTATCAATTAAATCTTTATCTGAAAGGTTTCTGTAAATTAGCAGCGGATTTTCTCGTTTAAAGCTTGTTGGTGACAGTTTGGATCACAGAATCATCAACATACAACCTCCTGGTTAAGTCACTGCATTCGTTCTTGTATGCTGTTTGCAGAAATAATATCATTTGATGGAAAGTCATCGTAAAAGTTTCTATTTGGGTTAAATTATCAAAATTGGCTGTGAAATAAAACAATCGCCGATCTTTCGCGATTTAAAATAAAAGAAAGATGAACGACGTCATAATTTTTCATCAATTTTTATTCGGCCTTGGTTGAATCAAAGTGTGTCTTAACTTCGGTCCCCATATAAGTGCTCGCTTGTGAAATCAAAGTCTTTATTAGAAGAGAAAAAGGGTTAAATATCCAGAGCAGACAGACGTTCAAAAGTTTCAAGGTTAGTTACTTTTCAAATCTTAAAATTCGTTAATTTCATTTTACTGAGTTGGAAATTCATTGAAAAATTGCCGTAAGGGTATCCAGGGATACCCCCGAACCTACAAGAATCGTTTATTCAATTTAAAATTAGAAAATTTAACAAAATTTGCGGTCCTAAAGTATCCCCCCCCCCCTCCCCCATGCTAACTTTTAAACAACAGAAGCTAGCATTTCTAGAAATAATAGGTCGATTTCTATTTTATACGAGCTAACTTTTGCCGGTACTTTAGGACCGCAGTGTATGCCCGTTTGTGAAGTTCTGTGTATTCCGTTTGTCTGGCCCTTCAAGTCTTTCGTTTTATACACCTTCATTGTTCTAAAGATTTTAATTTGTGATTAGAAAAGTTTTTTTACAAAAGTTTTATTTTGAGAGAATTCATTGAGAAGATGATTCATACCAACATTGATCAGCTAGACATTTTGACCTCATTAGCATTTTAATTTTGTGGTTAAACTGACCATTTTGTACTGCTAAATTTGTAAGTATCATTTGTTTAATTTCAATTTTTACGTATTTGTAACTTTTGTAGTACCTACTAACTTTCTTTATAAACAATTTGAGTGATTGCCAATGTCAAAACTGACAGATTGAAAATATTTAACGCTACCCTCTCCTATCAATATGATTTGCCATCGTTATAATCAGCTGGCGTATATTCTAATGTAAACTATACCGCAAGAGCGAGCATACTCTGATCAGCCAGCATAATCGGCACTTTTTGGAAATGCGAAAGCGATGTCGTGTCTTACACGTGTACGTGAACGAATATGCCGTTTAGAACGTGAGCCAGGTACCCAAACGAATCTGCGTTTGCACAATTTTGACAAGCAAATGACATTCCATAATGACATTCAACACAGCAAACGTTTAAATGCGCTGAGTTCGTGCAAAATCGGGTGACTATAGTACGCTCGCTCTCACGGTATGTGCATAGAATTCTCTATAGTCAGGCTGCGCTCCGTTCAATGTGTATACATCCACATGCACTCACACGCAGTAAAGGGACATTTTACATAAGCAATCTCTAAATTATATGTGAAGATTATTTTTTACTATTACGTAACATCCCAGAGTATTCATAGTAATGTTAAATATTGAATTTTCTTGGAAGTATCTAATGAACATTAATGTGGCTGTGCTTCATATTCTACATAACAACTTGAAATAACACGAATGTTTCTGAGGCTAAAGAAACCCCCATCTTCTAGTATACTAAAGATTTAGCTGGTAAACAATTCTATTCAAGTTTTAATTTAATTTATACTATAAACCACAGCAGTTGCTTTTTCTCAACGTTCCACAATTTACATTGCGATACTATTATTAAGATTAGGAATCCAAGCATCGCATTAAGCTCACCTTTGTATATTTAAACGAGATATACAATTTCCACTTGCTAAACGTATTTATTGAATTTAAACAACGGAGTCATTTGCCATGCAAATTTATTCGTAAACAATAAGGCGAGAGCGCGGTTGGTGAAAAGATCTGCAAGAAGCAGATTTGCACATTTAAAAGCGATACACGTTAGGTGGTATTAATAAGAACACCTAAATGCTAATGCTTTAATAATAAAGTGATAAATTCCATATTTCGTAGAATTTACTATGGATAAGAAGCAATTAATGCCCTTGAGCTAATTTGAATCATATCCTTTCGGATATTTCTACAAGTTGTCCATACTGTAATGTTATTAAATTAACAAATTGCTTTCACTAATTAAAAGATAATTTTCAGTCGTAAATTCGGGCGAATCATTAGATAGATATTCTTTTGGTAATTTAAAAATTTAATTGCAAATAATTACCTTTATGAACGGTAAGTTGATGGAATAAAAAACGAACCTCAAAGTTTGAAGTCTACGTGCCCTCTATATACTAGCACGTCACGTAATAAAACTGCCCGTTCTTTAAAATGATAGGACTTGAATTAACTTTGGTCTTGATATAACACTTCTTTTAAATAAACCACTTAGCGAGATAGGTCTTCTCTCGAAAGTCACTTAAACTAAAAGGGACAGATCATCTTGGCGCCTCTTCGGTCTTTTGCTACTAATAGCATTTATTCAATATTAATTACGGCCAACTACAATACATATTTCATTTATACATTATATTCTCGCAACTTAATTTACACTCTACTAAATCTCTTTTCTTTAACAATACCATATTACAACCTGTAATATGCCACTAGAGTGCGCGATCTAACCTCTAACGAACTGGCATTAGAGAATATCGGCAACCGTAACCTGCCGGACTTGTATGAGTTATTACGAAGTGATACTGCATTTGGGAGATTACCGTAAAAACAAAATATATTTTATTTTCTACGCATTTCTAGGAAGGAATTACAATAAAAACGAACACTTAGCACCTGAAAGAAATAGAGCGAAGAGGAGTTGTTGAGCTGTTTCCCCGGAATTACCGTTGGTTGGAGGTAGATTTACCTGATAAAACCCCGGCGGCAGAGAAAGAGGAGCCTAACGTCTTCTCGAAGAATTGAAAATGGGTCCCAAGAATATTTTGACTGAATGTTTTAAATATTGAAAACCTTCAGAAGACAAGGAAAAAATGTAGAAAAAAGTTGCATTAGATGTCTTGTTCGATTCAATCAGCTCATATTTTGCTTGTTTTACTATACTAAGGTTCTGAAGTAAGTTTTAATTAAGGCACTAATATTTTCTATACTAATCAGAATTGATCTTCATTTGCAGGCCGTAATTTTCCTTGTAACATACTACACGAAAAACATTTTAGATTTTCTGTAGATTCATCTGAGCGTCTGAGTTCAAAATTCTCTTTAATAATCCCTTAACCACTTATTGTCATTAATCTCAAAATTATTCAATTATAGCTTTAGATTTCTTTAAACTGAGACGAGCCATCAACCGTCCGCAGAAATGTAAAGACTTTTAAGCTAGAAAAGGGTATAAAAGTTATACAGTCATCTTTTGTAGTAAATCTTAAATTATCTTTCAATTTTATTAAACATTTATTGTGTTAAATAATTTTCATGTATATTTCATTAATCAATCAAATTGGAACTTGTGTAACAATATGTTTTAAGATTGTTTTGCTTGTACACGTTACGTACTAGGTCGCAACACGTCATGAGTAAGAAGTGCAACGTCATGCAAAATTTGATATATAAACCCTTCAGATTTGCATTTCAGAGAACTTCGCCGTGGCAAGTCAGCGCTTTAAGCTGGCCAGAAGCTGAGCAATAGAAGTTCACCTCTGCATGGCAAATCGGCACTTTTAGGCTGGCTGAAAAGCTGAGTAGAGTCCGGGAAGTATCCCGCGGGTAGTCGGCGATTGTGGAGGCAACCGCTGAATATTTCTCGAAGTCCGTGAAGTATCCCATAGTTAGTCGGCGCACTATGCAAGCGGCTATCGAATATTTCTTACCGGTTCCGTTCTAACAACCATTAACCACCGGGAAAGACACCGCTGTTAAAATTGTTTAAGTCCGTATTTTGACTCGTACCGCTTTACCAGTTGGAAATATTTATTTGGGTTAGAAAACGTATAAGTCCGTATTTTGACTCAAGCCGTTTCTCCTGCGGTAAATATTCGATAATTTAACTTAGAAAACATTCAAGTCCGAAACCTGACGCATATCGTTACACCCCTTGTATATATTTAAGAATTTATCGTTACCATAAGAGAGTGTATTTTATTTTACTTTTCTTGACGATGACTGTTGCACGTTAATTTTCTTGTTATTTGTAATAAACACTTCTGATTTAAAACTTGCAAATAAAATTCAGTACCTTTACTTACTCTTTTTATTCCATCACTGGACCCTGGACACTATAGCTAATCCCGGTAGGACGCTGATGGACGCCGTGCTCGACACCGCCATAAATTCACCTTCAAACTTTAAGTCCGCAATCAACACATTTAGTTAACACCCACGTAGTGATTGGCTATTTAGATAAGCTAGATATTTTGACAGTTCTTAAAATTGTTCCCCCTTTGGCGACATTTACGAAAGGGATGCGTCGCTACCTCCACCTACATTGCGCTAACAGAGATTCCTGCAAGCATTTAGTAAAGAAAGAATACTTCACAAATTGAAAATTAATGATTGAAAAGCGATTTATTTTCATCTTATACACTTATGTAAAGTAACATTCACTAAGGGAACAATAAGTAGAACTGTTTCTTCGCATTTTACGAACGTTAAAGTTTCCGAAAAAAGTCCAGAGGGAGGGCACGCGTCACACAATTTACTGAAGTCGTTACTCTCCTAACGTCCAAAAATTCTAGAGAAGAATAATCACAATAATTTTTAATGGTCCAAAAAACCTTATAAAAATTATACACGTGTACAAATTGATATAAAACTATCTCGCCGATTGAACGTGTTACAAATTCATCAATTGAATAAAATGCATTGGATAATAAGAGACGTTTTAATCTGTTTTTGAAAAGATTGACTATTGATGATGATGTTACCAATTCGTCAGGTAACATATTAAATAATTTGCAGCCAGTATAAACTGGTGACTTAGTATTGCTAGCATGGTGGTGTCTTACGATTTCGCGTACGTGTGGGGTAGTTATAGTAATTCCCATTACTCTCAAACGTGTTTCTATTTGAATAGATGTAAGTTAATAGTCTATACAAATAAATTGATCGTACTGTTAGGATATCACTGTTTTTAAAAGTGTCTCTGCATGAGTTTCGTCGCCTTATATTAAAAATTGCTCTCATTGAACGTTGTTGCGCGATAAAGACCGTCTGTGCTTCCGATGCTTATTCCCCTATACAAATGTTAATAGAAATTGTAGGGTACACAGCAGAATAGTATATTTATAGAAGTGGCTGCAAATCCAACATATTCTTCAAGGTGAATATAACATAAAAATTCTTAGTAAGCCAAGAGCATACAAAGTTTATATGCTCCTCTCAGGTCAATGTAGCATCGATCCCCTAAAAGTTTGAAATTGTCCTAGTTCTCAAGGATATTGTTATAAGAATTGAAAGAGAAGTTGTGGGATACTTTGTATTTGGTATGGATTTATTACCAACCTGTTCTTGTAGCAATAGGAGGCAATATCACTATATTGATGTCGTCTGCATAGACGAAAACCCTGCTAAGATTGTTGAAATCTGACAACTCATTCATATACAAGAACACCAACGGACCAAGCACGCTACCTTGTGGAGTTCCCACGTCTGAACAATACTCGTCTGAGATCGTACTTTGCAACTTAAAAGTTCTATTTTTTAAATATGATGCCATCCACTCATTTATTAGATAAGAATCTAATTTAAAGGAAAAGTAGAAAAACGTAATATATTCGCGAAAATGGTAAAATATTTACATTTAAGTTAAACATAAACGCAAAGATACGGTATGCATGTTCCATTTCAAGCAGACTTTAAAATAGGTTCCACCCTCTTTTCTCCAATTCTTATTCTTTCGATTTGAAATATTCCCCTCGGTCCTCTATTTTACCTTTCGCGACCGCTGCACACCGCTTCCCGATAACAATGCATCTTCAACATGTAGATGGAATTCATGCCGAAATATCTCTCGTACGCCATCGTGCTCAACCGAGCTGATTTCCGCCACACAAAACAATGAAATAAATCAACTCGTTCCCGCGTATTATAGGTAGTATGTATGGATGATTATATTCAAACGATATACGCAGAGACAGCGCTGAACGGTTGGAGTGTCTAGTTGAAAGCCGTGTACATACGGAACGATTCGTTTACCTGCATTGCCGGCATGCCACTTTAATTGGGAATGTATGGGACGCAGACTGGACCAGATAAAGTGCAATTATTCTCTACAACATTGATGTTAACTACGAGCCTATTAAATCAGTGTATATGCCTAAATGAGAGATTGAAAAAATGTATCCGCTTGGTCAAACAATGATTTTAGATGCAATGGTCACTATGTATATAAATATCTCGACGGCTTATTCATTGTATTATAAGAGGTATTCGTGATTAGAAATAATGATTGAAATTGTGGGACAATAATCAAAAAATCATTAAGGTAATCAGTTCGGTGGTCCAGTGATAGAGCAAAGTAACTGTGGCTATGTACAGCAAGGTCAAATGTATGTAGATTTTTAAAAATGATTTATTGTGTCTTGTTATCCAGGTTGTATATGTTTTCATTTAAATATCCTATACAGGATGTTAAGGCTTCTTAACAATTTAGTTTTATTTTTATGTCAATAAATTCGTTATTTCACTTATTGTATTTTGTAAACTCATTATAATGCTGCTTTGTTTTGTAAATTTAATATTTCAATGCAGAATTATTGCAGTATGGGGAGAAAACCTAACTGAAAGCTTATATCAATTGATAAAAGAAATTTGGAGTGAAGAACAAATACCCACGGAATGGGACGAAGGAAAAATAATAACCCTCCATAAAAAAGAAGATCAAAGAACATGCACTAATTACAGAGGAATAACCTTGGTCAATGCAGCCCCTTAAAATGCTTTCAGCTATTATTCAAAAAAGACTAATAGAGACATCTAATCATTTAATAGGGGAATATCAGTGTGGTTTCGTGAAAGACAAATCAAAGATAGATGCAATATATACAATCAAATAAATAATAGGAAAAGCTTATGAATATGAAATAAATGTTATTATTTATAGATTTTAAGCAAGCATTAGACTTTATAAATAAAAATATGCTCACGGAAGCACTAAAAGTAATGGGAATTGCAGCCAAAGTCCGAAGAATCATATGCATGTCGGTGAGGACTACACAGATGAGTGTCAAAACACAAAAAGGGAAAACAAATGAATTCACGACCAACAAGAGTGTCAAGCAAGGAGACTCCTTAACTACAACATAACTTCCATGGAAAGATAATAAGATTAAGAGGAGAGCAAATAGTGGCATACACAGACGACCTAGTCATAATTGCAAAAAGAAGAGATCCAATGGCACAAGTACTACAAGAAATTATTACTGGAGGAAAAAAGGGAGATTTTAAAATAAATACGGACAATACAAAAATCATGAGAATTGGGAAAGAACCTGGAAGTAAAAAGATTAAAGTCGAAAACAGGGAATTTGAGGAAGTAAAGCAATTTAAGTATCTAAGGATGACAATATCAAATACAGGAGATAGGTCGGATGAAATCGAAGGGAAAATTGTGGCTGCGAATAGAGCCTTTTGCGCAAATAGAAAACTTCTTCAGAAGAATAATACGGAAAATAATAGGGCCGGTTAAAACTGGGGAGAATGAACATAGAGGTGTCCGAAAGCAGGAGATCTTAGAGATACTAGAAAACACAGATATAGTGTGCAAGATGAAGCAACAACGAGCAAAATGGCTGGGTCATGTATGGGGAGGAGAGGAAGAGGAAGTAATAGATACAATTTTGAACTGGATACCTGCGGGTAAGAGAAGAAGAGGAAGACCAAGAACAAGATGGATACAAGAAGTTACAAACGACATAAGCGGGGCTTGAATAAAGAATGCAGAAGAAACCGCAAAGGACAGAGGAAAATGGAGAAGACCATGCAGTGAAATAAAGTAGAAAAGGGATATAACATATCCCTATATTTAGGGCCTAGAGAGCTTACGAGCGGCGCTACTCCACAAGGAGTGTAAAGCCACACCATCATCAATATTTCATTTGTATTACTTGTAAATTCAAAATTTCTCTTATTTTATTTCTTTCAAACTCATATATATTGCATTTATATTCATTAAAAATATTGTATATGTACGTATTTATCCCAAAAAACGACGCTATTTATTTCAGGGCTACAATCAAACCTTTTCTATCAACCCGAAAGTCAGTGGTCAATGTATCAGGTAATAGGGACAACACTGAGGGCCCATTTTTTTAAACGCATTGGGATGTAACACACGGCGTGGCCTAAGGCTCCATTGTGGGGCCGATTTTATTCAACATTTACGTGAACAACCTGAGTTTAGCAGTAAACCGCTGTCTGCTGTCGCAATATGCCGATGATACCAGTTGCGTGATAGTTGGTTCTTTTGAACAAGTTGTCAATACAGCCAATGACGTAGTCGTAGAAATGTGGTTTGATGTGAGAGTCAGTCTTACCTTGAACGCGGACAAAACGGAGTTGCTATTCTTCAGGAATGAGCGCTCTCGCGTTTCTCCTAGTCCTTATATGAAGTGTAATGGCAGGTCTCTGCCTGAGAGCTCCCATAGTAAATTCTTGGGTATCGTCGTTGATCGGGACCTTAACTGGGAACAGGATTGCTCTGCCTTAAACGCCAGGTTGTCTTCTGCAGTGTATGCGATTGGTGGTCTTTAGCATTGTTGTTTTAAAAATGTTCTGTTATGCGCATGTTGAGGCACGTCTGCGTCATCGTATTATATTCTGGGGTTACTCTTCGTGTATTTCTCGGTTATTTATCAACCAGAAGCGTATAATAAGATATATGGTTGGTATTGGGCCCAGAGAATCATGCCAGAGTGTCTCTAAGGAACTACAAATTTTAACGTTCCCATCACAGTATATATATGAATTGTTAATGCACTTTAAAAAGAACGAAACCAATTTTACTAAAAAGAGTGATGTATATATAGTAAGATGAATACTCGATTCAGGCATAACCTCAGTATACCAATCCATAAAACTAAGCTATTTGAAAGTGCCCCATATTATAAAGTTGTACTCTGTTTTAATCACTTGCCACAAAATATAAAAGCGATTAATACAATTGCAAACTTCAAAAAAGCGATAATTGATTATCTGCTCGACACCACGTTTTATAGTCTGCAGGAATTTTTTAGCTCGTGATGCAAATCGTATATTTGTCTATCGATTTTTGTGTATATACATACGTCTTGTCTTTTACTCAACTTATTTATTTCTGTCCTTTATTTATATCTATGTATATATGTGTATACACTGACAATGTCCATGTTCTAGGTAGAACAATGATAATAAACATTATTATTATTATTATTACTTTGCTAGACGACATGACTATATCTCTTGACACTAGGTGGCGCTTGGCAATATTACAGTGCTGTTTTTGGAGATTAATGGCATAAACTGAGGAGCAAACAGCGATGTGAACAGGAGAAAAAAGCGTTCGTTGCCTGTATCATATTTGTAATCCCTACTTTGTATTTGTTGATTGTTTATTTTGTCTGTATACAACTAAAGCTACATACTTTATTTTAATTTAAATTAATCAACTAATGTACGTTTGTTTGTAACAGACCGTAGAGGTATTAATAATTCAAACGGGACCGACCGCCGCTTGTAATGCTGCTGAGTGATGGTATAAATGTTGAATAGTACAAGATTGATTACATCAATAAATAAACTGTTCCATAAATATAGGAGATGATTTGGGATAGATCCGAACTGCAATTTGTCCATGTTATTGGTTTGGATTGGTTTCCACTTCGAATGCAAACGAACCTATTTATTTAAATCGAATATCACAAAAGCGCATCCAATGCAAATAATTCAATGTATACGGTTAAAGTCGTTCATTTATGTAAAACTAATAAAGTAAGTTATAAGCTGTATAAAACAAATAATCTAATAACGCAGCATTTTTAATTTATATGTCAATCGTAAGGAGAAGTGTCTTAGATCCGCTTCACTTCTGCAGAGCTAGGCCTAAGTCTCTTAGCTGTCTTGTCTCAGCTATCTGGTTACGTCACTTCGGTTGAGACCGCTTAGTGTCCCCCAAAGTGAAAAGAAAGGTGGCATTAGGCACCACGAATTTCAGCCTAGGTTGTAATGATATTCTTACGCGCTCCGGGGATTCTTATACATAATGCCCTAGCAGCAATTGATTTGTCATTCTAGGAAGATTCTAAAGATGTTAATACTGCCTGGAGTTTATTTTATGAAAAATTGTCTTCGTTATTTGAATTATACGTACCTTTCCATAGTAATCAAAGTACTAAAAATGCTAGTACACTAAATCAGTTCACTAAAGTTACATCTCTAGTGTGGAAATTTCAATCTCGGGTGATCTCGGCAAATTCTGGTTTTACATTCACAGTAAAAGCAGTAAATCTCGAATTCTTGGCTCCATAGGTTCTGATGACATTACGTATGATAATCTATAAGCTGCTGTTAACTGTTTTAGATCATATTTTAGCAGTGTATATGTCGGCTCTAATCCAAATATATGGTAGATACGCCCCTTTGTGATGGTTACTCATCTTGTATTAATGTCACTGGATTAACTGAAGTGCAGGTGGATACTGCCATAAATTGAAAATTGAAGAACAAATGATAGCTGGTCCGGATAGTAATCCAAGTTTCTTAGTTCGTGACTGCAGTGTTACCTTAGTGCAGCCATTAACCGTCATTTGTAACTTAGCACTAACAACAGCTACTTTCCCAAATCTTTGGAAGTGTGCCAGGGTTTGCCCAGCACTTAGAGCGGATCATCTTGTGATATGAGAAACTATCGACCCAGGGTCGTTGCCAGGGTCTTTAAAGCTGTTCTTTACTCTTGCATCTATCCACTTGATCAATTGATCAGCATGGTTTTGTCGATAGAAGTTCAACTATCGAGAGAAGAGAAACGCAGTATACTCTTAACACACTTGAAGCTTGTGGACAAGTTGGCATCATATACACTGATGTTTCCACGCCCATTGATCACATTAACCACTTACTACTATTAAAAATTGGATATATTTGGCTTGAAATAAAAGTAAATATGGATACTGAAAAACTTATAGAGGACGTTTACAAATTCCCTGTGCTTTACGACCAGGCTACTAGAAAATACAGGAATTTAAAAAAATAGTTTTTCAGTGTAACCAGCCGTCTCTAAAATGTATATTCCTCCTTCAGTTTTGAATCTAGTTTAATTATAAGCCGATGGATACTCTCCACCCTTCCCTGTTTGCGCTTTTCCACTTCTTTTTGCAAAAGCCAGAGCCATAATTCTCAATTCACTAATACGCAAAATTCGTACGCTTTCCAAAATAAGACCTGAGTAGGCTTACTGGTCCAGGGTCAACGCCTACCCTGATCATCCTAAAAATTGGTCCCTCCTGCCAAATCATCTCGAAAACTCTTGCAAAATTGAGAAAACCCGCCCCAACGCCCTTTCCCCTTTTGAGTGCGTCCCTTGTGGTCCCGGTTAATCTGAAGGAAATATGAATACCATAGGTGGAGGGTCAAGAAAGAACTCCCTGCAGAATGAAATTCTGTACGGCTTTATATACTAAAAATTTGGGTGACGTACTCTTTCTTATACATAACGTATGGGGATAAGAACAATTTAAAAATAGAATATTATACAAGCGCTAGAGCGGTTGATCAGTAAGTTATACACTATCGCTCCAAAAAGATATACGGTGAGGTTGAAAAATATGTGACAACATAAAAATTGAATAAAAGTGAAAAATAACTTTAATATTTTTTGTCTTCATACGGATGGACTACGGTTCGTTACAACTCCAAGAACTACCTTACGAATTAACTTTACTATAAGGATATGAAACATAGTTAAAAACAATAGTCTAGAGTCTAGAATGCCTAACTGATGAAAAATATTAATACGCGACCTTACTAGAACTTTAGCCTTATAACTTCCTTCAAAAAGTACACAAAAGTTGTCCTTAGTTTTGATTTTGTTGAAAAGTAGGGACAAACTCGTACGCGATTTGATTAGCTAAAGTAAATCAAAATTTTGTTTGTGCCCGATTCCCCAAAATTTGATTGGGTTTCATTAGTTTGTGTCTTCTGCTAATAGTGACCATTAAGTCAATTCTAAATGCTCTTTCAAACAGGCCAGGCTAATTCAACTTGGGTCAAAGTTAACCAAGTTATAATAGCTTTAGTCTTACGTAATAGGTGATTCGACAAAATATCTTTAACCAAGGTGCTGCAGAGTAAATTCACCTTTTCGTGGGTCTGTTTAAAGCTGTAGCTAATTCTAGTACTTTTACTGGTAATTTTAAATTTTATTGTGGACCTTGCTAGTCACGGTTGGAATTTAAGAATATTTCCATTGAGTTTTCTCATTGTCACGACTTACGAAATTTTGTTTACCATCAAAACAGACACCCATTTTGTACAAAGTTTGAACTCTCTGCCCGTACCTTTAGTACAAAGATTTTAAAAGTTGCGAGGTATAAGACACATTAACAAACATAGATTAATGTTGGTAAAGATTGCTTTGACATGACATTTACAAATGGAAACTAACTAATTCCTTTTTAATTTCATGCAAGAAATATCATAAAATCCAGCTTATATTTCACATTGGCGGAGTTGATTACATACTGATGAATATACTAACAATATTAGCAACAAAAACAAAAAAAAACAGCACGGTAAAATGAATCTTTTCAAGTTTTTATTTCAAATACCGACTTCCCATTTGATATACCTACCTACACTGCGAAAAAGAAAAGCTAAACCAATACGTTCGACATTAAAGGAAAGACTTGATTAAAATTTTCAATCTTGCGTATTTCAACCTGTTGAAGCAGTATACGTTGAGCTCATATGCGCTATCCAAATGACGTCCTATGTTATGTCAAGCATCAAATGAAAAGGAAAAAACTAAAGGAAGAAAGCCGGCTGGTATTGTGTCGGGCGAGGATTGATAATGAAAGTGTTCTCGGGTCTTTTTCTTTTGTCTTCCGAACAAAAACTGATAGCGAAGAACGAACACATGTACTCCGGACTTTGAAGTAGAATTTGGCGCAGTAATGGTATTTCTTTCTACCTCAGTCGATCTCGGAAAAAGTTAAGTTGGAACGAATTTCATTTAATAGATAAATGATTGTGGTAAGGTTTCATCGATCGTGGTTTTGTTACAATTTAAGTACCTAAATGCACTCTGATGTAAAAATGTGTTTACAAGCTGTTTTGAGTTAAGGAACAAAGAGAGAATCTTTCGTAGATTTTCCGAAAATAATCTAGTTAAACTAACAATTGCTTACTGAAGGAAAAGGGTGCGTAAATAGAATGAAAAATTACGTTGATGTAACAATTTTTTATAAAAATTGGTCCAACAAACGAGTTTACGAGAATTTTAATGAATGGCTGTCTATTATATCGATGAACACATACTTTCGTATACAACGCGGTCCCCCCATGCTAACTTTTGAACGACAGGAGCTAGCGGTTTTAGAAAAAATAAGTCGATTTCTATTTCTTGTGAACTAACTTCCGTTAAAAAAACTCTTGCCAACATTTAATTGCTTCTCACAATGTAAGTTAATATACGGATATTCATTATATTGATAAACAGGTTTCAATTTGATAAATGTAGTCATTGTTGTAATAAATTTATTAGTTAATATAATAATTTTTTTCGTTGCTTTAACAAAACGAAGTCAACAAACACGATTTATTGAATTTATTGCCAACGTTGCTCAATTTTCACCCATAAATAGCAACAGAAATAATGAGCACGTTGAAGAGAAGGAAGTACTTCCGAAAATATCAAACCATGAATGATCGTCAAAATCTGCGAACGATGTTGGCAATTTCGTATCCATCCGAGTCTATCCTTTATGAACACATAAACAAAATTACAGGCATTACCAACCATATTCCAAAATATATTCCAAAATAAAAGGATACTGGAAACTACAATACAAACTCGGGAATTTGTTTTAGCTCTAAAACTGTTTTGGGAGAATGGTATTTATGAATGTCTGTATTACGTTCCGACACCAGACATGATAACACGTCATAAATCACACGTCAAACGTGTAATATCGCCGTGGACATAAAATAAAATCAATTGCCCCTTCTCCATCCGACGAAATGCGAAACTTTGCAATCTATAGCTACACCAACGTCGATCCTGGTCCGTAAATATATGCATTAGGTATATTTATCGTTTGAAATTTGCATAGTTTCGATTTTTCATATCTCTAGATATAAGGGTTGATACGAAACGATAATAACGGTAATAAACGCCGGTATTTCGACTACAGTTACCTACCGTTACGTACATACGTAGGGAAAGCTTTTCAATTTTATGCTTTCTTCTCTGTTCGCTCACCTCGTATTTCGCGCGATATGCGATTTACACGAATTCAAACACACACACACATACACATATCAACACATATAATCAAATTTAAAGGTTCCGGTGGGGTCGAGGTGAAACAATAAATTTCGCAAAAAATACCTCGATAAAAATTTTCGGGCGCCCTAACATTTTTAGATGACCGTTGGAATAGGTAACCGCAAATATTTTCAATGTAAATAATAAAACGTTTTTCGCGAATACCTTAGGTCGACCCACCTTTTTATTTGGGTTGCCTAAATAAAACGTACACACCTTAATTTAAAACGAAAAAATTTGATGTAGGTGAATTCAATTCATTCACTTACTTTTTTTTATTTTATGAGCATTATTGACGTAAAATCATACTTTCCCAAATTTGTAGACTGGAGTACAATGAGTGTTTTTTGCTCCGATTTGCATGATTGATTATTACCCACGCGTTTGCTGTAATTTACTAAATAGTACATTGAATGAAAAGGTACGTAAATACAATAAAGAAGTACGTTAATATAATAATTTTTTTATTAAAATTGGTCCAATGAACGAGTTTATCATTTTAATAAACAGCTGTTTATTATATCGATGAATACATACTTCCGTATATACATTATATACAATAAATAGATTTATTGACATAAAGAATACATTTATGAATGTCTAATGTTGTCTAATGTATTGTTTTAAATTACAACAGAAGGCCAAAAATCTGAAGTAACTGGGATATAAATGAACCTTATTCACATATTAACTGACGGCATTGAAAACAACAAAAACCTATGGCAGACCTTACTACTATGATACATCTGGCCGACACCCACAGAAGGAAATTTAAAGGGGACCGTCTCCTTTTATGTCATGTTTTGCCGAAGTGAACAAAAGCAAATTCCAGTCCCACACTTTTATTTACTACTAACAATCAGTCCTTATTAGTGGAGCGAGGTCGTCTCTGCGATACATAAGCGTTTCACGGGAGTAGCGAGCTGTGTGTAAAAACCGGTTCTCGCTTTGTCAGCGTCCACTTGTCTATTTTTCGTTCAGTTTAGGAAACGAGAGCGTGCGTTGTGTTTTGAGTCACGTGTTAATCGTTATAAATATATAATTACTAATTTAAAATGTGTAATGTGAACAAGGCTAAAAAACGACCCCTTGTAGTAGACAGTAAATAACTTTATCTGTGACTTTCCGGATTTGTTCTACAACGGTGCTAAAATAGTTAGTAAAGTGTGCGAGAAACATTTGATGTGCTGGGACAAGGCGGACTGTAGCAAACATGTAAATACTGGAGAACACAGAAATAGAAAAAACCGCGTGGCAATGAGAACTGCCTTTATTTTCGATTTACTTGTCATAATGATAACCTGTAATTTGTTACTTCGCTTACTCGAAAATGAACCGTTTCAGAACTTCTGGTATTAGTACAACCCCGAGTTGAAGTTGCCAACTACGAAAACGGCACGTAACCATGTTTTATTAATACGCGAAGACGTGGAAAACAAAATCAAATCTACATTAAAAAATCAGTTGTTTCGGTTATGTGTTGACGAGACAACAGATTGTAAAAGAAATTATATTCTAAAAGTTGCGATTATCAGTAGCCGGTAAGTCGTGTCGCTGTAATTTTTCTTTGTGTATGTAGATGGAGCCCTTTCGCACTATGAATAACATCAGCTGTTTTTCTTATTTTTTTGTGTACACACCCGTGAGGACCACATGTCACATGCAGCCGCTGCAAAATACACGAAAATGTCGCGGCAGTTCGTTACCAAGTGTGTCAGAAATGACGATGGCTTTCCGAATCGTGGGTGTGTTGGCGAAGTGTCGGATAAAGCCGAGAAAATGATTCTTGCCCTGTTTTAGGGTTTAAAAATATCTTACGAAACAATTCGTAGGCATTTGCGGAACAATAACATTAAGTATCAAAGCTCATTGCTAAAACCATTGCTCAGTGAAAAACACATCGCAAAACGCCTCACGTGGGCTCAAGAGAACTTGAATCGTGAATGGGGCAACGTAATTTTCACCCACGAAGCATCTTTTTGGGCATTTCCAAGCATTACATATGCCTGGGCAACTTCGACAAGCAGATTGCTCCAACGGATTGTAAAACACCATGTCAAGGTCCATGTTTGGGGCTGCATTTCTGAAAAGGGTTTTGGGACGTTGTTTCTATCTGAACGCCGAAAAAATTAACAAAATAAACCAGAAAGCTTTGTTACCATCTGCTGAACGCTGGTATAAGAAAAACACGGAAGATTGGATCCTTCAAGAGGACAACGATCCGAAACATCGAAGTAGAGCGTGCAAATCGTGGAAAAAGCAAAAAGGCGTAGTCGCTTTGGATTAGCCTTCTCAGTCACCCGATGCGAATCCCATCGAACATGTATGGGCTTTAATGTAAATGAAGCTTCGTAGAAACCGACCCTGCAATTTGAATCAACTATCTCGACGAATTCGTAAAATGTCGAGGTCTCTTCCGAAAGAATACGCCAAAAATCTTGTCGGAAGCATGCCTCGGAGATGCCAGGCCATTATTGATGCTGGAGGAGACGTCTTACTAATAAGATTGCGAAAACGACAAGGGTTTCATCTACAGACAGCGATACGACTTACCGACTACCGATAATCGCAGCTACGCTCTTATGTGACACACTGTACGTCGGATCTTGTCCAGAAACGCCGTAGGCGCCAGCGATGCAAAAGGGAGTAAACAGAAGAGGACAGGAAAGAACTCCTGCAGAATGAAATTCTGCATGGCTTTGTATACCTTGTATAATTAGTCTGAGGTATCATTTCTTATACATGACATTACACAGGCTCATATTAACTATTCTTCAAAAGCCGGATGCAGTTGTGACAAAAAGTTATTGTCAAAATTGAAAAATAATTTAAAAACAAAGTTATCTTACTAATAATTCAGTCCTTTATTTAACGTAAAGATCTTAAAATTTGTCCGGAGGGTCACTGATTCGTCAGTATATAAATTATTCCTAGTAACAATTTTTTCTATGTGTTGAATTAAATTGTTCATACAACTAGTCTACTTCTATCTGATATTTGAACACGACATCTAATCCTCACAACAAGAACATTTTCCAACCATTTTGCATTTAAACACCTTCCCTGACACGCTTCTAACCGAATTTCGAATGACAACGCGCTTTTAACCTCCGGCGTTTTATACTTGCCCCGTTGGTCTCTGAGCTATCTTTTTTTTACAACGAACCTACATTAAACTTTTTCCACAAGCTGACCATATACGGCGGCGTTCTAGCATGAAAAAAGAGGTAATTTTTACACACCTACACGAACGAGAGCAACCATCGTATAGGATATATAGATCGTTTGTACGATTTTTTTTTTTTCTCTTGCAATAGCACGGCCAACGTAATTACGTAAATTGAGTGTGGGGCTTTGATTCGCCAGCAGATAAGCGGATAAGGTCGCTCTTTCGGTCCTCTGTAATATATTTTATGCCTAATCAAGCGTACTTCTCTGGTGCTTGTCGTACGTCCGACGGCATGTTTGAGTAATCATGTGGGAAATTATTTATTGTGATCCATCATTGCGTCGGACTTTTTGACGTCGACGTGAAAAAATTGGACGTGATCTGGTAGAGATTTTATGCGCTACTAACAGCGAATTTGTTCTTGGTTTTTAATCTTGTTTATTCTTCCTTTAAAGGATAGATAAATAAAGGAAAATATTGCATTGAATATTAAGATTCTTTTTATATAAAATAATAAAGAAAACCCATATGGACAGATAATCAATCAGGGGACAATTTCGTAGATTCATAAGTCTTCACTCTTTCGGCAGCAATACGTTCCCGTTGGCGCGCGGTTTGCTTCCTCTTGAAAGAAGGCTTTAGTTAATTATACAGTCATAGAGAACCCTATCTTTTTATTACATTCAAATAAATAATAAATGCTTTTCCAAATTATTGCATTCTCAGTGCATATGCACCCGTACCTTTCCGGACGACATGAAGATTGGCCCCATCGTGCCAATTTCTTAAAAGGGTGATTTGTACATGTAACAAGCAAATCTTTTGAACGGCTTGCACATAACTGACTAATCTAATTCCTAAAACAAGTCAAGATCACAGCCAATTGCCATCACAGTTTCCGCTCTGGCAGGTCAACTGAAACCGCAAGTTATTACTTTTGTGAGAAAACCTATAAAGCTGTAGTTGATGGATAGTATGCATCAAATTCATTCTTTGACCTGGCTAAAGCCTTTCATAGTGTAGACCCAAAACTTGTAACAGATCAACTTTTTGCTGTTGGTCTTCGAGGTTACCTTTCTAGACTTGATTACATAACATAATATGAATAATAGAAAAAATGCGTAAAAAATTATAGAGAACAGTAACAGAACCATACAACACAAATCTGAGATTTTCACAAGGTTCCGTCTTCTTGGGTCCTCTAACATTCTATTTGTTTGTAAGTGATCTATACCCAGATCACTGCAGGGTTGATATTTCTCCATGCGGATGATTTTCCAACAGTTGTCAACAGGTTGGCCCGTAGCGGGTATGGAAGCTAACATTAAGAGGGTATCCGATGAATTTATGGTATAGTGTGCTAAAAACAGATTGGTAGTTAATACAGCGAAAACAGTTTTGGTTCAATTTTATAATCGACGAAAGATAGACGATGTTAACGTAGTGATAAATAACAATCAACAAATTTTTTAATCTTCGACGAACTTCCTGGACATACACCCCAACGAGAATGTGAGTTGGACATCACATATAGATTACATATGCACTAAGGCGACCAACTGCTTCTGTGTATTGCAACTAAAAAGTATAGTCAGCTACGAGTTGGTATTGAACATCTACTTCACGTTCACCTATTCAATGCTTAGTTACAATGTGATTCACTAAAAAAATACATATAATAGTACCTAGATTATAAAACAGAGCTAATAACCTTTATCACCATGGTGTGGGAATTAATTAACCGGACTGGTGCTACTATCGGCAAACGGCGAGCACTCCACGGCAGGTTTGAACATGTTTATGTTTGTAGATGCTTCCCTCACCCCGAGCTCGATGGGCACGGTTGTACGTCGCTCAGTCTCGCTGTAGTAATCGTCCGTTCAAGTCCTTACGCTTGCGTCGCGTCGGAAAAATGCAGATCGAGCAACGAGTTAACCTCAAGTTTCTTATGAAACTGGAAAAAACTGCTACAGAACCTCATGCCATGTTAAAGGATGTGTACGAAAGTGAGTGTTTATCGCGCACACAAGTTTTTGAGTGGTGTAAAAGGTTTAAGAAGGGACGTGAAATGACCGAAGGCGATCCGCGGCTTGGACTACCCTCAACATCAAAAACGGGTCCCCGAAGGTCAGACAGTGGATCAACATTATTACGTCAAGGTTCTAACTACTCTTCGTGAGCGAGTGAGGAGACGAAGACCCGATTTGTGGAAGAGCAAATCCTGGATGCTCCACCAAGACAATGCGCCAGTCCATTCCGCCTTGTCTGTGAAGGCGTTCTTTGCGAAATCCGGCATCACCGAGTTGGACCACCGTACTCGCCCGACCTGGCCCCCTATGATTTTTTTTTATTTCCTAAGATAAAATCGGAGCTAAGGGGACAAGATTTGACAGTGTGGAAGCGGTGAAAGCGAAAGCGATGGAGATTCTCAACAAGCTGTCAGAAACGGACTTCCAGCACTGCTTTCGATAGTGGAAAATTCGTATGGAGCGTTGTAGGGATCGGCAAGGAGAGTACATTGAAGGGGATAAACTTTGTAATGTAATTAGCAATAGCTAGCCAAAAGAAAGCGTTTCTAGTTTCAATTTTGATGATGAAAAGCTTCAAACGCCGATATATTGAAAGTGGTTAAAAATATCAACAAAGGCCATCAAAATCAACCTTACTAGATACTTAGATCTAAATAGTTCATTTTCCGTATGACACCAGAAATATTACAGAAACAGAACGCTTATTCCACTCAAAGAATTAATTTGCATAAACTATGAATATACTTTCCTGTAATTCCGCATTAAAACTTCTTTTAATTAAGTGTGGCTTACCGCTAAAGTTCCGTGACTCTCTAAAACTTACCTTACAAAAACTACGACCGCTATCTCAACGCGGAGAAGATTATAACTTACTTAGTCGTAAAATGCACAATATATGTATAGGTGGATATATACATATATATATACATAAGTTTTAGGTTAAAGCAAGGTTCCGTTCTCGTAGCATCAAATAGAAAGTTTCAAAGTTTATTCGGAGAAATGTTTTCTAACGCTCAGCTAGATTCTCGCCTGTGTAGTACACATACACGATGTGAATATAAATGCAACTAACGTTAATAATTTTTGAAATACAAGAGGCTTGAGGGCATATGGTATTTCTCGAATAATCCGACAGATAGTGTTGATGACGTTTGGTACACGTGTTTTGGGAAACTTTTATCAAATAATCATGGAACCAAATTCATAATTAGTTTAACCCTTAACCCAAAACATTGGTCTGTCAAACCTCGAAAAAAATACATTTGTCAGTAGTGAGTGCTCAAAACTATGCAGGTCTGAGAGACCAGTTGTTTCGTAGTGCATAAAATGGAACGTATCGTAGACTCTGTGTTTCTAATGACGTCAGTCAAAGTAATCAAGGTAAGCTAACTATTTTATTTATTTTCACGTATCTAATGTATTGTATATTACGTAGAATGGATCAACCTGGCCCTAGCCAAATCAAAAGTGTCAACATTGCCGACTCCGATTTTGAAAGTAAAATAACAGATGTTGCTTGCTATGGGAGAAGATGTCGATCAGTTTTTTGATCAGGAAAATCAGGTAGACTCTGATATAGACGAGCCCGACCAAGAAATAAACGACTCTGATGAAGATCCCAATTTCGAACCAGATTCTGATCACGTACAGGACGACAATGAAACTAGTGATTCAGATTCGGATGTGGATGAACCAATTTACAGAGCAGCCTGCAGTAACAACGAATTATTGTTGGACAGAGAATGTGATAATTAACCAGAATTAGTCGCCAATGACAATAATATATCTCCTTATGGCGGAAAAAGTAATTTTTGTTGGCAATCAGCTGAACCACCCAGAACTGTAAGAGCGCTAAAGCATAACACCATAAGAGGGCTTCCTGGATTAACTGCGTACACAATGCAATTAGAAAATAACTCCACTAAAACAGTAAACATGGAATTTGCTAAAGGACAACGAAATGATAAATGAGATTTTCCTATGAACTAATAACAAAATTGATAAAGTAACGGAGAAATTCCAAGCAACTACCAAGAAATCAAATTACAGACATACAAATGCTACTAGAATCAAAGCGCTTGTTGGGTTACTCATGCTGTCGTCAATTATGAAATCAGCTCACGAGGGTATTTGCTCCTTATTCTCCCAAGACACTTTAGATCGCCCAAATTTTAGAATGACGATGTCTATGAAAAGGTTTGAGATATTATTGACTTGTCTTAGATTTGATAATAGTACGGATCGAGATCAGCACAAAAGCGTTGATCCTACGGCTCCGATCTCTGCTATTTTTGAAAAATTCATCTCTAATTCTCAAATATTGCTTGTACTTGGAGAATGTGTTACAGTTGATGAGATGTTGATCCCATTCAGGGGACATTATCAGTTCAGGATTTATATGCCTAGTAAACCAGCAAAGTACGGCATCAAAGTGATGTGCACTACCGATGCTAGAAACTCATACCTTTATAACGGTTACCTTTACTATGGCAAAAATTGTGACGAAGAAGAGGGAAAACTGTCTAAACCTTCACGACCTGTAATTAAACTTTGTGAACCGATTGTAGGGTCTAATAGGAATGTTACTGCTGATAATTATTTTTTGTCATTAGAGTTGGTGGGAGAACTAAAAAACCGCCTTCTAACTTACGTAGGAACTACGAAAAAGAACAAACGGGAGATTCCATCGGAATTTCTGACAAGCAGACAAAAAACTGTTGGCTCAACGCTTTATGGATTTCGCAACAAGCGTGCTTTGATTTCATATGTGCCAAAACGTAACAGAGCTGTTCTGATGATTTCGACCATGCATCATACCAACGATAATGATCCAGTTTCAGCAAAACCTGAGGTGATTGCTTACTACAACTATACGAAATCGGGATTTGATATTCTTGACATGAAGTGTGCCAATTATAGCTTAAATCGCAGAACTAGCCGTTGGTCATTAGCAGTTTTCTACACACTCGTAAATATCAGCACTGTCAGTAGTTTTATAATATATTTCGAAGTAATGAGCTATTACCTCGTTTCAAATTTGTTCAACAATTAGCATTCGAACTGATAGAGCCTCACCTTAGACAACGATTGACGTCTAACCTTCCCCGTGAACTGAAGACTCAGATTGACAAACATCTAGGAGTAAACGTTGCACAACAAAATCTTGTGAATGAAATTCCCAATGACAGGCTTGAAAAAAGAAAATTATGTGGCATTTGCCCATCTTCAAAGATGAGAAAAACTAAGTACATGTGCATCAGTTGCAAAAAAATTTAAATGAGAGAAACAAAATCAAAACTGTGTGCTGAAAAACAAATCATGTATGTATAGTAAAATTGTTTAGGAACATTAACAAATACATATGTGCCAATAGGTTTTCGAATTCTCGGCGTTTATCCACTGTTGTCAAGGACTGTGTCGATGTTTAGGTGACATCACAGCCGACCCCATTCAATTTTAATGGGAACAATCTAAACAATTCCCCTCCGTAGAGGTATAAAGTTCCAGTCTTAGTTGCTAGATGGTTTTGTAGTCGCAGCAATGCTCACTGTACAAACCTAAGCACGCAGAAGCGACAACGTAAATAAATTTAGACATAAAGAAACATTGCAAATTAAATATATGGCTGCAAACAAAAAACAGAAAACTCCTGAAAAACTTTCAGTTCTACCCTCGTAAAACTTGATAGGTTTCTTTTAGACCCTAGAAAGTTAATTAAGAAACACAACTCCATTACAAATCGTATGCTTACACGCACAAACCTTCTGCAGACACTAACAGCTTCTGTTCGGTTCAGAACATTCTTGATTACAGCCCTAATTAAGTTCGAAGTTCGAACCACACTGTTTGCAGTTCAAGGGCAAGCCAATGGGAAAACTAGCTCGCGCGTACATACGTGTACATATATAAAAGGTAAAGAGCAGGGAGAAAGAATATAATCTGACTTTATTTATACGTTCCTAGTATGTTTTCTCATATATTCGCGTATTTTTTTTTTGCGGCTGAAAGTAAATACTAATAAGAAAAATATGGAAAGAATTCGTCGGAAGTCGCAATTTAGATCCTGCCATGCGTTACGATATTTATTACATACTTTTTTTGGGGGTCGAGCTATATATGATTTAATCATTTCAATTTCTGTGGATATTGGCATATTTTTTATGAGAAAGTCAAGGACAAGGTAACATTGAGTATTTATTTATTTTTCCAGCGGGTCTTTGTTATTCAGCTTATCACTTACACACGAATTCTAGCTAGTTTTAACAACAAACGTACTCAAGATATCTACAGCCTGTCCGTCTGCTTTACATCTACTCTACATGCATTGTATGGAGCAAATAATTTTCCCGTCCTGTCTAAAAGTTACCAAACCTTGCCTGTACCTCCTTATAAAAAGATCGATATTGACCAGTGCTCTAATTACCGTACCATTAGCATGTTACCAACGATGAAAAAATTCTTCGAACAAGCAATCGCTGATAGACTCATTAACTATCTTGACAAAGTTGAATGTCAGACGGAGGGACAATACGGATACAGGCGAGATAGATCCGTATCATCGAGTGTACTGGAAGTTGTCGAGAGCATATGTACAGCATTGGATAGTAATTGATACACAAAAATGATTGGTAAGTTGGAAGTCTACGGAGTCAGAGGCAAAGCGTTAGGTTTGCTTGACTCTTATATTTCGGAAAAGAAGTAAGCAGCCCGGAACGAAACATGGTCACAGGCAATGGATATCATATATGGCATCCCGCAAGGATCCATATTGGGACCAGCTTTATTCATTCTCTTGTTAATGATTTACCTGCAAATGTTCTTGATGCTCAGGCTTATGAACATGTAGACAATACGTGTCATGCAGTACATACGTTAGATCTTCAACAACCCAATCGCATGTCCGATGATGTCCTAGAGAATGCATACAGATGATTCTCTGAAAACAAACTAAAGGTGAACAAAGACAACACTCAAAACATCATATTTGCAACAAAAATATGAACCCTTCACTGCATGGTGTTGTAGAAATACAACACTCTTCAAAATCATATTCCTAAGAAGCATAAACGTATCTTTGAACAATTACCGCGACTACACAAGATAAGACCCCTTGTAGATGGTCTAAATGAGAACTCTAAAATACCCCCAGAGCACTATTTATCTGTAGATGAGCAGCTTTGCTCGACTAAGTGCAGACACTATCTCAAGCAATATTTACCTAATAAATCCCACAAATGGAGTTTTAAATATTTTGTTCTTTGTGGTGTGTTAGGATACGCTTATAATATAGACATGCATACTAGACAAGAGAATGATGAAAAACGTAGGTTAGAAGGGGAACCGAATCTTGGCGCTTCTGCAAATGTTGTGATTCGATTAGCAAGAGTAAGAATTGTAGATTATACTTCGACAACTACTACACTTCCGTTCCGCTTTTAATATTCCTAGCAAAACAGGGAATGTATAGTTCGGGAGCGGTACGTATGAATAGAATTCCTAATTGCAAATTACCAAACAAAAAAACTAGGAGGAAACAGGATAATAGAGGTGCAAGCGCTGAATTTATTGGTAGCTGCGATGGAGTGGAAATATTTTCACTTGCTGGGAGAGATTATAAGGTAGGAACCTTTTTATCAACATTTGTAGGAGCGTAACCTGAAAGCACAAGTGAACGATATGATAAGAAAAATAGGAAGAACGTTACTATAAACTGTCCGTTTGTTGTTAAGGAATATAATCTCCATATGGGAGGGGTAGGCTTGCTGGATAGCAATATAAGCTGCGCCAAAATTTTACAAAGTAAGAAATGACACTTTCGCTTCTTTTACCATCTTTTAGATTTCACAGTCGCAAACGTCTGGATTCTATATAAAAAACTACAAGAACAAAAGAACCTTCCAAAGCCGTATTGCATTCAGGCCGTCTTCAAATCAAAATTAGTCAACGGTTTATGTGTGGTAGACCAGTATATTTCAATTACAAAAAGAAACAGACCATGAGCAGCAGTTGGGCAAAAATTGCATTTAAAAAAAAAAGAGGATCCAAGTGATGCCAATAAAAGAAGTTAGGGTTAATGGCATTGGACACTGTCTTTCTTGGACAGAAGATTAGATTAAATGCAAACATCCGAACGATTGGATGCGGGACGTTAGTACGTTTGTAACAACGTTGGCATGTAGACCTACTGTGTGCAAGAACGCGCGTAATAATTTGAAGTCATGAAACTAATAAGAAATTCTAAAGACGAAAATAAAAACAGATTCTGATGAAATAAAAGAAAAGAAAAATAAATACAAATTCTTACTAAAATCGTCATCACGTAATGCCTCGTAACTAACCACATCGGTAACCGTAAACCGCCGACTACCGTTAACCCCTCCGCTGTGGTGAATCACCCATTCGCGTTTACCGTTATCGCATGTACGCTTTTTCGTATAGCTAGACATTTTCTTTCCTTATGTGTATTTATATATTGAAATATCTTTCTCAGGGGATTTTGCGAAAATTGTTAAATTTTCTAATTTTAAATTAAATTAAATTAATAACGAATACCCAAATTAATAAAACGAAATTAACGAATTTTAAGATTCTAAAAGTAACTAACCTTGAACTTTTGAACGATGTCAATGTTATATAAACTCTCTGTTTATATAACCACTACAGGAAACTGCCTGTTCTGGAAATTTAACCCTTTTCTCTTCAAATAACGACTTTGATTTCACAATCGAGCACTTTATATGGGGATCGGAGTTAAGTAACACTTTGATTCAACCATGGCTGAATAAAGATTGATGAAAAATTATGGCGTCGCTCCTCTTTCTTTTATTTTAAATCGCGAAAAACCGGCGACTGTTTTATTTCACGGCCAATTTTGATAATTTAACCCAAATAGAACCCTTTACGATGAATTTCGATCACATGAAATTACTTCTGCAAATAGCATACGATAATGAACGCAGTGACTCAACTAGGAGGTTGTATTTCGATGATTCTATCATACAAAATGTCAATGACAAGCTTTAAACGTGAAAATTCTCTACTAATTTACATAAACCATTCAGATAAAGATTTAATTGATGAAATATTATTTAAAATACCTTTCCATTTACGCTGTTGCTTATCTCAGACGATTTCTACATGAATTTGGACGAATTACGTGAATAGGAAAATTAACTGACGAGTAGATTTGTCCATGCTACCCCATACTCGTCGTTATCTGAAGTTATATTATAAATATAATGTCCTCGCCCCAAGGCCAGTTGGTTGAAGGGAGATGGTAACGAGGAAATTTCCATTTTTCCCCGCAAGAGGGATATTTAGTTACCAACGAGTGGCCAACCTGACATTTAGTCGTTTCGAAGCGACAACCGAGAGAAGCTGTTGTTGTCGTACATACAAAGTTGAACATAACAATATATGTATATATATATTTTTTAATAAATTTAATGTGTTGAAAAAGGTTTTTTAGTAATTTTTCCCTCAAAGTACGCGTAATTTTATACATATTATTGTCAGAAAATAATAAAAAGTCATGCAGTGAAAGGTTAAAGATACTTCTGAAGCAACATTTCTGGGTGGACTGCACACATTGACGGCGAAGTAGCTGGAACCGCTTACTTTTCCATGTTCCGCTCTATATATTTCTTGCATTTCTTTCTTGCAAATTTGTATCTGTGTTCGACTCAAAAATAATAGTTTTCCATTCGCTGATTTCCTATGTCGATGAGACCACGATAAATATTTCTTGGCTTAGGTAGTACGACATGTGAATATAAATACGTTTTATGGCAAACAGAGCGTTTTACAAATCCTACAATGCAGTAGCGCCGCATCCACGCATACGATCAACTAACGACGTTCTTGAAGAAATAACATTAGGCGTTGAACGATCATTTGCAAAGTATACGAGAACGTTTTCAGACCGTCATCGAGGCCTGACCCGATCGACAATGAAAGCATTGCTTATGTTGCAGTACTACGCAGCGTACCATGGCAGTTGTACATTACCGCAGTGGTCATCGATACGTCAATAAAACAATCTATTATTTTTTTATTAATACTGTGTCTACTTTTGCACGGTACGCCCCGGACGGTTCCACTAGTTTCTCGAACAATATAAATAGTACACGCACACCGATCAACCGATAATAACCGCACGTCCACTCGATTCCTTGTAGATACATAGTAAACATAGTTCCTTTCACGGCGCCTCTGCGGGTGCAACCGTTTGTCACGCTTTAGATATAAGGTTTTTATACGACTTGCTTGGCCAATAGGGTTATAATTTAAATTAATTTTATACCTCCATTCATACATTCATACAATACATTTCATAAACATTTTTTCATCAGATTGACTCAGTAACTTAAATTTTAGAGTTGTAGTTAAAGATTCTTTCCCCAAAGAGTAGCTTCGGTAATAAAATATTCATCAATATTTCCCGGTAACGTCGCTATTGTTAATTTTCTAATTTAATATTTCCCAGGGTAAAAGGAACGTAAGGTGAAAAGAAGGCGACTGAATAAAATATACGCTCGGTTCGTCCTACATGAAGGTTGTTTTGCAATGATATAAGTAATATACATATATATACAATGTAACGTTTTCAATATTCTTCCTTTCACAACCGTTATGCGAGGTAAGGTTGTTTGAAATACTTATTTACCTGAACGCTAAATATTTATTTTCACATAGCGACGCTTCCCGTTTTTTTTAATAACGCAGTAGGCTGCGTTTGACGTTTAATGCTTTTAACACACTGGGTGAAACAGAAAATATTTACCCTGCCTTGATATGCGTAGGTGAAGTATATAGATGTTGTTTTAATGGGATACAAACAATAAAATTGATTCTGACGCAGGAATAAGAATACACAGCCTGCTCGAATTGTACGGAATCACGCTTCTACAGCCGCTATAGTGCGTTATATGAAAAAATATTTTTTGTTCCTCACTTGCAAACATCAATTTATCAAGCCACTGTATTTAGCTTGAAAATGTGCCTTAACTAACTAGCCTGTAAAAATTTTACACCTGTGCTTATATATTTTATACTATTACAATTTGAAATGACAGCCAAAGTTAAATCTAGAAATGTCAAATAAAAACCAAAAAAATAGTTATTTACAGAATGTGTGACCACTACTACTGGTAAGACAAGGCTTAACAGCTTTGGAGTCAGCAGGCTGTGACGTATTTTGATTTTAGGCCAATAAACGCGTTTACATACTGAGACAATCTCTGCGTTTGGTTTATCCAAATTATATTGGTTTTATTTAAAAAAAATACTGTGTAGTGATATTTTCGTACTTTATTGGTGATACCTGCAGTGTTTTTCTAGTGTTATAAAAACGAGATAACCTAACCTAAGATGGTGTCGGTTGTTTTGTTTGTGAGTTACACTCTGTAAAAAAAAGAGGATATTATTTATTCTTCAACAGCTACAGATTCAAGGACCGGTCAAAATGTAACTGTAAGTTTAAAATATCCTAGGCTTAAAAGAGATGCTATTCCAACTCAATTCCCTAACTCTCCGTTGTATTTGACAGAAAACGTGAAGATATTATTGTTCAAATAGTTTTATATTCTTACGTTATATTTAACAAAATTACGAAGAGATGTTTTTAAATGTATGTAATAAACGTTCTGTTTTAATACAATATATTTTAAATTATATCACCCAACTTAGCCATTTTGGATACTGATATACCGTAAGAGCGAGCGTACTATGATCAGCCAACATAATCGGCATTTTTCGGAAATCCCAGAGCGAAGTCGTGTCTTGCACGTGTACGTGAACGAGTACGCTGTTTATAGCGTGAGCAGGTGTTTTGGGAAATGCAAGAGCGAAGTCGTGGCTTGCACATGAGAAATGTGCACAAATGAATTTGCGTTTGTGCAATTTTGTCAAGCAAATAACATTCCACAGTGATATTCAACACAGCACACGTTTAGATGCGTTGAGTTCATGTAAAATGTGATCATAGTACGCTCGCTCCAGTATGTAAATGTCATATTCACAGCAGTGAACGTATTGCAACAATTATAAAAACTTGTTCTACAAATACCCTACTTAAAAATGATTGTGGGAAAAGTAATGATAGATTAGATAAAACACCATATAATAGGAAATTTAAGACCCTGGTTAAATAGCATGTCTGTAAATGTTCTCGTGACATTGAACAAAATTTCGAATAAAATTGCATTTACTGTATCATTTCAACCTTAATTTCGTCCAAATACATGTACAATTAGAAATAATAATTAGTCGATTAAATACCCACTACAAATACATCCTTCACGAAAACGGTGCTCGGTTACGCGTTTGGTCTTTGCTTTGAAAGTTCGTTTTTCCAAAATAAAATAGAATGGGATGCGAAGAAGGGCTAAGCTGACGACTGGCATCCTCTTTAAACCGGAAGCCCTTCAAAACATAAAAAAGCAAAGAAAAACGATCCTTTTACCGCTTAGACTAATATAGTGCATAGCGATACATCGCTGAAAGAGCGTGACGTTATCGAAGAGCTATCGGACCTTATATATCGCCTGATGTGAGGTTTACCTCTTATCTATATATAGGAATATGCATATACTTTAGTCATGAATATTTGAAATATTTTTCTTAGGAGATTTTGGGAAAATTGTTAAATTTTCTAACTTTTCTAACTAAATTTTTCAAATTTAAATGGGTTCGGGAGTGTCCCTGGATACCCTTTTAGCAATTTTATAACGAATTTTAAAATTATAAATGTAACTAACCTTGAAATTCAAACGATGCCAATGTTATATAAACTCTCTGTTTATATAACCTCTACAGGAAACTGCCTGTTCTGGAAATATAATCCTTTTTCTCTTCAAATAAATATTTTGATTTCATAATCGAGCACTTTAAATTGGGATCGAAGTTAAGAAAAACTTTAATTCAACGAAGGCTGAATAAGGATTGATGAAAAATTAATGGTGTCGCTCATCTTTCTTTTATTTTAAATCGCGAAAGACCGGCGATTGTTTTATTCCACAGCAAATTTTGATAATTTAACCCAAATAGAAACTTTTGCGATGAATTTCGATGAAATGAAATTATTTGTAAAAGAAAGCAGCATGGAAGAACGCATGCAGGAACTCTACCAACCGACAGTAAGCAATATCTATGACCTACAGCTGGCTGACAAATATTAAACGTGAAAATTCTCCAACGATTTACTTAAACCTTTCAGGTAGAGATTTAATTGAGAAAATAATGTTTAACATACCTTTCAATTTACGCTGTTGCTTATTTTAGCCGATTTCTACATGAATTTGGACGAATTACGTGAACAGGAAAATAAACTGAAGAGTAGATGTTACCCTACGATCGTCGTTATCTGGACTTAACTTTTTTAATATAATGTCCTCGCTCCACAGCCAGTTTGCTGGAGGGGAAATGGTGACTGGGAAATTTCCATTTTTCCCCGCAAAAGGGATATTTAATTACCAACGAGTGGCTAACCTGACCTTTAGTCATTCAGAGGTGACAGTCGATGCTGTTGTTGTCATACATACAACGTCGAACATAACAGTATATATTTCATAGTGCGGTTTCCTTACTTGTTTGTATACATATTTTGTGGGCATATTCAGTTCAGCATATATTAAATTGCAGCGTTTATATGTGTTTCTTAAATTCTCAACGTATATCTATATGTATAATTGTAAACGCACTTAATACGAGTGCGAGGCATTTCGTAACCTTAACGTATCTCCAATATCGCAACACTTATATGTATATTAAATTCGCAACGTTTATATGTATGCATTGTGCATTATAAGGGCCACCACCAAACCCCAACGGAGCTCGAACGTCTGTTCGCGGAAACAGTAGCAGAATATAGTCGATGACGGCTACCCAGACGTTCTCGTGTTTGAATCTGTACGCCTTGTATGTATGCTCCAGCTACTACCTCCCTTGAAGCGAAAAAGTTGAAGACCAAATATCGTGCGGGTCGGAGCGTTGCATTGAGCATAGGCGAAGAAGCGACGGTTGACAATTGTGGTATTTCGTGACACTCGTTCTCCGATGAAGTATTGGTACTCCGATAAAGACATGTATATGTACGTTGTGCTTTCTCTCTCGGCGGTGATTGTCTGTTTAATGCTTGACTGCAGTGGTTTTTTTGTCTCACGTCCGTCTTATATCGGGATTTGTAATATAAGAATTTGCCAAAGTTGCGATTATTTGATTTAATGACATTTTGCGTCGATTTTTACATTATATGCGAATGGTTCTGTTACATTTGTGGATATTAAATGAATTTAAATATGTTTTTGTGAAAAATACGTATACATACAATATTTGAAATGAATATAAACGCAATATATGAGTTTATGAGAACTAAAACAAATAAAATTATGAATTTTCAAGTAAAACGGATGAAATATTAGATTTACAAAATAAGCCAATAGAATTACAGGTTTACAAAATAAATAAAATAGGGAATTTGTTAGCATAAAGACATAAACCAGAATGTTAAGAAGCCTTAACAGTGAGGTTAAATGGTAATAAATTATCACCTGTGGTAACTCTCGTTGGAGACGGTGTATATTGTAATGTTATAATTTACAACTTCGAACGCAATTGTCATTAGCGATACGTATAATGCCTTCGGTATATCCACCCGTTCAACATCGAAAACCCTTTGGCAGCACTTTTTCAGTAGCTCCTACTCCTTTTATGGCCCCTATTGTTGGAGCGGGGGTATTAGTCAACGACGATTATGGTGGAACGGATAAGTAACTCCTCTTCTGTTCATTTTCCTCACATCGTAAATCTTCAGATTTAACGGAATATTTTCCTACAGCAAGTGAAATTCGGAGGCATTTCTAGTATAATTTCCAAAATTAAATATCATTCCTCAAGTAATCGTCGTGTTTGTCAGTAAATTTTAATATTGTGCAGTTGTTGGTGGTATTAAATGTCATAGACTAGCATAGATTCAGTCTTCCAGTTGCGTCCCTGCATGGCATGTATTATGATGTTTGTAAAAAATAAGAATATTTGATTGAAATTTATGATTAAGTTATATTTCGAGCGGTATAGTTGTCCAAATTATCCGTGATTAAACAATCGCTTTCGCCAATGAAATGAAGGAATAAAGGGACGCTAATCAATTTCTCACTTTTAGTCATAAAATTCATCCAGGTAACGTGTGCTTAACTGTGTTCCCATTCTCTAAGTGTTAAGCGTTTAAATTCTACCATAAATACGAAGTTATCGTAAAATTTGGTGGTTTAAGAATACGCAGGATTCCAGTGGGTAACATATGAGGATAGAGTTTATATTGGAATGTCACAATTCCAAGTTCGTTTTCATTTTCTCAGTTTTAATACTCGTTAAATGTCATTAATTGATATCTAGTTTTATTTAAATTGCCGAAAGAGTGTGCCTGGGACACTCCCGAAGCTTCAGACCGTATAATTAATTAACTAATTTCAAAAGTAAATTTTTATTGATTAATTTGCCACATTTCTTCAGACAGGAATGTTTGCAAAATCCCTCACCCACCTAAGTATCTCATTAATTAATATGAAATTACTTTCCTCAACTGTATTTGTTTATATAAAAGGAAATTACACATGTGGGATTACTTAAGACATTTCTGATTAACTGTACATTGTTGGGCCTCCCACTTAGTTTATATTAATGGATATTTTTGAACAATTTTCCATTGAAATATTTCAGTCCAGAAATAATATTTAATTTTAATATTGTCATTATTTTATTAGCATTTCTAGTACCATATACAACGCCGTGATTTCCACAAACTATAAACTCCTTCGTCATATTTTCGCACGCAAAATGATATCAGTGCTTCCCATAATAAAACTCTAAGCACCTATGTGTACATAAATTGAAAGAAATTATTATATAGATATATTTATGTCGACTAACAGAAATAGAATAACCCGACGCTATAAGGTGATAACATGCCAACACCGCTGTGTGCGACTGCTACATCACGTGATTCAGTTCCTACCGAGTTATCACTTTGGCGTCCGAAACTGTCTACCGTCACGATAGCTCGTTCCATTAAACCAACGAATAGAACAGAAATTTCGCCCTCATTCGCTTTTTTCGCCAATTCTGACGCGCACCCTACCGTCCATAACTTTTACTACGAAATAAAATAACACAGTAAAATGTTAGAAGAATGTTTTTGGAATATTGATTAGTACATGAAATAACGAAAGTGTCTGGGTACCTGTGACTTGTATGACATTATTGCTGTAGTGATCGGCTACTTTTGTGACCGTCAACCGATCAGACGCTTAGGTTCCAGTTGGGTTTGGTGGTGGTCTTAGTAATGCACATATGAACGTTGCCCTACATTTAAATGTGTACACAAAATATATACAGAACTTAGGAAATCGGATTATGCAATTATAAAATTGTCGAAAATTAATTGATTAATTATATGAACTGAGGGTTCGGAAGTGTTCTAAAACCCTTTTTCGGTAATTTAGATGAACTTTAATACCAATTAATGAGATTTTAAGGAAAAATTAAGATTGAAAATTGAAAAACTAACCTGGATTTGATGTCAATAAACTCTCCGTTTACAGGAAAGCTGCCTAATCCTAACTATTAACCTTCACTTCTATCTTGAATTTATAGTACGACTTGAAATATAAACACTTGGAAAGTTGGAACACAGCCAGACACGTTGTGCCTCGATGAAAGCTTGATCCAAAGTCAGCAAATTTAATTGGCGTCCTTCTACTCCTTTGTTTTAATCGTGATGGCAATTGTTTCTTCCGCGGCAAATTTTGATAATTCCTTTCCAAATATAAATTGATGATGAATTTCCAATGAATAAAGTTATTTTTTAAAAGTAGCATTATGAAGCGAATGTGATGACGCGTTTAAATGACTCAAAATATGTATATTACTTTATGCTACAAAATTCCATTGACAACTCAATAATAATAAAACTTACTGACGACTACAACTTTACGATAGATATTTAATTTACGAAATTGTACCAAATACCTCTGAATTTGCACCGTTTCTTGTTGTAGGAACATATTCCATTAATTTTTAAGTGTTACAAAACTAAGAAAATGAATTGAAGAGGAGTAACTTCACCGTTTCACCACGTTTATTGGAGTTAAAATAACTATTTAGTACTCCAGACACTTCAACACCTCAATACAATGTTCATGTATTTGCATTTTTTTATATATGAGAAATAGCATGTTATTATTGTTTTATGTTACAGTGGGAACTATTTATTTAATAAATGCACTTTTTATACTTACGAGCTGAATAAACGAGCAAATATACAAGCATTACACATACATCCAAACATAAACAATGAAGAAACACCGAAGCAGACGACTAGCGACGTTATTCTTCAAACCAGGAGAACGTAACACATATCTTCTCATCTATTCGTCGGAGCTTTGAAATTTACGCAAGGTAATGCATACGTACATAGTAGAGGTACGAATCATTATTGTAATTCTGTTTGCTCCGCGCGCAGACAGTGGAAAAAGTAAATAACGCTTTAGGTCGATAGATCCGCTCCGTAAATACTAATTTCGATTCGTTGCCGTTCCTGCGCGAATGTAAACAGCTGGTGCTTGCGCGCGATCGCCATTGTTTCGCGATGTTTGTTTTTCTCTCGTTCGCCTTCAACCTTTTCTGGTTGCACCCATTCCTCCACTTCTTTCCGTAGGATTTTCTTTTGTTAGCCGCGCGTACGTATACGTGCACGTGTATGGGTATATTCGTGTGTTTGAGGGGACCTCTCCCATGTATACTTGATCGTAATAGTAATAGTGGCGAGGCGGTGGAATTCGAATCAAGCTTAATGTGTTGACTTTTTGTTCGTACGAAGTTGATGAACCGTACGAAGTAGTTGTAGGTTGGTAATTCTTTTTTGTTAGGGTGAAAATATAGTGATTGGAAACTTAATTAAAGTCGGTGATTTATGAGGTCGTCGTCGAAACGAGGAACAAATGACGGTGGAAGCTAATTTCTGATGCTCCGAATTGGTTGGTTGCGAATACGTTTTACGATTAAGTTCCTTTTAGATAACTGACAAGGAAAGGTTTCTGAGTGTCAAATTCAGATTTCAATGAAGCTTTGTGAAAATGTAGAGCATACTAAAATATGTACGTAGCTATATTATTTTTCTGCTGGAACTCTTCTTGAAGGGGGGAAACACCCCTACGAAAGTTGAAGGATTTTCGGTTTTTTCGCTATAACTGCAAAACGAAGAAAAAATAGAATTCAGGAATAAATGCAAAAGTTATACCGTATTTAAATATCTTTTAGAGTACGTGGTCAGCGTATGTTCAGGGTGTCAGGATGCCTAGCTCTTTTACATTAACCTTTTGTAACAATACGAAAAAATATTTAAAGTAAAAGTTATTTGCTTTTTCGTTCTGTTTACAACTATATAGAGTTTATCGATATTTCCAGCGGAAAAGTAAATATGTACTCTGTCTCACTTGCAACGCTGACGGCTGTTCGTGGTGAGGAATTCCTTCACTGGCTAAGCTGACGGCGTATAGCACTGTCCTTGGTAGGATTCACCCTCCTAACGCTGTCGGCGTGTAGAGCTGTCCTTGGTAAGGAATCCCGTTTCCGTACGACCTTGACCGAGAGTCCCATTTTTGTATGTTTCATCCCATAAGAGTGTAGATTTCTGAATTAAATTCGCGCCTAACGTCCATGAGTTGGTTTGACGAAAATTAATTTATATTATTTCATATTGTAAGTATTATTTTATATTGTAAATATTTTATCTCCAAAATTAATTGTAAATCAAGATTTAATTCATTTCAAATAGAGACTTTTGTTTGTAAATAATAGAATGTAACTTTGCCAAAACTTGTATATATTACGATGGCGATTCGTAAAGTAAGCTCCGATTGGTTATTAAAAAAAAAACATCAATACAAGAAGAGGTTTTTATTATATACAACTTAAAGCTACTACTTTCAGCTACTTTCCTACGTAGTTGCCATTAAGGTTGAGACACTGTAGCGATGAACCAGTTTTTTAATGCCCTCTTCATAGAACTCTGCCGCCTGTGAATTAAGCCATGCTGTAACACTGTCCTGCAGTTCTTCATCGCTCTCAAACCGTATTGATCCTGTTGTGAACTGTACGTGAAATTTGAAGGAAAAAGGCACTCATTTCTGTGATTGTGAAGCGCCGATTATCGCGAAGTTTCTTTTCGACATTACCCAAAATCATTGACACTAGTTCGTCCTTCTCGAAACATACGGCACCATCATCTAACCACACTGTCACTCATGACATTTTCACCATAAACGGAACAAAGTTTACAATGAATCTCATGTTCTTTGTACAAAGAAATCGGATAACAGCACGCAGCTTACAGTCGGCGGGATTTTCAATTCTAGCAGCCATTTTAAACGACCAAAATAGCACGAAAGAATGTCCGAACGATTCTCCCACTAGCACTGCCACACTCATATTGAACCAGACTACACCGTAGCGCTGTGATCGCGTCGATATCCCCACTCCTCTGCTCACCAGGCGGAAACGAAACTTACTTTACGAATCGCCCTCGTATTATTCCTTGACATGTTGTATACTGGCTGTTCGGTAATTGGCGGAAAATGGACTCGTGGCGATATTGTCCGCATAATTTTGAGTTGAAAATCCTAATATAAAAATCTTATAAAAATCCTCGTTTGGATACACCGGCAAAGTTCAGAATTTCGAATATTAGAAGTAGATAAATCTTTCAATGTTTGGGATATTACGTCAATTATTGACACTGAGGAAGCTATTGGTAAAGAACACTAGAACTTCGTTACCGTATCATTACTTAATTAAGAATTTAGAATTATTTTTTTTTTAGGGAAAATTATAAAAAAATAGATCTGACAACAATGTAATATGTATTTATGAAAATTGACATAACTATTTTTAATTGTTAGTTGTCATTTTTGTAAGTGTCAAAGTAGAACATTACATCCATTATACTTCACCTTTGCTATAATTAGGTTATTGGCTTTATGTTGCTATTACAATGGATTTTATTTTTAATGAATATGCCGACATGTACATGTATTTGGCTTCTGTAGTGGAAACGCTTATGCAGCCGTAGAGGAATATCGAGTGAGATATCAAAATCGTCGTGTGCCTTCTTACAATACAATTAGAAGACTGGGTACTCGGTTAATAGAAACAGGTACATGTGTACTTATGCGTAATAATGCAGGAGCACCAAGGATTCGACGCACAGTGGATGTTGAAGAGCATATTTTGGAAGCTGTGCACGAAGACCCTCTACTTAGCACGAGAGAAATTGGTAAAACTTTTAATATGTCCAATAGTACTGCACATTCTATACCTACTGAGAATCTTCTGCGGCCATACCATTCAACAAAAGTGCAACCGTTATATCTCAAAGACAACGTTGCTAGAGTAAATTACTGCAATAGAATGATGGCATTAATAAATAGACAACCAGATTTTTTACAAAAAATATGCACAGATGAATGCACATTTACAAGAGATAGTTGTTTTAACATTCACAATACGCATTTTTGGGCAGACGAAAATCCTCATGCAATTCATGAATTTGGACATCAACGTAAATTCTCTGTTAATGTTTGGCTCGGAATTATAAATTTGCGCAGGTTATTGGTCCAATATTTATCCAAAATAGATTAAATGCTGAAGGCTACATAAACGTCTTAGAAGAAATGTTAGACAATTTACCTTTAGTGCTAAGACCAAACATGTATTACATGCATGACGGGGCTCCTGCTCATAATGCACGTGCCGTACGCATCTGGCTGCAGGAACATTTTTGGGACAGAATTATTACCAATAATGGCCCCATTGCATGGCCTGCGAGATCCCCAGATCTTAATCCCCTCGATTTCTTTGTTTGGGGATTTCTAAACGATAAAGTTTATGCGACACCAGCAATAAATCAACAAGACGTGAGGAACAAAATTAACTCAGCCGTCCAGCTAATTACTCCTGAAATGTTATAATAAGTCAAAGATGCTATTCCTCGGAAACTTCAACGCTGTATCGAAGTTAATGGTTTTCATTTTGAAAATTTGTCATAATAATTCTTTAAAATGTTCATTATCATGGTACTATTTACTATCTTTGTTTTAATTTACTTCGTTGAATCAATAAATAGTCTTATTTAATTAAACGTCATGTAACGTTGCCAAAATTCTGAATTACAAAAATTTATCCTGTGGCCAAACAAAGACATTTACGAAAATTTCATATTAAGATTTTCAACTCACAATTATGCGGACAATATCGCTACGAGTCCATTTTCCGCCAATTAGTTAACACCCTGTATATATTTTCTTTTCTTTTTCCGAGAACGCTATCTTGCATTATTCCCGAGGAAGACCTTTGTTTATTTCTTTATAAAATATATATTTTAAATCTGCACTCACCTTTTCTTTTTCACGGTTCCAACACTGGGCTCTAATGCTGCCCAATGGTAGATTATTAAGGGACGCTAAGCTTACAAACATGACAATACTCATTAGGTTCACAAGCATTAAAAGTAATAAAATTGACGAAAATCAGTTTTATAGCCTTTAAGTAAATGAACATTTTAGGATCGACGCTTCACTGTCAATAATTTGACGTTTCTGGAAGCCAGATTAGGTATTGGCGCCATCTAATAGTGTTATTCGCAACTACCCCATTTTGAGCTGAGAAATCTAAGTAGAAATCTTTTTTTTAATTAAATAAAAGTTTCCTATAATTAGTTTCCATTAATTTTGTGCATTTTGAAAATTCTCCAAAACTGATTAACTAGTTGTTACACTTTAATTAACAATTGTGTTAAATTCATATTACAAAGGCTTCAAACATACTTTCGCGCCAATTCCATTTCTCAAACATTTCGAGATTGAACACCTGCAAGCGTGACGTCATCTCACGCGCTTCGGTCCTCGCTTCCTATTGGCGATGCCATATAAGGCATTGAATGCATATTGCTAGTCTGGGCAAACAGCGGTAACAGTCAGTGTAGTAGATATGTGTCGATCGCGAGTAGATACGTAACGTAAGTGTTTCAGCACGTTTTTATTTATTTCTACTTTTTTTAGCGTACTTATGCCTTGCCACGCTCTGGTGTTCCGATTTTGCCAGTTACATACACATCGGATTAGTGAAATATTAGGCACCGCGAATTACGGCGTCTCTAGAAATGTTAATAGTTGGTAAAACATTAATTTCTCGTATTCCCCCGAATACTACGAATTTGTCGTCTGACATAACCCTACGGGGTGATATTTGGTATCCAAGGCTCATTTCCCTGGCGATTATTGAGTTTGCGAGCTGTATCCTGTTATGTTGAATTGCCTGGGGTAACGCACCAAGTTTCGATTCTGAAAATTTGGTTTCTTCATTTGAGTTGGGTCCATCTGCTGTCTGCTGGTCTTTGCTGTTTTCCCGATCTATGAAGACGGCGTTCTCCCGAATTCACTGAGATGGTTTTGCCGTTGAAACTAGTAAACCAACTACTCCTTCAGCGTGTCTACCTAAACCCCTCTTGTATGCAAGTTATTTTAAGATATTTATGTAACCTTACGAACCATAATTAACATTTTGCTATTTCAGTTGGGTTGTTTGTTGTAATTAGTTGTTATTTTCGTTAGTTAATTGTAGTTCGTATTTAAGATTTAAGGACTGGGCTTCACGCAATTACTACTGCATATTCTGGAAACTTGTAGATCACATTAATAACTTCTTGTTTTATTTAATATTAATACTTGAATATATCTTTAGCGCTCTTATTCATTTCTATGTAAAATTTGTCAATGTTATAGTTAATACTTTGCCCTGAGATTTTAATAAGTTCTTTTTGTAATACTTTGTCAATGATGTTTTCTATAGTGCTCTCTCAATATACAGACTGATCTAAATATTTGCTCATTTATCGTTTTGCTGAATTGTTTTGAATATTTGTACAATCCGTTCTTGCCTTTCCCTTGAAAACTCTGAATGGTTTCCATCGGGATCTAATCAACAGCCAGCGAGAGGGCTGAAGTAAAATATCTATATATATCATTCAGTGGCGTCCTTGAAACATCGTAATTTTACCCAGGAGTTCGAATACCGGGTCGTCGTCTCTGCGAAGAAACGTACAACTGACGTTCACGACTTCAGCAACAAGTAAATAAAATCTAATCGACGTAGTTTTACTTACATCCCTTCAGCAAATGTTGTTACATGTCTTTTACTCGCAAGCTGAATCCTATTCCTTCTACGTACAGTATAAATAATAGATTTTTGAAGAAAGTTGAGTTGATCAGAGATCTTGGAGTTTCGTTCGACCCTTCGAAAAGTTTCTCCTCACATATAACAGATCTTTGCTTATCAGCCTCTAAGACCTTAGGTTTTATTATACGTTCATCAAAATCACTTCGTGACGTTCAATTATTGAAGACCCTCTTCTATAGTTTGGTCATCAGTAAGTTGGAATATGCATCACAAGTGTGGTATCCTCGCCATGTTTACCTTCAGCTTTCTTTGGAAAAAGTGCAACGGCGATTTCTGAAGTACGTTGCCTATAGAGAGGATGGTGTATATCCGGAGCGAGGAATGGATTATTCCAGACTACTTGGTAGATATGGTTTCCCGTCACTATTGTCGAGACGGGAATGTCAGAGAACCCGCCTTGTGTGGAAACTAGTTCATAGTTCTATTGACAGTCCTTACCTCCTTTCCTCTTTTAATTTTCGTGTTCCTCGATTCTCCTCTCGCCTTTCCTCTTCCTTTTCTTTACCACAAAACGCGTTTCATCCTAAATATTTGAATGTCTACGTTGGTACATACCTTCGGAAAGGTGATTCCGCAAATAGGGAGGACTCTCGACTAATTGCATTACTAACCATATTTTCTAAAATCATAAAGAAAACAATAAGCAATGCGATACGCGATTTTTTTCAGTAGGTTTCATGTTTATTAAGGAGGGAATTACGAAACATGCGTTTGACTGCGAAGAGAGGTTAAAAGCAATGAAAAAGAACAAGATATGTGTGGGCCTTAATCACTTACGTTCTAACTGTTAGCATTAATAAAGAAAACTACTATTTTTACCTGGCTCTCATAAGCTTCTTTATCTACGACCTTTCCAACCTGGGTCTTGATTACATTAAATCTTTAATTTGTTAACCTTTTGACTAATTTAATTGACAAATGATAAACTCAAAACCTTTACTCAATGTTATAAACCACCATCCCATAATTAAACCCTAAATTTTTAAATACATTAATGGAGTTACAGGTTACTTTCGGCAATCACCAAAACTTATTTTCAGAAAGTATTTCCCATCTCCGTGGACTACTGAAACTGTACGTCGAAATAAAAGTACTGTCAAAGGAAATCAAATCGTCTCTTTGCAAGGTACATATTAAAGCTAAAAAATCCGCTGGAAATCTTTATACTCAAGAGAAATGAGTTCCCTGCCGTTTTCGCCGAGAGACAGGGTAAAAAAAGTAAAGTAAAGGGTAAAAGATTTAATTATGTTAGAAACTTTCTTCCGTAAACGAACTTCCCCCTAAACTTTGTTATCATTTACCTGCCTCTATCTCTTTCTATATAGACTTCGCGCCAAGTATCGAAACCACGAGCAGAAAAAAAGTTTCCTCGTAGATTATTCATGGTGCCCCGAACCTAATTCATATTTTAGCGCGAAAATTAAGCATTTCCAGATCCGCCCTTTATCGGGATTTCGGAGAGAAAAAAACGCCAGCCCAAGAAATAAAAATAAGAGGAAATAACACTCCTCCGCGATGTAATCATTCTACGTTTCGGTTATGAAATTTTAATGAATCCTGGGACGGATTACGACTCATCCCCTCCAACATCTTCCGTTTCTCTTTTGAGCGTGACAGGTTTTTTGTAGTTTATGATTTCAAGTAGCAATCGATTTTACGCCATGTATAAATTTACTCTTGTAATAGAAATAAATGTATCTCGAACTATTAGTTTTAGTTTGCGAATATAAGTGAGATAAATGTATGTCAAGTACAGGATGTTGTCATGAATTTTAGGCTTTTCTCTCTTGATACTAATGCCACCCAGAAAGTTTCGATTATTGTAGTCTTGGTATTTCTTCCAAATCTTCCGAATTTCGAAATTAAAACAGCTGGAGAATTAGTGTTACCTTTAATACTTCGATTATTTCTAGCTTTTTTCTCTAATTTATCGAAAAAGTCGCATGTTCTACAGTCATCAATAAAGCTGGCCACGAGCGGTACCGCGCAGTAGCGTAGAGTCGACCAGGCCTCGCGTTCCACTAGAGTTATTCTGCTAATAGAGATGTTTGCTGCCGCAAATAATTTCGCTCATCTTTTAAATAAAATTAAATAACACGTGCTCAAACACTTACCATTTTAAGAGTCCTCCGTGAAATCACAAAGTGAATAATGTCTGTTAAATATCTGCAACATTAGATATGTTTCAACTGTTGTTTCGGCAAAACTAGTACGGCATGAGAAAAAAATGCGTTTATATGCAGAGAACGAATGTTCTACATCTAGTGACGTAATATTTGCGTAAGTAAAATAATCTTTCAAATAACTTAACGATTCTGTTGACGCATCTTCACAAATGTGTCTTAATGTGCCAAAATCAGAATTTTTCTCAAAAACACTTTCAAATTTTTCTAGAACAGAAACATTTTTTGCGTCTTCAATCGCGCATAGCTGTGCGTGAACATGTTGCACTATTTGTAGAGATTCTTCTAACGGCACCGCAGGATTTTGTAATTTTTCTATTGCATCTGCTAGCCCGAAGTAATTGTCGTGAATGACTTTTAAATCCATTTTAACCTGACTATCTTGAAATTTCGACTGGCTTTTCTGGATAGCGGCAGCTTCCTTTGTATCGAATTGTAAAACCACGTTCTTAATATTGTCAACATATTTATGATAATAAAACGCGGCCTGTAACCATGTTCCCCAACGAGTTAGAATAGGTTCTGGTGGCTCTGGTATACGGGGGCACAGTCTGTGAAATTCGCGAATACGTTTCAGTGATTTAACAAATACTGTTTTGGTATGTGCTATTAAAGCGTCTACCTCAGGATAACATTTTCTGATACTATCCGCCACAAGATTGAGAGCATGAATTTTACACGTAATGTGTAACAAATTAGCAGAATGCTTTTTAAGAGACCGGCCTACAGAAAGCATGTTTGCAGCACCATCACTCACTAACATCAAGAGTTGGCTTGTTGAAAGTTCAAACTTGCCCAATGTATTTAACACTAACTTTGAAATTACTTCGGCAGTACACTGTTGTATTCGTTTGGAGACTAATAGAATTGAAGGTGCCGATTGATGAGGTTTCAATTTGCGTGCCATTACATTAAGAACAGAATGTTTCTCCCGATCTGTTGTTTCGTCGACACATAACCACAATTTTTGATCTTTCAACTCCGATTTTATTTTTTGTTCAATATGTTCGCGCGCAGATGGCACAATTCTTCGTAACGATGTTCGACTTGGTAATTTGCACTCTGAATAGTTACTCCAAAAGCAGATAAATGGTTCCTTGTCTAGTAAATTAAACGGTACATTACATGCGATAAACGTAACGCATAAATTAAATATAAATTTTTCATTGTCTCGTGCGCAATTTCTTTTTGAGACATGCTTTTCACTATTTACGTGTCGTAGACAATGTTGTCTGAACCAACACATTAACGGGATTTTACAGATTACACATTTAATTTTAGCACCTTCATATATTAAGTCTGGAATTTCTGCAATAAATTTTCAAAGTTTGTCCGACCGCGGTCGTTTTGCTGACGAAATCATAATTTTTCTAGGACAGATAAACAATTGCGCAAATGACCGGCAGCAAAAATGTCCGCACTGCTCCGCAGACGAAGTAATACTACCGTTCCTTTCGGTCCGAACTGATTCTACGCAGATGCGCGGTACCGCTCGTGGCCAGCGTTAATTCTGACAGAAAGAAATATTCACGATACATCCAGCGACGGGAAGCGCAACTATATGGTAAAGCCAATAATGTAGGATTCCTGTCATCAACAAGTGTTAGAATATTTCATTAAAAAAAAAGGAAAGGTTATGACAAGTAGTTTATTTACATTTGGTTAGAAATTCAGAATAAGCTGATTAAGAAAATATCCGATAAAGCTGTTGCTTCACATATGATGTGTTGAAGTTTTCAAGAATCGTCCAGAGAGAGTACGAAGCGGTTACATTTCTACCGCCAACAATAACGCAAAGATTGAAAGAGAAATCAACATTTAAAGAGGCTTATACTAACAACATCAAAAGAATTTATAAAGGCATTAAAATACGTACGTTTTCTCTTTGCCATGAATAATATTTTAGAGGAAAATTTAGTACACATATTACACTCAGCGTTTTCCTAAAAAGAGGGTATTATCTCGGAAATAAAACTTCCCATTTCCGAATGAAATATTACCTCATAATTACTATTACCATAATCGCTATTTATTCAACGCGAGGTTTTAACCTGGTCGCCGCCTACCTTACATTAAACGTTACATTTTTTAATATCTCGCCCGGCATTAATATAAAACTCGGACCGTTTCGCGTAAAAAACGCGTCAAAAAAGAACGTACGATGGCCCCTTCTGACGGCGAGGGACATGAGTTTTAACGCTCTTTCTGCTTTTTCCTCAGTCGGAGTTTTATTCTACCGCGAAGGTCCTTTTTCGTTTAATGAGTAATCGTCCCGTGCTCTACCGGACATATACAATACTAAGCCCGTCAGGAAAAAAAGTGAAAAAGGTCGGTCGAACTCCACGTCACCCTATTGCTTTACCGGTTTTACCGTTTTCGCTTGATTCTACCTTTCGGTTCCGCTGTTGCAAAGGTCATATATTGCCTTCATTTGAATCAGCCTTCATGTGTGTCAGGTTGTAAGTAGCAATAACAACAAAGAAAAGCTAGTTCGTTAAACACGACTCAATAGGAATGGATTACTCTGATTTTATTTACTGATACTTCCATGATGTTGATATAAATCTGTATGGATATATCCTTGATACGTGGCCTTTTAACGATGGTACTTTCAAAACACGCAAAATGCTAACGGAAACTGTTATTTGTCGCTACATTTTGAGCTAATAGATTAAACTACGGTAAATAACCTGGGCAAATATGCGGTAACGGCCAGAGGCGTGGTGAGCGCATAAAAGTTTACACAAGGTAAGAAATAAATTATAAAACGTGCAAAAACACTTACCGTTTTAAAAGTCTTCCGTAAAATCACAAACTGGGAAACATCTGTTAAATATTTGAACCATTAGATATGTTGCCACAGCTGCTTCAGTCAAGTGAGTACAACATGCGGAATTAACGTTTTTTAATGCCGAAAACGACCGTTCGACATTTAGCGATGTTATATTTGCATATTTAAATTAATCTTTGAAACAACTTAATGCATCTTCACACACACCTTCACAAATTTGTCTTAATATAAGAAAATCGGAGTCTTTCTCTAAAACACTTTCAAATTTTCGTATTACACACCGATTTGTTTCGCCTTCTACAGCGCATAACTGTGCGTGAACATCATTCACAATTTGAAAAGAATCCACTAGCGACATCGAAACATTTTGTAATTTTTCTATTCCCTCCGCTAGTCCGAAGTAATTGTTGTGAATAGTTTGTAAATCTCTTTTAACCTGACTATTTTGAAATATTTCCTCGCTTTTCTTGATTGCTGCAGCTTCTGTCGGATTGAATTTTAAAACTACCTTCTTTACTTGATCAAAATATTTGTTGTGGTAAAACGCAGCCTACAACCATGTTCCCCAACGTGTAATAATCGGCTGAGGTGGTTCAGCTAAATCAGGACACAGTTTGTGAAATAGTGGGGTACGTTTCGAGGACTTTAGAAACACTGCCTTTGTACTAGCAATCAATGCATTTACTAGCAGAAAACATGTAGGAATCGTTTGTACCGCAAGGTTTAGAGTATGGATTTTACACGTTACATGTAAGAAGTTACCACTGTGTTCTTTAAGAGATCGACCTAAAGAACGCACGTTTGCGGCACCATCACTCATAAACATTAAAAGTTGCTTAGTTGAAACAAATTTGTTCAATGAGTTCAACACCACCTTTAAAATCTCATCGGCCGTACAATTTATGTCTTTTGGGAGCAAGCAAGAAGGAGGACGACGGTCGATGTGGTTCCATTGTACGTACCATTACATTAACCACCATGTTTTTGACGATCTGTTGTTTCGTCCACACACAACCACAGTTTTTTATCTCTCAATTCCGTTTTCATTCTTTTTTCTATATGTTCACCAGCAAATGGCACTACATTTCCTATAGATATCCGACTAGGTAATATACAGTCCGCATATTTATTCCAGAAGGAGACAAATGCTTCTTTGTCTAGTAAACGAAACGATAGATTACATAAAATAAGAGTAACACATAAATCAAATGTAAATCTTTCTTGGTCTGCTAGGCCACTTTTTGCAGAAGAATGCTGTTTGCTTTCGATGTGACCTTGACAATGGCTTTTGGAGCAGCATATTAAAAGGATTTTACAAACTAGACATTGAATTTTAGCGCCATCAATAATTAAGTCCGGCATGTCCACTATAAAGTTTTTAACTGTGTCTGCCATTGGTCATTTTCGCGACATCTTTAAAGCAAACATAAGCGTACAATTAAAGTTTCTTGTGAAACACGAGGTTCTAACTACCCTTCGTGAACGAGTGAGAAGACGAAGACCCGATCTGTGGAAGAGCAAATCCTGCTCCACCAAGACAATGCCCCAGCCCATTCTGCCGTGTCTGTGAAGGCGCTCTTTGCGAAATCCGGCATCACCGTATTGGATCACCCACCGTACTTGCCCGACCTGTCCCCCTGTGACTTTTTTTGTTTCCTAAGGTAAAATCGAAGCTTAAGGGGACAAGATTTGACAGTGTGGAAACGGGTTCTCAACAAGCTGGCAGAAACGGACTTCCAGCACTGCTTTCGACAGTAGAAAATTCGTATGGAGCGTTGTAGAGATTGGCAAGGGGATAAACTTTGTAATGTAATTGGTGATCAATAAAATGTTTTGTAGCACCAGTCCGGTTATTTAATTGCCACACCACATGTCGTGTATTGAACATCGGACATAGATATAAACGCAGCTGTTCATAAACTAATATGTTTATTTATCAGTTCCATCAGATTACAGCATGTTGCCAACCTTATATAAAACTAATGCTTATAGAATCCAGATAGCGCTCTTAAACTATTTTTTAAATACAACATACCAGAAGAATAAACGATATGATAACTGTACAAACCTGAGATTTGGACCACTGCGAGTATGAACGGGAAGGAACAGTGTTAATTTTTGTCTCTGGCATCGTGTACATGTTGAGTCAGCATGACCGACTGCTCCTTGTCGAACCAGTTTCGCCTGCGGCACAAGTTATTGCATTATCCACGGTTCCCTTTTTCTAAAGGACTGTCATCAATATGTAAAGTTCCCTCCTTTGATTCTCATTATGACGCGGCTCCTGGCCGTGAAAGTCTTCATTATAATTTCTAGATGCATTTTTGAAAACAATGTAAACAGAAATAGAAAACCCTGTTGTATTACTAGCTTCGATGCTGGGTTGGAGACCCAATAATAACACTTTCTACTTGGAGAATCAGGAGCATTATAACCAATTATAGAACCACGAAAAATACGTATGCATATTTGTTCTTTAAGGAAACTTTGAATTGATTTATCCTGATATAAGCTTTTCAACGGCAAAACATGAAAACTGAAAAATAAGAAAATAATAATTAGTTTTCAAAACCTTTAGGACAATAAAGCAATTTATGTAGGAAGTTTGACATTCAGTAAGAAAGTAGGAGAAATAGTCTAAACATTAAAGAAGTGAGTAAAACACTGCTAGAAAATCACTATTTTGTCAAGTAGAAATAGTGAAACACTCTACCAGGGATCTTTGCCACAAAACTTCACTAAAACTGAAAGCATTCAAGCACTCAACTAAGGAACCAAACTAAAACTATACTTAAATATATATTATACACATTTTTAACATCACGATGGACTGACCGCTGTCATGACCGATTTAACAAAAAGCAAAAGCTGAATTCGTTAAAATGTATCTGTTCTTGTAAATTTCCATAACAATTTAGTTGTACATAGCTGTTTTATAATATTATTTACATTGAATTTAGATAGTTTAATAAATTTACTTGTTCTTGAAAAGAACCATGAGGTAGAGAAGTGTTGTCAGTGATGGTAATAATGAAGTGTTTTAATTTTCTAGTGTCGCAATGATTGAGGGCTTGATTTATGTGTTTAAATTTTTTTGGTGTTTTTGACCGGAGAAAAGATACTGTGAGAAGAGCAGTAAGAGGGTTATGTTTTGTAGAACACACTGGGAAATAATAATTTGGAGAAAGCTGGTATGTAAATACTGAAAAGCTAAAGAACTGTTTCCTAAAATCCATTGAAGTCTTTATATTTTTAAACCAGTTATATTTGGTATTATTTGCAAGCTTGAATAATAACTCCCATGATATATTTTGCTTACGTAATTCTACATCTCACCATGTTTATTTTCACATTCTTTCACTAACTTTTCAGCATTCCATTCTACGCTCTATATCCGTCCAAATCCAATAAAACCTATTATCAAACTACGTATTCAAATCTAGAGATCAACTGGTATTTACCCTTTTTTCAATTCCAATGTGTACAAAGAGTTACAACAGAAATACAACAGCAGTATATAGGGTGCATCCAGCTTGCGCCTCGGATAGCACCATACAATATTTCCTATTCGAATGATAATGACATTTCGGGTGACTCCAATACAGGCTTTATTTATCCTACCTTTTTATTGAATCCATTCGCCATTACGTCCCCCGAATAGATATTGATATTGTAATGGTGTCAGGGTTTCGGCGGAGAACCCGATTAAATATTGATAGAGATTTGAAGCGTGTATCTATCCGTGGCACGTGGAGATTACGATTTAACAAAATAGAATCCGTATATTGCTATTCGCAAACGTAGGTGAGTCGGAATGTATTATATACAGCATGTAATTAAATTTATAATAGTGGTGAATGGTAAGTTACGCTTGATGTTTTTATGATTGGTGGTATGACTATAGTAGGCAAACAGTGAATAATGTTTTGATTGCTGTAGAACGTGAATGCAAACCTTAGAGAACATGCGAAATATTAAATTAAATTAAAAAATTAAGAACGTAACATTGCTGCAGGAGTTAGACGCGTACGTAACTATTCACATAAAAAGGAACACAAATCTGTTAAATAGATAATGCACCGCTTTATTACTCTTGCTTTTTTAATTTACATATTAGGGTAAAACGGCCATATGGTTTAAGTAATGTGCTACAATGACAAGAGACTCCTTGTCCGTCTTTCTTCGTATATTTCGCATGTTTTAGTTCTTAGGGCGTAGGCAGAAGAAACACGAAGAGAAGGAACGTACTATTGTCTTGCTGTATTTTTATGAGGGTGGATCGACCATATGTTAGCGGTCGGTGTTGCAATAGCAAAGAGATCCCCCTTTTCGTTTGTTTTCTGTATATTTCGCATGTTTTAGTGTCAAGCGTAAAAGTAGGTACTTGCATGGTGGAATTAGAAATTTTTTCTCACATCATTCGGTTGAGAGTCCTTGAAATGACTGTTCCGGAATAATTAATCATTTGCGTGGTACGGAGTGTGTTGATACTTAATGTTATTTGTCGTACTACCTCGTATTCCCTGCTATCATTAAAAATATAGGCGTCAGCTAAAGCACAGTAATTGTCAAGGAAGTAGCAGCAATCGTTGAATATAGACGAAAGACCAAGAAGAATCCAATAAAACAAATAATTAAGACTAGATAAAGATATAAGAAAAGAGAATTTGAAGAAGAAGCTTGCCTTCAGCAGTTTATTTTATTCTTTTTATTTCTCAAAAGTTAACTTACTTACTAATACTTACTTAATCCTTTATCCATTTGCTGCTAAGTGTAGGATTGTGGAACCGCTAAGTGTAGGATTGTGGAGTTGTGTTTAATATATTATACTTATATATTATAATTTTCTATTTCATTATCACAATATTGACCTTATCGTATGGAGTTTGTTACTACTGCATTGAAGTTGCAGGTATTCCCAGATGCAGCAGAAATTTGGCAATTATCTTGAGGAATCTGCGTCTTTCTTTATAAGAAGTTCAGACGAATTATATTTACCTTGTCGAGTACACTTTACCTCTGCTTTGGAATACAAAATACCACGGATTCATTATACCAATTTCATCGTCTTCGTAGTACCACCGATCTTTTTACAAATTCATCAATCACAATAACTCAATATAGAGTATGTTCGGTGACTCTTGGCACAAAATTAAAAATACCTATAAACTAAACGCAATATTTCAGCAACAATGAACTTTATTTGAAATGATAAGCAACATATTTATATAAACCTTTACTTATGATAAGGTTTGTACACTCCTAGTCCACATACTTGACGTAGCTTTCTTCCTAAAGGCTATAGCCGTCACTACACGTCTGAAGGAATTCAAACATTTCGCATTGGTTTTCCTTTTAGAATATTCTCTCTTTAATAATATCTAATACATTTCAATGGGTTGGACCTGAGGTGTATTTGGAGCGTTATTTACGTTTGATACAAAATCTACGTTATTTTCTTGAAGAAATTCTATGCATTTGGCAGCGTAATGACATGTTGCCGTATCAGGCCAGAACAGAACATCTCTATTTTTGATAAAGGGAATAAGCCTCTTGCGTAAACACTCATTTAGGTAAATTTTCCAATTCATGGTGCCTGTGAAAATACGGTTTTGAAACATTCCCGTCTTTTTCCATCGCCTGCCACGTCAGATATTTTTTGAAAAATTTTTCCTTGGGTTTGAATTTTTTTTCAATTGGTAGATAGTATTCTCTCTCAGGAACATCTTTTGGATCAACGGCACAGCATGTTTCATCATCCATGATAATATTTTTCCGCTTCTTGGAGGTGCCAATTTTTAGAGAATTTTTCTACAAGCAGTTTTCGCTCTCGATTCTTGATCGTTAATATACGAGGTGTGGCAATTAAATAACCGGACTGGTGCTACTATCGGCAAACAGCGAGCACGCCACGGCAGGTTTTAACATGTATGTGCTTGTAGATGCTTTCTCCACCCTGAGCTCGATGGGTACGGTTGTACGTCGCTCAGTCTCGCTGTGGCAATCGTCCGTTTAAATCAACGAGTTAACCTCAAGTTTCTTGTGAAACACGAGGTTCTAACTACCCTTCGTGAACGAGTGAGAAGACGAAAACCCGAGTTGTGGAAAAGCAAATCCTGATCTCCCACAACGAAATAGGCGCCACATTCCGCCTTATCTGTGAAGGCGTTCTTTACTAAATCCGGCATCACCGTGGTGGGCCATCCACCGTACTCGCCCGACCTGCCCCCCTGTGACTTTTTTTTATTCCTAAGGTAAACTCGAAGCTTAAGGGGACAAGATTTGACAGTGTGGAAGCGGTGAAAGCGAAAGCGACGGGAGGTTTTCAACAAGCTGACCAAAACGGACTTCCAGCACTGCTCTCGACAGTAGAAAATTCGTATGGAGCGTTGTAGGTATTGACAAGGAGAGTATGTTGAAGGGGATAAACTTTGTAATATAATTGGTGACCAATAAAATGTTTTGTAGCACCAGTCCGGTTGTTTAATTGTCACACCTCGTAATGTGGTAACGGCATTTAACATACGCAGATTTAATAACTATTTTTATTATCATTCAAATTAAGTATGATTGATTCAACGCAGGGCACAGCTCGCATTTCAAATCAGTACATGTTTTGAAACCTTTTGTGTAAACGCATTAACACGAAACAAATAATTTTACATTTCTTGACACAATATGCCTTACAATGTGCGGTCCAGATGTTATAAAATATTGCAGCCCATTTACGTACCCTCATAGCACGAACCAAAAACATTATAATAGGTGTTCTGGCACCTTTCTTGGTAAAAAAGGTCTAATAACGTCTTTTGAAGTGATTCGCAGAATTTTCAAAGTAGTGGCAAATTCTTTTTGCGAGTTCTTGGTTCTTAACAGTTCTCATTTCAAAACCACGAAACGTAAGTTTATAAAACTTTTGTCAGTTATGCACCATGAATAGCTATTGACAACTAAATAATTATTTGACATTTACTTTGACAGTTCGTAATGAAAATACTTAAAACAAAGTGTGCCAGGAGTTACCGAGCATGCTCTATAAAAATATTGCAGCCCCAAAATTGATTCCAGAACTGTACGTCCGTTCAATATATGCACGAACGGCATGTAAAAGTCAATAAAATGGAAAGGTGTGGGATTTGTGGGAAAAAGGAAGAGATTACATAACGTCCATGATAGAAGGGTGCGCGTACTTTTACGCGTAAGTCGCGGAATAATCCGGATTAGTGTAAATACGGAATGAGAGTATACTTGACCGGATAGCAAAATTTTATGTTGGACTTTTTTGCGGCGCATGATCCGCCGCCGGCTGACTTTTACGTTTATCGTGATGATGAAAAGTTGTTTTTTTATCCGATCGGGTCTCATTGGCCTGGGGAAAAATTTATTCTGACTGACCCTTGCAAAAATTCGCGACTCTAAAATATTGTATGCATGCCGTCATCGACGGTTACTGCTCTTTTGCATACTGTGATGAAAGGTGAAACCTACTATTCATGAATTTGATGCTATGATAAGTGCATAACTAGATGGACACGAATAAGCTTTATCCTAAAAGCAAAATTTAATTAACAGACGAAAATATGTACAATACCGTTCGCCGATGAGACAGAGGTACTTCGTCGGCAAAAATCTAAAAAGTTTAAAAAGTTTTTAAATTCAAAATGAAAATATGAATGGGGAAAATAACTCTTTACCACCAAATGGAATGTATACATTTCCGAGCTACTTTTTTCATATGAGTGGATTCATTTTTAAAATTGCATTACCGCTGCCTTTATTCCAACAGCTACAAAAAGCTTGGATGTTAATAATAAGTTCAATACCCTAGCCTCTTAACACCAGTGATGTCACTCCAATGAATATATAAAGCCATATACCTAGAAACGTCAGAAATTAGTACTGTATTAATAATAATAACAATAGTAATAATAATAATAATTTATTGATCTAGTGTACCATAAGATAAGTCAACAAAAGAAGAAACTATACACTAGCTTTACAATAACAACGAAAAAAGGAAACATTGAGCCTATAGTAAACAATAACATAATGTATACAATTTACATAGAAACATAATGAAAAAATTAATTTAGCGAGTAGAAAACATTATTATAAAGAAACGCCCTAAGTTATTTTTTAAAAACTTCTATATTTGCCAAATCTTTAATAGAAGCAGGCAGCGAATTAAATATTTTGATCCCCATATACAGTGGAGATCTCTCATATGTAGAGTTACTCACTAGCGCCAACAGACAGTGGAGGAGGTTCGATACAACCCCCAGTATAACTACGAGTCTCAACCAGATCTGTTGTGTATACATGTACGCTGGCGTAAATACTATTTCGTAGTTCTACGTTTATTTTACAAATGTTGCCTACGTCGCGAAAACGACCAATGTTGGACAAAGTTACAGAATTTATAGCAGAAATGCCTGACCTAAATTATGATGGCGTTAAAATTCAATGTGTAGTTTGTAATATCTTTAATGTGTTGGTCCAAAAGGAAGTGTCTACGTCACGTAAATAGTAAACAGCATTCTTCAAAAAAAAATTGCACACGACACTATTACAAATTTAAATTTAATTTATGTGCTACCTTTATTGCATGTAATCTACCGTTTAATTTACTAGACAAGGAAGCATATGTCTTCTTTTGGAATAAATATTCGGGTTGCAAATTACCAAGTCGGGCATCGTTACAAAGAATTGTGCCATCTGCTCGTGAACGTCTTGAAAAAAGAATTAAATCGGAGTTGAAAAATAAAAAACCGTCGTTATGTGTGGACGAAACAACAGATCGTAAAAAACATTCTGTGGTTAATGTAATGGTACGTACAACAGAACCACATCAATCGTCACCTTCAATTCTATTAGCTTCCAGACGAGTACAACAATGTACTGTCGAAGTAATTTCAAAATTAGTGTTAAATACATTGGAAAAGTTTGAACTTTCAACAAACCAACTGTTGATATTTATGAGTGATGGTGCCGCAAACATGCTTTCTGTAGGCCGGTCTCTTAAAAAACGTTGTGCTAACTTGTTACATATTACGTGTAAAATTCATGCTTTCAGTCATGTGGCAGATAGTATTAGAAAATGTTATCCTGAGGTAAACGCTTTAAGAGCGCATACAGGAGCAGTGTTTGTCAAATCCCTAAAACGTATTCGCAAATTTCACAGACTGTGCCCCCGTATGCCTGAGCCACCAGAACCTATTCTTACACGTTGGTGAATATGGTTACAGGCCGCGTTTTATTATCATAAATATTTTGAGAATATTAAGAACGTGGTTTTACAATTCGATCCAAAGGTAGCTACGGCTATCAAGGAAAGCCAGTCGAAATTTCAAGATAGTCGGGTTAAAACGGATTTAAAAACTATTCAGGACAATTACTTCGGACTAGTGGAGGCAATAAAAAAATTACAAAACCCTTCGGTGTCGTTAGTGGAATCTCTGCAAATAGTGCAACATGTTCACTCACAGCTATGCGCGGTAGAAGACGCAAAAAATGTTTGTGTTGTAGAAAGAGCCAATTCACAGGTTTTGAGAGGTATTTGATTCATTCTTCGCTTAATACGCCTTCTTATCGATACGCATTTTTTTTACGTGTCCATACCATCTTAGTTGTGCTTCCTCAATTTTTTCTACTATGGGCCTTAGCTTTAAATTTTCTCTGAGCGTTATGTTTCTAATCTTGTCCATTCTTGTTTTATTTTCTATTTTTCTAACAAACCTCATTTCTGTAGCTGCTATCTTTCTTTTCGCTCTCTCCGTCATTGCCCATGTTTCTCCTCCAAATAAAAGTATTGGCTTTGCTACCTTTTTAAATATCTGAGTTCTGATGTTTTTTGAAATCCCTTTATTCCCCAGAAAAGTATCTTTAATGCTGTTAAACAGTCTTGCTCCTGGTATCTTTTTCTCCTTCATCTCTTATTCCAACTTTCCGTCTTCCGACAATATTGATCCCAAATATTGAAATTTTTGTACCTGTTCTAGTTTTTCTTTTTCTAGTTTTATGGCACGTTGGTTTTGGTTCCTTCCTATTATCATAGTCTTTGTCTTTTCATTGCTGATTGTCATGTTTGTTTTTTCTAATGCTTTCTTATAGGAACGTATGTTCATGCTTAGTGTTTTTTCGTCTTTTGCAATGATAAGGATATCGTCCGCATAGCGTAAATCTGATATTCTATCTTCTTCATCGCTACAAGCTTTTTCGTCGATTTGCCTCACGTTCTTACTCTATATAATCTTTGCTCTCTCCCTTATAACAAACGAGATCATCAAAATGAATTGAAGGCAACACCTATCTTCACCACCTACACTTGCCCTACAAAATAAATGTTTTGTCATTAAACCATGAACAAAACTACAAGAATGCAAGCTTATCTTTTCGTAAAATTAGCTTGACCTAATCGTTTTTCAAAGATTATTTGAAATACTGGTTCAGAAACACTCTGTTCATTAAAATGTCACTTGATTCCCAGATGAATCCATATATTAAAAAGAAAATGTCACAGCAATTTTATCTTAAACCGTTCAACCTGACATAAGTAGATTATTTGCCTTTTTTCGCCATGTTCCAACCAACCAAAATCAACCCGCCGACTACGCGTAGGATAATGAATTCCCTTTTAACGTCACCCAGCATATTGGGCGGAAAAAGGCGGCCGGACATCCGCACAACACGCAGCAAATAACGCATACAAGCACGCACACACCACCCTTTCCGCTCTTTGTCTACGTTCAGCGCCCATCTCCCTTCGATACGATTCCAATGCGCGCTCGGATGAAATTAATTTTAAAGTTTAACGTTTGCGATGCTACAGACCGACCTATCGGCTGAGATTTACGAGCCATCCCTGGCCCGACCCGTAACGCTCAGCCGTCGTCCGTAAAAACAATTTGTGCGTACATAAATTAAAAGTGTAATTCGAAACGTTCGGAGAGGAGAGCGCGAGCTTCGCAACGATCGCATCCTACCGTAGCGTACCTGTCGCATAAAAAGAAGATCTACGAGCTGAATCAGCGAAAGCAATGGTAGTCGTTCGCTTAGATTCGATGACGTCAACTCTCACTTGCTATTCAAGGTCGGTACGCTTAATTAATTGCCAGGATGCGTTGTAATCCTTATATAAAGCTCGTACCTTTAGCGCTGACGGTAATCTCGAGATTAACGATGTTTTTGTCGTTTAACAAACAAATTCATTACTCTCAAATGGTACATTTTTTAAACACACCAACAAAAGGAATGTATGACATGCTTTCCACTCCTTGGAGAGATCCAATATTTACATTAATATATTTCCAAAGGCAGTAAGTGTGGTATAGCTACACCCTAAGGAAATGGGTGAAAATTACCCCGAAAATAGGAGGCTACTTGTTTACCTCCTATAGGACGGGTAACTTTACCCCTAGCGTGAAATGAATATATCTGCAGTTTGGTTGTTTTTATTTTCATCTGCGTATGTACTGTAATGTTATAACATTGAAAATTTGTTTATCTAATTAAAAGATAACACCCAGTTTAAAAGAAAGTAAAACATAAATAATAACGTTTTCGGGTAAAGTACATAGAACGTTAAAGGATTAAGAGGAAAAGAAACTGACTAGTGAATTTGATGGATGTTTTGGTGATACTAGAAACTAAGAACAAAGGATGCGGCGTCTTAGAATTGGAAAATGAACATATACTGATATGGAATAGGGTTACGACGATTACCTCGCTCTAGACATCAAAAATAACCTGAACACATAGGAGGCAGTAGATAAAAGAAGATTACATTTTAGTAGAGAAGGAAAACAGATCATTAGTACTGGATGTTAGCAAAACAGTTCGGAAAATAAACAGTGACCATTATTTATTAACCGCAAAAATAAAAGAAGGTGAATTAAAACATCGGGAGATCCACCGGAGAATACATCACTGGAGCATAAGGTCCTATAAGTTAAGAACAAGACAATAGCTTAGAGATGAAAATAAAGTAACCAAGGAAATAGATAGAATGGATTGAAAGGTAGATTATAGGTATAGAACGAAAATGAAAGAACCTCAGACAACGTGTCATAGAGTCAGCCCAAAAAAAATGTGGTATGTATAAGAGAACAAAATATAAGAAGCAAACCTTGTGGTGGACGTCAACCATTAAAAATCAAATTAGAAGAAAGAAAGACACTTGGAAAGCATATTTAAGTACAAAAACGCTTGTAACCTACGAAAAGTACGAGAAATAAAAGAATAAAATAAAAAAATTAGTAATAGAGGCAAACCGAAAGCAGAAACCTTGGAAAGAGTTTGGATAAAATTTGCTGCAAAATTGTAAAGGAAATCAAACATTTTTTATAGAGTACTTAAAAATGCAAAACCAATGACAATCAGGAGTACTAGCGGCCAAATTCTCACAGAAGGAAAAATTATTATGGACCGCTGGAAAGAATATTTTGAAAAGCTTTTGAATTCAGAAAATATAAATGGATATTTAGAACCCAGTGGAGAAGCAAACGATAATGACAACTTGGAAACTGAAGTCGCAAGAATAATTTACGACGACATAACGGAGGCTATTAGAAAGTTAAAGAATGCAAAAGTGCCTGGAGAGGATAGAATAACTACCGAAATTATTAAAAATATAGGAGAAAGCGGCACCCAACTCCTAACAGAAATATGTAATCAAGCCTGGAGGGAGGAAAGAATACCGCATGACTGGAAAATAGGTCAAATGGTATCAATATTTAAAAGGGAGACAATACGGAATGCAATAATTATAAGGGGAAGATTGAAATGTGACAGCACCAATGTTTCGCAGAGAACCTTTTTGGTATCAATGTCAAACAAATGTCGGTGAGGATAAATTGATTTTAAAGCAAAGAAAGCTTTCTTCACTAAATGTGATGTATTGTACTTACCTAAGTTTTGAACACAATTAACAGGGGATATATGTTCGTTTGAGATACGGAAGTCTATATGATTTTTCACATGCACCTGAGCATTCTTAGATCCAAATACCACCACTTGCGTTTTTGCCGAGTTAATTTGAACTGGTGAAGATTGCAAAATGCACATATAATCAGACGAAGGAAACGACAGATATAATTGGGTATCGTCGGCATATAAATGGTAGCTGCAGAGCTTGATGACTTCTGGAAGTCTTGACGTATAAATAGACGCAGCCTACGTCTAATTCGTCGGAATAACTATTGTCTAAAAAAACTTTTTGGTGTCTGTTTGTTAAATAATAGTCGATTAGAGATAAAGCGACGATATCTAATCCAACAGAGCTTAGGATCGAAGATAATATTGCATGATTAACCGTATTAAATGCTCTGCTAAAGTCCAAGAGTATCAGCACTATAACCTTACCCGCATCAGTTGCTTTTAGAATATCATCTATAACGCACGACAGAGCCGTGGTGCAACTGTGTCCGGAGCGGAAACCGGATTGAAATTTAGGCAAAAGCTCTTGATCAATAATCAGCTCTGTAGCGGAAGGTACTTTTGGGAGTGGGATAATTAGCGAGCATTTCCACAATTTAAGGTAAACCGAATTTTCAATGCAGTAGTTAAAAATATGGATGATGTAATCTATTAGCAAGGAAATGCAGAGGTTTAGAACTTTGATATTCAAACCATCCGTACCCATAGCATTGCTCTTCCCCTTTTTATTTTATCATCAAGTCTAATGCTTCGACTAAAAATAAATGCAATTAGAAAATTCTAGCTTAAATACGTAAGACAGGGTCGCTTCTTAAATTTTGGTCTACATTTTCAAGAATAGTTAAATGTCTCAAAAACGGCTTGAGTTAGCTATAGGAAACATAACAGTAACTTGCCTTTATTTAGTCAGCACTATCAAAATATGTAATAGTATACAGGGTATTCCATTTAAATTTTCACAACTGTGGTGTGTAACTTTTTCTGAGTCATTCTGTATATATCACAACAATTTTAAAACTTGTTCCCAATCAACCCACCATGACAAAAATATTTTTAAAATATTTTACCGTTTTTCGTATGTAAACCGACGGGAATGTGGTGCCATCCTGTATGAAAAATTAATTTTATTCAACCATTTCCCACATTTAGAACAATGTACCTACTGTAAGGGTATACACCATCTTCACCGTATGTTCACAGTCATGTTAAGTAAAATATAGAGTATTATGATTGATGATTGATATTTGATTAAAACATTGTAATTTCACACAAAAAAAATTTCATAGGAAAACCTGGAACATTTTACAAATTTCCAAGTTTAAGTTATGAATATTAATTTGAAGAACACTTTAATCTAGGACATCAAAGAAGAGTTTGCGCCATCTAGGCGACGAATGCAGAATTATCCCTCTCGTCCCAAATTGTCTAAATTTAATCCAGCGTTCAGTCGTATTGTTTCAAACCGGCAGTCTCTTGATGAAGGCGCACACATCGCATACACCGGCGTATAGGAAACCTACAGCACAACTATGATGTGTTTGCAGCTATCACTCGAGAAACTAGTTAAACTAATATTTACTCCAGGTGAATACGGGAGCCAACAGAGTATTAAGTGGGAACGCTTGCCGGTATTGTTTGCTTACGAATTGCTTAGCGTTATGGGTTTGAAGAAATAATATTTGATTTGAGCTACGGAACGTAAATACGTATGTATTGCGAAACCGAAAATAAATAATGACAGAATGTTTACGTCTACCGCTCACCTATACACATATACATCGCGTAAAGAACATCAAGCGAAACCGGTGGGGCTTTGTGGACTTTCGTTCTTGAGTATTAAGAGTTATTTCGATTCAGTAAACCGTGAACGACAAACTTTAATGTTGTTAAATCTTTGAGAATCCCTTGTGTAAGCACGCAGAAGTTGTTTTTGCAGTTGTGGTATTGTTCGCGCAAAGAAGAATAATAAATGGTATGAGGTGCTCCGTTATGAAATATGTTTTCCGGAATTCTATTTTGATGGGAACTGAACGAAGGCACCAGCTGCATATAACGTGTACGCGAAATAAAAGACAATATAACAGCATGCATTTGAAACAAAACTGTTTTGTTTTGAGTTTAAACTGTAAAACAGTTTACTTTCTTTTGTTCCGCATTTTAGAGAAGGGGAAACTTGGAGAATATTAAACAGAAGTTTGCTTAGGGAAATATGAATCATCAGTATATCGTCAAAATTACTCTTACAATGGTAGTGAAGTCTATATTGAAATGCTAAATACTACAAAGTGTGCAAATGATTAAAATATCACCTCGAATTACATACATATTTTATTTATCAATGATTTGACCTACTGAATTTTGAATACGTGAAATATATGCATTAAAAGGTATAGGTACAGTAATGCTCACGTATCTACGTTAACGATGAAAAGAAAGAATATATGCGCGGAGTGCGTCACTCATGCTCTAACCCGTATTCTCCGTTTCATACATTTACGTAGCGGCTTGAGCAGTTCTGTATACCAGTTGTCAACCAAATCTGATTTAATAGCTACATACACAATTAACAGAGACCAGAATACTTGATGACCATACATCATATGCTAGGCGATACAACCTAACATCCCCACCAACATCCATTTCTCTGTTAGATACGTAGCTATTAAATCAGTATTGGGTAACAACCTGTATGTTTATGTTGAATAAAGCTTATACAGCAGAAAGTAAATAAATAATAATAAAGATTAACTAAAATATTCCGTATCAATCTAATCTGATAGTAATGATTAACCTGGGCAAATATGCGGTAACAGCCAGAGGCGTGGCGAGCGCTTAAAAGTTTACACATAAACTATAAAACGTACTGAAACACTTACCGTTTTAAAAGTCTTCCATGAAATCACAAACTGGGTAACATCTGTTAAATATTTGAATCATTAGATATGTTTCCACAGCTGTTTCAGTCAAGTGAGTACGAGGTGCGGAATAAATGTTTTTTTATGCCGAAAACGACCGTTCGACATCTAACGATGTTATATTTGCATATTTAAAATAATCTTTGAAACAACTTCATGCATTTTCACACGCACCTTCACAAATTTGTCTTAATATAAGAAAATCGGAGACTTTCTCTAAAACACTTTCAAATTTCCGTATTACACACCAATTTGTTTCGCCTTCTACAGCGCATAACTGTGCGTGAACATCATTCACAATTTGAACAGATTCCACTACCGACATCGAAACATTTTGTAATTTTTCCATTCCCTCCGCTAGTCCGAAGTAATTGTTGTGAATAGTTTGTAAATCTCTTTTAACCTGACTATCTTGAAATATTTCCTGGCTTTTCTTGATTGCTGCAGCTTCTGTCGGATTGAATTTTAAAACCACCTTCTTTACTTGATCAAAATATTTGTTGTAGTAAAACGTAGCCTGCAACCATGTTCCCCAACGTGTAACAATCGGCTGTGGTGGTTCAGGTAAATCAGGACGCAGTTTGTGAAATAGTCGGGTACGTTTCGGGGACTTTAGAAACACTGCCTTTGTACTAGCAATCAGTGCATTTACTAGTGGAAAACATGTAGGAATCGTTTGTGCCGCGAGATTCAAAGTATGGATTTTACACGTTACTTGTAAGAAGTTACCACTGTGTACTTTAAAAGATCGGCCCAAAGAACGCATGTTTGCGGTATCATCACTCATAAACATTAAAAGTTGCTTAGTTGAAACTTCAAATTCGTTCAACGAGTTCAACACCACATTTAAAATCTCATCGGCAGTACAATTTATAACTCTTTTGGAAGCAAGTAAGAAGGAGGATAACGGTCGATGTGGTTCCATTGTACGTACCATTACATTAACCACAGAATGTTTTTGACGATCTGTTGTTTCGTCCGCAACGCAACCAGTTTTTTATCTTCCAATTCGGTTTTCATTCTTTTTTCTATATGTTCACGAACAAATGGCACTACATTTCGTATCGATGTCCGACTAGGTAATTTACAGTCCGCATATTTATTCCAGAAGGAGACAAATGCTTCTTTGTCTAGTAAACGAAACAATAGATTACATAAAGTAAGAGTAACACATAAATCAAATGTAAATTTTTTTTGGTCTCGTATGCCACTTTTTGCTAAAGAATGCTGTTTGCTTTCGATATGACGTTGACAATGACTACTGGACCAACACATGAAAGGGATTTTACAAACTAGACATTGAATTTTAGCGCCATCAACAATTAAGTCCAGCATGTCCACTATAAAGTTTTTAACTGTGTCTGCCATTGGTCGTTTTCGCGACGTACCTAACTACGACATTTTTAAAGCAAACATAAGCGTACAATTACTAAATAAGTTACGACAGCCTACATATGCACAGAACTACTCGCATATAGCATCGATTTAGTACCGCCGCGGTGAACGCGTGAAATAAATAATCGCCGACTCCGCACCACATATCTACTACACTAACTGTTACAGCTGTTTGCCCAGATTACTCATTATTTCAATAATTACATTTTATTCATGTAACGACCAGTGGTCCAATGGTAAAAGGGCCTGCGCTTGATTGACCAGAATTAAGCGCTGTGTGTTTGAGTCTTACTAGAATCAAATTTTCTTTGTGGGTCCGGTACACTCCCGAGTCGTCATTCGTAGTTGAGGAACAATTAACTACGCTCAACCCTTTACGGCGAGGGGGTGATAGTAGCAAAGCTGTGGAGCACTTTACACACACAAGTTACACACTAAAGGCTCCTCAGGTTGTATATAACAAGCTTTAAATACACCCCGTTGGGTCGTAACCACACTAAAGAAAAAATTATCAGCCAATCATGAGATATTATTGCACTTGCGTCTGTAGAACATCTTAAGATGTTCAACTTCAGCATTCGCTAAATTTGGAGTAAGAAAGACTAAGGAAATCCTTACTCTCACAGGGGTTTGACTCCGGTGCCCCGAGACTGTTAGCCCAGCACTACTAGCCCCCATAAAGCTACTTATGGGTAAATGTACCACCTGCTCTGAAGTGGATCTTTGAAAATTAGTGTTCATAGTGGTTAAAAAATCAAAAGAATATGGTTCAAAATTATAACTTTTCAATTTATACTATTCCAACAGAAAGTATTAAAAGGAAACAGCAGCCCCGATGTCATCCACAGTTAAGAAATTGTTTAGGTCGTGCGTGTTTCAAAACTCCCACCGCGTTAGCTCCAGACAGACACCCCGAAGAAAGAGGGCTTCTGGAAGATGAGCTAAGCAAATGCTTAGAATACTAAATACAATTATAAAATCGATTAGAATCATTTTAAAGGGAATGAGCGAAAATTATAGGGAAATGCTACTAAATTTAAACAAGATAGTAACGATGGCGTAAGTAATGATATTGCAAATGAGGACAGGTTTGTTAAAGGAGGTACATTGAAGTACTTAATTACCATTTTGCCTCTAGAACACTGACACATTTATTAAATTTACAAGAAATAATGTACACTGTCGCTTTTTGTAATTTATGAAAAGGAAATATGTGTGAAGGTATGTTCAGTTCATTGCTGTGCGCTAAGTCGTATTAGCTGTTATTTCTGTCAATTTCCTTTCGTACTTGTTCAAGCTGTGTCTTATATGAGACTGCCCGTCCTAAAATGATAAGATTCTATTCAAAGGAAAGCCACATTTGTATTCATACAGCAATTGGTTTTTCTTTGAATTTATTGAGTTGGTGTTGTACTCGACTAACAACTTATCTTTTGAATTAAAATTTGTATTAAAAATCCAGATTATGATGGTTACGATTGGTCACGACGCATGGCATACCATCACTTCACGTAAAAAAAAAATAATTGTGACAAGCAGAACACATTCCACACGTATTCCACATTTCTTGAAAATGTTGCTACCAACTTAACCAACGGAATTGTGAAAATAATTTCAATTAGGTAAACCGTCAGTTTCCTTATGTTTGCTACATACTCATTATTCATTTAAGACGGTGAAGCTAATGAATCTTTAAGCGAACGATACGTTGTATAGCTTCATTTTTCCGGCATCAATTACTGTAAATCATTCACGAGGAAATCGTTTCCGGTATCGTGCGTTTGAACGTCGGGTCTAAATATGCCATAAATAATTCATCGTGTAGTGGCTTTTGCACTGCATCTACATTAACGGCTTATGCATTTTTTATGGCGCCATAAGATGCTTCTGAATAATTGAGAGTCGCTATTTCGGGACCGGCCGAATAAAATCATCGTTACTGGCGGCGCCCTCTGTCTATTGTTTACACGGATCGGGTCGTTTGGAAGCCGTTCCCTTTCATTATTGCTACTTATTGTTGGACCATTTGGAACCATCGTGAAAATCGTTATTAATCAATGTTTTACTTATACTAATGTGCATAATATCACTATATATAGTAGACTGTATTAATTTCAGTTAATAGCTATCTGGTTTTCTTGGATAAATTTTAACCAAGCAAAGAAGAACCATATTTGGAGAAATATTGACGTTAGTAAATAAATGAAAACATACACCTACGAGGTTTGTCTCGAAAGTAAGCGGTACCGCGCAGTAGCGTAGAGTCGACCAGGCCTCGCGTTCCACTAGAGTTATTCTGCTAATAGAGATGTTTGCTGCCGCAAATAATTTCGCTCATCTTTTAAATAAAAATTAAATAACACGTCCTCAAACACTTACCATTTTAAGAGTCCTCCGTGAAATCACAAAGTGAATAATGTCTGTTAAATATCTGCAACATTAGATATGTTTCAACTGTTGTTTCGGCAAAACTAGTACGGCATGAGGAAAAAATGCGTTTGTATGCAGAGAACGAGCGTTCTACATCTAGTGACGTAATATTTGCGTAAGTAAAATAATCTTTCAAATAACTTAACGATTCTGTTGACGCACCTTCACAAATGTGTCTTAATGTGCCAAAATCAGAATTTTTCTCAAAAACACTTTCAAATTTTTCTAGAACAGAAACATTTTTTGCGTCTTTAATCGCACATAGCTGTGCGTGAACATGTTGCACTATTTGTAGAAATTCTTCTAACGGCACCGCAGGATTTTGTAATTTTTCTATTGCATCTGCAAGCCCGAAGTAATTGTCGTGAATGATTCTTAAATCCATTTTAACCTGACTATCTTGAAATTTCGACTGGCTTTTCTGGATAGCGGCAGCTTCCTTTGTATCGAATTGTAAAACCACGTTCTTAATATTGTCAAAATATTTATGATAATAAAACGCGGCCTGTAACCATGTTCCCCAACGAGTTAGAATAGGTTCTGGTGGTTCTGGTATACGGGGGCACAATCTGTGAAATTCGCGAATATGTTTCGGTGATTTGACAAATACTGCTTTGGTATGCGCTATTAAAGCGTTTACCTCAAGATAACATTTTCTGATACTATCCGCCACAAGATTGAGAGCATGAATTTTACACGTAATGTGTAACAAATTAGCAGAATGCTTTTTAAGAGACCGGCCTACAGAAAGCATGTTTGCAGCACCATCACTTACTAACATCAAGAGTTGGTTTGTTGAAAGTTCAAACTTGTCCAATGTATTTAACACTAACTTTGAAATTACTTCGGCAGTACACTGTTGTATTCGTTTGGAGACTAATAGAATTGAAGGTGCCGATTGATGAGGTTCCAATTTGCGTGCCATTACATTAAAAACAGCATGTTTCTTCCGATCTGTTGTTTCGTCGACACATAACCACAATTTTTGATCTTTCAACTCCGATTTTATTTTTTGTTCAATATGTTCGTGCGCAGATGGCACAATTCTTCGTAGCGATGTTCGACTTGGTAATTTGCACTCCGTATAGTTATTCCAAAAGCAGATAAATGGTTCCTTGTCTAGTAAATTAAACGGTATATTACATGCGATAAACGTAACGCATAAATTAAATATAAATTTTTCATTGTCTCGTGCGCAATTTCTTTTTGAGACATGCTTTTCACTATTTACGTGTCGTAGACAATGTTGTCTGGACCAACACATTAACGGGATTTTACAGATTACACATTTAATTTTAGCACCTTCATATATTAAGTCTGGAATTTCTGCAATAAATTTTCGAAGTTTGTCCAACCGCGGTCGTTTTGCTGACGAAATCATAATTTTTCTAGGACAGATAAACAATTGCGCAAATGACCGGCAACGAAAATGTCCATACTGCTCCGCAGACGAAGTAATACTACCCTTCCTCTCGGTCCGAACTGATTCTACGCCGATGCGCGGTACCGCTCGTGCCCAGCGTTACTCATTATGGTGCAATCGTCTGTAAATGGTGTGATTAACTGTCTGTCCTGGAGGTACAAAATTCTAATGCACTTCCACTTGGAAATTGCATTCAAATGGTTTCCTGGCGTTGATATAGTTTCGTTACCGTGAGAACAGTAAACAGAACATTGACGATCTTGGACATTTAGACCCATGCGCAAGCGGCCGCCACTACCATAACCTTCAAAGCTTGTTATGGCGAAAGTGTAGATAATATTTGACTTACCCTCGTATATCCGTATTTTGCGTGACCTAGCATTTCTTGCACCTTGTGCGTGACGCGTGCAAGCAAAGGAATTAAAAATATATTGTTGCACAAATTCCGTATTGATTGAATTTACATAACATATTCACTAAAGCTCAATATAAAATAACAATTTACGCAAGATACACTCTTGCTCAAAATAATTGGCAACGATACTGCAAAGTTAATTAACAAAATAAAAGCTTGCAAAATTAATATTTGATTTAAAGATTGATTACAAAAGATGAGTACGTAATTTTACGTCCTTTTCTATATTAAACAGTTTAAATCGGACGGATTTCGACGGTTTGTCGGAAAAGTAAGTGTCCGATTCGCTATTTATGGATCATCCTGTGTATATTAAAATATCTTTGAAAAATACTCTATAATGTCTAACATGAAATTACAAGAAATTCAATTTCATGCCTCTTCAATCTTTGCAAATTAACCACCTATAAATGTAGTTAAATCAAGTTAACTGCGCATTCGAGGAGAAAACGAAAAAATTCGAAGCAAAAAAGGGAAAGCTAATGCGTAATCTACAGAAGAAGAAGAAGTAAAATGCAAAAAATCCGCTTTCGGGAGACTTACTTCCAATCATCAACACTTGGCCCGTAGGATTGAATCGATAATAATCGGGCAGGTCTTCATTAGTAACTTTTACCGTCACTCCAGATAATCCTATGTAAATTGCTACCATCGGTGGGGGAAAGCGTTTTTACCTTCGAAGAAAAAGTCTTTCTGATGGAAAACGCTTAGGGGAAATCGCAGGAGCAAACGACCTCAAATATTTTCCGAGAATTCACCAGACTTACTTTAATCTTTTACATAAATAACCTACTTAAGTTCGTAGAGTGGGCAAATATAAAATACCGGAAAGGGATAGTAATTAAGTAAATTAAATTAGATGTGCGTTCCCTTAGAATAAATATGTATACCGTGTGTCCACATTTCGATGCTCACCATTGGTATCCCGGTTATTAGAAGAGATAGAGCAACGGTTAAATGGGAAAAATTTGACGATTTCAATTTTTCTCAATAACTCGATAACACCTAATGTGACCGCTTCTAAAGTTTTACAATGTGCAGACACTTTTTTAAGAAATTTTTTGGCGTCAATAGAAACCCCCGATTGTCATTTGTTTTCAAGTTATTAGCGCTATCTTTTGTTTTTTCATAGGCAGTCATATTGGATTGTTGGTTAGTTAGATAGCCCTTAAAAAGAGCTTTTCAACGATGTATAACATACCTGAAAACTTTTTATTTGTAGGGGAGATATCAACAAAAAAATAAATTAATCTGTAATATGAAATTTGTTGGTTATGAATAGAGTAACCAAAACTTGCGGACTCGCATAGGCGTCGGTATTACGGGTTAATATAAGAATACGAAAAATTCATAAATAAACTTACTTGCTAATTATTCAACAAATTAGAGGCATCAGGATGTGAACTACTGTAAACTTGCATCATTGCATATGTTTCCTCAGTTACTTCTTTAAACCTTGTGCGTCGACAAGAAAAAGTATTCTTATACATAGAAAACGATCTCTCCACATCTAAGGAAGTTACATTTGCATGTAGAAACTGTTTTTCAAAATCACTTAAAAGTTCACTAGTCTTGCACTTATTATAAACGGCCTCTAAAGTATTAAAATCGGGATTTTTCCTTAAAACATCTGCCAACTTTTGACTAGCGCATAATCCTGGCGTATCATTTAATGTGTGTAATTTATTTTTTACACTCTCCACTATGTCTAATGATTCCTGCAATGACAATTCAGTACATTGTAGTTTTCTGATGGCATCTAGTAATACTGTATAATTGGTACATATTGTTGTTAAATCTTCTAAAAGTTGAGGAATTTGAAATTCTCTTTGACTTTCTCTAATTGCTTTGGATTCGTTCCGATTAAATCGCATTATAACTGATTGAATTTGTTGAAAATGGATCAAATAGTAAGAAGCTGCTGTTAGCCAAGTACCCCATCGCGTTAAAATTGGTTCAGGAGGTTCTGGAATACCTGGACAAAATTTACGAAATTCTTTTAAAAGTTTAGGAGATTTACGAAACACTGCTTTAGTACTTCCAATCATCCGATCAACGTTTCCGTAATGTTGTCGAACAACTTCACCAACTAAATGCAAAGCATGCAGCACGCAGGTTATATGTATTAAGTTAGGAAATATATGTTTTAAGGATCGCCCAACACTTAGCATCGTTGCTGCACTATCTGTCACAATCATCACAACTTGATCTTGGGCAATTTTAAATTTTTTCAAAGCGTTCATTATCACTTTTTGAATATTTTCCGCGGTACATTGTTGAACACGTTTGCAAGCTAACAAATATCGAGATGCTGTGTTCTCGCTAGATAAATCGCGAGCTATTACATTCACAATACTGTTTTTCTTTATATCGGTCGTCTCATCCACGGTAATCCATATTTTTTTAGAACACAAACACGTTTACACACATTTTCTAGCATCTCTTTCATTCGCGGCAAATGATTCTGTAATTGTGTCTGTGAGGGTAATGGGTACTTTGGAACGTATTGTCGCCAAAACGTTTTAAAAGCTGCTTTTCTAACCAACGACAACGGAAGATTACAAGAGTTAATCATAATTAACAAATGTATGAGGAATAGTGTATAAGGTATTTCAGTTCTTGCATTTCTCATATGCTTAATACCATTGACATGCCTCTGGCAATCAGTTCTGTCCAATGCAGCCAAACGAACATTGCATATTAAGCAAAAAACTGCACTACCGTCATATTTTAAATGGGGAAAAAGTGACACATACTTATGTACATTAGTAGCAAATCTATTACGAGGCATTGTTTTCTTAAGTATGTAAATATTAGTTCTATATGAAACGATACACTAATTATGTACTTGGTATAATACTACAACACGCAAAAAACACCAGCTATATTTTCAAAAGCGACACGTAAGTACATAACCTTGACCGTTCGACTAATCTCTGCAATAGCTCAACCGGTACTAAAACGAAATCTCTCTCAGCGCGGTTTAACATGATTTATATTCAAGGTCGACACTACATGCCTGCTTCTCTACCGGTTTAGTTTATTTATGAATTTTTCGTATTTTTATATTAACCCGTAATACCGACGCCTATGCGAGTCCGCAAGCTTAGGTTACTCTAATTATGAATTATGAATAAAGCGTGACAAACGGTTGCACAAGGAATCTAGTGGACGTTCGGTTATTATCGGTTGATCGGTGTGTGTCTACTATTGTTCGCGTGTACTATCGATGTAATAGTACAGGCACACCGGTCAACCGATAATAACCGAACGTCCACTTGATTCATTGAATGTACATAGTAAATACAACGGGTGCAAGCGTTTGTCACGCTTTAGTTATGAAATTAAAATCAATGAGAAATGGAAGCGAAAAGATATGCTAAAAGATTCACTTAAAGAAACTGTTCAATATGACGACCATTCTGTTCCACACACTTTTGACACCTTATTCTAACAGAGTTAGAAATTCTACGAAGTGTGTTTCCGTTTAATGATCTTAGGACATTCAGCACTCTTTATTCTAAAATTTTTCGTGTTTCTGGCGGTTCAAAATTAAATAATTCGTTTTTAGTAGCACCCCATAAATAAAAATCAAGGGGAGTAAGGTCGGGTGATCCCGCAGGCCATTGTACTGGTCCATTATTTGAAAGTACTCTCTCATTAAAGTTTTCTCTCAAAAAATGTTGCACGTCACGAGAATTATGGGCCGGGCAATCATCCTGCTGGAACCAGATGTTTTGCATGTTGTCAGGATTAATAACTTGTCACAAAGCAGGCATTATTTCGTTTGTTAGTAGCTCCAAACATCTGTTACCAGTTAAATTGTAATCAAAGACGAAAGGGCCTATTAAGTGATTATCTAAAACGAAAAGGAACTCAAAAAATCAAAAAAAATGTAAACAAAATTTCATACCAATTAATCCAGTTTCTCGAGTCACTTGGCGAACTGATGTGCGTGGACTGTTCGTAACACTTTGCAAAATATTATTTCGTCGTATATCAGCACCTTTATCTTCGTAGTTAGCTCTTTTTTTAAGAAGCTTCCAAAGTCCAGTAAATTCCTAATTATTTTTCAAAAAATTGTCCTATGTAGTTGTTGTCTTTCCGAAAAACGCTCAGAGTAACTCGTGCAAGCGTTTTTAGAGTTTCTATTTGCTTTGAAATACACTTCTAACATAACTTTTTCTTCATTTGAATATTTATCTGCCATTATCAATACTTATGAATCTTGATACTTAACAATAATTACTTATTAATAACAATGAGTACACAAGGTATTAACTTACTAATTTCTGTTACACTAATTGTACTTTGATAGCTTATCGTTTTGTTTCACACTAGCGTTTAGTTTCAAATATTCATATCACAAATGAATTTATTTTTTTATTGATATCTCCCCTACAAATAAAAAGTTTTCAGGTATGTTATACATCGTTGAAAATCCCATTTTAAGGGCTATCTAACTAACCAACAATCCAATATGGCTGCCTATGAAAAAACAAAAGATTGCGCTAATAACTTGAAAACAAATGACAATCGGGGATTTCTATTGACGCCAAAAAATTTGTCTTAAAAAAGTGTCTCCATATTGTAAAACTTTAGAAGCAGTCACATTCGGTGTTATCGAGTTATTGAGAAAAAAGGAAATCGCCAAATTTTGTTTTTTTTTAAATATCTTAAAATTTAAAAAATGTTAGGGTAAGTTTGAAATGAGATTTATTGCAAGTATTGAATTCTACAAAACATTCCCCATTTAACCGTTGCTCTATGTCTTCTAATAACCGAGATACCAATAGTGAGCATCGAAATGTGGACACACGGTATGAGCAACTTATTTCCCTCCATACTAATTTGGCGCTTCTGCAATCGCAAATTTCGCAAAAATAAATTCCATTGCATTCTATTCAATTAAAAGTTGAGAGTTTTTAGTAACGATGTGTAAATATGAAGCTGTTCCAGAATGAACTCATTAAAAAACTTTGTGCGAGCGGTTGAAATGAAGTAGCTTCGTGTTATGAATCTAAATAAACTTTCCCGATATTAAAGTTTACTTCTGTACGAGTATTTTCGCTACTTCCGATAATAGAAATAGTAAAACTTCAGCGAAGTTGCGCTCCCAAGTCGCTTAATCAATCTAAAACGTTCGCTTTGGCCATCTATGTATGTGCATTCACAAGATGGATCGTGAGTTATGGTCTGTGTGAACGGCTAACTTATTTTCGGCGGTGTTCTTCCTGTATTGCTGTATGCAATCCGCGGATACTCAAGGGTTTACAGTAGCATCTTTTAAGTTACACATACACTACATTTACAGCTATACTTTAAAGCATTTGTACTAAAAGGTGTGTTAAATAATAATTAATTCTTGCAGATGTTGCATAGCATGTCAAAAAATTCATCAGATTCCCGAAATAGTGTTTTTGAAAATCATTTTTACCTTAGCTGCAATTAAGGTGTCTGTGCTTCACTAATGATTAGAACTCGGTAACAGGGAGCCGTGCCATAGCCGTACATGCCCAGTATACAAAAACAATAGTAAGAAAATAGAAAAAAAATAACAGAACTAATACATAATTATAATATGTGAAAAGTAGTGAAACACTCACCCTTTTAAGCAATCTTGGCTACGGAACAGTAAAACTAGAAGCACCATTATCAGTATTAACATCATATGGATTAGATGTGTTTCCACAATTATCTCGGTGAGCGATGTTCGCCGTGGTGAGAAAATGAGTTTATATTTTGAAAAAAGAGCGTTCAACATCTACCGATGTTATACATGCATGATTAAAATACTCTTTGTACTTTGTCAGTGGATTATTCGATACACAATCACAAATATGTTCTAGTGTGCTAAAATCAGGACCTTTCTGTAGCATACTCTCGAACTTTTCTAAAACGCGATTGTATTTTGCGTCATGTATACTCAGTAGCTGTGTATGCACTCCGTCCATAATTTGCAGAGACTCCAATAATGATAACGATCTATTTTGAAATTTTGACTGGCTCCCCTTAATAGCTGCAGCTTCGGCAGGATTGAATTGTGCAACGACAGCTTTTACTATTTTGAAATGTTCAGCTCAATTTGCGCCAACAGCCAGTGGCGGGCGCATAAAAGTTTACACAAAATAAACGGTCAGAAATAAAATATAATACGTGCTCAAACACTTACCGTGTTAAGAATCTTCCGTGAAATCACCAAGTGAATAATGTCTGTTAAATATCTGCAACATAAGATATGTTTCCACAGTTATTTTGGCAAACCGAATGCGGCGTGAGGAAAAAGTGTGTTTATATGCATAAAACGAACGTTCTACATCTAGTGACGTTATATTTGCATACTTAAAATAATCTTTGGAACAACTTAAACATTTTTTGCGTCTTCTACCGCGCATAGCTGTGCGTGAACATGTTGCACTATTTGGAGAGATTCCACTAACGACGCCAAAGGATTTTGTAATTTTTCTATTGCCTCCACTAATCCGAAGTCATTGTTCTGAATAGTTTTTAAATCCATTTTAACCTGACTATCTTGAAATTTCGACTGGCTTTCCTTGATAGCCGCAGCTTCCTTTGGATCGAATTGTAAAACCACGTTCTTAATATTCTCAAAATATTTATGATAATAAAGCGCGGCCTGTAACCATGTTCCCCAACATGTAAGAATAGGTTCTGGTGGCTCAGGCGTACGGAGGCACAGTCTGCGAAATTTGCGAATACGTTTTAGGGGATTTAACAAACACTGCTTTTGTATGCGCTATTAAAGCACCTACCTCAGGATAAGATTTTCTAATACTATCTGCCACATGACTGAAAGCATGAATTTTACACGTAATATGTAACAAGTTAGCACAATGTTGTTTAAGAGACCGGCCTACAAAAAGCATGTTTGCGGCGCCATCACTCATAAACATCAACAGTTGGTTTGTTGAAAGTTCAAACTTTTCCAATGTATTTAACACTAACTTTGAAATTACTTCGGCAGTACATTGTTGTACTCGTCTGGAAGCTAATAGAAATGAAGGTGACGACTGATGTGGTTCCATTGTACGTACTATTACATTAACCACAGAATGTTTCTTACGATCTGTTGTTTCCTCCACACATAACCACAGTTTTTTATCTTTCAACTCCGATTTAATTCTTTTTTCAACATGTTCACGAGCAGATGGCACAATTCTTTGTAACGATGCCCGACTTGGTAATTTGCAGTCTGAATATTTATTCCAAAAGAAGACAAATGCTTCCTTGTCTAGTAAATTAAACGGTAGATTACATGCAATAAAGGTAACACATAAATTAAGTTTAAATTTGTCATAGCGTCGTGCGGAATTTTTTGTTGAAGAATGCTGTTTACTATTTACGTGACGTAGACAATCCCTTTTGGACCAACACATTAAAGGGATACTACAAACTACGCATTGAATTTTAACGCCATCATAATTTAGCTCAGGCATTTCTGCTATAAATTCTGTAACTTTGTCCAACATTGGTCGTTTTCGCGACGTAGGCGATATTTTTAAAACAAACGTAGAACTACGAAATAGTATTTACGGCAGCGTAAACGGCAGGGAAAATTTATTGGGCCTGATGCACGTAGGGAGGTATGAAGACATAACAGTAATTGTTATAGCATTGATTTGCTCTCTTATCGCTAAAATAAAGTATCTTATTGTTATCAAACAGATTGTAAGTCGTTTGTTTTGTTTGGAACTGAGTGACATTGTAAAATGGATAAAGTAGAACATATGTGAATCACTAGCATTTAAAATGAGATTTAATTTCTCCATTTTTGTATCACGGATAATAACAAAGTACTTTTGAATCTTTGCGAATTAAACAATTTTATTGCCAAACATAATTTACTAAACCTACATGTGATGAAATATCTAATTATTTGGTAACTTATTAATTAGCTGATTAATACTTACACCATGGGCAAATTCTATGGAATTACATGACTTTAGCATAAAACTATATTCTCTTCAGTAATCAAAAAAGAACATGTTTTTGAAATCATTATAACATTATCTGGGAGTTCGGTATGCTATGAAATTCTTGAATTATCTTCACTCAGAAAAAAATATATAAAATTAGATTTCTTTGCACTTAATAATTAATGCCTTGCAATTTTTAGAGCAAAGCAAACAAGTTTAATTTAAATCCAGCAAACTCATCTTTTCACTTTGTAATCGTAGCTTGTCTCATCTTTTCTCTCATTTTTTTGGTTGCAACAACGTAAGGTGCTCAGACCCGACCTAGTGCGGAGGCGTCTATAAAATTCTAATGGCGGGTAGATCAAAGGGAGTACGTTTTAATTTTAATGGCGACGTTCTCTAAGGTTTCGGCGCAACCTAGAAAGCTGTAATACACACGACGAGCGACTACAACCGCTTTGTCGAAACTTTGCGTTGTGTGTGCAAACAGGAGGATTTAAGGGTCGGCAGGTCGCTCCTGGGAGGGTTCCAGAGAGTATATTTTCTACCATGTTACGAATAAGATAGGTATATAGTCATTGTCGTTGCATGCAGTAGGTCAATGTGAAATTAATGAGATGCATCATATTGATGCTGTATAATTAGATCTTAGGAAAACGTTGCTGTCAAAATCCATGCAAAATAGTAATTTTTATGATTGTAATGAACAGAGTAGTGGTTTAAAGAACACTTATCGAGAATGTTATTTAGATATTTCACTTCGTTTTGTCACGTAGGATGCCTCTGACTTGGTGTTGTGTTACTAGTACTACTAATATGACACTAGACTAATATATTTTGCTTTATTGCATAGTAAAGCTACGTATGATGTCTTGGTACGGGGACATTCGCCAGAGGCGAGTAGGATATTTCTAAAACAAAGAGAGGCACTTAGAATCTGAAGCAATGTAGACTACAGAGCATCATGTACGTACACAAAAACAAATCCAAGTACGCATAGCGAGCTTCACCAATACAACACACGCAGTAGAAATAACTACATAATTCCATACCATCGATTAAAAACGTCGCAAGTCTTCACCAACTATCTGGCCGTTAAATATATGTATAATCTGCCCAATAGATTTAAGTCGCTTAACAAAATAAATTAAATCAAAATATCAAGATGTTACCGCTGAAACATGAATTTTATTCTATTGACGAGTACTTCAAAGTAGTATTATAAATGCATGCACTACTATTTTATATATTTTGCTTTTCTATGTATGTATATGTACTCGCTTTGTCATTTACATCTATTCATTTGTGTATATGTCTTATTTCCCTTTTTTATATATACACGATCTTATTTATTTATTTATATATTTTACAATTTTATATTTATTTTATTTACGACAGTGTTAGTGCCTCTACAGATCAAGACTAAAAATAAATAGTAATAACAATTATTACTATTATGAAACTAAAATCTATAAGCATACAACTTCTCAGAAAAGAGAAAAGCAACATGTATCGTTAATGAAGTATCCTGATACAAGTGGTTACCAAAGAGACATGTTTGACATATACAGAGAGGTCCTAAACTATGCTCCCCCCCACAAACATACTAACGTTTCAACGACAGAAGCTAGCGTTTTTCGAAAAGTTAGGCCGATTTATATTTTTTGCGGGCTATCTTCTACCGTTATCGGCAGTTCCATTGCATTTCCGGTGCCACTGGAAATGACATCAACTTTCTTATTTTATATAGAACATCCTATATATTTTTACGTTTTTGGAAAGGTAATCGAAAGGTGGCCAAATTGTATCTTGTAAACCCAGACTGATCTAAAGAGCTCGTTGCTAAACAAAGTAACCATAGCAATTGTCAAACTCTCAAATCCCAATTCGAAAAGTGTAAACCATTCTTGTTATTTATTGTTACTATAACTTGTGTTTGTCACGCTTATTTTCTTAATTGTTGCCTCCGAGTCTTGGACAAAGTTTGGAGAAAAGATGGAACAGGATAGTAAAGGTAATCAAAAGTTGTTCTATAAAGTATTGAAAGACCTAAGAAAGAGGAAAGTAAATACGACAATTGGAATTAAAAATGAAATAGGTGAAATAGCAACAGAGGAAGAAAAAATCATGGAGCGATGGAAGGATTATTTTTGTAATTTATTGATGAAGGTCATCACCTACAGGAAATAGAACAACAAGCAGAACATATTAACGAACAATAACAAAATAGGATGGACGAGGTTGGAGCGCAAGAACTAGAAGACGCAATAAAATTTATGAAAAGAGGAAAAGCTCCAGGTCATGACAAAATAACGACGGAGATGATACAAAACCTAGGGGAAATCGGAAAAGCAACACTTTTAAAAATCTTGAAAAGAAGAAACTATACCGGCAGACTGGGAAATAGGAATCATATTACCCATTTTTAACAAAGGTGATAATAAAGACTGCCAAAACTACTGACCTCTAACATTACTGAGTACTGCATTGAAATCATATAAACTGGTCCTCAATAATCGACTGAAAGAACAAACTGAGCCAACGTTATCAGAGGTACAAAGTGCTTTTCGCAAAAGAGGGAGTATACAAGATCATATTTTTGTACTAAAACAGCAAAAGAAAAAAGATAAAATGGAAAATATGTATCCAGCTTTCATAGATTTAGAGAAAGCTTTTGATGAGGTGCATCGAAAAAGAATTTGGGAATGTTTATGCAAAAGATCAGTCACGGTAAAGTTGACAAGGAATATATAAAGTCTATTTCAGAAAACTTATAACTATGTAACATACAAAAACATGCAATCTGAAAAATTCTTAACAGTTGATGGCTTCACACAAGGAGGATGTATTAGCACAACATTGTTTCTACTATTTATGGACGAAATTATTGAGAAGTGCAGTCAGAGAGTTGATAAACTATATGTAGGTTACAGAAACTTAAAAAGAATAGATATATCGGAACGTACCTTCGCGGATGATTTGGTAATAATGACGAAAATGAGAGATAATTTGCAGGAGAACTTGAACATATGGAATGAAGTACTTACAGAAAATGGTATAAAAATAAATAAGACTAAAACTAGGGTAATGGCAGTAGCGAAAGATACAGAGTGCATCGATAGATATCGATAGAATACAAAAATTAAACAAATACACGAGTTTTAGTATCTGGGAGTGGTGATAAAAGAGAACGGAAATCTGGGTGTGGAAATCGGTAAGAGAATATAAAATACAATAAGATGTTATTATGCTTTAAGCAACATTTTTTTAAATATCAAAGAAATTTCAAAGAAGACCAAAATAAAGGTACACACGTCTATCTATAGACCAATACTGACATTCGGCTGTGGGCTCGACATGGGTGCTGAATGATCGAGAGAGGAGCAAAATTCAAGCAGCTGAAATTAAATACCTGCGGAGAGTAAAAAGCGTTATGAGAAGAGATAGAATAAGGAACTAGGAAATAAGAGATGAACTTAAAGTAGAATCCGTCCTAGATTTTATAGAGGAAAGACAATTAAGTTGGTGGGGCCAGCTTCAGAGAAGGGGAAACTCAAGAAAAGTTAAACAAGTATGATTATCTAAAACGAAGAAAAGGAAGACCAAGGCAAACGTGGAACAGTGCAAAGTGTTGAAAAAGAAAGGGTGGTCCTGGAATGAAGCAGCAGTATTGGCTAAGAATAAAAAAGTGTTGGACTAAATTTGTGTACAATTAAATAGAAAATATCTTATCCTACACCATTATGGAAGAAGGAAATATGATTATATATATGTACATATATATATTAATTGTGGTAGGTTTGTTTAAATTTGTTAGTTTTGATGGCAATGTGCTTAAGTTTCAGTGTTTTATGTTAATGACTTTACAATGGCGTCCGCATGGACCACGTAAGATAAACATCAAGTACCTAATTTTAGTATTCAGTGAATTTCGTAACAATTACTACGAAGTGAAACATAATAAAGACTGCCCTTATACCGCTGGAAATATTTGAACTTTCCGCTAAGTAAAGATAGATAGGATAAAATCTACAGGGCGAACTGCTTTAACAGAAGATACTATGATTTAAATTATTGTACAATTTGTTGCGCACCCACTACAAATGAGGTGATAATTGTCTCCAGATTTACTAAATATTAACGTTGACCCAGCAATTTTGCATGGTTCGTGGCGAAGCCTTTATAAATGTAAGAACTCAAAAAACCTAAAAAGTAGATATATTGTCTATCAAAAGCTAACAAATTTAAACAAATCTACCTAATTAATTAATTGCAATAAAGTTCGATAAAGTAAGGAAATAACAACAATTAACAAAATAAGTTAAAATGAGAGAAAATAATAACGAAATCAGCAGGAACGTATAACAAATGCAGGATATAAAAATAATAAACAACAAGAATAATTTACGCTTTTGGAATGGAGATTTGACAGTTTGGCAATTGTTATGATTACTTTGCTTAGCAGCGAACTCTTTAGATCAGTCTGGCGTCACAAAAAGCAATTTGGCGCTCTTTCCTAGCCAACTTTGCGTAACAACAAAAAGAAACCTTTATTGCTGCATATCGTCATATTTCCTGTTATCAGTTATCTTTGCAAAAGCGTAAATATATAGAGGGAATGAAATACAATTGAACTACCGATAATGGTAAAAGTTAGCCCACAGAAAATGGAAATCGATCTATTTTGTCTAAAATGCTAGCTTCTGTCGTTCAAAAGTTAGAATGGGGGGGAACACTTTAGGACCGCACTGTACGTATGATTTGGTATTTGTTTTGGTATTTGTATGTCGTCAATAATGTAGCATCTTTATACCTAAAAGCATTCCTGATAAATTATACAACATAAGCAGTAGCAAGAAATGTGAATGAATGCAACAGAAAGCGAGTTTGGTAAAAGGTTCTGGCAAAAGCGTTTGGAACGATATACCGCCCAGGAAAATTTTTTTGATGCCTAACGCAGTACTATATATTAATCGAATACAGTTGTTGGATCGTAACTGGGGTGCTGTGCCATTTTCGTCACCGTATTCATCAGTTTGTTACTACTCAAAAATTGGATTCTATAATAAATAAATAGAATTTAAATCGAACTGTATCGTTCAGCCAATAAAAACAACAGCTGAAAGCATTATACAAAAATTTGAATTTCTAAGGAATAATTTATACCAATAAATTATATCTCATGCTCAGAAATTGCCCCACTTTTTTGTTGACATTGCGTTAGGTACCGAAAAAGTGTGATTTCCTAGGAGGTATGTCAGTGACGAGACAAGATACCCGATAAGACGAATAAAAAGTCGATATCTTGATTTACTTGATAGGAGAAGAATCCGTGGAAATTCTGTTACAATTTCCTGAAAGCTTCTGCTACATATGAAGAGGCGGTAACACATTTTGAAAATCGTTTCACTCTTGGAAAATCGGTCGTTAAATATTTTCGACACATTGAGCAAGGTAATCCTTCAAAAATGAAAGGTGGTTAGAAAAAAAGTAAGGAATTTGCTTTTCTACTACAAACGTCAGGGTGGCAAATCAACAAAGTTTAGAATAGAAGTGACAGATATATTTAGGTATGCCACGGATGTACCTGCCATAATTGTCCACAGTACGGCAAGTAAGTTGCATAACCAAATAAGACTCTGTATTGGTCATAGAGAAAAAAATATATAATTAATGATAGCTTTTTTTAAAACAAAAGAACGCAGTTGATGAATTTAGTTTCTATTACAGGGGTGTGGAATATAGAGCTGAAGTTATCAAGTACGTCCTTAGTAAAATCTTCCTGTTTATAAAGCAAAGCTAGTTCAAGCGCTGACAATTAACAAATCGATACGACACTACAATTGCCAGCATCCTACGTGGCCTCGCTAATTATAACTTACGTAACCGTAGAATTAACGATCGTGTTGGTTTGCAATTCGTTTGCATTACAAAGTTCGGCAGGTGTTCCCGCTCAAACAGAACACCTATAAAGTGTCTCCCCTACGTTGGTGGAACCGTTAAAAATGAAGCCGAAAGGAAACGAACGGATTCGAAATGCAATTATAGATTTACTGTCTGAAGGCTCGGGTACGCTTCATGGCACAGCCGTTGGGCGAAGCCCGCCTAACTTGGGAATTTTATTTGCCGTGTTAATGAGATGTAAATATTGTTCGGGGAAGAGTTTTTTTTGCGGGCGCGCCCGCGTCCGTATTTACATTACGACACGGGGCGCAAATTAAAATAAAGGGGCCTTTAGAAATATGTTTTGGGGATAAACAATATAAATATGGAAATTTGAATATTTCGCGCGAGGGGATGACGTGCTTTCCTTCATTACTTAAAGCAGAATTTCATCTAGCGTTTAAAGATGCATAAAATTACATCTTTCCTCGAGTCTTCAAGCTTTGTAAATGTTGCAACAGTTCACTAAAGCCCTTACCACAAAACTTAGGTCGTACTGGACGCACGTTTCGATAGCCAAGCTATTATCATCAGCAGTAAAACTGAATTCAGTTTACTGCTGCTATTCCATCCAAGATTATTTTGAATTGTAAGTTTGTATATTGTATTTTGACGTATTTCCTATGTATTTACATACTGAATATCCATGTGCAAACAAATAAATATTATTATTATCATAGTACTACAATATGTACTGTGCGTAATGTTCAATATTTACAACAACAACATCAGCTGTCATTCTAGAACGAAAAGGGTATTCAGGATAGCCACCCAATTGTGATAAAAGTCCCTCTAGCGGGTAAAAAGGTAATTTTTCGTAGTCAACGTTCCCCCCAGGCGGACTGACCTGGGAGCGGGGGTATAAAAAATAAAATATAAGTCCAGATAACGACGATCGTAGGATAACGTAGATAAAACTCCATCTTCTGTGCAATTTCTCCATTTGTAAATCGTCAAAGTTAATGTAAAGTTCATCTAAAATAGACAACAGGGTATATTCAAAGGTATTTCAAACATAATTGCCTACATTAAATTTATTTCGTTACGGTATCTTCGTTTTTAGTAGTAAAATTCGTCATATTTATGTTGTCAGTGGTTCTTTTAAGCATATAGTCCTCTAAATTCAGTCAGCTGGTAGCGTCACTGCATTCATTCTCTTATGCTAAATCTATAAATAACTTCCTTTCATCGAAATGCATCATAAGATTTATATTTGAGCTTAAATCAAAATTAGCTATGGAAGTAAACAATCGCTATCGCGATTAAATAAGGGAGTGAGGGACGCCAGAGATGTCATCAATTCTGGTTAGACGTTCGTTAAGTTAACTAGTGTTTGACTACGATCGCAATTTAAAGTGTTCGATAGTGAAATTAAAATAAAATTTCAAAGAAAAAGAAGTTAGAGCTTAGAGCAGGCAGATTCCTGTAGAGGTTATACTAAACAGAGAGCTTCATTCAGATTCCAGGTTAATTTGTATTTTTAATTCTAAAATTCGTTAATTCAATTTATTGAATCCAAAATTCACAATAAAATTGCCCAAAGAGTATTCAGGAATACTTCCGATCCCACAAAGAATTTAGAAATTTAAATTAATTTAGAAAATTCAATTTTTTCACAAAATTTCCCTGAGAAACACATTTCAGTACATATGTAAAATACGTATAAATGAAAATAGGGTACATTTTTACCCAAAACCCTTTTTTTGCTGTGATTTTATTATTTATCGTAGCCCTGATACATACATAACATATATAAACCAGTGAATGCCCATGGCAGGTCCCACAATAAATAATTTTCAACGGCGGCTTTAGTTTGATTGATATTTCGTTGTTTTCTCTCCACTTTGCGTAGCAAGAATTCGTAATTTGATATTTGTGCGGTAAACAGCCTTATATTTTCCATCGCTGTGCCTGTATACATATATGGTAAATCTGCTCATGACGTCCACTTTAGAACGTATTTCTTACAGGCGCACTCAACTGTAAAGCCAACATCTGCAAAACAGTTGAAACTATCGAAGCGAAACTCGTTGCTGTTTTAATCGACTTGTAACTGGAACGTATTCTAGATTGGCTTTGCTCCAACACTTCCTTTCTTTTTCAAATATTCAAATCTATAAATGTCAAATTCGCAAAAATTATTTGGAATATTCATCAAAATCCGTCGGTTAATCATAGATCCCGATAATGATAGCATGAACTGTGGCAAACGTTAAAAGGTTCAAGTCAAACACTGGAGTATCGGCACGCTCCGCACCACACAGCTTATTTGATTCGTTCAGAACAATTGTTTCGGGAATTCGTGGATGCCCATTGTCAACCGTACGACCGAATGATGTGAGAAAACATGCAAAATATACGAAATTAAAAGAGAAGGTTCTTGTCTGTAGCACAAAACGTAAATATATGATCGTTTGACACCAATAAATCCATTAAAGCTGAGTGGCCAAGTGGACCTTTTCCCCTGTTTAACAAATTTGCCTTCTTTTTCATATAAATGGTTTCGTAAGCGTCTAATTTTCGTAGTGAAGTTACGCTGTTAATTAATTTGAGGTTTTCGAGTTTGATATTATGCTCATTTTCATTTACGCTAGACGAATCGACTCTTCCATAGCGGTAATGGGCTATATGTTCTTTAAGTCTGCTCTAAAAAGCTTATATCTTTTAGAATAGAGATAGAACAAGGCATGTTGTAATTAAAACCTTTTTCTCACATCATTCAGTCGTACGGTTGACAATGGAAATCCATTAATTTCCGAAACAATTTTTCTGAATTAATCAAATAACTTATGTGGTGCGGCGTATGCTGACACTTTAACGTTTAGGATAGATCTTGAGTAAAGTTCTTTTGTAATAGAAAACACCTCATTGTTACAATGGTTTAGAAATTGTAACGTTTCAAAGTAGACTGCTTCTGTTCGTTCTGTAAGACTTCTCACTTTAATTAAACTGTGTGTACTGCAACGCCTTACAAAGATTTCCCAGAAATTTCCTTATTACAAGGTGTTCTCTTCCATCTTGGTTTACGTATCGTACTCACACATACGTATCCAAACTCTACCGCCTCTACCACTGTCGCTGACAATATCAGGTGTCAGTCATTGTTAATTCCACAGATAAAGGCAACAGAGTCGTCTTGCGTTATAATATTAATATATCGAATACGAATAATTGAATAAGCCGTCTCTGGCACGAAATTTGCATATGTGGCGATGTTAATTATAATTAAGCCGGGCACAATCACTCTTCGCAACAGAATCTAATCAGTCGCGTGGGCCGCCGATTATAAATAGTGTATGTGTAACCTACAGCCGACAGAAGTGATATTTTGAAATCAATACCACAGTGTAAAATATAAAAGTTGACGCAATAAAAATGTTTGGTAAATAAAGCGAAAATATGTACACGTGGAAGTGTTTTTATTGCCATTATTAGTTCTTTTTTTTGTTTCAAAACGGCATTTGTTGTGTATGTAATGTAATAACTAGAGTAACCGAAACTTGCGGACTCGCATAGGCGTCGGTATTACGGGTTAATATAAGAATACGAAAAATTCATAAATAAACTTACTTGCTAATTATTCAACAAATTAGAGGCATCAGGATGTGAGCTACTGTAAACTTGCATCATTGCATATGTTTCCACAGTTACTTCTTTAATCCTTGTGCGTCGACAAGAAAAAATATTCTTATACATAGAAAACGATCTCTCCACATCTAAGGAAGCTACATTTGCATGTAGAAACTGTTTTTCAAAATCACTTAAAAGTTCATTATTTTTACACTTATTATAAACGGTCTCTAAAGTATTAAAATCGGGATTTTTCCTTAAAACATCTGCCAACTTTTGACTAGCGCATAATCCTGGCGTATCATTTAATGTGTGTAATTTATTTTTTACACTATCCACTATGTCTAATGATTCCTGCAATGACAATTCAGTACATTGTAGTTTTCTGATGGCATCTAGTAATACTGTATAATTGGTACATATTGTTGTTAAATCTTCTAAAAGTTGAGGAATTTGAAATTCTCTTTGACTTTCTCTAATTGCTTTGGATTCATTCCGATTAAATCGCATTATAACTGATTGAATTTGTTGAAAATGGATCAAATAGTAAGAAGCTGCTGTTAGCCAAGTACCCCATCGCGTTAAAATTGGTTCAGGAGGTTCTGGAATACGTGGACAAAATTTACGAAATTCTTTTAAACGTTTAGGAGATTTACGAAACACTGCTTTAGTACTTCCAATCATCCGATCAACGTTTCCGTAATGTTGTCGAACAACTTCACCAACTAAATGCAAAGCACGCAGAACGCAGGTTATATGTATTAAGTTAGGAAATATATGTTTTAAGGATCGCCCAACACTTAACATCGTTGCTGCACTATCTGTCACAATCATCACAACTTGATCTTGGGCAATTTTAAATTTTTTCAAAGCGTTCATTATCACTTTTTGAATATTTTCCGCGGTATATTATTGAACACGTTTGCAAGCTAACAAATATCGAGATGCTGTGTTCTCGCTAGATAAAGCGCGAGCTATTACATTCACAATACTGTTTTTCTTTATATCGGTCGTCTCATCCACGGTAATCCATATTTTTTTGGAACACAAATCACGTTTACACACATTTTCTAGCATCTCTTTCATTCGCGGCAAATGATTCTGTAATTGTGTTTGTGAGGGTAATGGGTACTTTGGAACGTATTGTCGCCAAAACGTTTTAAAAGCTGCTTTTCTCACCAACGACAACGGAAGATTACAAGAGGTAAACATAATTAATAAATGTATGAGGAATAGTGTATAAGGTATTTCAGTTCTTGCATTTCTCATGTGCTTAATACCATTGACATGCCTTTGGCAATCAGTTCTGTCCAATGCAGCCAAACGAACATTGCATATTAAGCAAAAAACTGCACTAGCGTCATATTTTAAATGGGGAAAAAGCGACACATACTTATGTACATTAGTAGCAAATCTATTACGAGCATTGTTTTCTTAGTATGTAAATATTAGTTCTATATGAAACGATACACTAATTATGTACTTGGTATAATACTACAACACACAAAAAACACCAGCTATATTTTCAAAAGCGACACGTAAGTACATAACCTTGACCGTTCGACTAATCTCTGCAACAGCTCAACCGGTACTAAAACGAAATCTCTCTCAGCGCGGTTTAACATGATTTATATTCAAGGTCGACACTACATGCCTGCTTCTCTACCGGTTTAGTTTGTTTATGAATTTTTCGTATTCTTATATTAACCCGTAATACCGACGCCTATGCGAGTCCGCAAGTTTAGGTTACTCTAGTAATAACCGTAAAAAGTATACAAAGTAGTTTCTTCAAAAATCTGTTATACTTAATACCGTAACAATAAATAATAATAAAATAAATAAACGTAACTTCTTAACAATGTGGATAGGATTGTTGATAAACTTGGTATGTTTCCACATTTGACTCGGTGAAGGTTGTTTGCTGTAATGAAAAAATTTGCTTGTATTACGAGAAAGATCGTTCAATATCTACGGAAGCAACACAGGCACTGATTCTACTCACGACAACCCAGTATTTTGCAATTTTTATATAGCGTCTAGTAGTCGTTCATAATTGTTGCTAATACTTTTTAAAGCTGTTTCAACAGAAGTATCTAGAAATCCTTTCTGGCCCTTCTTAATAGCTGTAGCTTCGTCAAGGAAGAATTGTAAAATCACATATTTTACTTCTTGGAAATGTTCAGAATAATAAAAAGCCACTTGCAACCATGTTCCCCAACGTATAAAAATCGGCTGTGGTGGTTCGCGAATACCGGGACAAAGCCTGTGAAGTGCTCGAATCCGTTTGGGAGATTTGAAAAACACTTTTTTTTTTGCTTTGCTATTAATGCATCCACCTCCGGGTAACATTCCCGCATAGTTTGTGCTACAAGATGTAAAGCATGAACTTTACGTGTAACGTGTAAGAGTCTCTCACACTTTTCTTTAAGAACGTGATTGTATGTACGCCAAAACTGTCGCAACGGTTCCTTATCGAGTAAGCTGAGCAGTAGACCAGAACCAATAAACATCAAAAATAAATCCAACTTAAATTGGGTTTCAGGTTGCACGCCATTTCTCTCATTTTTGTCCTGTACACTATTTATATACCTTTATTTTTATATATGTATATATCTTTATATACCATTAAAGGTATTTTACAAACTTTACACAATAGCTTTAGTTCCATTATAGTTCAAACCCGGAAATTCACTGATAAATTTAATGACTTTATTGGCTTAAGGTCGTTTATTCTCCTTGCGTACGTTAGACATACATACATATCTCTATAATTACGACTAACGCTAGGAAGGGCTCATGAGAAACTGTTGCAATAAATTAATAATTTTATTCACTGAGGTAGCCCATGCCGATTCATCTGCATACATACGTCGCGTCGTTGCCGCGGCAACCTCACTTCTTACCTGGCGCGAAACTCTCCGTGGCTGATCTAATTATAATGTGACTATGTGGAGGGCCGCAAATCGGTTTGGAGTAAAATGTTGGGTAGAAAAGCAAGTGTTAAATTATTTTCTTGCTTAGGTGTTTGTTTACTAACCTGTTTCTGACCTTAATAATATTTTCATTACTTCGCTACAAATGTCCTTTCCTTCTATGATGGTAACTTGCGATAACCTATCTAATTCTTTTTTATTTTAGAAGTTGTTTCCTGTATTTGGTTTTTAAGATTTATCATAATTTCCAAATGTTTATACTATCAAGAATTATTTACATATTGACAGGCACCTAACATCCTTTGATTTAAAGAAATCAATGCAAAATAAACCTAAATTAAAAACAATAATAATGAATAAAAACAAAAGAAACATCACTTGAAAACTCAAAAAATAACAGCATTAAACAATTTGCGGAAGGCATCGATTTCCACGGAACAGCTGCCAAGTCGCAAAGGCTGTAACTTAAAGTTAGACACGTGTTTTCCGTTTTCAAGCAATCGGGGCTATTTGAAAAAGTGCCGCCGGAATACAATAAAACACTCTCCCCGGACGTGAAAGTCGTGTAGTGTCGAAGACTTTAAGAAGGGGGATGTTTAGCTTTGCGCGGTATGTTTCTTTTCCGCCGGAAAGGATCGGTACAAGTTTGAGATGTTATCGGCTGTAGCCCCTTTTATTTAATATTTAACGGAATTGATTTGTAGGTAATTTAAATAACAAATCAGGCAAGTCCCTATGCCTGTGTACTTGGTTTTGAATTTTGTTAGAATAATAAAGGAGACACTCCCTTCTAAAATATAAAACTAAACTTTGTATATTTTAATTGTATGTTATTGCATGTTATATGTTTTTGTCGGATGAACGATACAGTTCCATTTAAATTTAATTTTTTATTTGAGGATGCAGCTTTATTTGAAATATTTATAGTTTCCTATTTTAGATGGTATGATTTAAGCAGTAAAAAACGGTTGTTTACTTTCTCGTTCTCGTTTTTACTTCAAACATTTAAGCTTTTTATGGCAGTAGGACTTTGTAGCGGAATACAGTTGTTAATTTTATGATTCAGTTTCTATATTATGTCGTGAATATTTTAAAGTTAATTCCTTCATTTCATCATTGTGTGAAGAATAAATATTTTCTTTGATCTCGAACTGAAATAAAGCATAGCGATGCACCCGATACCACTAACTGGTCTCAACTGACTTGTACCAATGCTGATCGCAGTTGAAGTTATAAACTGACGAATTTGGAAACGGAAGGGACTCAGTACTGCAGTTACAACTACGTACGTTTAATACGTCAATTCCCAAAAATATTCGATTTCCATTGGTGTATATATCAGATTGAATAAGAACGTTTAAGAATAGGCTTAACACATAAATCAGATTATTTCATAGCATACTTAACATAGGGTAAACTGGGACAGGTTCGGACATGGAGCACATTCGGATATTTCAAATTTACCATCGAAAAGTAATACTATCAGCGCCATTAGAAGAACTCTTACGTCTACAGTTCATATAAGTATTTTAATAGTGAAATCGTGAAATTTACTTTGACGAGAGGTAAGTTATTTGCGAATATTCAGAATGAATATATTCATTATAAAAATTATGCTACCTTTAATAAGTTTTCATGCTTTGTAGGCAATTTTTAAGTAAGATGTTCTTCTGATTTATATTGAAGACTGGAATGTTTAATTTCACGTAGCCTCGGACAAATGCACTGGGGCAGATTGAGGCTGTCTGAAACTGCCCCAGTAATTTTGTTAGCAATCGAAAGTATGTCAAAACTCCGCCCTTATTCATATAAAAGTGCTAAATAAAGGAAAATATTTTGTAATTTTTTAATTTCTTTTGTGGTCTTTATAGAATGGTAAGAAAATGTGGAAGAAAGAAAAATCGCTCTGATATTCTGGAAAAAGATATGAAGAGTGCCATATCAGAAATATTTCAGTCGATAAAATGTCGAAACTCAGCGCAGCAACCTTTTCCAAACTTCAAAACCAACCCTTTATAACAGGTTCATCGGACTCTGACATAGAGTTCCTAGAAATATAACAGATAAAAATAAATTTTTGTAAGATCTCTCTAATTCAGACATTGCTGTAGATTTTGAGCAACACATAGGTGATATTCTTGCGCTCTTAAAAGATACGTATCAGGTTTTGGAGCAACTTTAGGTTAAATATTCAAAACATGGGAAGGAACGGATTTCCTTTCATATTTATGAAAACCGCTGTACGATTGTTTTTGCCTGAGATATGCAAGTTAAATTTATAATACTGGTGATATGTATTAAGGTTCTAGTGAATCATTGCCGCCAATCGTGTCGATTATAAATGTTAACCATTACGAATCACAGTTTAGACTATGACAACTATGTATTTTTGAATAACGCTTGTCACTTATTTCTGTATAACATAGTTACGCTTGCAAATGCAGAGGGGATACCAAGGAAGGTGGGGTATCAATATGCTGCCAGATTATTGTTGGTGCATTAAGCGATACTACTGCGACGCATTTCACAAACGGAAAAGTCAGAAGCGTAGTTTTATTCAAACTGAATAAAATTTTAAAGACCACCGAACAAAATTTGTGCTCGATTGGGACTCGTATCGCCGGCATATTGGATTCTCCACCTTGAACTTGGGAATTCTGACTGCAGATTTGTAATCAGCGACTCCCAAAGTCTCCGATTAATCTTTTTCAGGCGATTTTGCGAGATTTTGAGTTACTCAACTATGCACCATCTTGAACTAGAAAATTCTGACTGAGGATTTGTGGTCAACGACTCAAGTTGTTTTACGAGCTTGTCAAGAAAAGTTTATCTAAAAAAGTTTAAAACAAGACATTAGGCTATGGTGCCTAATCATCATGAAATACTATAGATTGAAATTGGTATTGTAACCTCACGTCCCTAGGTACCTCTCTGGATTGTGTCGGATTTAGGAAAATTTTGGAATTGAGAAAGATGAAGAAATAAATTTTATTAAAATATTGTTCCTTTACAATCACAAAATAAATTAGTACTTTGTGATTATAAATTGTAAGTTAGTAAATTGCTCATGAATTATTTTCTTTTCCTATTATAGCTTAATTTAATCTCTGATCTGAGTAGTTTGCTGTACCAGCGGCTTAACGGCACAGAAAGGTCTAGTCACGCTTCTCGCTAACAGATGTGAGATTAAAATTGGGAAAAATGTCAAAAAGCTTGCTTACTTTAATCGTGCGGTTTCTTCGTAGTTTTAATTCTTTAAATTTGTGTATTCGGAGAAAAGAGAGTTGTGGTGTCCTGCAACACGGAGTTCATTAACAATATTCTACCAGATATAGCTCGTATTTGATCAGAGTCTTCGGATAAGAAAACAAGTAAGTTTTTTTTTACACTTCGATTTATTTACATATTTGCAAAACGATTTGAAAACAAAATCAATGGCATTCGGAGTCAGGAAAGAAAATAAAATAAAATGGAATGATCTTCCTTTCTCAAAATAAAGTTTAAGTATTAAAACTTCGTTTGAGACCACGTACAAGGAGCTTTTCGATAAAATGAAACGTGTTTGTCGCGGAAGATAAATATTATATTATTATGATTAATGGGCGGTATCACGGGGATAAAGATGTACAGTCGCCAAAGAGAGTGAACAATAAAATTACTATCGGTGAGTTACAAGAAATTCGACAGAACAGTGCCCTTTCGTTCGTCAAACTCAATCGAAAATAACTATTCAAATTAAATTCAGGAAGCGATACTGTTTTCGGCAACTTCAACCTATAAATCTGTCACTAGTGAATCATAAAAACGTGACCAAAATAGGCCCGACAACAGGATGCAGTTGATAACATCTCTTTTCGGTGAGATAATTGACTCAGTAAAATACGGTAATCAGAAATTCACGGTAATGAATTCTTACATCGGCAACTTCAGTAAATAAAACTAACATTAGCGAGTTAAGAAAACATTGTCAAGACACGCCCGACTTGCAGTTGTCAGAATTCAACTGACAACAGTCATATGCGGTATTATACGGGAGTAAACTCTTTAAATCGAGAGCATCAGCTAATGAAACTATCATCCAATGATTCAGGACAACAATGACAGAACGAGCTCCTCTTTTTGCGATCATGACTCAAACAACAATAGTTTCATTCGACGAACTTAGTCCCTCCAGACAATAAGTTGTTTGTTATTGTAGGAGCGCCTAAGAAAGATCTCTTTCTGTCCGTGAATGTATTTCTGGTCGGCTTTATATACATAATATCGGTATGACGTATGAGATTTCTGTACATGATGTAGACGGATAAAAACAATCTAAAAATAGAATGTTACATATGCTTACAGTTATCGGCCGGCAGGTTATACACTGATAGATCGAAAGTTACATGCATTAGTCGTTGAAAAATAATTGTCAGGAATAAAAATTAACAAAAATGCAAAAATACTTTAAAGAATTATTATGAAATTATTTAGACAATAATTTTAATATTCTCTTGCTCTTAAAGGTCTTTAAAATTTGCAGGGACGAACTGAAATACGTCACAATATACATTGTGAAATAAAAGTCGGATCGAAACAAACAAAAATGAAACATCTTGACAAGTGCGATAAGAGTATTTTAGTTAACTAACTCAAACACATTTGCCTCTTTTTATTATCGTTGACAGCAAAAAGCTTCTTGAAACCTTAATAACCTGTAATTTATAAAGAAAACAATTCCGTGTACATTTACGCATAAACTTTTTTTCAAGTAAAGTAAACCGTGCCCGTGGAACTTGGTCAAAGTTACGGCTAATGTGTAGCAAACAAAGTAAATAAGTTAATGCTTGTATCCATCATGACATTGTCGTGCGTTACTTTGCTATACTTAGCAGTTGACGAACCGCAAACTAAGGTCTGACTTGCACGATAATATGTAAATCACCCTTCCGGGAACCGAAGGCAGAGAAAAAACTTTCCTTGCCGGCGCTCGTTTACCGCATAGACGGAGAGTTAAAAAAAGGGGGGAAGTAGGAGAGAAAAAACTTTCCCAACGAGTAAGTACAGGCAAAAAAGATCAGTCTAATTTGTTACTCGAGATACTCGCATAAAAATTCAGCTGAATTTTAAACTGCGCAGCGGTACGCGCCTACGCGATAACATCTCGAACTTCTTCCGATCTGGTGTAGAAGAAACTCGATTTTCCTTGCGAAAAGGAAGGCCAACCACGTTCTCTTCGTTCAATTCGTTGCTCTTCTACACGGCTACGATGCGACTTTCACGTCCGATGAGAGTATTTTATTGTATTCCGGCGGCACTTTTTCAAACGCTTCGGATTGCCTTAAAACGGAAAACACATGTCTAATTTAAAGTTCCAGCCGTTGCGAGTCGACAGTTACTCCGGTGAAATTGATGTCTTCCGCAAATTGTTTAATGTCGTTATCTGTTGAGCTTTCCGAGATTTTCCTTTCCCAATATTTCTAGATTCTCGTGCGATATTTCATTGTCGCGTCTAACGACTTTAATTGTTTGTTTTCCGGATCTAACATATTGACGTGTTCTTCTTTATCGATTACACATGTAAGTATGAAGAAGTCCCTAGTCTGCTGCGCTTTAGTAGCTTTACACGAATTAGTACTTTGAGGTTACAAGCAATTTAGGCAAATATCAGTGGGTTTACTTGAATGCATTTAATAAAATCCACTCAGCATTAGATTGTATTTTACAATTTATTAATGACATTCAAAACCAAACTAATTCAGAAAATTATTGTCTTCTTGTGTTCATTTCGTCCATTTACCTGTTAATTTTTCTATAATTAGCCAGATATTTAGAAAAATGTAACACCACTTCAAAACCATACGATTCTCCATGCACGTTGGATGATGCCAAAAACCCTTAATTTTTCTATTTGCCTATGTTGTATACAAAACTGTGAAAATGCAATAGTAAGTACACGCAGAGATACGTTTACTATTATATAAACAATTACTGTCTATACTATGTACTATCCGTACATAATGCAGTAAATTATTCTCATTGCTTGTTATTTTAGAAAGGCTAAGGTAGATTATCTACAGAATAATGTTCAAACAAAAATGAACTCTAATGTAGGAGCGCACATGAAAAAAGTGCATAGAAACAATAACCAAGATAATACTAATATATAGCTCATGGTATTGATGGAATCACTCCCGGTAAAAACAATGTGAGAAGAGAAAAGCACTAACGCTTTTGCTCCTGTTTACGTTGCTGTTCATCCCTCAGTTTATGCCACTAATCTTCAAAGACAGCACTGAAATATTTCCGGCCGCCACCTAGTGCCAAGAGATATAATCACACAGTCGTATAAAGTAGCGACAGACACCGGAATACAAATGCTGTACCTACCCATACCTTTAACGTACATTCGTCACTTTGTGACAACAAAATAGCGGAGCTAGCGGTTCAGGGCACGGCTCTCAAACAAGTGGTGAGTGATGTCATGCTGCTATGTGTGCTGCTACTGCTCCTGTAACCATGTTTCCCAACGTGTAAGAATAGGTTCTGGTGGCTCAGGCATACGGATGCATAATCTGCGAAATTTGCGAATACGTTTTAGGGATTTGACAAACACTGCGTTTGTATGCGCTATTAAAGCGTCTACCTCAGGATAACATTTTCTAATACAATCTGCCACATGACTGAAAGCATGAATTTTACACGTAATATGTAACAAGTTAGCACAATTTTTTTTAAAAGACCGGCCTACATAAAGCATGTTTGCGTCACCATCACTCATAAACATCAAGAGTTGGTTTGTTGAAAGCTCAAACTTTTCCAATGTATTTAATATTAACTTTGAAATTACTTCGGCAGTACATTGTTGTACTCGTCTGGAAGCTAATAGAATTGAAGGTGACGATTGATGTGGTTCCATTGTACGTACCATTACATTAACCACAGAATCTTTTTTACGATCAGTTGTTTCGTCCACACATTACCACAGTTTTTTATCTTTCAACTCCGATTTAATTCTTTTTTCAACATGTTCACGAGCAGATGGCACAACTCTTTGTAACGATGCCCGACTTGGTAATATGCAGTCCGTATATTTATTCCAAAGGAAGACATATGCTTCCTTGTCTAGTAAATTAAACGGTAGATTACATACAATAAAGGTAACACATAAATTAAATTTAAATTTGTCATAGTGCTGTCATAATGCTGTTTACTATTTCCGTGACGTAGACAATCCCTTTTGGACCAACACATTAAAGGGGTATTACAAACCACACATTGAATTTTAACGCCATCATAATTTAGGTCAGGCATTTCTGTAAGTTTATCTAATATTGGTCGTTTTCGCGACGTAGGCAACATTTTTAAATCAAACGTAGAACTACGAAATAGTATTTACGGCAGCGTACATGTATACACAACAGATCTGGTTGGGACTCGCAGTTGTACTGAGGGTTGTATCGAACCTCCGCCACTGCCTGTTGGCACTAGTGAGCATCTTTATAGTTATTATGCAATTTTAACTGATATTTTTTAAGGACATACTAATAATACCATATAATTTCCATAATTCATACAATGCTAATGGATAGATATGTTTTACATAATCTTTTAGCATTGGAGCTGATTGCCAATAGAATTTATACATTCTATTGTTGAATATATCATTATAAGGAAACACAATTGTATTTGTCGTTACAATTACGTGCCTGCGATCTATTTGAACGTGACATTTTCAAAAGATATCGGTTAATGTGGTATGAATATCCTCTTAATTTAAAATCAAGTGATTTATTTGGAAGGAACATTTTTCTGTCTTGGAGTTTTTAATTTTCCAACGCTAAGAAAATATTTAATTAATACAAATAAAATTTGAAGAAGATTATTTTCTTATATTAAACATTCTTAGTCTTGAAATAAAAGTATTTTCTTGAATAGAGACTGATTTTTGCAAGAAAATAATTTCTTGATGCAAGAAACCACTTCTCTGCGTGTACAATAAATTATTCTGTAATCTTTAAATTTAAATTTACCGCTCATCAGCATTTGTCCGTTATAGGAACTTTATGGTAACTTTTACTCCAGATACAGTAAATACCAACGTAAATTTCGTTAAGATATGACTAATAAACTTCCAAACACAATCTAGAAATAGTACGTTTTGAATTTATTTTTAGGTGCTAATTTAAAATCTAATAAATAATCTCCTGAAAAAAAAGGAGCCCCATTTAGAGCTCGGCGAAACATGAACTTTCCGTTAGATTCCATTCAAATGACTAATTCACTGCCCGTTAATCGGAACTTACCTGTCCATTGAAAAACGTTGTGTGAACGTCCTGTTTTCGGCTCTTTTTTTCCGTTCTTTGTTTCAATTCTTGTTAAGATAATAGCCTACCTAACTTTTATTTTAATTTTTTCTTCCAGAAGAAATCTATCAAAGTCACTTTTAAAATTGCACTATTATCTTATTATTCTTTTGTACATTTACAGACCAACGTTGCAAAAAGTTTTAAATACACATTGATCTGAGCGAGATCAATCAAATTAATGATGTTATCAAATTATTTGTTACTCTTCCGCTGAAACGTTGTTGCGTTCTGCAATCCTTTATGCAATTCAAATATTTCAAAATTCACCTTCAATTCAAATTTATAACCAAATGTTAATATCACGTTTTCCATATTGTGCGTCACAACCAATTGTTAATGGAAACATCTAGGACATACGAGGTGCGGCTAAAATGTAACCGGACTGATCGTTTTACAGTCAAACAGCGCGCGCTTTTGAGTCAATCTGCACGCAGACGAATCAAGTGACATCCTCCCTCCCCATTCCTGCCATCAAGAGGACTGCGGATGCCTTAGTTAGGCCGTGACCGTTGTTTATGTTGGATCGTGCATTAGCCGCCCGTCGGAAAAATTTTGAGTGTTTCAAAAGAACAACGTGTAAATGTGAAATTTCTTGTAAAACTTGGTAAATCTGCTACAGAAACTTATTCTTTGTTAAAAGAAGTTTACGGTGTTAAATGCCTATCACGCACTCAAGTGTTTGAGTGGTTTAAACGTTTTAAAAACGGACGAGAACAGATTGATGATAAACCAGAACCACGTTCAGGACGACCGACCACGTCAATAACGGACGAAAACATTAACAAAATTGCTGCTTTGATCCGAAAGGATCGTCGGTTAAGTATTCATGCAGTTGCCGAAACGATTGGAATCGATAAAGAATCTAGCAGATTTTGCGCATGAGGAAAGTGTATGCAGAAATGTTGCCAAAAAATCTCACACCCGAACAAAAAGAATCTCACATGAACATTTGTTCTGATACTTTAAATACCATTGAAGGGAACCCTAATTTCTTGAAAAGAGTCGTAACGTGTGACGAATCATGGTTTTATATTTATGATCCGGAAACTAAGCACCGGTCAATGCACTGGAAGAGCCCTGGTTCACAAAGACAGAAAAAAGCTCGAATGACGAAATCAAAATTCAAGTCAATGATGATTGTTCTTTTCTCGACATTCGTGGGATTGTGTGCACAAATTGGGTACCTGAAGGTCGAACGGTGAATCAGCATTACTACACTGAGGTCCTAACAACTCTCCGTGAACGGGTAAGAAGAAAACGACCCGAATTGTAGCAAAAAAAGTCATGGATTTTGCACCAAGACAACGCACCGTCCCATAGTGCGCTGTCTGTCAAAAGGTTTTTGGCCAAGCATGGGATCCCTGTGTTGGAACATCCACCCTACTCGCCAGACCTGGTCCCGTGTGACTTTCTTCTATTTCCTAAGGTGAAATCAATACTAAAAGGGACGAGATTTGAGACCGTTGAAGCTGTAAAAGACAAAGCAACGGAGACCATGAACATGTTATTTGAAACTGACTTCAAGCACTGCTTTGGCCAATGGAAAATTCGCATGGAGCGGTGCATGGATCGGAAAGGGGAGTACATTGAAGGGGATAATGTTGAAATTGTAAAGAATACTTAATAAAATATATTATAGCATTAATCCGGTTACTTTTTAGCCACACCTCGTATGTATTATACTTGCAGGAAATAACCGTTTCAATATTTGTAGTAAATGTGCGCATAAGTACATAAGTAGACAGTTAAATTTGTAATTTAACAAGTAAAACAATACATTTCTGCATTACCGACGCTGTATCTGTACACATGAGCGAGCAATAACAAAAAGAGCACACACAAAACAGACCGAGCAGTAGCGTCGAAAATGCATTTCACTTGTTACAGAAAGTAGCGTTCACTAACGCCGCTCGCAACCGTCGTCTCTCGGGGCATTGTTTCCGTTTTACTGTCGAACACGAATTAATAAAATGCAACCCAGTTTTGAACAACCCGTTCGGCAGTATACGACACCAGTTACACTTTATAATTGCAGACTTCAATAATCAGGCAACTGAAAACCTATACATACACATATAACATACGAGGTAGGCGATATATATTCTCGGCCTTACGAGATTACACAAGTTCTAGCGTGTTCAAACTCCGTTGCGTCATAGTTACACATGTGCGAGGCTTATACTGTATATATTACGGCTCGAAAAGTAGTAGTTTTTAATAGCCAGCCAGACAACGTGACTAGTGCATGAAAACATCTCAGGTAACGAAAATTGAGTACCTCGCGGTCATTAAATTTTTAACAAAAGGATGGCATACGCTTTGTTAAGAACATTTAACATTTTATTTATTGTATTCTTTAAATTCATAATGTTATTTATTTTATTTTATAAACTCAACATTTCGCAGTAAGGCATATATACCGCGAAATGTTGAATTCACACATTTCGCTCCAACGTTTTGTTTTGCATAAATTCATACATTACTAAAGACGGGATTTTAGGACGTAAAAAACAGCTAAAAAGGCCCTTTTTTAGGCCTTAAAAACTATGTATTTAGGACGAAAAACTGTGATTTAGGCATGTTAGGCAAATACTTAAAAAAAACGGTAAACACAAAAATCATTTTATTTTGAAAAAACATGAATAAGAAGACGATATTTAATGTAATTTTAGGTACATTTCAGCCATAAAAAGAAATAAAACATACAAATTTTAACTAATAACTAAAATATGTAGATTCATTTGGTTTAAAATAATAAATAAATGAATTAATCGCCGTGTAACATGTCCTCAAATTTCACGTTTGCGTAGCACACAAGATGTTTTTCCAAGTTGTCGTTAGTAAAATTTGTTCTTCGGTCGGAAAACAGCAGTTTGTACGAAGAAAATGAACGTCCTACGTCACACGAGGTTGTAGGACAAAACTTAAATATGGACCAATCAGCTGTGGTATGAGCGGTAGCTTCAACTGCTTCGCCACTGAGCAGCTCAGCAAACTCTTTAATCGTTTTGAAACCTGGATTTTTCGAAATCACTTGGTTAAACTTTGACAAAAGTATTTTGCCAACTTTTCCTGGGGCATTCTTGAGAGCTGCTTCGGCATTATTAATTACTGCAACAGAATCTGTAAGAGGAAGGCCGAATGTTTCTAATCTTTTGATGTTATCAATGAGAAATTTATAATGCGACTTGATGTATAAAAGATCGTTTTTGACATTTTGATTGGAAAACTATTCTTGCGCTTGCTCAATACAGTTAGCTGAATCTTTGTCAAACGATATTACAACCTAAAACATAAAGCGTTAAATAAAAACAATCTTATTTAAAAATTTTGCTAAAAAAGTACTTACTGATTTTATTGCTTCGAAATTATTAGCATAAAAAACTACCGCCTCTAACCAAGTTCCCCAACGTGTTAAGACAGGTTCGGGAGGCAAAGGGAGATCTGGCAGATTTTCTTTATACACTGCCACACGCAGTGGGGCTTTTAAAAAGACTCTCTTGGTATTTGAAATTAAACCATTAACATTAGGATATTGATTCTTAGACATTCGCACACCAAATTGAGTCCATGTGCAAAACATGTTAAATGATTAAGATTTTTATAAAAAATCTTCAAATTTGTACCACATTTGAGCATATAAGAAGCACCATCCGTGACTAAAAGCTTGACTTTTTCGTACTTAATTCCATCTGTTGGCCACAAAATACCTAAAATACTAGAGTTGCCTTTAACTTAAATATCTAGCATTAAATTTACAATATTATTAAAGTAAGTTTTTTGCATAATATATCTTACCTAAAGCTTGGTTCACGAATCTTGCCATTGTATTGCAATTTGTTCTTTCAAGTTGCTTTGTAGCCAGTAAATACGGTTTTCCTGGTGTTTCAGAACAAAGCTTACCCACAATCATATTTGCCATAATACGACCTTTAGAGTCAGTCGTCTCATCTATAGATATCCAAATATCGTTGTTACCAACTTCTTCGCGAATAGTATTAATAGTCTTAAAAATTAATAAAAATATTATAGGTGTAAACAAAATCTTAATGACACTCAAGTATGAAAATACATTTTTAAATTATTATTTATTATATTACCTCATTGTAACATTTTGTTACATATGTTGTTCTTAAGGTTTTCACGCTTGCCACATTCTTGTTGCAGTATTTAGTGAGAAAATTTCGCAGTTTTGAATAGTTTAATCTGTCCAGAGGAATATTTGCAGACATAAAAGCGTCGCAAAAATCTCGATTAAAAACGTCGATTTCTCTTGAATTTTTGGTGTCTATTAACATTTGGTTCCTCAACGGTTTCCTAAGATTTGTCTGATGTCCAGGAGCAGTAGCATGTTGCTCTAAACGATTTTTCTTTTTGCAAGTTAACTACAATAATATTTTTGAAGCAAGTTAGGAAAGAAAAACAAAAACGTCCTCCAATTGCCTTCAGCCATTCTTGAACTTTATCGCTATGTGATTCCTTGGATTTTGGCATTGTTGTAGATGGAAATACACAATACACTGAGTAGATAAACAAGCACAAACCGACAGAAAACTACCGAAAAATATTCGTTGCAAGCTACGATATAAATGAAAATTCAAAGTACGTCTTTCACTATATACTGATTCGTCAATAGTCCACCTCGCTATAGGAACACACACATATACGCTCCAGAGAAACATTAAGAGAATAAATATAAAATCTAAACTGCAATATCAAGATGTCCATTGTATAAACTATGAATGGGCATCGTGTATTCATTAATCACGTTAACAGGGAGAAGAAATTTGCTTATATGGTTTAAATTACAGGACGTAAACAAGCCGATAGGGATTCCCGTAAAATAAAAAGAACCCGAGAGCGATAAGCTGATAATTGAGGATATATTTTCAATAGGGTAGTAATATAAATTTTACGGCAGGCAAATCCAAACTTTGCCCCTCACACAATAGACGGGAAAACCCATCGTTGTGTTAGTTTATAGCATTTTAGCTGTAAAACTAAAATTTACATTTAAGAAAGATTCAGCTGTGTAAAAACCATATTTATTTAAAATTAAAAAAAAAAACGTTTAGACCAAATAAATATGATTTTAGGACAAAATAGGCGAAATTCCACGATTTAGGCTGTTAAAAGTCCAAATAGGCAACTAGGCAAAATAAAACATAGCTAGATCGCTTTGATTTGTCGAGAAACATATAGATTTTGTATTATTTTTAATTTGCCTTGAATCTAAACAAAGAGGCATTTTGCCTAAAATCCCGTCTCTATACATTACATATCTATTTTCATTAAAACTTTAACGTGTATGCGTTTAATGTAAAAATATATTTAATTTAATATAATATACGTAAATATTACCAAAATCGTCAACGCACAAATTAAAAATTGCCCAATAGTCATTTATATATCTCCACGATGAAACTACCGCTAGCGTATGTATTGGGAACGAGCGCTCGATAGGTCTTTACCGCCGAGGAGGAAAACATAATACCATTATTGTCATTCGTCACTCCTTTGCTTAGGCGTAACATCACACAATCTTTGGTTTCTCAAATTTTCACTTATATATAGGAACAGCAGCACGAGCAATAGGTACTAGAGGTGATGTATCAAATAAATACATGAAATAACGCGAACGTCTGAGTAGCCGTGAGTTGTATAGCATATTTTTGCGGTAGTGAACGGCTTCTTCTTTGCTGCTGTAGCCCGACTAGACGCTCAAGCTCTGGAAGGTTGTGGTGGTGGACCGAGCATTTAGAAACGTTGCGATACATATAAATGCGTACACGGAAAAGAACCGAATTATGTAATTAATACATTACACAATATTTGTGTATTTATATATTTGAGAAATAGCGGGTTTTTATATGTTCATATTTCAAAGGAACTGTTTATTGAATACATTTATTTTTTATCTCTACGTACTGTGTTTAATTTAAAGAGCAACCGAGTTAGCGAACAAATACATAAGCATTATTTACATCTAAACTTAAGCAATTAGTCCTCCCTCTTCACAGGAAGATACACCGAAGCAGACGACTAGCATTGTTCTTCAAACCAGGAGAATGTAACACGCTTAATCACAACGTTTAGAGGGCGTTTATAGTGATCTATCTCCTTCATATTCCACTGTAAAAAGTGGGTAAAATGTTTCTGTTTGGGACAAGAATCCCTTGATGATGATGAGGCCCCGTCGACGAAATTAACTGATAACACCTCAAAACATTTCAATTATTGAAAAAATGAAAGTGAAGGAATTAGCAGTGATGTTTAACATTCCTGAAACAAGTATTCACCGAATTCTCCATAACCACTTGAGTATGAATAAGATTAGTGCAAGATGGGTACCGCATCTTCTTTCTGGTCTCCAACGTGAACGTCGGGTCGAATGTACGCGTCTTTAAACATGTGTAGAGAGGACCCGTAACCGATTTTGGAGTTCATTGTCACAGGAGATGAAACAATGGTTGTGTATTATGATCCTCCATCCAAAAAGGAATCGATGAAACGGCGGCGACCCGATGAACCTCGTCCCAGAAAGACATTTTGAGCGAAAGACTTTAAATTATGTTTACAAGGGTATAGAATAATTAATTGATAGTTGTAATAAACATATTGAAGTTAGGGGATATTATATTGAAAAGTAATAATTGTTATATTTTACCAAGCTTATTATTTCTGCATCAGGCCGAGTATTTATGACGCCTACCTTGTATATATCCGCCTCTAGTCCACGCTTAGCACTGCAAACTCCAGATGAAGGGCTGATTTATTTCCTGATTCTGCTATTTGCGATATGCGTAAGTGTATGGCATGTTTACATATTATATGCAGCTGGCAAGAACAATGAAACGAAAGCTGAAAGCGACGTTATAAGGAAATCGGTTTGCTGATTCGTCGGCATTAGCATGCAAAAAAGGAATATAGAAGGTAAAGCGCGGATAGGAAATTGCCGCTGTGGACGCAGAAAATTTAATTTTGCATTCAAATTGTCGAGCTATTAATCAATCGAAGGTTGACTGCACCGGAGTTCTCTCGGTTCGTCTGCAAGCAAGGGAGGGGTAGATTTCAATTAAGAACTTCTACGGGTTCTGTTAACATTTTGATTTAAATAACGGAATCGATACGTAAGCTCTTTTAGATTACGCTGAAGACATCGGGACGGTGGTTAAGGGATCTCGTTAATTGGGAATCTTATGGGCTATCTGTCAAATGATACGACAGTGTTAATCATAAGACTCCACAAACACGAAAGGTGTCGGCACATTCCGCATCACGCAAAATATACAAGTTACCAAACATGTAGTGATTATCACAATGGCGTCGAGACAGAAACAACTGCAACTCGAATTGTTTATATTTTTTAATTTGAACACCCTGTATAATTGTCATTCAATAGGAAATGAAACTCGGCGTAAAATATCCTTAAATATAATAGCGCTAAAATGAAAAACAAAAGAGATATGATGAAATCTATTGTAGTGGGATGTTTCAACGTGAATAGCGTATGTTGAATTCACTATAATTACTATTATATCAAAATTCGCCGAGAATAGATTTTAATAGAGTTTAATGCGGAACTTGAATTATTTCCGATTAATATTATCAATCTTTTCTTAAAAAAAAAAAAAAAGACTCAGTTAATGACATGTTACAGAGGAGAGTGAAAATCTCAGCTTATTTTAAGTTATTTATGTATTAGACATTAATTGTAAAAATGACACAGATACACACAAAAATCACAATGTGTTTGGAAATGACCGTTAAAATCCTTTGCGTTACCTACGACACCGAATTGGAAGTTCAAAACATCAAAATTAAAATATCAAGTCATTAGATTGGTAATGTTAGGGACGACGAAAAGAAAAGAGAAGTCAGCAACAAAAACAATTCTGACAGATAATAACATCTTTCCGATTGACTTTTGGAAGTTTGAGACAAGAAAGTTAAAACACCGTGAAAGTATCCAGTGCAAATATATAAAAAACATTTCTAGTGAACTATAAATGATATTCAACGATTCTTAAGGATATTTAATCAGTCACGAAATTTTTTAAAACCATTTGAAGAAACTCAATCGACGAAAACCATCAGAGGGCTTCCAAACAAGGGGACTCAACCAAGCAGAGGGAAGGAGGAATAAAAGATAAGAGGATTTCACGAAGAAGAGGGAAAAAGGAACCAGCAATTAGTAGGATTTTACACACACACACACACACAAAAACACGCCTCAATAACTGTAAGTAATCTTAATTAAATTAAATTCATTTTTCTATTGTAAGTAAATACTTAAAATAAATACAAAACAGGTTATCTCCTCAATTCAAATCTTTTAATTAAATTTGTCACATAACACTATATTGGACAATTAAAACTGTAGTAACTAACGCTGGCCGCGAGCGGTACCGCGCATCGGCGTAGAATCAGTTCGGACCGAGAGGAACGGTAGTATTACTTCGTATGCGGAGCAGTACGGACATTTTCGCTGGCGGTCATTTGCGCAATTGTTTATCTGTCCTAGAAAAATTATGATTTCGTCAGCAAAACGACCGCGGTCGGACAAACTTCGAAAATTTATTGCAGAAATTCCAGACTTAATATATGAAGGTGCTAAAATTAAATGTGTAATCTGTAAAATCCCGTTAATGTGTTGGTCCAGACAACATTGTCTACGACACGTAAATAGTGAAAAGCATGTCTCAAAAAGAAATTGCGCACGAGACAATGAAAAATTTATATTTAATTTATGCGTTACGTTTATCGCATGTAATATACCGTTTAATTTACTAGACAAGAAACCATTTATCTGCTTTTGGAATAACTATTCGGAGTGCAAATTACCAAGTCGAACATCGTTACGAAGAATTGTGCCATCTGCGCGCGAACATATTGAACAAAAAATAAAATCGGAGTTGAAAGATCAAAAATTGTGGCTATGTATCGACGAAACAACAAATCGGAAGAAACATTCTGTTCTTAATGTAATGGCACGCAAATTGGAACCTCATCAATCGGCACCTTCAATTCTATTAGTCTCCAAACGAATACAACAGTGTACTGCCGAAGTAATTTCAAACTTAGTGTTAAATACATTGGACAAGTTTGAACTTTCAACAAACCAACTCTTGATGTTAGTGAGTGATGGTGCTGCAAACATGCTTTCTGTAGGCCGGTCTCTTAAAAAGCATTCTGCTAATTTGTTACACATTACGTGTAAAATTCATGCTCTCAATCTTGTGGGGGATAGTATCAGAAAATGTTATCCTGAGGTAGACGCTTTAATAGCGCATACCAAAGCAGTATTTGTCAAATCACCGAAACGTATTCGCGAATTTCGCAGACTGTGCCCCCGTATACCAGAGCCAGCAGAACCTATTCTAACTCGTTGGGGAACATGGTTGCAGGCCGCGTTTTATTATCATAAATATTTTGCCAATATTAAGAACGTGGTTTTACAATTCGATACAAAGGAAGCTGCCGCTATCCAGAAAAGCCAGTCGAAATTTCAAGATAGTCAGGTTAAAATGGATTTAAAAATCATTCACGACAATTACTTCGGGCTAGCAGATGCAATAGAAAAATTAGAAAATCCTGCGGTGCCGTTAGAAGAATCTCTACAAATAGTGCAACATGTTCACGCACAGCTATGCGCGATTGAAGACGCAAAAAATGTTTCTGTTCTAGAAAAATTTGAAAGTGTTTTTGAGAAAAATTCTGATTTTGGCACATTAAGACACATTTGTGAAGGTGCGTCAACAGAATCGTTAAGTTATTTAAAAGATTATTTTACTTACGCAAATATTACGTTGCTAGATGTAGAACGTTCGCTCTCTGCATATAAACGCATTTTTTCCTCATGCCGTACTAGTTTTGCCGAAACAACAGTTGAAACATATCTAATGTTGCAGATATTTAACAAACATTATTCACTTTGTGATTTCATGTTTGGTTAAATAACTCGCTTTCTTATTAATCACTCTGTATATTTTTTTCACAAATCGATAGAAAGTGATATTTCAAGTAAATTGCTCTTATAACGCCAAGGCCTCAAAATGAGAGACAAAAGAGATTTGGTAGATTTTAAAATAAAGGGTTTAAAATATACAGGGTGTTTATTAAACATACGGCAAAAATTCAAGGTGTTATTCCATGAACTATTCTAAGAATATTTTGTCCTTTGATGATTTTTGAAAAGCCCCTTTGTTTCGAAGATATAGGACGAGACAAATATTCGACAAAACCAACATTTTATTACCAAAAATTACATTTAAAGTTTCTTAATCTACAAGAACTGTTGAAAATGACTACCTCCAGCTAGGATGCAAGAATCCAATCTTCTCCTCATTGGCTGCCGAACTCTTTCAAAAACACCAGGGTCGTTTCTTATTGAGTTACACCCAGCAATCATCCGATTTCTTAAATCTTCCACATTTTCCACTGGGGTAGAATAAACTAATGGCTTTAGATGGCCCCACAGGAAGTAATCCACGGGGTTTAAGTCCGGGAATTGAGGAGGCCATAAGTGAGGTCCACCTTGACAAATCCAACGATCTCCGTATGTTGCTGTTAAAAACTCACGAGGAACCACACTAAAATGCGCTGGTGCACCATCGTGCATAAACCACATTGCTTGTTGCCAATGGTACATCCTCTAGAAACAGAGGTAGCGTTTGTTCCAAAAAGTTTCGATACACCTCGCCGGTAAGTCTTCCTGGTAGAAATACCGGTCCAATTAACCAGTCACCCACAATTCCTAATCAAACGTTCAACGAGAACTGATGTTGAAAACGATCTTCAAGTACCTCATGTGGATTTTCTTCAGCCCACACATGATTATTGTGAAAATTCCTTATTGCATTTCTTGAGAAATTCGCTTCATCGGTAAAAAGAATCAGTGTCAGTAGTTGAGGGATTTGAACCAATGTGTGCAAAAGCCACTGACATAATGCAATCCGTGGAGGAAAATCAGCAGGAAGAAGTGCCTGGACGCGTTGTATGTGGTATGGGTACAACAAATACTCCCTAAGAATTTTCCAAACAGTCCTATTATTTACATTCAAAGTATTTGCAATTTTTCGAGTTGAAGTACCTGGATCTTCCTCTATCATGTCCAGCATATTCCCTTCTAATTCTACCGTTCTTACTGTCTTTGGCCTTCCTGGTCCTGAAAGTAAATGCATTTTTTTTAAATTGAATTATTTTCCTAAAAATGAAAATTTATGAATGAATATGCATTTTTTAACAAAATATGAAACAAGTACAAAAAATTCTTTTTACCCATATTTTAATAGTAAATATGTTGAAATAAAGGAGGGTAGGCATATATGCAAAAAATACAAAATATGCATTTTCATAAAATCCGAGGCTTACTATTACGATAGCGATACGACAACAAACTAACATTAAATCGTTCGTAACGAGCTTGTCATTTGTATCTACGTATAAATACAGGATTGCCACTCTGCCGAACTCACTTATAACATATACACTGAATCCATTTACGATTGATTGTTCGACGTCACAACCACGATAGCAACATCGAGCTGTGTGGGCAATAATTTCAAAGGTCGAGGCAAACGGGAAATTAATTTTTCACGACGCAAATATGTCTGTATAAGTACTACCGAAAGCGGAGAAGCAAGCACTCAAGTCATGTACGGTATTTAATTATTAATATTTCCGTTAGTATTCAACGGATGTCTCCTACCGCACGGACCGGTAGGCAAGCAGTCGATTCGCCTTCTTCTCCGCGGAGGCGGAATATCTGAGACGGCGGTGGCTAAAGTACGATACAGACGACGCTACACTACGCCGCGCCGTTGTAGGTTGAAAGTGAACGGTAATTTTGATTAATTGGGACAGCCGACGACGTTGCGCTTCCACCGAGAGATCAAAGCTACATCTGTAAGGTGTACACCGTTGAAACGCTATACATTCGTTGATATTAATATTGTTACACGCGACGGGAACCATGATTTGGAGGATCGAGCCTCTCGATTAATTTAAATTTATCCGTTCCAGCGTGAATTTAATTGGGAATTTCAATTTAAAATATGATTTACCATATGTTTAGTGCGCCGTTCGTACGGAACGTAACGCGTTTATGTTTTAAAACAAAGCGGTTATGTATGTAATACATACATAGCTATACATTCGGCAAACAATAAGTATTGTACAAATTTGCAACGTGCCGATAAACTTGAATAACGAACTCGTTCAATTAGGACGACAGCGGTTGTATACCCTATATACCAGGGGTGGCGATCGACCGGTCCATCGCTCTCGATGTCCTGACTTAATGTGTTACACTTGTAACCGAACGCAACGGGCGTAAACGCGACAGTATGCATGCAGTTATGACTTGACTCAAAGAAAAACACAGCCATTTAGCTTGAATATTTGGTACTGTCATACGGTAGCTTCTTTTCGTTAATATTAACAATATTGTTATTATTAATCAATATTATTTATCCACGGTAACAACGTTGAGTTTCAATTTTTCTTCTGTTTAAAATGTACCTTTTCTTTGTGTTTTAAATTAAATTGTGGCTTTTCTTATCTATCTATTTACTTGATAAGTGAGCGTTCTCGGCAACAGGTTTCTAAACTGCAGTCATTAACGGAGTTGATTATTCTAGTTCATGAGTTTTTGAATTTTCTAGGAAAATATTTAATTCTATATTTGTTCTTTAAGTTGTGGTATTTCTTTTGCAGTAGCCATGAACATGGGTAGTAAACCAAAATAAAAACGAAAACTTATCATTTTAATGAAGAATGGGAACTCGATTACCTTTTTACAATGGTGAATGATAAATGTTGTTGCATAATATGCCCTACCTCGATAGCCAGTACTAGAAAAGATAATCTGAAGTGACATTTTTAGCTTTACATAATAAGTATCAAACAGATTATCCACCAAATTTCGAATTGAGAAAACGTAAAGTTAGAGATCTTAACCCTCCAGTATCCGTTGTCGGTCTCTCAGACCGAAGCAATTATTTTTAATAAATGAGCGAGTCATTTTTTGTACGATTGTTATGTGCCTTGTATCTTCATTATTTGCCCATTGACAGCTCAATGCATTAAATCACATTGAAGTGAACAGTTGTTACTTTTCCAGCAACCATTTCGGTCTTCCAGACCGAAGGGGTTAAATGTGTTTACATAAGACTCAAAAAGTGTTTGTGTATAAATTTAAGTTTATAAAGTTTCTTTTTGTTTTTTTTTTTCGCTACTGCAAGTTATTTATAATCATCATGGGTAATTATGAAATAGAGCAAGCTCGGTTGACCCCATTGAGAGAGGAATGCTTGGCTGAAGACCACCAAGAAACTCTGTTTGATGAAGAAGCTAATGACAGTTTAGACAGCAATGAAGAAGATATCCCCGAACAATGTAATCAAGATAGTGAATCTGGACAAGAAATCTCTGATTCTGAAAACTTGGACGATATTGATGTAACCGCAGATGAACCATTTTGAGGTAAAGATAAAATTACCAAATGACTAAAACACGTGCCATCTCAAAGAGTCAAAGTCACACCACAAAATAAAACTGTACGTCTTCCAATGTCAAGATTACCGACCAGAAATATGAAAAACCCTCTTGAAATTTGGAACTATTATTTCTCAGACGAATCGTTGAACATTATTGTTGTCAACACAAAGAATTTCATAAATTCTGTGGCAGGAAGGTATTCAAGAAAAAGTGATGTCAGACCTACCGACAAATTGGAAATTCAAGCTTTTTTGGGACTATTATGATTAGCGGGAGTTCTAAAGGCAAACCAACTAAACGCAACTGATCTATGGAGAACAGATAGCTCAGGAGTAGAAATATTTCGTTTAACAATTTCTCTGAATCGTTTTAGATTTCTACTCTGTTGTATCAGATTTGACGATAAAAATACACGAGATGAACGGAAAAAAGTGGATCAACTTGCACCTATTCGAGACATTTTGAAAAATATTTCTGATAGTAAGATACTGCCTGGAGCTATGTTCCTCATCGCGTTATTACAGGCTGAGGTGGTGGTGGTAATCTCGGACACAATTGTTTGAATACACGGATGTGTTTGGGAGATTTGATGAACACTTTTTTGGTAGATGCTATTAACTTACCCTCCATCGGATACTTCTTTCGAATGGTTCCTGCTACGAGGTGACATGCGTGTATGAGGCATATTATGTGAAGAAGAATCGGAAAGCATATTTTCAACATCCTACCAATTCTACCCACGCCGTTGCCGCTACGCTACTGCCATCCGGTACCACCTTTTTAACAAACTCTAATAAGTACTCATGTTGTTTTAATTCCCCTGAAAGTGAGTTTTTTAGCCCGTTAAATAATTATGTTGTTTTTGCGTAGGTAGATATACAGGGTGTTTCAGTACGAGGTGCACCCCCGCGAACTATTGATAGATTAGCAAAAAATAAGTCTAAAAACCTTATGTTTTAAGTTACTAAAAATCTATCTTGAAAAAGTGTTGTTTGGGTACTGCCTGTACGGAATGAACTTGTAGCTGCAAATATCTAAAGTTGGCTTTGGAAATTTATTTTCTTTATGAGCCTATATCTCGAAAACTTGATAAGTGATTTAAAAAATAAAAATTAGTTCTGAACATATATTTTGCTTATCTCATAGGTCGCTGGAGTAGACCTCGTACTGAAACACAGTGTATAAACATAGTATGTATGTACTTCGCACCTCCTTTACTTATTTTTCAACATTGCTCTATACAACTTTTGGATTGATAATGTATAACCCTCCGATCAATTGCTGTAACACTCTATTTTTAAACAGTTTTTATCCGCCTACGTCATGTACAAGAAGCAAATACGTCATCCAGATATTTTGTATATAAAGCCGACCGGAATTGCATTCAAAAGGAGCCCTCTTCTGTCCGACCCTTCGCTGATGGTTTATCTACTCTCTGAATGGCCTCAGCTCGCGAAATGAAGTTGTTGCCAGCTGAATTTTGATAACTAGTGGACGGACTTGTGCTGTCTATGTTCGCTTAATTCAGTAGGTGATAATTTTATTAGCTGATGCTTCTGATTTGAGAGTTCATTTTCGAAAATACCCTTTATTTTTCCGAGCAAACTTATTTCACCGCATAGAGTTGTTACCAACTGAATTTTGATAACTGGCGGACGCACTTGTGTTGTCTATGTTGTCTTAATTCACTGGTGATAGTTTTATTGGTCCATGTTGCCGATTTAAGAACTCGCTTCCTAAAATACCGTTTATTTTCCCGAAGTGAATTATCTTACCATAGAGAGTTACTTCCGACTGAGTTTTGATATCTGGTGGACGGATTCGTGCTATGTTCTCTTAATTCACCGATAGTAATTTTATTGTTTAATATATATATATTGTTATGTTCAATATTTACATCGGAAATCAGCTGTTAGATTTAGACGGTTAGGGTACTCAGGATAGCCACCCAATAATAATGAAATTCCCTCTAGCGGAGAAAAAGTTAATTTCGAAAGCCACAATTCCCCCCCTCCAGACCGGCTGGCCTTAAAGTGGAGACGTAAAATCGTTAATTTAAGTCCAGATAACGACGATCTTAGTGGAACAAGGACAAATCCACTCTTCCTTTTATTCTCTTAATCTCGCAAATCTTCAAAATTAATGTAAAATTCTCCTAAAACAGGCAATAGGGCATATTCAAATGCATTTCTAACAATAATGCTTAAATTAAGTATCTACCGTAAGGTTACTAAGTAAATCGTCAGTAAAGTTTGTCATATTTATGTTGTCAGGTGTATTTCTAGCATGGAGTTACATAATTTCAGTCATCTGGTAGCGTCACCAAATGCTCTCATGCTATTTCTACAAATAACTTCATTCATAAAATTTGTATTTGGGTAGAAATCATCAAAATTTGCCGTGAAAAGAAACAATCGCTATCGCGATTAAATAAATGAGAAAAGGGACGCCAGTGAATTCATTAATTCTGGTTAAGTTTTAGTCGAGTTAACTAGCGTTTTGGCTGCGGTCTCAATTTAAAGTGTTTGATAGAAATTTAAAAAGTAAATTCAATATAGAAGACAAAGTTCAAGGTTAAAAGGGCAGATTTCCTGTAAATGTCATAGGAAACATTGCGTTTATATGATATCAAGGATAGTTCACGTTTTCAATTTTAATAGTTGTTAATTTCCATCTACAAATCCATAAATAATTGTCAAAAGAGTATCAAAGAACACTTCCGACCCCACAAACAAGTTGAAAACTTAATTCATTTACAAAAATTCAAATTTTTAACAATTTTCCCTTAAATAAAACATTTCAATATATACGCAAATTCTACGTAGCTTCTGTATTTTCGTAGTACATAGAAATTCTGAGAATTTGCAAAAAAATAAGGGGGTGAAGGGTTGTTTCCCTAAACAAATATTTGTTATAGGGAAAATGTTTACACCATCTGCTCCTAGCGATGGTCTGCAAGTCCAATAGATGCAATAGAAATAACATGATGGGGTATGTTTTGGGTAGTTATCACCTACCTTCTTATTAAGTTTTGTTCTACTTCTCTTGAATTTGCAGTATGGGCCCTTCATTTTTTTAATTATAGGTTGTCCAAGCATTGTAACTCGAGCATTGCGCTTTACTTAGTAGTAATACATAATAACATTTCCAAAAAAAATGTCGTCCCCTCTCTCTTTTCGATATAAATGACTATCAAGCAACAGCCTTTTCTTCCCTTTTGCACTAACAAGGGAACACCAGGAACCTAAGGGATCACCTTTGGCTATACTTATACCGTTGGCATAGCAAATTTTGGTAATCTCTTGACTATCTCTTGACAATCTCCAGTATCTGATTTCACAAGGTTTTGATTCTTTAAGAAAAATAGAAGGAAAAACAAAAATGGCTAAAATCAGAAACGTTGCACGTAGAGAGAACTGAAAAGTCAAGGCTGTCGAAGTAGAATCGATGATCAACAACACCGGCCATATAAAGAGAATGCCAGAAAATAAAATAGTCAGAAAAATGTTTGAGCACATAGGGTGAATGAATTAATTTATTGTCTTTCTATTGTACGTCCCGAAAAATATTCATTTACACGAATATTGACATCATATATGTACACATTATTAAGCATAAGAAAGTTAACAACATCCATTAAGTATCTTTAAACTCGAATACTCCTTCATAGTCGCCGTTTATAAAAGTAAAGTGAGACTGAAACTATCCAGTAAATTACAACTTAGCGCGAGGATAATATCCCTACATAACAATAACATTAACTGCAACAACGCGTACTTCTGTAATTCGCTCACGTTACGGAATGGCTAAAAGTCGCGTTCGCTAGGTGCGAACAGCTGCACCCGGAATGCCTCCACTCAAAAATGAATAAAAGAAAAACAACGTGCACACGCTACGCCATTACCACTCTAATGAAATCCAGACAGGAGATTTTATATTTCATTAAAGATTAAAATTCTCGAAGCCCGTAGTTCCGCTTCGAAGCGACCGACGCCCGGACCCTTCAACCTTCGCTTCGCCATTGAAGGTTTTGTAAGGTTTTGAATATTAAGTACGCGATTATAAAGCAGCAGCGGTAGTAGCGAACGGAGCAGCTTTAACGACATGAAGTCGAGGTCTGTCAGGTCATCGGATCTGAACTGTGTGTATTGTGAGTGCTGCAGAAGCTGTTGGTAGTATTTTGGTATTACAACTAACTACAAGTTTAGAGGTACTGCACCGTATAGCGTCCGTTTCGGTTCTGGCATCTTCTACGGGATAATTAGGCTGCATAAAATAAAAAAGTATGTAGATGGTATTTGCTTCCGTTTATAGCTTGTTCGTCGTTGGAAACTGCCTTTGCAACTCTAGGCGATGTTGATAAAATAACTTGAAATGCAGTTTGCAAAAATGCATCAAGAATTCGACGAATAAGAAGAATAAAATACAGAGCTAATATCGAGTGTCCGAGATTCAATGTTACAAGCGATATCTTGCTTATTTGTAGAGATATAAGTCCGAGTAAGCTGTCATCGAAAATGGTTTGTAGAATCCTAGAACATATACTTTTTAAAACTACTAAACCAGCCTCTAAGAAACCTCTCCCAAACCATTTTTTTTTAAATTGCACTCCTCATCTTTTTGACTTTATGACTGAAGTACTTCTTGAAAGTTGCTGTTATGATAATATTCCTTATGCACACTTTAATTTAAATTTAAATTCGAAGATAAATGTATATTTAATTTTAAATTTAAAATTAGATTTAAATAAAGATAAATTTAAATTTAAATTCAAAATTAGATTTATTTCTTCAACGTTAAAACTGGGATTTTCGGTAAAGACATTGCAATCAATAGTTACATAATTTTCTGGCTTACACCACGTAATACAGAAAGAAGCTGGGCCAGTGGAATTTATTTTCCGAGAATCCTGCTTTTGCAAAACATTTTGAAATTGTAGCTGGTGAAACGTCTTTCCAAGCTGCTGATATCCAAATTAAAGCGCTGGTTAAATTAATACTCTTTTCTGCATCTTCAAAAGAACTTTCGAGGTTTGTGAATGTTAGAAGCCTTCTGATTAGAAATCTTCTATTGCTCATCTTAAACTTATGGATAATACCTTGATCCAACGGCTGACAATGCGAGGTGGTATTTGGAGACAGGAAAATGATGTTCACATTTTCTAGTGTCACTTTTCGATGGAACGTGGCATTATCCAGAAATAATAAGACCTTTTTTATTTTATTTTCTCATTTCTTCGTCAAATTTATTTAGCCAGGAAGTCATAATCTCAGTTGTCATCCAAGCTTTTTATTAGATACCCATTCTAAGGGCAGTTTGTCGATATGAGATCATTTAAAGCATCGAGGGTTTTTACTTTTCCCAATGATTAATGAGGTTTCCTTGTCACCTTCCATATTTGTGCAAAATAAAATTGTCAATCTTTGTCTTTTTACCGGCACATTTATCGTTTTTTAGAGTGAACGTTTTATTGGGCATTGCTAGATAAAAAAAGAACCGGTTTCGTCAGTATTGTACACATTTTTTGGTGAATAGTCTTTCAATATTACTTGTAGCTTTGGTTTCCAAACTTGAACACTGTCCAAGTAAATATCAGCCGGCTTACCACAAATTGTTCTAAAAGCCATATTGCGTCTTTTACAAAAGTTTTCTAGCCATCCATTTGAAGCTTGAAAACTCGTCAGTTTTAAATTTTCGGCTACTTCCAAAGCTTTTTCTTTTAGTAAATGTCCAGATATAGGGAGATTTTTATTTCTAGCTTTACAGAACCAATTGTAAACTACTTCGTCAATCTCCGATCTTTCGGTTTTGGTAAACTTTCTCTTCTGCTCTAAATTGGAAACTTCTTCAAATCGCTTCTTTAAGTCGGATTTCTTTTTTACAATTTCATTAACTTGTTTTCTTTCAACACCAAACTTTTCAGCCAACTTTCTAGCACTGGTACTAAACTTTCCACTTTCCACAATAATATCAATTTTGTCTTTAACAGACAAACGTTTTCTTTTTAGCGACATGATGATCGTTACAAAAGCACAGTCGAACATAAATTTGCTCACAATCTATGAAACTAATGTGCTTGAAGTGAATCGACCGAAAAGTTATAATGACACCGTTGTGAAATTCTTGGGCCTAAATATCGATTCTGGAATGAAGTAGAAAAATCAAATAGACCAATTAGCAAAGAAACTGTCATCTGGAATTGTTGCTATCAGGCGGATAAAAACAATAGCTACGCAACAAGCAGCAGTACTGACTTACCATTCTACGTTCCACTGTTATCTTACGTACGGCATTCTCTTCTGGGGCATCGTCCACTGCGGTAGAGAGAATCTTCATCCTACAAAAGAGGGCAATACGAATATTGTGCAATTTGAACAACAGGAAATCATGCAGGGGTCACTTTAAACAACTACGTATACTTACCTTGTCGTCGCCATATATATATCACGCGCTAAAGTATATCCATAAACATGTTCATGATTATAAACGCAATAGAACAGAACACGAGTATGGCACCCGTGGACGTGATAACTTGACTGTTCCTAAGCACAGGTTAGCGACCACTCAACACAACTGATGGGGCAACTACGGGTAGAGGTGGCCGAAAATAGAGGTTTTACTGTATTAATACTACGATCACATGCTTTTGAGAATAAAGTGTCAAAATCTTTTTTTTTTTTTAATTAAAGAATACTCTCTATTGATTTGTAGCAGCAAATGAAAAAATAAGAAATTTAACCTTACGTAAATTATTTATAAAGTTTATAAAGTAGAGCATTTTATTACGGATAATTTTTAATTATTGCAAGATAATATTTAAAATTTGTTTCTTATTTGGAAAACAAAATAACTCCTGCAAAACGTCAACAAACTTATACGGAGGTTATAGTAGATAAGCGGGTTATATGTTCAAAGTGGTCACCATCTTCTACCCTTTCTGTCCGGTATCATTATGATTAAATTCTATGTGTGTACTGTTCTGCTTCCGCTACTCCTCCTGTTTTTAGGACAAAGCTTAGAGAGCTTTCTTTGCAAATTGATTGATGAGTATATCTAGATATTCTTCTTCAATAGAAATAACTATCTCCCACCTAGATAGAAATAGATTTAAACAAATTTACTTGCGCGTTAGCAAATAAGGTTTGCTGTTATTTTCCCTGTCAATATTACTGCAAAAAGTAATAAGATCGAAATCTTTAACACAGTTTCTTAAAGTTACCCAAAATTGAACCGATATAATGACACGATATCTGAATCGGAAGGCAACGAATGCAATAAAATCAATAACACTACCGCCACCAGTCTCTAGGGAAAAAGAAGAAACCAACCGACGAACGGAATAAAAAAAATAACATAAAGGACGTAGAAAAACGAAAAATCGAAAAAGCGTATGTACAGCGCTGTTTCTTTTAATGAAGTAACGTCAAGACCGAGTTAGTTCAAACAGTCACACTCGAACGAACACGAAGTTAGAAACTAACTAAATTGGTTTCCCAGACAATGTGTGCGGCGCTGCCAATTGCAGCAAACTCCCGCCGCTGTTTCCACGATACCCCTTTCCGTAGCATGTGACAGAAGCAGCGGTATGCGATAGAAAACATGCCTGCAATTTTAGAAGGCGAATTAGAGTGTATAGCGACAGTTCAATCGCGAGCGTGAATTGAGTTGTGTTGTATAGATTTGTTTTATGCATGTTTCTTCGAAGAATTTAGACTAAGTGTACTAACTATTGTTAGTTTGTTTGGATTTCTATATGTTTATATTTCTAATACAATAAGGTAACACAGTATTGCACAGCCAAACCAGAGCAATTATTAAAAATGTGCATTCATTTAAGGTGAAGAAAGCTGAAAGAGATATCAGCACAAGATTATCTGCTACACTTTTACTACTCGGTGAACGGTAGTCACCGAGTAGTAAAAGAGGCAGAGAACGGAATTCTAAGAAGTAAAAAAAAATCTTCAAATAAGCAACCTACGAAGGCATGCGTTGATTGTTTTTAGGAATACATAATAGGAGACACTATTTACAAGTTTCATGCAACACTTTCTATTATGAAAGGGGTTTATAATGCAATTGTGGAGGATGGTAGAGTGGATTTTCAAGGAAGTTTATCTTCCTTCCGGAAAGTAGTTAAAAAAATGTGTCGAGCCACGGATAATCGGAAAATGCTCATTGAGAAACTTGCTCATTGAGAAATAAGAACGTTAAGGTACAGATAAAAGTTCATATATATCATTATCAATATACACGTGGAAAGAATGCCTAGTAACAATAACCAAAAATGAATGCTAATGTAGCTCATGGTATTGGTGGAATCATTCCCGGCAAAAATAATAGCAGAGAAAAGCGCTAACATACGAACATGTTTCTGCCTACCCGGCGTCATCAGCGTGGTTCTGAGCACAATTTTCTGCTGTTACAATTGCGTTTGCCTCTCGATTTATGCTGCTAATCTCCAAAACAGCACTGAATATGTCTTTCGGCGACACCTATCGCTAAGAGACACAGTCACGCCGTCCCAGAGGGTAGCAAGACAAACCGGAGTGTAGATGTCCACCACCTATCGGGCAGCTCCTGGGCTGCCAAGCGCAAGGGGGCGTTGTGCCTAGGCACAGCGACATCTATACGTGTAAATGATCCCTCAGGCTTAAATCTCCACCTTCAATATAGTAGCGTGTCAGAAAAGTTAGTGCCGATCCCATTCTCTTTGTTTAATGGTCTTCGGTAAGAAGTCTTAGCACCCACCGTGCACAAAATTGGTGGTAACCTAAATGTTCAGTAACAACCTCGTACAAAACTGTGATTGTGAATCGCCGATTACCCAGAGGTTCGTCTGTCACAACAATTGGTCTTCCACTCCGTTCTTCATCATGGACATTAGTTCGTCCTCCTCGAAACATACGGCACCACCTTCCTAACCAAATTCTCACTCATGACATTTTCACCATAAACGGAACAAAGTTCACGATGAGTCTCAGCAGCTTCCACGTTCTTTGCACACAGAAATCGGATAACACGCAGTTCATGGTCGGCGGGAATTTTCAATCGCAGCATCCATTTTAAACGACCAAAATAGCACGAAAGAATCTTCAAACGATTCTCTCACTAGCACTGCCAGACTCACATTGAACCAGAGTACACCGCGGCGCTGCGGTCGCGCCGATATCCCGCTCCTCTGCTCACTAGGCGGAAACAGAACTTACTTTGCGAATCGCCCTCGTATATGAGAAATAATATGTTTTTGTGTAACCGGGGAACTGTTAATAAATTTAATAAGCACGTGCGTATTGTGTTTCATTCCGGGATACACAGATTATCGATATCACACGACTCTACCGTGAAGCTATAGGGATACACAAGAATAATTTCAGTCGGAAAGAAGATCTGCGAATCAACAACATCTGGATTCCGGCTCTAAGAAACACGAATACGCTACGACACACTACACAGACGAACATAGGAACACAGTCAGCGGCCATCCAATCAGCGCTGTCCGCTCAAAACTACTGCTTACTACGAAGCGACGCCAGTCAAAGCACCATTCCTCAGACAACTAGTGAACCTTCAACATTGTCCTGAAGATGCCAGCCGCAGTGTCCGGCGAAACGTCGACTTACACTATTTCAGGACCACGGCTTACAAGGCTGGTAACATGTACAGTTAGTACAAATCCAGACTCCGGCCGTGAAAGCCTACACAGCCTATTACAAAGATCAAAACTGCCACATCTGCATAATCGGTAATACTTAAAAGTTACAAATCGTTCAATCCATTGTACCGCATTGGACAAATGTGTAGATCTCATGTTACAAGTATGACTGAATTCTTCATGGGAACATCTACCAGCTCGTGGCTAGAAACAATAGAAACAAATCCTCATTCTGACGAAATTTATTCCGGTACGAATGGTTTCTACTTTCCATATCATACATACATCTACCAGTTCGTTTTCCACAACAAAACCATAAAATAAATTCTCCGGATGGACGTCATGTCGGTATAAACTCACACCTAAATTGGCACAGAATTATGTGGCGCATATGCTTTAAAGGCGTACAAAGGGCATCATCTTGCGCCCCTAGAGCGGGATGCCGGTAATACTCGTATATCAAAACGAGATGAATTACGCCGCGTATTTTTCTTTAATAAGAAACCTGTAGGACAACTCCATGCGCCCGCTCGCCCTATTTATATAATGTAATACAATTTTCGAGATAAGTAGAGTACGATAGCGAAGCCTCTAAATTGGTTATCAATTTTATAAGGTTTTGCCATATATTACTTTCATAGGTGGAGTTAGAAGAGATTTGATATGAGTTTAACTTGGAAGTAATCTCAATAAATGAATAGATGTCATGAAATTGGTGATTTGCCCAGAATTCTGTTTGAATGAATAAATAGTAGTATCTAAATTGAAATAAATTTGCTTATGCAAACTGATTTTGGTCCAAAAGTTTTCTATAGATTAATTAAGAATTAAGAAGGATATTAAGCTTTAATTGACTCGCTAAAAATGAGATCACCAATGTGGTGCCTTAGATACGAATTTTTCCGTGTTTTTGATTATTGGTGGTTCAGTGGAAGGGCTGACGGTGATGTGCTGCAGTTTTGAGTACTACCAGGAACAGTAGAAGCTTTTCTGGTAGGTCCTGTACATATTTTACGGCAAGAAGATATTAATATGAGAGCTAAGAAACTCCATACGTACACAACCTGCATAACTAACAGCGTCTTGTGGTTATAACGCGCTTAATAACTTATAAGTCCCGTTGGGCCGCTCACCACACGTGCAAAAAAATATAATCCTTCGTTGGAAGAAGAAGGCACCATGACCAGCGGTGCCCCACATGTTTGCACAGGAACTTTAAGTAACCGATTTCAATGAAACTTGGAACATTTTGATTAACAAGGCCTTAGATTTCCTAACATACTGGTATTTAAACTGATTGCTTTCTATTTATGAAAATACTTATGTACATATAGGGTTCGGCGAAAGTAAGGCGTAAGAGCTTATGTAACTAATCCAGCATTAACATGGTTCTAATACAGTTGTTAGAATAACGTATCACATCTGATACCAATAATTTGACAATACTCCATTACTATATTGTCCCCTTTGTCCCCACAAAATAGGTTCATCTCTTCGTAGCATCTCCACCGATTTTTAATTAATGTATTGATATTTTCGACTTCTCCAATTCGCCGGCAAGCTTCTCTCGACCAAAAACGATCACCACGAATTCCCTCAAACCTATAAACGTAACACAATACAACCGCTAATGATCAATTGCATAAACCTGATTTGTACCTCGTCGGTAATGGAAAATAACACTGCCGAATAGTGGGAACAACACGGTCGAACTCGCAGCATCGCCCTAATGAAGTCGTTACTGGTTGTTTTCCAGTTGTTACGTGTAGCGCTAGCGGAATCGTCGGCGGTGTGCAGTCCTCTCTCTCTCTCTCTCTTTATTTTCTAATTGCAATGCGGGAAATTGTCCAAGAGATAAACGCCCATATTCGAAAACGAGTAATAAAGTTAGCCCGCTTTTGCATTCGAGCTCGATTTCCGGGTTTCGCAATCGCCCCTTTCACTGTGCATCCTAGCCTCGTTGCTTGCATAGGTATAAAGTATTCATTAGATTATGCATGCGTATAATTAAATCTCCACATTTAAAGCAAATTTACTGCGGCACGGTTGAACGGAGAAGCGAATAATAGTTAATTCTTCATGCGATCTATTAAAAGGTGTGAAGATTTCAATTTAATTGTAACATCCATGTCATCCATTTGAACTGTACATTTTTGGATGTGTACGTATAACCAAATATTATGAATGTTAAATATTTTCTGAGTTATATCATATCGTACAGCGCTTTATCAATTGACGAAAAGTTTCTTAGCCGCTTTTGATTATTTAATTTAATACTAATATAGCTCATGGTATTGATGGAATCATTCACGGCAGAAACAATGCGAGAAGGGAAAGACACTAGCCAACGGGCACGTTTCTGCGTACCCGGTGTCATCAGCGTTGCTTCGAGCGCTTTCCCTTGCTCACCATTGCTGTTTACCTCTCAGTTTATGCCACTAATCTCCACAAGCAGCAGTAAAATATTTCTTGGCGCCATCCAGTGCCACGAGATATAGTCACGCCGTCTAGGAAGTAGCGACAGAAACCGTAGTATAGATGCCAAACTACCTCTCAAGCAGTTCCTGGACTGCTTAACGTAAGATGGCGTTGCGCCTGAGCGCTATGGTATCTGCACCTGTAAATGATTCCTCAGGCTTACCAGAATGTATTAAAAATACACATGAAAAAATTGCCTAGTAACAATAACGAAAGTAACGCTAATATAGCTCATGGACACTTTTCTCATGTGTATTAGGTTCTTAATTTTAGCGGTTTTTTTAATGGATTAGGAAAAAATTAAATTACATTCTACGTTTCGACGAATATATTTGTCTTCTTCAGAAAAATTGTTTCTTTTTCTTTCTAAATTACATAGCAGAAATCTGGAAAATGTTTAAATTATAATTGTAATTATTGTTCTGTAAATTTTCTAATATTACCTTCAAAATGAGTTCTTTCAAGACAGTAATGGAAAATGCTCATGCACTTGTTGAGGAAATAAGCTTATTCACATCAAATTACCCGTTTTGCCACAGGTTTTTCCACCAAAAATTCATATTTATTGGCATTTACGACGGGCGCAACATAACTGAAACCAAGCAAGACGATTAAGCCGGATTACTGAAAAGAGGGCCTATATAGTTTATGATTTTAATGCGTTTTATAATTTCATCACTCTGGGAATTTCAAGTAATTTTGTAAAATGTATTACTAATGTTGGGATTCCCTAGTGGTAGCCAATGGAAGAATTGTAGTATTTAATCGAATATTTTCTCACACCTCCGAGGTTCAACAGTTTTACTACTACAGCCATACATTTCTGTAAGAAATACTATAAACCAAGTATAACAGTAAGTATTTTCTTTAATATAATCAGGAAAGAGTTAATGTTGAACGCTCCCAGCTTTTACACCTTGACACAAAAGTGAACTCAAGTTAATTAAGTGAGAAGAAAAGGTCTTGACACAAGTTCTATATAAATAAGTAATAATACAGTGGCGTTTCGTGACATCGCACATCACAGCTTGCTAAAAACATCCAAATTCGATGTAGATTAGTGTAAGGTATAAAACTCAAATGTAAATAGTTGTATGTATTGTAAAAAATCAAGAAAGTTATAGTTTTAAGATAGTAGAATGAAATTTATGTTTCTTTTTTTTAATTATGTTACAATTCGATAATGCAGTAAAAAGTTGTCAAATCAGAAATCATATTCAGCACTTTACTATATGTATAATCTGGAATTATACAAAGAAAAGAAAAGATGGAAATAGCTACTTACTTAGACCAACCCATTATAGCAACTTCAGGGAGAGATAAATATACTTCCCTACCTTTCGTTTGCCCTTTCTTTTATAGTTATTTCACTTATGCATTAAGAACAACACATCATCTATGTAATTTGTTGTTGAACACTAAAGACAAAATAGATGCATTAGAAGAAGAAAGATGTTTATATGCTCACGTGTGATTCACGTCAGTGTAACCTATGTCGACAGAACTTTTAGAAATAAATTCCCTTTCATCATTGATTGCACTTTTATAACACATCAAAAGCAATGACCAAAGATAATGCTAATATAGCTCATGATATTGATGTAAAAAGCAATGTTAGAATGCACTGGATGGCGCCGTGAGAAATACTGCTCGTTAGTTTGGAAATTAGCGATATAAGCCGAGAAACAAATAACGGTGTGAGGTAGGGAATTACGCAGAACAAATCTGATGACGTTAGATAAGTAGAAACATGTTTGTTTGCTGGTGCTTCCTCTTCTCACATTCCTTTCATCGTCGGGGACTCCACGAATTATCTATAGTTATTGTTTTTGGAAATTTTTTGTGTGTTAAGACATCATGGCATACGGCTGGTATCTCATGGCACTAGATGGCGCCATGAGATACACAGTCCGGCAAATAAGTTCCGAGACTCGAACCATATCTGAGTAACTAGTAGCGCGATCAATGTGTTCAGATCGGCGTTTGAAAGCTGTGATATTCCTCCTTCTAGTAATACCAATTTTGCTTCAATCGGTTGACAAATGGCAAAGTTATGGCAGTTCTTCCAAAACAACTTTGTTGTCGATGTTTAAATACTAACATAGAACAAAGAGCAATTATCAAATTTCACGCAAGACTTTGCAAAAATGCATCAGAAACATTCCGGTTGATGCAACAAGTGTACGGCGATGATTGTTTGAGTAGAGCAAACGTTTTTCTGTGACATAGACGTTTTTTGGAAGGCAGAGAGACGTTAGAAGATTATAAACGTGAAGGAACGCTAATTTCAGCTCGGACACCCGAAATGATCGTAAAAGTATGTGATTTTATTGCAAATGATCGCAATGCTTCGCTGAAAATGATAGAAGAGGCTTTAAACATCAGCAGAGAAACGATCCGAACCATTCTTCACGAGGATTTGGGCAACCCAACCCGAATATCGTGATCCAAAGACCTGGTCTGTGTTGCACGATAATGCACCGTGCGACTTCTCTCTATTCCCAAAATTAGAATTGAAGTTGAAAGGATGTTTTTTTTAATGACATTTCGACCATCAAAATAGCTACAACACGAGCACTAGATGCAATTCCACAAAATGAGCTAGAACACGCATTTGAATCACTGTTGAATCGTTGTAACAAGTGTATTGAAACTAGAGGAGAATATTTTGAATAAAAAAATCGAAAAATATTCAGATATCTTGTTTCAATGATGTTTCCCACGGCCAGTCTCGAAACTTATTTGTCGCACCGTGTATACTGCTTTGCTAGTTTGGAAATTAGCGATATTAGCGGTGAAGCAAGTAACAATGTGAGGTAGAGAAGCATTCGGAGCAACGCTGATGACGTAGGATAAGCCCGTTTGCACATTTATGTTTATTTATTTCAATCATGAACATGATTAAATTGAAAATTTTTCAGAAGGTAGGTAAATTTGGGTTAATGCGTACGAACTTGATGATATTGATACATGCGACATTTTAATTATTTTGAGCGGAAGTATTTTTTTACAGAGTTTCAATTTTTCGCAAAGTATAGCAGAATTTTTGTTTTCTAGTAAATAATCCATTGGATATTGCTGTGAATGTTTTGAAATCTCTTTAATTGAAAATTATGACCATATTAAATTCGTGTTACACAAATGGAATCTTAAAATAAAATTATCAAGGTAAATGTAATATCACAGAAAATCACCTCCTTTTTTTTCTTTCTTCTTGATCAGTAAACACGTTATTAGACATTTTCATTACTACACGGTAATACTTTCGTTAATAAATGTTTTGCAATCATTTCACACCGCTTTCCTCAATGTTTTATTTTACTAATTTTGTCGCGTGAAAATTAAATAAAATGCATTTTCAGTTACAAATTTACAATCAATGTTTTTAGCGAGCGCCGCATTCGAATTGGATTAAATGCTTCAATTTAAGATAAATAATTTAATCAGCGTCATGAACAAGTTTTCGGAATGTTTAGTTGGCAAATAAATTAATTATTTGCTGAAAAACTGTCTCTGAAATCAACAGATTAATTTATCGTTAGCACCGCAGCAGTAAAATATTTCGTTCCGAAACGCAGCTGTTTCAAAATTATTAATTAGAGAGGCATAGTTTAGCAGATGGAATTAACAAATCAAAATAGCATTGTAAGCTATAAATATATGTATAGGACTACTGAAAAATTACATAATATGCTTAAAATATGAGCTTGATTTGTTGGATGCTTTTTGAACAAGTTACTGCATTCTTCACAATAAAATGTATAAAATAATTGCCAACGATAGAAATGGCATACATAATTGATATAATGTTGCGAAAATATAAGCGCACATGGAATTTCAATATTGAAGCTACAAATATTTCACATAACACATCCAGACGAATTATTGCCATATAACCTTAATATCGTACGCGCTAATTTTAATTTAGAATATTTATAATAACTAATTTTTAATCAACTAACATTTCTCTTCTTTAGAAATACCATATTACGGCCTGTAATATATCATAGGAGTTCGCAATCTAACGCCTAACTATTTGACAAACAACACTTACTACCGGACCTAACCTGTCTCTCACCGAGTGATACTCGGTAAGAGGTACTAAGAACAAATATTTACGACGTGAAGGAAATGTAGCGCAGACCAGTAATATTCCCGTTCCCCCTGGATTATTGTTTACTAGAGATACATTTACCTAATAAAACGCTAGAAACAGGGAGAGGGATATCCAAAGCTATTTAAGCCGCCCAGGAATTGAAAATGGGCCAAAAATAGGATCACTCTAGACTTTGCTAATGTTGGTAGCAAAGCATTTCTATTCTATCAAAGACCAGGAACTAATTAACTGATAAATTAACAACAGAGCAAAAAAAAAATATCTTAAAAATTAAGTTACGTGTTACGGAATCGGTAATATTTCTCTCTAAGCGGCAATTTCATGAAAAAAGTATTTGAGTGAATTTAAAAAAGTTAGTCACACCGGTCCCTTTTATAAAAACCAATGATGGCAACATGATAACAGTTCTAGTTATGTCATCACTAGAGTTGCTCAATTTGCACCAATAGCCAATGGCTGGCGCATAAAAGTTTACACGAAATAAATGGTCGGAAATAAAATATAATACGTGCTCAAACACTTACCGTCTTAAAAGTTTTCCGTGAAATCACAAAGTGAATAATATCTGAAAAATATCTGCAACATTAGATATGTTTGCACAGCTGTTTCGGCAAACCGAGTGCGGCGTGGGGAAAAACTGTGTTTATATGCAAAAAACGAACGTTCTACATCTAGTGACGTTATATTTGCGTAATTAAAATAATCTTGGGAACAACTTAACGGTTCTGTTGACGCACCTTCACAAATTTGCCTTAATGTGCCAAAATCATAATCTTTCTCTAACCTTTCAACCTACTAAAACAAACATTTTGCGTCTTACGCGTATAGCTGTGCGTAACTGCTGCCTATTGCGAGATTACATACACAAGGATTTGTATTTCTATTGTCTCATGTCCGATAATTGTCTGATAGTTGTAATCCGTTAACCTGACTATTGAAATTTCGAGTGCTTCTGATAGCCACTTCTTGGATGATTTGTAACATCTTAATCTCAAATATTTGATATAACGCGCAGTACATTCCCAACGTGAAGATAGTTCGGACTCGACATACGGGCACAGTCTTGAATTTGCCATCGTTAGGGGATTAACAACCTGCTTTATATGCTATTAAGCGCATCTCAGATACATTTCTAATCTATCTGCAAGACTGAAAGCATGAATTTTACACGTAATATGTAACAAGTTAGCACAATGTTTTTTACGAGACCCGTCTACAGAAAGCATGTTTGCAGCACCATGGCTCATAAACGTCAACAGTAGATTTGTTGAAAGTTCAAACTTTTCCAATGTATTTAACACTAACTTTGAAATTACTTCGGCAGTACATTGTTGTACTCCTCTGGAAGCTAATAAAATTGAAGGTAACGATTGATGTGGTTCCATTGTACGCACCATTACATTAACCACCGAATGTTTTTTACGATCTGCTGTTTCGTCCACACATAACCACAGTTTTTTTATCTTTCAACTCCGATTTAATCCTTTTTTTAACATGTTCACGAGCAGATTGCACAATTCTTTGTAACGATGCCCGACTTGGTAATTTGCAGTCCGAATATTTATTCCAAAAGAAAACATATGCTTCCTTGTCTAGTACATTAAACGGTAGATTACATGCAATAAAGGTAACACATAAATTAAATTTAAATTTGTCATAGTGCCGTGTGCAATTTTTTTTTAAGAATGCTGTTTACTACTTACGTGACCTAGACAATCCATTTTGGACCAACACATTAAAGCGATATTACAAGCTACACATTGAATTTTAACGCCATCAAAATTTGGGTCAGGCACTTCTGCTATAAATTCTGTAACTTTGACCAACATTGGTCGTTTTCGCGTCGTAGGCAACATTTTTAAAACAAACTACGAAATAGTATTTACGGCAGCGTACATATATACACAACAGATCTAGTTGAGACTCGCAGTTATACTGAGGGTTGTATCGAACCTCCGCCACTGCCCGTTGGCGCTATTGAACAACTCTAGTCATCACAGAAAAAACTACAGATTTGGGTATGAGCAAAAAGATTATAAAGGTAACAAAGTTTATTTATTTAAACATCAAAGCAGTGCACTTTGGCTATTGAAAATCAACTATTCCGTCATAGAGTTGTTTTCGCATCAAGCTGGTTTTACAGCCAATGCTACTATCTCTCCTCAAAACTGTATAGATTCTCAGCAAATGAAAATCTACATTTTTTTAATAATTCAGTGTGGTGTGGAATTTTCTTAGCCAAAATTATTTGCCCCTTTTCTTCGAAAACTGCTTAGATGAAATCAATCTTTAGATACGTTCCAAATTTTGTTTTCGCGTTACTATACTTGTGTTTGTTGCATTAATGTACTTGACGTTTCGTTGAACAATCTGCTGGTGTTGTTGTTTTCTGCTCTTGCTTATATACTTTGGCGTCATCTCACTCCATTGAACCATATCCATTCTGATCTGGTGGACTGTATACATTACTATTCGGAATATGTACAACGCAGCTTATCCTCTTCGTGGTTGCTGTTATGTATTGTCAACCTCAATATTTTGTTTTGTCTGTAACCGTATCCCTATTAAAGTTATCGGCGTTTCTTGCTATTTCCAGTGATTCTCTCACAATTCGCTGGTACTAACTGCTTTTGGCAAGTATTTTGGCGTTGTCATAGACAATACTGTGCTCTTCTGTTTGGTGTAAGGTTCTTTAATTCTACACTGTATGTTACCAATCATCGGCAGTGCAATTGGTAGATTCCTTTAATTAGTAGCTTCGGTAACAAATCCTTGTTTAAAGACACAGGTTGTGTAATCCCTTGTTTACTGTATAGCATCTAACTTTCACATTTTTCTTCTCCAGGACTTTCTATTGTCTGTCCACTACTCCAGCGGCCTATGGTGCATAGACGTATCCAACTGTTTCTTCTTTAGTGTTATTCTTCTCTTCTCCTGAATGTCCCTCGGTTTGTAACCGTTGTCCTCCAATGCACTGGATTTCAATAAATTCAAAGTTGTCGAATAGAATCATATTACAAGTGCTTGCTTCTTAAATTTATGTGTAGTAGAAATGATGTTTAATTAATTTCCTTTTTTTTCTAGAACTAAAAAGTTTCTCTTTATGAAATCAAACCCGTAAGCACTTTCTATGTAGCTGTTCCACTACTTTTGTAGATTTTGGATAGTGATTTTCTCCAATTTCAACTGTCTATTGCTCTCTGCTCCAAGTCCCTTGTGTTGAACTTTCCTATGATCCGAGTATTTTTTTATTTTTTCTCCAAATCGTTCTCAGTGCAGTATGGCGTATACTAGGATTGATGAAAACTTTTACTTGTGACTGTTCGCTGTTCTCTTTTCATATTGCTGCAACTCTCAGAATCATCGACAACGACTATTTTGCCATTAGTAGAAGCCCAAATAGCAACTCAATTAGTACTTAACGCAATCCAAGCTTAAAAGTTGACCTAATCAATCAATATGCTGTTCTAAAACATTATTCTATCATATAATCCCATTCACTATTCCCAAACCGTCATTCACTACCTCCGAAACTTCACAAAACATGAAGCGTAAGGCATAATGAATGTTAACACCCCATAAGCCGAAAGCGAAAAGGGATATATAGAAGGATGGGGCAAAGGTCAGCGCGGTAGGGACGATGTGTTCGTCGCCCTTGAAATCCGATTATACCGCGATTCCACGTTTTACCCTGCTCGTGGGCGAAATATGCGGATTACAATAATAATGGAATAAGTTATGGAAAATACTTTCGGACGCTAGCAGTGTTCGGCGAGCGAGCTGGCAATCACGATGACACGATGCCGGTGACTTTTTGCGAATTAAAGTAATTGAATTGTAAATTATGGTCGGCATGACCCTGCTTCTGTGATCGGGCTCTCCAAAATGACAAAAAAAAAGACAAAAGGGAACGTCGACCATTATATACAGGCAATTTTATTCATCTTCGAATACTACGATGTTACAATTGTGACAAATATGTGGAGGGTTTTAATTTTTTTTTTTTTTTGTATCAAAATAATGGATTCTATATATGACGGCTTTTTATTTGTACAATGGGGAGTTTTCTTTCCTAAATGCTTTAATGGATTGTGCCATTGAAATTAAATTAAATCCTTCTAGATTGTTGATATTCTGGATGTGAAAGAAATATGAGGATATTTCTGTTACGGTGGGTTGTAAACCACATTATAATAATATATTAATAATACATATATATAATATATAATAAATAATCAATTGATTCCATAATATACAAATTGTATAGAATACGTCACACTTATATAAGAATAAAGTACATCGAAATATGCATGTATAAACTACACCATATTTGTCGTTAAACGTAAATAGAAAAAGTACATACAATATATAAAAAACACAAGCAACACAATAAAAACACACGGTAAAAAATAATTTAATAAGGAAAATTGCCCTACAGAAACTGTTTTAGTAAAGAATTCTCTAGTAGAGTAAATCGATTCACCGTTCAAATATGTTTTTAATTTGTTCTTGAATACCATTTTTGTGTTGTTTTTAAGAGTTTCTGGAAGGTGATTAAATATTTTCAGACATTGATGTATGGTTTGCTTCTGCATCTTAGTAAGATGTGTTTTAGGCGGTAATAAGTGAGAGTTAGCGTTTCCTCTAGTACTATGGTTATGCGCGAGTTCATATTTTTTAAACAGTTCACTGTAATGTTGTTGGACAAACAAAGCAGTCTCTAATATGTAAATAGACGTCAAAGTAAGTATTTTGTTGTTTCTAAATACTTCCCTGTACGAATCTCTAGGCTTTAGCTGAAACACTGCTCTTATACAGGCTTTTGGAATAATAAAGATCCTTTCAATATTGACTGCATTCCCCCAGAATATAATTCCATACTGCCGCCTCGATTGAACACACGCGTAATATACACTTAGTGCTGCTGCAGCGCTCACACTTCGCGATATAACTTTGAGTCCGTAACACAGCCCACTCAGTTTTGATGACAAGTCTTCAATGTGAGGGTTCCAGGATAATTCCGAATCTAGTGTGATGCCCAAGAAAGAAGCCCGCTCTACACTGGTAAGTATTTCACCCCGTAGTTCACCGAAAAACTGTCCGAAGTTATGTTAAATGGCAGGATTTGGGTTTTACTTGAATTTAGTTTTAAGTTGTGTGTTTGGAACCATTTTTTAAAAGTTGTTAAATTGGCTTCTATTATATCTGTTATTCTGTGAATCGTTTTTTGTCTTACAACACAAGAAGTATCATCCGCGTACAAAATCGTCAAATTATCGATGATTGCAGGTAAGTCATTCACATACAAAAGAAACAGGAGAGGCCCAAGAACAGTTCCCTGCGGTACGCCGCACAGGATGGTCCTCCAGCGGGACTTTTGCTCCGGAATTTTCATCGTATTGCTTTTCGTAAAGCTCAAATCCATTAAAAAACACAACATTACCTGTGAAATGTCATTTTTGTGTTATTAAATCCCCTTATTGTTTCTTCCAATAATTGAAATATAGCGCGTGGTGTGTATGTTAGACTCTCTTCATTATCACAACTCCATTTTGGTTGTTATGTAAGATGGCTATAGTTGCAATTAATTTGTTATCATTACACGAATGGGTTTAATTATTGCATATTTTAATTTTTCAGGAAATTCTCCATTTTTGAAGGAAGTATTTATAACGTGACTTATAGGAATCGATACATAGAGAATGTCTCGTTTACGTATTTAAACTTTTGATACAGTATTTCATTTCCATTTTTAGTATTTTCACATGCATCAATAAAGTAATTATTTATAGATTTATTGATGGTTTCTGGAAGCTCACACTTTTTTGTGAAAAGGATCATCCTCCATTTTATATCTGGCAATACAAAAGTTAATTTACTTTTAAACATGGTTGTTATCAAGAATATTTAATAAAAAGCATTGATAAACTTGTTATCACTATACTATGCTCTTGGTTTCCTGGTTGGAACCGCGTCGTTGTCGTAGCTTTGGCCGACGTTTCGTCCATACTCTTGTAGGGCATTTTCAAGGCTAATACTGCATACTGACAGTGAGTGTGCAGTGTGCTGTGTCAGTGTGCAGTGCCAAAGCTACGACAACGACGCGGTTCCAACCCGGAAACCAAGAGTATAGTATTATTAACGACCGCGGAAGCCTACGGACCAAATTGTTATAACTATTTCCAAATAAGCTTTCTCATCATCCTGATATTGTGGCCTTGTGTCAATAAGATTTTGTTCACATTTTATAAACTAGGTACAATATTGTAATACAATATATTGCCATACAAAACGACCTATTGCCAATATTATATCCTGCTTGGGTGTGTTTTAATAATAATATGTAGTCCTTAATCATGTTAACGTTTCGACAATAAGCTTTATTGACTTCTTCAGAATATGTATATTCTTCTGTTTCGTTTTTTTTTTTTTTAATAATAAAGCATGTCGCAGTACGAGCAATTTAAAAATTGAAAACAATTATTTACTGGTTATAATATTTGATTTAACATTTTGTAAAAATTATCAACTTTTCGCCAGCTAGCGAAAAAGCCAATATTCTTCTTACATACTAACTAGATGTTCTTAACACAACTGTTTTCGATATCTTTTGTTTTAGTATATGACTACAATGTAGTTTAGTCTACTACAAGAGGAAGTGTTCTATTTTGTGGGCGGGAATCGACTAATCTTGCAGAAACATTGTAGCGCAACAGAAAAAGTGGGGAAAAAAACAATTAACCCATTAACGACCGACTATAAAAATAATCAAAATTTTTCAAATTTTGAGTGATAAGGTATGATTGACATCGATCGTATTTTTCGATAATATTTGGCTGTTTTATTTGCACCCCCTGCTTTTCTTTGCGGTTATACCGTTTCCCTGTTACCAATGGTTCTAATTCGTCTGCATTTGATGCTATAATAATCACTGCACTGTTGTTCCAACATATCATACACACAGAAGAATTTTTGTCAGATGCGACATCAAATGTTCCTCGGTCTGTTCTATTTAGCGATTTGGACGATAGCAGAGGACATTTAGCAGTTTGATTTTCCCGTACCGTACCAGTGGCATAAAATTTCTTTTCTTCAAGTACAGTCATCAAAGCATAGCTCGTAAGGAAGTTGTCAAAATACATACATTACTCTGGATTTCCGGGTTGGAACCGCGTCGTTGTCGTAGCTTTGGCCAAAACTACGACAATGACGCGGTTCCAACCTGGAAACCAAGAGTATAGTATTATTGACGACCGCGGAAGCCTACGGACCAAATTATCAAAATACACTTTGCGGTTACCCGGATTTTGAACAATACGCAAGAGCTCAAGTACAGTTTGCGCTCCTAGTCCTAATTCAAAACTTTCGCTTTGTTTTTCACTTATACGGGAAACACGAAAGTGTAAGAATTTTTCCTTCAAGAGATCAAATAGTGACCGCACTTTGGAAAACTTAGCGTGACACCACTAATACGTTTCAGTGAAAACTATTTCTAAATACCCTCTTGAACTATTTTAGCCCTTATATGCAATAATATCTAAACAACGGCATTATTTACAAATGGTTATAAAAAAAAAATATATTTGTATGGGATGTATCAGATACATGTACTATGTATACCTACTTCACGCCAACGTTGCGATAACGCAACACCATATTCATCAGCAACACTCTTCATTATATGATAAAATATTCAAGGCGTATTTGCTTCTATGAAATTTTTGGACTCTACCAGAGTTATTTTGGCAGAAAAACAAAACTTGCGGAAGTTATATTAGGTTCAGGAAAATATTCTGTGGATGCGTTGGATATTACAAAAATAACAAACTCTTTGCAATTTTTTTTTAATTGGCGATTATTAAAACTTATTATTTCTGAGTAGATCCTAAGATTGCCCAGACTTAGTACTACAATCAGTCGCACATAACCAACGGAAATATATCATCATATACCTTTAAAAAAATGTTAAAGAATGCGTTGCGTTTTCGTAACGTTGGCGCTTAATAGGGTAAAAAAATTACAGACCTACCTGATTGTAGTTCTCCTGCTAAATTTCCGCTAACTATGAACAGGGGTGAATTCACGACTAACTAAAGAAATATGCGCCACCCATTTGAATTAGGAAAGACTACCCGCGAAGAACGGGAACGTGTGGCGGAGGAAGGGTAGAGAAAAGAATATTATTACTAAAACTTCTTTAATGTAAATGAAAGAGAATAGTAATCAATAAAGATGAAAATATTAGCACTAAACTGTTAACGAACAAAATTTAACTAAGAGATCATAGCTGGTGGTCACTATGTTCGATTTAACATCGATCATATATAGAAACGCAATTCGTTACTCACATAAAATGTACAAATTAGAAAAAAGAAAATAATATTCGTTGAAATAACTTGCGGTAAAATGTTCGTTGACAAAAAAAAAAATATGAATTCGAAAAATGTAAATTACAAGAAATGTAGTCAATTTCTACTTAAATAAAATAAAGTTAAAAGAAAAAGAAGTTTAAAATTTAGAAGAAATAATGTTTGTAAACAGAAAACAAAAAAAACGGTAAGTCCACTTATCTGGGCTATGCTCAGCGGGAGCTTTCGAATAACCTTGTGCTGTTGTGGTCGACCGGCAGTAAATCGGCGCTAGTCCTGTCCCCGGGCTAAATAGGACGTATTCTTGTACGTGGACACATACACGCAGCAAGACTCTACCCTTCAATTGATTTCGGCAAAATATGCTTTAACGAAAATCCAACAAAAAAAAAACTAAAATATGGAAAATAACGATCTATAAGCATAAATCTAATGAAATATGATTAGAATAATTGATTACCGGATGGATGGTGGCTTACTTGGCGATGATCGCTGATTATTCAAGGAAAGTCTGGCTTGCCGTCGTGAAAATCAATCTCGACAATGTTGATAAAAATTATATAAAAAACTGAATACAGAATATATTAAGTAGAGATAAGCAGCCACAAGCAGATTTTCGATAAACGGCCTTCTCGGTTGACGGTCGCCACCAGAAAGAGCAGGGTTAATTACCAATCAACGAACATCGTGCATTCTTTTACAATGAATTTAGGTAAATTTAGTTACAATAAAAAGAACCAAAACAAAAATAAAGAGAAAGAAAAACGTGATGAAAATTGTTCAATTGAAATTATCAAAAATAAATTAACCAAATATTAAATATGTCATTAATAGAAATTATAAATTTTGAATCATATTAGAAAAGATAAGGTAGCGACATCTACTGTAAGCATAAAACAACCCTTAACAGTAAGAAATACAATTATGTTGGTAAAATAGAATTTGTCACGTTACAACATAAAACTACTTACTGACAACAAGCAGATAGCATTACCATGGCATTAACGTTGAATCGACTGAAAATGGCGAATCTGCTACTAGTCTCATAGAGCTCTATCACTCATTACAGCTCCTGACTATGACAGAGACAAAGAAGAAGACTTTACACACACAATTTATACTCTAAAAGCTACTATAGTATGCTCCATTGGATGTCACCACAAGTGCAAATAAATGTATATGACTGAACCGTGGCAATGGCAATTCTAGTTACGAACAAATAAACAGTCTGCTTAGGAGATGGTAGGGCGTAGCGGTTCATGGTCCAAAGGACTCCGCGCTCTACGAAAGTATCAGAACCATCATCGATGAAAATTTCTTGAATAAATAGGATAAAATTAAGTACTATCGTACGGCTAAAATCACTCTGACTTACCTAAATAAGCAGATAGTGTTAGGATACCCGAGACTATCCTGTAGGGACCTTCGCATGATTATGGGTGTTTTGACTGGATATTTCCAGTCTACGAAGCACCTCTTCAGGTTGCGATTAATTAGAGTTCTGCCATACAGTCGCTGCGAAATCGAAGACGAGACAACGGAACAGTTTCGCTACAAATGTTCAAGGCTGGCGCCAATGACGAGGACCTTGCTGAGTAATTACGTCTACCTACCATCAACAACTCCTAAGCAATTCCCTATTTGTATAAGGCAATGGGTTGGTTGACGGTGTAGTAAGTTCTCTTGTAAACAGGGAATGCATAGTATGTATTAATTTATTATCTTTTCGTTGCCCAAAAGGATGAATTCTTTTTGTCCAATAGGATATGATTCATTCCGGTCTCCACAATTATATAAACTGACTTAGTGATGTTTATATTGCAATTGCACATCATATTCGTTAAAAAGGAAATGTATTATAATATCAAAAATAATTCAACATCGAAGGCAATGCCGTGTAGAGTGTCTTTTGTGCGTCTACTGGTTCTTTCTCGAAGCTTTCAGAGGCTTATATAGGTTCGGGTCCCTTTTTCCCTGTCTCTGACATTTTATTGCTTATATCTCCATTCAATGGTAGCCCCGCTGAAACGGCTACATACCTCGTCTTTTCTCGATTTTTATCGTGTCGTAGGTCTTCGTTTTAATGTAGTATTTCCCTACAAACATGTACAGAGTAAATTAAGTTGTATCTTTGTCATAATTTTACAAATTAAATATTACTCGGTAAGAAGTCGTCAAGTTCGATAGTAAAAGCCCACATTCAACGGTTGCCGGTAATGTCCAAGGTCCTAGAATCAGTCTCTAGATTGCGTACTCGCATGGCATGTTATACGCTGCAAAATGGTATTTTTAGAGAAATTAAGTTTTAGTTCATTCAAATTTTATTTCTATAATCGAAATGTGGTTGGTGGCTGGTTTGGCAAATGCTATCGGGAACAAAGCAGTGAAAAGGCGCTACCATAATCTTTCTGCTTAGTACAAATCACCGTTGTGAGAAGACGTATTTGGCTAAGTCTTTTATTTTCAAGTTTTGGTAAAACAAACAAACGCAGGCTTTTGAGTGCACACCGCGTTACCATAGAGGGTTCGCGTAACGTCAAAGTTTTAGGTTAATATTCTTTCTTTCAACTTAATTTGTGTAAAACATTACTATTTGCTGCAAATTTTTTTAAAACTATCGAAAGAGTATCTAGGGGATACTCCCCATTATAATTCAGATACGAATTTCTAACAATATAACATACAAACCTATTTAAACAAACTTCGGACCACCCTTATAACAAAGCTTGTTTTATGACTTTTTCTTTCGTATCGCAACATATTACATACGTTAGTAGGCAAAAAATAAAGTGCTTTACTAGAGATTCAGGAGGAAATCCTTTGGAAAAAGATAAAGTGGACAAGTTTGATTCGCTCCTTTCTTCCGCATAGAGTCATTTATAATTTTTATCTTGCGTAAAGAGGCGAGTAAACAAACAAACAAGCGCAAGCAACGAGAAGCACCGATAAAAAAATCTAATCTCCCGGATAGTTGAAGAGCCATCCGGCGAGTCGAACAACAACAACAACAGCAACCGATAAAGAACGAACGACTCGGGCTCTCCTCAATTCGCCAGCACGTTTCGTATCCGGCGAAAAAGGACCGCGCCGCTGAATATTTAACTTTCTTTTGACGCTCGGCTCGCAGGAACGAATCGATTACGTTGCAGTTTACTACTTCACTCCACTGACGGTATTATACGCCCCGTGGAGGTTGTAGCATCGTCGACAGCTTTACGAAGAGACGAAAAAGCTTCCGAACGATGAAAAAGTTGAAAGCTTCTTTTCCTGTCGACGTTTAATCGCATTATTCGCTCTGCACGTGCTCCGATAAACTTTCGGCTATCTATTATGTAGGCTTAGTTTAATAAATTAAACGTTCTCTAATTGATTGCTATACGGTAATCTTACGTTCCCGTTGGCCCAACTTCACAACCTAGACGCTCTATCGTTAATGAGTAGTTAAGCTGATTGTTAGGCTTATTTTAAGCTATCTACTGCATTATTTAGGAAAGACGTTTTGTTGAAATTTGTAAAGGAACTTAAAAGGAGAGTATTTATAAAATTATAGAAAGGAACCTGTGCCTCAAATAGAGAAGTACATATTACGTCATATGCGCAGTTGGCTTAGTTTAGTCCGTCGAATTAATTAGTAGAGTTGCTCAGTAGCGCCAACGAGCAGTGGCGGAGGTTCGATACAACCCTCAGTATAACTGCGAGTCTCAACCAGATCTGTTGTGTATACATGTACGCTGCCGTAAATACTATTTCGTAGTTCTACGTTTGTTTTAAAAATATTGCGTACGTAGCGAAAACGACCAATATTTGACAAAGTTACAGAATTTATAGCAGAAATGCCTGACCTAAATTACGATGACCTTAAAATTCAATGTGTAGCTTGTAATATCCCTTTAATGTGTTGGTCTAAAAGGGATTGTCTACGTCACGTAAATAGTAAACAGCACTCTTCAAAAAAAAATTGCACGCGACACTATGACAAATTTAAATTTAATTTATGTGTTACCTTTATTGCATGTAATCTACCATTTACTTTACTAGACAAGGAAGCATATGTCTTCTTTTGGAATAAATATTCGGACTGCAAATTACCAAGTCGGGCATCGTTACAAAGAATTGTGTCATCTGCTCGTGAACAGATTGAAAGATAAAAAACTGTGGTTATGTGTAGACGAAACGACAGATCGTAAAAAACATTCTGTGGTTAATGTAATGGTACGTACAATGGAACCACATCAATTGTTACCTTCAATTCTATTAGTTTCCAGACGAGTACAACAATGTACTGCCGAAGTAATTTCAAAACTAGTGTTAAATACATTGGAAAAGTTTGAACTTTCAACAAACCAACTGTTGATGTTTATGAGTGATGGTGCCGCAAATATGCTTTCTGTAGGCCGGTCTCTTAAAAAACATTATGGTAACTTGTTACATATTACGTGTAAAATTCATGCTTTGAGTCATGTGGCAGATAGCATTAGGAAATGTTATCCTGAGGTAAATGCTTTAATAGCGCATACAAAAGCAGTGTTTGTCAAATCCCCAAAACGTATTCGCAAATTTCGCAGACTGTGTCCCCGTATGCCTGAGCCACCAGAACCTATTCTTACACGTTGGGGAACATGGTTACAGGTCGCGTTTTATCATCATAAATATTTTGAGAATATTAAGAACGTGATTTTACAATTCGATCCAAAGGAAGCTGCGACAAGGAAAGCCAGTCGAAATTTCAAGGTGGACAGGTTAAAACGGATTTAAAAACTATTCCGAACAATTACTTCGGACTAATGGAGGCAATAGAAAAATTACAAAATCCTTCGGTGTCGGTAGTGGAATCTCTGCAAATGGTGCAACATGTTCACGCACAGCTATGCGCTGTAGAAGACGCAAAACATGTTTGTGTTCTAGAAAGGTTTGAAAGTGTTTTAGAGAAAAATTCTGATTTTGGCATATTAAGACAAATTTGTGAAGATGCGTCAACAGAACCGTTAAGTTGTTCCAAAAATTATTTTAATTACGCAAATATAACGTCACTAGATGTAGAACGTTCGTTTTCTGCATATAAACACACTTTATCCTCCCGCCTCACGCCACACTCGGTTTGCCGAAACAACTGTGGAAACATATCTAATGTTGCACATATTTAACAGACATTATTCACTTTGTGATTTCACGGAAGACTCTTAAGACGGTAAATGTTTAAGCACGTACTATATTTTATTTCTGACCATTTATTTTGTGTAAACTTTTATGCGCCCGCCACTGGCTGTTGGCTCAAATTGAGCAACTCTATTGATTAGCACTCAAGTGAGGAGCTTCAATTAGAAATTCAGAAATAAAACGATATTATTGGAAATCTTAAAAAAAATATACCTCCAGTAGCTTTGACAACTGCTTGGATTCACGGCGGTGAGCTCATTATCAAATTTTGGATTACTTCTTGGGAAATATTATCCCACTCGAAAAGAACAGCTTATTGCAATTCCTGGAGACTACCAGAAGGTGGTAAATGACGTCTTGCTGATTTTTTAGGGCATCCCAGACGTATTCAATAGGACTTAAGTCTGGGCTTCATGGTGGCCAGTCCATGACTTGGATATTGACCTCTTGTAGGTAATCCAAAGCTTGTCTAGCGATGTGTGGTCTCGCAATATTCTGCATGAACATGAAATTGTTCCCTAAAAATGATGCAAAAAGCATTACATGGTGCTGAATAATGCTCTCTAGGTAGTATTCAGCATTCATTGACCTTTGAGGAATAGGGTTTAACTCTGTGCAGACGTCAAAGCAAATACTTCCCCTGAATATTTTTGATATACCAGCAAAGGGCTCTCTTTGAGAGCTTGTGCAGTTAAGCTATCTTTCTCCAGATCTTCGCCATACTCTCTCGCGACCATCTGGAGATTTTGAACACACCCTAGTCTCGTCCGAAAACAAAACTCGCTTCCAATCATCAACTGTCCAACCTCTATGGTTTCTGGCAAGTCACAAACGTTGTGCTCTGTGTGCTGTGGTAAGCAATGATCCAACTGCAGGCCTTGAACTACTTAATCATAATTCCCTCAACCTACTCCTTACAATAAACGCAGAAACTCTGGCATTTCTAGTTGCTTCAAGCCAGTTACTGAGTTCTATGCTTGTTATTCGTCTATTTCTGAGAACTTGCAATTGCAAGAAAAACGAACATCTCTCGCACTTGTGACTCGCTTCCTATCTTGACCACGTCTTCTAGAGTGCCATCCGGTTTCCCTGAATCTTCTAACCATTCGAATGCCAAGCAAATTAACCATATAGCGCATTGTACGTCCTTCTTCTAACAAAATTGAAGCTCTTACACATTCATCATTGGTTAAATGATGATAACAAAAGGACTGCTCGGTCGCCATTTTAACCAATTTCGTAGGATAGATAACAAAGATAGTACTAGCCACCCTCAAAGAACTGAAGGCTTAAGGTTTTACTGTTACCAGTCGCTGTTTAGAATTCTGCTAGACCTAGTAGGTTAGGGTTAAAAAGAGCAGAAAAATCTCTTGTTTTTCTTCTTTTTAATCGATTTTGCATTATCTGAATTATATATTTTCTGTGTGGCGAACAACCTTTTTTTTAAAGGTAACAAATTTAATAATCAATAATTCAGAAAGGGTTGTACTACAATCACCTTTCTTTTTTAGGTAAGTGGAGATGGGAGTTCTTAAACCTGTCCATGTCTCGCCACCTCAGCATAACGGAAATGAGCATCCCTAGAAATTTCTAAAGTAAGGTTCGTAATAATTATTACATATACATGATGACCTTTTTTCGATTTTAATCAACCCAATTGGGGGTAATTTGCAATTAATTTGTAGTTATTATTTACTACAAGCAACTACTGTTCTATTGATTTGTACCTACTTTGCTAACTACGAGGGTGGTCCCAGAAGTGCCCGGTCTAACAAAGAAGGCACAAAATATTTGGAAAAACCAACCCTTATTTTTCAACATAGTCGGAGCTCGATACACTTTTCCCAGCGACGTTCAATAGCTTCAATACCCTGTTTATAGTGAGAAACGTCGAGCTCCGCAAAATAGCCGTTCACCGCAGACTCCACCTCTTCATTGTTGGCAAATCTTTGACCACCGAGCCATTTTTTCAGGTTAGGAAACAGAAAGTAGTCCGAGGGGGCTAAATCAGTCGAATATGGTACGTGAGGAAGCAATTCGAACCGTAACTCATGGATTTTGGCCACCGCGACAACGGATGTGTGAACTGGTGCATTATCGTGATGTAACAACACTCTCTTTTTCGCCAAATGCGACAGTTTTGTCTTGATTTCATCACTCAAACGTTGCAATAAGTTCCCATAAAATTCTCCGTTGGATCGTTTTCCCTTTTTGGAGAGAATCAATGAAAATTGTCCTATGTGAATCCCAAAATACCGACACCATGACTTTGCCAGCAGACGGAACTGTCTTCGCCTTCTTCAGAGTCGATTCTCCCCTTTCAGTCCATTGTTTCGACTGTTCCTTCGTCTCAGGTGTGAAGTGATGGACCCATGTTTCATCCATGATTATGAATCTATGCAAAAACTCCGTTTTATTGCTGCCAAACATCGCCAAACACTCGGCTGAAACATCCGCACCACGCTGTTTTTGTTCAATTGTAAGCAAACGCGGCACCCATCTTGCGCACAGCTTTCTCGTATCCAAATTTTCCGTCACTATCCGATGTACAGCACTTTTTTAAATGCCTACCATGCCTGCTAGCTCACGCACTTTCACTCGACGATCATCCAATATTATTTTGTGTATTTTTTTTTACATTTCTGGCGTGGTCACCTCATTTGGTCGTCCCCTGCGATGTTCGTCTTGGTAACTCGTACGGCCACGTTTAAACTCTGCCACCCAATATTTTATTGTTGTAAACGATGGACTAGACTTCCTCACAGTAGAATCTAGCTCAGCTTTTATATTTGTTGGACCGAGACTTTTCAAATGAAAGGATTGTATCACATACCGATGACCGATTTTATCCGTGCTTAGAAATTCACCGACACCGTTCACTATTGATGGCTGTCAAACGTTTACTAAACAACGTAGCGTCTTCAAAATGCAAACTTAAGCTAAGGTTGGTACTTTCGACCATAGTAATTATTTTCAAACAACAACCGCCATCTATGGGTCAGGTCGGGTACTTCTGGGACCACCCTCGTAATTTGAATATTTTTCTATTTATTGATAACTTGGTTTGAAATTAATTTGAAGAATTTGTTCCTGATAAAGTTTAGGAGAAATTAAACCGTTTCACAGTACAGGAATTACAGAAATGCTCATTGTTATCAGCGCTCTTTAATTATGAAGCTGAAAGTCTGGAAATTCGTAACGTTTTTGCAAATTCCACTGTGATTATAACATTCTACATTTGAAAATTCCCGAAAATGTTTGTGCAAGCCTAATGAAGTGCATCTACGGTATTTCCACTAACTAAATATTTTTAATACAACATAATGAATTGCATTTAGTCCTAAATCCACTTACTCGGTAATTACAAATAAACCTATTATGTAGAATTAGTATACGCGCAGAGGTTAATTGTTTCGGGTTTAATTAAAAGTTCCGCCTAATTCGCTTGCACATCATTAGTAATTAAACGGTTACAGTTCGATTAGGTGGCGAATAGTTGAAACTCGCTAACAAGTTGACCGCTCCATCCAGCTACAATACACCAATCTACAGCTCTAGGCTACATTGTAAAAAGTCAATTTTACAAAAAAGGGGTTACATTTTGCAGAAACGGGACAAGGCAATTTTTCGCATTATTTTCCGGAATGTTGTACAAGTCCTCCAATTAATTTAATGCAACCATGCGAATTATTTTCTTGGAAGTCAATCCAATGTAAACAATTCACAGAAACAACCGAATAGGAAATTCTTTTAATTTAATCTTTGTTGGGCTCCTCCACTCTTGTTTCGCCCCTCCAGTCTGCAGCGTTCTGGTTTCTGTTTGTATCGCTTCCCCTTCTAATTAAAAATAAAGAATGTAATTAAGACTTTGAGCAGTTTTTTTTTGCAGATCAAGTTAATTTAAATTAGAAACGTCTAGGGCAGCTAGAATTCAGCTTCTTTCAAGTATGTTTTCCGAGAAGGAAACATTTTGGTTGAAAAATAATAATGTTAGCGGGGCAGGCGAAGAAGAATTTACGTCAACACAGCTACTTTCATATATTTTTTTATTATGATAAATAAGGTTCAACAAACGAGTGCAACGTCAGAGGCGTATCGCGCAAACGTAGTTACGTGAGATACAGTATTATTAAAAAATAATGTATTCTTACCTTCTATTGACGTCTTGCTGTACACTGCAACAAAATACTAGTGCCCCGGTAAGCCGCGTAGAACAGCAACATAAGCAACGCTTCCATTGTCGATTCACTTAACCTTCGACGTTGGTCTGAAAACGTTTCTGTGTATTTCAGAAATGATCGTTCTACATCTAGCGAAGTAGGATTTGTGTAATTCAGATATTCCTCTATCTCTTCCGTGCACTCTTTATTTTCAGTAATAGACCGAACCTTTTGTAAATCGGGATTTTTATTTAAAACTGCACGAAATTTTTGAGCGACATCTAGTCCTATAGGATCTGTCAAGCTTTCTAGCGCGGCTTGTAAATTATCTAAGGTAATTAATGAGTCTCGAAAAGATATGTGACTGTTTTGTAACAGCGGTATAGCTTGTACAATTGCAGAATAGTTTATGGAAATTTCATCTATTTGTAATTGAACGTCCGAATTGGAAAAAGGTTGTTGGCTCTCTCGAATCACTGCAGATTCATTTGATTTAAATTTTAAAATTGCATACTCGAAATATTTATGATAATAAAATACTGCCTGGAGCCACGTTCTCCATCGAGTTATTACAGGCTGAAATGGTACCTTTTTGGTAGATGCTATTAAATTATTCACCATTGGATATTTCTTTCGAATAGTTTCTGCAACGAGGTGATACGCGTGTATGAGACATGCATATTTTCAGCATCGTACCAACTTTCAGCATTGTTGCAGCTTCATCAGTAACTAACATTGTGACTTGAGCTGCTGTGATACAAAATTCTCTTAACGAATCTTTTATTATCTTCACAACGGTTTCAGCATTACTTTTTTCAATCCTTTTACTGGTTAATAACAAGGAAGCTGCTGGATCATTACGTTTTAAAGGACGCGCTACAACATGAATCTCGCTGTATTTCTGTGCATCAGTTGTTTCATCCACACTTACGCAAATTTTCTTATTTTTCAACTTGTCTACTATACAGTTTCTTACTGTACCCTGCAAATTGTATCGCAATTGTCTATTGGTTGATAGTTTCCACGAGGGAACATATTTATTCCAAAAAAAGACGAAAGTGTTCATTGTCTACTAGGTGTTGTGGGATGTTGCACATACTTCGCATATAAATAAAATCATACAGAAATTCTCAGTACGGAATATTGTTGCTTAAATTCAGTGCATGACGTTTACTTTTAATATGTCTTCTACAGTAAAATGTATCGCGACCTATCAACCGTACATTGCAAATTTTGCGCTGAATGATAGTACCTGTATATATCAACCCAGGGAAACGGCTAATATATTTACTCACATGCGATGCTAAAGGTAAACCTCGCTTACGACGATCAATGTTTTAAAAGACGCATACCGATAAACCGATAATTATCGAACGACCATTCACTTCCACGCCTATCGTATGACTAAACTCTCCACTGGCTTTGCATCGACCTAAATCCCCTCTCAGCGCACCAGCCGTAGCACGCGTTTGTCGAACCTTAATAATGAATTTTAACTCTTTTCTTAAATTTTATACCATTTGTAAGAGATAGACTACTTTTGTGACGTTGTTGAATTAGTTTCCCTGTGCTTATTGGTAGTCACTACCCTAGTCTACTGTTATAAATCCTTATTTGAATAAATGTCACATAAAAGGACAATTCAAGTTCTTGAAATGTTTTGACACTTTTTATAATGATCTATCTAACAAGCTATACGTTTCCATAGAAACTGTAGCTGTTCTTTCGAACTCTAATAATCCTGTTGTCGTGAGGGGTTAGTCCACATCTCTCTGTTGTTTTTTTTTTCCTATTACAGACCTGGATGCGTCCTTTCGTTCAAAACTACTTGTCTTCATGCCATCCTGTCTCTAATAAGCTTATTCTAGCTTTTTCACTTTCATCATTCTCGGGTCCTTTTCCGCTTGTTCCCTCCATCTTGTTTTAGGTGTTCCTTTTGGCCTTCCTACCACCAGCTCCCATTCTGTTATCCTTCTTATCTGCTCGCCCTTTTCTCTTCTGAAAGTGTGACCATACAATCTGATTCGCTGTGACATACCGTACGAGCGAGCGTACTACGATCACCCGATTTTACACGAACTCAGCTCATCTAACCGTGTGCTGTGTTGAATGTCACTGTGGAATGCCATTTGCTTGACAAAATTACGTAAACGCAAATTCATTTGTGCACCTTACTCATGTTATAAACGGCGTATTCGTTCACATACATGTGCAAGCCACAACTTCGCTCTTGCAACTCCAAAAACACCTTGCTTACGTTATAAACGACATATTCGTTCACGTTCACATGTAAGACACGACTTTGCTATCGCATTTCCAAAAACTGCCGATTATGCTGGCTGACCATAGTACGCTCGCTCTTATGGTACACTCTGACTATGCCTTCGTTTCCCAATACATTCCTAATTTCATTATTCATGAATGGTCTCCATTCGTCTTCTTCCACTTTTTTGGGTCCCATAATGGCTTGAATTACTTTTCTTTCGAAAATCCCCAACTTCTCCTCCTCCCTCTGGGTTATGTTTTCCGTCTCTGCTACGTACGATACTATGATCCTGATCGTTGTCTTATCTATTTTTATCTTTGTGTTTATGCTCATTCCTTTATCCTTTAGCATTTTTTTATTTGCATAGAATGCTCTGTAACCCAGCTGAATCCTATTTTGTACATTTGTCCTTTTGTGTCTCCTATGCACGATTGCCCCTAGGTACTCAAATGACAATCGGTGAAATTTTACATGGGACCATAAAAAGTGAACGTCAAGTATTCTTTGTTACTCTATAATCCTGGGAAGTTTAAATCTGAGTTAAACACTTTGTAAGGTTCCCTTGTTGAGAGCTTAGTGATTCAAAAGTCTTTAAATCTGTTTCAAAGTTCTAAATCAATTATTAACAGCTGTTAACATTATACTACATAGTTATTTATCCAAAAACTCTAACACTTAAACTTCACCTTTACAAGCTCATATCCTATTTATTCCAGCAAAACGCTCTATTAATGACCAACACTCGAGACATTATTCGTAACACTTAGGCTAAAACGCCCTAAAACCTACAAAGCGACCAATGAAACCTATATAAAAATATATTGCCTTTTTCGTACACCATTTTGAAACGCTTTCAAGGGGCTTATACATCTCATTCATATTAAAATCAGCCCGAGGTAGGTGCTACGCTCTCTACATACAAAAAGATCAATATAACATTACCTACTCGACGTTGTCGGTAGGTGCTTACAGCGGCCGTAAAAAGTCTGGAGATATTGAAGTTATTAAACAGGATCGAAATTATTTATATAATCGATATTTTATTTTCGAAAAAAAACTCATTTAACTTGTAGAAGTTGCGTGACATACTTTTGGGAGATTATTCTTTCAAATTATTATATCTTCATGCGCTGGATCACTTCCATTTTGTTAACCAGGGGCCTGTCCTCTTGTTGTCGTTGCCATTTACACCAATTATGTGATATACCACTGCATATTCTCTATATATTTGGAAGATCATTTAACTATTTTGCCTCTACAATTGTTATTATACCCTGCATTTGTCATACGTCACTTCGTTCCCATTATTTTCTCTCATTTTAACTTGTTTTGTTAATTGTTGTTATTTCTTTAATTTATCGAACTTTAATGCAACTAATTAATTATGGTATGTTTGTTTAAATATGTTAGTTTTTGATAGACAATATGTTCGTTCTTTAGGCTTTTTGTGTTGTTACTTTTATGTTGGCTTCGGCACGAACCATGTAAAATTGCTGAGTCAATTTTAATATTATGTAAATCTGGCAACAATTGTCACTTTATTCGCCATGGTTGCGCAACAAATTGTACAATAATTTAAATCATATTATCTTCTGTTAAAGCAGTTCGCCCTGTAAATGTTATTCTATCTATGGTTACTTAGTGCAAAATTTAAATATTTCCGGCTGTACAAGGGCAGCGTTGATTATGTTCCACTTCGTCGTAATTACTGCCAAATTTACCGAATATTAAAATTAGGTACTTGATGGTTATCTTACGTGGTCGATGCGGAGGCCATTGTAAAATCAGCAACATGAAAAATAGAAATTTAAGCACATTGCATGTCAAAAACTAAGAAATTTAAACCAACCTACCACAGTTAATTAATTACAATAAAGTTCGATAAAGTAAAAGAGAAACAACAATTAACAAAACAACTTAAAGCGACATGAGCACAAAGTATAACAAATGCAGGTTACAATAATAATAAATAAGAAGAATAATTTACGGTTTTGGAATTGAGATGTGATAGTTTGGTAATTGTTATGATTATTTTGTTTAGCAACGAGCTCTTTAGATTAGTCTGGTGTCACAAGAAACCATTTGGCGCTATTTCCTAGCCAACTTTGCGTAACAATAAAAACAGATTACCAAAACCTTTATTACTGCATATCGTCATATTTTTAAAGTTAGAGTATAGCATACATACGTGGTATCGTTAAATTCACCTTTCAATTATCTTTCCAAAAACGCAAAAATATATATTATTCTATTTAAAAAAAGAAAGCCGACGTCACTTCCGGTGACACCGGAAATACAATTGAAATGCCGATAACGGCAAAAGTTAGTACACAAAAAATATAAATTAGTATATTTTTTCTAAAAACGCATGGGGGCGACATTTTAGGACCGAACTGTATAAGAAGAAAAGAGAAAGTAGTTTCCAATCTTTCATACTTAATATACAGTGTAATTTTCTTAAAACCTAACATAGAGCAACTTTTTATTTGAAGTGATAAACTAGTGCTTTCAAAAGCAACATTGTAGGAATCACTTAACCAAGAAAAAATGTACTTTTCAGTGTTGTCAGACATCCCAGTAGCTATATTGCTAAAATGGCAATACCATTTTCTTAAACATAATTTGCTAAACCTCAAAATTCGAAATAAAAAATGCTATAAAATTTTTTGCTACATTTCTTCCTAACATTCCCCAGCATATCAGGTGGAATGTTATTTATTTTGATACAAGCAGTGCCTCAGACCTATAATTACTTATGGGGCGTTAACATGCTGCACAGTCGCAAATTCTCACCTCCAGCGGCTGGAAATATTACTGAACTGAGTCCTCAGGATGATCATTAACGTCCCATGGTGTATCAGGAATGCCAGGATCAGGAAGGGATTAGGTGTCTCCAGTTTGGTAAAATATACCAAAGGGAGTTGGCCAAGAAGACATGGGGACGAGCACAGGACGCGGAGAATTCCCTCGTGAAAGCGATCGTAGAACCGCAGGATCGTCCGTTGCCAAGAGCGAAAGTTAGAAGAACTGGTGATGTATCGAATTTGGAGACTGAGGAAGTGATCCCAGAGGAGAACCACAGACCAACAGACAGAAAAAAATCTGTTCCCGATGGATTCCGCATAATTTGACCCAAGGGCAAAAAAGGCTCGTGTTAATTGGTGTAAGGAAATGCTCAAGAAAATTCGATAGAGGAACTTCAAAATCTCTATATAATATTGTAACAGGTGGCGAAACTTGAATACATTCGTACGTAAGTTGGAAACTAATAACAAACTGTTTGGGTGTTTCAGAAGAACCAAATCGAACAAAACGTGTTAGTTCACGAAAAACTTCCAAGAAAATGATTGCTTGGTTCTTCGTTGTACTGGACATATATCAAGCATTGCTTTGTAGAATCGAAGAATAGCTAATGATGAATGGTGTACAACAATTTGTTTGCTAGAAGTCATCGATGAAATCGGGAAAAACAATCGACAACGCCGCACCATCCTTCATCATGACAATACCCGCTCTCACACAGCACGCCAAACAATTAATTATTTGTGGAAAAAAGTAAGATAATGGTCACCAATAAGAGAGAAAACAATGAAATAAATGTAAAATGCAAAAATTCAGATTTGGAAATAGTTACGTCAGAAAAATTGACTTAGAATTAACAAATACAGCAAAGAAATCAAACAAATTATACTACGCGCTAACCACGATTCTAGGAAAAAGAGAACTGCTGCAAGAAACAAAGTTAAAAATATATAACACAATAGTGGTGCCGACAACACTATATGCAAGTGAGAATTGGACAATACAGAAGAAACATAATAATAGAATAAACGCAGGAAAGACAAAAAAAATAAGTAACGACTCAATTAGGGGAAGGGGTGATCAGGAATCGATAATGAACAAAATAACAAAGAGACAAATAAATTGGTACGGACACTTGATGAAGAAGCAACCAGACAGAACAACAAGAAAAGCACATGAAACAAAGAATAACGCAAAAAGAAAAAAAAAGGCAGACCAAGGGAAAGATGAATACAGCAAACAGTAGAGGCGGGAAAAATAAGAGAGAAAACACTAGAAAGGATGAAAATAATGAAAAAAAAAATAGAAAAGAATGGAAGAGATGGGTGAATGAAAACCCATAAAACTAACCCAAATCCGACGCCTGAACGGGCAAATGGGATGGGGAAAAGAAAGAAAGAAGGAGAAAAACATCGAATTAATGTTTTATATATATTTAATATATTTGTAGTAAATTAATAAAACATCTTACTATGTGTTTAGTATTATCCATATTGCCTAGTTTTTTCATACATCCTTAATATTACTGTCACCCCAAAGAAATCATTTTGCAACATCACATACGATATGAAATGTGTTAATAACTCTGTTTACAAGATTCCTTAAACTAAAAAAATGCAATAAGCCGATCTGCTTGAACTTTCCTGTGAGAACATATGAAGGGTGTATCAAATATAAACGGGACTAATTTTCTTAAAAATTCTGGAGGACTCCTAGACCTGTACCGTTAGGGAGAGACAAGAACCGACCGCAGCTTACCAACTTGAAGCACCCACCCCGACGATTATCGTTGTAAATTTTTTGCAGTGTGGGGAGATTGCCAAGAAGTGACGAAGGAGCCCAAAGACGAACGTCTAGCTCCACTAGGAGGAGTTTACCATTGGCCACACTTTAACTCTAACTAAGACTGTTTTGGCTTCCCCTTCCTTCAGCCCAACAAGGATTAGTGTCAGACTAATACCTGCAATGTTGTCTATTGATTAAAGCGTTTAAATAAAAACTTGCTTCATCCCTATAAAAATACACTTCTCGGAACTGGGTTGCTACCGTTTCTTTCCCAAAAACCAGTCACAATCTTCCATCACAATCGCCATCATGCAATTCCTAAACGTTTATCACTTTGTATGGATGAAATTTGTTTCCTTGCAGAGTTGTCCACACCGTTCAGAGCAACCTACTTCTTTAGACCCTATAAACAAGAATTATTTTTATAACAGATTCAAGTTACAAAAACTCTTTTTAATGATCTAATATTTCAAAGTATTTCTCTTATATCTAGTTGTTAGCAGATTTACTAACAAATTTCATCTAAACTAGAAGGTTCCTTGACACGACCCCTATTGGCCCTGACACTGAGGGAGATAGAACGACGCGTGCTGGTGTGAAACAATTTTATGTCCATGTTACAAAGCAAAAAGCGTCTACTATATGAATTATGTTCAATAAAACCTAGTTTATTTTTTAGCTTTGAACAAAAACCTATATACAACGTCATGTGGGCTTGTGTGCCTCGAGCTATATGACATAAAGAAGAAACAGAAATGTACAGTGTATCACCAGATGGGGTATCCCACTCCTATAAACTTTTTTATTTTTTTTAAATCATTTTTGATCAATAGTTTTGGAATGTTGAATATAGCGCTCACACTTGGCTTCGTAGAAATTTTAAAATCTGAAATTCTTGGCAACCAACACTAAATATCGGTACACTCCGCACCACACAAATGATTAATTATTTCGGAACAGCCGTTTCGAAGATTCGTGGGTCTCCATCTTCAACCGCGTAACCGATTGATGTGAGAGAATATTTTAAGGGGAAGTAGGCGAAAAGATCTGTCAGCTCGAAATTCAAGACCTATGGCTTTCTCACTCTAATAAAATAAAGCAAAAATAAAGGTAAAATGAGACAACGGTAAGGTCCTATTCATCCGTCAAATCAGTGTTCCTTCCGCCTATATACCATAAAACTAAAGACTAAACACCTGCGGAATATACGGAAAGATAGACGCCCCTTGTTACCGTAATAAATCGAAAAGACAGGAATAATGTAAAGGTCCATTCCCTTTATCGATCAAGTTTTTGTTCCTGTTCATCTAGTTCGCGTGGCGAAGTCACGTTCTTAATCAATTTCAGGTATTCTAATTTAGTATTACGCCCGGTTTCGTTTATGTGTTGTGCTACACTTGACGCTTCTATCTTTCCGTACCTACAACACCTGATGAGTTCATTGAATCTAGTACCTATCGCTCGTTTCGTTTGATCAATATCGGCTTTATCACAATCACCACATGCAATTTTGTAAATTCCTGACTTTTTTTCATGTTTATCTTTTGGACTACCAAGGAGGTTTTTCAGTATATTTCGCGAACTGCATCATACGTTCATGTCTTGTCTTCTTAAGCAAATTACCCTTATTATTAATTTGTATTTGTAATGTTAACAAAGAAGCTGAAGAAGCTTGATCTTAATCTGATCGAAAGCTTAATTGGTCCAAAGAAAAACTAAAGAAAATAATTTTTCAATCGAAATAAGTTAAAATGCACAAAGCTTAATAAAGAAGAGGTAGTTTAATAATAACAACTATGAATATAATTAAATCTTGTATATTAGCCGTTTTTTCAATTATAAGATAAAAATCACATAAAAAATTAAATTAAGGATGATACTTTGATAAGAGTTGATTTCATTTACGAAAGGGACATAGGTGATTGAGATAAGAAAAATTTTAAAACATACATTTTTCTTTCTAAGAAACAAGTCTGCTGATTTAGGTAAATACTTCCATAGAAATTCAATTTATTTGGACTAAGAAAACCCTTCTACTTCCTAGAAAGGCTAATTTAAGGTTTTTTGTTCTCTAGCGTCAACTAGAATTTAATACAATGCTGTAATTCCATTTAAACATCAATATCCGGTCAATACTTTTTGCCATCGCTGTATACCCCATATCGTTACACACAGCTCCTCGCTTCTCGGAATGGCATTATGTCGGCTTATTGATTGAGCAATTTCGGAACCCGTACGGCCTATAACGCGCACTTTTTTATGTAGAATACGCTTATACGCGCTGAATGCAAACATTCTTAAGTCATTAGCGTTGATTTCGTCGCTGTATACAAAGTTCGGCGAATTTGTATAGGGTCGGCGATCGATCATGTTTCAAGGAATATGGTGGTGATGTATTGCTGGTAGGCGATGCGGCGCTTTGGAATTATACGAAAATGCGGAAATTGTAGACGTCGGTGACGCGCCCTCTATCGGTATTATTCCAAGAGTAAAGAAGGATTTGCATAATACATAATGGAGGGTTTTGTGCGACGTTCGGCTGCGGTTTCGATGAAATTTTGACGAGAAAGCAGAGCCAGAGACAAAAGTTCGATATATGTATATATAGGTGAAAGGTTTTCATAAATTAAATTTTTGGAACAAGAAAAAGAGACGTTGCCAAGGTGATATTCTTAATGAAAATCGCTTTTGTTACACAGAATAAAGTCGTGTTGATGAATCTACGAGGAATACTTTATAAGTATTTACAGAAACAATGAAAGAAAGAATATTTTTAGTACAAATCGTTTTATTGTTTTTCAAAATATTCGTCATTAAGATTTATATACAACGTGTTTCAAAAAGTATGCACCATATGGTATTTTTTTGTGGTATGCACTTTTATAAAAATTTGTAGTAATGCAAAAAGCTTGAGCACCTTTTAAAACCAGCTTGACACCCATTAAACGCAATTTATCTTCTACCACGTACTGGGCGGGCATTTAAAATTGAAAGAGAATCAAGAGTAAAGCACCCTTATTTTTCACAATAGAGGTAAAATGTTATTAAGAAAAGTTGTTTAGTATTAACAGTTATACTCAAATATGAAATCACCGCCTCCTATCTCAAAAAAAATAAAAAATCTGCCTTTCTTTCTGGATCAGCCTTTATGCACTTCACATATACAACATCTAATCCGCTTAAAGTATTTGTAACTGATACATAGAGCCCGGTAACAGGGAGCCGTGCCATAGCCGTACCTGCCCAGTATACAAAAACAATAGTAAGAAAATAGAAAAAAAATAACAGGATATTATTAATATTAACATCATATGGATAAGAGTGGCAAAAAGTTGACACCATTAGATGTGTTTCCACAGTTGTCTCGGTGAGCGATGTTTGCCGTGGTGAGAAAATGAGTTTATATTTTGAAAAAGAGCGTTCAACATCTACCGATGTTATACATGCACGATTAAAATACTCTTTGTACTTAGTCAGTGAATTATTCGATACACCATCACAAATTTGTTTTAGTGTTCTAAAATCGAGATCTTTCTGTAGCATACTCTCGAACTTTTCTAAAACGCGTTTATATTTGGCGTCATGTATAGTCAGTAGCTGTGTATGCACTCCGTCCATAATTTGCAGAGACTCCAATAATGATAACGATCTATTTTGTAATTGGTCTATTGCGTCAGCTAATCCTTTATGGTAGCTACGAATATTTTTTAAATCTGTTTCAACGGAAATATCTTGAAATTTCGACTGGCTCTCCTTAATAGCTACAGCTTCGGCAGAATTGAATTGTGCAACAACAGCTTTTACTATTTTGAAATGTTCAGCATAATCAAAAGCTGCCTGCAACCATGTTTCCCAACGTGTAAGAATTGGCTCCGGTGGTTGATGAATACCAGGACACTCTGTGTAAAATGATCGTAGGCGTTTGGGAGATTTCAAAAATACTTTTTTTGTGCTTGCTATTAATGCATCTACCTCGGGAGAGCATTGTCGAATGGTTTCTGCCACAAGATGTAAAGCATGCACTTTACACGTAACATGTAAACACTTGCAACCATGTTCAAGAAGAGAAAGGCCTACCGGACACATTATCGCTGCGCCATCGCTCATAAACATCAACACTTTATCTTTTGAACCTTCGTAATTAGTAATTAGTATGCGTACCATAATATTTACAATTGAATTTTTTTACAGTCTGTTGTCTCGTTAACACATAACCAAAGAAACTGTTTTTTCAATATGCGTTTCATCGTTTTCTTTTCCACGTCATCGCGTACAAATGCAACATGCTTACGTTCCGTTTTTTCTATTGGTAACCGCAACTCGGGATTGTATTTGTCCCAAAAGTTCTTAAACGGTTGTTTATCGAGTAAGCCTAGTGGCAAATTACAGTTTATCAACATAAGAATTACATAAAAAAAAATGCACTTCTCGGTGGCATGCCCAACTTTCGTTTTCTATGCTGTACGGAATTTACGTGTCTTGTACAGTTCCACTTCTTATTTGACATCAAATGTATTTTGCACACTTTACAAACTATCTTACTACCGTTGTAAAACAAATCGGGAAAGTCAGAAATAAACTTATTTACTATGTCTTGAAAGGGTCGTTTTTTAGCCTTCGACATGTTCACTAAAAACTACAATTAATAACTACGTTTGTATCAATAAAATCAAAACGCACTACACTAAATAATAACTACAATTAATAACTACGTGTATATCAATAAAATCAACACACCCTGTCCGCTATCCAATGCTAAACTGAACTGAGTGATGATGATTTGTCGTGTCGTATCATAATCGACCAGCCCTCCCCGCCCACCTAAACACACCGCCGCTGCGATTGCTCTTCAGTTACCTGGCTCTATTGATATAACTAATAAAAAAACGGAAATTAGTGGCACCCCTTAGGTGTTTTGAGTTGCTATCGAGAATTATTGGAATGTACATGTAGAGTTCACGTATTTTTGGTGCAGTTTGTTTCATCTCCTTGGCGAATTAGGACATGAATGGAAGCTTTCCTAGAAATTACACTTGTAATGAAATACTTTATAATACTATTTCCAGCGTATACGTAGATGTTTAAAGGCTTACAAAATAAATTATTAGTATCGACAGATAAATTTAAGTTGCATTATAACAAAGCAAATCACTGGTGTTGGTTGTCAAATTAGTGCGAAAGATTGCACTGATTTTGCACTAATTCCAATGTTAATTTCGCACTACTCTGATCGCAGCCTAATGATGTGGTAAGAAGGGCATTTAATTAGTATATTTGGCTTCCGTCTGCAATTATGAAATCTATAATTTTTCCTACTACTAATTACTGAAAATTTTTTTCAGTAATTAGTTACATCGGAAAATTAATATTAATTGAATTAACATTAATTAAATTTGAAGTACTTGCCATCTAAAAATTAAATTGTCTGTCGAAATACTACGGTGTATGTTCGCGCTAGTATTTGTATTTTGGTTTTTGGGAATCCCAGTGCGCATGTCTATTGTTAAGACGGCATCAGTAGAATCTCGGACATCGCTAAATACGGGTGCGCTGCGACAGCCCAAAATATAATATCGGTTAATTTATATAGTAAATTGTCTAGTTGTTGGTGTAACTGTATGTTCTCCTTTTTTTTCCTCCTAGCCCCTCCCAACAAAAGTGCACTAACAGCAGTCACAGACGGATTCGGTAAGGTATACTTTTATATTTCATTATATTCTTTTTTTGGAACCAGCGATTGATTGCGGATAGAACAATGTATTTGTAGAAAAGTAACATCTAGGATTAAAGAGTAAACGAATCTTCCACAGTCCGCGTGGTGTAGTGGATATCACACCTACCCGGAAAGCAGGAAGTGTGGGGTTCGATTCCTCGTCGTTGACGTTTTTTTCAGTAATTAGTTACGTCGGAAGATTCCTAGGAAAAATTATAGAACGGCATTTAATGTTATAAATACATTAAAACTAAATCGGAAATTACATTTAAGCTTTTGAAATGGTGTTCTTTAAAGAGTTACAAATTACCTATCTCTTTTTATTAATTTAAGTCATAGTGTTATAAAAGACATTATTGTTCTTCATTGTTCTGACGGTCTTTTTAGAGTTGATGTGTAGGTAGAGTCCAAAAGGTAATCTACAATGAAACATTTATTTAAATAACATTTTTAAAAATGTGCTGTCCCCGTACTTAAAGTGACCCTGTAGCTATGAATACTTGGCTTCTTCACATTTTCGAAAATGTCTTCTGTAAAGGAGATAAGTTAATTCACATCAAATTATCTATTTAGTTACCGGTGCAACATACCTTAGACGAAGCAAGGCGATTAGGCCGGATTACTGAGGGAAGCGCCTACATAGTGACGCAGCTGTCATTCGAGCACGTACAATGTATTCAGTGTGGCTACTTGGTCAATGCTAAATTCCCTCTGGCGGATATTAGTTCTTGTTCGGAAGCTCCTATTTTCCCCCGAGCATCCGATCTTCGGAGTGAGGATATTAAATATTTTTTTTAAATTCCAGCCAACGACAATTTTGGTAAATCTCTTCTTTTCAACTTGCTCATTTCGTAAATCCTGAAATTTAATGCAAAACATCCTTACAACAAACAGCAGTGTAAATTCAAAGGTATTTCGATAATAATTTCGTAAATTAAACATCTGTCGCCAAGTGGTTAGCGTTTGCGTTAGTGAAATTTGTTATTGGACGGTTGTCATTGAAGTTTTGGGTCATAGGGTGGTATATTTTGAGTCATCCAGTCGCGTCACTGCATTCATTTCAACATGCGTCATTAATAAATGAGTTTATTCATAAAAAATTCTTCGTTAAATTATGTTTGGAAAGGAATTATCAAAATTTACTGTGGGTAAAGCAATCGCCATCCCTACTAAAATAAAGGAGAAGTGGGACGCCGATTAATTTTTTCACTTTTGGTCAAGTTTTCATCGAGTACTCGAGTATTTTGGCTGCGATTCCAGTTTTAAGTGTTAATATTTCGAATCGTAATATTGTATATAAATTCAACATTATCGCGAAAATTCACGTTAGCTTCGACTTTTAGTTTTCATTCCCTTTAAAATCGCATTTTTTGATCTTAGAAATTCGTTTAAATTGCTGAAAAGTCTTTAAGAACACTTCCGAACCCTCAGTTTATGTAATTAATCAATTAATTTGAAAAAATATAAATTTTTCAACAGTTTACCATTTTTAAAACATTACATTAGCTTATGAATTTAATGCATTTTATGATTTTATCACTCTGGAAATTCCAGGTTATTTTGTAAAGTGTATTACTAACGCTGAAATTCGTTAGAGATAGGGGATGGAATACCTATTTCATTGAATATTTTCTACCGCCCACCTCCTGGAATTCTTTAACTGTTTTACTATTACAATCATCAATACATTTCTGTAAGAAACAGAATAAACCAAGTATAACAGTAACAAGAAAGGCACAAATTAGAGCCGTACATCAGCTTCACGATCTTACAATCCGTGGCACAAAGGAAAGTGAAACGCCAGCGTACAAACTATCTACAGCTACCTCAATCTTAGCATAGAATTCTCATAAAAAAACAAGTTAAAACATTAAAAACCAATTGTTTTACCTGAATAGTTTAGATGAAAATATTATTTGGGATTAGAATATATACTGGCCGACATAAATAAATGAACACTCAGTATACTTTGATAAATTTTGATGAAACTTTCAGAAAAGTTGCGTTTATTTAGTACTAAGAATCGATGAAAATTTCAACATCATACAATTACAACAATTTGTATTAACACTAATAATGCGTAGATCCTCCTCTGTTTCTTGCACATTCAGCTACTCGATTGGGCATGCTTGAAATTAGCATACTCGATACTAGCCTGCGTTATACTCTCCTAAGATTTTAAAATCCGCCTTTGGAGAACATCTACACTGTTCGCAGGTGGTTGTAAAGTACCTAACCTCCGTCCTATCATGTCCCACACGTGTTCAATTGGTGATAGATCAGGCGAACGAGAAGGCCATGGAAGCATATCAACATTACCATTATTCAAAAACTCCACAGTAACCCTAGCAGTATGTGGGCGCGCATTATCGAGCTGAAAACTGGGACTTCTGGGAAGAAATGGCAGTAACACTGGTTTTAACACGTTATTGATGCAACGAATTGCGTTTAATGTTTCCGGAATAACTACTAGAGGACTTTTACTTCCATGGCACCCCACACCATCACACTCTGAGTAAGAGCCGTATGCCGTTGTATAGAAAACTGTAGATGTCGTCTTTCTCCACGAAGCCCTCTGAGCATTCTGCGACCATCATGAGCCCATAAACAAAATCGAGATTCATCAGAAAACACGACGCGATTCGTCATTCCAATGTAACCTTTCGTTACACCACTCAAATCGCGAACCTCTATGGATAAGGGTTAGAGGTAAACAAAGCAATGGTCTATACGATTTAAGTCCAAACGATCGAATTCGTCGGTATGTAGATCGTATAGAGATTTGTTGGTTAATTAAACCTCTCCATCCAAATTTGTGATAGATGGAGAGGTTTACCATCTATCACAAATTTCTCTGGATGACGAAAAACGGTCCCGAAGAGCCGCAAGCCGAAGAGCACGGTCTTCACGAACAGTGGTAGACCTCGGACGACCAGGCCGCGGACGTCGTCGTTCTCCATTGTTTTCTGTCCATCTTCGCCAAAATAGAGCAGTGTAGTAACACTACGTCCTACACGATCAGCAACATCACGAATGGATAATCCGGCTTCTCGTAGGCCGATTATTCTGCCGCATTCAAATTCTGCTAATTGATGAAAATTTGTACGTCGTCGAACAGGAGGCATTATTCTACACTATATTAAGACTAATTAAAATAACAAGTATGCTTTATACTGTCACTTAAGGACGCAATGTCATAAATAACAATTTTTAGTAGTTGTCGATTGTCAACTTGATTATTAGTGTTAATACAAATTGTTGTAATTGTATGATGTCGAAATTTTCATCGTCTCTTACTGTGATATAAGTACGACTTTCCTGAAAATTTCATGAAAATTTATCAAAGTATACTGGGTGTTCATTTATTTATGGCGGCCAGTATATTAGTCAGAATCCCGTGGTATTGCTTCATTTACTGTTTTCATGTCAACACCATAAAAGATAAAAGAAATATTGATTAAAACGAAACGTAATATTCGAAGAGAAAGTAAATACGCAGCATTTGTTGGTCACCCATTCACGAATTTCAGCCGAAATATTTTAAGTAATCAAATAAAACATCCTTGCTAAATCCTATTTACCTCCCGTTTCGAAAATCTCATTTTTTATTACTTAAAAGGCGATTTTGCCATCGACTTTTCGCCCGGCGTACGCTTTATAATCAACAAGACGGGGAACAGCAACACTTCAGCATTAATACCATTCTCCCCTAATAATATCAGTCTGAAAGCTTAAAGCTCGACTTTGTACGCGTCCGCAAAGAGGGGAGTCAAAGGGTCGACATTTATTTCCGTCATAACGTTTGTCAGGCATAAAATCTTTTCCGTAATCACAACATAAAATTTTCTCTCGGCCGCTAATTAAATGAAATTTTAATTACCTACCTACGAAACCTACATTTCCGACGAGCAAATTCCATACGTTTTATTAAATTACCTCGCTTTGAATTCAACGTAGGCAAAGTAAGTACAAATACCGCCGGCGAACGTGAGGGGTCTCTCTTCGCTACTGAGATTTTAAAATTTACATATCTTACTCTACAATCTGCTAAAGTAATGGGATGTGTTTTCGTTATTCTTCTAAATAATTAAGCTTTGTAAGCAAAGAATATAAGGAAGTGTATATATTCCTCGGTTGCGGAAGTAAGGATTTAGAGTACTTAAAGTTTAACTTTTGATTCCGATATAGACAGGTAGGAAAACGCGAATTTTGTCATTCTAAGGCCGCCTCATTAACGTATTTGACCAGCTAGCTGTAGTAAATTAACAAAATATTATTTCGTTGTCCTATCATTTATTTTCTGGTAAGCTGATTCCACTGTTTTTCGTTTTCTTTTGTAGTTTTTGTTAAAGCATATGGAGAACTACTTAATTAGCTAACAAATACTTTTTTAATATTCAATATACAGCGGAAAAATAAAACAAATGTGTAAGATATTTTAGAGAATAATGGTAGGAAAAAAACCCTAGCAATTTGTAAGTTGAGTTAAAGTGGTAAGGATAATTACACTTCTTTGTAATTATCCTTATTACTTTATTTTTATGCTCTTCAATAAAAAAAATACTATGTTGAGAAAGCAATCTAAACAAGAAAGACACATTTTCATTATTAATAGTTCTAAATTAATTTTAATAAGTCTGTAAGGAAAACACCATGTCTCTTTTTCTCGGAAAGTCTCAACACGAAGTTCATAATAAAATTCAAATTTCGTACATTGTTTACCACCGCTACGGGATTTATTTCGGTTACAATCTTCCAACTTAAATATGAACCGTCAGGATCCACGTAACTTATTATTTTTCATGCAAATGTAATACATTTTATATTCAAATTGCGGTCCTTAAGCTTTAATTTCACTTCGATATAATCTGACGCAGCACAAAAAAACAACAAGTATATTTATTTTCTCGTCAGTCAAGTGCGTTACAAAAGATAGCGTCCTGCGTGCGTAACGCGCATTAGCCCGCCAAATTTCGACCAAGACAAGCCCTTCGCCATTACGAATTCAAATGATCGTTCACGCCTGAACGCCTGATTGTATGTAATACGCCTACGGAGGATAAAGTAGCGCGTAATCCGAATTTATAACGATACGCGGACGCACCACGCTCGGGGATTAATTAATTCGTTTCGGCTAATTTAGTTTCGACGCTATTTATCATGTTTGTCGCCGGCTGTCAGTGCGCTAGGCATCCACCTCTCTCTGATGAAGCGTCACCGACAACTGTGCGATTTGTAAATTCTATTTGACGATGAATTCAATGAATTAATACGTCCAGTTGATGTAATTAAATAAAATGTCGAATTTGCAAATAGGACAGTGTTTCATAAGTTTTACGTTACATGTACTCTAGTATTATATCATTCTGTTAGTATGAAAGGTTGCTAAACCAACCTTGTTAGTTGTACACTTGTTTAAATAAATATATATAATGAGTAAAGCTGGCCACGAGCGGTACCGCGCAGTAGCGTAGAGTCGACCAGGGCTCGCGTTCCACTAGAGTTATTCTCTAATAGAGATGTTTGCTGCCGCAAATAATTTCGCTCATCTTTTAAATAAAAATTAAATAACACGTGCTCAAACACTTACCATTTTAAGAGTCCTCCGTGAAATCACAAAGTGAATAATGTCTATTAAATATCTGCAACATTAGATATGTTTCAACTGTTGTTTCGGCAAAACTAGTACGGCATGAGGAAAAAATGCGTTTATATGCAGAGAACGAACGTTCTACATCTAGTGACGTAATATTTGCGTAAGTAAAATAATCTATCAAATAACTTAACAATTCTGTTGACGCACCTTCACAAATGTGTCTTAATGTGCCAAAATCAGAATTTTCTCAAAAACACTTTCAAATTTTTCTAGAACAGAAACATTTTTTGCGTCTTCAATCGCGCATAGCTGTGCGTAACATGTTGCACTATTTGTAGAGATTCTTCTAACGGCACCGCAGGATTTTGTAATTTTTCTATTGCATCTGCTAGCCCGAAGTAATTGTCGTGAATGATTTTTAAATCCATTTTAACCTACTATTGAATTTCGACTGGCTTTTCTGGATAGCGGCAGCTTCCTTTGTATCGAATTGTAAAACCACGTTCTTAATATTGTCAAAATATTTATGATAATAAAACGCGGCCTGCAACCATGTTCCCCAACGAGTTAGAATAGGTTCTGCTCGCTCTGGTATATGGGGGCACAGTCTGTGAAATTCGCGAATACGTTTCGGTGATTTGACAAATACTGCTTTGGTATGCGCTATTAAAGCGTCTACCTCAGGATAACATTTTCATACTATCCGCCACAAGATTGAGAGCATGAATTTTACACGTAATGTGTAACAAATTAGCAGAATGCTTTTTAAGAGACCGCCTACAGAAAGCATGTTTGCAGCACCATCACTCACTAACATCAAGAGTTGGTTTGTTGAAAGTTCAAACTTGTCCAATGTATTTAACACTAACTTTGAAATTACTTCGGCAGTACACTGTTGTATTCGTTTGGAGACTAATAGAATTGAAGGTGCCGATTGATGAGGTTCCAATTTGCGTGCCATTACATTAAGAACAGAATGTTTCTTCCGATCTGTTGTTTCGTCGACACATAACCACAATTTTTGATCTTTCAACTCCGATTTTATTTTTTGTTCAATATGTTCGCGCGCAGATGGCACAATTCTCGTAACGATGTTTGACTTGGTAATTTGCACTCCGAATAGTTGTTCCAAAAGCAGATAAATGGTTCCTTGTCTAGTAAATTAAACGGTATATTACATGCGCTAAACGTAACGCATAAATTAAATATAAATTTTTCATTGTCTCGTGCGCAATTTCTTTTTGAGACATGATTTTCACTATTTACGTGTCGTAGACAATGTTGTCTGGACCAATTGTAGCACCTTCATATTTTAAGTCTGGAATTTCTGCAATAAATTTTCGAAGTTTGTCCGACCGCGGTCGTTTTGCTGACGAAATCATAATTTTTCTAGGACAGATAAACAATTGCGCAAATGACCGGCAGCGAAACTGTCCGTACTGCTCCGCAGACGAAGTAATACTATCGTTCTTCGCGGTCCGAACTGATTCTATGCCGATGCGCGGTACCGTTCGTGGCCAGCGTTAATAATGAGTTACCCAATGTATGCCAATTGCTCTAACTGTACAGCCAATGAAGGCAACAAATAGATGAACTACATACATCAAAGCCAGAGTATTACCAGAAACTTGAAAAAAAATTATGTCAGTTGCTTGGAAATGTTTTGGGATGTCATCTATCAATTGATCTGTAATAGAGAAGCCGCGGCTGGTTGACACAATGGATAAACTTGTACGGCCACATACTGTAACGAGAAAGACGTGAAAATGGCCTGTTACCGTTTTCTATAATATAATAGAATTAGAGAATTAAGTAAATGAAGAATGACAAATAAAAAAGGGAAGAAACGGCAACGGTTTTACTGAAACTTGGTAAACAGCTTATAGCTGCTGAGGCAGAGCTTCAAAAGCCAAGTTCAAAACATTGAATTTGACGTAAACATCGCAATCTCTTTCTCTGAAATAATCACATGATTATTGTCTGTTCAAAGTGCAAACGTAACATGTTGGTAGAAGAACTTTATATCTGTTGTCACGACTATTAGAATTATATGACAAGCTCAAGACAAAACAGGGTGAACAAGACAGAAGTAGAAATTAGAGAATGCAAGTTTCAAAAAGTGAACGACTTCAAATACCTGCACAGAGAATAAAAAGCTCTTCAGTCAAACAAAAATGCATTCTGACAACCAAATCGAAATTTTAGATTCCGGCAAAGATATATTTTTTTTATTTAAAGAAATAATTCTTTTGACATCGTTATTTGATTCAAACATACGAGGTGTGGCAATTAAATAACCGGACTGGTGCTACTATTGGTAGGGTTGAACATGTCTGTGCTTGTAGATGCTTCCCCCACCCTGAGCTCGATGGGCACGGTTGTACGTCGCTCAGTCTCGCTGTAGCAATCATCCGTTCAAGTCCTTACGCTAGCGTCGCGTCGGAAAAATGCGGAAAAAAAGTGTTCAGATCGTGCAACGAGTTAACCTCAAGTTTCTTGTGAAACACGAGGTTGTAACTACCCTTCGTGAACAAGTGAGAAGACGAAGACCCGATTTGTGGAAGAGCAAATCCTGGATGTTCTACTAAGACAATGCGCCATCAAATCTGACATCGCCATCAAATCCGGCATCATCCTGTTGAACCACCCGCCGTACTCGCCCGACCTGGCCCCCTGTGACTTTTTTTTATTTCCTAAGGTAAAATCAGAGCTTGAGGGGACAAAATTTGACAGTGTGGAAGCGGTGAAAGCGAACGCGACGGAGGTTCTCAACAAGCTGTCAGAAACGGACTTCCAGCTCTGCTTTCGACAGTGGGAAATTCGTATGGAGCGTTGTAGGGAACGGCAAGGAGAAGGGGATAAACTTTGTAATGTAATTGGTGATCAATAAAATGTTTTGTAGCACCAGTCCGGTTATTTAATTGCCACACCTCGTATGATCTGTATGGTTATGAGCTAGAAGGGTGCTAGGGATTATGACAAAAAGGATAGAACAGCAGATACCTCAACAGACTTATGTATGGAAGCATATCTTATCACTTGCCTTTGCTGAAATACTTGTTATATCAGAATTGTGGAATTGTGGTGAATTGAATCACAATTTATTTAAACTGCTAACATTGGTTGAAACAGGAATTCTGATATTCACCAATCCGTGGAAACTATTTTATTAGGTTTTCTATACAGAAGTTTTAACGTTAGTATTCCAATGGTAAAAATATGTAAATCCATTATCCTACTTACCTCTTATTTTCTTCATTTACATCTCACCGCTTACGCACCGCTATTTCACATAACCTAAAACTAGGACTACGATTGCGACGGCCCCGCGCTCACGCAACGGAAATTGCCGACAACGCACGATTCTAACATATATTTGTTTGACTCAACAAAATGATATCAAATAAAAGCGTTTGCACATTCAAACAAATGTAATCTATTGTTCTTAAAAAAATGTGGTTTCACTCAAATAAACCTTTGTTGAATTAAGTAAATAATTTCAAATGTATATATTTGGTTGATTCAAGAACTTTCTTCTTCTCTGTGTGGCGGTCGTAGTTAATGGGAGAAACGAAGGAAGCATAGAAATAAATTAAGGAATTAAGGCAAGAAATAAACCATTCTGGGAATACCAGAGACCACTAAAGAACAAATCAGTTTGCAAACTAATAAGAGTATACAAGAAATTAATCAAAGCTATAGTAATATACGCAACGGAAACAATGTGCCTCTGTTATAAATTGTTTAAGTACAGGATATTTTGAGGTTAATGATGATCCCAGTTGCACAATGTACCATTAAAATGAAACGGTATTATTAGGATTAATAAAAGAGAGAAACGATTCATAATAGAAGAAGTTAGATAAAAGCTTTGCTTGAAATTCATTAAATAAATGACGAGGTAAAATGTTGCTTAACGTTAGATAAAAACGATTATAAACTTGCCCAAAACCAACTCCTTTTTTCACTTACTTAATGAATAATTTCTGGATATCGGGTGATCTTTCCTTATAGCAGTTTCCGTCATACTTTTATGCAAAAACAAGAAAGCTAACTTTACCCGAGCAATAACGGAATCCGTCCTTTATTCATTTCAGGTGTAGATATATTTTAAAATACACTCGTGAAAAAGAAGCTCATACACTCACGTATGTTTTAGACCGACGTGACATCGCTACTCCGTGAATTATGTAAACGCTGTTGAATAAGTGAAGGGCGTAGTGTGTCTGGAATTCCCGCAACTACCCGTCGGGAAAATATGCTGAGCTACGTTCCGTACAAAACACAGAGGCGAGTCAAAGATCGTAGTACCTGAACGAGCAGCTTAGGTACTATAATATTTATGTAGCTTCACATTGATTTCCGAACCCAAATATTTATGTACTTTAGTGAAAGGGAGTTAATATTATTCGATATCAGTAGATGAATGAACAAATGTCTATCACTAAGTTCAGAAATTGTATTGCATTGTATTGTATTGTTTGGTAGGCAGTTACGAGGTAGGCGCCATAAATTCTCAGCCTGACAGGCTTATACAGGATCTGGCGTGTTCAAATTCCGTTGCGTCATAGTTACACATGAGGGAGGCCTGCACTATATATGTTACGGCTCGAAGAGTAGTCGTTTTTAGTAGCCAGCCAGACAACCTGACTTCATATTCCACTGTAAAAAAGTGGGCAAAATTTTTCCGTTTGGGGCAAGAATCTCTTGATGATGATGAGCGCTCCGGTCGGCCAATTGAACTGATAACGCCTCAAAACATTTCAATTATTGAAAAAGTGGTATTAGCAAATCGCCGTTTGAAAGTAAAGTAATTAGCAGTGATGTCTTACATTTCTGAAACACGTATACGTCGAATTCTCCATAACCATTAGGGTATGAATAAGATTAGTGCAAGATTGGTACCGCATCTTCTTTCTGCGCGCTCGTTTTTAAACATGTGTGGAGACGACCCGAAACCGACTTTGGAGTTCATTGTCCTAGACGATGAAAAAATGGTTCTGTATTATGATCCCCTATCCAAAAGCAATCGTTTGAAGGACGATAGTGAGTTGCAAGCAGGTGTAATACAACATTTTGAGGGAAAAACTTTAGATTATTTTTACAAGGGTATAGAATTATTAATTGATCGTTGTAATAAATGCATATCAGGCCAAGAATTTACGGCGCCCATCTCGTACTATACCCTCGTAAAGAAAAATTTTACATAACCTTACTTCGAGCTCATATTTTCTATTCGAAATTGACACACTTAACAAGAACAATTTAAAATCAATGCCAAATATCACTTTTGACGTATAAATTACTATAAAATTTGTAGGTACTCAAAAAAATCGTACTTGAAAGCTAAAACATTATTATCTTCAGCCACATCAGATTTAGGAAAAGTAATTGGTGTATGTTAGATTAGATTAGATTGGTCTTCGAAGTGATTCTTGACCTATCCCACTGCGATCTTTTCAGATCTATTGAGGTTCCTCTAGCGGTCTTGTGTGTCTTTTACGTAGATTTCAGCCATTTCTGGGAGCAGTATTCTTGTAAGTGCTATACAATCACACAGCACATGGACGGTAGTCTCTGCTTCCGCCTGGCAGAATCTACATGCTGTTTCCTCTGTCAGGATCATGTGTTTCTTGAGCATACAGTATCCTGTTAGCATGCCTACTATTGTTCTGACGGACCTTCTATCCCTGCTTAGTAGGTCCGCTGTAAATTTAAGCATGTGTTCAATCAGAAATTGTTTGGCCTCTCTATGACCTAAAATACTCCACCAGTCTTGAGGTTTATTATCTTTCCATTATTTAGTAGTTGCTTTAACTACCGTATAAGCCATGCCTACAGAGAGTTTTGGGTTCTTACCAGCAGTTGACGAGCCTATTCGAGCTAATTCGTCTGCCTTGATATTCCGCCTGTGACCTTCGTGTCCTGGTACCCAGGCCAGGGTCGCCTTAGTTCGGCTACCCAGCCTGTTGAGCGCATTCATGCAGTCCCACACCAGTTTCGACTTCGCCTATGTGGAGTCCAGTGCTTTTATCACTGCTTGACTGTCTGAATAGATAGCAATAGATCGATAATTGACTTCTTGTTTACCTAATTCTTCAATACACCCCAGCACTACTGTTATTTCGGCTTGAAATACTGTGGCGCTTTGAATTAGGTTTAACGACTTATTATTTTTGGTCTAATCCCGCAAATTCCGGCTCCAATTTCCGTCTTTGAGCCGTCTGTGTACCAGGCAGATTCGGCCTTAATAAGCGGTCCTTTTCTCCACTTTTCTCTGCCTGGTATTACCGTTTTATAGTTCTTGTCGAAGCTGTGTTTGGGACTAATGGCGTCGCTGAAACCGCTTCCTTTAACAGCCTCTGGTGATCTGCACCATGCGATCTAAATTATGGGAGGTTGGCCACTCATTAGTCTGTAACTTGTTAGCCTAGCCTCTCCTTGAATATGTACATGTAGTGGTTCTAGATTAAGGATAACCTCCAAAACAGCTATCGACGTAGTATTCATGGCCCCCGTGGCACGTAGACATGCTAGTCTTTGTATGCCATTTAGGCGCCTTATTGCCTCCACTTGCAATATCTTTGTCCACCATACCACCGAGCCATATGTTATCATTGGTCTAATGACCTTTATGTATAGCCACGGCATCACTTTTGGACTTAATCTCCACATTTTCCACACAACCTTTTATATCTGCTTAAGGCAATAGTAGATTTACTGATGGTTTTATTGATATGTAAATCTTTGGTCGAACCATACACCAAGGTATTTCGTTTCTTTGACATATGGAATCTCCACTCCACCTAGCATAATTAGCTTTAAGCCTAGAATTATGCGTTTTCTTGCAAATACGATGATTTGATTTTTTTGTATTCAAATCATATTTCATTAATGGCATTAATGGGTTAAGCTAAAACGATGTTAATTTTCCCAAGAAAACAGGACACCCAGACCTCTTTTTATTAGCAAGTACATAAACTTTTTGGTATTCAGGTGCAAACGAAAGAATATTTAGCATTTTTAAAATGGACGAAGCGTATTAAATGTCGCTTGTTGGGTATACTCGTGTTTAAAAATCTGTTTTGCCACTTAAAAGTTTTAGAAAATAATAATCCGAATTACCGCTCTATGGTTCAAAGGAAAATAAAGAACCAACCGACTTCCATTAGGAGTTTTACAAGAGGCATAGAAGATTGAGGCTCGATCGTAAATGGAAAGCACCCGCCGTTGCCATCGTCGAGAGAAAGACGCCAAAAGGAAGGAAAAAGGAAAGCTAATGCAAGTCCCATCTACATCGTTGCTATGCGCGACACACACACACACATAAACACACTCGTAGAATGTGACAAAATTATCCTAAATGCACCTTCATTTCGCCGGCAGTTCCTATTTAGGTGTACATACTACGTAGACCTTTCGAAACCCATCTCGAACGCGGGCGCAAACATGCTATAGGTAGGGGGAATCGTAAGTGCGCTATTACGTTAGTTTTTTCTCGCTTCCTCCTCGCATGCGTTCCTTTTTTTCCTTCCTTTATTTGTTTTCGTTTGACGAAAACACTTCGGAGTTTGATTGAGTTTTCCAACTTTAAATTGAAACAAATAAATGCATCGACTTTTCCCGGTTGTACCAGAACGACAAGTGCCTCGCTACATACCTCCGACGAAGTACGGTTTTCATCGAAAGAAGAACGTACCCGTACCGTAAAGGTGGAAATGTGTGTCTGGGGGATGGGATTCTGCGGTAGGCAAACACAGGCGAGCACGTTGCAATTAAGTTGTCTTTCTCCCGATGTACTGTGAAGTTCGCGTTAGTGCTTGTCAGTGCTTTTTTCGTTCTCTTTTTGCACCGATGTCCGATAATTAAACCATGCAATGATTAATTTCTGTTTGTTGACGTAGCATGCGGAGAATTTCTGTTTGAATTTATTTAGGAGATGTACAAACTGAAAATAGAGTGGGTTTCTTTTAAAATAGATCCCTGAGCTACTGGAACTTATTTTATTTTTAAATTTGATTAATAGCATTGATTTGATAACAAATTCGTGATGGTATAAGTTTGGATAGAACAGTAATACTTCAAAGTTACGCGCGGCATAAATGTTAATTTTGTTTAATTGGGACCAAGGACCAAAAAAGACACTAGTTTAGAAGAAGAATGCTATAATTTACAACATCGAGCATAGTTATCATTAGCGACACGTATAGCAAGTTCAGTATGTTCGTTCATCGTCAAAATCACTCTGGCGGCTACGAGCCCTTTGTCAGTAGCTCCAACTCGTTTTACGGCATCCTATCGCTGAAGCGGGAGTGCTAGGAGACGACGATCATGGAGGACTGTCTTGTCTTCCGTTCATTTTATTCACATCCTAAATCGTCAATTTTAATGGAATGTTTTCCTACAACAGTTGACAGCATAAATTTAGTTGTATCTTTAGCATAATTTCGTTCGTCAAGTAATCGTCTTGTTTATTAGTAAATTTGATATTGCACAGTTGTTGGTTGTGTTAAATGTCATAGAATAGCATAGATTCAATCCTCTAGTTGCGTCCCTGCATGGCATGCATTATCCTATTTTAAAAAATAAAAATATTCGTTTGAAATTTACTATCAAATTATATTTCGAAAGCTGTCGCGATTAAAATAAAGGAGTGAAGGGTCGGTTGTGTTCCCATTTTCTAAGTGTTCAGCATTTAAATTCTAGCATAAATGCGAAGTAAAAGTCAAGTTTAGTGATTTAAGAGTACGCAGGATTCCAGTACGTAACATATAAACATAGAGTTTATACTGGAACGTCATAAGTTTTAATATTCATAAAATGTCATTAATTGATACCTAGTTTAATTTAAATTGCCGAAAGAAGGTCTGGGAACGCTCCCGGACCTTCATACCGCATCATTAGTTAACTAATTTCGAAATATATATATTTTTTAAGTTTTCCTTCGTTTAAAACATTACAATATATATTAACACAAAATACTAAAAGAATAAACGAGTTACGTGAAAGTTATTTTGCAGTGAATGGCTTTTAAAATCTAACAAATTCATTTGACGACACAATGCCTTTCGTTTTTCTTCCAGAATTCCTTCGTAGCGAGCTGAACTTTTTTTAAATTTCTAAGCCCTTTTCAATTGAAAGCTTGTAATTGTCATGTGCATTTCTGGTGGATCTGGATCTGAAGTGTCGGCCACTTCAGTAACGTACCTCTAGCAGCTCATCAATCGTCAACTCCAGACTATGTAAATCCAACAACTCGTTGACGTCATCACCATTGACTTCTTAATCTAATTGCCTATCAAGATTAGCAACTTCTTCCATCACATGAGCGATATAATCATTTTGCCGCTGTTTCTGTCTCGTTTTTGAAGAAAAATGTACAAAGTTTCTTCCAGACACAATTGAATGTTTTTTGGCAAATTTTATTCCAGGATTTTCTAGTGATTCTTACGGCTTCCAAAATATTGGATTGTTTCTAAAATTCTTTGACAGCTTTTAACATTGTTTTGCGTCATGGCTTCGTTTGGATGTGCGAACGAACGCCTCGTGTAGTAAGCCTTGAATGTTTTAATGACTACCTGGTCCATCGTGGATCGAAATCAATTAAGGCGGGTGGAGCATGATCGGGTGCATTGTCAATTATAAGCATCGCATTAAAATAAATCCCTTCTAATATGGAGTAGTTACTAAGCCAGTCCTTAAAAACGGACGCTGTCACCCAAACTTTATGATTTGACTTCCAAAATACTGGTAAGCTAGTTTTATTGATATATTTTTAAGGATTTTGGGTTTTCTGAGCGATAAATTAAGAGATGTTTTAACTTCCAGTCACCAGCTGCTTTCCCGCCAACCATCAATATCAAACGGTTTTTAAGTGTTTTAAAGTAAATCTGGAAGGAGTTTTTCTTCTCGTGAAATAAAAGTTCTTTTAGGCATCTTTTTCCAGAACAAACCAATTTAATGTTTATTAAAAAAAAATAAGAATGACTTGTCCGGACATTTCCTCGAAAAACAAATTGCTTAAAATTTTGCGGCAGAGTGTATAAGGATTAAATGTAAGCAAATAAATTGAGGCATCTGGATTTATCGATGTTATTTGTGAGATATTTCAGTTTCGTTATATTTGAGCTGCTATGGTACTATAATGCGGCAGGTCACCCGTGCTCTCATTTCGAAAATTTCTGGCTGTTAAACATAGTACAACGTTTTCATATTACTCTTGCAAATTTCATCTAAGACCGTGCGATTTCTAAACCTTCCTTAAGTTGAAATTAAGGTTAAATAACTTCTCTATTCATTTAGAAAATACCTTCGTCTAGTGTAAGCGGCCAAAAGCACTCACCAACCGCCTAGCAAACATTATTTTGTTACACAATGTAAATTGCTGTATCACAAAAGGTCATTATTAGACATTCTTTACTGAAGACAGCCTTAACTGTCACTCCTTGCTTGAATTCGTTGGGAAATGATATTGTAGAAAGGTCTTCAAAAAATCTTTTCTAAAGTTGACCGCAAAATTGTTCAAACAATAACCTCAAAAACCTTTCAGGAAATCTTAAAGGCCGAGTAGATAACGAATAAACCAGCAATTTGTACAATTTCATGTAAAGATTGTGATCAAATGCATATTGGTCAGACAAAAAGATTAATCAGAGTTAGGTACAAAGTGCATTTGGGTCATCTCAAATTCAGAAGGTTTGATAAATCTAGTGTTGCCCTACACATGATAGAAAATAATCATAATGTTGATATATAAAGTTAGTTAAGAACATGTACAAAAACAAATATAACATAATGAATTCAGATTTAGGACCCCTAAATTCCTCTATTGTATCATGTATAATTGAAGTTAGTCATCCGTAACTTTAAATTTTGCATAATTGAGGTTTTGCGCACTTTAAAACTGTTTCTTTTAAAATCGTATACTTTGAATTTGCATATTTAAAATTACTTTAATCGGTTAGTCCGCTAGTTCAGTTTTACTGCTGATAGTGGTAGCGTAGCTATTGAGACATGCGTCAAGTGCGAGTCAGGTATTATGGTAAGGGTTTTAGTGAAGTATTCCCATTCTATCGCCAAGCTTTATCCTCATCTAAACAATTACCTAATTCCTGCCAGGTACAAATGGTTTCAACAGGACGATAAGAAAATATCTGGATTAAATGGTTCATTGGACAATGGAGACAGATCTTCAAATTTAAATGAGCTGGAGATCCACGTAGGAAATGTATGAGATGGTACCCAGAAGTTCCTGAAATGTAGTAATAAATAAAATTGAAGAATACCGGGATATTATCTGTCATCCAGCATCTCTGCTTCGAAAGGAGTACATTGTGAAAGTTTTGTTTTGTTAATTCATTCAGCACCGTACACGATTCACTTTTGAAAAGAGGAAGAAATCGCAGATAACCAAGCTGGGCAAATACGCTGGATGAATATCAACGACCAGGTTGTTTTTTGCGAAAGGCTACGATGAAAGCGATATTTATCGTCGCGGTACCATGGTGGAGAGCCCGTTGATTCCGGCACCACTTCTGTGAATGTTTCTTTCTCATATCCTCTCTTAGTCACCGTAGGACGTCACTATAGAACTGACCTGACCTGGAGGTAGGAACTTTGTAGATAACCTCATCAATATCGAAAAGTAGACCGTTAAAGATTTGATGTTGCTTTTGGTTTAACGGGCTTTCTTTGGCCGAGGTGAAGTTGGACCCTTCCATTGTGATGATTGTTGTTTGGTTTCGGTATCATACTCATAAACCCAACATTTGTCACCTGTGAAGACCTTACAAGAAAAATCTGTTTCAGTTCTTCCTGTTCTTTCACTTCACTGCAGACATCCACGCAACGTTCTTCCTGTTTGTTGCTTAGCAGTCGTAGCACGAACTTTGCTGCTAACCTTCTAATGTTCAATTCTTTCGACAAAATCCGCTAGAATATCCATAATATAATCCCATCGTCGTTTGAAATAAGTCTATTTTATTATATTATTCTAACGTATAAGAGAAATGTCATCGACCGCTTTACATTAAAAGAATTATCTAATGCTTCAGCGATACCCTGCTCTCTTTAAAACGAACAAGGCAAACGTAGCCAAATGATCGCTAAATCAAGTAAGAAGGAATGCAATCGAAGGAACTCCCGGAGAGAGGAGAATTAACGACGAACAAATGAATGAATGATGACGCCGAAAAAAAAGGGCGGACCCGCCAGCTCGGCGTCGTGTCCATTGTTGAAAACGCCAGATTACTTCATAATTTATTAGTGTCCAAGAGAACGTAGTGTTGCGGGGATTAGGTCGGGGTAGAATTCAAATGTTCCACTGCTCGGAAAATAGTATAAGGTGAAGTGACATTAAGCCGGTTCGGCTTCGTCGGCAGGCGCCCGCCTCTACTATACCCAAACGGATGAAATGTCAGGCTCGTCCGCCGTAAAACAACAATGTTAATGGAAACATATAACCACCGCTGCACCGCACATGCTAGCGCAAATCGATACGTGCCGGTCGTCCGGTCGTTTTACTATGTATGCGCGTCTGTAGGGTAGAAAGATGGACGTGTCGGAATACTCGGAATAGTGTTTAGCTGTTACCATTAGCGCTAGTTTTTAATGACGAATTTTGCGCTAGCGCAAACAACTACATGCTTTCGCACTAACGAACCAACGCTATGCTGTACGAGTTTGAAGCTATTTGGGCTACCAATGACCGCTAGGAACGTGATTACTAATTAATTGCTGGTTATTATTAATGTAAATTAACAATCAATTAGTTTCAATTAACAACCTCCGGAACACAGAAGACACAAATGAGACAAAAAACAAATACCTTCTCGACCAAACTATAAATCACCAAATCAAACAAATAACAGTGCTGATTCTACATTTTTTCTCCACTTTGGATCGATAAATAGTTGCATTTTAAGTTTAGTATAAACCTAATCAGTTCTTTTTATTGAAAAGAAACAAGATAATTACAGTACGTCAATAAAACAATTCTATGGTGTCAAAAATTGCAACAATAGTAATAATTTTCTAGTACCAGGGTAGCGTCTCAAGTTTTTACAAACGACCACTAGATAACGTAAGAGTTGATATTACTATGGTCGTAAAATTTGACAATTGTTCTTGTTGAGGCAATGACAGAAATCGGCCGAGTAGTTTGTTTACAGTGAGAGTTAAAAGAAAAGCAATTTTGTTAGACGATTTTTACGATTGAAGTAAACATAACAACAATGCCTTGAATCGCTTCATTCAACTTTTGGTAATGAAGTACCATAAAGAAAGACTTTTTACAACTGGTTTGAAAAATTTCATAATGATCGTGCTTCCATCAGTGATGAATTTCGTGAAAGTCGACCAAAATCGACCGAAAAACATCGATGCTGTTCGCAAAATGATTGAAGAGGATCGACATGTGACTTACCGTCAGATAGAAACAACCCCAGGCATATCGAATACTGCAGTCCATTCGATTTTGCATCAACATTTAGATGTGAAAAAGACCTGTTCCCCATGGATTCCGCACAATTTAACCCATGCGCAAAGAAAGCTCAATTGGTGTAAGGGAATGCTCAAAAAATTCGACAGAGGAACTTCAAAATCCGTATACAACATCGTAACAGATGACGGAACTTGGATATATTCGTATGAGCGGGAAACTAAGCAACAATTAACTATTTGGGTATTCCCAGATGAACCGAATCCGACAAAAGTTGTTCGTTCATGAAGCACTTCCAAGAAAATTGCTTGTTCCTTTCGTTGTACTGGATATGTTGCAAGTATTTCTTTGGAGGAGGGAAGAACAGTTAATGACGAATGGTATACAGCAATTTGTTTGCCAGAAGTCAACGATAAAATCATCGAAAACATTCGACAACGTCGCATCATCCTCCATCATGACAGTTGATTATTTGAAGGGAAAACACATGGAATTAATGTCTCATTGCCTGTACTCACCTGATTTATCGCCTAATAACTTCTTTTTGTTCGCAAATGACAAACAAAAAATGCGTGAAAAGCGATTGATATCACCTCAATAATCTGCTGAAGCCTCCAAAAACCATGCTTTGGAGATACCACCTTTAGAGTGGAGAAAATGTTTCGAGAATTGGTTCGAACGCATACGAAGGTACATATATATATAGATCTTAACGGTGAATATTTCGAAAAACAATAAAACGATTTGTACCAAAATTGCTTTTCTTTCATTCATAAAATCTTAAAAAGTAGTTCTCGTAGTTGTTATATTAGTGGTATGTTGCCTTAGCTAAATTTACTTCAGAAGACTAAATTTGTAACGTCGCACGTCTGTCTCTACACCACCCGCACTGGTGGCAATGCAATCTTAATACCATTTACGTACGCCACTGTCGCTTCCGCACGCTTTCTGCTACCCGATCTCCACCTTTACGTTAAACGCGAATCGATATCAATGAACGTAAGCACTTTAGATAAAATACCAAACGATTTCAGACGTTTTTTAAATAAGAGCAAATAAGTTCCCGTAACGTATCGCCTTCCCATTCAACTCGAATCGTGAAAGACGTCTCGAATAACAATCTCTCGCGCGTTCTTCCTACAACAAGAAGAAGATGAGGAACAAGAATGAAAAGACGATAACTAACGCTCCATTAGAATAAGAAGAATCGAAATATGTAAATATAACTCGGCGTAGAAGAGAATGCCAGGTAAATGCAAACGTCGTTCTTGACTAGGTAAACCAATTTCTAGCAATTTCAAAAGCGTTCAATTTCTTTGCAAACCGAGAAGAAGTTCCGCACTATCTGCTCGAACGAGCGGCGACGTAACTACGCTGAGATCGGAATAAAAACGAAGAGATGACGACTCTTTTCTAGATATTCACAATTTCTTTCGCTTCGTCGTGACGGTAACGGCGGTACTGCAGCAGCAACTGCATTAAGTACAAAAGGGGGGAAAATATTCGCCCGATCAGCATGAAAGGAACGGAACGCAATGGAGTCGTTATCGGAAAGGTGAAACAAGAGAATCGTCTGCCTGGGGAACAAAGCAATGAATTAAGAGAGGAGAATGGAGAAATATTGTTGTCGTTTAGTTGATATCTCTAAGGGCAGTCGAAATATATTCACTGGAAGACAATAGATTCTATCTTAGCTTGAAATAGTAACCAATATCATGAAAATACTAAATAGGAGAGCCAAGCTGATGCTATTGAGAATAAGGAAATGATTAATATATTCCACAATTTTATTTTAAATTTGTTCCTTACAGCAATAATACATTTGACCATTCTCTCCTTCCACTTCCTAAAGGCCGCCAACCAATTTTCTTCTGGAATACTGGCAAAATACTCATGAATGGCCGTATAGATTTCTTCCTCATACAAAGATCCCGTATCTCGCAAATGCTTATTAAACGCATAAAACAGCCAAAAGTCACAGGTTGCCAAATCAGGTGAGCATGGTTGATGTTCTATTACTTTTACATTTTCTTCAGCTAAATATTGGATCGTGAGAGCTGCGGTATGGCTATACGTTATCATGATGCAACATAAACCCTTCTCAGGAACTCTCTCTCGTGAATACCTCATGCAAAGATTTTTCAGTGCACCATTTAGCTGCAATTATTTTTTGTTCATCCAATTTAATTGCACATCCAAGCCCGTACTTTTAAAGCACACCACATACATCACTTTTTCGTAGCTTGCCGCTTCTTTGTTGTTGTTGGTGTTTCTTCGACTTTAGGAGCCATACACGGCGCCCTTGACGGTTAGATACGTCGAAAAATGGAGTACACGTTTCGTCACCTGACACAATTTTAGAAAAAAAAAAATGGTGTGTGCTATTGTTCAAAACGGTTAAAGTTTCATGGACAATTCTGAGACGTTCTGCTGTTTGAAAGTCGGAAAATTAATGTGGCACAAAACGGTTGATAACCTTTTTAAAAACAGGTGATCGTGTACGATTGTTTTAACAGTTGGGGATCCAGTCTTCGGTTGATGCTCTAGTACAGCATACATGGGTCTACTGTCCTCTTCAATTATTCTCTTAGCAGCGGCAATATTTTCTTCGGTGACAGTTGTACGAGGACGTTCTGTTACTTTCTGATGCTGAACAGAGCTTTTATCAGGTTCAAAGCTTTTATACCATCGATAAATTGTAGCTACAAGTTGAATTTAAGCTTTCTTTGCTTTGAAAATTAATTTCAAATTTAATTTTCCTAAGGCTGCCGTTACTGGGCTCTACAGAATCCTCATTGGATTCGTGAGACTCACTATTTCAGGTAATATCGGGTGTCAACGTTTGGTACGTACTATTTAATGGGCGTATCATTGGTCCATCTTTGAAAGAACTCTGACAGGGCAATATTATTTACATTTTTGACATGATGACCTTTCCGAGTTAATGGAAGACATTCAATTAGCAGAGCGCAATGAATTGTGGTAGCAACAGGATGGCGCTTCGCCTCATAACTCGCGGTTGGTTGTACTCCATAAACAACCGCGAGTTATGACGCATATCCCAATAGATGGATTGATACTAACGGTCCTATTCAATGGCCAGCTCGCTCGCCAGATTTAAGCCCACTGGACTCCTTTCTGTGGTCGTATTTCAAAGAAGTTGTGTTTTCTACTCCGCCTACGAACTTAGACGATTTGAGACTTAAGATTCAGGGTACATGTAATTCCGTTATAATGAATATGATCACAGCAGCAACTTCCAGGAAATTAATTGGTCGATTTGAAGTGAGTGTTGCGCCGAATGATGGTCGTTTTGAACAATATCTGTGAGCGATTAATTTTATGAATTATTAATGTATTGAATCTTTATTTAACTTTTTGTAAGAATTTTTTTTATTTATTAATTTTCGTTTATACCGTTGTATCCCAAACTCTTCGTATTTCAGTCATAAAGTTACAAAGATGAAGGGTGCAATTTAAAATAAAATTGGTTTGGGGGAGATTTCTTAGAGGGTGGTTTATTAGTAGTAGTTTTAAAAAGTATATCTTCCAGGATTCTGCAACGATTTTCGACGACACTTTGCTCGATCTTATATCTCTACAAATAAGAAAGATATCGCTTGTAACATTGAATCTGGGATACCCGGTCAAGAAATACATGAACCGTTCTATTTGTAAATTGGTTCATGGTGTAATTGATTCATCTGATTTACTATCTGGTATTGATTTTCACGTTCCGCGACTATTTGCTCGTTTTTCAGCTGCATCTTCCACGATTGCTCCTAGAACTAATCTAGATAGGAATGCACCTTTGAATAGAATAGCAAATGAGCATTTCACTGACGTTTTCTGTTAATTCAGTATATATGTATTCACTCCTTTCTCTATAAGTTAATATTAAGTTTATACTATGCAATAGAATTGAATGAAATTCTATATTTTGCACGTATGTATTTTGTTATCATAGTGTTTTGCTTTTGTTGTATTGTACGTGTTATATGGAATTAAGTTTACCCTGTAATTGGCTACTGTTAGGTAAGAAAGTATTATTATTACAATAAATTATATCTGGACAATGCTTTCCAGTTAATTCCATTTTTTCACTTATGTCAGCACTTAAAAAAAATAAACACTTCCGTTCTAACTAACGCAAATACAGCAATTGGTCAATATGAATATACCTGGATATTTGTTATCTTCGCATCTCCTGCATATGCCCGTAGTCGAATATATAATTTACTCCCACCTGAACTTAAGACTTTTGTTCCAAGTAATGAATTTTAAATGAAACGTTTGATAGTTTGGACCTGAACTTTGTGCGGGAGAAGCTGTGCGCGGTGGGTATCAGGGGAAGGATATTGGATTGGTTTTCTTCCCTTTTGATGGACCGGACAATGGGTGTAGTAGTATCTGGTACAATTTCGCAATTAGAACCAATTCAATTAGGCGCAGTCCAAGGTTCGCTTCTGGGTCCCTTAATTTTTCTAATATTCGCGAACAATTTGCCTGAATTTGCAGATGATACTTCCGTTGCTGTCTCCGCTAAGTCCTTGACCGAGCTAGAATTTAACTTGGCCTTGCTGTGGACGAATTCTCTACCTGGTGCTATAAAAACAGATTGATTATGAATCGTTATAAAGCGGTGTTTGTGCATTTCAATGAGTAACGACTTGTCCCTAAGTTTGGCACTAACCTTGGCTTTAACTTTTCAAACAGTGTCAAATTACTCGGGATAGACATTAATTATAACCTGTCTTTCGATGAGCAAATCAACAACATCCGTAAAAGATTAAATTCAACTTATTATGCAATTGTACAATTAAAAAACATTGATTTAATGCGACTCTGTGTGAGGTATACATATTTAAAGGTGGTTGAAAGAAAAGTCCACTGTCTCACAATAACTCAATTGAATGAAAATTGAGCGACCGGTTTCGGGACTACTGTCCCATCCTCGAGCCGCGACGTGGCGGTTACGTGTAAGCCGTTTACGGAATTCTACGCGCGCCTCCTCATGCTTTGTAGATACTTGGTAGATTTTAGTGATTGTCTTCATGAGTGTTTGCTGCCGTCAACGATGTCAGTTAATAAAAAGAAGTGTCGTCAATACAGTTCCACGTACTTAAAGTTCGGATTTGTTCCTTCGCCGTCGAAGTCGCAACTACCTATGTGTTTACTTTGTAGCAAAGTGTTTTCTAATGAGGCAATGAAACCGTCTCGTTTGCAGGAGCATCTGCAAAAAATTCATCCTGATAAACAAAATAAAGATTTGTCATTTTTCACGAACATCAGGGACATGTTTCTGAAGGCACCGTCTGTTTCAAGTTTACTAGCAACCTCATCAAAACAATGCAACGATGGTTTGATAGCCTCTTATAATATATCAAAATTAATTGGTAAATCGGTGAAAGCTCATACCATCGGCGAAGAGTTGATACTGCCGGCTGTCAAGGATGTTTTAAAAACGGTTTTACACCATCCAGCCGCATCCAATGTTATAAAATATGGCCCATTAAACAATGATACAGTGCGACGAGGAATTGATGAGATAGCTGAAGATGAAGCTTCCTTATGCAAACTTTAGATACCCACCAACTTTAGATACCCAGGTTGATAAATCAACCTTGCCAAGTACTAATGAGGCTTTACTGTTAGCGTGCGTTTGTGAAGGAAGGAAAAATTATTCAAGAGATGCTTTTTGCAAGAAGCTTCATTGCAGATACTAAAGGTAAATCAATTTTTAATACTGTCAAAGATTATTTTAAAGAGAAAAATATTCCTCTTGCGAACATTATGTCTGTTGCCACCGATGGAGTTCCTGCAATGGTGGGTTGTCATCGTGGGTTCATCGCTCTTTTGAAGAAAGAGGTACCAGGTTTTTTAGCTGTTCACTGCGTGATTCATAGACAGCATTTAGTTGCAAAAAACCTCAGCGACCGTTTGCATCAGTCATTACAATATGTCATCTCCGCTGTGAATAAAATTCGCAGTAATGCTCTCAACGATCGATTATTCCGGCAGCTGTGTAAGGACAACGATGAAGAATTCAATCGGGTGCTTCTACACACCGAGGTTCGCTGGCTCTCTAAAGGCGCCTGCCTCAACAGGTTCTGGAATCTTTTCGACTCTGTACTTGAGTTCCTCGAAGAAAAAGGTGTAACTCTGAGAGAGATTGATACAATTTAAGATTTATGTTGCTTACATGACCGATTTATTCGCAAAATTCAATGGAATTAATTTGCAGCTTCAAGGGGAAGGGCTCAATTTGATCACAACAAAATCTGTTATTTCTGCCTTCACTTTGTGGAAGCAGAATTTTGGTCGCAACGAGTTCAGCCAGTTTCCAGTCTTGCCGGATCTACAAAAGAGCAGTGAAATCCCCAGTGAAACACAAGATTATTGTCAACACCTTGAGTCTTTGCACAAGGACTTTTCTCAGCGTTTTGAGGATATTTTGTCCCTGGAAGTCCCTCAATAGGTCATGAACCCTTTTATGAACATTGAGATAGCAGAGGTTCAGATTCAGGAGGAATTGGTTGAACTTTTAACCAACGAAACTTTGAAATCCAGCTTCCAGAATGGTGATCGTCTCACAGATTTTTGGCTTCATAGTAGTATCAGTCGCTTCTACTCAGGACTGTGGACTATCGTCAAAAAAAATTTTAATTGCCTTTCCTTCCTCATACCTTGTCGAGCGAGAATTCAGTGCTGTAACTGATCTAATTTCAAAAAAGAGAAGTCGATTCCAAATCGTGGAAAGAGGGGACTCGCGCCTTCATCTTTCTAAAAATATTAAATCGAATGTTCAGAAACTGGCTCTGAACCATCAAGCACAACCATCCCACTGACATACTTGATTGTTTCAAAAATATTACTGTTTTAGTGTATTTTTCTTGCTAATAAAGAATTTTTAAACATAAAAAAGCAATTAAGCATTATTATTTTCACAAAAGGAATGCAACTACCTTCAAGAGGGAAAGTATCGAGTTAAACAAATTTTGTGTTTTAGTCTACTGAAAAAAAAAATAATTAAAATTCTTGCCTTTTATAATTCAATATCCCCCCTCCCCCTCCCACATACTCTAAATTACAGGATTTTCAGAAAGGGGGGTGTTGACAAATTTTCGGCTGCTTACGGGGGCGACAGCTTTTAAAAGGTTAAGAATCCCTGAAGTAGGTCCTTGTTCATCAAAAAGAACCTATTGACCGTTCCTTGTTTGTACATATACCGCGCGGTAGTGTACGTCAGGAGCAATGTGGACCGGTTCCAGATGCCTCCAAATATATACAATAGCCGCAGGGCGAACTTATACATTCAGCCGCACAAAACATCTCTCTTTGAAAGATCGCCCTTATATTCATTTGCAAAAATGTATTCTGCACTGCCCGTTATTTGGAAAAATGTCCCTGAACTAAATGCATTTAAGAGTACAATAAAGAAGTTCTTGATTTCTAAAAGTTATTACTCCTACCAGGAATATTTTACTGACAATTCCGCTGGGCATTCCTAATTGTTTTTCTGCTCTAAATTATTTTATATTGTGCTGTCCATTTTACTATCTTTATTTTACTTTTAATTAAGCCTGACGTTGTCAACACTTATTGTGAAAAGTAATAAAGCATTTATTATATATTATTATTAATTAAACCTGAACTGGCAGATACAGTCTACTAGATTCTTTATTTTCAATACTATCGGTTTGACCTTAGTAGATTAAATTATATCGGCATCATCACTCACAAACAATTAGTAGACATTCAATTGATTAAGTCGTTAACATTCCCTTTTAATCGCTATTCCGGATTTAATTCCCCAATAAAAATTTATTTGTACGTCTACTCATAACGCTATACCGTTGCACATTTATGAGGAGTTACCGCTCCAACATTATGCGACTGCGTAATCAGAAATTCATATTGCATGCACAATCTCATGCTGGACACAGTAAACACATACGTACATATACGCCCACGCATACAGTTCCAGCGTTGTGTAAACGTGAATCGTATTAAAATTGCATTACGAAAAAAGCTAACGCCGTCACCATGTATTTACCGGTAGCGGTTTACCGGGTCGTACCTTTATTTTTACATATATTCCACCAAAGTAAATGCGTCCGTATACATTGTGTGTACATATCCACAATCCTGCAGCATTTGATTTGCATATTTTATGATACGCGAGAGCGCGCGTAACATTTATCATTACAAAAACACGCTGTATGTGTGCAGCAAGGAGTTTATGTATGTATATGCATGGCGCTTACGTAGAGCCACTCGAATAGATAGCATCATCAGGAAATTATGTGTACAGCTTTTAGGTGTGAGAATTGCTGGTTTTCCATGACTCGCTTAAATTTATTAGCGCATACGTTCAAAGTTGACTAAAGCGAAGCTTATAGAAGCTGTAGAACAGTGCTGCATATAATGGAGATCTGGTAAGTTTTTCGTGCTTATACTTGACAAATACACAAAAGCATTTGATTTCTCCTATTATTGCAGACTAATACCGAGAACGATTGCAGCCCGCTACAGTAACGACAATAATAATAATAATAACTCCTTTATTTCTGTTTTTTTCTAGAAATATGTCAACTTACATTTGAAAAAAATAATAATAAAAGGAAACATATGAAATATTTCTACGCTCCGGTCAAATGAAACCGCTAAAGGGGTAACTTCACCTGTAGAGCAAAATTATTTTAAGAAGAACATAACGTCATGCGCCGTAAATTTGGCGATAAACTTCTGTAGCGTCGCAAATTTTCTTAAATGTGGTGTTTTTTAATAATTATTTATGTTTTATAATGAAATTGTGAAGCGAAAATATATATAACAGCAAACTTTAAAGGCGTATATTGAATAAATGAATTAATACTGCATAAAATCTAAATATTTACAAAAATTAAAAGCGAAGTAGGAGTTCTATTAGACTACGTATCTCGTTTATATTGCTATATGAAAATGTCATTAGTAGAATTGCTCACTAGCGCCAACGGGCAGTGGCGGAGGTTTGATACAACCCTCAGTATAACTGCGAGTCTCAGCCAGATCTGTTGTGTATACATGTACGCTGCCGTAAATACTATTTCGTAGTTCTACGTTTGTTTTAAAAATGTTACCTACGTCGCGAAAACGACCAACGTTGGACAAAGTTACAGAATTTATAGCAGAAATGCCTGATCTAAATTATGATGGCGTTAAAATTCAATGTGTAGTTTGTAATATCCCTTTAATGTGTTGGTACAAAAAGGATTGTCTACGTCACGTAAATAGTAAACAGCATTCTTAAAAAAAAATTGCACACGACACAATGACAAACTTAAATCTAATTTATGTGTTACCTTTATTACATGTAATCTACCGTTTAATTTACTAAACAAGGAAGCATATGTCTTCTTTTGGAATAAATTTTCGGACTGTTAATGTAAAGGTACGTACAGTGTAACCATATCAATCGTCACCTTCAATTCTATTAGCTTCCAGACGAGTACAACAATATACTGCCGAAGTAATTTCAAAGTTCCAAATACATTGGAAAAGTTTGAACTTTCAGCAAACCAACTGTTGATGTTTATGAGTGATGGTGCTGCAAACATGCTTTCTGTAGGCCGGTCTCTTAAAAAACATTGTGCCAACTTGTTACCTATTACGTGTAAAATTCATGCTTTCAGTCATGTGGCAGATGGTATTAGAAAATGTTATCCTGAGGTAGACGCTTTAGTAGCGCATACAAAAGCAGTGTTTGTCAAATCCCCAAAACAAATTTCACAGACTGTGTCCCCGTATGCCTGAGCCACCAGAACCTATTCTTACACGTTGGGGAACAGGGCGCGTTTTATTATCATAAATATTTTGAGAATATTAAGAACGTGGTTTTACAATTCGATCCAAAGGAAGCTGCGGCTATCAAGGAAAGCCAGTCGAAATCTCAAGATAGTCATGTTAAAACGGATTCAAAAACTATTCAGAAAAATTACTTCGGACTAGTGGAGGCAATAGAAAAATTACAAAATCCTTCGGTGTCGTTAGTGAATTCTCTCAAATAGTGCAACATGTTCACGCACAGCTATGCGCGGTAGAAGATGCAAAAAATGTTTGTGTTCTAGAAAGGTTTGGAAGTGTTTTAGAGAAAGATTCTGATTTTGGCACATTAACACAAATTTTTGAAGGTGCGTCAACAGTACCATTAAGTTGTTCCAAAGATTATTTTAATTACGCAAATATAACGTCACTAGATGTAGAACGTTCGTTTTCTGCATATAAACGCACTTTTTCCTCACGCCGCATTCGGTTTGCCGAAACAACTGTGGAAACATATCTAATGTTGCAGATATTTAACAGACATTATTCACTTTGCGGTTTCACGGAAGTCTCTTAAGACGGTAAGTGTTTCAGCACGTATTATATTTTATTTCTGACCATTTATTTTGTGTAAACCTTTATGCGCCCGCCACTGGCTGTTGGCGCAAATTGGGCAACTCTTATAATGAATGCGTAATATAATGTTTGAGCGGCTGTTACTGCAGATTGAAATTTGTGTAATTCATGTTTAAGAGAAATTTACGCTTTATGTTAGTAATAAAACGTCATATTAATAAAACTAGAACCTGGAATATGTGCAAAATGTATGTTTTGCATAAATGCATATTCCCAACATTTTCCATAAATGCATATGCAAAATAAAAGTTTGTATATTTTTGGGGGTTTTTCAAATCGGGCAAATCGGATTATCCCGCTTTACGAATAAGCCTATAGATAAGAGGATAACTTATCTTCTTATCTACAGGCTTATTCCTAAAGTGTGCTTATCCTTTATTGAATATTCCTTTTCATAAAGTCGACCATCCATTGCTTCAAAATGTTTGAAAACTTACTATCCAGATTTTAATATTCCTAGCTCTTCAATTTGACGGAAGAAATTTTTGTAGAAAATCAATTGGCGTATATCCAATGCAATTTTGTTTGTATAGCAGATAGCAATAACAAAACTTGAAGCCAAAGGTCTTACATTGGACGAATTTATTACAGTAGCAAACACTTTAAAGAATAATATAACTAATCGGTCGTCAGCAACTCCAAATAAAATTAAGGATAAGTTTTGCTCAGATTTACAAAAACATATTGGTTTTAAAAAGCTCAACGACATTAATGAGATTTTAAATGAAAATTTTAATTATGGTACTGATATAAATTTAAATCCAGACATAATTGCTAAATTTAAATATGCATCGATACCATCTTGCGATGTTGCACGGGTATTTCCATTTTGTAAATTGATGTTGAGTGATCGCAGACAAAGTCTAAGTATTGATAATAATATCGAAAAATATTTGACAATTTCTTGTTTTAATGTAATGTGCAACCTGCGCAAATACGCGGTAACAGCCAGAGGCGTGACGAGCGCATAAAAGTTTACACATAAAATAGAAGATAAGAAATCAATTATAAAACGTGCTGAAACACTTACCGTTTTAAAAGTCTTCCGTGAAATCACAAACTGGGTAACATCTGTTAAATATTTGAATCATTAGATATATTTCCACAGCTGTTTCAGTCAAGTTAGTACGACGTGCGGAATAAATGTTTTTTAATGCCGAAAACGACCGTTCAACATCTAGCGATGTTATATTTGCATATTTAAAATAATCTTTAAAACAACTTAATGCATTTTCACACGCACCTTCACAAATTTGTCTTAATATAAGAAAATCGGAGACTTTCTCTAAAACACTTTCAAATTTCCGTATTACACACCAATTTGTTTCGCCTTCTACAGCGCATAACTGTGCGCTAACATCAATCACAATTTGAACAGAATTCACTAGTGACATCGAAACATTTTGTAATTTTTCTATTCCCTCCGCTAGTCCGAAGTAATTGTTGTGATAGTTTGTAAATCTCTTTTAACCTGGCTATCTTGAAATATTTCCTGGCTTTTCTTGATTGCTGCAGCTTCTGTCGGATTGAATTTTAAAACTACCTTCTTTACTTGATAAAAATATTTGTTGTAGTAAAACGAGGCCTACAACCATGTTCCCCAACGTGTAATAATCGGCTGTGGTGGTTCAGGTAAATCAGGACAGTTTGTGAAATAGTCGGGTACGTTTCGGGAACTTTAAAAACACTGCCTTTGTACTAGCAATCAATGCATTTACTAGTGGAAAACATGTAGGAATTGTTTGTGCCGCAAGATTTAAAGTATGGATTTTACACGTTACATGTAAGAAGTTACCACTGTGTTTTTTAAGAAATCGGCCCAAAGAACGCATGTTTTCGGCACCATCACTCATAAACATTAAAAGTTGCTTAGTTGAAACTTCAAATTTGTTCAATGAGTTCAACACCACCTTTAAAATCTCATCGGCAGTACAATTTATAACTCTTTTAGAAGCAAGTAAGAAGGAGGATGACGGTCGATATGGTTCCATTGTACGTACCATTACATTAACAGAATGTTTTTGACGATCAGTTTTTTATCTTTCAATTCCGTTTTCATTCTTTTTTCTATATGTTCACCAGCAAATGGCATTACATTTCGTATCCATGTTCGACTAGGTAATTTACAGTCGGCATATTTATTCCAGAAGGAGACAAATGCTTCTTTGTCTAATAAACGAAACAATAGATTACATAAAATAAGAGTAACACATAAATCAAATGTAAATTTTTCTTCTTCTCTATGCCACTTGTTGCAGAAGAATGCCGTTTGCTTTCGATGTGACGTTGACAATGCCTTCTGGACCAACACATTAAAGGGATTTTACAAACTAGACATTGAATTTTAGCGCCATCAAAAATTAAGTCCGGCATGTCCACTATAAAGTTTTTAACTGTGTCTGCCATTGGTCGTTTTCGCGACGTACCTAACTGCGACATTTGTAAAGCAAACATAAGCATGCAATTACGAAATAAGTTGCGACAGCCTACATATACACAAAACTACTCGCATACAGCATCGATTTAGTACTGACGCTGTGAACGCCTGAAATAAATAATTGCCGACTCCGCACCGCATATCTACTACACTGACTGTTACCGCTGTTTGCCCAGACTAGTAATGAGTGATAAAAATATGTAAATAATTATTGTCATTTGACTAATTTGTATATATAATGAATAAATAGGTACAAAAAAGCGGAATGGGTTTTAATTTTCGTGTTCAAGCATACATACTTCGCGACTTTTTAGTGCATATTTTTCAGGCTCTAAATATGACATATGACATATGCATTCATTCCTGTCAAATTAGGCTTTATGCAATCTATGCTCACTGATAAAGGTGTCGGTTACTTCTTCGGACCAGTGGCGCTAGGACCGAATACAGAACGAATTTCAAATGCACAGCCAACTTGAGCCATTTTCGCTATCCCAATATAGTAGTTACATTTTGCAGGCACGGGCACGAAACTAAAAACAGTGAATTTCATTAAAAATATGTCGTAGTAAAATATTCCTAGCATATTAAAACATATCTCACGATGCAGCTACAGCAAGCGAGCGAGCGGACATTCTGCCTCTCGCGCATTTTCAAGTACACATCAGAATTTATTCACGGTTCTGTGCAGTAGCTATGTAAAAATTCATAGCCGTCTACTTGATACTACTACTACTACTGCTAAAACCAGCAGGACGCAGCGGCGTTGCAGTTTTGTTTCTCACGTATGTCATCCGAGGAAAATGAATTTTTCAACACCGTCAACGGGTATAAAGCCTCGACGTAAGTCAAATGCAAAGCGATACGAAATGAAAGATGAAATTCAAATATCAGACGTAATCCGTGCGCGCGAGGCGGAATTGATCCCAGGGACGAGAGTCACCCCCTTTTTCATTCTCTTTATCCACTGCGGCAAAACACACCTCTCCAGCTTTTCCCCCCAATTCCAACAGGAGAGCGACGACGCGATACGACTTCCATATCCTCCCTAGGCCGGCTGTGACTGCATTTCGCGGAAAATCAGTCCGTTAAGTCTGTATTTCTTGCGTTATTATCCACGCTGTGCATACTTTATGGACTAACACATATAAGTATACACGGGGATTTAGCGTTAGTCATTTTATGAATTTTTAAATATATTTTTGATATATGTATAACTGTTAGTTCATTCGTGAGCAAGGTGGCATTATTTTTGGCACTTATCTTTCCTTTTTGATATTTATTATGCGAGTATACAATCGTAATGTATAAGGTGAGTCGGAAAGAACGGACCAAACCCCAGAAGTGTATTGTACACGTGAAAATAATGTAAAAATACTTATACAGTGTGACCCATTTGAAATGGAAGCATCCCTGTAAAACCTGTATTTTACATTTAAATGAAACCAATTTTTTTTAATATATAGTGGATGGAAAAGTCTACTTTCACACAGAATTTCAAAAGCTCATCTAAATTTTCAAGGCATACTATGATTATCTTTAGAGGTAAAAAACAGCAAAATTTTATTACCGATTATTTTATTGCAAATCTAGCTACACCACTGAATTTAGAAGGCCCTGAGTTGGTTTTAACCGCAGCTTCATTCAAATGTATTGATTAATAAAAAAGTTATGACAGAATCATTTTTTTAACTTAACAGTGCATTATTTCATAAATCTGCTTCTTACAGCATCTTTTGACCAAGCTAGATCAAAATTAAAAAAAGAAAACAACTAAAAGTTAACTAAAACCATTATTAAATGCCACAAAATTCGAAATAACCATTTATTAGAAATCTAACTACAATTAAAAAAGGGAATATAATAATACATCTACCAAATTGCAAATTTAAAGTGATATCTACTAGGTACTGTTATGTTCAACGTTGTATGTATGACAACAGCCTCGGCTGTCACTTTTGAACGATTAAATGTCAGGTTAGCCACTCGTTGGTAACTAAATATCCCTCTTGCGGGGAAAAATTAAAATTTCCCGGTCACCATCTTCCCTCCAGCAAACTGGCCTTGGAGCGTTGATGTTAAATATTAAAGTTAAGTCCAGATAACGACGATCGTAGGGTAACGTGGACAAATCTACTCTTCAGTTAATTTTCCTATTCACGTAATTCGTCCATGTAGAAATCGTCTAAAATAAGCAACAGCGTAAATTGAAAGGTATTTTAAACAATATTTCATCAATTAAATCTTTATCCGAAAGGTTTAAGTAAATTGTTGGAGAATTTTTACGTTTAAAGCTTGTCAGTAACATTTTTTATCATAGAATCCTCGAAATACAACCTCCTAGTTGCGTCACTGCATTCATTCTCGTATGCTATTTGCAGATATAATTTCATTTCATCGAAATTCATCGTAAAAGTTTCTATTTGGGTTAAATTATCAAAATTGGCTGTGGAATAAAACAATCGCCGGTCTTTCGCGATTTAAAATAAAAGAAAGATAAGCGACGCCATGATCTTTCATCAATCTTTATTCAGCCTTCGTTGAATCAAAGTGTTTCTTAACCCTGCTGTACTGTTTAAATTTACTCTACACGTGTATCGTTCGGGTCAATATGACCCGAACCCTTATTTGCAATAAAAAATAAGTGTACTGTTTTAAAAGAAATATTTTATTTATAAAAAATAGAAATCTACATGTTCTAATAAGAAATACTTACACTTAAATATAAAAAAGTACTTATTTTATAAAAAGATTATGGAGCACAATTTGGGCAAAAGAATTGTACATGCTTCTTACAGAGATGTTTATTGCATGTTACACATGAAATATTTGTTTTGTTGTCATTAGTTGACGGACAAAATTTGCATCATGCACGTTTTACATTAATGTTCGCTGCTGTTGAGGGTTCATTTGATGTTGTGGCTATATGTTGATTTTTCGCTTTTTGAGCTTTTACCACTATGTTGCGAGCTTCTTCTCCCCTGGGTAGGTACGCTCTTGACTCCATATGTAATTTTATGAGCGATTTTCCTAATTCTTCTAGAAAAAGTCTTCTTTTTGTTAGTTTATTGTTGTTCCAATTTGGATTCGCAGCAGTCCACAATACATACGCATTGTAAGCCGAAATGTCTAGCATGTTATAAAAAATTATCATAGGCCAGCGATTGGATTTTCTTTTACAAGTATATGTGCCCACTAATTGATCGAGAGTGTCAACGGCCCCTTTAGTTGCATTGTAGTCTAGTATTATATGAGGTTTCCGATCAGTTCTTTCACTAACTTTGTTGTCGTGATGCAATGTGCTCATAAGGATCACGGTCTTACCCTTTTTTGGTACATAATTTACGACAGTTGTATCATTTGTGAAAAAGAAAGAACTGCTATGTACGTCTTTGTTAGCTATTGGCTGAGGAAGTTCCGGCTTATTTTTTCTAACAGTTCCTACCATCGTAATTTTTCTTTTCAGCAGTAACTGTCCTAGGTTGTATGATGTGAAAAAATTGTCACACGTCACATTACGTCCTCTTAGTTCGCTGGTGAGATCGCAAACCACCCGCATGCCCTGATTGTTTTCTGGTGGAGCACCTTCTTCCTTTCCTGTGTAAACTTGTACTTTCAATGCATAAGTTGTTTCACTGTCACAGAGAGTCCAAATCTTGATACCATACTTCGCTGGTTTAGTAGGTATATATTGCTTGAAAGGGCAGCGACCTCTAAATGCAACTAATTGTTCATCCACCGTTACATTTTCTCCAGGATTATATAACTTGGGAAGATTTTCTACCCACATTTCCCAAATGTCTCTTATGGCCGCTAATTTATCAGTACGTCTTCTTTCCTGGCGTGTAGTCTTGTCATCAAAGCGAATCACACGGGATATCATGCTGAATTGTTCAAGAGACATGGTTGCTCGAAAAATACTTCGACCAGTATCATTGTCCCACAAACTTTTGTAGCTTCTCCGTGCGATCGGTAGACGCCGGCAAGTAACAAAAGACCAATGTAAGCTTGAAAAGTGGTACTATCCAAAACTTTCCACTTTGTATCGTTAACTCATAATCCTTCAATATTTGTCATCTTTATCACTTCCTTTTCGATCGCAGGTAAAAATACAATTTCAAATGCACTTTTTATGTCTGTAATTCTCGCGCATGCATATTTTGTAATTCCTGCAGGAGTGCGAATCACATTGGCGGCACAAAAACGGCCACGTTGCTGAGGTGGAAGTAAATTCCATTCAATTTTACGATCTTTAGAAAAAACTGTCTGAACATTCTGAGGCATTTGACGATTTTCTTGGTCTTGTTCACTATCTGAACTATCACTTTCCGACACATCACTTATATGATCTTCAAATTCAGAAACAGATTCACCACTATCAGAAGATTGTGCAAGAGCTAGCAGTTCTGCATCACTCAGTGGTCTTCGACTTGCCATGTTGAAATCGAGAGTAAAACTAACAAGCAAATTCAGTGCAACGTTTTATAACTAAGATATGACGCATGCGTGCAACGTCCGAGACGTACCGCGCAAAAGTATGCAAAAGTTGTCATACTACATTTATACAGAATGATATAAACGAGTATAAACAAGTTTTTGCCTGTTGTAACACGTTTGAGCTTGAATATACGTAAACAAGAACATGTAAGAAAGTAATATGTGACAGTCAAGAAAACAAAAAGATAAAACAAATAAATCATTTTTATTAGTTTCTATCATATTACGCGCAGAGATGGACCGTTATTATATGCACAATTGTGTTATATATAATAATAAATAATACAAATGCGAAAAACATATCCTAGATATATGTATATAAGGTTAATGACTGTCGGGTCATATTGACCCGAACGTAATAAATGTAAGACATGGAAATAAATATTTAAAACAAAAATAAAAAAAAGAAATGTTTATGGAATATTAACGTTAACAAAGTAACAAATAAAGTCAGTGAACACCAGGAACATTTTTTAATAAATATTCATATTACAGCGAAACAAAATTCTGTTCGGGTCAAATAGACCCGAACAGTGCAGCAGGGTTAACTCCGATCCCCATTTAAAGTGTTCGATTGTGAAATCAAAGTCTTTATTTGAAGAGAAAAAGGGTTAAATTTCCAGAACAGGCAGTTTCCTGTAGAGGTTATATAAACAGTGAGTTTATATAACATTGGCATCGTTCAAATTTCAAGGCTAGTTACTTTTATAATTTCCAAATTCATTAATTTCGTTTTATTAATTTGGAAATTCATTATAAAATTGTCAAAAGGGTATCCAGGGATACTCCTGAGCCCACTAAGAATTGGTTCATTTAATTTAAGTTAAGTTAAATTTAGCAATTTTCCCAAAATCCCCTGAGAAAAATATTTTAAATTTGGCGCCCTAACGTTTAGGCAATTTTAAAAATTTAAATTCTGTTATAAGCGAAAGAAGTAAGGTAAGTCATTAAAATGCCTAAAAACAGGAATAGAGCAGACAATAGCGATGCATCTGACCTTAGGGATGAGTTCGGTTACTTTACGAAAACAATGGAGGATAAGAGCATTCAATCAGCTTCGAAGCATGACAGAGAACATGCAGAAACGCATTGACGAGTTAGAGGAGTCTAATCGTCAGATTAAGAATATCTCTCCATACCCAATTCCATCACGTTACTTTACATTTGCAATAAATAAAATAACTTTGTGATTTGTTATTCAGCAAACTGTGCGTTGTGGAGATATTCCCTAGTCGGTGAAAGCAACAATCTTATATACAGGTGAAGCTCGATCTACTAAACCTTATTTGTATGATACTCATTCTAAAATTATACACGCCGAGAAACGTTTACAATTCAAGACAGTTACTGTTTCAATTATCCACAATACAATAACTGTTTTGTATTAAAAGAAATATTTTCTTAGCGTTCTTTTCTCCACTTAAGAGAAGTATATACTTGTAATGAAATAATATTTCTTTGTTTAAGATATTTGCTAATTTGATTCAAAAAAATCTTGTAGAAAATTTGAAGAAAGCGATTCCTGGTCTAAGTAAATGGCCGTTACAACAAAAACCAATATTTTCTTGAGGATAGAAAATGGTTTTTTTAATTCAAGAAAGCGTTTAGGCATTTTCCATAAATCAATAGTCTCATTTTCTTAAAATAAACCACTTATTTACTTAGAATTCTTGAAATACATATTATCTATTGTTAATTGCACTTACTTATGCATTATTAAATGCACTTACCTTGTTTAAAACAGTACAACATACGCGTACATAATGCAGTAAATTATTCACATTGCTTCTGGTTTTAAAAGGCTAAGATGGAGGTTGCCTACAGAATAATGTTCAAACAAAAGTGAACTCAATATAGAAGCACACAGAAACAATAACCAAGGTAATGCTAATAAATAGCGCATGGAATTGAAGGAATCACTACCGGCAAAAACAATGTGAGAAGAGAAAAGCACCAACGCTTTTATCTCCTAAATTTTCGATAGAACTTGTGAGATGTGGACCATTTTCTCACTCCTACCTTTAATATGGATATTTTCTTAAAACTTAAAACTAAATTATTTACATGGAAGAAACATTTTTCTGTCTTGGATTTTCTTGATTCTCTAACCCTAAGAAAATATGTATTTAATCCAAACACAATTTCTAGAAAATTATTTTCTTATATTGTATATTTTTATAGTCTTGAAATAAAAATACTTTCTTAAATAGAGGCTAATTTTTGCAAGAATATCTATTTTCTTGATGCAAGAAACAATTTCTCAGCGTGTAGAAGAAAGTTTCAGACTTTAAAACGAAAATGCGAAGGCATGGAAATTATGAAGCGTATAAATGAACAGTATAAGCAAACGAAAAAAAAAATGTCTCCATTAATTTGACCAGGTTATGTACGAAAAAGAAATGAAAACAGAGAAAAACTATCCTTGATGACACTCGTGCTCATTAAATATACAGCTTCAATTATTTTATGTCTAACAACACATTTGTACTAATTATTATATAAACAGAATCTTTCTCTCTCAAAATGATGTATCCTCTAGCAGAACTTCGACATACAATACCGGACTCACCATTTTTTACCAACACAGCGCGAACGAAAAATAAAGAAGAGAATACGTGACCCACATGTAGTACCTACACCACTAAGAGCATGTAGCCACTATGTTCTCCAACGATATTAATCTATAAATTCCGGGGTCCGCTACCTACTCCATAATGGAGCATTGTAGAAGTTGTCGGTAAATAAATAATGTCGCAGATCGTACGGCTATTACACATAATAGATATAATATACACCCATGGTTAATTAATACCGTTGGGGCACCGTTTGGTACAAACACATTACGAGCACCACGAATATGTGGAAAGTAGAGCTCATAAGTTCTTTCCATGTGTTATTTTTGTGTTCAGATATTGGTTAGAGGCAGAAAATTAATGAGTTTTCTTTGTATTCTATGTTAGTTATTTTTTTCTTTCGAAATTGTAACAGATATAAACTTTCATGTTAAATTTTATAAATTATATCTGTAATAACGTATAATATTCACTTACTATTTAATTCTCATTGTAGTACGAGAGTGTACACACAGTGGTGCTCACGTCTCTACGTAAATGATGGATTATAAACGCGGAGTGCGTCACGCATGCTCCCACCCGTATTCTCCATTTTGTATATTTCATTTTCTCCGTTTCATATATTTATGTAGCGGCTTGAGCAGTACGGCATATGTTAAACTGTTTCTACACCATTTTTAACTACATTGCTAATATACAGGGTGAGTCGGGAGGAACGGACAAAGCTCCAGGAGTGTACTGTACACGTGAAAATAATGTAATAGTGATTATCATCTTTGTTTTCAAGTTAGAACTTAATAAAAAAATGTTAACTAACGTTCTTGTAAATGATCCAAATTTTTGCTTGTTTTCGAATTAATACGTCTTAAATAAAATAAAAATATCCTTGCATTGACCCCCCATGTAAAACGAAAAGTCAGCTACGTTCGACATTACAAGTTTTTTTCGCTTCTTATCGCATATGACGTATCGGTTCAGAGTCAATCCTTTCGAGGTTCAAAATCATTTCAATAACTTTGTTGTTCTCACAAGCATCAGTGTCAGTTTACTGTGATAGTAATTTAACGTTTATTTTCGAGTTTATGCTTTATTTTGTTAGGAAGTGCCCTCCACTTATTCAAATTTAGAATATGCAAATATGGTGTTTATTTATGTGTTCTCACATAAGAGAAATCCTGGTAGAAACGTATTTATCCGAGTTCTCGACAAGCTGTGCGAGACTGGAATGCCTCCCAGCGCTAACATAACATCTGAACGAGTTACTCGACAAAGTTTAGAAAAAATCGCAAATATTCTGGAACTCTCATGTATGGTCAGACGAAAATCCCCACGAAATAGGCAGGCGAAAGTAACTTTCAGTGCAAGTTTACAGTAAACGTGTGGTGTGGTATGGTCTATAGTCATTTAATTGACCTTTTCTTTTTGGAGAATCGCCTCATAGTAGAGCACTACTTGAATTTTTTGCAAAATGAATTACAAGTACTACTAGATGTTCCTCTAAACATCAGAATCAGCTTCTGCACATTTCTCTCGCCAGATAAAGCAACATTTGGGCAATAGGTTTGCAGGGCTTTGGATTGGTCGCGGTGGTCCTATAAGTTGGCCTCCAGGATCTCCAGACCTCACACCACTAGACTATTGTCTATGAGACTGGTTCAAATGTGAAGTTTACAAGTTGACACTCGGTATACATTAATTCGTGGTATTAAAAATACTGCAGCCGATATTAATGAAAAAGCTGAAGCAATCAGGTGCCCTTCGTTGACAAAGCATAAAATGGCGGTATTTACATTTATTAAAAGAACGCTATGAAAAAATGCTAATGTATGAAATTGTATTCATTTGCAATTAAGCTATAACTTGAAAACAAATGATAATCGGATAAGAATGTACGAGTTTTTTTTTTATTATTTTCACGTGCACAATACACTCCTTGAGTTTGGTCCGTTGTAACTAAGAAGATGCTATACGCCGTCGATCAAAAGTACTAAACGCAATTTCATGATTAACGCATAATTGTGATTTGGATCCTTGATAATTATTCTTAAAATTTAGTACTTTCAAGAGTTTCCTAAAGCTTAATAGCCAATGTTACCACAGTCTTACCATGATGAGGATCGATGGTACTCGAGATTGAATTAGCTAATAGGTTAAATTGGATAAACGATTTCCTAACTTCTTCTTCGTTATTTCTACTATTGTACCTTTATCTAAGAATGACTCCTACCACTAATTACTAAATGGTCTTCTTGGTGCTTCACTTACAAATGCCAATGTTCTATGTCCCTACACTTTCCCAAAACTTAAAATCATTTATGTAGCCAAATCACCAATAACAATTTATCCAGACAAGAGAGTATTAAAAGAAGGAGGATGATATAACGTATATAGTAAAAAAATATGGGAGAAAAGCATTTATTGGTGACAATACAAGGGTTGCATCCATTCTATGCTTGCAGAACACCAGTGAAATAATCAGCCAAGCAATACAAATTATCTTTTTGGATGGTATTAACTATGTTAACTTTTGATTTTTTGATTTAAATTAGTACAAACTACCATTTATAGCTCATAAAAGTATAATAAAAATGAAAGTACACGTCTTTCATTTCTAGCATGGTTTATATGTTGACTTGTTGTGCCTATTATGATATTTCTTTTCGTTTGGCAAAGGCTTCCATGACAGAAGTCAAGATGTCCAGGTTTACTGTTGCACTCAGAATTAATTCCAGCTAGACAAACTTTCCAAATGATAAAGCGCAGAAGAACAAAGAATAAAGACGCACTTTTCTTTGAAATAGATAGTTAGACTATAAAATTCTTTAATTAAAACAGAGTTAACATTTTGCCTGTTAAAAGAGCTTTTCGGGCTTTTTACTGTACTCAGCTTCCAGTAAATCCCTTTCATGACTTCAATAGCATTAAAAGTATATAGAAAGTTAGTTTCTTTTTCTCGCTCTATGTTAATCTTTGGCTCAGCATTACAGGTGTGTTCATTATTTTACTGACTGTTCGGCATGGACAGTTATTTCACCTTTTGATATTCATCACTTTTGATGTAAAATTACATCCCCTGTGATCGTGATATGAGTGTTATTTTGTTGGCATGTTCATACTGCGCCTTAATATTTGATCTTTTCTCATTTTTTTTTGTTGACATGGCCCAGAAGGAAGAACATCACTCAAATGATTCTGGCCCTTTAAAACAGAACTTAAGTATGGATTTGTATGTATTTCATGTTACCTGTTTAATAAATATGTATTATTATTATTATTATCATTATTGTTATTATTACTACTATATTTAAATTGCATGTTTTCACCTCCTTTTCAAGTTGAGGCTAATCTGTCACAAGAAAGTGAAGGTCAAAAATCAGTTATCCTATTCGAGAAAGATATAAGGCACTGTAAAAAATATACATCTAGCAAGTTCATTGTGGACCAGCGTAATTGGAAATTATAATGTTGGTCAATCAACAATATTCTCGGCACACTCCGCACCACACAAATTATTATAATTTGTGAAGCTTCCCTTTCACAAAGTATCGAAAGGTATTAGTAAAGTTTTTAGGGGACAAGAGATGAACGTATGTTCCAGTTAGCGAAATACACTCAAAAACCTTCTTGGCAACCCAAAAGATAAACCGGACATGAGAGAAAGGTCAGGAATTTACAAAATTGCTTCTGGTGATTGTGATAAAGCCTATATTGGTCAAACGAAACGAGCGATAGGTACTAGATTCAATGAACACATCAGGTGTTGCAGGTACGAGAAGATAGAAGCGACAAATGTAGCACTACACATAAACGATACCAGGCATAATATTAAATTAGAAAACCTAAAATTGATTAAAAACGTGATTTCGTCGCTTGAATTGGACGCCTATGAGACTATTTACATAAACAAGAATGCAAACCTAATCAATAAAGAGGGGGACCTTTACACTTTTCCTGTCATTTGATTTATGGTTTGTGTTATAATAAGAGACGTCGATCCTTTCGTATATTCCCCATGTGTCTAGTCTTTAGTTCAGGGCTACAAGCGGAAAAAACACAAATTTGACGGATAGAAGGGACATAACCATTGTTTCACTCGATTTTTATTTTTATCGGGGTGGGATGACCACATGTCTTGCGTTTCGTGGTGATAAGCCCGTTTCCGCCTTCTTCTCCTTATTTTTGCTGGCTTCTTATTTTTACGCGGCAAAAATAGGTACTTATATATATTTATCTTGAAGAGTAGGCATAGAGCGAATCCGTTAGACTTAATATATGTTCTCTCACACCAATCGGTACGACTGTTCTGAGTTAATTAATAATTTATGTGGTGCGGAGTGTGCCGAGAATATTGTTGTTTGCCATGGTACCCCACAGCCCTTGCTATCATTATTTTACAATTTTAGTACTGATCAAAACGCAGAGCCGTTTCATTTGGAAAAATAGTTGATTTCGCAAAATAATAGCGATACAAATTCTTTTGTTATACAATCATTATTTTATTGACACTGAATGAAAATATAAAAACATCTGAAAGGGAACTCATTAGCGGTTAAAACTAACGAAAACAAGTTGCGAGTAATAAATCTCGAAAAGATCCTTCCAAAGAAGAATTTTAATAGCTTCTACACTTTTCAGAGTGAAATTTCAAGCAAAAATGCTTACGCGATTTTAATCAAAGTAATTACGGACGAGATGCTGGAACGAGCCCATCAAGTTAGGATCTACTGCATAGATCCATTTAAAGTACTACATTTTCCCAACTCCAATGAAAAATGCTTCAAAACCGACAGATGGCGAGCGAATAAGTCGCATAGAAAACTATTTCGGCGCAGGCAAATTTATTTAAAAAGCGAGCAAGAAAGAAGATCCCGTACTACTGCGGTAGGATCGAGTCGTATTTCTACTGCTTCTACAGCTAGTGCTGCTAGTAGAAGAAATAGACGACTCCATTTCTAACTGGGGAATGTTTCCAGACTTTCAAGACGACATCAAAGGAAACCGGGGAAATTTGCGCGGGACCGAAGCATAGCGCAGTGATAGAACTGGTCGGATAAAAGTAAAAGGGATGCGAGGAAATTTAGCGTCGCTGCAAAAACAAGAAAGGCCGAGCACGCGCGAACTAAACTTGCCACTCTCGGCACTAAGTTTGTGTAATTTTCTTAACGTCTCTCCGAGGATTTATTAAATAATATTAGAGGGAAGGAACAAGTTTCCCTCTCTTCCCCCTTCTTCCTCCTTCCGCGTTACCCTCTCGTTTCGCTGTTCTCTCTATTGTCTGTTATTATAGCGTTATTACTTTCGATGCTTTAGCTATTATTATTATTATTAAGCTAATACATTTCAAAAGAAGTAATAGCTGTTCTTTCCATAGAACTCAAATTATCCTATTTTCTAGGTGGACAAGTCCTTGTTGTTCTTTCATAGTGCTTGGTGAGTTTTTGCCTGGTATACTACTTTTCTCCACTCCTTTCTTTTTGTCAGTAGTTTCCTCCACTGTTCTACATTCAGCTCTTTGATGTCTTCTTCCACCTGGTCTTTCCATCTGCTTCTTGACCTTCCCCTGGGCCTATTATACATTAAATTCCATTTAGTTATGATTCTCAATGCTATCTTCTTTTCTCTTCTTTATAAATGTCCATACCATCTAATTCTCATAGAATTAATAACCCTTACAGTATTTTATTTTTCTAGTATCTCTTCTATTTCACAATTCATTAGCTGTCTGTGCTCGTTTTCACTGACTTTCCTTAGACCCATTATCGACCTAAGTATTTTTTTCCAGTATCTTCGGTCTTTCCTCTTCATTCTTGGTCAGTGTTATCGCTTCGGTTGCATATGTTGTTGTTGTATTAATGGGCGAAGAGTGGGGTTACGGAATACAGCTCGTACTTCTACGCATCGATTACTATGATCATTAGCCAACCGTACTAGAATTTTGCCGAGTCCAGAGGTATTCCAACCTTTGATAGGGATTTTTAACGTGCCAAACATCATACTGACGCGGGGCCTGCGGTTTTACTTCCTTACGCGTACTCCGATTTTTATCCGTAATTAAAAACCAACTGTCCCAGCCTGGATATGAACCCGCGCCGTTCGGATCGAAAGGCAAGTATGCTAACCATACAACCACCCAAACGATCGTTGCATATCTTATTATTGGTCTTACTAATGCCCTGTAGATCCTTAGTTTGCTTTTTTACTTAATTTTTTATCTTTGAACATGTGTTTGTTGCAGTAAGATGCTCAATATCCTTTCTATATTCTCTCATTTGGATCTTGTTTTCATGTTTTCCTGTTTAGTACCTCCTAGGTACTTATATGTTTCTACCTCTTTGAACATGTAAAATTCGTCATTGCTCTGTCTTCTTTACCGCAGCACATGTACTTAGTGTTTTCCTTGTTCATCCTTAGTGCTCTTAACTCTACTCCTTTCTCCAGTTTCAACGTTGCTATTTCTAGTTCTTTCTTATTTCTTACAACAATCACCACATCATCCGCATAAGCAATTACCTGTGCTGAGTTCTTGTTAATTGTTTCTGCTAATTCCGTTTTCTTTATTACCATATCCAATACTACAGTAAACAGTAGAGCTGACATAGAATCTCAATGTCTCACTCCTTTTTTCACTGGACTTTTCTGTTATTCCCTGTCCTGTGTTTATGATGGTGTTAGATGAAAAATGTAACTATTTACTCTTCGATAGATGTCGATCGCATCCTTAAGAAAGTCCATCAGAAATTTATGAAATTTCCCTTCCCCAGAATAGCGAAAATTATCAGCAAGGGATTTTAGGGATAAGATATAAACGTGTGTTTCAGTTCGCGAAATCCAAAAGATAAACCGGATATGAAGGAAAGGTCGGCAATGTAGTGTCTATGATAAAACCTATATTAGACAAACGAAAGTGTGGTACAACACATAAACGAAACCGGGCATAATATTAAATTAGAAAACCTGAAAGTAATTAAAAAGGTAACTTCGCCGCAGGCATTAGGTTCCCTAATTCTATTGATCGTTACAGAATAAACATCGGTTACGTAACATTATGGCGGTACAATTCTAAATACTAGTCTATTACACACAAAACAAAACTTACCGTTTTTCCACATGCTTTGCAGAAAACTCTTTCATCCGTTAGAATAAGCTCAGGAACATTTTTGATCCACGAAACAATTAAACTGGTACTCACTTTTGGCATTTTTCACTACTGCACCAATCTACTTCAACGTCTGGTTATACAATGAATAAGAAACATTTTGGTGAATACTTAGACTTCCTATGAATCAGACAATTGCCGGTATGGGGGTGGTTGAAAATTATATGATAATTTTCTCCAGTGAATTTGCGACAGCCCACTACCTGAAGGATGAAGGCTTCTTCGCGAAGTAGGCCCTTTGTCGGTGGGGAGGTCCAGCGACATAAGAGCCGACTCCGCATCTAATACACACGTGTGCGATAAAATGTTCGTTGGTAAAAGTTTTGTTGTATTACAGGAAAACAGTAATAAAGTTCAAAGAAAAAATTATTTTTGTTCTAAATTTGCTAAAAAATGCACAAATATTCTCTAGTGTGCAAAAATATGCAATAATCGCTGAAATATGAAAAAATTACTAAAATATGCGAAATATGCAATAATTAATCTACGTCAATCAATTCGAAAAGTTGTTATTCGCATATATACTGAAGCATTTGCTTGTCATATAAAAAATATTGGATATGCAAATTGCATAAATTCCGCTCTCTACTCATCATCACCGACAGACGTTTGACAATTCGAGAAATGGCATCCGAACTGTACATTCCGAAGACGGTAATGCACGACATTGTCCACAACAAGCTTGACTACCGAAAAGTCTCTGCACGGTAGGTGCGTCGACAGGGACCTGATTTCTATACCAAGGGTATGTTAGACCTCGTCCATAGATGGGACAAGTACCTCAATCGGCTTGGTGACTACGTTGAAAAATAGTTTAAGGACCGCACTTTCATCATGTAATGCGCTTTTTATTTTTTAATAAATTTATTTGTATCTTCTAAGCGAATGTACCTTTGTTTCCGGACACGCCTCGTATATGTGCATATTTCCGTGTGCCGTTTTCTTCGCATAAAATCCTAAGCCTAATGTTAAGCATACTTAATGATCAATAACGCTGGCCACGAGCGGTACCGCGCATCGGCGTAGAATCAGTTCGGACCGAGAGGAACGGTAGTATTACTTCGTCTGCGGAGCAGTACGGACATTTTCGCTGCCGGTCATTTGCGCAATTGTTTATCTGTCCTAGAAAAATTATGATTTCGTCAGCAAAACGACCGCGGTCGGACAAACTTCGAAAATTTATTGCAGAAATTCCAGACTTAATATATGAAGGTGCTAAAATTAAATGTGTAATCTGTAAAATCCCGTTAATGTGTTGGTCCAGACAACATTGTCTACGACACGTAAATAGTGAAAAGTATGTCTCAAAAAGAAATTGTGCACGAGACAATGAAAAATTTATATTTAATTTATGCGTTACGTTTATCGCATGTAATATATCGTTTAATTTACTAGACAAGGAACCATTTATCTGCTTTTGGGATAACTATTCGGAGTGCAAATTACCAAATCGAACATCGTTACGAAGAATTGTGCCATCTGCGCGCGAACATATTGAACAAAAAATAAAATCGGAGTTGAAAGATCAAAAATTGTGGTTATGTGTCGACGAAACAACAGATCGGAAGAAACATTCTGTTCTTAATGTAATGGCACGCAAATTGGAACCTCGTCAATCGGCACCTTCAATTCTATTAGTCTCCAAACGAATACAACAGTGTACTGCCGAAGTAATTTCAAAGTTAGTGTTAAATACATTGGACAAGTTTGAACTTTCAACAAACCAACTCTTGATGTTAGTGAGTGATGGTGCTGCAAACATGCATTCTGTAGGCCGGTCTCTTAAAAAGCATTCTGCTAATTTGTTACACATTACGTGTAAAATTCATACTCAATCTTGTGGCGGATAGTCTCAGAAAATGTTATCCTGAGGTAGACGCTTTAATAGCGCATACCAAAGCAGTATTTGTCAAATCACCGAAACGTATTCACGAATTTCACAGACTGTACCCCCGTATACCAGAGCCACCAGAACCTATTCTAACTCGGGGAACATGGTTACAGGCCGCGTTTTATTATCATAAATATTTTGACAATATTAAGAACGTGGTTTTACAATTCGATACAAAGGAAGCTGCCGCTATCCAGAAAAGCCAGTCGAAATTTCAAGATAGTCAGGTTAAAATGGATTCAAAAATCATTCACGACAATTACTTCGGGCTAGCAGATGCAATAGAAAAATTACAAAATCCTGGGGTGCTGTTAGAAGAATCTTTACAAATAGTGCAACATGTTCACGCACAGCTATGCGCGATTGAAGACGCAAAAAATGTTTCTGTTCTAGAAAAATTTGAAAGTGTTTTTGAGAAAAAATCTGAGTTTGGCACATTAAGACACATTTGTGAAGGTGCGTCAACAGAATCGTTAAGTTATTTGAAAGATTATTTTACTTACGCAAATATGACGTCACTAGATGTAGAACGTTCGTTCTCTGCATATAAACGCATTTTTTCCTCATGCCGTACTAGTTTTGCCGAAACAACAGGTGAAACATATCTAATGTTGCAGATATTTAACAGACATTATTCACTTTGTAATTTCACGGAGGACTCTTAAAATGGTAAGTGTTTGAGAACGTGTTATTTAATTTTTATTTAAAAGATGAGCGAAATTATTTGCGGCAGCAAACATCTCTATTAGCTGGTCGACTCTACGCTACTGCGCGGTACCGCTCGTGGCCAGCATTAATGATCAATTTACATTCCAATCTCTCGTGGCTAGTGCTTTAATGTTAATATCGTAATAGAGCTTTGAATAAATTACAATGAAAGGTTACCCTATCGAATGATTCTATAGATCTCTAGAGACTGGAAGTACACATTTGTCATACATCAAATACATGCACACGCAATATACAATCTCATATTTTACCATCCGTAAATTCCGATCTAATATTCACATATTAAAATTTCCACATGACATCCATCACAAGACAGAACATAACAAGTAATATCGTATAATCATTTGATGCATGTTATTTAGTTTATATCTTATGTGAATAAGTAGACATTAAATGCCGACCCTCGAGCTCGCCATTACCGTTATTACGAATTTCATTTGACGACGAAGCAAGAATCTCATTTCGCCACGTACATATGTACCCATACGCTTGATACTTATACACACAACCCTACTCAAGCAAGCTAATAACATCGTGTGCGACCTCCCGTATCGCGAAATTAGTTAAAGCGGAAGATATTTCGGGATAATCGATACGAGTCTTCCGCTGGAAAACATGTATGTATTTATACAAAATACGCACTAGGTACTTTTGAATGTGCATATTTGGTAAATGCGGGTTAAATTGTTCACATTCGGGGAAGCGCTTTTTTTAGCCTGTCAGGTATGTACAAGTTTTAAGGTTCCTTCGTGGCCGAAATATAACATGTTTTGACATTCAATTAGCGTGGAATATGCGTTAAAAGAATTTAAATTAATTTATTCTATTTAAATTCAACAGCAGTTCACAAAATTTAGATTTGAAGGTAACTATGAACGTTGGTTTTTCAAATACATTATTTGATTTTTGTGACGTACGTACACAAATGGTTTATTTTGTTTATAATATGAGGTAGGTAATTATCTTCATCTTTAAGCTATATAACATTATCCGGATAGTTACCAACTCCTACAAAATATGAAATATATTTCATTCTCACGTTAAAAGCCGCGTTCTTGCCGCATGGTTACCGTTATGATTTACTACTGGTAGAATGTAATTTCATTTCTTTAGACAAACGTACAATCATATCTGAAATAATCTTCGCTTATAAGTTAAATAATAATGCATTACAGGTTCCTGAATTACTGCAGTTATTGGACTTTTATGTTCCTAGATTGTGTATTAGACATCCTTAACTTTTTTATCTTCCTCTCGCTTCTACTGTCCATCATTTTCATTCTCCGTTACTGTCAATCTGTGCCAGCGTAAATAAGTATTGTCAGGATATCGATATGTTTACTATTTCTGTAAGTTCATTAAGGGCGTTCTTGCTGGAGACATTTTCAGCGACCTAAGACAATTCTTTTTCCTTTTGTACATATATCTTTTTTTTCTTTTTCTTTTCTTTTTACGTATACATTTATTCATAGCGATATGCCTTTTTCTCTTTCATTTTTTTTTAAATATTGTATAATTAATAATTATTGTTTATCTTTATATATATGCATATGTATACTCGGTAGGTTTAAGTAACAATTGTACTTTCAATACATTGTACATTATCCTGTAATTAGCAACATTCGCTGCTGCTGGATAATAAACTATTATTATTATTATTATTAAAAGTTTGTAATGATAACAAGATCACAAAGGTCTCACTAGATAAAATGAAAACTGGCAAATGAAGCAAAGAAACTAGGTTATATTACTATACTGTATATTTTACTAATAAAAAGTTAGAAAACATTTGAAATGTAAAAGGCTTGTAAAGACGAAATTCTGGTAAATATTACCTACACTCTCTTGTCAGATTCAAGTCTACTCTAAGATTGCTTCAACATTATTAGGATACTTTGGTGTCACTAGATTCTAATATTAGAGTTTTATAAAAACTTGTGTTGGTAATAAGATAGTAGAGTTAGTTCCATAAGCTTTTGATGTGTCGTAACTGGTAATCTTGCCTGTCACTTCGCAATATTCATATTAAAAATTCAAAAAGGAAATGTTACCAACAAAAGTTAAAAAGGTGCAAAATGAAATTCAAAGACTAAATAACAGTAGCAATTTCTGGAATAAAAACACCGACTACGACTTATGCATTGTGACGAACCTATGACCGTCCGCACAAAATTTGAAGACTTCTAGACCAAAAAAGAGTATGAAGTTATAACAATCATCTTTTGCAACAACTCTTTAAATTATCTTGCACTTTTATTCAACTTTTATTTTGTAAATTAATTTTTGTAAATATATACACTAGCGTATATATTTCATTAATCGAACCGATTAGAACTTGTGTAACCATATGTCTTAACGAATGTTTTGCTTGTACGCATCACGTACAAGGCCGCACTGCGTCATAAGCAAGAAGTGCAATATCATGCTCAAAATTTGTATATAAACCCCCAGATTCGCAAGTTGAGCAACAGTTTCAACTCTGCGTGGCAAGTTGGCATTTAAGCAGATTATAACAGGCTGAGCAGAGTCAGGGAAATATACTCCGGGCAGTCGGAGTTTCGCCGGTAACCTTGGAATATTTTCAAAGTCCGAGAAGTATCCCAGAGGCAGTCGGCTTTCGCCGGCAACTCTGGAAAATTCTTTCTAACCGCACCCGTAATCACAGCCTTCAGCTGTTACCCGTTGCAAACACTTGATTTATTTTTGACCAAAACCCGCCGTATGCATTTGATCGTTTAAAATAGTGAATGATTTACGCCGACGCATATCGTTTCACTACTGGCTGGTTATCTTTTATTGAGAAATCATCTTTTCTGTTGAACACTGTAAATACTCACGACCGAACTAGAGTTTTCACATAATACACGATTGAAACAATATAAAAATGTTGTTTCAATTGTGTATTATGTTTGCTTTTGATGATATTTTGATATAAACGTTTGATTTCTAGCATTTGTAAGTAAACTTTGTAAATATTACTTGCTTCTTTTCATTACGACATTGAGCTCTGAACACAAATAGGTAATGACGGTGACGGTCGTCGTGCTCGATACAACCGTATATTTACTTCAAAATCGCAAAGTCCATAAACATCTTAATTAAATAACTCCCACATGGTGTTAAGTTATAAAAATAAGTATTTTAACAGCTTTCAAAATTATATTTCCACTTTTGGCGACATCTATGAGTCAATACCGCCAACTATCTTGCTGAGCCCGCAAGTATAGTTTTTCTCAATACTTTACAAAATAATTGAAAAGCGTTCTGTTTTCATCTTTGTGCACAAGTATAAAATAAGGCAGATAAAGAGAATAGTAAGTAGAACTGTTTATTCACAATTTAGTGAATGTTGAAGTTACCGAAACAGTCCAGAGGGAGCATGCACATCGCAGCGTATTCTGTCGAAATTATAGATAGGTCATATTATTTGTTCCAGCAAATAAACAATGATATGGCAGATACACATTTCCCTGTTCCTTTGTTTAAAAAATATGAAGCCAATTTTATTTGAATGCAGGGGAATTCTTTGCGGAAGTAGCTCAGTTCATCGTATCAAGGTTTAAAACGTTAACATCTAAATATTCATTTTATTATTTATTTGGTTTTTATTTTAAAAATAGTATATTAAAAAGCTGCGATAGCGGAATTTCAAAGACCGATCACCAAAGAAGTTTGGCACAATGTTTACGCCGGGGAGGGAGATTGTAATAATGCCTTTGCGAATTTTTATGACACATTTCTGTATTGTTTTGACAATAGTTTTCCACTAGAGGTATCTAGTTAGAAAGAACCATAACAAGTGTTGGTACACTCATGATCTAAGAGAATATACTCAATATGCTCGTGGAATGTATAACTTATATCAAATACATGTGGAAAGAATGCCTAGTAACAATAATCAAAAATTAATGCTAATATAGCTCATGGTATTGGTGGAATCATTCCCGGCAAGAACAATGTAGCAGAGAAAATAGCGCTAATACATGAACATGTTTCTGCCTACCCGGCGTCATCAGCATGGTTCTGAGAACATTATAGCAGCAGGAGATCCTGCTGCTATAATTGCGTTTGCCTCTCGGTTTATTCTGCTAGCCTATGTCTATGCACAACGCCCCCTTGCGTTTGGCAGCCCAGAAGCTGCCCGATAGATGGTGGAGATCTACACTTCGGTTTGTTTTGCTACCCTCTGGGACGGCGTGACTGTGTCTCTTGGCGATAGATGTCGCCGAAAGAGATATTCAGTGCTGTTTTGGAGATTAGCAGCATAAACCGAGAGGCAAACGCAATTATAGCAGCAGAAGATCGTGCTCAGAACCATGCTGATGACGCCGGGTAGGCAGAAACATGTTCATGTGTTAGCGCAATTTTCTCTGCTACATTGTTTTTGCCGGGAATGATTCCACCAATACAATGAGCTATATTAGCATTAACTTATATCAACTTCACAAGGATTCTAAAACTCTCGAATTGTATAAAAGAGCAATGGACATTTATAAGAATAAAGTCAATGAAGCTAAGAAACTATACTAGGTTAATATAATCCATACTTCTCACAATAAATCAAAAACTGCTTGGGGTGTCATTAAAACTTTAACAAGTTCAGGCAAAGCTAGCAGGAGCGTTTTGAATATTAGAGACCAACACAACAAGATTATTGGAAATCCTCAAAAAGTCGAAACATTATTTCAGGAGCATTTCATATGTCACCAGCAACAACCTCGACCCATCGCATCCAACTGCGGTATAGGTTTTAGAGGGTCTACTTTATTCTTTATACCATCTGACGGACAGATATCATTCGATGGGACTCCTCAATCCATGTTTCGTTTATCTCTTGAAATACGCTTATTTACCAGCGTTTAAACATTTTCTGTGTTAGTAATACCGATGATTTGCGTTGACGGGCTCCATGGTCAGCCGATGCCCCCTATAATTGACTAAAGCTTTTAGGAGATGCGAAGGTAATAGATTATTTTTTATCAATTTCCTGTTTCCGGATTACTTTCCCAACCGAAACACAGTCTCTTGACAATTCTACAATTAAAAACGTTGACAGTTTCTTGCCTAGTCTTTCAGTAGTAGGTTTCGTTATAACGTACTCTATTTAATAACGATATGTTTACAAGTTCTTGAGAAACATTTAATCGAAACAAAGCGTAAATACCAAACTCTTCTATTTGGCTGCTCAGAGTCCCGTTTAAAACCTGCTAAAAGCTTGTAGATTCGTTTTCACCGCAGCGTCTACTTTCTAAAACCGCGCTGGTATAACAAATTTGCGTGTTTTACCAAAAAGCATCAAAAGTTCTAGCTTTAAAGCGAGTTTGCATCGCCCAGACAACTCATTTAGCATTAAGCGAACTGTCTGGGGAACAGCATCACCTCCGTTGTTACCACTTCTACCTCATGCATACTCGCACTCTCATGCGACACTTGCCTACACACCGTAGAGGAGAAAGACATCAAATGATAAAATAGTTGCGCAACTTTGATATGTAAATTACGAACTTGGCGTAAGTTTAGCGTCACGTTTTACGACTTCCTTGACTTCGCATCGCGCTCAGGTAAATGCATTGTTTGGCGTACACGCCTACACATATTTCTGCTTTTCGTAGGATCGAAATTCGCAACGGGCTATTAGCGGGTCGGTGTCTTCGCGTGTAAGATGCCGCACGGTGACATATTCCTCTGACGTTCTCGTGTTTCTTTCTCGTAAAAGTTACATTACTACGTTCATACATCGCGTCGTTTCGAATCGTACTTTTGCTTTATTTTCGGATGAGGCGGCGAGAGAATGACTTTGTCTTCCGCATGAAGTTCAAAACTTACTCTCGGAATTAATCTCTTAATTGGAAAGGTGCTGGTGCTTCAACTATTCCGTCGGAGGAAGTTGAGCAAGGTTTAGTGCATTGAGTAATTGTTTTAGGAATGAGAAAGCTTTAAAAATGTAATAGAACTGAAGTTTTGAAAGAAGAAATTGTATAAAACAAAGTTGGTAAGTTGAATTACAAGTGGAAACGTGATTGAAAGGATAATTAATAATATATTTTGTAATGGTATAGTTAGAATAATTAATTACTTCATTAATGAAAGCACTGCTTACAATCACCAAAGATCTATTGTCTGTTTATGCCTTATATTGGCGTTGTATTTACTGGTGGAGGTGCCGGGTTTCTACAGTAATTCAATATCTGTGCTACTATTATCGACACAATAATAATAATAAATGGCTTAGACATCTCTCCTGGGGATTTCGCCGCTTCAGATGAAGGTTTCTAAATCCCTCATTAAGGGGAGGATCAGTCCCTGTTCCTTCCTATTCCACTCTTTCGCATATCCTTCTCCACTCCGTTCTATCTTCAGCTTTTTCTTTTGCCTTATCGATCCCTATCCTCTTCAACTCTTCCCTCACTTCACTCATCCAGCTAGGTTTTCCCCTCCTCCTTTTTCCCGATGGCTCCCAATTTGTTATTATATTTAATATCTTGTCCTCTCCTGCTCTCCACATATGCCCCAACCACTTTGTTCTTTGCTGTTTTATCTTCTTAACTATACCTTCTCCACATTCTTTCGCTACTTCCTCATTTGTTCTTATCCTATATTCCAAATTTTTCATTCTAACTGGTCCAAGTATTGATCTCAGTATTCTTCTCTCCGCGACTCTTACATTTTCTTCATCCCTTTTTATCAGTGTCAGTGTTTCCCCTGTGTACATCATCACTGGTCTTATGGTTGTTCTATAAATTTTTATCTTTGTATTCTTTGAAAGATTTTTGCTTCTTAGTAGGTGTTTATTTATATGTAGACCTTTTTTGGCTGCCATTGTTTTCTCCTTTATTTCCGTTTCTCTATTACCATCATTTGTAATGGTGACTCCCAAATATTTGAACTTGTCTACTTCCTCAAAGGTATACTTCCCCACTCTAATTTTTCTGTTGCTCAGCTCTTTTCCTATTCTCATCATTTTTGTCTTGTTCTCATTTATTTTCAATCCCATCCTCTTACCTTCATCTACTATTTCTTTTAAGATGTTATTCATTATCTCCCTCTTTTTTGCCACGATTACTACATCATCAGCGTACGCTACTAATTGTCCCCCTCTTGTTCTTATTGTACCCTTATTGACTCTTCTGGTGATGTACTCCAGTACTATATTAAATATGGTTGCCGACATCGCATCCCCTTGCCTAACTCCTTTATTTATAGCAAACTCTTCAGTTTCACCATTACTTGTTATTACACTAGCTTTTGTTCCATGCATTGTCATTGCTACAAGTCTTATTAGTTTTGTTGGTACTTCTAACTCCTTCATTGCTAACATAATCATATTCCCATTTAGAGAATCAAACGCTTGCTGAAAATCTACGAAAAGCAGTTCCAGGTTTATATTGTGTTGATAAGTTTTTTCTACAATTTGTTTAACTATGTGTATTGCGTCAATTGTCGATTTCTCCTTCGTAAACCCGCATTGATATTCTTCTATTTTATTATCTCTTATTCTTCTCTGTATTAACGTAGACAAAACCTTGTAGGCGGTTGGTAGTAAAGTAATTCCCCTATAGTTATTACATTCAAGCTAACTTCCTTTCTTATGTACCTTTATTATTTGGCCTATTTTCCAGTCATTCGGCATTCTCTCCTCTTTCCATATATTTAATATCAATGCATATATTTGTTTTTTCAATTGTTCGCCTCCATATTTCAACAACTCCATGTTTATACCATCCTTTCCAGGTGTTTTTGCGTTCTTGGTTTTGAAACAGTTCACTAAAACCCTTACCACAACACTTAATTCGTACTGGACGCACGTTTCGATAGCCCAGCTATCATCATCAGCAGCAAGACTGAACTCTTCTTGGTTTTGTTTATAATTTCAGTAACTTCTTCTAAGGTTGGTTCCTTTACATCTATTTCCTGTCTTCCTTCCCCTTTTCCTCCTACTTCTTTCTCTGTTGTTGAATTTTCTTGTTGTTCTTGTCATTTAATAATTCTTCGAAGTGTCTCATCCAAACCTCCTTGATTTGTTCATTTTCTACTATTTTTCTTTCTTTGGTTTTTATTCCCCTTATTTTAGGTTTATATCTTCTTTTTTGTTCCTTAACCTTTTGATAAAATTTTCTACTATTTCTATTTCTGTTGTCATCTTCGATTTCTTCTATTGCTTTTGCTATCCATTCTCGTGGACACAAGTCTATACTTAATGCTAGATGTTCTAATTCAATTTTGATACATAACAGAGTTCTAGTAGTACGGGGTCTTGTCACCAATCGAATATCGTAGCCATTCACTAAAGTATGGAGTAAAGACAACGTGAAATTGAATATTCATTGTTAAGATTGCCATTCATCTTAACAAAGAGTATTCATACGGGTATGGCTCTAAATTATAATTAGCAAACAAAAAGATTCCTGAAAACGCAGTACAGCCTTAGCAAAAACGTTACCCCACACACTACCTACCAGGCAGGCGCCATAAACTCTCGGCCTGACGGGCTTATGCCTTATACAGAGTGTTTGACACAACGATGTAAAGTTTTGAACAGCTGATAAGCGAGGTGTTTAGGAACCATATTAACCACATTTACCTTAATCCAAAGTCTAATGGGTTTTAAGATATTTGAACATTTAGTAAATGTTGATTTGCCATTAAACATTAATAACTCTTCTTATTTTTGTGGGATCACGCTAAAAGTTGTTTTTATGGATGTTTAATGCATCTTCCTTTGAAAAGAGGCAATTAATTAAAGTTCGAAGTTATTTATAAAAAATATAGGCCTAGGATATCTCACTTAACGAGATAGAAAATTTATAATTCTCAAGCTTGTGGTGTGTGGTTTAAATAAATCAATTCAAATTTTAAAATCACTTTAAAAGCTTCCTTACTTTGTGCCCTTTCGAAGAGTACCTCACTTGTAACACAAACTTTTAATAATACCAAGAAATTCGACATAAACTATAACAACGCAATAAATCAGTATTGCGGGATAAGGGAACAGGGACCATTACCTTTCTATCAAGTTGTCATATTCCGTCTCCTAGATGATGGGTAACTTAGTAACCTAATCTTTTTACATTTGTCGAGTTTTGTCTGTCTGCTCTTCAGTGCGATCGCGACGCTAAGAAGTTTTCTCTGTTATTATTGTTGTTTTTATCATTACGTTACGTTGTTATTATTTGTTTCTTTTTCGTTATTATTTATTACACCCGTCATGGCTACTTATAGCAACGAAGAATACAGCGACATACTGGTAACCTGTGGTCGTCAAAATTGCGTTGCAGTGGAAGCGCGACGACTGCATGGATAATTATATCTAAGAAGAAGATTACCCAATAACCAAGTTTTTAGCAATACGTATCGACGTATGCGTGAAACCGGAAGCGTTCATCAGCAGGATCCCCGAATTAACGTTCGCCAACATAATGTGAATGTTGATGAACTCATTTTAGCCGCACTTGAAGGGGACCCTACTACTAACATTAGAGATATAGCCGCTAACCTTAATGTCTCACCGTGGTCTGGTCTGTACTCCGCACGGAAAAGAAGCACCCCTTTCACTATACACCATTACAAGGTTTAAAAGTAGGAGATCACGTCCAACAGATACAATTTCCGCGTTTCCTGGTACATGAGGACATTGAAAATATTTTTTTTTAGCGCAGCATCCTGTGGACTAATGAAAGCAGATTTACCAGAGAAGGATCAGTTAACTTACACAATTTGCATTGGTGAGCAAACAAAGGAGAGAATCCTCACGTCAAGCATCAAACATTGTTTCAACACAAATTTAGTGTAATTGTGTGGGCCGGTGTAATAGGTAATTCTCTCGTCGGCCCATATTATTTGCCCGACAACCTCAATGGAGACACTTATCTACAATTTTTACAAAACGATCTGCTAGAATTGGTACAGGACTTGCCACCATTTGTAAATGAAAAACGTCCTATATTTTTTTCAAAATGATGATTGTCCAGCTCACTATCGTTTAATCGTGAGAGAATTTTTAAACAACGCTTTTCCGAATGCATGGATTGGAAGAGATGGTCCCGTCCTGTGGCCGCCACGCACGCCAAACTTGGCTTCCCTCGATTTCTTTGTTTGGGGGCGTGCTAAGAGGGCGTACAACGAGGAAATTCAAAATCGGGACCATCTAATCAGAAAAATCAATAGTGCATTCGATAGAATAGGGGAAGAAATGAGACCGAAAATTACCACGGTAGAGATGAGGAGAAGATTAAGATCTTGTATAAGGTATGAAGGAGGACACTTCGAATAAGATATTTAAATAAATCGACTATTAATTATTGTTGTGTTATTACGTTTTTTAGCGTTCTTTACTAACACAATATCTAATTATCCTCGTAACATTGATGACCATCTAACGCATGCCTTATTATTCGAAAGGGCATAAAGTAAGGAAGTTTTTTAAGTGATTTTAATATTCGAATTGTTTTATTTAAAAAGAAAAAATCACCACAAACTTGAAAATTACTCCCTCAGTGGCTCAAAAAAAGTGCAATGACGGTAAAATTTGTGCTGATGTTACTTCAAAAAAGAAAGGTAAATGTGGACGAAAACGTAAAGATTATTCGGAACAGTTAGCCAAAGTTAAGGACGTTCCTGTCTGTCTTTTGCTGTCGATATTCCAAAGTCTACATTGTTCGATATTTACAAACGAGGAAAGAAAATAAAGCGTATATCTTCTACTGTTAAACCTTTGTTAACAAATCAAAACAAGTTAGAGAGATTAAAGTGTTGCTTGTCGAAAGTAAGACCGGATGGACGTTTTGAAGATTTATACGATTATGTCCACACAGACGAAAAATAGTTTTATTTAACGCAAAGCAAGCGCCTTTATTACATTATGATAGACGAAGAAGAACCCTACCGAAGTTGCAAGAACAAACGTTTTATAACCAAAGTGATGTTTGTTGTTGCTGTCGCCCGACCACGTTACGATTCACATCGAAAACAATTTTTTAATGGAAAAATTGGTATATGGCCCTTTGTTTAGAATAGACCTAAAAGAACTTTGATAACAAAAATGTGATGTCCGTCAATGCAGCAGAACGTAGAAAAATGATTCTTGAGAACGTCATTCCGGTGATCAAGTTAAAGTTTCCCATAAGTCATAAAAACCGATATATATATATATATATATATACAACATGCTTGTGACGATGATGAAGAACTTCTGGCTCATGGTACTACAAATGACTGGTCTATTCAGTTTAAATCACAACCACCAAACAGTCCCGATTTGAACGTTTTGGATCTTGGCTTTTTCAATTCCATACAATCTTTGCAACATAAAGCTTCGCCAAAAACAGTTGACGAATTGATCGATGTGTTGAAAAAGCCTTTGACGATTTAGACAGAGACCCTTGACAATGTTTTTCTAACACTGCAGACCTGTATGGAATCAACTATGTTGGTTGAAAGAGAAAATTCGTATAAGATGCCCCACATCAATAAGGCCAAACAGCGGCGTGAAGGACGCTTACCATCTAGTTTAGTGTGTTCCCAAGAAGCCTTAGATAAAGCTAGATCCGTCATCAATTAAATTCTATTCGCAATTATATTAAATAGTACACCAATTTAATAGGAGTATGTAATTAATTAAAATTGTAAATGTATACCATAAATTCGGACAAAAATAAATTCCAAATGTATACCATAAATGTATACCATATTTTTGGACGGAGGGAGTATAAATTTTCTAGGTCTTTATGTGAGATAACTAGGCCTATATTTTTTTCTAAATAACTTCCAACTTTAGTTAATTGCTTCTTTTCAAAGAAATGCGTTAAACTTCCATAAAAAACAGCTTTTAGCGTGATCCCCCACAAAAATAAGAAGAATAATGTTTAATGGTGAATTTTTGCCGGAAAATCAAAATTTACTAAAAATTCAAATATCTTAAAATCCGTTAGACTCTGGACTAAGATAAATGTGGTTAATATGGTTCCTAAAGACCTTTACATCGTTGTGCCAAACACCCTGTATATTACGGCTCGAAGAGTAGTAGTTTTTAGTAGCCAGCCAGACAACGTAACTAGTGCATGAAAATGGCTCAGGTAACGAAAATTGAGTACCGCGCGGTCATTAAATCTTTGACAAAAGAAAGGCATACTCTTAATCACTTTGAACAACGTTAAATGGCGTTTATGGTGATTTAGCTCCTTCATATTGCACTGTAAAAAAGTGGGCAAAATGTTGCTGTTTGGGGCAAGAATCCCTTGAAGATGAAGGGCGGCCGTTCGGCCAAAACATATCAATTATTGAAGGAACTGTAGGAAATTCTAAAAAATTTCCATTCGCAGAAATTTCAGGGTTTTCAAAATCACTTTTTAACAGAAAGGAGTAGAATGAGCCAATTCATTTCTTTACCCAAAATAATAAGTTATAATAAATTATATATCACCTATTTTTTGAGTGCATTCATATTTCATAATGAATTAACTTTTGTTGATTTTCTTTATCTTTCAATTGGACTCTGAAATTAAATCTTCTATTGTAGTTTCAATTACGTAACGTCTGAATCCAGTAAGTAGGGGGAGATCTAGCTCTAGAGTTTCTATTTGAAAAAAAAACAACAGATGTACTTGCAATGGTATATATTACACGTCTGCCTTTGAAATTGAGATATGTACTCGGATTTAACTAATCCACCTCAGTCAACGGTGTATTTGTTTACGCTACGAGTAGCTAGTTTCCAGTTAGAGTTAGCTAGCTATGCAACGGTATAGAATTTCTGTCTACCCGGTAATTATTCCGATTCTCCTCGTCTATCTAGCGAACCATACCGGCAAACTCGCATATGTGAGAAATGTCGGTTATTATATTGCAAGATTGCAGCGCCGAAACTCAACAAAACAAAACGCACTTACCGACTCGAACCCGTTATATTTCACAGAGTGATAAATCGCTAAAGCTTAGTCGGTTATTAATGGCATTCTCTTTCAGTTTTGACGTTAATATTAGGTAATACGTTACGGTGTTCCGAAGCCGGAATCGGAGACATTATGCAAAAGTTATAAAAATAAGTCACGGAGTTAGGTGAATTTATCCGCTGAGTTGTGTATTTTTTGCGCCTTCGCGCAGATAGTGTATAGATCGGAAAAGATTAAGTGGCGACCTAGAAATTGGAGATGGTGCAACGATGTAGGTTCCTTATTGATTTATATTGTGCTAACCGTGATAAATAGAGAAAAGTTTCTATAAGATCGTGCGCTAGTTTCGTTATAAATGTGTGCAATTACAGCATAAATTGTTGTTTCGACTGATTTTGAATTTGTTCTACTGAAACGCTTTTGTATGACTGAACAAAGATATATGGACACGTAATTGAATATCTTATTTTAGTTTGAATACAGATATTGTGACAAGACATACTGTTTCAAATGCTTCAAATACCTTGACTATATAATAATGAAATTCTAATGCGTTTGTCAATCGAATAGAACCCACTATCTATTAAACAACATTTCAGGTTTTTGCGGAATGATTTGAATGTCAATGCAGTTTTAATGGAAACAAGTAGGTGATTGAGTATTCTTATTCCCAAATGGTAACCACTACGAGTCGCAACACAAAGTGTGCTTGCAGGTAAATGAAAATCGCTTTGGCCTCTAATATTATAGCTGTGGAAATCCACGTTTATAGGTATAGCTTCTCTTTTTAGAAAATATAGCAGCCACACTCCAATACATATAAAAAGGCCAATGATTCCTTGTTGTCTTTTTTTTTGTTGTTTCAAATGCGACGGATTAACTACAAAGCAAATGTCCATATAAATGAAGGGTAACGCCATAAGTAGAGAGCGGAATCTATGCAATTTACATATCCCATATTTTTTATATGACATCTCACAATATTAAGATTTGTTAATGAAAGTTTCATGAATTTTTTTCTTCCCGATGTTGTTCCCACAGGAAACATTTTAGTCATGTTGTGCGATGCAGCGGCATATATGATTAAAGCGGGTCACCAGCTTAAACTTTTGTACCCTAATTTAATACTTGTTACCTGTTTGACTCATGGATTAAATAGGGTGGCTGAAGAAATTCGGCAGCAATTTCCAGCAGTAAATACATTAATCAGTAACGTTAAGAAAATTTTCTTAGTCACCATTGAGAGTTCAGATTTATAGAGAAAAGCTGCCGGATATTCCTTTACCTCCTGAACCCGTCATTATCCCGATGGGGTACTTGGTTAAATGCCGCAATATGTTATGCAAACCATTATCTGGAGATCAAAAACTTTATTTCAGAATTCTCTACTGACAACTGCAATTCTATTGCAAAATGTCAAGCAATTTTGAAAAACTCTTCTTTGCCTAATGAATTGATATTTATTAAAGCGAATTATGAATTTGTTTCTTTGACAATAACAAAACTTGAAAAAGAATCGCTGCCACTAACTGAATCGGTTAAATTAATCAATGATTTATAAAATAGTGTTTCAAATATTCCGGGTAGAATAGGAAACAAAAGTTTAAAGAAATAATTAATAAAAATGTAGGATACAAAAGTTTAGCAAAAATCAGTTTGATTTTGACTGGTGAATTAAAAATGGATGCAACAGAAACAAGTATAGAATTAAGTCCTGAGATTATAAATGCATAAAAGTACGCACCAATAACTTCCGTTGATGTTGAAAGAAGTTTTTCGATATATAAATGCATTCTCACAGATAGGCGACATAATTTTTCTTTAGAAAATTTAGAAAAACATTTAATTGTAAATTGTTTCAATAATAAAAACATGTAGTGTCTAAGTATGTATTTTAGCAAATTTTAAGTACGTATGAGTTTATATAATTGTGATTTTAAAATGTAAGCGGGAATAATGTAAGATCAATAAACGTTAGTAAAATGCTTCGTTGTGATTATTCTTGTTTTATAACATTTAACAAGAAGTTAATCGGTATCAGAAGCATATGTGCATAAAACTGCATGTTTAGCAAAAATTGTGCATATTTCGAAGAATTCTTCTGCATATATATGCGCATATTTTGTCAATTTCCGATGCATACAATTCCGCTCTCTAGTCATAAGTTTTTATAAACGACCACTGGATGGCGCTACTGAGATTTGACATTACTATTTTCGTAAAATTTGACAATCGTTATTGTTCAAGCAGTGATAGCTCAAAAATCGTCCGAGTAATTTATTTACAACGATCCTTTAAAGAAAGCAATTTTATTAAAAAATTGAAATATCACGTGAAGGTTTTCGTCGGATGATTTTTTGCGATTTCATTATAGACCTAACACAACAACAATGCCTCGAAGCGTTTCCTTCAACCTTGGTAATAAAGCACCATTAGAAAGGACTGTTTACAACTGGTTTGCAGAATTGCGTCGTGGTCGTACTTCCGTTAGTGATGAGTTTCGTGAAGGTCGACCACAACTGGTTGTTGTTCCAAAGAACATCGATGCTGTGCGCAACGTGATTGAAGAGGACCGTCATGTAACTTACCGCAAGATAGAGGTGTCCTTAGAAATGTCGAAGACTGCAGTATATTCGATTTTACAATAACGTTTAGGTGTAAAACAGATCCGTTCCCGATGGATTCCGCATAATTTCACCCAAGCACAAAAAAGGGTCGTATCAATTGGTATAAGGAAATGCAAGAAAAAACAAAAAATTCGACAGAGGAACTTCAAAATCCGTAACAGGTGACGAACAGGTGAACCGAGTTCAACAAAAGTTATTCGTTCGCAAAGCATTTCCCAGAAAGTCATTGCTTTTTTCCTTCGTTATCGTGGACATGTCGCTAGCATTGCTTTGGAGGATCGAAGAACAGTAATGCTAAATGGTATACAATAATTTGTTTGCCAGAAGTCATCGATGAAATCAGAAAAAACAATCGACAACGTCATCCTTCCTCATGACAATGCCGGCTCTCACACAGCACGTCAAACAATTGATTATTTGACGAGGAAAACATGGAATTAATGTCTCATTGCTCGTATTCATCTGATTTATCGCTTAACGACCTTTTACCCTAAATGTCAAACAAGAAATGCGTTGACAGCGATTTTTATCACCTGAAGAAGATGTGGTTCAAACGCATCCTAAAGTGTATAAATATTTCGAAACTCACCAACACGAAACTTAAAAGATATCCCTCATATACTTAGAACAACGCTGGAAAAGTGTAATAAAGTTTTCTACAAATAATTGAATATAACATAAAATAAACCTAAAAAAAAGTTAACAACAGTTCTAATAATTCCTCGAAATCAAATTTTAAATTATTTCGTCCTTAACTTACTATCATTTTATTGGAAAACAAACAACAGCGAACAAACAACGTAAAAACAAGATTAAATTTTATAAATCACAGCGTTGTAAAGGGATTACTTTATTTAAAACTCCGTTTGATGTGTTCTACATTTACCTTTTGTAGAATACCTCAAATTCCAGGAGCAAAAGGATACACGCGGGCTGAGATTGAAAATTCCCTTTAGGCATTTGGTTCTTTACCTGAAATTTAACACCGGCATGATGAATTGTGATTTATTGTGTGAGTGAACAACGTACAGTACATAAGAATCCAATTTCTCGTCGGCTTTGTATCTTTTTTCGTTGAATTCGAGGAGGCGGTTGAAATACCCGGAGTGTAAATTTCTCAGTGCTATTGTATATCTAGGAGTTACATGAATGACAAAAAAGATGGATGTTTCAGACATGTACTATGACATTTTTTCTCATCCCGTATTGACTATCTACAGCGGACATATTGGCAATCTTTTGTATTTTGGTTTAAATTATTCCGAAACATGACAACAAGATATTGTACTTAGAGTTAAATGGTAGATGTATATTGGTTAACCGCAAGGTATCAGTACATTATAAAAATTACAACCCCCTCGCCGTTTTTAGGTTTTCTGTATTTTTTATCATAATTTGGCGTAAGAGTTGGGAAAATACCGTAGCAGATATTTCGCTAAAATATTATGAATTTATTGAAAATAAAGTACAGAAACCTCCTTTCAAGTAGTATAAAAATTGCGAAAACCATAAACCAGCATTAGCCAAGGTTTTTATAGCGTGACCGAATTTATGTCATTGCGCTTTAATTGTTTGAATAGAAAACATGTTGCTTCGATTTTATTTATATATACTGCCATTTTATTTATACACATTTATTTTTTATATATAGACTATTTTATCTATTCATGTATAAAGTAATTGCTGTTGCCATCTGTTTTTGTTTTTGAAATTTTAAATGTTGCTGTTTATATTTTGATGTTGCGTGTGCACTGATACGAACCATGTACTTTTGATGGTGGAAATAAATACAATACAATACAAATTCTTCGAAATCTGACTTTACTATAAATGAGTGGCCGACTACTGGGCTTACATAAAGGATTACGTTTGGATTGCTGGCCAGGATGGTCGATTACTGAAAAATAAGCTGAGAATGAATTATTAGCAGAGCTGCTCACTAGCGCCAACGGGCAGTGGCGGAGGTTCAATACAACCCTCAGTATAACTGCGAGTCTCAACCAGATCTGTTATGTATACATGTACGCTGCCGTAAATACTATTTCATAGTTCTACGTTTATTTTAAAAATGGTGCCAACGTCGCGAAAACGACCAATGTTAGACAAAGTTACAGAATTTATAGCAGGAATGCCTGACCTAAATTACGATGGCGTTAAAATTCAATGTGTAGTATGTAATATCCCTTTAATGTGTTGGTCCAAAAGGGATTGTCTACATCACGTAAATAGTAAACAGCATTCTTCAAAAAAAAATTACACACGACACTATGACAAATTTAAATCTACTTTATGTGTTACCTTTATTGCATGTAATCTACCGTTTAATTTACTAGACAAGGTAGCATATATCTCCTTTTGGAATAAATATTCGGACTGCAAATTACCAAGTGGGGCATCGTTAGAAAGAATTGTGCCATCTGCTCGTGAACATGCTGAAAAAAGAATTAAATCGGAGTTGAAAGATAAAAAACTGTAGTTATGTGTGAACGAAACAACAGATCGGAAAAAAACATGCTGTGGTTAATGTAATGGAACGTATAATGGAACCACATCAATCGTCACCTTCGATTCAATTATCTTCCAGACGAGTACAACAATGTACTGCCGAAGTAATTTCAAAGTTAGTGTTAAATGCATTGGAAACGTTTGAACTTTCAGCAAACCAACTGCTGATGTTTATGAGTGATGGTGCCGCAAACATGCTTTCAGTAGACCGGTCTCTTAAAAACATTGTGCTAACTTGTTACATATTACCTGTAAAATTCATGCTTTCAGTCATGTGGCAGATAGTATTAGAAAATGTTATCCTGAGGTAGACGCTTTAATAGCGCATATAAAAGCAGTGTTTGTCAAACCCCAAAACGTATTCGCAAATTTCACAGACTGTGCCCCCGTATGCCTGAGCTACCAGAACCTATTCTTACACGTTAGGGAACATGGTTACAGGCCGCGTTTTATTATCATAATTTTGAGAACGTTCGTTTTCTGCATATAAACACACTTTTTCCTCACGCCGCACTCGGTTTGCCGAAACAACTGCGGAAACATATCTAATGTTGCAGATATTTAACAGACATTATTCACTTTGTGATTTCACGGAAGACTCTTAAGACGGTAAGTGTTTGAGCACGTATTATATTTTATTTCTGACCATTTATTTTGTGTAAACTTTTATGCGCCCGCCACTGGCTGTTGGCGCAAATTGAGCAACTCTAATTATTAGACACAGTGAAAAATATTATTGTTAAAGAAAAGGGAACTACGCCGTTTAAAACCAAAGTTAAGAAGAAAAGAGGGAAAAAGCAATAGAACAGTTGACGAAAAAAGAGGCAAGAGTTAAAAAGGTAGTACAAAGAAAAGCAAAGAATCGTAAGAATAACGAAACATCCCAAAGGATGGACCTTTCACTTCCACAGATGGCAGGAGGAATAACAAACAAGAAAATATTGATCTAAAAAAGGAAATATGTGCAGTATGTAGCGCAGAACTTGACAGTGACACTGAGGAAGAGGGACTAAGAATATTGGACATGACATGTGCCCCTGCTGGTATCATTTGCAGTATACTGAGTTTAGAGGCTTGCAGTATCATCAAGTTCAACTTGAAAAGTTCGTTTGCATTTTGTTAAAAATTTAAACAAAAACAGTTTATAATTATCTATTTATTTATATTAATCTGATTTGGAACAGCTGACGTTTATTTATTTAGATATTTTGTGTTCTTTGACTCATGTTAAGGTTTGAGAAGTTGACATTTATTTGCTATTTCAATTTATTTATTAATGTTTTCAATTATTTGTTGTGAATACTTACTTGAGTTTGAAGAGTTCAATTTTATTTACTTATTTCATTTTCTTTTAATTACTTGCTAAGCTTTGTTTCTATTTACCTGGATAAACTACTGAAATGTGACTGGTTGAATTTAAGTATAGGCTAGGTTGACTACTAAGAAAGGTGTCGAATTCTAAAAATAAAATTATTGCCGCTGTTGTGGTTATGGATAAATAAAAATGATGCAGTATCTACAAAATAAATTAGATACGACGGTTATTAATTTAATTTGTAAGTTTGGAATTAGAAATTCCCTTAAGCAGTTGACCACCGGGCGCAATCACCCTATTGCAATAACGAATAAAAGCTATCTATCTTTCTTCAGATAAAACGGGATGCAAAGATCTGTCTTCATTAGGCAACTTCCAACGCAGATAATCATTTTTAATCCACTTATGTAATATTGAATAATCGATAGTGACTCTGTGTGAGATGAAGTATGCAAAGGTAGTAATAAAAACAATGGCCCAAGTCACAAAATTCTATTAACGGTATTAGGCTACCAGTTCCGTTCTGTGCCAATACATCAGGCCAGCTATGAGGACATCCAAACAAAAGAAACATGTTAGAATAAACTCAATACAAGTATCTAACAATAAGAAATAGTGAAAAAGATCAATCAGAAAAAAGTTTTATTATAACTATATATGAGCAGTTGGAGAGTGTGAAATATTAAAATTAAAATATATAACTGTGCAAATAATGTTTTAACTCCATAAAGTTCATTTAGATTGAAGGACAAATTTTATAGATAAAATTGAAAATGAGACACGTACACAACAGATTAAAAGTCCAAGCTATTATAATAAAAGTAGGCGGGGCAAAATGTGAAGTGTTTTTGCATGTACAAGGTGTGGCAATTAAACAACCAGACTGGTACTACAAAACATTTTATTGATCATCAATTACATTACAAAGTTTATCCCTTTCAATGTACTCCCATTGCCGATCCCTACAACGCTCCATGCGAATTTTCCACTGTTGAGAAACTCCGCCGCTTTCGCTTTCACCTCTTCCACACTGTCAAATCTTGTCCCTTTAAGCTCCGATTTTAGCTTAGGAAATAAAAAACAGTCACAGGGGGCCAGGTCGGACGAGTACGATGGGCGGTCCAACACGGTGATGCTGGATTTCGCAAAGAACGCCTTCACAGGCAAGGCAGAACGGGCTGCCGCATTGTCTTGGTGGAGCATCCAGGATTTGCTCTTCCACAAATCAGGCCTTCGTCTTCTCACTCGTTCACGAAGGGTAGTTAGAACCTCATGTTTCACAAGAAACTTGAGGTTAACTCGTTGCTCGATCTGAACACTCTGTATTTTTCCGGTGCGACGCTAGCGTAAGGACTTTAACGGACGATTGCTACAGCGAGACTGAGCGACGTACAACCGTGTCCACCGAACTCAGGGTGGGTGAAGCATCTATAAGCACAGAAATGTTCAAACCTGCCGTGGCGTGCTCGCTATTTGCCGATAGTAGCACCACTCCGGTTATTTATTATTAACTAATAACTAGGGAGACATCGGAGATCGGTGAAACAAACTAACCCAGAAAAATCCTAGAAGCATATTTTAATTTCAAACCACACACGACAGAAATGAGCAATCCAAAATATTTTAAAAATTGAAAAATTAATTTATTTTTTATTTATTTTTTTAATTTTAATTTTTTTTTTAATTTTTTGTTGTCAAAACAATAACAGAAAAACAAAAGGGGATCAAGTTTCTAATAGTATTTAAAAAGAGGGTGTCGACTCAAACTGCAGTTGCACCATTCAATGAGTATCTCCTCCCAGTGAGTTGTCGCAAAATCTCTAAGGATTCAAAGTTGTTAAGGAAAAATCTAATAGATGCTGGGCGAAATGTGAAAAACCACAAGAACCTGGATGCAAACAGCGTAAATGTATCAAAATCACGGAAGATTCTGCCAACGTAATTGCAACTTTAGTCACTACAAGTGGGGTAGCAATTTTTTGAGAGAAGGGACCAATGTAGAGGAGGGAAATATGTTTCACTGATTGTTGCGTTACAACCTTGGGCCAATATGTAATATTACTTGAAATAAAAACAGGTAAAATTATAAAAGATCCCCAAAATCTTATAGTATAATAACCAACTAATATAAACTAACCGCACTAAATATGCATAATTCATGTAAATGCATATTTCGCTTCAGCAGAGGCAACATTAGCCTCTAAACTTAAAGAATAGGTACCTGCTGTCTTCTCCTGTAATCCAGTACGTTAAACGATAATATAATTACCATATTGTGTTCTCCCATCTACCGTTAGTGTTATTGAAGCATACATATTCGGTTTCCTTATTGGATGTACGTATGTATATGTTAAGTAATTGCTAGAATATGCAGTGGGTACTTAAACATCTGTATACTGCTAATGCGAGTACGAAAATCGGGATGTTTAGCGCACTAAAGATATAATGGCGCTTTCAGTAGTGCGCCGCTTAAGGCGAAACATCTAGATGCAGCTGAATATTGCAAGAGCAACATTTAACCGGAGCACATCTTAACTATACATAGCTGTATAGGTAGGTATCTGCTACGTTCATATGCCTATAAGAATTAATCGTGTAATATTAGTTAGAAGTGTTACGTGTTATCAACGTAAAACTTTCGTTTTGTTAGTGTTAAAGCTTGTACTCTATGAGTTCAAGTAAATTCACAACTGAGCTCTATGAACTGTACAACTATAAATGTCCAAAAACAAAATTAAAATTTAGGGAAACTAAATGAGGTGGTTTCTTAAAATCCAAGAAATTGTAGCCATTTTCTTAAAGGATTTACTTTACTTTGAAACATATACATAACATCCATATTTGTACATATATACATCGTATGTATAAACTACCGACAACAATTAATTGCCCACCTACATTTTTGCTTAGATTCTAGAAAATTATTTATTTAGGTGGTATACTTATTTACCTGCAAGTAAAAGAAAGATATCACTAGAGTTAGCCACGCGCGCCAACGGGCAGCGGCGTTGTTTCGATTAGGCCTCGGGTTCCACTAGAGCTATTGTGTGTAGATGTTTGCTGTCGTAAATACTTTCGCGTAGTTGTTAAATAAAAATAAAATAATGCGTGCTCAAACATTTACCATTTTAAGAGTCCTCCGTGAAATCGCAAAGTGAATAATGTCTGTTAAATATCTGCAACATTAGATATGTTTCAACAGTTGTTTCGACAGAGCGAGTGCGGCGCGAGGAAAAAATGTGTTTATATGCAGAGAACGAACGTTCTACATCTAGTGACGTTATATTTGCGTAATGAAAATATTCTTTGAAACAACTTAACGGTTCTGTTGACGCACCTTCACAAATGTGTCTTAATGTGCCAAAATCAGAATCTTTCTCTAAAACACTTTCATATTTTTCTAGAACACAAACATTTTTTGCGTCTTCTATCGCGCATAGCTGTGCGTGAACATGTTGCACTATTTTCACAGATTCCACTAACGACACCGAAGGATCTTGTAACTTTTCTATTGCTTCCGCTAGTCCGAAGTAATTGTTGTGAATAATTTTTAAGTCCGTTTTAACCCGACTATCTTGAAATTTCGACTGGCTTTTCTTGATAGCGGCAGCTTCCTTTGGAGCGAATTGTAAAACCACGTTCTTAATTTTCTCATAATATTTATGATAATAAAACGCAGCATTTAACCAAGTTCCCCAACGTGTAAGAATAGGTTCCGGTGGCTCAGGTATACGGGGGCACAGTCTGTGAAATTCGCGAATACGTTTCGGGGATTTAACACTGCTTTTGTATGCGCTATTAAAGCGTCTATCTCAGAATAACATTTTCTGATACCATCTGCTACAAGATTGAGAGCATGAATTTTACACGTAATGTGTAACAAGTTAACAGAATGCATTTTAAGAGACCGGCCTACAGAAACCACGTTTGCGGCACCATCACACATAAACATCAACAGTTGGTTTGTTGAAAGTTCAAACTTTTCCAATGTATTTAACACTGACTTTACAATTACTTCGGCAGTACATTGTTGTATTTGTCTGGAAGCTAATAGAATTGAAGGTGACGATTGATGCGGTTCCATTTTACGTGCCATTATATTAACGACCGAATGTTTTTTACAATCTGTCGTTTCGTCCACACATAACCACATTTTTTTTTCTTTCAACTCCGACTTAATCCTTTTTTCAACATATTCATGAGCAAATAGCACTATCCTTCGTAACGATGTCCGACTTGGTAATTTGTACTCCGAATAGTTATTCCAAAACAAGACAAACGCTTCCTTGTCTAGTAAATTAAACGGTATATTACATACAATAAAAGTAACATATAAATTAAATATAAATTTGTCATAGACTCGTGTGCAAGTTTTTTTGAAGCATGCTGTTCACTGTTTACGTGTACATAATTCCGTAGAACAGTCTCCTTTGGACCACTCATCAGGACTTACATACTACACATTCAATTTAGCGCCATCATGGTTAAGTCGGCTAAAAATTCTCTAATTGTCCGCCTTGGTCGTTTGCGCGAGTCGCACATTTCTAACACACGTACCCCTAATGGAAGGTCGAAGCTACACTGAGGCTACTAAAAAAAAGAAGGATTTCCAGGAAGAAGTTGAATTCCAACCTGTCCATCTTTTTTAACAATAGGTGCTTAACGCTGGATGTGGTCCCAAGAAATATATCTATGAAAATAAACAAATAACACATGTCACATTCATCAAGAAAAGGATTACGAATTTTAAGAAGACTAGTGATAAAAGACGAAATCAAATATAGTTACAGTAAAATACACTACTAAAACTTACACTGGAAGACAGCCTATGACAGACTCAAGGTAATGATGAGTCGATCTGAGTTGGACGTTTCCATGACAGAAGTTCACTCAGATATATGTACAAAGTCAAAAACGACTGAAACTCTATAATCTTAAACGTAAAATTAAAATTCAAATAAAAAAAAAAGTAAAATCAATTCTGTTTTGAGCGAACGTTCTGACCGGGGTAGGGCTCCCATCTATTTTTAACTTTTCAGACACACAATTCACAGATTAAGAGTTGAAGCTTCTTGGCTTAAGTACATCCCATAATATGTTACAAAACAATAACCGTTACATGAAGGATTTAGAAATTCTTGCGGTTGGCGTTGAGTCAGTTCTACAGTCTAATGATATTACATAAAAAAATCAAAAAAGAAACATCATGCATGCGCTTAAAAAAGAAACGACTAACAAAAACACCATTGAGCCAGAGTAACTTTAACTACAAAACATTAAACTTAATAAAAGAAAAAATAGACAAAAACAATTTAGTAGTTACTAGAGCAGATAAGGGAGGAGGATTTGATCTTAAATAAACTAGACTATGACAATAAAGTTAAAGAATTTTTTAATAATAATAGCATTAGTAGAATTAATTTATCAGTCAACTCATTCATCAACAAAGTAAAAAAAGCTCTTACATCCCTTTCCAATTTGATAGATGATAAACTAAAAAAAGACTTTGCACCCGACTGTAGTGTAACTCCTAGACTAAACGGATTACTTCAAATTCATAAATCTAACAACTTTTTAGATATGCCTATCAGACCAATGGTCTCATATACAGGTTCACCAGGGCACAAACTGTCGAGTTGGTTAAACACGAAGTTAAAGGAACTATATCAAAATTACTTTAACTACACAATTAAGAATACTTTGGAATTAACAAAAAGTTTAAACAACGTTCAGGTTGATTCTACTGATCTCTTGGTTTCATTAGATGTCTCGAACCTTTTTTACAAACGTATCTCAACAAGAGGTGATTCAACTTTTGACCGATAGACCTGTTTCTATCAACTGTCGTTCCGAAATGAGAGACGACATTGCAAAATTAACTAAAATATGTCTTAGCCAAAATTATTTTCAGTTTAATAATGAGTTATATCAGCAACCACAGGGTTTGGCCATGGGCTCGTCCATTTCCCCAATTCTTGCGGATATTTATATGCATTACTTTGAAAAAATGTATCTACTTTCCAATAATCCATTCTCTCAATTTATAAAATATTATACCCGATACGTGGATGACATCTTCATTATCTGGTCAGGAAATGACTTAGAATTACAAAATTATTTGCTTTACACCAACAGTACCCATAAATTGATAAAATTTACACTTGAAACTGGAATTAACAATAGTATTAATTTTTTCGATATTACAATTTCAAAGTTATTAAATAACAATAAATTATTTTTCGAAATATATAGAAAACTGCCTCGCAGTGGTATCACTATCAATCAATCCTCAAAGCACCCCTATTGCCATAAATTCTCCGCTTTCTATAGCTATTTACATAGGTTTGTTAATATACCTTTCACTGAAAGTGCATTCAATAAAGAATTCAACACGATTAAACAAATAGCCTCTATGAACGGTTACAATCCACATATTAACGAGAGATTAATTGACAAGAACATATCATTTAGAAAAATTATAAACAGCAGTGGACCAAGTACGCTACCCTGTGGCACCCCCATACTGATTGTTTTCTGTCTAGACTGCGCTGTTGCACCGCCCCTCTTTACTTTGACCATTTGATATCTGCTAGAAAGGTATGATAAAAACCAAGAGTTAGTCACTCCGCGTACTCCGTAACATTCAAGTTTCTTTAGTAACAAAGAATGATCAATGCAGTCAAAAGCTTTTGACAGGTCAAGGAAGATCCCGCAAGCCAGGCCACGCCGCTCCCAGATCTATAGGATATTTTTAATATAATCAGAAAGCGCGGTTTGTATGGATTTACCTGATACATAACCATGTTGAGAAGACGCGAATAAGTTATTATTATTAAATGAAACGCAGAGAAGATAATTAGAATCATATATTTATTTAGACCAAGCCGATATGCCAACAACTGATATCAAAAAACAATGCATATCTATTTCGTATATAGAACCGGTTTCATATTCTGTAACGGAAATACTTAAGAATGACTTTAATATCTCTTACAAGACGATACACCCCTTCGTAATACGCTCCTAAACAATAAAAATAGAATAGCAAAACTAAAAAATGTGGTGTCTATATACTTACCTGTGGTGACTGCCAGAGTTACTATGTTGGCAGGACGTATCGTAGTTTTGGGACTCGGATAAAAGAACACGTAAGATGCTTGCAACCTGATTCAACGAGATTCTCACACTTTGCACAGCATTTGGTTTCCAACAACCACCATTTTTCATTAGAGAACAACTTTGAGATCCTACATGTAGCTAAAAAGATTATTATTTAAATAACCTTAAAGCTCTCGAAATTATGAGGCAGCAATATAATAACCAAGAAAATTGGCTCAATATACAGCTACAATTCGAATCTACTCCAACCTTCCGAATAGATGTCACTGTTTTAGACTTTCTTCCGCGTTCTTTATACAATTTATAGTAGTGTCGCTGCTAATTTTAATTTCTTAAATTTATTTATTTAAAAAAACGGTAGAATATTTTACATCTGACAATCTGTACATTTTAAATTGTTTGTAATAATCCATTATTTACAATTATTTTAAATAATTTTATATATATACATATTATAATAAGACAGTACAGTTCATAGTGCCTTATACATCTCTTTTTTTCGACAAATTCTTACCGTTTTTAAATTGAAATTGTAAGTATGTATTACCTGTATTGATCTAAATCAGTTTGTGTACAAAAAAATTAAAAGATAAGAAATTTAATACACCATTCATCTTGGTTGTACTTAATATTACAAATTGAAATTTAAAAATTAGTTACACAATAATAACAACAACATTAAATTAAAATTAATACATAAATTAATACTTTAGTCATTAAGAACAATTTTTTCTCAATTAATTTAGATATAGTTCTGTATTTATTCCTGGTGTCCTTTGTAGCGTGCCTGAGGATGAGCATAAGCTCGAAACTGGTAGCACTGTTTTAGAATATTAAACGAATTTTTGTAAGCAATTGACCAATCTTATTGACTCTACTATTAAAAAAAAGGGTTGCGCAAACCATCACAATAATAACGATATTATAACTTAATTTACACTCTAAATGCGACCCTTACGGACGTTATTTGCCGAGCAGCTAAAAGTGCATTGTAGAAAATCGATGTCACCGTATGGTTGAAAGTTCAACACAAACTGTGGATCACCAGATTATGTATTTGCATAAGAGGGTAACACAGTTACAACACATAATGTAAATCTTTCCTAAATATAAATTCGCAATCCAATCCAGCTTGCATGTGAGCAATTTAGTTTCCGTTTAGGAAGAAATTACCGGGACGAGGGAGTTTTGTGTCTCTATTTGGCGCGCCTCTATTCATTTCGCGAAATTTAAATTACCGCTTTCTATTCAGCAGATGTATATCTGCGCGGCGCGTATATTTAAAATAATTTCAACCAGACGAAAATTTAAGATTACATCGGCGAGCCGTGCATGCGGCTTTGATCTTGACGAAAACAAACGAAGTTAATTTCCTAGTTAACCCTCTTTGTCGTATACTTTTCTCGTTAACTACTTCTTTCTCTTGTTTTTGGTTTTGCGAGCGGCGCAACCGAACGAACGACACGACCGCTAACTATACCTCCTCCCCGTCCCCTTTCCTCTCCTTTCCTTTACCCTTTCCTTTTCACCGCCACCACCCCTGTGTATTAGTTCTCGTTCCGCACGACGACGGAATTAGTATTTTGTGCCTGGAACTGATTACAAATTGTTCCAGAATCAAGGGACTCAACGCTGCCGCTACTGCTGCTTCTGCTGCGGCAAATACGCTACGCCACATCGTCTCCTACATAGGTTACATACATATATACGGGCAAAAACTAAATTAGATTACATTGACGAACTTTATAGACACAAGGTTAGCACGCAATTAAATTAAAATTGGCAGGAAAATAATTGTTTTATCGTTAGTAGGCTACATAGAGGAAATTCGTAATTCGTTTGCTGCATGATACGTCGAAATTAAATTAGCGGCGAGGGCTTTCGTTTGGTACAACTACGCGTAAATAGAACTTTTCTCTAGACTTCCGTTGCTTCGCTATCCGTTACGGTTTATATTGGAAAAAAGAAGCTTCGTCTTTAACAATTTTTGAAATGAAGAATCCAACTATTAATCGCACAGTAACAATTAAGAATGTCCCTTTATATGTACTGGGACGAACCACCGACCATCTGCACAAATTTAATAACTTTTAAGCTAGAAAAGAAAAATTATACTGTCACTTTTTGTAGAAATTCTTTAAATCATCTTTCATTTTTATTAAACTTTTATGTTGTTAATTTTGTCAAATAATTTTGGAAAACATTGTAGGTATACTAGTTTTGAGCAATAGTGGATATGTCTCATTAGTCCATCAAGCTGAAACTTGCGTAACGATATGTTTTAAGACTGTTTTGCTTGTACGCGTCACGTACAAGGTCGCAATATGTCATGAGCAAGAAGTGCAACGTCACGCAAAATTTTGGTATATAAACTCCTCAGATTTTAATATCGGTGAACTCCTGTGTGGCAAGTCGGTGCTTTAATGCTCATTAATTCTTTGCACCGCAAAATCAACATCAGATACTGCAAGAAAATAATAAATTTGTACGTCGTCGGCATACATATATTCTAAAAAATGCAACAGCTTCATTACCGAAGCAAATGTATTTCAGTATGCTTAAAAGCAATTCATGGTCTACTGTGTCAAAAGCTTTGGAACAGTCGAGGCATACCAATACAGTGACCCTAGGCATTTGCACCTGCGGACGCGGGGTTGACCACCCCTGCTTACAAAATGTTGTTTATAGAATAAAATACCGATATTGATTCATGCAAACATATTTATTTAAAACATACGTGAAATTACAATGCTTCTCAAAATAATTCTCAAACTTAATGCGATATTTAAGCTGTGATCTTTACAGATTTCAACAGTATTGGGACGAGTAAATGATACAGCCACTCGCATCTCTTCTTCTAAATTTCCCAGGTTTTCCGTTTTAATAATAATGTGTTTAGTATTTCAATTTTAATCCACGATCTGAAGAGGGCGATGTCCGTTCTCCTTCTTCATTCAAAGTAAAACTGGAGAAGTCGGAAGAAAGAAATGGATTTCTTATCGAATCGAATTGTTCAATGTTTAACGACTGCAAATATTCTTCAAAATTTTCTTATACCGTTGTTAAATGCTGGATAATTGAAATGATTGCCTCGTTTGTAGGTTTGTAGGTTTATTGATCAATGCTGAATATTATTATGTTGACATATTCATTTTGCTTCGTCAAATTTATCGTTTGAAACAAAATGTATTTTCGCATTGCGTCTCTTTAAAAAATCATATTCAAATTTAGAATAGAATGTTACTAAAAGTGTTTCAATTGATAATCTAAACATTAGGAAAATCATTCAAGAACTTGCTTCATTATCTAATTAACTCTAAAGGTAAGCAAATAAAAATAGTGATAATGATCAATACTTCCAACATTTCCATTGAGATTTTTCTAAATCAGAATTTATACGTGCTAGAATTCTTATAGCACTTTTTTCGCCTGTGTAAAAGTAATCCTCTTAACTTCTTAAACACAAGCACTTGCTTTACATTTTCGCTAACTAATTTCCTCTCGTTAATATTCCCATTTCATGAGAAAACTTATGACGACAAAAAAGGAGTTTCCTCTTTTACACAAGAGTTCAAAGCGCTATGATTGCAGCAAGTGGAACAAAACTTCTTCTTCCTCAATGTTTTCCTTTCATTCCACCGCTCCGATGCACCATCTCGCCCAATTTCATCCTTCATTTCGTCAGCTTTCTATTTCCTACCTTTCCCCGTCGTCTCCCTTCCCACTTTAAAATTAAAAGTTTCTCATCCTCTGTCCTCCGTCGCGTCGATGAGAGCAAACGGAAGCAACGAATTCGACGCAAGAAGCAGCGTCTTTGTGTCTCCACTTCGGACACCGATTCCGAAGTTAATGACTCAATTAAAGCGTTCGTCTAAATCTCGAAATGGCGTTCGAAGGCACAATCCCCGTCCAGATGAAAAGATAATGAATTAGAAATCTTTGATAAGGTTTAATAAGCGCCTGAAGCCCGGGAGGTCCGATCTTCAAGTCGGAGGTCGAATGAGGAATGAGCAATTTTAATTTCTCTCAATATATATGGACGTAGCTAAAGTTCTAAGACGGTTTATGATGCAGTTTGGAAGTCGCTAAGTCTATCGGAATTAATTGGAGTTGATATCGGACGTCTATAAGCGACTGCTGTGAAGCAAGTACATGTATTAGTTAATGAGATACTAAATTGAAATTTTAGTGTATTATGAAAGGCATAGTAAGGGAGGTATACTTTAAAGAAGATTTACGATATGCTGCGCAACTTATGCCTTAGTTTTAATGCCGTTCTATTTATTGATTTACATATTCAATTTTCTAATAATGGCAGCGGACAAACATGAAATTAAGGATCCCCAAAACCATTGCAGAATTACAAAACTTATTGTCTAATTTTTATTATGACTATACAGAGTATCTCACAAGGAAGTACATCGATCGATATATGAAAGAGTATACATTGGAAGATTCCGAAAACTTGGTAATATACTAAAGCCTAGATGTATTATGGAACTAAAATATTTTCGATTATCTAGGACTTCTGGTTATACCGGAAATAACTGTCAACTTTGTCATTTTAAATACAACATCCCATAACAAGCAACAGAGAGTATCGGCGCACTCCTCACCACACAAAATATTATTAATTAATTCGGAACAGCTGTTTCAAAGGCTCACTGGGCCCCCATTTTCAACCGAGTTACCGAATAAATCTGAACGAAAAAACTAAAAACTTTTACTTTAATTCTACCATGCATACCTATCCCCCCTCTCGAGGAAAAAAGAAGGGTATATATGTACAAATGTGTCTAAACATGTAACTGTGTATATCTATTTCCGAATACCTACTTTTCTATCGCTTAACTCTAACATGCTGGGTATATGGGAAACGGCCAAGGGTCTTATCCTGCCCTCGTAGAAAAGAGCGAGACGAAAGGAAGGTTACTTCCCGCTAATTCTCTATCTACGCACTCTAAGGATACTAAACAAATCAATCATAAATTGCAGAACACCGAGACTCGGTCTTCGTCAAGTGTAGACTGAAAAGTTCGGTCGAACAGGAGCGTCAAGTGTAGCTGACCATATGAATAACACAGGACATGTAATCAAATTAGAAAACCTCAAATTAATTAAAAACGTAACTTCACCTCGGGAATTGGACGCATTTGAGACAATGTACCTAAAAAAGAGAAAGAACATTCGTAGGTCCTGAACAAGGAGAATGCGCTACTTCATTTCTCTTGCTTGTTGCAGAATGGTTTGTATTATCTCTTGACACCAGATGGCGCCAGGAATTATGCTTGCTAGTTTGGAAATTAGTGATATAGCGGTGTGAGGTAGAACTCAGAACAATGCTGATGACTCCGGGCAATCAGAAATAAGTCCATTTGCTAGTGCTTTCTCTCCTCGCATTGCTTCTGTCGTGATTGATTCCATCAATACCACGACCTATATTAACATTATCCTTGATGTAATATGCATTGCTTAAAATTGTAGTACTCGATGCTTCAGACACAACTTCTAACACAGAAAATCCAGTTTCACTACAGAGGATGATAGTTTAAGTATCAAAAGCTGCGTCCAGTACTAGCGAAATATTATGGTGGTGGAAGTGCCTCAATTTTCTATTTATTAAAAGAGAACAGAGAAATGATTCGTATAGTCTCTTTTGTGCTGACTTCCTCGCAGCAGTTTCAAACTCATTCAAACTGGCTCCGAATGCAGAGTCGTTCATTGACAAAAGATGCGAAAGGTGTTATAGCTTTAAATAATGGGTATATGGTTCTGTTACGAAAAGAAATTAAAACCTTATTCAGAACCAGCACATACAAATACATAAAATACAGCAAAAATTTTTAATTTAACAAATTCAGTGTTAGTTCAATTTCTTGAAGAGGTACTTCAGGTACTAAAATATTAATATTCAGAATTTATTTCGTTAAAACTGATCTAAAAGTATCATGACCATAAATTCAACTATTTCAAGAGCAATATGAAAATGCTCCACATTCATAGATTTTATTGAAAGATTCCTAAAATTCCGGACATATTCACACAAAAATTTACAAATTCGTAACATATTAAAACGATATGTGGAATAAGTTACCTCCAGAGAAGATAAATTTGTCTTTTTCCTGAAGATTATGAATTAGCATTCATAATTCTGGCAAACAAATTGTTGCATACCATTCAACATCAACTGTTCTTCTCTTCTGCAAAGCAATGCTTGCGACATATCCAGTACAACCAGAGAAACAAACAATCATTTTCTTGGAAGTGCTTCGTGAATGAACAACTTTTGTTGGATTCGGCTCATTTGCGAACCCTCAAATAGTTGATCCTTACTTAGTTTCCGACTCGTACGAATATATCAAAATTTCGTCACCTATTACAATGTTGTATATGGATTTAGAAGTTCCTCTGTGGAATTTTTTGAGCATTTCCTTACACCAATTGACACTAGCCTTTTTTTGTGCTAGCCTTTTTATGTGGAATCCATCGGGAATGTCCCTTTTTCACACTTACATATTTATGCATAATCGAATGTATTGCACTCTTCGATGTGCCTAAGGATACTTCCATCTCCCGGTCACATCCTCTTCAACCATGTTGAGCACAGCATCGATGATTTTTGGGGCAGCAACCGATTTTGGTTGATCTTCACGGAATTCATCGCTGACGGAAGCACGACCACGACGAAATTCTGCAAACCAGTTGTAAACAGTCTTTTCTGATAGTGCTTCATTATCAAGAGCTGAACGAAGTGATTCGAGGCATTGTTGTTGTGTTAGTCTTTACTAAGATCGTGAAAAATCATCCAACGAAAAACTATATGAGAAATTTCAATTTTTCACGAAATTACTTTTATGAAACGCACGCCGTAGATTTTTTATTTCTGTACTGTCACTGCTTCAGCAGTAACAAGTGTCAAATTTGACGAAAATAGTAATGACAAATCTCATTAGCGCCATCTAGCGGTCGCTTGTAGAAACTTAAGACGCTACCCTCGTAACAGCTTAACGCTATCTCTAAGACATCAGAACGAAATAAAAACAAAAGGACTAACATTTCAAAAGTTTCCGATGCGAGTGGATAAAAACTGTACAAACGTACATGCATGATAAACTCTTATAGAGCATCTCGTAGTAATAATAAGAAGACATGCTTTACGACCAACTGGGGAGCTATTCGAAAGATGTGAAATTCCCCCTTGAATATATGTTTAAATTTGTGGACGTATTTACGTGCGGTAGGGTTTAAAGTGTAAAGAGCAGGAAGCTTATTAGGATAAAGAAACCTTACGCTAGCTAAGTGGATGTATGTAGGTGAAGCAAATTATTGCATTTCATAAAAAAATAATTGCGGTAGCGACATGTAAATGACACTAACAGCGAGCGGGTAGAATTTTTAATTTTATAGTTCGCATACATGCTAACATGCTAGTAGTGCCATGGTAAGAATATTAATTTTACTGCGTCTTACATGTTATAATCATGAAATTACTAGGGGAGAATTTAAATTGATTAGATCTTTACGCAGTTTAGGCGGTGAAATAAGACAAATTAAATGAAATATGGTCTTCGGTACAACTTTCTATTCAACTCCATTACAGGAACAGCTTCAAACCACACCAATTTATGATTCTAAGCTATAATTGCGAAATGAAGCGTCCGGCGATAATCCCAGGAAAACGAAAATATAGCTCCTCTTCGCTTTATATTTTGTTGGTTCTTAATATGTATTCGAATTTAAAATAATTTAATTCGCTAAACACATAGACAATAATTCTATCTTGCCTTAGTAATCATTTCTCAAATAAAAGACGGCGGTTTAACAAGTAATTGTGACCACCTTGTGCTCTCTCTGGACGAAACTTGGAAACTTCAACACATTGAGTGTGAAGCAACAACTTTATCAGAGATTTTCTTAACCAACTTAATGGAATTTGTAACCAAAATGTAAATATAGTACCTGTCATAAGCTTTCCTTGTTTCAAATGTAATATTCTTACGCATATCGATAATATATATTATTAGCTTTGCAATACAGTTGCGCCTTCCGCCGCTGAATGTCGCTTCGCGTGTTAGGAATGTACCTTTCTGTCAGCATAAACTCAGCTGTCGTAAAATAAATAATCACCACGGGCTTGCTAGTTAAAACAAATGACGTTTGCGGATTCAGCGGCTAAGAAAATGTTACTGACTTGTGATTTTAAAACCCACTAACGCTCAACGATCTCTTATGAGATCGATAACTAATTATTTTTTTTCTTAGTACGTGATGTGAGAAATATACCAAATAAGGGTTGTTAAAAATCTAATATCTATACAAAAACGCCTTGGATACTACGCATTTCGTTACCGCTCTCTTAAAAATAAATAATCTACAACACTTATTTCTCGCAGATTATGCACTAGATTAAACAAATTATTGTAAAAATATATCTAACGATTCTCAAGTACCCACTTATATCTACCTCGAAATATGGGCAATGAAAGACTGTGTTTGTGTTTGCTATGGAACATGCCTTTCTGTTTTTCCGCTTTTTTCCCCAATGTAAACGTGCATACAGAATTTTTTAATTTTTTTTTTAGGCATCTTTCTAATTTTTCTTTTTTCACTTACTTACAGGGTTAGACAAAAACAACTTACAGCTGAATCTCGCCCTAAGATTGTGTAGCACGTTCTCCCTTTTATTTTTTTTCATTTTGCTCTGGTATCCACACATACTGTGCTACTGTAATTCTGTGCTAACAATAAAGGCTATTACTATTATTATTATTATACTATTAATAAAATAATTGTTAATTTGAACAGGATGGGCTAAATATATGGGTATATCGCATTGTTTTTTCCGTAAACCTCTATGTAAATGACCAAAGTGTTTCCATAATGTCGCTTTATCTCTTATGCGCAATATACGAGGGTAAGTCAAAAATTACTTACACTTTTAGTTCTACAACTGTAGTAAACAAAGATAGGTGTACAACAGATACATTATTTTTCGATATAGTCTCCACCTTTAGCAATGCACTTGGTCCAGCGAGCCACAAGCTTCCGCATGCCTTCCTGGTAGAAGGTTTTCGGTTGGTCATGAAGCCACTTTTGCACCGCATCCCGAACGTCTGTGTCTGTGGCAAATCTACGACCTCTCAAAGCTTTCTTGAGCTGTCCAAAGAGATGAAAGTCTATAGTATCTCGCCTATTTGCTGTAACCATCTCTCAAGCTTGCTGAATATTGTCGTTGGTGGTCGAGGTTGACGGCCGTCCAGCTCCCTATTTTTTTGTTACGCTCGTGCGGCCACTTTGAAAGATTTCTATCCACAAAAAAAAACGCTTTTACGAGATAAAGAACTATCCCCGTATTGCGACAAAAGTCTTCGGTGAATTTCAGCACTTTTCACACCCTCTGACCACAAAAATCGGATCACTGCTTGTTCCTCTTTAGTGCAAACTAATAGCGGAGCTGACATGCTTACGCTGTTGTAACTAGCAGACAAATGACGCGATCGTAATTAAATTCCGCACACATGACTACAGAGGCGTCAACTCAACGCATGCGCAAGCGATCGCCACTACGATAACCTTCAAAGCTTGTTATGGCGAAAGTGTAGATAATATTTGACTTACCCTCGTATATGAGAAGTAGCACGTTTTTATCTGTTCATGTTGCAACGGGAACTGTTTATACTTCATTCACTAAGAATATAGCGTTGGGCAAGATAGGCTTATATCTGCTTATGTCTGTGCATACGAAATTTATGATGGATAAAATGAAATATTACTGATCGCTACGTTTTTGTAATGAAAGTTGTCAACTTTACTAAAATATTTGTCATTAGTATTTAGAGTTACTTTCAAAGAAATTAAAAGTTATAATAGCACTGACATTTTACTTTCAAATTACCCGCCTTTATTTAATCGAGTTAAATTTTAGCAGTGTTATATGGACGCCGATTTTAGCGCTATCTACTATATTCTTGAAGTGAATGGAGTATAGTTAATAAGTTTATTTTGTATACCTACGTACTGTGTTTAATTAAACATAAGCAATTGGTCCTCCCTCTTCTTAAGGAAAATACGCCGAAGCAGACGACTAGCAGCATTGTTCTTCAAACCAGGAGAACGTAACATCGTTACTACATTACTAGTTGTCTATTTTCTGGAGTAAAATAGTGAACTGTAGTTATATTAGTGGTAAAGGCGTATCTCTTTGTGTTTCTAGGACAGAGTAGCTAACAATAAATCAAACTTGTGGACTGCTTTTATTACCACACCGTTGAAGTTAATTATTTAAATTTAATTTATTAGTTAGTTTCTGGCTGTAGTGCTAGCCATGGCCATCACCTCACATTCTTTAAATTTGAAAGCTCTTCATAAAACAGTTAAATGCTATTGTTCAATTCCCTTCCTGGTTGTACAGAACAAAGGAGTTCTTTGCTACCTGTAAATTAGTTATTTATTACCTGCATACCGTCTACACCTAGAATACATTTAAATAGTTAACAAGCAATAGGTCATGATCCTTATAGTACTGCAAACACGCTAATAAAATATCCAGTAACAACCTCAAAACTATCATTTCGTATTTCCACACGATCTGCAGTTGCATCTTCAGACCATAATCTATTAAAGGCAGCTCAAACAACCTAATCATATTTGAATGCGAAATTAGACCAACCACGCAAACTGCTCCTCCTCGAAAGTAGACACATAGCATATCTTGGGATATTTAGCAATTTCCAGCAGTTATTTATTTAGATACAATTTAGGAAGCAATAACTGAATTTAACAACACTTTAAACGCTTCCACAGTACGGGGTAAGTTGTGCAGTCGTGTCGTGTTGTACACCCTCCCGGACATTCTCACAACTCATTTCACTGCGAACCGTAATTATTTATTTAGAATTTAATTTGTGGATGACGTACACCTATGCGGTGCATGCTGCACATATGAACGTAGACACGGAATATTAAACAGATATAGAGGGAGTAATTCAAATCCTGGTTACACTTTTGACATATTCAGATGTAATTGGATGTGATTTCGAAGTTAGTTGCGTCGAAGTTATACCAGTGAAATAATTAACGTTGTAGGATCCCCTTTTAGAACTTATGCAAGCTTTTAAATGATAAACTGGTTGGATGAAAAACGTTTACAACATTTTTATAGTCAAATAATCATTGAAAATGAAATCTTTTCAAAGACCGAATACAATTTCCCATCTCATTAATCCGTCCAAATAGTACGAGGGACGTTCAATAATTAACGAGACAAACTGCATTAGCAGGAATACTATTAGATGAAACTTTCTGTGGGTCAAGTTGGCAACCTTGAACACAAATTAAGTCAGCTGTTTAAAAGAAATAAAAGTAAACGTAACCTCTTTTGTTAATTTCAAAATGTCGGCTCCCCTCGAAACGTGTACGGTGGAAGAGAAACGTTCAGTGATAAGATTTTTGTTATCCGAAGGTGCGAAGCCGGCCGAAATTTATTAATAAATGTTGAAACAGTATGGTGAAAAGTGTTTAAGCCGCGGAAACGTTGTATAAGTGGATTGAACAGTTTAAATCGGGCAGAACAAGTGTCACCGATATTTATCGCTCCGGACGACCGGTTGAAGTGTCGACCGACGCCCTATAAAATCGCATAAATGACCTCATTCTCAATGACAGGCGTATAAAAATCGTGACAATAGCTGATTTATGTAATGTTAATATTGGAACTATGTATTCAATCATTCATGATAAGCTGAATTATCGCAAAACGTGTTCGAGATGGGTTCCAAGACAGTTGACTTAAGTCCATAAAGACATCCGTGTTCGCATTTGTTCTAAGCTCAAACGACGGTTTTTAACGGAAGGTAATAACTTTCTAGACCGTGTTATAACCTGCGATGAAACGTGGATTCATCACTATGAACCTGAATCCAAACGGCAAAGTCTTGAATGGAAACGTCCGGATTCGCCCGCTACGAAAAAATGTAAAGTTTTTCATCTTTTCGGCCCACTCAAAGGGTTTTTACGCGGCACCAAATTCGAAGACAACGAAACAAGCTGTACACAAGTGGCTCACACCAAGATCAAGAATTCTTCAGCACTGGAATTAGAAAGCTCACAAAGCGATGGGAGAAGTGCCTAAATGTTGTTGGAGACTCCATTGAAAAGTAGTGTAAATTTAATTGTCATTGAATAAATTTTTTTTCCACAGCCATTTGTCTCGTTAATTACTCAACGTCCTTCGTAGTTGGCATCTTGATCTTCAAAATAGGCGTTTACAAATATGATGGCTTTGAGCCTACGAAAGAGAGGCAATAGAGATAATGGAGTTTAACTTATTTGGAGATTGCAATAGAGGGAATCCTAGAATGCCAGCTTTAAATTCTGTTTGCATAATGAACATGACCATGCTCCTGTATAGGACTATATTGTTCGTTCTTAAAATCTGATAAGGTCTTTAATCAACTGCTGTCTTGGGAGCTCGTACTTTGGTCATTGAAGTATTAGGTGGTTGATATCCGCCGTCTCTTCACCACAATTGCAATAGGAATCTGCGCCGGAAGCTGACCATGTTCAAACTTCAACCTTGCTATTGTAAAGTTAAATACTCTTGATATACTTTTATTTTTGTACCACTGCTCGAAGTTTACCGATGGTTGAATAAGGTAGTACTGCATCGCCCTTTCTGCATTGCTTCTATTCCAGCGAACGTTTCACTTTTCCCACACTAATTTATTTGTGACGTTATTCAATCACCGTTTCTCAAATGTACATCGCAAAAGTAAGAATTTTAGTTCGCAAGTTCGGTCTATCTACTCAACTCATTTATTGACCCTATACGAAGCGAAATATTGGTGAAAATTTAAGAGTTACATTTTTTGAAACTTGGTCGTCATCCCGACAGTTTAGAACCACGTGATATTCATTACTTCCTTTCAATATTCTTTGATCTCCTTATCAGATCTATCTGCTATTGCCTGTTCTGCCAAAGTAGTACTTACTTACTTAATCATTAGAACTTCTACCGTGAGGTGCAGGGTTGTTGCGGAGTTGTGGTTTCTTTCTTCCAGAAATCTCTGCACCTTTTTTCTGTCCTTGGCTATTTTTCTTGCCTGTTCCCATTTTTCCCCTCTTATCTCGATTGCATTTTTCACTTCCTCGTTCCACGTTTTCTTTGGTCTCTCCCTTTTCCTTCTTCCTATTTCTTTCGCTTCGTACACTTTTTTAGCCAATCTCGCCTCCCCCATGCTCATAATGTGTCGAAGCCATCTTAATTGACCCTGCTGTATGGTCTCTTCTATTGCTTCAACTCTGAGCTCTTTTCTGTACGTCTCGTTTCTAATTCTGTCCAGTCTCGTTTTGCCTTTTGTTTTTCCCAAAAACCTCATCTCCATGCTGTTCACTTTACTTCTTTGCCTGTCATTTGTTGCCCATGATTCGCATGTATGTGTAAATATTGGTTTTACTACTTTTTTGATCACCTCTGCTTTAACTTCCAGTGGGAGTTCCTTCTTACTTAAAAAAGGAGTTTTGATTGCGTTGTATACAATAAGACAAACTTTGGTGTGCATGATAATAAAGCAAATATTGCGTATTATAAACGGACGAAAGTTGACGAAAGTTACAAAAATAGAAAGATAACAGAACTAATTAAAGTAAAGCGGCGAGTGCAAAACAAAATGTGAATCGTAATTGAGATAACCAAAAATCTTCCACCCGTTCCCAAATATTCTTTGCCTTTGAAATAAAATTACACATTACAACTGAAACGTTTATTCCGTAATTATTTTACAAAACGTAGGTTGGAAATAGCAACGCTTACGCTTGAAAAGGCCAGTTTTTCAAACGTAAGCGGCTTTAATACCTTCGCACGGCTACACGACACCTTTTCCGTTTCGGCATTTTCATTTAATCGCTGACATTGATAAATGTATCACGTACTTATTTAGATGGGATTAATAATTCCCCAAACAGCAATTCGCTTCCAATAATCCCTTTTCGCTTATAGAACTAAACCCTATTGATGATTTTATTACACGTGGCACAAAGGATTAATATACTTTTAATCGGTTATACGTGTACGTATTTAGTATTTGCTTTGCCAATGCTTTGTGAATATGATTGTTGATTGTCAAGCCTTAATTGCAATAATTTTTCTGAACATTATAACTTTTTTGGAAAAAGACTTAATTTCAAAATGTTCCAAGATAGGAAACCATTACAGTAAGATATTAGTGTAGTGTTGAAGATATTTTTCTTATTCTTCTCAGACAGGCTTCTTTTATTTACCATGCTTCATGGTTTAAAAATTTCATGTTAGATAAGGGAAAGTTTCTTCTTGACTCGAAGACTCAGTACTTTTGAATAGACATCGAATACAACTGAAATCATTACAGAACAAAAAATTATTGAAGACAAAAAACGTCTAAAATCTACCAGTAAAGATAGATCCAGGGTCACATGTGATCAATTTTGTTAGAAAATAGAATACCAAACTTATTCGAACTCCGTTGCAATGAAAGGGTTCTGTTTTGCAATTTTACAATTGTATTAGACATACACTGAAGATACACGTGGAAAGAATGCCTAGTAACAATAACCAAAAATTAATGCTATTATAGCTCATGGTATTGGTGGAATCATTCCCGGCAAAAACAATGTAGCAGAGAAAATAGCGCAGACACATGAACATGTTTCTGCCTACCCGGCGCCATCAGCATGGTTCTGAGCACAATTTTCTGCTGTTACAATTGCGTTTGTCTCTCGGTTTATGCTGCTAATCTCCAAAACAACACTGAATATGTCTTTCGGCGAGTTTTATTAATAATTTCGGCATAATACACAGCAACTTCGAGCCAAGTTCTCCAACGTGTCAAAATTGGTTGTGAGAGTAACCGCAAATTAGGATATAGGTCCTTCAGTCGAGAAATACGAGAGGGACGTTTTAAATATATCTTTTCCACGGACGAAATCAACTGATTGATTTCATCGGAATGATTTCAGCTACGCGTTGTAAACCATATGCCAAACAAGTTACGTGAGCAACTTAGGATTAGTTCGTTTTAATCCTGTGGCAGCTTTAAGCATTTAAGGCGCCGCATCAGTCACCAATAGAAGAACTTGATCAAAATTTAATAATTGCGCGTTAGACCATAATAAATTCATAGAACTATTGAATAGATACTTTCACTGTTGGTAACTGGTAATTGCTGACTTGTTAGAAGCATGCCTTATTTTGCCTTTTCTTTGTCAAAAACTCCCACCACTACGATTCTAACGCACCGTCCTTCTACATCGATAGTTTCATCTATAGATACTCAAATGTAATTATTTTCTACTTTTCTTCTAATAGTGTTCATTGTTTTTCGACATCTATCCACGTAATCTTTGCATAATGAATTGGTATAGACATATTTGAATATGTCTGTAGAAAACTGGAGAATTTTATATTTTTCAACTTATGTGGTAGAATATCTACTGCAAGTAAAGGTTCATAAACATCTAAATTAAATTGCAGTTGAAGTGGTGTCTGGGAACATACCTTTTAGAAGAACCAGATTGAGTTCTTGAACTACGAGCAATTGTTGACACATGGCGAACTAAAGCTTTACGTCTTTTCTTGTCAATTCATTCACTACAAACCGTACAAGAGATAGCATTGTTTTGCATTACAAAAGTTCGTTCAAATTCCTCTCTATAAATATAGAGAAGAGGCTCATTGCAAGAAATGTTAGTAGCAAAAAAGCAAATATTACTCAAAGTGCAACAAAATAAATAAAAACCAGATAAGTACGTACTGAATCAATAAAATAATTAAATTAAAAATAACAAGAAACTGAACTTAAAAATCAGTTCTTAAAAATCATATTAGAAATTAATAAACAATGGATAAAAATTAACAAAGGCAACCTCTTTGCAAAATGTCCACTAAAATACGAGATGTGGCAATTAAATAACCGGACTGGTGCTGCTATCGGCAAACAGCGAGCACGCCACGGTAGGTTTGAACATGTATGTGCTTGTAGATGCTTCCCCCTCCCTGAGCTCGATGGGCACGGTTGTACGTCGCTCAGTCTCGCTGTAGCAATCGTCCGTTCAAGTCCTTACGCTAGCGTCACGTCGGAAAAATGTAAAGTGTTCTGATCAAGCAACGAGTTAACCTCAAGTTTCTTGTGAAACACGAGGTTCTAACTACCCTTCGCGAACGAGTGAGAAGACGAAGACCCGATTTGTGGAAGAGCAAATCCTGGATGCTCCACCAAGGCAATGCGCCAGAAATCCGGCATCACCGTGTTGGACCACCCACCGTAGTCGCCCGACCTGGCCCCCGTGACTTTTTTTTATTTCCTAAGGTAAAATCGAAGCTTAAGGCGACAAGATTTGACAGTGTGGAAGCGGTGAAAACGAAAGTGACAGAGGTTCTCAACAAGCTGACAGAAACGGACTTCCAGCACTGCTTTCGACAATGGAAAATTCGAATGGAGCGTTGTAGGGATCGGCAAAGGGAAGGGGATAAACTTTATAATGTAATTGGTGATCAATCAAATGTTTTGTAGCACCAGTCCGGTTATTTAATTGCCACACCTCATATGTATTCAAATAAATAAAAATATCTATCCCAGAAATATCTCTTTCAAATGTGCTTTTTAAATTGGTAATGGAACGAAGTACGAGTACGATACATATACGAAAACTCAAGGGCATTATTATCACGTCGATTAGACGAGACAAAATATTTTCACATAATCGTGACTCCGCTGCGTACTCGAGGCGTGCCAGTTCCAGCGAATACCGATGCCGTACAGTCAATTGAAAAATGCTACGCTAGTAGGTGGCCTGAAGTCGCATCCCTGATTATAAGAAATTAAAACTATTTTTACATGGAATGCGTACACGTTAAAATTTAGTGAATATAAATATAAAATACAGTAAAACCTGTGTTAACGGCCACCTGTCTAAAGAGACCACCTGAGGTAATGGACAGTTTCAAAGTTTCCCGAATCGACTATAAGGAAATTCCCATATACGAAAACCCGTTATTTACGGCCACCCTTATAAAACGACCTCGGCCAAATAAACCCAAATTTTTACGGCCTACCTTCATAGAAATTTACCTGCCGATATCAGTCGAACTATTTATGACGTATCTTTATTGATGGAAATATGTACCCAATATTATTTCATATTTGTGCGATGAATGCGATCTCAGTCCCGAACGCGCCTCGACAGCAAATTGCCGGCGCAATACGTGCACGTTTATGTTTGATCAAACAGAGATTGCCTTCATTTCTACAAGTTTACATATAATGTGTTCTTTCAGTTATTTGCGGTTAGTTTAAAATTCTCTCCGTATTCGAAAGGTTCTTTCGGTTACTTGATTAGTTTAAAGTTGTCTCCGTATTCGAAAGGTTCTTAATTAAGTATGTAGCTAAAAAGAAAGCGTTTGCCGCTAAAAGACAAAGTAAATATAATCGCGGAAAGTGAAAAGTATGCGTTAAGTTCGCGAAAGTTGGCCAAAAAGTATGAGGTTGGAAAAACACAAATTAACGGTATTATGAAAAATAAAGGTGAATTAAAAAAGATGGCTGAGGAAGGTGTTAACTTGGAGCAAAAAAGAAAATTTCCGCAGTCGGAAGGATTGGCAGTGGATCAAGACGTCTAGAAGTTTATATCCGTACCATATCCAACTGATACAAGCCCTTACTCGTCCTGACTACCGAGCAAGAAAGATATTTTGTCAGTGGCTTTTAAGGAAATCTGCTGAACACCAAAATTTTTCTTCTAACATCCTTTCCACTGATGAAGCCAGTTTCACTAAAGATGGGATTTTCAACTGCCACAATAATCACGTTTGGTCGTACGAAAATCCGCATGCTGTTCTTGAATCCAGACATCAACAGCGTTTCAGTCTGAATATCTGGCTAGGCATTTTAGGAGATCAGTTATCAGGACCGGTTGTTTTGCCACAACGTTTAACAGGTCTTACATACCTTAACTTTCTGGTAAACACCTTGCCCGAACTTTTGGAAGATGTCCCTCTAAATCAGAGATTGCATGTTTGGTTTATGCAAGATGGGGCACCGTCGCATTTTACGCTTGTTATTAGAGAGCACCTGAACGAAACATTTCATGGAAGATGGATAGGTCGAGGGGGTCCCATTCCATGGCCTGCTAGGTCTCCCGACCTAAATCCCTTAGAGTTTTATATTTGGGATTACTTGAAAAGTTTAGTGTACGAAACACCAGTAAATAATCTTGCCGAGTTGCAGCAGCGAATTGAACGGTGTTGTCAAACAATTAAAGCAAAACCGGGCTTTTTGGGAAGAGTGCGGAGATCCTTCTTAAGAAGATGTACATCCTGTGTTGAAATGGAAGGAGGACATCTCGAACATTTGTGATTGTCGTGTTCTGTAGCACTACACGCTAAAAAATGCAACAAAAATTAAAAAAAAAAACAATTGCAAACGGTTGTTTTGCGGACCCATGTTCATTAGGGCTTTTTTACTTGCTTTTGATCGTAATATATGCCCCTTAAATATTTAAACGTTTTTTTTAACACCCTGTATAACGGCCAATACTGTTTCTTTTTTTGGTGGCCGTTATTGATAGGTTTTACTGTATATGCATTTATACAAAATAAATGAAAAATTGAACAACATGTTAGATTTACAAATAAGACACATAACATGTTGAATTTATAAAATAACAACAAATGTTCAGTGTTCTTATTAATCACAATGTATTCAGTGGCAATGTTATATTGCAGCACAAAGCAATCGACATTGTCAAAAGCAATACAGTGGTACAGTATTCAAAACCTGTGATTATTTAATTATCTAGTATTCTTGCTCATACACTTAGTTTACTCTAACAGAGAAATGAATTTCTTAGCAAGTTTTCAAGTATGTAGTTAACAAGAGGTGCAACAGATACTTTGCTGGATATAATAACGCTCAGGTATTTCATTTTAGCTACAACTTCAATAACAACAAAGCCTCTCACTGTATATAAGTAATAAAAACTATTTGAAAGGACCATACTATTAAGCTTCTTTTGAATGTCTTTCAAAATGGAAAGGTGTTTTTGGCCGGGGTATATTATACTGATCATAGTCGTCCCACAATGAAATTCGAAATAACAAGTTTGAACTAAAAGAGTTGCTAAAATTCAAAGTTTATATTTGGAAACCTTCCCTAATGAAATATAGCGACGAAGCTTTCAACCAACTAAATCCTATAATTTGAAGAAACTGCCGATGAAATATTATACATCATACATACACCTATTCCCCGAGACGTTAATAATGTATGAACATAAACCATTTTTATGACTTCGGCGCAGCAGAGCACACCGTATATCGAGTTTTCCCTTTAATCTATGAAATATAGTCATAATAAAATTGGATCTCAAATTGATGTATGTACGGTCCATTTACCTCCAAGATCCCGTTATTAAACAACTTTATTAGGAGATTACTCTGTTGAGGAATAACTTCTAATTGAACTTTTAGATGACATTAAAAACGGTAAATTGAATTTTAAGGGCGACCCGCTTTCAAGAGGTTAGGGACCCTGGAATGAAATACGACCGGGCGCGAAGGAAGCTAGGGGGCAGGAAGGGGGTGGACTCATTGGAATTTAATAAGCATCGATCGCAACTTTCTGTCGGAATATTGTTTAATTATTGTTAATATTATTTCCACATCAATCACGCGACCCCATCTAACTTCTTCAATTAAACTCTTGACTTTAGCGTGTACAAAAGATTGCCGAGATGAACAAAACCGTGAGGCAGCTTTTAATATGCTTGCATAAATTTATGAAAACGTTCATTCCATACAAAATTTTGAAATTAAGTTAAAGCATATTAAAAGCAGGGGTAATGTGTAAATGATGTCACACAATGCAGCATATTTAATAATATTTTGTGTGTGTGAAATTGTTTTTTAACCCTAGAATACTAATGATTTACATGGGCAAATATGCGGTAACAGCCAGAGGCGTGGCGAGCGCATGAACGGTTTACACATAAAATAGAAGGTAAGAAAGAAATTATAAAACGTGCTGAAACACATACCGTTTTAAAAGTCTTCCGTGAAATCACAAACTGGGTAACATCTGTTAAATATTTGAATCATTAGATATGTTTCCACAGCTGTTTCAGTCAAGTGAGTACGACGTGCGGAATAAATGTTTTTTAATGCCGAAAACGACCGTTCGGCATCTAGCGATGTTATATTTGCATATTTAAAATAATCTTTGAAACAACTTAATGCATCTTCACACGCACCTTCACAAATATGTCTTAATATAATAAAATCGGAGTCTTTCTCTAAAGCACTTTCAAATTTTCGTATTACACACCAATTTGTTTCGCCTTCTACAGCGCATAACTAAGCGTGAACATCATTCACAATTTGAACAGGATCCAGCGACATCGAAGCATTTTGTAATTTTTCCATTCCCTTCGCTAGTCCGAAGTAATTGATGAAGTGATTTTACACGTTACATGTAAGTGTGGTGCATGTGTGGTTATGTGTGGACGAAACAACAGATCGTAAAAAACATTGTGTGGTTAATGTAATGGTACGTACAATGGAACCACATCAATCGTCACCTTCAATTCCATTAGCTTCCAGACGAGTACAACAATGTACTGCCGAAGTAATTTCAAAGTTAGTGTTAAATACATTGGAAAAGTTTGAACTTTCAGCAAACCAACTGTTGATGTTTATGACTGATAGTACCGCAAACATGCTTTCTGTAGGCCAGTTTTTTAAAAAACATTGTGCTAACATTGTGCTGTACATATTACGTGTACAATTCATGCTTTCAGTCATATGCAGATAGTATTAGAAAATGTTATCCTGAGGTAAACGCTTTAATAGCGCATACGAAAGCAGTGTTTGTCAAATCCCCAAAACGTAATCGCAAATTTCACAGACTGTGCCCCCGTATGCCTGAGCCACCAGAACCTACTCTTACACGTTGGGGAACATGGTTACAGGCCGCGTTTTATTATCATAAATATTTTGAGAATATTAAGAACGTGCTTTTACAATTCGATCCAAAGGAAGCTGCGGCTACCAAGGAAAGCCAGTCGAAATTTCATTATAGTCAGGTTAAAACGGATTTAAAAACTATTTAGAACAATTATTTCGGACTAGTGGAGGCAATAGAAAAATTACAAAATCCTTCGGTGTCGTTAGTGGAATCTCTGCAAATAGTGCAACATGTTCATGCACAGCTATGCGCGCTAGAAGACGCAAAAAATGTTTGTGTTCTAGGAAGGTTTGAAAGTGTTTTAGATAAAGACTCTGATTTTGGCACATTAAGACAAATTTGTGAAGGTGCGTCAACAGATCCGTTAAGTTGTTCCAAAGATTATTTTAATTACGCAAATATAACGTCACTAGATGTAGAACGTTCGTTTTCTGCATATAAACACAGTTTTTCTTCACGCCACACATTATTCAATTTGTGATTTCACGGAAGACTCTTAAGACGGTAAGTGTTTGAGCACGTATTATATTTTATTTCCGACCATTTATTTTGTGTAAACTTTTATGCGTCCGCCACTGGGTGTTGGCGCAAATTGAGCAACTCTATTCATAATTATAGCATTAAAACTAGAAACTAGGAACATTTTACAGTGTTGCAATTCCTTTTGTGTAGGTGCTAATTCGCTTAATTTTTTTGTCCAACAAATATCATTTTTGCAGATCTATCAACGTGTCAAATTCAAGTCCTCATTCTCTGCAAAAACAGATATATTTTTTTCTATCGTAAGCAAAACATTTTCATTCCACAAAAAAATTGTATTCTCTATCGCAATTGTACCTCTTTCAAGCTTTCGATTTAATCCAATTCGTTCTTGTCAACGACTTCGTTTATTTGATCAAATGTGTCAAAACGACGTAATAAAAACGTAAAAAAGTTCATGTAAACGTTGTTTGAACTGTAAACATAATCAAACTCGCTGTCATTTCGGCTTGTAATTCTCCATATTTCGCCTGATAATGACCGGGTAGATGTGAGCCCATAATGTTCGTCCGTACTGCAAATTTACACTGTTCATTTGTCAAGCCGTTATGATTAATTAAGGCTTCCAGGTCATGCGAAGCGATTCTTATCAGATGCACGCGAAGTGTTATTAAAACAAATACGGAACGTAATTAAAGTTGTCGACTTTTTCCCCGATTTTGCGCGCTGGTACAGGCATCAGATTAAAATGTATTGCACGCGGGTGAAGCTCCTTTATGCGAGGTTGAAACAAAGTATTGTACAACTAATTTACACATTAAAAATTTAATAAAATTAGTAATATGAGTAATAATATCAAGGACTATGGAGTAATACGACAAACGGTAAGGTATAGTAGTTATTTGACTAATTTGGACAATTGTTTCGATAATTCGTGGATTCCCATTGTCAACCGTACGGCCGAATAATGTGAGAAAAAGATTTTAATTCTTACATGCCTTAATCTATCCCTACTCTGAAAGATATTTACAAATGCCTACTTTTACCGCCTACGCACCCTAAAGTATGTGAAATATACGAAACTAAAAGAACAGGTCCTTGTCAGTAGCACAAAACGTAAACATGTGTTCATTTTACACCAATAACTCCATCAAAGTTGAGCGGATAAGTGGATTTTTCTCCTTGTCTAACAAATTTACGTTCTTGTTCATATAAATGGTTTCGTAAGTGTCGCGGCGAAATTAGGTTCTTAATTAATTTGAGCTTTTCTTATTTAATATTACGCCCAGTCTCGTTTATGGATTGTGCTACACTTTTCGATTCAATTCTACCGTAGCAGGAATAAATAATGTGTTCTCTGAGTCTGCCCGCTTCGTTTGTTCAATATAGGCTTTATAACAGCCACCGCATGCGATTTTGTAATTTCCCAACCTTTCCTTCGTATCCACAAGTTTATCTTGGGGATTGTTTAGAAGGTTTCTGAGTGTAAAACTATTTTTAATTAAATTCTCTTGGTCACTTTTATAATTGATTTCTTTCAATTGCCATGATGTTGTTGAGTTAGATCTGCTGTCCATCTTTAAACGGACACCCGATGTAGTAAAATAAAAATAATCTATGCTTAACGTTAGAATTTATATATTTATTTATTTAAATGTTTGGGATACAAACAGGTAAACACACGCGCTATAGCATCCACTTATATTTATTCAGAAGTTATAGGTTGTAGTCTGGACCATACAACTTCTTTTTTCCTCAGAGATATATTTTAAATCCACTTAGTTATTCCTTCAACAATGTAAATAAATTTAAACCAACGAAATACAAAGTTAAAGAATGTCAAAAAAGAGCTATGATCCTACCAAAAGTGAATTAATTTTATTTTAAAGCTCTTTTTGTAATTTAATAATCAAATCGCAAACAGATCAAAGTCTTTGGCATATTCATAGAAATTACGAACTATTCTGCAGGGGAGTGGTCCCAGTAGAATGCAACCGTAAAGAAAATTAGACAAAATAAAACAGGTAAGTGCAGAACCATATATGGCAAATACAAGCTAGGTGGTATTCTTTTTGCTTTACGATTGCAATGTTGTTAGATACTTCAGATTCCAATGTTTCCATATGCACTGAAACATTTGCTGAACAAGCTAGTTCCTTGCTAATCTGCTCATTGCTATGTCCTTATAGTCTGGATCGAGATTACTCACAAAGGATTCGCCAATTAGCAGATCGGCAGGAGTTAAGCACAGCTGCGGCTCGGCGCTATTAAGGATAACGGATGACATTATTCAAACAGAGATCAACATAAACTTACTGCCGCCGTGCTGCTGGATTACAGCAAAGCATTTGACACTGTTGTTCATTAAATCTTGTTGTCCTTTTTGAACATTGTTGGTTGTGCGCCGTCTGCTGTGAGTATGATTAATTCATATTTGTTTGGTCGTTGTCAAAGTGTGCGTCTGACTGGTGCGTGTTCTCTGCCCTTATCCCTTGGTCGGGGTGTCGCTCAGCGCCCTTTTGTTCTGAATTTATGTTAGTCAGCTGCCTTCTGCAGTAAAATATTGCCAGTTTCAGATGTACGCTGATGGCACACAGATTTATTTATCATTTTCTCCTGATGATATTGATGTTGCAAGGGCAGCAATTGAATATGATCTTGAACAGATTAGTATATTTTGCAGAAGTCATTCTCTGTCTATTAACCCCAGAAAAGTCAAGTTATTCTCTTCCTTATATATAAAAAAATAATTTTGATTATAATTTAGTGTTTAGTATAGATGAATCAAATGAGTTGTTAATATTTGAATTGGTATTTTATTTTTTATTCCTTTTTTATATATTTTATATTATCTATATAAGAAAACGGGATATATTAGTGCACATGATACTTACAATTTTAAATTTAAAAACAGCAAGAGTTATGTCAAAATTCAAGAATGCAGATACTGTAGACTGGATGCATTTGAAGTAACAAATTAGAATTAATAATAAGTTAAATATTTGTAAAACAAAGACTATCACACAACACTTTCTATAATAAATAATTTAAAGAGAATATACAAAATTATTGGTGACATCTACCGGCGGCTGACTAAAAATTAAACTGAAGACAATCCACGACAGTGCCATCTATTCCAAGAATATTTTAAACGCGGGCGTTGATTCAAAAGTTAGCTGCGAATTTAAGCAGTTTCGTAGATTGTTAAACTGTTCTCTCATAATTTCAAGCGCTTCAAGATTATTGAGGTAATAACCCTTGTTGGCTACATGCAATGTTTTAAAATTCTCATCCCTCGAAAAACTGTGACCACAAGAGACAAGATGCCGAGCAATGTGAGAGAATCCAGAAGCATCGGGTCATAAGCATCTTATATGTTCATTTATCCGAGTGTCGAAGTTGCGATGCGTCCTGCCAACTCTCGCAATCCCCACAAGTTAGTTTATAAACACTACATTTTTTGGATCTATCTATTCGACCTTTATTATTTAAGACTACATTACGGAGCGGATGGATTGTCTTAAAGGAAATATTGAAATCATTCCTAAGTATCTCCGCTACCAAATAAGACACCGTACCGATGAAAGGAATAGAGATGTATGGTTTTTTCACATTAGTGGTAGGTGTAAGTTGGTCGTTATGATCCAAATATACTTCGGCTTCTAACTGTCTTCTTTGTATTTTATCCAACAGTCTATCAATCAAATGTGGATTATAACCATTCATGGAGGCTATTTGTTTAATTATATCAAGTTCTTTTTTAAACACACTATCAGTGAGTGGAGCATTAACCAGTCTATGTAGAAAACTATAGAAAGCTGAAAATTTGTGGCAATATGGGTGGTTAAAGGATTGATGAGTAATTACACCACTATGAGTCGGCTTTCTATATATCTCAAGCTCTAATTTATTGGTATTCAATGACTTCATGATAAATGATAAATTTTATGAAGTCATGGAGGCTGTACCTCATTTCCTGACCAGATAATGAACACATCATCCACGCATCTGGTGTAATATTTAATGAGCTGATGAAATGGATTATTAGATAGTAGATACGTGTACTCAAAATAGTGCATAAAAATATCTGCCAGGATTGGCGAAATGGGAGAACCCATCGCCAAACCCTGGAATAAAGTGTTGCTGTAAACATTTTACTCATCCTTTTGATTAAACTATTGTTTTAATGATGAGATTTAATATATAAAATGAGCATTTTATTAATAGGAATTGGAAAAAATACTTTATATTAACGAAAACATTATCAATATAAAAGTTTTCGATCTTTTTGAAGAATGATTGATAACAAAAACGAATAAAACCAATCATATTACAAGCAATGACTAAGATTGATTATTTGGACATACGGTTACGAGATATTGCCTATTTATTTAACAAACTATAAAATTATTTGTCGATTTATCTATCCTAATTTACCCTCTCTCGTAAATGCCAGCCATCCGATTCGATTGTCCCCAATCGCGGAAATTTATTACGTTGACGATGTATAGAGGCATTAATTTAAATTTCGGCAAATATCTGCGCGTTCGTGAAAATGTTTACCTAGCTGTAGGTACGAACGTGACAATTTTTTTGTTGTAATGCGGTCGCGTCCAGCTGATGACAAAAACGATTACCTGGTACCAACGTGCAATCGAGTAAGCCTGGACAAATATTGGGTTGGATATGTGTGTATTTGCGAAATTATTTTAGCAAATTGTTATTCTGCGTTTTGTTACTGTTAGCGATTCAATTTGAAATGTTATTCAATTAATTTTTGTTAGGTCCCTTTGCCGTAAAATTGATATTTTGGATATATATTGGATTTGTAGAGTTTTCAGTGCTTTGACGAAGTTAATACTTTGATGAGAATATTGTAATTTTGTACTGGTACGCTATGATCAAAATACCTTCAAAAGTGCTCTTTATTCAATTTTACTGTTACAGTCTTATGTTTACTACTACTACAGTCCCTGGCCATGTTACTTGAAACATGTCAAATCAACCCTTTTACCTGGAAATTCCCATCCTATTATAGTGATATTCTTTTGCTTTGAATCCGATCGTTTATAGGGGGACTAGATTATTGTATCAGTAAATAAAAATACCAGAGAAATGATATTTAGAAGAGTAAAGTACGCATGTATAAATATTTCAGTTATCAACTTACATTTAGCGAGTTCACAGTTTACAGGATGCATCGATATTTTTAAAAATATTTCGTCATAACCGTATAGAAGCTAAGTTGTGGAGTATCGTTAAGTGTTTTGTGTTAATATATCGTTATTGCAAAGGTAAAATTGTTATTCTATCTCTCTCTTAATAATTAATTATTTGGAATTTAAAAAAAATTGAAATATTTGGTTTTTTTGCAGAAAATGCCCGGGAAAGATTTAACAAGTGAACAAAAAGGCGCTATACAAGCTCTTCTACAATCAAACAAACATTCACAACGAGAAATTGCAAAATTACAGAAAGTATCTACTTCTTCTGTATCGCATTTAGCTAGAAACTTAAACGAAGGAGCTAGCACATCGACACAAAGACGGGCAAAGTGCGGTCGGAAAAGAAGAACTTCGAAGAGATCTGACCGTGAAATTGTTCATCAGGCTTTTAGCAATAGATTTGCCACAATTAAAATGATTCAAAAAAATTTACAAGAGAGAGGAATAGGGATTTCGAGCAGAACTGTCAGGCGCCGATTGCGCGAAAATCGCCTAATGGGCCGAAGACCTGTAAAAAAGCCGCGTTTATCAGAAAAAATGAAATCTGCTCGTCTCAACTTTGCAAGAGAATATCGACATTTCACAGACGAGAATTGGAAAAAGGTGAATAACTTAACAACATGATTTTTGCTGAATTAATGTTTGCATTATTTAATAGGTTTTCTTTAGTGACGAGTGCTCGCACTGTGTGTTAGTGCAGCGAGCACAATTTGTTCGTAGACGACCTGGCGAACGTCTCACAGAGTCCACGGTTCTTCGAACTGTAAAACACCCTCCGCAGGTAATGATTTGGGGAGTGATTAGTAGAAACGGACCCGGCCCTTTGTATTTTGTAGAAGGTACAATGCGTCAAGAGCAGTACATAAATGTGTTAAAAAACACGTTATTACCGTATTTTAAGCCAGAACGTCGCATACCGACAGGGCGTATATTTATGCAAGATAATGCTCCTTGCCATGTAGTAAAAAAGGTCAAGAAATTCTTTGAAAGCAATCACATACCTCCTTTACGTTGGCCCGAAAATTCACCGGACCTCAATCCCATCGAGAACGTATGGAAAAAGTAAAGAATATGAATGAGAAAACCCTACAAAGGAAATATTAATGAAGAATATAAAGGATGTATGGGAGAACGATGAAGATATAAAAGAGACAATCATATCTTGCATTGAAAGTATGCCCCGAAGAATTAAGGGTGTTATTAAAAATCATGGGTTATGGACTAAATATTAATTACTTATTTGATATTTACATATGTTACATATTTTTACTATATATTTTATACGAAGCTTTAGATATTTCAAAACCTACCCTCTGCATTTCAAGTCATGAAAAATTATTTAATTAAAAATGTGTTTTACTCTGTACAGGAATATTTGCTAAATGACAGTGATATGGTTGATTTCATTCCATAAGTTTGCAATAGTTTCTCTCTTTTGTTTTCTTTATGACGTATGTATATAAACACTATTATATTGTTGTATATTTGTGTACTAGCATGAATAACTACTTACTTACTAATGCACTAATAAGGCTATCAAAAAAAAACTCTTTCCACAAAACAAAATTCAAGCAAATAGAATTTACAATAATGTTGTATGCTACTTTAGTAACAAATATTTTAGTCTGTAATTTCGATGTAAAACAACTGTAACTGTATGAAAAATTATTAATGTTTAGTCAAATATGTGAAAAGTAGCTTTCTTTACTTTGTCTGGCTCTAAAAGAACGAAGAACGAATGCTCGGGTTACACTAGAAATATTGTGAGAATGAGATCTCATAAATATTTCCTTTAAAACCCTTTCATCGAAATTCCCATGCAAAAGACTTTAATTTTGAGAAGAATGTGTACTTTTGAAGTCATTTCGACCACAGTGTGGTAATTCGAAAAGGGAGTGTTGATGACAACAGTCGAATAAATAGTTCGTGTAAATATTGGAATTCTACCAAAAAATTACATGTACATATACATTATTTTTAATTAATTTGGAGCAGAAGTAAGTAAATTATACTCAAATCACTGTTTGATCAAGCTTTCGCAGATTTTATTTCCGTTTCGTTAGGATAACACTAAAAAACATTTACAACTAGTGTGAAACAACTATAAAACTATAATAAAGACATAAACATTACTTACCTAAATGCTTGTCGTCGGCATTTCAAAGCATTTTTATATAAAAGTTCGCCATCTTTTTAAAAAGAGCAATGGCAAGAATGTAACGAGTACAGCAGTCGACTGAAGATACGTAAAAAAAAGTTATCTTTCGATACAACAACAATTAACACAGAGATTGTACATTTCAATGTGTTCTATTATATCACCAACATAAACGATTTCAAATACACTTAAAAGATAACTATTATATCGATTCAAAAATTTAGATGTGGCTCACGTACTAACAGTGCCCAATATTTTTACCAGCTTACTAAATCCTCACCAATGCCATTTCCGCCCCGTTCCATTCTGGCATGTTTACTGCAACCCGATAATCGATATTTCATTACGTATCACTCCTTGTGAGTTAAGGTATAGCCCACTTTTTTATGTATATTCTCATGGGCAATTAAATACGTATCAGGAAATTGGAACGCGGCCAGTAAATAGGTAGGAATATTACCGGGAAATATAAGTAAAATAAATGAGATAAAATTTTTACGGATATAACTGGAAAACTAAAACGAGAAACGGATGATTACGTAAATGGACAGTATCGAATTACTGTCATCAACGTAGAAGTGCTCGAAAACTAAGTGATGTCGTAAACCGATCTTCAGGTAAGTGGTCTAATGAAATAATAGCAAACTAGGTACTGATAATTGGTAGTAATGAACGGAATTATTTGCTTCGTAAACTAGTAGAGGATCTAAATATGTAGCACCGGCGCATCCACCATAATTATTCAATCGAATTCTTATAAAATTAGCTTATTTTAATCTGTTCAACGCGTACAATAAAATCGTTTGGGCAATTTTGTATTGATTCCTGTTAGTGGAACGAAATTCGAACCACCTTATTGTTAGAACAGAAACTATACAGGGTGTTTATTAAACATACGACAAAAATTCAAGGGGTTATTCCATGAACTATTCTAAGAATATTTTGTCCATTGATGATTTTTGAAAGGCCCCTTTGTTTCGAAGATACAGGGCAAGAAAAATTTCCGACAAAACCAACATTTTATTACCAAAAATTACATTTAAAGTAACAAGAAATGCAATGTACTTTATGCACGATGGCACACCAGCGCATTTTAGTGTGGTTGCTCGTGAGTTTTTAACAGCAACATACGGAGATCGTTGGATTGGTCGAGGTGGACCTCACTTATGGCCTGCTCGATCCTTGGACTTAAACCCCCTGGATTATTTCCTATGGGGCCATCTAAAGTCATTAGATTCCACTCCAGTGGAAAATGTGGAAGATTTAAGAAATCGGTTAATTGCTGGATGTCAATAGGAAACGACCTTGGTGTTTTTGAAAGAGTTCGGCAGTCAATGAAGAGAAGATTGGATTCTTGCATCCTAGCTGGAAGTAGTCATTTTCAACAGTTCTTGTAGATTAAGAAACTTTAAATGTAATTTTTGGTAATAAAATGTTGGTTTTGTCGGAAATTTTTCTCGCCCTGTATCTTCGAAACAAAGGGGCCTTTCAAAAATCATCAAAGGACAAAATATTCTTACAATAGTTCATGGAATAACCCCTTGAATTTTTGCCGTATGTTTAATAAACACCCTGTATAACTTTATGATGGAAAATATAGTTTATCATGATAATGAGCCAACTACCGCCAATCACTATGTATGGACGCGCGTTTCGCCGTATCACGGATCATCGGCATACCTATGTGAAAGGTGGTAGTTGTATTTGAATTGTAACTTTGACATTTTCAGCGACTAGAGTATTTTTAATTAGATACTCTCGTCCACGCTTGTATAGTTTATCATGGTTTATATTTTAGCTAACCGGTTTCTAAGTCAAATATGTGACCCGTTTTAGGGGAATCTTTGAATCCAATTAAGGGGGAGCTCAATGTTTCATTCCAAACATCAATTTGAACCTATCATCTTCCCATTACTCCCAAAAAAGTTCAGTACTTTTCACAACTTTGAAGATTCACCCGATTGAAAATTAAACAAATGTATAACTCTGGCGATCTTATCCTATTCGTTCAAGTATAAAAAACGTGCAACAAAAACAAAATTTTGAGGCCATCCTAGTTTTCAACATAAAAAATTGTTGAAAAAGTACTATTGCTTTCATAAAAATATAGGACAAGCTATACTATGATGACATTACCCATTTTAAGCGCGTCTTTTGTAAAATATGAAAAGGTAAGTCAAATTGTCTGTCAGTGTCAATTGAAAATCGACAAGTCATTGTCACAAGATTGAAAAAAACGTTAAAATGAGCTCATATGAGTTGTCCCAGATTTTCTGACAGGGATGGTACACATACATTCATTATCAATTGACGAAAATTTCTTAGCCGTTTTTGATAATTTAAAATGAAATTCTTGGTTTCAGTGGTTTTCTACTGGGTTGAGTAAAATAAAATTACATTTCTTCTTTTCTTCTTTTAGTTACATTGTAAAGTCTTTATCTCATTGCATTGCAGATGAAATTCCAAACATTTAAAAATTCTAAAATGCTTGTACCTAGTAAGATTTAATATTTCACGGTAGCGCCCTAAAGCTGGCAACGAAGTAACAACTGTAGAAACGTCAAGTTATCTAAAAGAACCAATCTATGACAATAATCCCAAGCTTAATTTTAATTTATAATCATAAATACCAATAAAAATTACTACTTCATTTACCGCAGAATTTCCAGAAGCACTGCATTAACCAACTTCGCTTTTTCTCTTCTATCAAACCACCGCAACCATAACCGAAATTTAAACGTATTATTGATGAAAAAAAGATCGTTACAGAAGGGTTAATTTGAGTGCTAACCGTTGCCGCAGAATATCTAGTCGAGTTCGGCGTATCCAATTAAATTGAAAACTGTGAATAACGACTCGGTTAGCGGAAAGGCCGACCAGTCGGCCATAATTGGTGATGCCGGTTCGTATAATTCTACAACGTACGCAAGGCTAAAGGCGAAAGAAGCGTGGTGAATGGACGCAAATGTTTCGAGAATCGAAGTCGTTCCTCTGGGAAGCATTAGCAGACCGAGAACACGGAGATATCTCATTCTTACGTCTTGGAGGAGCAATTTTCTCGGACGACATTAGATTCTCGTATTTTCTTCATTCGAATTTATATCCAGAGTACAAGACACGCTGTGAGCTCGTGTTAAATTATTAAATAAGATAATAGCAGTGTCTGTTGCTAACGTGTACATCCTTAAAGGAGAATGTCTTAAATAAAACATTAGACACAGAACCCTTCTAATATATTCCTGTATCTGTAGGTCGCAAATAGTAAAACTTGATCGCTATCATTATTTCTGTTACCTACTTCTGGTATTCCACAAGGGTGCTACAATGAACCACTGCTTTTAAATATTTGTATCAACGACATCAACACTTGTTTCAAATATGCAAATTTTCTAATACAAATACTTATGGTATCGACAACGAGAGAGTGAGATGGATCTTACAGCATTTAGGCCCCATTATACATTCTCTCTATACTGGGAAGTCTTCTAGGATATCAACGAACCCAGCATAAGTTAGGACGTTTCCCAGAGGAACCGCCCCAATGGTGGCAAGACATTGCGGCTTGTCATCCGGCATGGTACATCTCATTGACACCAGCGCAAACACTAGCAGAGGAAATGCCCAACTACGTTGTCTTCAATTAGGCAGTCCCGTTCATGACAGGTCTTCGGTTAGTCCCGGCATGAAGAGCGGACACACCTCTACAATTTGAGGTTTTCCAATTTGATGCTCGGTCTCGTTTAAGTGTTGTGCTACACTTGACGCTTCTGTTTTACCGTAACTGTAGCATTTGATGTATTCATTGAATGTAGTACTTATCGCTCGTTTTGTTTGACAAATATAGGCTTTGTCACAGTCATTACATGCATTTTTGCGTATAATTTTTGCATTTTGCATGACACGCCTATTTCGAATTAATCAATTAATATTTTGTGTGTTGAGGGCTGTGCCGATACTTCGTGTTGTTTGTCATACTGCCCCACAGTCCTTGCTATCATTATTCTTCAGGAAGCAATGTAAGTTATATTTTGCTATAAAAATGAAAGTTTAGAATTTTATTATTCTTTTCGTTCAGATTCAAATATTTAACAAAACTGTTTTCCGATGTTCCAAACTCTAAACGATTTCAATAGCAAAATAACGCTATTCAAATCATCTGATCCTCTTTTACCAAACTTAAAGTTCTTCTTTTTCGAAATATTCGAGTTTGAAGCGAGACATCCTGTATGTGAAAATCTATTACAAATTCGCAACAATTTTATTTATGGATTCTTATTGTTATGTATTTACACAATTTTAGGCGGAAATTGCTTTTATTTTGTCATCAACAACGTTCCCATATTCGCAAAATGTACAAACTCTATACCTGCCGGAAAAAGGACAAGACCCCGAAATCATTAAGTTTCTGTTAAAATCTGCAAAGATGTTCACATGAACACGATTCGTGTTTGGGGAGGGGGTGTCTATCGAATCCTACGCTTTCTACAAAATTTGCGACGAGCTTGGTCTAACGATCTGAGAAGATTTTATGATTGCTTGGCTCCATGTATCCGACCAGCAATGAATTCTTGAGGTCAGTATGCTTATTACTGTTTTTTTGCTAGATTAAGGAAACATACTATTCTTTGAAACAGTTCACTAAAACCCTTACCATAACACTTAATTCAGTTCAGTCTTGCTGCTGATGATGATAGCTTGGCTATCGAAACGTGCGTCCAGTACGAATTAAGTGTTGTGGTAAGGGTTTTAGTGAACTGTTTCAGTGTTCCAGTGCCACAGTTTTAGAGTACCCGTTTATACTATTCTTTTTTTTATTTTATTGATTAGCAATCAGAAAATAACAATTCTACAAGCTAATGTGATGACTTAAGAGCACATCTCTGCTCTTATATGACATGATGAGGTCTTCTCCATTGACAAGTCATCTTCAACCATTTAATAGGTCTGCTGGCCAGTTTCTTTTAAGCCTTCTTCCAAATAGAGTTATCATATCGGTTAAGATTGAGGACATAATCTGAGAATGATCTGTTTTGTTCTTCTTTAATTTTAATTTTTAGTAGATTTGTAGTTAGTAGATTTGTTATTCTATTCAGTACGGTTTTGTCTATTGGAGCATGTGTTCGTTGCCATCTTGCTCTAGCTTTCCTTTCATCATTTTCTTAATTTCAACTGGAATATTGATAATGTTGTTCTTTGCATTCATTGCTGGCGTGGCATGCTGAACTCCTCTTTCAGAATACCAATTAGCGTAGTTAATGTTTTGTCTATTTCATTTGGGGTTTTAAGGCTTACATGTAGATTAATTTCCTTTTGAATTTTGTTGCGATATGTTTCCCAGTCCGTTTTTCTATTGTGCAATCTAGGTATTGGCTTTTATGAATGACTATGTAAACTACTAATTGTTGCTATTATAGGTGTGTGATCAGAAGAGAGATCATAACTTGGAGTGATTTCCATGTAGTTGGAAGAAATACCATTAGTGATGAATAAATCCAATAGGTCAGATATTTTGTTGGGATGTGTCGGCCAATAGGTAGGGGTGCCAGTTGACAGGAAGGAGTAGTTCTTCTCTTGCGTAAGTCTTACTAGTTCTCTGCCTTTTGTCGTAGTAAGACGTGAGCCGTACAGAGTGTATTTGCTGTTGTAGTCTCCTCCTGCAATGAATCTGTGCCCGAGTGTCTCAAAGAAATCACTGAAGTCCTCTTTATTAATATTATAACGAGGTTGACAGTATACTGTCACCAGTGTTAATTCATATGACAACATTTTTACTTTTATTGCTGTAGCTTGCAAGTGGTTAAGAGAATATTTGGATAGTTCCACATGGCTGATAGTGTTTTTTACAAGTACGGCAGAACCAGCGTGAGCAGTGTTGTCCGGATGGTTTGTAGAATATGTGTAATTATGTAATTTGGTATGTTGAAGTAAGATTTGTCTGTGAAATGTGATTCACGGAAACATACTAAGTAGCTCGGTTAAATACGAAGGAAGGCATCAAGTGAGGAGGTTTCAGCACCATTCATATATTGTTTTATGGGTTGGCAAAAATGAGAACGAAGCGGCTCTTTGGCAAAATTGGCATGTTTTTTCAAGCGTCTATTTTGAAACCATTTATGACAGCTACATTTTTGAACGTCTTCCACAGATTTTTAAACATTTTCAATTTTAGGTATGGGACATCAAACAATTTCACACTATATCAAAGAGATTATATACTGTTATATTTTAACATTATTAGGTGGAGCTTCTCTATGCATACCCCTGCTCTAGTCCCTTTGTTAGTTTTCGATCAGTCTATCCTCATCGTTGTCGGTCTGTTAGTGTACAGAGAATTGCTTGCCACATCTTCACTTACTTAAAAAGGAATGGCGTTGGCTACCATAATCTGGCTGTTATGAAATGGTATAAAGAAGGACGAAGTCGTAAGATATGATGCTTTCGAGCAGGTCTTACGATAAACTCTAGGAGAACGTCTGTAATAAAAGTGCTTTTTGTAATTTTTCCAAAATTAATGTACATGTGTCTACGTGCCACACGTCATCTAAACTCGAACCTCGAAAATATTGCCAACATTAGTGGTTTCTGCAAAATTTTCATCTTTCTAATTTTGACTTAAATTTCGAACATCACAATACTATTAAACAAGTTTTCCTAAGGGTATAAATCACTACTTGTCGCGCAGCACTTCAGCGTTAACAACTTAATTAGACAGCAAATGTATCAAGTGCCATAATGCCTGACAATAACGATACGATTCCGAGGTATATTACTGACTATAAACTAAAATTCCGAACAGTTAAGGTTGCACCGTTTTACGAGCTCTCAGTACTAAACGTGAAATATCGAATCTTTTACTTCCGTTTAATGCACTCGCTGAGTTCGAAGTTGGTTTACTATCCGCTGTTTCTAACAAACGTTCTTATTTCCAAGAATTTTGCTTGATTTTTAGTAAAACTCGATGATTTTTATTTTTCGAATTGATCTTACCTTCCGTACAGATGCTAACGCGTAATAAAAGTTATCTTGACTACCCTACTCTAAATAGTTTCTTTTAACTGTTTTAATTCAAATATTTTATGGCTTACGTATAGAAAATATGGGTTTTACTTAAGACCATTTGAACCAAACAATTTAAAATAACGAATACAACAATTTTTCGTTTATTACAAAACTACCAACAGATTTGTAATTCTACCTTTGATTTTGTACTCGTATTTTGCGATAGATTTGCCTTAACTGTTTAAAAAACAAGAATCAAGTCGATGACCAAACTAGTGCCAATAAACTTACAATACAGTTATGATAGTTTCATATTAGTGTCTTGGTCCTAACTGATGTTTTCCTATTTTTAGCTATAATTAAATAATTATTATATAATAGATGCATTTTGCACTTGTCAAAGGAAAATATACTGAGATGTTGAAAATACGTATGTAACATCGCTGCCATCCGCCCCACAAAAAATTACATTCAGCCATTTACGCTCCAGCAACAACTGTCAGAGTTTGGCTGACTCCTTTTCCGATACTGCAGCGACTTATATAGCCTAAGTCTCTCCTCTCACTGTCCGCCTGGTTTTATTTGGTAAATATATCTCCAGTCGACGATAGTTCCGCAAAAACGATAACTTCTTTTCGCTTAATTTTCTACGGGTCCTCAATTTTCTTATTTTATGTAACTTCTCCCTGTAAACAAGCCGAAAACAATTTTAATAAAACAATAATTTCCCAAATTAAATATCGCTTTTTAATGGTAGCAAATGCCCATATTTTACAGTTGCCTATACTCGCTAATGACAGTTCGTTATACGTTAGATAGTGAACCCAAATATCACATTACAGGCTGTAGTTGGGCATTGTTAAAGAAAAGAAATTTAGTTGATTGCAAATTAAATTGTAGGAATATAAATTACTGCCAATATGAAATGTGTATCGCAGTTGACCATGTTTAATATTTTGTTATCGGAGCTATCGGTAACAGCGAAGCAAAATAACATCAACAGAAGCAAGGCTTTTGACCTCAAGTCGCCTCTCAGGGAAGACGTATTTCGCCGTGTGGCATATTTTCAAAATAATTTCAAGTGTTGTAGTGCATCTCATTTATTGTAAGTCCAAGGTTAATCCAAGTTGGGTTACGGAGATTCTTACGTAACATCTTGGCATAGAGAGGTCGCGCCAACGTTTTAAGGTTAGCTTTTTTTTCTTTTTTTATTAACTCATCTTTCGTCAACGTTATTATTTGCAATTTAATCTATTAAACTGCCGAATAGGAATCTAGGTCATACTCCCTAATCTACGATGGAAAAATATGTTTCTACAATATACGTTTATTACTCGGCAGGCACGAATGCCCAATAACAGGATAATAGTAAGTAAGTATACCTCTACACTATAAAAGCAGAATAAATGTATACATCACATGTATCATATCACATCGCCTATTAGCCGCTTTGGACAAAGTGGACGTCGGGGCTCCTCCCATGATGTTAGTCCTTGCGAATGAAAATATGAAGCTACTATCACATCTTGAATTCAAACATGGCACAAGAAAATTCAATCGTTCTAGAATGTAGGGACAATCTATGTCATTTCGAAGCAATGTCTGTAGAAATTTCTCGCAGATGCCATACTCCCTTGTGTTCAAACCCATGTCATGCCTTTCCAGTAGTCCATCTTGTGGAGTACCTCTCTCAAGGTAACTTCCATCAATCTTAAGTGACAAGAAGGTAGGCGGTTGTAATCAGAATGAGACCAAACGACGCTATCCTTCGAGTTATACACTGAAGAAAACACATTAGCGAAAGCATTAACAATACCATTGGGATCGGTAAAATCTTTTCCATGGTTGTCACATGGTCTGCCCGGTATCCTTGTGGAACGCCATTCAGCATGAAGAAACTGCCATGGATGAGAAGTTTTTATAGAATCCTCAGTATTACCAAAATAATGAACATAACTATCATTAATTTGCGTTTTGATTAACTTTCTAATGCACTGAAATGCATTATAATACATTTTTAGTTTTAATCCATTTGCTATGGTAAGAATTTTTGTATTTTAGATTACGAATGATATCTGATGTAAACCAGGTGGATAGGAAGTATTTGTAGGTGGTTTAGAAGGAACAAGCGCAGGAATATACATATCTATATTTACACATATGTTTCCATACATATTTAATATCGATACATAGAAGACTGTTCACTTTCAAGATAACATTTATTTATATTCCACATATTGTAATTATCCTGTTATTAGACCTTTATGATCTGTTGGGTAATAAAGGCTATTATTATTAATAATAATAAATATATGTTCTCAATCATGGAGGTTACTTACAAAATGTTATCTTCAAGAGATAAAGAAGTAATAACAAATTACATCATATTAACCTTCTTGCATTAACTATTTTATTCAAGTCAATTGCATCTGTAAGTATATTATGTATTTTGTTAAGTCCTTCAGTCTTTCTAAATAAATGAAGTGAAATTATTACAGTATTACAGAACTCCGTAAATGAATGATATATTAGATTATCTATTGTAGACGTGTAGAATTCCTGTATCGTTCTTGCAAAGTAGTAAAGGAATAAATGTATAGACTAACTGAAATTTTCCATTTTGTGACTAAGGTAAGACAATCGTGTCGTCCCAGCATAGCCGTAACAGCTGGAGCAGCCAACGGAACTCGGCGCGCGCCTGTCCGATGCGATGCGTAAACATCTGCCGGGTGACAAAGCAGTTCAAATTCGTACACATTCATCATCATAGCGCGGCGTGTGCGTGCGAATTAAATCAGGCGAGCGGAATACTAATTATTCAAGAAAATTTTTAATTAAAAATGTCCAGTGTGCGCAAGGCTAAACAACGATCCTTTGCTCTTAAAGTAAAACACTTTATCTATGAGTTTCCAGATTTGTTGCACGACGGTGCTAAAATAGTTTGTAAAGTGTGCGAGAAAACTTTGATGTGCTGGCAAAAGAACGACTGTAGGAAGCATGTAAATAATGCAATACACAGAAATTGAAAAAAAACGGCGCGTCAAATAGAAATTGCTTTATTTTCGATTTACTTGTCATGATGATGACATGTAATTTGTCACTTAACACGCTGGATAGGAAATCGTTTAAGAACTTTTGGAACAAATACAACCCGGAGTTGAAGTTGAAGCCAACTACGGCAACAGCACGTAAGCATGTTTTATTTGTACGCAAAGAGGTGGAAAATAAAATTATATCTACATTAAAAAATCAGTTGCTTTGGTTGTATGTTGACGAGACAACAGATTGTAAAAAAAATTCTATTATACATATTATAGTTCGTGTGCTGGATCGATATAAACCGACATTTCCACTGTTACTAGCTAACAAAAGATTACAAGGGTGTATCAGTGCAGCAATTACGACTGTGATACTTCCTACGTTAAAAAACTTTCAAGTCTCAACACGTCAAGTGTTGATGTTTATGAGCGATGGTACAGCGACAATGCGTGCGGTAGGCCGTTCTCTACTTGAACGCGGTTGCGACTGTTTACATGTAACTTGTAAAATGCATGCTTTACATCTTGTGTCACAAACTATTAGACAATGTTATCCCGAGGTAGATGCATTAATATCAAGTACAAAAAAAGTGTTTCTCAAATCTCCAAAACGTCTTCGAACATTTCGCGCACCGTGTCCCGGTATTCGTGAACAACCACAGCCGATTCTTACACGTTGGAGAACCTGGTTGCAGGCAGCTTTTTATTATGCTGAACATTTCAAAAAAGTAAAAGCTGTTATTCTACAATTCAATCGTGCCGAAGCTGCAGCTATTAAGGAGAGCCAGTCAAAATTTCAAGATACTTCTGTTGAAATGGATTTACTAAGTATTCATAGCTGCTATAAATGCTTACATGACGCACTGTAACAATTACAAAATAGAGCGTTGTCGTTAGTGAAGTCACTGCAAATAGTGGACAAAGTACATACTCTGCTACGCACTATAGATGACGCAAAAAATATTCGCGTTTTAAAAAAGTTGGAGAGTGTGTTAGAGAAGGATTCCAATTTTATCACATTACAACAAATTTGTAATGGTACTTCGACTAATCCATTAATTGAGTTCAAAGATTATTTTAATCATACATGTATTACATCGGTAGATTCCAAATATAAACACATTTTTTCACCACTGCGAACACGGTTCCACGAGACAACTATTGAAACATATCTAATGCTATCATTTTTTACTATTCTTACCCACTGGGTTATAATACTGATGATGGTGCTTTTACTTCTCATGTTCAGCAATTCCAATGTAATCCGCCAGCCTACTTGATTACGCTGCTTAAGAAGGTGAGTGTTTCACAGCCTTACAGATATAATTATAATTCTTGAATAGTTTTTTTATTATTATTCGCTTTATTACTTCTTTTTCGGTATTATAAATATTGAAGAAACCGCACGCCTATGGCGCGACGACGATTATTTTACTCCATTTATGACGCTATGTTGTATTACCATATTTATCTGTTATACAATAAACAGGAACTCTACTGTAATTATTTTTTCTCATTATTAATGCATGTATGTATTTAATAGTGTTAGGATTATATTTTTAAATAGTAACCTATTGAATTCTACGCGTAGTTCAATTTATAGACGTTAATTAATATAAATTTCAAACACCCTAATCATTTATCCTATTCTAAAGCTTACGTTTTCAACGCCGCCTTAGCTTAACGACGCGACGCCCCCAGAGCGAGCGAATTTCACTGCTAGATAAACTTGTAGATTTGCCAGATGTTAAATTACGGTCTTTGTCAAAAAGTCACGAAATTAATCGAATATTTTAAGGAACGAACTTGTAGTTCCTGCTCAACGGCTCTCAGGAAATAAATTTATGATAATCCCAGATAACGACTAAGAGCATAAAATTTATTTGGTTTTAATTGAAAGTTTGCGCTGATTCCAGCGAAAAGGTAATTTATCGTATTTACATAGTTCACAAAAACGGATCGTTGTATTTTACGGATTTTGCGCTCGATGCGAATCTGTCTGTGCAATTATGCGCTGCTTTTTTCATTTTGCCTAGAAGTATTTTCATTGTTAAAGCGGTATTCCCATTGAAAGCAATAATGGTGTTAACAGTTCTTATTTCCACATTCTTATTTGAAATATTAACGGTTAACGTTGAAAATATTTGTATAGGTATTTTCTTGTGTGAGTTGTTTCTTCGTGGTCTGCTTTTGTGTTGATGTGATTCATTTGACATTGGTTTAGATACTAATTTAGATATATGACGATTGTAATACTTTTGTAAAAACATGAAATAAATCTATCTATCTATCTATCTAATCTCCCAATTTCGCGGTAGCTTTTGTAAAGACTAAAACTTACTACTTAGGTAAAGTTGCTGAAAATGATCAAAATTTACAAGTGAATAGCGTTTTCGTATATCTTAACCAACATCTCATTTAGTTAATACTGGTTCCACAAGGAAGTTTGAATTAAAGACATTATATTGTTTGAAAATATTCGATATCAAAATGTCAAACTGTCTATTCTAAGACTAAATATGGTAACTCAAAGCAAAGGCTTATTGTATCAGCAATATTAACGAAGATAATGAAACCAACACCTTAATTAGATACTCTCATCCATACTTGTATTCACTATCTTCGTATATATACGACAATTTCGAATACAGCTAGCACCTTCCATAGAGGTACACTGGTGAGCCGTAAACGGCGAAACGCGCGTTCATACATGGTGGTTGTTAGTAGCTGGTTTCATTATTATTTAATTACCTTTGGCGGGTTAGCCACTAGTCGATTTGCTACCCTCACAGAAACGTGGAGCATTACTGGTTGTTTACTTCTGTAGAGGTCGATATAGCTACGAATTTCAAAGTTTTCAGTGATTAGAGTATCTTTAATTAGATGCTCTCATCCATACTTGTATTAACGGAGATATACTGAAAACGCGATCAAGACGAGAATCAATTGCTTCGAATGTATGACAAGCCAAAGCAACGAAATCTTTTCAAACCGTACTCGACATTGCAGACTTTTACAATAATGAAGATTATGGTATGACCACACCATAAGTTCAGCTTCTAATTGGGAATATTTTAACCACTGATTTACTGAAAAATTATCTCTGATTTAACAAAATGTAGTTTTGCTAGTAGGCCTCATATTGCAAAAATTTTTAAGCGGACGCTACACGTATCCACAATTAACAAACAATTCCTGTCCCAGTTGTACAATAGCTTTGACTTGTATCGTGAGCGACGTCATTTCTGGTATTGAAAAGGTAATAGTACTCAGCTTAAATTACTCTAAGGCTTTTGATACTGTGAACCATGAACTATTGCTAAGTATTTTAAGTTTTATCTCTACCGGTTATAGTTATTAGTATAGTTACTAGTACCGGTTATAGAGTGGAAATGCGCAAAGAACCACACTGGGTTCTTTGCTCTATTCTACTTATACTTCCTTGCCGTGCCATAACCGTACCTGCCTAGTATACAAAAACAGTAGTAAGAAAATAGAAAAAAAATAACAGAACTAATACATAATTATAATATGTGAAAAGTAGTGAAACACTCACCCTTTTAAGCAGTCTTGGCTATGAAACAATAAAGCTGGAAGCACCATTAGATGTGTTTCCACAGTTGTCTCGGCGAGCGATGTTCGCCGTGGTGAAAAAACGAGTTTATATTTTGAAAAAGAGCGTTCAACATCTATCGATGTTATACATGCATGATTAAAATACTCTCTGTACTTAGTCAGTGGATTATTCGATACACCATCACGAATTTGTTTTAGTGTGCTAAAATCGGGATCTTTCTGTAGCACACTCTCGAACTTTTCTAAAACGCAATTATATTTTGCGTCATGTATAGTCAGTAGCTGTGTATGCACTCTGTTTCAACGGAAATATCTTGAAATTTCGACTGGCTCTCCGTAATAGCTGCAGATTCGGCAGGATTGAATTGTACAACGACAACTTTTACTATTTTGAAATGTTCAGCGTAATAACAAGCTGCCTGCAACCATGTTCCCCAACGTGTAAGAATTGGCTCCGGTGGTTGACGAATACCAGGACACTCTGTGTGAAATGATCGTAGGCGTTTGGGAGATTTCAAAAATACTTTTTTGTGCTTGCTATTAATGCATCTACCTCGGGAGAGCATTGTCGAATGGTTCCTGCCACACGATGTAAAGCCTGCACTTTACACGTAACATGTAAACACTTGCAACCATGTTCAAGAAGAGAACGGCCTACCGAACGCATTCTCGCTGCGCCATCGCTCATAAACATCAACACTTTATCTTTTGAAATTTGAAATTTTTCCAACGTACTAAGTACAACCTTCGTAATTACTGTAGCAGTACACTCTTGCAGTCTTCGGCTAGCTAGTAACAGTGGTAATGTAATGTAATAATATTTACAATTTTTTTTACAATCTGTTGTCTCGTCAACACATAACCAAAGAAACTGTTTTTTCAATATACGTTTCATTTTCTTTTCCATGTCATCGCGTACAAATGCAACATGCTTACGTGCTGTTTTCTCCATTGGTAACATCAACTCGGGATTGTATTTGTACCAAATGTCCTTAAACGGTTGTTTATCGAGTAAGCCTACTGGCAAATTACAATTTATCTTGTACAGTTCCACTTCTTATTTGACATCAAATGTATTTTGCACACTTTACAAACAATCTTACTCCCATTGTAAAACAAATCGGGAAAGTCAGAAATAAACTTATTTACTATGTCTTGAAAGGGTCGTTTTCTAGCCTTCGACATGTTCACTAAAAACTACAATTAATAACTACGTCTGTAGCAATAAAATCAAAACGCACTACACTAAATAATAACTACAATTAATAACTACGTCTGTATCAACAAAATCAACACGCCCTATCCGCTATCCAATGCTAAACTGAACTGAGTGATGATGATTTGTCGTGTCGTATCATAATCGACCAGTGCTCCCCGCCCACCTAAACACAGTCACACCGCCGCTGCGATTGCTCTCTAGTTAAAATGCCGAATGTTGCATGCGGCTCTTTTAATACATAATTCTGGCTCTTTTTAATTTAGTAAATAATATTCTTACAACAAAAGAAAATTTTAAATTGAAATAAAAGCAAAGATAACTTGTGAACCTAACTAATATTCTTCTAAAGGCTATTTGATTTTACCAGTCACTAATGGTGGTAAATATGAAATCAGAATTTGATGAGACTTAAAAAAGAGTTTAGATCAGAAAAGATTATACCGAACAAAAAATGCGTGGACAGCGATTTCTATCACATCAAGAAACCTTCAAAAACCATATTTTGGAGATACCATCTTCAGAATGGAAAAAATGTTTCGAGAATTGGTTTGAATGCATGCAAGAGTGCGCAAATCTTAATGGCGGATATTTTGAAAAACAATAAAGCGATTTGTAGCAGAAAAAAATGTTCTTTCATTGTTTTTGTGAAAACTTGAGGTGTATCCCTCGTACGGGATAAAAGATACAACTCTAGCAGGTTCAGAATAAAATAGATGATTTTAGGCTTCCATTTGATGTTCCTTTGTGAGTCATAATTAGATATTTATCGATACCATCGCTTGGCTAACATACATATTTCTCACGTACATAGATGTATCTACCGTACACGAACGCGTCGCTTAATCCCGACGTTTTTAGTGGCAATTTGAACTGACTAGGTAAATATTAATTTCCACAATCTACTTACGGAGCCCGCAGTAAACCCGTAATCCGTTTCGTTAAGCTTGACGCCGCTCGTAGAGAGGACGCGTCTCTTTATCCGCGAACAAATATGCATTAAACGTAGCGATGACCGCGCGTTTAAAACCGATTAATGTAGTGCGCCGAACGAAGCACATTTTGATGTATAAGCCGGCCGCGAAAGCTAAATTACTCGGACCGAGCGACCGACCGAGCCGGACAAATCGTCAGAGCCGCACGGTCTCGATCGAGTTAGTTAACGGACGTTTGCCCCTATCGAGGAATCCTTCGACGCAGTATCTAAATACAATATGTGCTTCGGAATTAATTTTCGCTCTCTCCTTGTTTTCGGTTCTATCTATCTTCGTTCGCTTACTGTACCCTGTTCAACCGAAAGAGGTACTAAAGCAGTGTAGACCACATAAGCGTGCAATCTCGAGTTCTAATGTAACTTAAAACCCTAAAATTTGCCTTCAAAAATAACTCACGAAGCACCTGTTTTAAGTGTGCTTCCCAAAACAACAATGACAAGCATAGCAAGAAACCTAACATCAATATAAAAATTGCTTAATTTACTATGAAGTCAATATAATCCTTCCGCTTAGCATACTGATCAATAGAGTCCAGTGTTTTACGCACCAATAACACCAAAAAAGACATAATAGATGTCAAAAAAGGCACTTTAAACAATTTGAAAAAGCGAAAAAAAGGCAATAAAAAAAAGACAAATAAATTTACGATTCCTTAAATATTACTTTAATATAGTGCGGTCCTAAAGTGCTAAAGTTACTTTGCTAGATGTACACCTTCCTTGTAGGAAGAATTTTTTAAATCTGTGCAGTGGTTTTCTACGTTAATCTGGTAAAATGCATAAACATACATACAAACTCTTCCTCTTTATTATTAGTCATCAGACGAGTCATCATGAGATTTGTGATCGTTTTCTTCTGGTCACGCCTGTAACTTAGGCATTATCTTAGTTGATATTTGGATTAGATTTCTTGTCTTACACACTAAGAAAATTTGATCCTAGTGGAACTCGAACGTACAGCGCCTAACTCTGCCCCTCAGATGTAGGCCCTCTTACCACTGGACCACCACTTAATTCGCGTTGTACTATTTTGTAACTTCGTGGTTGACTTTTGAAGTTTTTCGGTCGGGATATCAACCACGTTCCGCCTGGTGCCTGGTGCTACCATTTTTTTTTGAACTCAACCCATCGCTCACCACTGGAACCGATGCAAACAATATTCCGACTTGAAACGTCGTGATTTATCATCATTGGCTTTAGTAACACTGCAACCCCTATCGAGTAACTTTCCATCAATTAGCCTTTAAGTACTGGCATCTCTCAGTGCGGTATTTGAATATACTTCTGTCACATATTTTACACCCAGTATGCCGGGGAGTGCGTCGACGGAATTAAGCGTGAAAACTACAAAAGATGGAGAAATGAGATTTTTTATACGAATATAGTATACAATAGCGCATTTTGTAAAATTATTTACAAATATACAGGACGTTCCAAATTTCCGCAACCATCTTCAACTTTTTTATTTTAAATGGATTGCTATATTTTTTATTAATCATTTTGATAGCCACATAAATTACCTTTGCAATAATATAGGGTTATGTGTACTTTAGATAATTACTTTTGGCTATATTGCAAATTTTGTTAAAATTTTGACACTTGCAGGCTCTGACATTTTAAGACCTAGCCTGAAGACTGTTGCAGTGTGGCGAGTTACTCTTTTGCTATCAATTTAGAGGCTAACACTTTATATGTTTCAAGGTGGTATAATGTAAAATTATATGCAGGGTGTTAAATATGTCGTACAGCTTTTATCGAATTTCAAACGGTTTTTTTTCGATTTTTTTAAAAAGAACCTGCATCTTTTGATATTTCTAGTAATTTCCTTGTAAAATTGCCTTCAAAATGGTACCAATAACGTAGAACTTATTTCCAGTATTTTAGAAGGTATTAACATTTATGGGAAATATATTTGTAATATTCGATATACGGCGCGGAGCATCTGACAAGATGGCCATGATTTCCAAACAACAATCAAATACTAAGTGGTGCCTTTGATATTACGCCCATATTTATCATCTTACTTACAATCAAAAAAAAGTTACATTATTATATTTATTTCCCCTACGTTTCTAGGTATGACAATTCTAATATGTATCATCCCATAACGTAAAAGGCAATAATTAAGTACCGCTTTGTTTTAAAGTTGTGAGATAATGAAAACGGAACCATTTACCTCTACGCAATTGTTCTTTTTTATGCAAATTGTTTAGATTATCTATAAAGTAATAAGAAACCGTACGTGATACAAAACTATTATTATTTTCAGTTTCTAACATGCAATTTATACTTTTAGACTTTTTCATAATAAAATAATCTTAATTCAGAAGGTGCTCAAAGATGTCTCAATTCTGCTCTTTGCATATTCTCAACCGTCTCTATACATTGGCTTACATTTTGAGCCAAGTTGTCCTCGTTTAATTAAAGAAAGGCGTTTCTTATTCCCTACTGCATGTTTTCTGCCATTGTAGAGGGTGTCGTATAAACAATGTTCTTTCACACTAGGCCATAGAAAAATATCGGAAGGGGTATTCAGCTGACGTTCGTGATTAATGCAAAGAGTCGATTACTGTTGCAAAAGCCAGGAACAAATATTTGTCTATCAACTCCTCTTTCGAGAGATTTATTTTTAGTTAATGAAAGTTGGTAAAAATATAAGAGCAACAAAACGTTATAATTGACAAGATTAAAGCAGTACGTAATAACTAGGCTTAGGATTTTATGCATAAAAGACGGCTGAAATATGCACATATATATGCACATGTTTTTACGAAAATATGAAGAAAAATATGCAAGATTTTCAGAAAAATATACAAGTTATGAATTTAAAATATACACTATTTTGTAAAAGATATCATATTAACTCATACAATTATAACATAAAAACTGAATTTTGCTGTAGGAAGAAAGATTATGTCAAATAATAGAGTATATAATTAGTTAAAAGTATAGCAATCCATTTAAAATAAAAAAAGTTGAAGGCAGTTACCAAAATTTGGAACACCCTGTATATTTGTAAATAATTTTACAAAATAGGTTGCGTATTTGGTATTCTTCACGCTAAACTCTGTCGACACACTAATGGCGCACCCGGTACATTCTACAATTCCTTCCCAGGACGCCCCTGCTGTTAACATCTATTATCCATTTAACATTGCCGGTTAACATAACCAATGGTGATGTGAATTTAGCTCATGGTATTGATGGAATCACTCACAACAAAAGCAATGTGAGGAGAGAAAACATTACCAAACGGACTACCCGGCGTCATCAGTAACGCTGGCCACGAGCGGTACCGCGCATCGGCGTAGAATCAGTTCGGACCGAGAGGAACGGTAGTATTACTTCGTCTGTGGAGCAGTACGGACATTTTCGCTGCCGGTCATTTGCGCAATTGTTTATCTGTCCTAGAAAAATTATGATTTCGTCAGCAAAACGACCGCGGTCGGACAAACTTCGAAAATTTATTGCAGAAATTCCAGACTTAATATATGAAGGTGCTAAAATTAAATGTGTAATCTGTAAAATCCCGTTAATGTGTTGGTCCAGACAACATTGTCTACGACACGTAAATAGTGAAAAGCATGTCTCAAAAAGAAATTGCGCACGAGACAGTGAAAAATTTATATTTAATTTATGCGTTACGTTTATCGCATGTAATATACCGTTTAATTTACTAGACAAGGAACCATTTATCTGCTTTTGGAATAACTATTCGGAGTGCAAATTGCCAAGTCGAACATCGTTACGAAAAATTGTGCCATCTGCGCGCGAACATATTGAACAAAAAATAAAATCGGAGTTGAAAGATTAAAAATTGTGGTCGACGAAACAACAGATCGGAAGAAACATTCTGTTCTTAATGTAATGGCACGCAAATTGGAACCTCATCAATCGGCATCTTCAATTCTATTAGTCTCCAAACGAATACAACAGTGTACTGCCGAAGTAATTTCAAAGTTAGTGTTAAATACATTGGACAAGCTTGAACTTTCAACAAACCAACTCTTGATGTTAGTGTGTGATGGTGCTGCAAACATGCTTTCTGTAGGCCGGTCTCTTAAAAAGCATTCTGCTAATTTGTTACACATTGCGTGTAAAATTCATGCTCCCAATCTTGTGGCGGATAGTATCAGAAAATGTTATCCTGAGGTAGACGCTTTAATAGCGCATACCAAAGCAGTATTTGTCAAATCACCGAAACGTATTCGCGAATTTCACAGACTGTGCCCCCGTATACCAGAGCCACCAGAACCTATTCTAACTCGTTGGGGAACATGATTGTAGGCCGCGTTTTATTATCATAAATATTTTGACAATATTCAGAACGTCGTTTTACAATTCGATACAAAGGAAGCTGCCGCTATCCAGAAAAGCCAGTCGAAATTTCAAGATAGTCAGGTTAAAATGGATTTAAAAATCATTCACGACAATTACTTCGGGCTAGCAGATGCAATAGAAAAATTACAAAATCCTGCGGTGCCGTTAGAAGAATGTCTACAAATAGTGCAACATGTTCACGCACAGCTATGTGCGATTGAAGACGCAAAAAATGTTTCTGTTCTAGAAAAATTTGAAAGTGTTTTTGAGAAAAATTCTGATTTTGGCACATTAAGACACATTTGTGAAGGTGCGTCAACAGAATCGTTAAGTTATTTGAAAGATTATTTTACTTACGCAAATATTACGTCACTAGATGTAGAACGTTCGTTCTCTGCACATAAACGCATTTTTTCCTCATGCCGTACTAGTTTTGCCGAAACAACAGTTGAAACATATCTAATGTTGCAGATATTTAACAGACATTATTCACTTTGTGATTTCACGGAGGACTCTTAAAATGGTAAGTGTTTGAGCACGTGTTATTTAATTTTTATTTAAAAGATGAGCGAAATTATTTGCGGCAACAAACATCTCTATTAGCAGAATAACTCTAGTGGAACGCGAAGCCTGGTCGACTCTACGCTACTGCGCGGTACCGCTCGTGGCCAGCTTTAGTCATCAGCGTTGCTCCGAGTACTTTTCTCTACCACACACGCTATTTGCCTCTCGGCTTACATCACTACCCTTCCATACAGCAACCAACATATTATATTATTTTTCTTATGCCTTCTTTTGTGTTTCTAGTTAACATATTTAATTGTCTACTAAAAATTCAACACGATATTTCCATGTCCATTTCTAGTGATTAATATACATACGTGCATCTTTAATAAATAAAAAGCTGACGCTCCATTTAAATATTTAGAATTAATTATTACTGTCTTTTCCTCTTGAACAGAGCATAGATAATTTTAATCGGGGAATATCCCCACGCCTCTCGAAATTTCAACAACGTCCATTTCGTAGAGTACAACTATTTGCAATAGTCGGCGAGCCTCAAATAGTGGAATGCAGCACCATCTAGCAAGGGCCGGTTTTTTAATTAAAGTTTCCCGTACGTTGAGTATTCAGCAGATACGTTCGGTAAATTTACATTCTTTTCGAGAAATTGAAATGGTAAAGGAATGTCGTGTACATGGGTTTCCAATTTTAACCGACTACATATGCACTGCCGGCACTTGTAAATAAAAAATTCAGCACGATTTAACTCACTCAAAGTTTGGACATTGTGGGATTAATAAAGGGGCAGGGTTGAATAAATTAGTATTACTTAGCAAAATGTTACCGAAATGCTGCACTGGACATATAGTCGTGTGCACTTTTAATGATGGCAATGTCTGTTGAATCCAATGGCGACTCGTTTTTAACGGGGTGGTCTTATCTTATATAATAATAATGATACCCATTATTTCCTATTGGGACGCAGAGTTCTCCATCCAGGGGGTTGTCTACTATGTGGATATGATTTCCATGTATTCTCTCCATTTTGTTCGGTCCTGCGCGTTTTTCGTAACTCTGCAATACTTTTTCCAGTCTCTTCTTTGATCATTCTCCTCCATGTAGGGATTGCAAATTTACCGCCCTTTTTCAATACCGATAATTCGGTAAAATTTTTTTTCATTACAGGTTCGCCGGTGCTGCAGTTTATCTTTCATAGATAGTGTAGCTGATGTTGAAGGAACTGACTCAACTGACATTAAACATACAAAGTCTTCAGAATCAGAATGGAAATATTCGCTCCATTTCTCGAATTGTTTTTTTAGGGTATGTAACATTTGTCCGATCGCATCTCCTAGACCAGAATCATCACCTATTTTCTTATAACCTGATAATTTCCTAGTATTTTTATATAATTCCTTGTTTTTTTCTTTGTTCTGGCGCTATTTGCTCGGTATATCTACCATTCTTTTTTACTTCTTTACTGCATTTGGTATTTTTGTCATGGAATTCCTTTCTTCTCGACTCCTCTTTAGCATTTAGTCTTTGCAACTTATTTTTTTTTCTCTTTTATCCACCTTACTTATCCATTCATTGTGTTCATTGTTCTCGCTTCATTTAACTTGTTTGCAGCTTTCCATAAAGAGGCGTTTACATTCTTGCCACAACCTGACGATTTCATTACATTTTCTACTATTTGTTCTTTTTCTATTTGTTGTAGCTTTTTCGGGTCGATTAATTTTTGTCTACTAGCGGTTTGTAGTTTCTTTTCTTTTTGGGTATACTTCTCTTTTTACACAGTTGTATTTTCGCTGTTAGAAAATAGTGATCTGAGCCGACGTCTTGCTCCCCTTTTAGTTCTATCATCTAATAGACCTTTAGAGGCCGATTCTGTAACTTTCTCATAACGACTTTAACACAAAAGTCAATTCTGTAAGCACACCGTTACACCAGCTGTTGAAATCATTCAGTATTGAGGCTAGCAATGCGGTTGTTCGTGCAAATATAGATGGCAGCACTTGCAATTTCCTCGACAGCTGTTTTGTTTTGTTGACGCAAATATAACTTAAAAACTCTTTAACGTCTGTTTTCAGTGCTGCATTGCTTAGTTAAATAAGTCAGTTCCTAAGTTTATGTATGTATAAAGAAAATAAATGTTACAAATTTTAATTACGTTTTATAATAAAAAGCATTGGGAAAGAGTTTTAACATTTTACAGTAGCTCAATGTAGAAGTTTGAAAATTAACTGAGTCAGTGCTGCTTATTCTTACTCCATACCGTTTATATTGATTTTATTTTAGAATGAATCGTAAACGAGAAGGCAAAACAACAAACATGCAGTATAATATTTGCCTCAATTATTTAATTAGATTTCCGGTTAAACAAATTTAAGGCAGGAGAGCCGGATTGTTTAAAAAAGAGCTGGAAAGAATTAGCAAGCCATTTATTCCTTATTCCATAACTAGGTATTCCATTCATTCTACATGAATGTTGGCGCGAAATGTTTCCTGCCTTGAATTTTATATTTTATCTTACCTTTGTTCAAATTTCTTCTGCTCTTCAATCATTAAAACATTTATAAAACCAGCCATTACGACGCAAAAAATTAACAAAATTTCATAAATTACGAAAATAACCTGACTTTTTAGTTTAACGACCGAAAACGGCATAAAATAGAAGTCGTCTAGAAATGACAGTTTTAACGATATAATAACGATAAGTGCCGTTAGCATTTACTCACAGAATCGGCATAACGATATTTTTACGTAACGAGTCCTGAACGACTCGTTTAAATTTTATAGAATCGGTCTCTTATTAGTCCATTCTTGGTTTACACATATATGGTCTATCTGATTTTCGGTTTTCCCGTCGGGGACACCCATGTAACTTTGTGATGCTTTTTATGTGCAAACAGAGTTCCACCTATTTCTAATTCAAAGTTGCCACACGCTTCCAGCAGCGTTTTCGTTCCGATCTCCCGTGCCATGCCACTCCATTTATCTCTTCGAAATTTTCTGTAATATATACCACTTTTGCGTTAAAATCACCCATTAATAAGATCATATCTGCTTGATTTGTTTCCATAGGAACGATACCTAATGTCTCGTAAAAATTTTCTTTTTTACTCAGTTCTGCAATATCGGTAGGTGCATAGCACTGAATCACTGTGATGTGATTTCCGTTTATCCTGGTTATCTTTGCCGTGATTATCTTTGGGCTCAATAATATACCTTATACAGGCTTGAAAATTAAAGCAATTCTTCGTTCTTTTGCAATCATTCGAAAATTACAGCACTTTATCAAATAGCTTTGCCATAAATGAGAATCAAATGCGACCAGCGCTACACAATAATAATAATAATAATAATAATAATAACAATAATAATAATAATAATAATAATAATGTTCTTTATGTCTACTGAAATGTAAGCTTACAAGAAAAAAGCACACAAGTAGAAACCGGCGTCAAACAGAGATATTTACATCACATTTCATAATAAAGTAAATTTAGTAATTAATATATTCTTTCAGCGAATATGGTTCAACATCACATATATATGAATGTGTCATCCTTTTAAATTTTCTAAAATTTGTCTCAGATTTTATATTGTCGGGCAATTTGTTAAAGAGCATTATGCTATTGTATTGCACACCTTTTGTAAATTTTGTCAATTTGTGCTAGTACCGTATTCGTGCACTTTTTCATTCTCTCTGAAATTTATTTTATTTTTGAAATTAAAGATAACACATTCATACACATAAATTTCGAATAGTGTCAATAAACCATTCGCTTTGAATAGCGACCGAAGAGAGACACCGTAATCCAGACCCAGCAGTGCCCGCACCGCTCGCTTCTGTAAAATGAAGACACGTTCTACATTCGACGCACTTCCCCATAATATGATTCCATATCTAATGATTGACGCAAAATAGGCATGGCACACTGTTTTCATAGATGAAAAACTTGTTATTTTCTTTAATATTTTTAATGCGAAGCAAACACCGCTGAGCCTGCTACATATCTGCTCTATTTGTTGATCCCATTTTAGCGTATCATCTATAGCAACACCCAAGAAAGAACAATGTTTGGTTAATTAAAATTTTTGGTTATTTATACAAGTGCACTAGCAATCACTTGAATAAAAAAAAAACACTTCTAAGTTTAAAACCCTTTAACAACTTAATTTTCCTTTGCGGCAAATTCGGAATCTCGCCTTAAGCTCTACGAAGACTTCGCAGACAATCTCAAATTCCAAGGCGAAAATGATAAATCGCTGAAATAATAAGGGAATTCCTCGCAAATTATGCGGAGGATTATCGCTGCGGTATCATTGTTGTTACGTTCAGCGCTCATGGTGGCCCAGGCGATGCAGAAACGAGCGAATTTCCCAGAGCGAAGTTACGAAAAATGAAAGTATATAAATTTTCCGCGGAACGAAACGCCACGCCGCCGCGTTCTCTTTATTCCCAAAGGCGTACCTCATGCACTTTGCCTCGTTCCCTTTTGTGCACCAAAACAAAGCACAAACAGTACGCGCGAACATGTAAACAAGCGCGGCATAACGTCGGAATTTCTAGGAAAATACACAGAAAATCACCGCGGTGTCGATATGGAAAATATTCAGACGTGAGTGCATTGTCTGGTTCGGTTCGTCGAGGTACGCTATGCGCGCAAGAATAAATAGAGCAATATGCAATAAGGACGGGAACGGCGGAATCTTTTCGAGCAGAATGGAAAGACGGTAAATATATGTACATCCTTCTAGCGTATTCAATTATTCCTCCACTGGTAATATTTATTCTATCCCTTGTTTAAAGTCGTTTACTATGCATAGTATGTACATTCTTATAGCACAGAATGTGTTTCGATTCAAAGAACGAAGTCTTTACGTCGGTTATAACATTCACAGTAAATAAAGAGATGAATTGCAGCATTAAAAGGAATTATATAGTCGTATATAAAAATAGACATAAAATATTGGGTGTCCCATTTTAATTTTAACAGAGGAATATCTCGAGAACTATGAATCTTACGAAAAAGTTCGTCATACCATTGCTTTCTCATTCCAGCGGGGGCCATAAAGCCTTGATTTTCGTTTCAACGTAGGTGGCGCTGGAAACCCATATTTTTTATTACACAATGCAATTCTACGCTAAAAAGTAAGCAACGTTTGTCTGAAACATTTTTTTGTTAATTTCATAGATGGCGCTGTAATTGGTGAAAAAGATTACCTCTATCTGTTTTAATGGAAACCTCCATTTAACATTTTATCAAACTTTCATGGTATATTGTTGGTTGTCTTTATTTGCTAATTGAAAAACAACAATATATCAAAGTTAAAGGTCGTTAAAGGCCCTCCTCCCTTTCTTTATAATAATAATAATAATGTTTATAATAATAATAATGTTTATTGTCCAACAGGTAAACCCAATTACAGGACAAATATACACATTGTGAACACAATACATATTGATTTAAAAACATGACATAACTATACAGAAAACTATTATGTTTCGTGTATCATGGCGCCAACTCTCCGGTGAAAATATCACTAAATATCTTCTCAGCGTTCCTGATCATGTGATAGATTGGCGACCGCAAACGAAGATTGGTCCTCGGTGTCGGCATAGTAAAGATTGGAGCATAACGAGATGCTATTCGAGGTACGTTGAATCCTATGTGGGAGACCAGCTGCATACAGTCGATCCTATCATTTAATAATTTGTGTAAAAATCGGGCGCTATGGTAATCACGACGGGATGACAATGAACGAAATTGATGCGATTCGAGAAGGGTGTTGTAAGAAGTATGCCAAGGCGGATATTCGCCATTAACTTTGAACGACAAGAATTTGTGGAATCGACGCTGAACACGTTCAATTGGAGCTTGATGGGACATATAGAAAGGATACCAAACAATAGAGGCATACTCCAATTTCGAGAGTACAAATGCAAAATAAAGGGATTTTAGCACTAGTGCGTCATTGAAGTATTTGGACGTTCTCATAAGAAAACCCATCATTTTAGAGGCAGATGAACAAATTTGTTCAATATGTATGTTAAACGATAAAGTTGGATCAAAAGTGACACCTAGATCTTTAAGATTGGTAATCTTGTCGATGGAAATATCGTTGATTTGATAAGTGGAGATATATGGATTTGTTTTTCTCGTGAAGCACATAAAATTACATTTACTAGAATTTAATGTCAGTGTATTGGATTTTGACCACTCGGTCAGTATATTAATGCTCGTCTGAAGACTCTCGATATCTTGTTGGCAGTTAATATTACAAAACAGTTTAACATCGTCGGCATAAGCGAGGACATGGCAAGATAAGGATGTTAAGAGGTCGTTTATGTATAGAATGAACATCAATGGACCAAGATTGGATCCTTGTGAGATACCGCTGCTAGATACAAATTCAAACGAATTAAATCCATTATAAAATACATAGTTAGTTCTTTTTACCAAGTAAGATTTAATTAACAAGGAGAAGTTGGGAGCTAAACCAAGCGAGTCCAGTTTATATAGAAGTAATTCATGACTGAGAGTATCAAATGCATGTGAGAAGTCGGTAAAGATAACGTCAACTTGTCCGCAGTCATCTAAAGTTTCGCTTATAAATTATATAAATTTATAGATGTTCTAGGTCCTTTTTCAATAATAATAATAATAATAATAATATGATTTATTTCCCAACGGGATACAGGGAAAGTACAGAATATGTAACAAAGCGAATACAGTTAGGTTGAATCAACCAAAAAAAAAAGGATATACAAAAAATAAAAAAATATATATAGTGAAATATTTTTCTCATGGGATTTTGGGGAAATTGTTAAATTTTCTAACTTAAACTGAATTTTTCAAATCTTAGTGGGTATGGGAGTATCCCTGGATACCCTTTTGGCAATTTTATAACGAATTTCCAAATTAATAAAACGAAATTAACGAATTTTTAAAATTATAAATGTAACTAACCTTGAAATTTGAACGATGCCAATGTTATATAAACTCTCTGTTTATATAACCTCTACAGGAAACTGCCTGTTCTGGAAATTACCCTTTTTCTCTTCGAATAAATACTTAGATTTCACAATCGAACACTTCAAATTGGAATCGGAGTTAAGAAACACTTTAATTCAACGAAGGCTGAATAAAGATTGATGAAATATTAATGGCGTCGCTCATCTTTCTTTTATTTTAAATCGCGAATGACCAGCGATTGTTTTATTCCGCAGCAAATTTTGATAATTTAACCCAAATAGAAACTTTTACGATGAATTTCGATGAAATGAAATTATTTCTGAAAGTACCATACGAGAATGAATGCAGTGACGCATCGAAGAGGTTGTATTTCGAGGATTCTATGATGAAAAACGTTACTGACGAGCTTTAAACGTGAAAATTTTCCAACCATTTACTTAAACCTTTCAGATAAAGATTTAATTGATGAAATATTGTTTAAAATACCTTTCAATTTACGCTGTTGCTTATTTTAGATGATTTCTACATGAATTTGGACGAATTACGTGAATGGGAAAATTAATTGAAGAGTAGATTTGTCCATGTTACCCTACGATCGTCGTTATCTGGACTTAACTTTAATATTTAACATCAACGCTCCAAGGCCAGTTGACTGGAGGGAAATGGTACCGAGGAAATTTCCATTTTTCTCCGCATGAGGGATATTTAATTACCAACGAGTAGACTGCGTTTACTTTCGGACACCCAAGCTGCGCGAAAATTGTCAGCTGATATGTATTGGCCGTCTTAAATATGTTGACCAAAATACGCGCGCTTTTTAAAAGTATACGGGAAGGTTAACCGTGTATTAAATTGTATATAATTGTAATTTTTTATACAAAACAAATTTAAATTCTGATAGTATTAACAGTTTTACAATTTACAGTATTTAGTAATAGCATAAATCTTACTTATGTGTATATTAATACATTTTTTCTTAATTTTTCATTTCACTTTATGTATTAAATAATTTCTTTAAAGGAAAAGTAGGAATATTCAGTGCTCAAAAAAAAAAATAGGTGAGAAATGTTTGGTCTGTTGTTTATAATAATTAATATTTTTACTAATAAAAAAGAGTAATCGGAATGTAATTACACCTTTATTTATTATATATTTAAAGATAATATATACATATTTAAATTAACTATATCAAATATAATGTTAATTTAATCATCATCAGAAGAAAAATCAAAATCGCTGTCACTGTCATCATCAAGGTTTATAATAAGTTCATCGGTAAGCTTATCCATTATGTGTTCTTTTTGTATATAATTTTCCTCAATATTCACTGCATGCCGACAAACATGTGACCATTCATCTTTTGCGATTTTTCCAAATTCTTCTGTAGCGAGTTCCTCGACATCATTTAGTTTAAAAGTTATATTTTTAGATGCTACTCTGCCCTTTAAAATTGCCCATATCTTTTCAATAGGGTTGAGTTCCAGATGATATGGGGGCAATCTCAACACTGTATGTCCATCTTTTGCAAATATAGAATCTATAGTGTAATTCTTGTAACTTGGTTTATGCATATGTACTAATCTATACAACAACTTTTGTCAAATTTTCATTAAATATGATGCCACGTTCACTTAGCCATTTTAACATTTCTGAGTTTTTGCTGTTAGTAGTTGGATGTTTAACTGAGAGAACGTTGTGGTTGCATTATCCATCACAACAACAGATTTAGGTGACAAATTTGGAATCAACTGTTTTTCTAACCACCTTTTATAATTTATGAAGTTCATATCGTCATGATAATCTCCATTTTTTTGGCCGGACTTATAGATCAACAACGCATTATCAATAAATCCATGTTCACTACCTAAAACAATAAATATACAGTAGAGCGTTTCCCTTTTGATATAGGGCACTTAAGTTCATTGTCAGAGTTTTCAACCCATTCATATGGAGTTGTGTGACTGGCATGGAGGTATGTTTCGTCTAAAATACAATACTTTAGTTATTGAACATCAAATACAAATTTATTTTGCTTCACCTGTATACACGATTGGTCGACCTTGTAACCGATAATTTGTAACATTTCGGATATATGAGGATCTTAGCTCACGTATATTTGATCTTTCCATCAAAAGCTTTCGGTTATCAGTAGTAGTCTTCTTCTACCTGTTATTTGATAAATATATTAATTACTAAAATAATAATAAATTTGAATATTAGTACGTACCTAAATCCTAATTTTAATATTAACTTTCTTAAAGAGCTGCGCTTGCCTACAAAACCAATGGTATCATCTGACTGTATTTTATTATATACAGCATTTAATGTAGGTCTCTGTCAGTTATGTGAAAATTGTGAATAACCTGACGTAAAACTGCTTCCCCAGCATTATCCACAGTAGATTTTGGTGAATGTCTTACAAGATTGTCTTTTGAAGAACTGCCACTTTGCTCTGCTACAACAGAATTACTCTTTCGAATAATTCTGACAACAGTACTTTTAGCTATTCCCGTAGCCTCACTAACAATATCTAAAATGTTACCTGTAAACAAACATAATGACTTCACTGATATATGAATATGTAAAAATAGTATTAAAAATACTTTAAAAAAATATTATCATACCTTCTGTCTTATATTTTTTAAAATAGTTGTAGACATTAAAAACAATGTTTCATGATTGCTCATCCAAAACTTGTCTCTTCTTAGCGATGTTCGATGATTCGGACATTCTCACCTGTAACTTAATTATTTAATACAACTTAATTAAAATCTGTTTAAAACAAAATACTTACAGTAGAATATTAACCCTAATTCAAAATAGTTTTGAGAAAAACTGATTTTTTAATAAATAATGGGCCAATAACAATATTAAAAGTAGAGAGCACGAAACGAATTCAACGACACATCAACAACTGACGCCGAAATGAGGTAAATGTTTGTTGGTAAGAAATACATAGCTATCTCTCTCGGTTAGCACCAACTTCTCTTTCTAATCCTAAAATGCGTCTTTGCGCTGGTGTCTTCCGAAAGTAAACGGACTCTAGCTAACCTGACCTTTCTCATTTAGAGAGAGAACCTACTCGTTCAGAGGATGACAGCGGAGGCTGTAGTTGTCGTAAATATTGAACATTAGAATATATACCTAGCTACTTGTACAATTTTTCCCTAAATCATCAACAATTACATAGATTGAATCAGAGAAAATATCACACAGCTGACCCACAATATTGAAGTTGTTACGCATAGTATTGGGAGGATTATAACGAATGTGTTCGAAGCTACAAATTGTTGTTACTTTATACTATTTGCGGATGAAATCACTCCGGATAATGGTGCATGCTCTCTTTCCATTCTGCCCGTAATGTAGTTAATAAGTCACTGTTGGTGCGACTAGGGCCTAGGGCGATTCCTGTAGTGCTTAGTACTAAGTTTCTGGGCTGTTCCATTGACGAGTGCTTGTCATAAGAGCGCCATATGTCCCAGCACTGCGTTAAGCTGTGTTCTTTAGCGTATGCAATCAGTAGATTGGCGTATAATGTTAACTCTGAAAGGTTACTAATGTTTTACCATGCACACGTTGCGTCCAGGTTGAGATACGGTATAATTTTCTGGGGTCAATCCTCTCACTTTTCGTGCTGCTTTGTGCTGCAGATGGGAATTATAAGGGCAACGTTTTCATTACATAGAATGGATTGATGTCGTCCAATATTTAAAAGTTATCACATAATGACGCATTCGTCTGTTTTCATGTATTTTACAACTAGCATAGTGTAATAATTTTACATCTACCACACAAATTTAATACAACCCATCATCCTATCTGTACACCCACAGATATACAAACACTGCAACTACATATCTAATACTACCTAATTTGCATCCGATTATGGATATTATTAATCATTCGATTGAATACTAATTTAGTTAGATTGATCAATTTCACATCATTCATCCGAAGTGAACTCAAACGAGGTTAATATATGCATAACCGATGATGCGCCCATGTTGCATGCATTACATATACGTCTACCTAATATATGGTTTATTACGCATGAAGTGTTTGCTCACAACACATATTTAATTCGTTTGCATGACCGAACTGTTACTATTAATCGAATATTTTACCTTTGTCATTGAAGCTAACTGAAGGGAACGATTATATTGAAATCAAAGGCTGCCGATTTTGTATGTTGAGCAAACCTTGCCGGAGGCAATGTCCTTTTCTGTTTGTTGAAATATTACAGTTACCCCTAATACATTAATTATTAGCCTTTATAATTCCTGTTGTTTACGTGGTATCTGACTGTTCACAATATCTCTAAAAAAAAGGCAGGTGGATATATCATTAGAAACAATACGTTTATTAACTCTAGGATGCATGGGTGTTCGGGTATACAGATTGATTAACATTTCTCGGGTCTCTCAGAGCCGGCTGTTTTTTTACTCTGTTAAAAATATACGTATAAGAACATGAAATATATTTAAATCATTTATTTCTGCGTGTAAAAACCTTAAATAATTAAATCTCTAACTAAAGATTACAGCTCTTATAAATGTAAATACATGTTCGAAAGTAGCAATTTTTACAAATTCTCACTCTATGTTCGTTGCACAAATTATTGCGACACTTTTCACAAACTAGTTTGTTTTTTCTGTCTAAACTAGAGGAACACATCATGCATCTCTTCCTTTTATTTGTAACGGTGTCACTCGCAGTTTTTTCAATGTTAATAAATTTGTTCATACAATTTATTGAATTTCCTGGTATTTTCTGATTTTTTGACCTCCTTATCATATACGGTATTACCAATTGCTCCGCTAATTCCTTCAAAAATAGTTGTCTAGAGTGTGTTACTTTCCTATGATAATCAAGTTTCAACGTGGAAAATATAATAAATGCATTTAGTGCTGCAATATCGATCATATTAGAAAAATGCGCCATAGGCCAACACTTTGTTTGCGTTTTACATGTATAGTCGGACTGTGTTTGATCCATTACGTCTACTCTCCCTTTGGTCTTGTTATAATAAAGTATTAATTCCGGTTTCTGCTTAACATTTTCACTTACAGACATATCATTGTGCATGGTGCTGAGCAAAATGACTGATTTGTTTTTCTTAGGAATGTAGCCAACCATAGTCATTTTGTCATAAAAGCCAAATGTAGAAGAGTAAACCAGTTTGTTCTTTGCATCTCTTATTTCACTTGGTATTTCTCTCTTATTTTTTCTTAGTGTTCCGACCACTGTTAGGTTCTTTTCTAATAAACATCTAGCCAATGGAATGCTTGTAAAGAAGTTATCCATTGTAACATTTAGTCCAGAGAAGTGGATGATGCGTACTAAAATTTGCACTACTTCAGAAGCAAGATTTGTATGGATAGGTCGATTGGGTCGTCGTCCGGTATATACAATTCCATCAATTGCAAATCCTGATTCTGACTCACACATCCACAAAATCTTGATACCGTATTTTGACGGTTTATTTGGCATATACTGAATAAATGAACATCTCCCTCTATACGAGAGCAACTGCTCGTCAATGGTAACACTTTCGTTTGGCATCAAAGATGACCTGCATTGTTATAAAAATAAGTTCCATATATACGATATCGGAGCTAATCTATCGGTCTGTAGGCGAAAATCACGAGTTCTTCTGTTATCAAAACGCAGGTACCGTCTAATATCTTCAAACCGATTGATTCCCATAGTAGCTTGATAAATAGGATTACATTTATCAGAAGAACAAAGTTCTCTTATCGGCACGTCCCAGTTTCTTTCCACACCAGCTTGTATCAGCAACCTAAGACAGCATTCAGCTCCATCACATCAATATCTACCCATCCTTTGTCTTTTACTGTAGTTACTCTTCGAACTTCAAGATTTGTGCACTTGACGACTTCTTCTAAGTTCGTTCTTGTAATAAAACATTTGAAAGCATTTTCAGGTATATCACAGGACACTGCTCTAGTTTTTACACCTGGTGCTAAACGCAGTACGTTACGTTTTGCAGTTTTCGTAGAGCTTGGCGGAAATGGAGAAGCGAAACAGTTGGGATTATCACTATCGGCCTCCGCTGTAGCTACATCTTCTTCAGACTCAGAATTTGAAGAGTCTGAATTGGCTTCTAATGAATCTTGACCAGGTTCTTCAATTTCATCACATTCCTCTGCCCACCGCATTACAGCTTCCTTGTAATTGGGATTTCCATACCTCACTGTTGCACTTTGCCCGGTCGATTTCCTTGAACTTGAGGCGGCCATAACGAACATTCACAAACAAACACCTCAAGCAAATTTTAGCAACTGAAGTATTTTTTATGCGTTCGTATATCTATATAATATGCATTTCTGCGTGTTGAAACCTGCATACGCCGTTGTGCTGTCATATTGCCTCAAATGAACACCAAGGGAGACCTGCTGCCATAAGTAATCGCACCCCAAACCAGAACACCCACAGTGCGTTGTACGTGCCTCTCAACGGTAAATCGAAGATTCCGTCGTTCATCCCGTCTTGTTCTGACTCTCTGACGACCGTCGTGCATGCCTAAACAAAATCTTGATTCGTCACTAAACACTACACGACGCCATTCAAGATTCCAATGACATCCTTCATTGTACCGTTGTAACCGTTCCTGATAATGTTCCGCAGTCAAAGGAAGCACAAGTTGCGGACGATATAATGTTAACCCAAAACTTCGGATTCGGCGATAAACTGTTCTAAGGGTTACATGGCGACCTTCTTCATCAAACCATTTTTCACCTATTGCACGAGTAGAGGAAAATCGGTCTCTAAATGCCAGTTGTGTTAAGCGACGATCTTGACGCTCATTCGTTCTTCTTGAAGCCCCGGTTCCTCTTCTACGACGTTCCTGGCCTTCTTCAAACCATGCATGACACACTCGCATTACAGTAGACCGATTTCGATTTACACGGTTAGCAATTTCCCCAAATGAAAAACCAGCTTCGCGCAAACCAATAATTCGACCTCTGTCGAATTCGCTTAATTGTCGATACACTGCTCGTCTTCTTACTGTAGGCATAGCTAACACTTAACTGAACCCCAGTTCAATGAGAACAACAACACAAATCGAGAAAGTCATAAAAAACACCGCAAAAAAAAAACGTTTAATATCAGTGCCGAGAGAGAGGTAAAAACCTCAATAACAACTTTATTGCTTCACTGAGAGGATTCAAATTTTGATCATTTATTACTATTAGATGGGTGAATATTCCTACCAAATCTCATCCGGAAATTCCAACCTCTTCCAGCTGTTGCAATTTCTATGTCACTGAGTATACTTAAATAGTCCGTTTTAAATATTTATTTATTTATGTAGTAATATCCTTAGTATTCAATCCGCTGGTTATTGTGCTTTTAAATGAAATCTACAGGTAATGATTTTGTTATCTACAATCCTTTATTTGTTAGAATATTGGTGTTGTATATCGTTATCTAATAATCCTGTAATTGTTAGAATCTCTGTATATCGTTATTTCTTCATTCCTTTGTAATCACGTTTAGAAAAAGTAGACTCAAGTGTGGATATTGCAGGTTCGTTTTGTTACATTTAAATATAGTGATAAAATACATAATAAAGTGTTTTATTACAATTTTCATCAAGCGAATATAGATGGTTGTTTATCTGGTATCTCTTAAGAAACTCCGTTTTTAAAATGTTTTGACATTTTCGCCACTAACTACTATGAAACTAGGTAGTAAACTAGAGAAATCACAAAATGAAATCCACTCGAAGGGCAACATAATGCGCCACAACAGGATATTTGAATAGATTCTCCAGGTGGTTATAAAATATAAAGAGAATCCAGGATATTCCTCTTCATAACCTGCGAAATGTTACCTGGTAAACTTCCTTCCGTACTCCTAATTACAATTAGAGAACATCTCGGAACAGACTTCCTGTTTTTGTCGGCAGTCTACCTGCTTTCCATTAATCAATTAGTCCGCCGAACTCTCCATGGAACTCGGAGTTTTAGTGGCGAGCGACGGCACTGTGCCAATTTCTCGTCGCCCGTCACTCCGACATCGTTACGACCATGCGTTCAACTCATATCTGCACTACGTCTCGAACTCATTCCACAAATATTTAATCAATATTCTGACGAGTCAACTTCGATAATTCGCCCTTATCCGGTTGCCGGCGATGAGAAGTTGGTAAATGCAGTAGCGATGTCGGTTCGTTTGAGAAGTTACTGCGGTTATGTAACAAGTTTACACAACGGTTTTCTTATTTCTTCGACGGAGTTAAAACAATTGACTTTGCAAGATTTCGTGTTTATTTAGAATAAAAAGAACTAGCCATAGCCGTACCTACCTAGTATACAAAAACAATAATAAGAAAATAGAAAAAAAATAACAGAACTAATACATAATTATAATATGTGAAAAGTAGTGAAACACTCACCCTTTTAAGCAGCCTTGGCTACGGAACAATAAAACTAGAAGCACCATTATCAGTATTAACATCATATGGATGAGAGTGGCAAAAAGTTGACGCCATTAGATGTGTTTCCACAGTTGTCTCGGTCTTTGAAAAAGAGCGTTCAACATCTACCGATATTATACATGCATGATTAAAATACTCTTTGTACTTAGTCAATGGATTATTTGATACACCATCACAAATTTGTTTTAGTGTGCTAAAATCGCAGCATAATAAAAAGCTGCCTGCAACCATGTTCCCCAACGTGTAAGAATTGGCCCCAGTGGTTGACGAATACCACGACACTCTGTGTGAAATGATCGTAGGCGTTTGGGAGATTTCAAAAATAGTTTTTTTGTGCTTGCTATTAATGCATCTACCTCGGGAGAGCATTGTCGAATGGTTTCTGCCACAAGATGTAAAGCATACACTTTACACGTAACATGTAAACACTTGCAATCATGTTCAAGAAGAGAACGGCCTACCGAACGCATTATCGCTGCGCCATCGCTCATAAACATCAACACTTCTTTTGAAATTTGAAATTTTTCCAACGTACTAAGTACAACCTTCGTAATTGCTGCAGCAGTACACTCTTGTAGTCTTCGGCTAGCTAGTAACAGTGGTAATGTAGGTTTACTAGGGTCTAGTATGCGTACCATAATATTTACAATTGAATTTTTTTTACAATCTGTTGTCTCGTCAACACATAACCAAAGAAACTGTTTTTTCAATATGCGTTTCATTTTCTTTTCCACGTCATCGCGTACAAATGCAACATGCTTACGTGCCGCTTTCTCTGTTGGCAACCGCAACTCGGGATTGTATTTGTCCCAAATGCCCTTAAACGGTTGTTTATCGAGTAAGCCTAGTGGCAAATTACATTTTATGTAATTCTTAGTTGATAACTAAGAATTACATAAAAAAATGCACTTCGCGGTGGAATGCCCAATTTTCGTTTTCTATGCTGTGCGGAATTTCTTGTACAGTTCCACTCCCTATTTGACATCAAATGTAATTTGTACACTTTACAAACTATTTTACTCCCGTTGTAAAACAAATCGGGAAAGTCAGAAATAAACTTATATACTATGTCTTGAAAGGGTCGTTTTTTAGCCTCTGACATGTTCACTAAAAACTACAATTAATAACTACGTCCATATCAATAAAATCAACACGCCCTATCCGCTATCCAATAGTAAACTGAACTGAGTGATGATGATTTGTCGTGTCGTATCATAATCGACCAGCCCTCCCTGCCCACCTAAACACAGTCACACCGCCGTTGCGATTGCTCTCCAGTTACAGGGCTCTACTCATAAAACATCTAATTCTTTTAAACTACAGTACTGTGAACGTCTGCTACTATGAACGTCTTTATAATAGCAGACAAGAACAGAGGGAAAATGATGATGATTTATATGTCAAAATACACAATATTTCAAGAAATTAATCTTAATATAAAATAAATTAATATTTTGTGTGCTCTCCCTTAGCAGAAAAGCTTCTATAGGTAGATAAGGATACAACTTTTCAACAAATGCGTGTGGAATTCTATTCCACTCTTCTCTGATTGATTGATTTCCTACCAGAGCAGGGTTGGTCTTTACATCCCTAACACTGAGGCTTAACACCCTATTGTATTATTCCTGCTTCGGTCTCGTTTTACTTAAACAGGTTGGTTCCCTCGATCAGGTTCAAGAGCCTACGTAGTAAATCTTTGTCCACTGGTAGTTCGATTACGCTTCGCATAGCGAATCCACTCTTCTCTGAGTATACAAAAACATTCGTTGGCTGACGCTCCGCCTTCTAACGGTCCATATAATCCCAAACATGCTCTATTATGTTTAAATCTGGGCTTTCAGGAGCCCATTTTATAACAAAACGTCTTCCTCACATTTTTCTGTTAAATAATCTTTGACAATCCTACTGCAAGGTTTATCTTGTTGAAGCATGAAGTTTGGACCAATTAAGCGACGTCCAGAGGAAACAGCAAAATCCTTTCAAACTTACAAATAGCGCTGCGCCGTGAATTTTCCTGTTATTCTAATTAAATCCCCAATACCTGATGATGATATGCATCCCCATACGAACACAGAACCACCACCGTGTGTAACAGTAGGTTGTGTGCAAGTCGAATCATATCGTTTCCCCTTTCTTCTACGAATATAATGGCGTCAGTTGGTTCCGAAAATTTCGAATTTTGATTTGTCAGTGAACAAAACTCTATTCCACATTTTTAAAGTCCAATATTTGTGTTCTTTTGCATACTCCAACCGCTTTTGCCTATTTTCACGTCGAGCAGCGACCCCTCCCCGAAGGCCTCCTTGTATTAAAAGTCTTCTTACACTGGAAGGCGTTATGTTTGCTCAGCTAGCCCTCTGTAAGTCCACGGCCAGTTCTGTCGAAGTTCGAAAGCGGTTTCTTACGAATTGTAATTTTAAATATTCCATATCAGCCTTCTTTAACTTTTTAGGTCGTCCCATCTTCATTTTGTTTTCTACCGATCTAGTTTCTTTAATTTTTTTTTATAATACTGTGTACTGCGGTCTTACTACTTTTCTGCAATTTGTCGTTCGCTATAACCTTCCTGATGCAATGTAATGATTGTACTGCGATCACGCAATGAGATTTTATCCATTATGACATAAATATCAATTACTAGGTCTAGACCTCACACTTCCACTAATTATTCGAAAGAAAAATTACAATAACAAAAAAAAAGTTGATTTAGTGTAATACGTTCACAACAACAACAAACTATTTACTTATAAAATACTAGCGCGATTTATTGTACACGATGTGGTTGTTCTTACAGTAAGAGAAATATTTTATTCTCAAAAATATTTTCCCTGGAACTAGAATTACGGGGAAATAAATCACCCCGCGTGTTTACTTACAAATTCGAAACTTTGTTCTTAGAAACCTATATAAAAACGTGAAATAAGCGTAACATTCTTTATATACAAATACTTTTAATTCATCTGTTGAAAATTTCAAATAAAGGGTTTTCTACCTGCTGGTCTAAAACAAATTCACACTACTGTATATCGAACATATTGCTCCGTTAAATATTTACATCGCCAAAGATAGTTGTCAATTGAGCACGTATAGTGTGTTCAGTATGGCCACACGGTAAATATGAAATTCCCTCTGGCGGATATTAGTTATTTTTCGGAAGCCTCCTTTCCTCCCCGAGTCTCCGATCTTCGGAGTGGGGGTACTAAATAATTTATTTAACTCCAGCCAACGACGATCTAGATGAATCGGAGATGAAACTCCTCTTCTGTATAATTTCTCCATTTCGTAAATCTGGATAATCAATGAAAATTGTGCCTACAACAAACAACAGGGTAAATTCAGAGGTATTTCTAGCAACGTTTCATAAATTAATTATCTATCATAAAGTTATTAAGTATAACATTAGTAAATTTTGTTATTGTTTGGTTGTCGATGCTATTCTGTATCACAGAATATCAAGGTCATCGATTGTAGTTGTAGGCAATCTACGTTAACTCATGTTGTGATTGTGATAGAACTTTCAACAAATACAGTGAAATATTGAGAAAAATAAAGAAGTGGTTACACTTTTTTGGATTTCTGGTCGTTACACCTCTTAATTTTAACACCAGTATTACTGCTAAAAACTACATTGCTCCTTGGTATTTTAAATTTATAACCATGGGATATTTAAAAGACATTCTCAATAGTTTTGATGAAATTTTTATTTCTAAGATTGGATTGAAGAAGCAAAACATTCTCCTAATTTGTACAAAATATTACTTTTGGAAGAAAATGCAATTAATAGTCTCAGTTTAATTTTGGGATGCCTCAATATCAATCGCTATCTATCTTAAGAATCACTTTCTTGCTCATTCCATTTAACTTATCCACGATTACATTTCACGAAAGTACTTAACGATATGTTGTGTAAAGATATCTGATACATCCAACCGCATGTTCGTTAATAGCCCGAGAAAAATCTTTTCTTATTGCTCGAATAGGCGGATATGCCAGACGCGAAAAACGACGCTGAAGCATCCTGCCGTTGTGCATTGAATGTGAGAGCGGCCTGACGAGAAGCCGGGAGGAAAAAACAACAAGAGAGGGTACGATAATGGTAGGGCGAGCGCAAAGAAGGCTAAGTGGGAGCGTAACCCTCATATTATAAAGTGGTCTCTTCACTACACGATGTCTGTATACGGGGAACATTAGAATCAAGTGCTTATTGTGTAGCTGATATTATGGAGCGGATGGAGGGCGATCCAGACGCTGCGGCGCCGAGAACGTCCTAGAGAGTTAAGACTCGAGTGGGCAAGTGTTACACACGTACTATATCGAAGGCTCTTACGAACACACGCACGCATCAACGAGGAATTTCTTCTCGGTTGCCGTTTTCATTGTTTAAACGAAGCCATGTGAGAATGAGGGAAAGGTGACTTTAATAGAATGTTCTGGTGTTTTTTTTCTCACCCGTCTATTCATCAAACAGGCTTCGCATCGTAACTAACAACGCTTTAAAGTGTTCTGAGATACTTTTCATACTAATGGTCAAAGAATTATCCAGACTAGATCAACTATTGTTTCGTTAGGAAGAAAACTAACAATGTCATAATCATTTTGATGCAAGGTATACCTTTTTAAAACACGTTTAAATACTTGTGCGCATGTAGGTAGCAAGTTGTACTGATATTTTCCAGTATAAGTCAGATTTTTTGGAATAAACTGCGTTCATTGTTATTCGGTTCCCAAATCATCAACGGGCCTCGTATTGTAGCTCCGAGTTTGAGTACTTTTCCGTGCATTTTCTTTGGAATATTATACATAAGCAGCTGTTTTGCTGTATCAAGACTCTCGCAGAATTAACGGCACTTCTTTAAACTATGTTATAGTTGAGAACCGAATAAGCTAAGCCGTGTCATATCATTATCACATTTACCAACGCTGCGGCGAAGCTAAATAACAACTCATGTGCAGGCGAAAATGCGTTGAATACTATGTTTGTTGTTTGTTAACATTTTTTGAACTATTACATCTCAGTGCTGTATATCCCAACAAATTGAAAAGTGTGTAAGTCAGACCTCTCTATCAAAAGAAAAGTGGTCCATTTGACCTCAATAGCTATCAACCAATCAGTATATTAACAGCGTTCTCCAAAATCTATAAAACAGTCATATATTGTTATGTTCAGCGTTGTTTGTACGACAACAACAGCCTCGGCTGTCACTTCTCAACGACTAAATGTCAGGTTAGCCACTCGTTGATAACTAAATATCCTTCTTGCGGAGAAAAATGGAAATTTCTTCGTTACCATTTCCCCCCAACCAACTGGTCTTGGGGCGTTGATGTTAAATATTAGATATAAGTCCAGATAACGACGAGTGTGGGGTAACATGGACAAATCTACTCGTCAGTTAATTTTCCTATTCACGTAATTCGTCCAAATTCATGTAGAAATCGTCTAAAATAAGCTACAGCGTAAATTAAAAGCAACAATAAGTAATATTTCGTCAACTAAATCTTTATCTGAAAGGTTTAAGTAAATTGTTGGAGAATTTTTACGTTTAAAGCTTGTCGGTAACATTTTTTATCATAAAATCCTCGGAATACAACTTCCTAGTTGCATCACTGCATTCATTCTCGTATGCATTTGCAGAAATAATTTCATTGCATCAAAATTCATCGTAAAAGTTTCCATTTAGCTTAAATTATCAAAATTGGCCGTGGAATAAACCAATCGCCGGTCTTTCGCAATTTAAAATAAAAGAAAGATGAGCGACGCCATAATTTTTCATCAATCTTTATTCAGCACTTCGTTGAATCAAAGTGTTTCTTAACTCCAATCCCAATTTAAAGTGCTCGATTGTGATATAAAAGTATTTATTTGAAGAGAAAAGGGTTAAATTTCCAGAACAGGCAGTTTCCTGTAGAGGTTATATAAACAGAGAGTTTATATAACATTGGCATCGTCCAAATTTCAAGTTTAGTTACATGTATAATTTTAAAATTCGTTAATTTCGTTTTATTAATTTGGAAATTCGTTATAAAATTGCCAAAGGGGTATCCAGGGATACTCCCGAACCCACTAAGAATTGTTAATTTAGTTTAAAATTAGAAAATTTAACAATTTTCCCAAAATCCCCTGAGAAAAAATATTTCAATATATACAACAGACTACTTAGATTTTTACTAGCTAGCCATTGTTTAAGTCCATATCAGTATGGCTTTCTGCCAAACAAAAACACAGACACCGCCTTGAACTTTTTTTCCAAAGAAATTCACAATTCATTGTGTGGCTAATAGTCGTTTGTGTCTTAACGTATCAGTGGATTTGACTAAATCGTTTGATTGCGCGAACCATGAAATTCTCCTATATAAACCGGAATTGTATGGAATACGTGGGTTAGTTGGTTCGAATGGTTCGAAAGTTATCTCTGTAATAGAACACAAAGAGTTTTCTGTGGCAACGTAAGATCCCCATCTTTACCTATTACTATCAGCATACCACAAGGTTCAATTTTATTCTTGTTGTATATTAACGATCTACCTAACTGTCTTGATTGTGAAGATATAATACTGTAATGTAATAACAGTGAATTTATAAGGAGCGAATGACTGCAACAAATTCAAATACGAATGTTAAAATTTAGAAAAAAGGAAGAAAAATATTGATCGGGAGTTGTCCACTTATCTGGAGTCGAGCGGCAATGATTGGCGCCGGTCCTGTCCTTGGTTATTGGGAAGTTATCTTCGGACGCACGCGACAAGACTCTACTCTCAGTGGAACACGGTTTTGTTTTAGCCTAAAAACAAACAAAAAACCCTCAAATGGAAGAAGGGTTCACTTGCACTTGATCATCGTTGATTTTTCAAATAAAAGAAAGGCTGTGCCGTCCTGCAAAGTAACACACACGACAGTGTCGGTAATGATTACTAAAGTTTGTTAAAAAGGTGGTACCGGCAGTGGCGCACCGCCTAAAAGTAGGTACGTAATATACAATATTAGTGAAAAATAATATTGTTACCTTTTCATGTCGTCTTGATGTCCACTATGGCAATTGGCAACCGCCCTGGTAAACTGCGAAGAATTGCAACGTCAGCAACGCGTCCATTGTCGATTCTTTCAGCCGTCGACGGTGTTGTGAATACGTTGTCGTATACTTCGAAAATGATCGTTCGACATTCAGTGAAGTAAGATTTGCAAATGTCAGATATTCCTTTTCCTCATCTGGGCACTCTTGATTTTCAGTTATAGACCGAACCTTTTGTAAATCGGGATTTTTCGTTAAAATTGCACCAAATTTTTGAGCAACAGCGACTTCTATAGTGTTCGTCAAGTTTTCTAGGGCGGCTTGTAAATTGTCTATGCAATTTAATGCGTCTCGTGCAGATAAGTGACTGTTTTCTAATTGCTCAATAGCTTGTGCAACTTTAGAATAGTTCATGGAAATTTCATCTATTTGTTGTTGAACGTCCGAATTGGAAGAAAGTTGCTGACTATCTCGAACTGCTGCAGAATCATTTGAATCAAGTTTCGAGATAAAATTTTACACTTGTGAAAAATATTTCTGATAGTAAGATACTGCCTGGAGCCATGTTCCCCATCGCGTTATTACAGGCTGAGGTGGTGGTGGTAATTTCGCACACAATTGTTTGAATACGCGGATGTGTTTGGGAGATTTCATGAACACTTTTTTAGTAGATGCTATTAACTTATCCACCATCGGGTACTTCTTTCGAATGGTTTCTGCTACGAGGTGACATGCGTGTATGAGGCACGTTATGTGAAGAAGAGTCGGAAAGCATATTTTCAACATCCTACCAACTCTCAACATTGTTGCGACTCCGTCAGTAACGAACATTGTGACTTGAGTTCCTGTGATACAAAATTCTCTCAACGAATCATTTATTATCTTGACAACGGTTTCTGCATTAGTTTTCTGAATCCTTTTACTGGATAACAACAATGAAGCTGGTGGACCATCATGTTTTAAAGGACGCGCTACAACATGAATGGCGCTGTGTTTCTGAGCATCAGTTGTTTCATCCACACATAGGCAGATTTTCTTATTTCTCAACTCGTCTTTTATACATTCCTTTACTGTACCTTGCACACGTGGCAAATTGTATCGTAATTGTATAGATGTACTTAGCCCAAAAAAGACGAAAGTGTTCATTAGATACTAGATGTTGTGGGATGTTGCACACACTTAACATAAAAATAAAATCATATAAAAATTGCCAGTATGGAATACTGTTTCTTAAATTCAATACATGACATTTACCTTTACAATATTTTCTATATTCACCCCTACCGCGACTTAGCATTCCGTTATTGCATATTGTGCAATAAATATGTGGACTTCTATATTCTAATGCAGGGAGATGCCTGAGATATTTATTCACATTCGAAGGGACCCTTTACACCCCCAAAATCAAAACCATGCAAGAATTTTATAAACAACCGCTTCATCCCGAATACATTAAATTTTACTAGTTCAACTCCTCATCGGCTTACTATTTTTATGGTCCTGTATCTTAGTTTCACGAAACCAGTACTTAGCTATATATGTAAATACAATCCGTAACAGAAGTAAAGAGGGTGCAGTGGTTTGCGTAACAACTGCATTACAACTTTAACCTAAAAAAACACTTACAAGTAAATGCACTTCCGCATAGCTAGCAGCAGATTAAATTAAATATTTCATTTACTTACGAACGCTGTATAATGTCTTTAAAGCAAAGTCGTTTACATGCGCTAAAAGGAGCACTAAATTTACTCCTCTACGAGAACAAAAGCCATAGGACTGAAAAGAAGGGATAGAAGATGATTAGAAAAGGAGAAATAGGACTAACGGAAAGATGGACAAGAGAGAGTCCGGCGGTACGCTACCAAACCCGCTTAATGTGCAGAAATACTTCAGGGCAGATTTATTTGTCTTATTCGCGCCGTAAATAACGTCACGTGTTATTAAACTCGACCGGGTCTGGCCCCATGAAATCCTCCAATAACGGACGGATAATAGTAGAACTCGACTAGCGACGTCATTGTACGATGAATGGAGATGCACGATTGATGCATAATGCAACGGGATTGTTTCGAATAAGCTGATTTTCCGAAAGCAAAGTACAGCACGTTCCTGCTATTATTACCGAAAGTATACAGAGTCACCCAGAATGACGGCCTGGAGCCTACTTGCGAAAGTAACAAAATATTACTTTGAAATTTAGAGAAACTATAATGTCGATAAACTTCGTGTCACCCAAGGGATATGAAAAACACTCTGGTCCCCACTCTATGTCCAAAAGGGTGTGTATCTGTTTCTGTGGTGATTTTATTTACTTTGGTATAGCTACCATTCAAAGGAAATGTATGCACTTTTGCTTCAGCACCATCACTGGAATTGGAACATCCACCGTATAGTCCGGACATCGCTCCATGGCTCCTATTTATTTTCTCATTTAAAGAAAGGCCTTAGGAGACGTCGTTTTAAGGATGATAGTGAGTTGCAAGCAGCTGTAATACAACATTTTGAGGGAAAAACTTTATTTTAGATTTATTTTTATAAAAAAAAATAAAAATTGTTATATTTTACCAAGTTTATTTTTTCTATATCAGGCTGAGAATTTATGGCGCCTACCTCATACATAAAAGTGTTAAAAATTGATTGCATCTTGAACATTTAATAAAAACAGGCTCGCTACAAATAGAAAAACGAGGAAAAAAACCGTCATTGCTGTTACCAAAAGCAAATTCAGTGGGATGGTCTAAACGGTCGGGTCTATTTTTCAAGTAGCCGCTTCTAAACCAAGCATATATAATAAATTTTGATATCTAGATGTAGATAACTGGTTATGTATCAATGATTGTAGTTTAATCATATAGTTTCTTTGTCGAAGATCAACGTCATAATTCTTAAGTATTACAAGGTCAGAAAATTTTCTAGCAAACGATTTCCAATAGTAGATGATAGGTCCAAGTCAGTGCTGGGAAGGTGAAAGTAAATTACAATTACGAAGATAGTCAAATAATTTCTTGTTAATAATAGATTCGAACATTTTTGAAAATATAGACAGATGGCACATTGGTCCGTAGTTAGAATAGTCTTTCAGTGCGGACGATTTACCTTACCACCCTAAGACTCATATACGCGGCACTGATATGTCCAACCATCGCGGAATACCAGTTAAAAAACCTCCAAATACTCCAAAACAAGACGTTGCGCCAAATAGCGGGCGCGCCATGGTTTGTGCACACTAAAGACTTAAATGGAGACCTAAATTCCGTCGCTGTGGGAGAGACCAGAAGCCAGTGCGAACCCCGCAGTCAAGCTGGTGGTAGAGTCTCAGGACCGCCCATCATCTAGGGGTGTCTCGAATCCGGAACCGGCTACAGTCGAAGGCTAAGTGCTTTGCCAATCCCTACCTGAAGACTAGATAAAACCTGCGATATCCTTGGGACATCACTTTGTAAAAACAAGTCTCTCTCGGCACGAGTGAGGTGCCGCTTCATGAAGACTTGGAGGGTGCAAGGCCCTTGACCCAACGCTAGAAGGAGAATGTGGATCTTATATAACGGGTAAAGTTTCGACAATGATGCGGTTCCAACCTGGAAACCAAGAGTATAGTATTCATAAGAGGTTTTTATAAAAGAAAAGGAGAATACGCGATTATTAATGGACGTATAAGACGACTTGAGATTGAAGATTACAAGTCTAATCTCGTCCGCAGTTGCAGGCGATATAAAAAAAGAGTTATCCTGTGAGAATTTTTCAATTAAAAGAGCTACTCTGAGAATCCAAATACATCAAGTGCTCCGTTTAAAAAGGAAAGTTAATATCCCTCTTAGATTTAATGAAGGGAGATCGAAAACGTTTTTAGAAGAAAGACCTTTAACCATAATTTGAAAATGATTTCCATTACTTCCAGAAATATAGGAAGATAACAGGCGATCATCGCAAATCACCCCGTATACTACAATGGATACCGTGTTATTAATTAGTTCGGTTACATGTACGTGATAGGCGGTTTCGTTAAAATTCAGCCCGCGATGATTTATGCTATCTATCGGCGATCAACCCAAAGTTCCCGTCTCAGCCCATTCAATTCCACCGGAATCTATGTACCTTTCCTGAAACGCTGGGCGTATTTAGTGTAAATAACGATCGCTTTGGTACAGAAGCACGGTGTACATTGTCCACGCGGAACTTTACACGTATTACGTGCTTATTGCTTTCCGCATGGTTTAACATCATCATATACGGAAGCTTTCAATGTACATTTCCAACTTCGGCGAATGTTACGCATGAATGTCTGTACGTACTAACATTGTCAAAAGATCGGCAAAATGAAAATTTCACAATAGAACAGGGAATAATACAGGGAATTATTTACTCGCTAAATGCTGAAAATTTGTCTTCGAGGATTTGTTACCTATCATCTTTGCTGTTACGAATATATATGTACAGAAACTGTGTGATTGCTGGAATCTATTTATCATTCATTATTTTTTTTAAATATGTATTTTACAACTCAAGTAATAAATACAAGAGAAGAAGCAAAATGGGGATAAAAATATAAACAAAATCTTAATCCTATCTGAGCTTTCTAACTCAATATTGCTACATTGGTTGCCTACACTTGCATACTATAATGAAAGACTGGCAAACAACAAGCATAAACATAAACCTAAGGGGAAAACGTTTATAAACAAGTTATATTTCCAAATGGTTACAATAAAACATTAAAATATGTTGGTATTATGTACACTGGAGACTTTATCATAACATTTGTTCTATCTCTTAGTATATTTTATATTTTAGAAGGTAGATTGTATTTATTAATGCAAAATATGACAGGCGACGTGAGTTCATGTCACTTCTACGAAAGCAAGTGTCAATAATATGTGTTAGTACCTAAAGAGATCAAGGAAAAACGATCATGATAGACTTTATCAACAATGCTTGTTTAGAACTGTTATTTCAGCTATGGAGTACATATATATATGAGTAAAACATTGATTTCGTAGATCACTAGTACCCAGTGCTCCTCTTTTTTCAGAATAAATTATTGTCTATTGCCAAACTTTATATTAAGACAATAATTTTCCTTTGTAAAATTTACTTTTGTAGTGTACCCTGTAACAAGTATCTACTTTTTTTATAATTCATCTCTTCCGGTATGAAAATACAGGCAAAAATCACATCTTGGAAGTCTTAGCAGTCTATATTTCTTTTTATTATCTCCCTAGCTCGGAGGCGTCGAGATTTACGCCTACTATCGCTCGAGTTGCGCTTATTGCCGCCGAATCGGCCCCCTCGAAACGATTAAATAAAGAAAATGGATTTTAAATTATACCGCTGGTCTCCTTTATTTCCATTGATATATCCCCATATAATCCTGTCGTCGGCTGGCTGTCCGCTTTTTTTTTAAATTCCCCCAACGCGATAGTAGAGAAAGGGCGTCCGAATGTACCGGCTACGCCAGCGCCTCCGTCAGAGTTCCTTACAAGTTTATTTATAACCCAATTGACCCGCATCCGGTTTTACTGTCCTTCTTTCTTCTACGGGTTTCTTTTTTTGTATAGCCGGCCTCTGGCGGCGTCCCGTCAGGAGAAACGACGTCGGTTACATTGAAATAGATCTCTTTTAAACAGTTTTCTGTACTGGGCGTGAGCGGAACGCAAGAGTTTAGCAATTGAATAGGGCTCTAATTTTCGGGTCGAAAAATAAAACGGACGTAAAGAAAGATGTATTCCGCTCGCGCTGGTCCTTATACAATTTGTTAACAGTGCGAAACGGGTATAAATTCGGCTTAAGGGAAGCGAGCGCGTGGACTGTTAGATTGTCCACCATTACCCACTATTCTTTTAAATAAATGGTTGTTAAATAGTGGACCGAGAGGATTTCCACCTTTATTTTAAGCTTAAATGTCGTTCTTTTGACGGTGGAATTAGGGAGTGTAATACGGAAAATGGGTAGGTTTATGTATAAAGTAAAATCCCTATACATGTTAGAAAAAATATCAGATGGATGCTGGATTGTAGCTGTGCGTTACACAGGTATCTGTTACTGACGAAAGTTTATGGTAATAGAGTAGATATGCACCAGGGTAAAGTTTAGTAAATCGTAGTACTTTTAAAAAGTCTCCATAGAAAACTATTTATAGAACAATAAGTGCATAGTAGTATCATAAGTTCATTTTTCTAACAATTAGGAATGCTGAAAGCCATAAAGCTAGTGATCTATTATAGAAAACGAGCAGGTCCACGATAATTATTACAGCTAATAATAACTGATAAAGCTATCTTTATAGGGAGCTTTATGCGCCCGTAAGGATAGAATCGATGACGAACAGATCCTACATATATGGGAAAATGTAGGAGCGTGAAGGATATTTTCTGGAGCGCGGGAGGGGTAAAAGGAGAGCGTATACCGGAAGTATCACGCTTTTTATGTTTCTGGTTCACGTGAAGTCGCGAACCGGGAACAGGAAGTGAAACCGGAGGGTCCTCGGAGGAACGTCGCACATAATGCTTTGACAAACACCATGTTAATTTTTGTCGTGTAGCAAAAAAAAAGCGAAATTGTAACGCGTTGTATCTGTCAGCGTTTGTCAGAAACGTCAAACGCGAATTATATATTAATTTTATACTGCGCGTTTGAATAAACGTCAACTACAGATAAATGTCACATTTGACATTTGCGTGCTATACTTTATTGAAAGATATAAGGAAGACGAATCTTTATACGCAACAAGACTGACGTTAATAATCTTTATTGGTTCATGTTGCTGTAACTGACATGCATCAAGTTACATTTTATTATTAAGTTTTTAGTCTTAAATGTCCTTTAATTACACTTAATTCGAACATCTGATTGAGCGTCATTTTGACAAGTGTCATATTGAAAATGAACATGGATGATGCCGTGATATACGAGGGTCGCTCAATAGATAACGTAATCGATAGGAAGAAATGTTTTAATGTAATTTTTTATTTTTCTCGATCTGAAACTATTATAATGCGCTAACCTTTCATAGGTGGACGCTGTAATTGAAACAATAATTATAGTAGACGATATAAGTTTCTCTGCATTTTTGATGGAAAAATTTGCCGGGGTCGGTGAACTATAGCTGGGGTTGGTTCAACTGCGCTAAACTGCCTCCCGAATTTTTAAAATTCGGCAGGCCAGCTAGTTATATATTAATCATAGCTGATTGATTTTTTCGGTTAATATTTGCTGTATTCTCTTTACCAATTTGAACTCGAGAGTAATTGGCACACTAAGCAGCCTACTTGAATAGACCTAGAAAGTTTACTAGGGTGGGTAAACTTCAGCTGGTAGCCTAATGAGTATAGACTTAGAAAATTTGCTACTGTGGGTAAACTGCAGCTGGTATACCAATGTGCGTACTTGATTAATATATATAACTGTTCCTTACCAAACCCTTGAGGTTTGGGTTTTTCAGCTCGTTATATATTAATAATAACTGATTGATTTTTTTCAGTTAATATCTGCTGTATCCTTTTTACCAATTTGCACTCGAGATTAAATGGAACACTAAGCAATTTACTTGAAGTGATTGTTATTTTTATCACGCGCTAAGTAATAATGACTGAAAAGCAAAATCTTGACAGTGCCAATTCGTTCATTTCTCTTAATGCACAAGGCAAAGTAAGCGTGTTCAGACCCAAAAACATGTGGGATCCCCACTTGGTCCTGTGCTGTTTCTCATACAGACTACCGACCTTCTAGAATTATAGGATTGCACTTCTACTATAAATGTTAGGAAGTTAAAATTTTTTGATTGCATGCTTGACATCTCAGAGTATCTTCTAAAAATATTCTTGCATATACAGGGTGATCAATAATTATCGAACCACGCATCTACTTACTACATATCATTACCGTTTTATTTTTTCCATCTAAAAAAAAAAATGCAATATGAGTTTCATGTACCTATTTTTAACAGATTTTTAGAAATTTTAAGTTTTCTCTAATAAATTCAGGATGCAAATACATTTTAGCGTAAATTTTTGCTATGTTAAATTAAACACCTGGCTCTATTTAAACGTGGTATCAGAACGCTTTAGAAATATACAGGATGCTCAGAATCTAAGACCAAACTTGGCTAAATTCAAACATCGGTAATTTTTTTAAATAGCACCATATATTTTTTCTTTTATTCATCGTATAGGAAATTTATGCTTCTAACATGTTTGTATAATAATGTATATGTCTAATTTTAACATTAAAAGAGATATAGTCAGAGGTGAATCATGCATTTGTATATTGATATTCAGTTTATAGTGCCAGCGATGTTTGGTTGCCATGGAGACAGTAAACAAGAACTTGACGTCGACATGTCTAAACTGTTTTTTCAAAATTTCGTGGTTGTTTCACTACTTACAAAATAAAGTATTGTATGTGAGTACTCTATACTCACATTTTATTAATAAACTCATTTGATCATCACCTGTGTGTTTTCTTCGTTACTGTAAATATAGCACATCAGTTATGAATTTTTTACACAAATAAGAATGTTTCGTAGTAGATGTACTATACAGGCTGTCACGGGATGATCTTACGTTAGCCGTATATCAGAAACTGAGCAGATTCCCAATTTGTAAATTTACAGACTCATTTTGTTCGAGGGGGCTAACTTTTAGAAAATATCGGCACTTCTAGTCAACTTCCGGGTTCACAGGAAGTAACACACACTTAATTTTCTTTAAATGATATTACATTTCCCTATACCTAAAATGTATACCTGGGCAGTTATTCGCAATTTTACAAACAGTTTTGTAAAATTCGAAAGACGGCTATGAATATTCGTCCTATATGTCAAAATTTCTGATAACCAACAGTTCGAAAATTTGCTAAGTCACATCCAAGTGTATTAAATGTTTAGGAAAATTAGGGCAGTACGAATCAAATATTACTCTGACAGAATGACCGTTTGCAGCACTGCTGTTAAGATTAATTCAAAATTCATTTGAGAAATAAAAAAAATTTCTACAAAGTCGTTTCGATATGCCGTTCTGCCAGCGCTGATGTGCCTGTTATTAAAAAGAAAAAAAAGACAATAGAACGTTGAATTTTATTTTGTAAGCAAGAAAAAATATGATAAATTTAAATAAATGTAAATTAATTGTATTAAAAAATAAACAAACAACTATTTGAATACGTGCTCAAAATTGGTACCATTCATTTCTAAACACTTATTAATTCGTTTTGTATTTGCGCTTCTGTTAGGAAATTCAGTGTTACTCGCATTCTTTCTTTGACGTCTTCAACAGTTGTCACTGGAGTACCTGCCATAAACTTTATTTTGAACGTAGCCCTAGAGGAAAAAAATCCGGAGGTGTTAAGTCTGCAGAACGTGGAGACCACAAGTTCGGACCTTCAATTGCTATCCACTTTCCTTCAAATAGTCTCTTCAAAATTGTGTTGTAAGCAGGTGCACTATCTAATTGATACCAAGCAGCAGCAGACCGAGCAATTGACAATGTATCAAGTTCTTCTTCGACAATATTGCACAATATGTCTAAATACCCTTTGCCATTTAAATTTTCACTATACAAGTGTAGGCAAATCTCGAAATGCCCTCTGTCTAATTACGTGAGGATTTTCGGCTGCCCAAAAGTAACTGTTGCGTCTACTGAACACTTTTCGTAAATTTTGCTTCGTTTGTCCATGTAATTTTTTTCGTTTTCATCTTCCTGACAAAATACTGTGAAAAAATCCTACGGATGTAAGTTTTGTACTCATTGGCATGAAAAAGGTCTCCACACTTTTTGAACAGACATTCGTGAGATTTCTGACGTTGTTGCTGCTTCTCGAAGAGATGCAGTCGGGTTGATATAAAAATATCCCATAACACTAATCTCCACAATTTCGTCATCAATTAATTTATAGTTTTTTAATTTTTTGCCCAAACCATTCATATTCTACACAATTTTTAATCAATCGTCGAACTACATCTTTAGACGGTATTGGCCTGTCCGAAACAGAACGCACATTCTATTTAAAATTCTTCCAGATTCGCCATAAATAATCAGTAAATTCAAATAATCTTGGTTTGTCAATTCCAAACATGAGAAACTAGATTACAAAATGTGCGATATACTAGGAAGTTTGCTAAGACATTATTGAATTGTCACACAACTGTCATTATAAATTTGAACACACGCTAAACCGGTGATGAACATTCATAGCCAACTTTCGAACTTATACGAAATTTTTGAATACAATAACATTAATTGCGAATAATTGCCCAAGCATTCATTTTAGGTATAGGGAAATGTAATATCATTTGATGAAGAATTTAATATTTCGTCATCTGCAATAAAAATATACGGAGTTTTTAATTTAAAATTACATAGATGTTAATGATTGACGTTTAATGTATTTGATAAATTCGATAAATACTGACACTCTGTATAATATTTGCACAAAAATAGAAATACTTTTCAATAGCCTATACTTATAGCTTACTAATTCGTAAAAATCATAAATTAACACTTTTGCATACCGAGTAAATAAGCGATAAAACACTATGATGATTTTACTGGCATCTTCATAAAAATCAAGTTAGCTTTAAAACGGTAACATTTAGACCTATGGAAATAGATCGATTTTATGTAAAATTAATTGCCGAGTTCAAATGTTTTATAAAAATTAGGGCAATCAATTTAGGAAAATTAAGTGTGTGCTACTTCCGGTGTACCCGGAAGTTGATTAGAAGTGCCGACATTTTCTAAAAGTTAGCCCCCTCGAACAGAATAAGTTTGCAAATTTACAAACTTGGAACCTGCTTAGTTTCTGATATATGGCTAACGTAAGCTCATCTTGTGACAGCCTGTATATACTATATGCTATATACTACTGTATTGAAAAAAAAATTGAATTTTTGCAATTTAATTAAACTAACTTGTTTGTAGGATTCGGGAGTATTCCTTGATACTCTTTCGGCAATTATTTATGAACTTTTGAAATCAATAAATGGAAATCAACAAACATAAGAATTGAAAACGAGATGCACTTACCTGTGTTTCCTTATGAGTACAGCTTTCAATGATCACATTATAAGGCTGATTAAAATTGTATTGCGTAGGGATTATGTCCTTTTCAATGTGTATATCTTCAAGGATTTTAAGATGTCCTCTAAGATCTCGAGGCATTAATTCCTTGATTTTGCTAAGAGCGAGGGCGCTTGATACAACCTGCTTTTGCATGTGTGAATGCATGCCTCTGAATTTGTTGAAGCTGACCAAATCAGAGAGGCGTAGGTGTTCATGGGTCTAATAATTGCTGTATATGACCAAAAGATCATTTCAGGCTTGAGACCCCAATTCTTACCGAGCAGCCTTCGGCAAACAAGTGATGGCTTTTTTCTGTTGGTGATGTGGGAGCTTCATGTCAATTTTTTCTTTTCAAATTTTAATGACTTCAAACCTATCGAAAGAAATATGGGAAAAATTTTGAGGGACATCCCAAAAATTATGATTTTTTCTAAATTAGATAAAAGTCATTCATTTCTTGGATTTCCAAAAATCCATTAGGGTATATGCTATTACCAGCTCCAGTTCTTAATATTTCCAATATTTTCTCGCATTCACCGTTGTATATAATCACAGTACTCCACAAAACGTCAAAGTTATCTAAAATTGACGTATACACCGTCATTCAAAAGTGTGATAGCATGTCATTACAGTAGGCACCGACCTGGCAAGGTAATGGAAACCAGTAACGAGTTTAATTTCGCAGAGCTTAACGTGTGCAAGTGTATTTGTGTGTATGTCGTCGGCCTTGCGTGTCTACCAGAATAAACGTCGACGAAAGTAAAAACTCTATTGGCTAGATTGGGCGAAAACTCGACGCGATAAAATCTAATTTTATACGAAGCGGGTTCGCGCTGGCGGTGTCAATTCCCGCACGGGTTATTTTCGGATATGCCACCGTTTCGAACGGCGGGATGTTTTATACACTTCCGTTGTGTCGTTTCGCATCAACCACTCGCAGAAAAGATCGTTTAGAATAAATGACAAAGAGCAAAAATACACGTTCGTGTACGGGAAGGTGAGCTGACACGCGTATCGCTAAGGGTATATGTCATACGTGTTTATGTGCGACGAAAATATGTGATTCCATCGGTAGTTCTGCAAAAATAATTTATATGTTTGCTTGTACACACGTAGAAAGGCACTTCGCTATGGAAGTATGAAATATGTTACCGATATATTGATTTTTTTTTCAATTTACTGTTTCATGTTCTATTCTAAAAATTGTAACAACTGAAAAAATTTTAGTAAAAGTAGTTATCTGCGCTAGAATTCGGGCCAATCGCATATTATTTTCTAACAGAAAATTTCAGTTGAAGCTATAATTATATTTTATATTCCTAATATGCTAATAAATAATCTCAAAAAATTTGTGAGCAACCGCGGCACCCAACGCGCCGAGTATTCTTTCATTACCAATTCTTCAGTTGAAATTCTGTGCACACTGTCATTTGAGATACCCACTAGTCTGCTATCTCGCGCACTTTTACTCAACGGTCATCCAATACGATACGGTGGACTTTTTCAATCATATCCGAGGCAGTTGCAGTTGTAGGACGTCCACTACCGAGTTCATCATTTGTACTCGTACGACCACGCTTAAATTCGGCAACCCAGTTTTTAACCATTGAAAACGAAGGAGCGGATTCCAATAGTGTTGAATCCAGCTCTGCTTTAATTTCGGCTGATGTTAAGCCTTTCGAATGAAAGTACTTTATCACTGCTCTCAACTCGGTTTTTTCCATTGTTTACAAAATCACACGAGACATTCACTTTGGCGGACTGTCACAAACATACTAGTTGACAGATCGCTCTGTGCTGTCTTATTTAATCTATTAAAAGATAATTCTACAGAATGGTAATGAAAATTCCTCCGAATTCACGCCATATCTATGTTAGGCCACGTAGTTTCCGAACAATCCTCGTACAAGGAACTTAAACGTCATTACCGCTAATTGTATATAAACCTGCCCGCATTTCAAGTCAAAGCAGAGAGAGAGTAAAGGGTCAAGACCGAGATCCTTCTCTTCACTAACAAGAAACATTGCTGCCTGGAGAGAATAAACTCGCCGAATGGCCTCAGTTGCCTTTATTGGTTAATGGAAAAAGAACGGCATATCATGGAAATTTGTTAAATGTTAAATGGGGTTTCCATTAGAATAAATCTTTTTCACTAATTAAAGCGCTATCTGTGAAACTAACAAAAGAAAGTTTCAGACATTATGTAAACGTGGTTAATGTTGAGAATGTTCTGTTCATTTAGTAATTCAAGCCCTTCTCTTTTCAGAGGAAATCCTTGCGTTTGGAAATACAGCAGTCTCCTGAACAATAGCAAACAATCTTGGAAAAAGTTCTCTACTGGGAACTCTCCAATTTGGAAAACTACGTTGATATTCGTTCCATTACATAAACCATAAATAAAAATCACATCTGCGAATTCCCTATGAGTGAATATTCAAGACATTTTAGTAAGAAAAAACCTAAGAATGAGAAATTTTAATGAATCGAGTTCGTGTAAAACCAACTGACAGCTGTCAAATCCATCTATCAAAATTAATTTGTCAAAGGTGAGAGCGCTTGACTTTTTTGGTATCTGTCTACGAAATATTTACCGTTCATCCGAATTAATCCTGTATGTTCGTAAAGCGTAAGGTGGCCACCAAAGTAAAGTCTCATTCGGAATAAACTAATCTGGCGTCATCAGCAAACATCGAACATGGCAATCAATTTCTTGTAACAAATCACTAATTGAGATCAAGAAACATAGAGGTTCAATATTAGGCTCTTGGGGTACGCCATAATTGGTACTACCCACGATACAGGCAAAACCGTTATACGTACCGGTTAATAGGAGTACTTAGGCATCTGGTATCACAAGAAAATTAATACTTAAGAAAAAAATACATCTACTATGTGCGTTTATGTTAGTAGAAAATAAAACTACATCTTTCGTATATGCAAATTACTAAAATCGACATAGTAAGATATAATCTAACATCATTACATATTCTAATATTCACTAGAGACTTCCATATAAGCAGGTAAATAGTAATCTACGTTCAACAGGCAAATATTAAATTCCTACTATGGAACTTTCGTTAATTAGACGAAATCAAATTACACTTCATAATTACTGAATAGAACGGCGCCTCCACCATAACTGAAACATCGAAACTAAGTTTCTAACTCGCTGTCTGATATGCATATCTAGTTGGCGTATACATTTACGTAAGTAGACACCTACGTAGCAGTTACTTCGAACTACTTTCGCGAAAATTGATTATGTACATTGTTTCAAGTTAATGGGGCGAAAACTCAAACAGTTTATTACATACATTCTCTAATTTCTTCAATATTTAATAAGATCACGTTAAAACTGAAGAGTTGTCGTGCATGAACCATGATGGTGGATCAATAAGTATAAATAGATACAAATTCGGTGCCTACGTATATATGCAGAATAGCGCACATTGCAATGTCACTTGAAATGGAGTAAATGTGTTCCGGGAAACGGGAACAGTCCTGTAATTCGATGAGCTACATTGACACTGATTTCAACTCCGGTTCGCCAAGAATCAGGTCCGATTACAATTAGTCGCCAAGTTGACTCCATTAACTCCCTTTCAAATGACGACTGGCTGACAAGAGGAACACGACCGCATACTAAACCAAGCAGTTGTATTGCGGTCTACAACGGAGCCAGTGACAGCTTACGCAGCTTATTGTGAAGTCGGTCTCTGAAAGGAAATTAACAAATATACACAAGTTGCAAAGAGAAACTGTTTGATATATATGTACAAACGCAATCCGGATCCAAACATAGGAGAAGACAGAGATAGTCGCTGTTGCTTTGTAACTGGAATTCATCGTATAATTGGTACATGATAACATGATAATTATTATTTGCTCTAGTTATAATAACGTAATTAAAACTTGCTCGCCACTGGAAATTCTCCATTTCTATCCTGCAGAGAACAGGGTAAACTCTTCAGTAGCTAATTGTAAATTTTAGATTTTTATTACTTTCACTACTATCTTCAATTCTATCATTTATATACAGGGTACGGCATTTTGAGCTAAGTGCAAAAGTGTTTCAAGAAATAATGTTATGTTCGCAGAATCAAAATTTTGCGAACATAGATATTCGATTTTACAAATGGGGAACAATTTGTAACACAATTTCTATTGAGTTTGGTTTTTGAGCTGTTTTATAGTTAATTAGGCATGCTGGTTTCAAAACTGTAGTTAGTTTTCTTCTACCACGTCAAGTTTTATCTCTACACCTTATGAGAATGTGACCACTCTCCGCGAAATCGAGCATGGATCATAGGAAGCACTATTGCTCTCCTATTGGCTGACACAAACCTTCTCCGATGGGCGCCAGGTGAATGACGCATAGGAGAACAGCGAGAGGTTTATACTTGTCTGGACTTGTTCAGTTACGCCTGAGATACTGTAGTGAGACGCTGTGTGTCGCTATGAAACGGTGCAGCCCATTTCGACGTGGAGTCTAAGTTCTTGTTTATATACAAGGTTAGCAGTGCTGAGTGTTTATTTATATATGAACTGAAACTTTTCCTTATGTCTACCTCTGCTAGTTCACGTCGTAAGTGCTTAAACAGCCCTCGGCATATAAAATTGGATCTCATGAAGCAATTCGTTAAAGCTTTGCCAATTGAAGGAGATTGTTTCAAGTATCTCATTTCGGCATTTCCTTGCCTGTCATTTGAAAACATAAAGGCCGGTGTTTTTGATGGTCCACAGATTCGGCAGCTTGTTAAAGATGAACATTTCATCGGAACAATGTCAGAAATTGAAAAGAATGCTTGGTTGGCATTCAAAAACATTGTTAAAGACTATCTTGGAAATACATGAGCACAGAATTACGCCAAAATTATCCAGCAACTCTTGGAGAGCTTCAAACTGCTAGATTGCAACATGAGCACCAAATTCCATTTTTTACATAGCCATCTTGCTAACTTCCCGGAAAATCTTGGTGTAGTCAGTGATGAGCAGGGTGAGCGATTTCATTAGGATTTGAAGGTCATGGAGGCACGGTATAAAGGTAGATGGGATGTATATATGATGGCTGACTATTGCTGGAGCATCAAGCGAGAATGTCCACAGATTAAACATTCCAGAAAAACCTATAAGTAATTGCCAAAAGAGTATCAAGGAATGCTCCCGAATCCCATAAACGAGTTTAAAATCTAATTAAATTGTAAAAATTTCAATTTTTTAACAATCTTCCCTGAGATAAAACATTTCAATATAGAGTAATGTTAAAAAATAAGTGACAAGAACAAAAATTAACAAAAGTGCAAAAATAATTTAAAGAATTATTACAAAATTATTCAGACAATAATTTCAATATTTTCTTCTTCTTAAAAAGTCTCTAAATTTACAGGGCCGAACTACGATTCATCACAGTATGCTTCCCCCACCACTTTACAATAGAGGCAGTCACAAAGTGTTATTAACCACACTTGTAGACGATTATCAGCGGCTTCTTTTACATTTATTTTTGCTCTCCTTAATAAGCGAAAATTATTGAAGAAATAATTGAAGAAATAAGACATATATTAGTATAATTTTTTTCCTGCGACAGTTTTACGACAAACGATTACTGAGATATGGCCGGTCACCACTCTTAATGAATCACCCGGTACAATACAATGCAAGCTACTAACCTATTAGATCTGAAACACGAACCATGTTGGGCTAAATGCCCTCTCTACTATCGAACTTCAATGTCGAAGCAGAACAACGGACAAATCTAACTAATTTTCGAAAACGACCTCTGACACATGCTTCTAATTATCGCTTGCAACTAGAACCATCGGTCCAGTTCGGTAAACGTTATTAATTACATGCCCCTAATGCACGCGTGCATGCCCTAAATGGAATCACAAAGACTTCGCCAAACTCCATATTTAAAACAAAGGGTCATTACCAGAAGCATCGTCATCTGCCGGTCTCTCTATCTTCGTCGACGGTTATCGATTTATTGGAACTCTCGTCCGGTAATAGACGTAGATGCAGTTCAGTTCAGCTTCGATTTGGCGGCGAAATCCTCGCAAAAACCGATAACATATACCGCCGACCTCGTCCCTATGGCGTAATGGATGCATGCACAGCCGCTTTGTGCATGCGGCAGTAAAATTTTGGAAGTCGCTTGACGTGGAAGCATTAAAAATGCATTAAACAAAAATAGAAGGAAGAATCAGGTCAGCGCCTTTAATGGTTCGCCGATGTTGGTAGAGCAGCCACGTTAAGATATAGCTCCTTTTTATTTATGGATTATTGATGCAAGTGCTTTTAGGTTCCGGTGAGTAAAACTTGCATGCTTTGTAATGCCGGTATTAACATTACTATCGACGCTCTTACTGGATTACGCCAATAAAGACTTAAAATTATAACAACAAGAGAGTCGGCACCTCGAACAAGCCGCCTATATGTTCGTATTATTTCTATAGCGGTAAGAACTGGATTTTTCTAACGCAATTTGCAGAAGATTGAGAGGTGTTATAAAAATAAAGGTTCATTGCTATGATGTTAATTTTTTTTCTCTTGCTTCCAAACGCAACTAAAGTATCATATGATCATAAAATCTCAATCGAAAGAACCATATTTCTTTGAGTTATCTTTTATGTTGGTTACAACTACATCCGACAGTTAAATCTTGCTTAAATCACGTCAATATTAAAACTTCAAATTACGTTTGACATATTTGACAGTAATGATGGAAATAAGCTTCTGTTTAGAGCTTAAATGGCTAATATGGTAATCCAATTCATAATATAATAATAATAAAGCTAGTAGAATAAAAATTTTGTTTCCTAGTGAAAGTAAAAGGATTTAGCAAAAAGTGATACCCTTCGGCTTCAATACAAACCCTTACTCGTCGTTTCATGTTGTTGAATAGGTTGACGAGGTGTTGCGGTATTATCGTGTCACAAACATTTTGAATTGCTCCGGTAAATTATTGTATTGTGCGCGGTGTATTTTTGAAAACTGTATTTTTAAGTGTGGAAAAATAAAATAATCTAAAAGAGTTAGGCCAGGAGAACGCGGAGAAAAATCTACTACACGGTTATTAAAATATTCACGCAAGAAGTTCATTGTTTGTAGTATTTTTATGAGCTATGGCATTTTCTTGTTGGAAATATACATCCCCTAATTCGTCATCGCAACTGGTTTAGAAAAGGCTACAATAAGTTATTACCAGAGAACGGCAAAATTATATGGGATGACGTCAGCCGCAGCAGAGCCGTATGCAGAGCATATGATGTATGCGGTGATTATTTCAAGATCTAGTATACAGTCATAGTGTTCGCATTAAGCTCTCTCCTCAAATTATTCTATTTATATTTTCATATCAATTCTTTATGTCGTTGTTATGTTTTAAGGGTATTTATTTTCCATATTAAAAACTTAACGGTGGCGACACAATACTTCGAAAGTCGAAATATAAAATTAAGAGACGCGTTCAATCAATTCCCGGTGATATTGTAGATAAACTGATACCAAAAATTGATGCAGTGTTCAGCAAAAACCCCGATCTAAATACACTATATCAATTGTCTACAGACTCTACAGGAGAAATACAAAATACAAGTGCAGTGGTACCTCGATTTACAGAATTAATTGGTTCCAAAAACATTTCGTAATCCGTAATTTCCCAACTGGAATCAAATATTCTTATAAGAAATAAAGGAAACATACATAATCGGTTCCCATAACAAAAAAAAAAATAATCACAAATTCATTCCATGCATTTTAAATACAATTGAACGTGTAGAAAATAATGTTACGTAGAAAAATTAATAATAATAATAATTATTATTATTGGCCTCGGCTGGAAATCATTAGCCACATACATACTTTCCTAGCCACCCGAACAGACACCAGGACAAACAGAACACATACTTCACACCTGGGGCCGATCAGGTGACTAGCATGTCAAGCACAAAGACAGGTAAGCCACGGAAAAAGGGAAAACCCACACAGGAAGGACACAAAGGATCAATCTCTAAAACGAAATATTGGTGTCGAGCATATATTTATACATTCTATAATATACATCGATATTTTCCTGGGCAATTGAGAAATCAATAAAAACTCTTATGTTTGAAATTAAAAAGAAATAACTTCATTTACACATCACTTTTAATTTCTGGCGTATGGAAGACAGTGAGGTGAAGGGGGTTTTTTCATGTATGTTACAATATTAGCGTCGCGACATAAGAAATCGTTTGAGTGTAGAACTTTCGGCTTTGTTCTTTGAAAAAGGTTTTACACAAAGATAAAAGGTTTTTCCTATAATAAGAATAGTGGGAAGTTAATCACACATACCATCGCATTACATTGTATATAATTCTCTTTCTAGCATGTACACGAGTCGCGTGGAAATTCTGCCGAATCTGTAAAAGTTGTAAGCCGCGTACTACCGCAAACCGAGGTACCGCTGTGTATGTACAACACATTTAACTTTTACTCCGCTAACAAGTTGTGAAGTTGAAAGAGCGTTTTCAATACTGAAAGACGGACTAACTTCAAAAAGAACCCGTTTTACTGCAGGAAATATAAAAAAGTCTCTTGTGTTAATGGCTAATTCCTTTCTCCTATTTCCTACTTGAAACAAATTCATTACATATGTACTAGGTGGCCAAATAATAATAATAATAATAAGTTTATTGATCAAAAAAAAAGCAAAAGAAATAATCCAATAAAAAAAAGAAGATAAACGTAATACATAAGGACCAAATGGAAGAGAATATCAGTCTGCAGCATAATGCTGCTGACTGGTTCTCACCAAAATAAACTAAAACTACCTGAAAAAAAAAGAATTGAAAAAACATATCTTACAGTTAGTCACAAAAAAAATAATAATAATGGCAGCAAATAAGAATCGCAGCCGGCTATATCTCAGAAACTCGTAATCACAGAGCTTTCGGGTAAAATCTTTTTTAATAAACGTGGTCAAAAGAAAATACTGGAAATGATTTTGAAGTTTGTAAGATGACGGTCTAAGTATAAAATTAAAGTTTTCATCGTGTTTTCTCTAATTAAGAATTATCGAAAATGTACGCATTTTATTTCTAATCCAATTCCCTCTCTTTTTCATTAAACACATTTTGTCGTATCTTCTAGAGTAAAGTGGTGGGAAGACGTCAATTGCCTTTTAAAATAAATGTTGGCTACTCCTGTTAGGCTTAACCGATTTTAACAATCATGGCCTCGTTTAAAAGAGCTTTATTTGACAAAATGCTGTTTTGGACTGCTTCTTATGAATTGTTCCCCTACCACTAGAGGGCGTTATCTGACTTTATAACAAATAAAGCGGCTTTTCGCAAAAAATTTAAATAGGACGATACGTTTCTTTTCACGCGAAAAAGTAGGGAATTAAACACTCAGGATGTCAGTGGAAACCGCATCTCGATATCTTTTCTCTAACCGGGGATATTAACGAAAAAATGTAAGTATTTGCTGCACCTGAACAACACGGTTTTGCCAACTGTCTGCTATTTTATTTAAATTTGTAAATACAACCATATTAGTAAAAATAAAAAATATACTATATAATATATTTAAAAGATAATTATTTATTTAAATGCCTCATCAATAAACTAGATCTCATTCTTTTAACGATTTCAACTTGAAATACGCAATAAAAATTGAATTCGCCTACTATGCGAATATAACATAAATGAATTATCAGTAGCTTCCTAGATATTCGAACTGTCTTTCATCATTTTCTATGCATGATTCTATTCTCTGTCAAGTGGACAAAACAGCTATCTCGACTTCTGCCTATGAAATGCTTCGAATTGCATTTCCTAACACATGGGCTGAAAAGTCCCGGGCAAAGAAAACACGTTTTTTTTTGTTCAAAATTAGCTTTATTCATCAACGTAATTTCCATCAAGAACAACGCAATCATTCCAGCGCCGCTCTAACATTTCAATACCACTTTTGTAAAACGATTTATCTTTTGCCTCAAAATATGCCTCAGTTTCAGCGATAACCTCTTCATTCGAGCGAAATTTCTTACCGGCGAGCATTTTTTTTAGGTCTGCGAACAGCCAGTAGTCGCTGGGAGCCAAATCTGGCGAATACGGTGGATGTGGGAGCAATTCGACGTTCAATTCATGTAGTTTTGCCATTGTTTTGATTGACTTGTGACACGGTGCGTTGTCTTGATGAAACAAAATTTTTTTCTTCGCCATATGCGGACGTTGCTTTGCAATTTCGGCCTTCAGACGCTCCAGTAACGCTATATAATATTCACTGTTGATGGTATTTCCCTTCTCAAGATAGTCGATGAATATTACACCACGCACATCCCAAAATACCGAGGCCATAACCTTTCCAGCCGATTGTTGTGCTTTCGGGCGCTTTGGACGAGGTTGACCAGTTGCTGTCCACTCAGATGACGATCGTTTTAATTCCGGAGTGAAGTGATGGATCCATGTTTCATCCGTTGTCACATATCGACGCAAAGATTCCGGTTTGTTACGTTTAAACATGGCCAAACACTGCTCAGAAGCATCAACACGTTCTTGTTTTTGGTCAACAGTGAGCAAACGCGGCACCCATTTTGAACAGAGCTTTCTCATAGTCAAATGCTCATGCAATATAAAGCCAACACGTTCTTTTGATATCTTTACGATGTCAGCTAACTCACGCAACTTCACTTTTCGATCATTCAAAACGATTTTGTGGATTTTTTTGATGTTTTCTGGTGTTACCACCTCATTTGGACGTCCACTGCGTTCTGCATCATCGGTGTCTCTACGACCACGTTTGAAGTCAGCAAACCAACGTTTTATTGTTGTTTCTGATGGTGCGGAGTTCCCATAACACTTTTCAAGCCATTGCTTCGCTTGAACGGTATTTTTTCCCATCAAGAAGCAGTGTAAAATTAAAACACGAAATTGTTTGTGATCCATTGTTTTGGAAATAACAAAAGTAGCGTCACTCTTAGCACAATAACTCACAAACTAATGAATAGAATATCATGAAATTTTAACAGCTGTCTTTTTAAGGTTAGTACTAACTGCAAAACAGATGAATGCAATAAAACTAGCGCCATCTATGTGTTAGGCCCGGGACTTTTCAGCCCATGTGTTATTTGACGAATCATGTCTTCTCTTGTAATGGGCCTGATATCAAAGATGAGGTTCCTTATTCTTCCCCACAAACAAAAATCTAAGCAAGTTAAGTCCGGAGACCCTGCTGGCCATGGAAATACACTTCTTCGTCCTATCCACCTGCTGGGATAAGCATTATTTAAGAAGTCCCGAAAAATGCGCCCGGCACCAGCACATGAGCGCCTTGATACCTACACACTGATTCAAAATTATTCCGAAAACGGCTAAGAAAGCTTCATAAATATTAATAAACCTATATCTTAGCTTTAGCTGTTATCTAGTTATAGAGGTTTGTTTTTCTTAATTAGGATATATGGGATATAAATAAACAATTGTTGATAGCACTTAGTTGTCCTAATCAAAATAAATAAATAAATAAATAAAAGTTCTCTGTAAGTAGATACTCTTTCGGACAGCCTGTATATAAGTGAAATTTTCCTTTAAATAGCCATCCGTTCCTCTACATCGCTTTTCTGCTTAACGAGATTGAACGTACATAGGAAAAACTATTGAATTTTTTGTTTCTATCTCGAAATGGATGTACGTATTTACACATGAAACGCGAAATGTGATTTCGTCGACCCGACGCAAACGAACATTCTCGAATTAGCGCCGGTACACGTCCGCCTGAAGCGCCCGCTCGACCAACGTCGGCCGTCGAACAAACAATCCTTTCCAACATATCCGCGTCGGTACGTATGAATGGCATAGGTGGATGTGTGCGCATTAAATCTACGCGATACCGGCCAGAATTACATTCAAAATATAATTTCAAACTGGGTCAGCGAAACTAGCTTTCTGCGGCGTACTGCTGAATTAGGAATTCGCCTGAAGTTTTAAGCGTTCGTCAAGTTGACATACCCCCAATACTGCAGGCATGTAATAGTGGTCGTGGTACTGCTTTGAATAGTCTACAGACGTATATGCATAACCGGATTTATTATGAAGTAAAATACTCCGGATACAAATCCGGCGCACAAAAGTGTTACATTGCTAATATAAATAAATTATTTAAATCCTGTTAGGGAACCATGTCAAGCAAAAGCGCATATTCCGGAATTAGCTTCGTTCAATTCGTTTAGAAGTTGAAGGTTTATAAATTGACAACTTTATATCGGGTTGCATTTATTCTACATACAAAATTTACATGGGATTTACAAACTTGTCGTTTCAGTTGCCGTTACAATGACGTTCGCAGTTGCCATTTATTTATCCGCTGTATAGTCCCAAATATCATTTGTAAACGTACTGCTGATCGAAGCGGGAACGTTGACAAGTACATAAAAGTATATAACCTCAAAATTTCTTCGTATTTAATTTTTAAAGTTGTTTAACAGAAAGATATAAAGACTTAGCGGCACTGGGTACTATTTTATGTACTTGTAGAGTGTTGAAATTAAATGTAAATGAGTTGCAACTGAGGTATAAAGTAAGACGCATTAATAGAGCCAGATGAGCAGCAGAAAACTATCAATACCTTATTGATATTTTGTAATACCTTAAGTATATAAATATGACAATTCCAGTATTTAAAAATCTATAAAATATGAGAAAACTACATTTCAAAAAAACAGAAAAGATCTGATGATATGTCTTGTGAAAGTTTATTAAAAATAATGGATTTGTTGTTCGTATTCTTTGAGATACTTATCGCAAAGAACATGTATGCAATTGCTTGGGTGGGCTTACCACAGTGCATCGAATATCTTGTTCCAAGTCCTATTCAGGTCCTGTTTATCTAAAATCATTTTTCTCTGTCATCATTTCCATATATTGACTCGTTGCTGCATAAACATGCCACATAATCACATGACACGCCAAATCTACTCGTCAGTTAATTTTTCTATTCACGTATTTCGTCCAAATTAATGTAGAAATTGTCTTGAATAAGCAACAGCGTAAATTGAAAGGTACAACAAATAATATTTCATCAATTAAATCTTTATCTGAAAGGTTTCTGTAAATTAGCAGTGGATTTTCTCGTTTAAAGCTTGTTGGTGACATTTTGGATCACAGAATCATCAGCATACAACCTCCTGGTTAAGTCACTGCATTCGTTCTCGTATGCTGTTTGCAGAAATAATCTCATTGGATCAAAATCCATCGTAAAAGTTTCTATTCGGGTTAAATTATCAAAATTGTCTGTGAAATAAAACAATCGCCGGTCTTTCGCGATTTAAAATAAAAGAAAGATGAACGACGCCATAATTTTTCATCAATCTTTATTCGGCCTTGGTTGAATCAAAATGTGTTTTAACTCCAATCCCCATATAAAGTACTTGATTGTGAAATCAAAGTCTTTATTAGAAGAGAAAAGGGGTTAAATATCCAGAACAGGCAATTTCCTGTAGTGGTTATATAAACAGAGGGTTTATATCACATTGGTATCGTTCACAAATTCAAGGTTAGTTACTTTTAAAAATCTCAAAATTCGTCAGTTTCATTTTACTGAGTTGGAAATTCATTCTAAAATTGCCGTAAGGGTATCCAGGGATACCCCCGAACCTACAAGAATCGTTTATTCAATTTAAAATTAGAAAATTTAACAAAAATTTGAAAAATCCCCCGAGAAAGATATTTCAGTACCTAGGTTTTATTACTGACAATAAATTAAAGTGGTGCGATCACATAGATCATGTAGTGGCTAAATGTGAAAGGTATATCAATGTATTTTTTTTTTCGTTAAAGTCAGATGGGGAGCCGACATCTTTGTGGCACGATTATACTACAATGCTTGTATTAGATCATATTTAGATTACGGATGTACTGTTTACGGCTGTACAAGTAGTAGAAATTTGGATAGACTGAGGGTAATTCAGAATAAGGCGCTTAGAATCTGCGTGGATGCAATGCGGTGGATTCCACAGGAGGCTTTATATGTGGAGGCGCAAGAACATCCCCTTCAACTGTGGAGGCCGTTTTAGGTAGCCAAATATATAGTAAAACTGAAGATCAAAAGTCAGAACACTGTTTTTAATATTATTCATCGACTATCCACCTTAGATTTGACCATTCCATACTGGGCAAAGAAAAAATCTCCCTTACTTGCAGAAGCCTGACGATATGTTTCGAACTTAAATTATATCAATGGTCAGCCAAGTCTGCCAGCAATTGATTACAGTGAGTATATCACCCCCATTCTCATTTTCTTTCCCAATTACACAGGCTGCGGTGTGAAGGATAAAGCACTCCACTTTGAGTTAATAAGTAATTTTACCGACTCTGCTATTATCTATATGGATGCCTCTAAATTAAAAAATGGTTGTGGTTGTGCGATTTTTGATTCTAATAATAATATCAGTAGATCGTTTGGATTAAACAACTTGCTGAATATGTTTTCCGCGGAGGCTAGAGCAATTTTAGGGGCACGTAAATATATAAAGGAAATGGGTTTTACTAAAGCAGACTCTCAAAATGTTCTCAATGCACTGAGGTGCAGAAGGTGGTTTTCTAAAATGCATCCCCTCGTGCTTGGTATGATTGCAAAATGATAGAGGTTTTGGATTCTCCAGCTTGCACATGTAGATATGAGGTGGGTGATTTAAACTACCTTATTTTGGCATGCCGCGTCTATCAGCACCAAAGACGGAATTTGTTTAAGAATTTAATAGCACATAAAGTAGCCTTACCTACTTTTATAATACTACTACTAAGGTCTAACAACATTGAAATTTACATTTTCTTATTAAGTTTCTCGTTGACTGTCGGATTACAATTTAATGGGTGAAGTTTTTTACAATTTGATACATTGTGATGGTAATGTGGCTGATGGGCTATGATCCCTTAATGCAAAAAAATTAAAAAAATAAATAAAACATTGAGAATAAAAAATATTAGTCAAAAAATAAATCAAAAAAATTGAGAATAAAAAAAATATTAGTCGCCCTCATTTATGAACAAAAATGAAGAATTGCAAGCGATTATTTTTTTTAATTCTCAATTTTCTATTTTTTTTTTTGAATTTTACTTCATTTTCAAAATTTTAATTTTAATTTTTTTTATTTTTTATTTTTTTGTTATTATTATTATTTTTAGATTGGTGATTTTAATTATTAAACTGCCGGAAAAAATGCCAAGTCAAATTTACGACAAATCGATGTTATAATAAAAAAATGATCTCATCTCTAAATTTTCCCAATTAATAAAATTGCAATTACATGTAACTAAATCACATATCCTACTCTTATTGGCATTACATTCTTTTACTCCTCTTTTACTCCTCGACTCAAAACTAAAATTACTTTTATTATTTTTTTTTTATTAATGTTTGTTAAACGTAAGCTAAGTTTATAACAACCAATAACCTCCATAAATGTGATATCTGATAAAATAACTATCCTTAAAACTATCTACTAAAGATCACCCTATCATACGGGTATAAGCTATACAACAGTACTTCTTACCAGATAAAACCGAGTTATGAATTAACCTCTTTTAAGTTAATCTTTTGCCGTATAACATATATAACTATTGCAGAGTCTTATGCCATTGTATGGTCCAACAGACAATTTGTTTTCTTTCACACTTTGTACCTTTTTTTTTTGTATTTTTGTATGTTTCAAAATAAAGATTATTATTATTATTTACCATTTATACTTTCTGTTCTCATATTACTAGAAAAGCTGTGCCATTCTCCTTATCGCCAAGTTAAATCTTTACCGCATAATTTTAGATTTACATATTTTACAGGCGTCACTGTTTTTATTAGCGGTTATTAAAGGACATTAAAGCATTTTTAATATCTCGTAACACTGAAGTGCAGTGACGCATTTGCCGGTCGCCGTAACGAAATATTCACAAAAGACAATTTTTTCAACCTATTTACGCGCTACATGAAACCGGTTACGCTGTTTATCTGCTTTTGAGCACAGTGTAACCGCTGGATATTTATCCGCGAAATGCGAAATTATTTTTTAATAATACGCTTCGTACGCTGACCACTTTGCAAGACCAACAAAGGCAGATTACATCCCGTCTATCTCGGCGTAGTTTGCGTTTTAAAACGCCGTACGAAGTTTCATGGGTCGTATACGTCCTTTGCCTGGGATGAATTGTTCGAAACTTGTTGATGTTTTACGCTACTGGTTTTAATATTTCAAGCTTCTGTTTTAGTGCCACTGCGATGCAAACAAGACGACGGCGTTGTATATGTTAAACGTTTTATTTTATGCGTTTTGTAAATAGAGGACGCTGCGGAAACTTTGTGGTATATTCGCTTATAGGAAGCGGCGCGACGCGCTCGTGTGGATAAAAGAGAACTAAATATGGTATTTAAGAAATCTTCTAGTAAATTTTTTCAAAGAGAATATAAACAATATTTAATTTAAACAAAGATAGTATATTGCATTAAAGTTTAAGTTTTACTCACAATATCATAATAATATTGATAAATTACAGACCGGTATCTATATTTAATAGATTGTAGCGCACTTGTGAATAGGGGGGGGGGGGGGGAACAATAAAAAACACACAATATCAAAGAATTTCAGACCTACCAGAGTTCGTGGTTCTCCTGCTAAATACCCGCTAACTATGAAGAGGGGTGAGTTCAACACCAACTAAAAATATGCGCTGCCCGTTTGAACTGAGGAGAGCTAACCGCGACAACGGGAACACGAAGTGGAGGAGAGTACAAAAAGAATATTATTACTGCAACTTCTTTAGTGTCAACCAAATAGAAAACTATTAACCCGGAGTAACAGGTGCTAGTATATGTACAAGACGAAAATATTATTTACGAACTATCATGAACAAAATTTGAGTAAGGGATCGACGTTAGTGGCCACTACGTACGATTTAACATTAATCATACATAGAAACGTAATTCATTAAAATTACTCCTATATAAAAATGTACAAATAAAAATAAAATAATACTCATTAGGATAATTTTCAAATTACTCATCAAGATTGCTCACATATAAAAATGTTCCAAAAAAAAAGAAAATAATACTCCTTAGGTCAAAACTATTTCGAATTACTCACATATGAAATTGTTCCGTAAATTAAAATAAAAGAAAATCTTTAGAATTTCAAAAGCTTGTATCAAAAATAATAATAAAAAAATAATAAAATGCTAGTATCCATGTTACCAAAAGGAAAGAAATGGAACGAATTACTAAACAATCGGTTAAATTTAGAAAAAAAAGAAAGAAAAATGTTGGTAAATAAAACTAAAGTTGCCCGCTCGTCTGGGATCGAGTAGCGATTACTCGGCGCGCGTCCTGTCCCAGTTGAAAGGGGAAGTTACCTGAGGACGCACGCGGCCCGGGTCCACCCCAAGTGGAACGGTGACTCAAAATTGACGGCATACCATCAAGAATCCGATTAGTTGGTCGTGGATTTGAATTTATGCAAGACAATGACCACAAATATAAGTCCAAACTATGTACAGATTACCTGAAGCAAGAAGAAAATGAAGGAACCATAAACATTATGGAATGGACCCCAATCTTTACCCTATAGTTGTTATGGGAAGAATTAGACCGATGTGTTCGGAATAAATGTCCGAAATCGAAGAAGCATTTGTGGACTATTCTTCAGGAGGAATGGACGAACACGAACCACTCGTAAAATTAATCAATCGGATGCGGAGAATAGTGGCAGCTGTGCATTTTTCAATGAAAACAGGATTTAAATTATTTGTATTGCATTTACTTTTTTTTAAATAAACTTGTGTTTGGGAATTTGTAAAATCATGTAAATTATTATTAAATACATATCCATTTAATCTGTCTCTTATTTTCTTTGACTTTTCTACATTTTTCTGCTTGTCCGAACTTCCATGAGCGGTAGTGTAGGTTTAAAAGAAAATCATTTATCGGCGGTGCCTAAGTACATATTGGAAATAGCATTAAGGTCGGCCAACTGAACATTGCTCGAAATCATTTACGTCAAATAAATGCGATAGAAAATTCTTAGGTCGTGTTTTAGATATATTGAGATGCTGTATTTACGTCAAATATTGTTTTTATTGCAATTAATTTGTCATTGAAATTTAAAGTATGCACATTTCTCCCTTTTAATTGTCCTGTTAGTCAATTAAATTAAACACCACAGGAAAGTTTCTGACCACTCTTAAATTTCAAATTTGCAATTATTCGCATTTTCTATTAAGTAAGTTACATATCTAGTAAATTTAACTTTTATTGGAATAATTATATTCCATCCAAATTCTGTACCTAAAAAAATAATTCGATTTAATTTGAAATTCGTATTATCTCGGAAAATTACAGAACATTCCACGAGAACACATTCAGTATAATTTAAAGACTGAATTTATCGTCTTGATTCCAAGTTTTACACGAATAATTCTCATGTTTCGCATAACTCGATGACGTGACAGCAGATCTTACTTAGTATTCACGAACGCGGAAGGGGAGAAACATCTTACCCCATGTTAGCGTCGAACGTATGCATGCAAGAGAAACCTTCCTAAAAGCCATTAATTATTACCTGCACGTACCTCAAATCAGAGAAAGTACAGGTGCCTATATTTAATTTCTACCCGAGCGCTAGGGTATTTCTCACGGGCGAAACGGTCCCTATATATTCGCGATGTGCCTCAACGATCTAATCTAATGCGACGGGCTTAAAATACGCTTCCCTTTCTCTTTCCACAGTCCCCATCTTCACGTAGAAGGGAGTTCTCGTCCGTAGAGGCTTCTGATAAAATTTCGCAGCTACATAATCTTCTCGAGGCAGTTTCTGGCCTGACGCCAGCTCTAGCGAAGTTATTCCGAATAAAGATTTCGTCATATCGTTTTGTCTTGTTTATAAACGAGATAGAGATTGCCCTCGGGCAACTTTCGCAGGCGGCTTCGTCATTAACTGGGGTGCTAATTTTGGGGACGTTATCGAATTCAGTCACTTTTAACGTTTCCTCAAACGTGGTCCCCTTCTCGCGTTCATTAAACTATTAAGACCTCTACTTAATAATACAGCTGTGAAAGATGTATGAATTTTGAGGATGTAACTTCAATCATAGAAGGTTCGTATCCTCGTTGATTAAAGACTTGCTCTTTTGAAGAAATATTTGGAAGAGAGGCTTGCTTGATAATTATATTCCACTTTTTTCCACTTTGGAGGTGGTACCTCCAAAACATACTTTTGAGGGCATGCATTTTTTGTTTGGCATTCGGGAACGTAAAGAAATCGTTAGGCGATAATTCAGATGAGTACGAGTAATGAGACACTAATACGATGTTTTTCTCCTTCAAATAATCCGTTGTTTGACGTGGCGTACGAGGGCTGGCATTGTCATGATGAAGAATAATGCAACGTTGCCGATTGCTTTTCCTGATTTCAATGACTTTTAGTAAACAGATTGCTGTCCTTCAAAGCAATGCTTGCGACATGTCCAGTACAACGAAAGAAACAAGTAATAATTTTGTTGGAAGTCCTTCCTGAACAAACAACTTTTGTAGAATTCTCTTCATCTGGGAACGTTCAAACAGTTGATTGTTTCTTAGTTTCCAGCTCGTACGAAGTTTCACGTGTTACGATGTTGTATACGGATCTTGAGGTTCCTCTGTCGAATTTTTTGCAGCATTTCCTTACACCAATTGATGCGAACCTTTTTTGTGCTTAGGTCAAATTATACAGAATCCATCTGTACTGCATCTTCGATATGCCTAAGGAAGCATCTTCCTCACGGTCAATCGCATGCCGATCCTCTTCAATCATGCTGCAGCATCAATGTTTCTTGGAACAACAACCGATTTTTTTACCTTTCAAAGACTTTATTTTTGAAACATATACATAATATCTATATTTGTACGTGTATATGTCATATGCATGTGTTACAGCTATGTCCTCCATCTTCACTTCGAAGGTAGGCTGTTCTCCGTTTCAGGCTAATGGTATCGAAGGCTGTTCGGTAGTTTCCTCAGTTATCACTCCTCTTCTTGGTTTCTTTTTCTTGTATTTGTGTTCATGTTTATATTCAAGTGTTGTTCTTTAGAATCCTTAGTTTTATGACTTTTTTGAAGTTGATGTAGTTTTTGTTGTTTATTTCTGCACGTACCTTGTTGTATTGTTCTATTGTTCCTGTTGTCAGATTTTGTGTGTATTTCTTCTGTCTTGTTTTCTCTGTACGCAGATGTGAATGTCGACTGGTGTTCTGCGTGTGGATCTGTTTACTTGTTGAGAGTTTAGTATTAGTTTTATTTGTTTAAATTTTATTTTGTATAGTAAGAGTAAGTTATCTAGTGTCATCATTTGTTGTATATTAGGTTCTTGTGTCTTGCTGTATACTTCATTAGTTGGGGTTTATTGTCTAGTGAATAGAGTATCTTTAGGATTTTGTTGTGCTGTCATTGTATGGTATTTATGTTTCTCGTAGTTTTGTGGCTCCAGATATTTATTAGGTAGTTGTTTTTTGATGTGGAAATTGCGTAATATACTGGTTCTCTCATGTTTTTTGGAGGATGTTACGTAGTTTATATAGTTATGGTTTTTCTGTAAGTCTCTACCAATTTATGTGCTCGTCCTATTTTAGGTTGGTTTGTATTGTTATTCCAAGATATTTTATGCGCTGTACTTCTTCTATTTCTTGGTTTCTGAGCTTTATGTTCAATATATAGGTATATCTTTATTTTGTTGATGTGAAAAACATGTATTTAGTTTTATTTTGATTTGTCGTTAGTAGATTGTTGTAACACCAGTCTTCTATCTTTTTTGATGTCTTCGTTTTTGTTGTTTTGTATGATTTTTTGTTTTGTTCCTGTATATATTAGGCATATGTCATCTGCGTAAGCGAAGATTTTTTGCTTCCAGTGCTATTTCTAGAAGTTCGTTAGTGTATAGAATAGTATTGGTGGTAAGTTTCCATCTTGTGGAATCCTGTATTCGGTAGTGAGCGGGTTGCTTTTTCTCCGTTTATTTGTGTTATTTGATTTATATTTTTTATATAGGTTTCAATTAGCACTAGTTCCTTATTTTGAATTCCTAAAGATGGCAGTTTTTAGATTAATTCGGTTTTAGAAATTGCGTCGGATTTTTTCATGTCAATGTAGATTACTACTTCCTTTTTACTAAATTGATTCTCATATCTAAAGCTGCCAATGTTGTTCCGGAATCTTTTTGGAAGGCATACTGTTGTTTGTTTATTATCTGGTTTTTTGAAAGGTGTGCGAAAATTCCAGTTTGGATGCATTTTTCTAAGATTGGTGCTATTGGTCTATAGGCTAGTAGCACTACTATCAAAATTTTCTGCTTTTTCTTTATTTCATTTTTTGGGTATTGATCTAATGATAGTTTGTTTGATGTAGTCTGGGTAAATGCCGTTTTGAAATATTTTGTTTATTGTATTTACTAAAATAAGAATTACTTTTTCTTTATTTTCTTTTAAAATGTTGGTGATTCCGTCACATCCTGGTGCCTTATTAAGCTGTAACTTTTGTATAATTTGTCTTATTTCTTCTTCAGTTGTTTTTTGAAAGTTTGTAGGTGGGTATTGGTTTTTCGTTACTGTAGTTTGTGGTAATGTTTCACCTTTTCAAATTTGGTCTTCTGCTAATTGTTTCCCTATTGTGGTAAAGTATTTGTTGATTACGTCTGCTGCTTCCTTTTGTGTTTTGGTTGTCGAGCCGTCCTCTTTCAAGATAGTTATAGTTTGGTCACAAAGTTTTGGTTTGCGTATTTGTTGGTTTATCGTGTACCATGTTTTGGTTGAGTCGTTTTTGAATTTTCTGAATTGCTTTTGTTAGTAATGTCTTTTTGTGTCTTTAATTAGTTTTGATACGTACGTTTTTTGCTGTTTATATTCGTCTCGTAATTTGTCGTTCTGCGGGTGCTTTCTGTGCTTTTTGTAAAATTTGTTTCTTTGTTAATCTGCTGGATTAGGCGTTCATCTATCCATGTACAGCCTTCTCTCCTTTTTAGTTGAAGAGTTACTTGGTTTTCTTTTATAATATCTTGTAGGTTTATTGAAAGTTCTATACTTGTTATTTTTTCGCTATCCAGCTAATTTATCCTTTCTTTAATCTTCTGATTGTTTGTTTGCATAATTTGGGTTGTTTTGCAATCTAGTTTGCGTTTTCCTTGTTGCTTTATTGTTACAATTACGGTATTGTAATCTGATATGGATTTATTTATTTTTATTTTTTGAATTCTGCTTGGTCGCCGACCTTCACGGACTTCATCACTGACGGGGGCACGACCGCGACGAAATTTTACAAACCAGTTGTAGCAGTTTTCTCGGATTACCATTACCAAAAATTGAACGAAGCGATTCGAGGCATTGTTGTTGCGTTAGACCTTTGCTAAAATCGTAAGAAATAATCCAACGAAAACCTCTACGTGAAATTTAATTTTTTTCACAAGATTGCTTTTTTAAACGCTTACTGTAAACAAACTACTCGGCCGATTAAGCTGTCACTGCTTCAACAATAAGAAATGTAAAATTTTATAAAAATAGTAATGTCAAATCTCAATAGCGCCATCTAGTGGTCGCTTGTAAAAGCTTAAGACGTTACCCTCGTATTCTAGTAGTGTTCATAAATTATATCAACTTTTAAAAAGCTAATAACCGAGATCTTTGCCAGCACTTTTCCTGAGACACAGCGTTATTGTTCTTGTAGAACTTGTAAACATCTTTGTCTGCTCTTGTTTTGATAAGTTTTTTCAATACAAGACAGATTTATAGCCGAATCAAAGCTGTGCCAATTGCTCCCCTAGTCAGTTTGTCAACCTTTCTATTTTCATCTTTTAATGGCATGATGCTATCCATAGAAGTTCCACGTTTCTACTTTACATTTAACTCGAATTTTCTGTGCATTTAAGTAACAGGTCATGTATAAAACCTCAAATTCTATTAATAAGGCTATGTTGTCATAATTTTCTGTCAAACTCGAATTAAATTAAATTTGACAAAATACCTCAACATCCAAACAAGAAGTTTGGTAATTTGCTTTCTACATTGTTTCGTTAGTAATATTTTTTTTGTAAAAATATTTCAAAAATTTGATTAAATACACAATTAAACAAAAACGGGGTTACCTTTTATGTCAAACTTCTACTAAATATTTACCAACACTTGCTCTTGTTTTTCTGAAAATTTGGCAAACTTTTTTGTTATGTCTTAAGTAATTACCTTTACAGTGATGACGAATTTCTAGCTGCACCGAACTATTAGAGTATCGAAGGTGTGTTTAGTGTTGTCAATTTTATTTTATTTTGTTCTTATATATACGAGGTAGGTGCCATAAATTCTCGACCTGATATCGAAAAAATAAACTTAATATAACAATTTTTATTTTTCAATATAATCTCCCCTAACTTCAAAACATTTATTACAACGATCAATTAATAATTTTATACCCGTGTAAAAATAATCTAAAGTTTTTCCTCCAAAATGTTGTATTACAGCTGCTTGCAATTCACTATCGTCCTTAAAACTACGTCCATTAAGGTCTTTCTTTAAATGAGAAAATAAATAGTAATCACTTGGAGCCATGTCCGGACTGTGCGGTGGATATTCCAATTCTTGAAAGCCACATTTACAGATGGCAGCTTGCGAAATGGTGGTGGCAATGTAGACAGGTGCAATAATCGAACACCTTTTGTCAACTTTCCTCGACGTTTTGCACGAATATTGTCCCTCAATCTATGCAACAAAGACGCATAATATGTGCTGTTGATAGTTGCATTGGGCTCTTTAAAGTCAATGTGTAAAATACCCTCACAATCCCAGAATATTGTGGCCATCGCCTGTTTCGTAGATTGAACTACTTTCGCCTTTCTGGAGCGAGGTTCATCGGGTCGCCGCCATTCCATCGGTTCCTTTTTTCTTCAAGGGATTCTTGCCCCAAACGGAACCATTTTGTCCACGCTTTTAGAATGGAATATGAAGTAGATAAATCACCATAAACGCCGTCTAAACGTTGTTTAATGTGATTAGGCGTATGCCCTTCTTTGGTTAAAAATTTAAAGACCGCGCGGTACTCAATATTCGTTACCTGAGACATTTTCATGCACTAGTCACGTTGTCTGTCTGGCTACCAGAAACTACTACTCTTCGAGCCGTAATGACGCAACGGAGTTTAAACACGCTAAAACCTGCATAAGCCTGTCAGGCCGAGAATTTATGGCGCCTACCTAGTTTAAAACATTATTCTAAAAATGACAACGTCTATGTTGTTATCAACTCAAGACAATAAAGGTTATTATTATTATCACTTTACGCACACAATTTACGCAATGAAAGCTTCTGTGGTAATTACAAGCCTCAACGCTTATCTACCCCGTTGGCTGTCTTCAAACGTATAAAAACATGTATGTAAAAAACCGTGCTCAACTCCAAAGCACTTATTGTAGTATTAACTTAATAACCCGTAAACAATCAAACCTATCGACCTACTTTTATATTGTCACCCTATTATTCAATCTAACTATTGATTACCGTAGTGGTAACGTTAAGCACTCTTCATGTTTCTCTGTGTCACATAACAATCAGTTAATCGATGGCAGCAATTTCCTTTATGACGTAGGCGCACAAAATTTCTCCCCTTTAGTCTAGTGTGGTGGCATTAAAGCAATGTGTGCCAGTACGTAAAATGCTTGCATTACTAAAATAACTCAATGCTTTGTAGATGTTACATTATCCAGGTAAATGTTGATTTAGGATCTATGCTTGCGTCGTTCTCTCTTACTTCTACCTTTTACGTAGCACATATGCTATATATATAATCATAAGACAAACTGTTTAGAATGCCGTGAGTGATATAATGTGGAACCTTGTACAATTATAAAGTTGCTGCGTGAGGCAATATACATAAAGTCAGTATATTGCTTCTATATTCATTTTGTTGTCTGGTCTGAACGTTTTCGTAAAAAAGGCCAGAAACTAAACTAACTCTATAACCTTAACTCTAATTTTATCTTCTCTGAGACGACAATAACAGATTTATTAAAAGAGAATACAATAGTTCAAAATTAGAAGCAGTGAAAGCCGTTAAATAACAACCTGAAGTTTGCAAGAGCACTTATCCAGCATTGTAAAGTGGCCTCCGACGTGCTGGTGAAGGAATTCTCCAACCTTGAATGCGCTAATTCAAGAGACATACGTTTACGGAGGTCTAGTTCGAAGTCTAACAACACCAACGGGTAAGTTGACATACTGTAGGAGGACACACCCTGCTCGAGCAGCAGTGCTCGCAAAAGTTGCTTGCTTTAGTCCGAAAACTCTGGACGAATCCGAGCTACGTGAGGAAGATTGTCACAAATTTAGGAATAAAACCCGCGTGGAAATTGTTTATTTCAACAAACCAAACTTCACGACATCTTTCCAAGTAATCTATTACGAAGGCCGGTAATATAGAGGCTCTATAAACACCGAGTGTTAAGATATGTTATAAGAAGAAAAGAAAACAATTAATGAACAATTTATCATCTCACAATTTACAATTAGATTAGATAAGATTTATTCTTAAGGTGATTCTTGACCTATCCCACTGTGAACTTTTCAGATCTACTGTGGTTCCTCAATCATTAGATCAATTACACTAGCTTTATCTTTTTCACCAGACCTTCGCCAACCTTGCGAGTGATTCCATTGCGCAGGTTTCGGCTTTTGGATGGTCCGATCCCACTTCTAAGAGCCGTATTCCTGCTAGTGCTGTACAATCGCACAGCACGTGGGCGGCAGTCTCTTCTTCCACCTGGCAGAATCTACAGGATGTTTCCTCTGTCAGGCCTAAGTTGCTCATATGTTTCTTGAGCTTACAGTGTCCTGTATTGATTGATTGATTGATTGACCCATGATCACCTACACATCTCTGGTTTGGTGGCCAAATACAACTCAGAAGACAGCAGCTTCAACATATTCAGAGACTTGCATGTCTCAACAACACAGGAGTGATGCGCACTTGTCCCACAGTAGCTATAGAGGCATTAGGGAATAACGCCGCTTCACATCCACATTCACAAGCAGGTTATATCGAGTGCCCTCACTCTTAGTAGAACGAAGGGATTACAGCCGGGGATCTTAGGAGGCACCTCAAAATCTTTGAATATCCCAACATAAATTATCTGAGGTATATCGCAACGGACTGATTCCTATGCAATGCAATTTTGATCAGCCTTTGATTGATTGATTGATTTTCTACCAGAGCAAGGCTGGTCTTTACATCCCTAACACTGAAGCTTAGTAGCTTATTGTATTATTCCTGCTTCGGTTTTGTTTTACTTAAACAGGTTAGTTCCCGCAATCAGGTTTAACAGCCTATGTAGTAAATCTTTCTCCATTGGTAGTTCAATTGTGCTTCGCATAGCGAATCTGCGTTGAGCTAACGCTGCACATTCGAAAATAATATGAGAGGCTGTTTCCTCCTCCTCATTGCAAAGTCTACATAAGGGCTCATCTTTGTAGATCCCCATCTTATGCAAGTGGCCTCTCAAACAGCCATGTCCTGTTAATAGACATGTTGCTGCTCTAAGCTGTATCTTGTTTAATTCAAGCAGGTCAGCAGTCAGATGTTGCGACGGTCTTCCCATCATCCGTTTGCTGTGCTTTTGTCCAGCTGCATGTTTCCAATTTAATTGGTGATGTGTTATAATCCACTCATTAATTGCACCACGCACTGCACTCTTGGTAATACCTAAACCCGGTTCAGGGGCTATATAATTCATTTTTGAACCTTCCCTCGCTAGCTGGTCTGCAATTTCATTGCCCGCTATGCCCCTGTGCCCTGGCACCCACACCAGTGTGACCTTGTTTTGTTTAAACAGAGCCATTAGGGTTTGCAGGCACTCCCATACTAGTTTGGAGGTTATTCGATAAGATGCTAGTGCCTTTAAGGCTGCCTGACTGTCAGAGAGAATGCACATCGTCTCACCCTGCGGTCGCCGACGCAGACTCTCCCACGCGCAGGTTTGCATAGCATATATTTCTGTTTGAAATACCGTGGTGTATCGCCCAAGTGATACACATACTTTGTATCCCTGGTTTTCCTTATATACACCAACGCCAGATGTAGAGCCCGTTTTGGACCCATCTGTGTACCAGACTAGTGTTCTTGGTTTTCTCCCCTCTCCATCCCTCCATTCTTCCCAATTCAAGAAAACTTTGAAAGGTTTGTCATAGGAGATCCTGGGGATTGTTGTATCACTACCCATATCATAGATAGGGTTTGTTACTACTGCTTCTATTCTGGTGTGCCCAGATCCACTGTGGGATCTCCAGTTGCTAGTATTTTTCGGTCTGTATGCCCCCATTCTGGCTTCTCCCTTGATATAAATCTCAAGAGGAGGTAGGTTTAGCATGGTTTCCATAGCAGCTGTTGAAGTGCTTTTAATAGCTCCTGTTATACAAAGACATGCCAGTCTCTGAATTTTCGAGAGACTAGTTATCGCATTCTTCTGTGTGATCTTAGGCCACCAAACCAGGCAGCCATAAGTTATCATGGGTCTTAGCACCGTAGTGTACAACCAGTACGTCATATGTGGTTTGAGTCCCCATGTTTTCCCAACTGTTCTACGGGTTGTCATTAACACCCTCTTACATTTGTCGGTCATTTTTTGTAAATGTGAGTTCCAGTTCAGTTTAGAGTCCAAGGTTACACCTAAGAACTCCTGACTGATCTGTACTACTTCGTTGCAAAGAATCGGCTCCCTTAAACCGTCCAATTTCCTTCTCTTAGTGAAGGGTACAAGTGCAATTTTTCCAGGATTTACTCTAAGGTTCTCCTTCTTGCACCATACTTCTACCATTTTTAATGCTCTTTGCATTAGTTCTGAGATTATGCTGGCGTTTCTCCCACTGGTGAGTATTACAATGTCATCAGCGTATCCCTGTGTATAGTAGCCAGCACTGTTTAGCAAGATCAGCAGTTCGTCTATCACCATATCCCACAATAGAGGTGATAATACCCCTCCCTGCGGGCATCCTCTGGCGACAGACACCTGCATTGTCTCACCTGCCAGTGCTGCCTCTACTTGTCTACCATGGAGCATGGCTCCAACCCATCTACAGACAGTGTTGTCTACTCCATGGCTGTTCACAGCCTGTAATAGTCATGCAAATGAGGTGTTATCAAACGCACCTTCTATGTCAAGAAACGCAGCTAATGCAATTTCTTGATTGTTTAGGGATGCCTCCACCCGCGACACGAGCTGATGCAAGGCACTTTCACATGATTTACCTGCTTGGTAGGCATGCTGGTTGGGATGTAATGGCCTTTCTATTAGAGAGGTTTCCCTGACATACTTTTCAAGCAGTTTTTCCATGGTCTTCAAGATGAAGGATGATAGGGTTATTGGCCTGTATGCCTTTGCCTCGGCGTATGAACATCGCCCAGGCTTTGGAATAAACACGACCTTAGCCCTACAGTGTCCTGTAAATTTAGGCCTATGACCAATCAAAAATTGCTTGGCATGTCTCTGATCGGAGATATACTTTCACCAGTCTTGAGGTTTCTCATTTTTCCATTGTTTAGTAGTTGCTTTAACTACCGTATATGATATGCCCACCGAATGTTGTGGGTTTCTGTCAGCATTCGACGAGCCTGCTCGGGCTAATTCGTCTGCCTTAACATTCCCACAATTTACAATTACAAAGTAAATTAATTGAGAAGATATTGAGCAAAATTATTTCTTTGTGTTTCACAAATACTGAAGTTTTCCTAAATCCGACGTATAGTCCAGAGGAGCACCGCACGTTTACATATATGAATTTATGTTTTAACGGTGGACTCTTTTTCATTTAGCTGGCATAAATAAAGAAATGTAAACGTATTTTGCTTAATAGTCTCCTGTACCCCACAGTTCCATATATCTTCGCAGAATATTTAAAATTACTCCGAGAACAAGTAACGAAGTAATTCATACGCTACGCAGAATTCATGTTCTACACTGTAGAAAGGTATCGGCAGTATTACCAGTTCAGCTACCCTTTATTCCTTTATAATGCACACGAACATTATCATCGTACACAGTATATGTATCCAGAATATGGATACATTAACATTGTAACGTTCAGACGTATTATAGCCACGAGTACATAATGTAATGGTAATGAAAGGCGTTTTATATTACCGTTAGAAGCAAGTACGCTCCGTGTTCCGCTTTTGTAAAGATAACACCCTCAGAATAGAGGGACGCGTGCAACGTTATTGTTTACCGTAGCAGTAATACGATTTATGCATACTAAATACATAAGCATTTACAGTTGAAGCCTTCACGTAATTACTTTACTAGAGTTCGGGCGCTAAACTTGAATTCGAGCGTGCGAGAGATACTGACAACGTAATTACCAACAAAAGGGAGCGAATGTATCTAATGCATGTATAGGTATGCATAAGCGACAGTTCATTGACTATTCTGACGTACGGAATAATAAGATATTACTTACCTCTAAATATCTTATCTGACGACGTTGCTTAGATACGTAACACTAAGCTCCTCCATTCATCTGGATGTCTGCAGACAATAGGTGCATTGTAGTATCTTGATTAACTATGTTTCCGGACCGTAACCAAGTCAGATTTAACGTTTCGCTTTGCTAGGTTGCTGCTAATTTAAAGCAGGAGCTGAACTTCTTTTATCTCTCTTAAATCTTTTGGTACCAATACTATTTTGCAGTTCCCAGCATTTATTTCAAATATACTTGAATAAGCACTTTTGCTGTATAATAACTAGAGCGGGCCAAGAGCGCCACGCGCCAGGTTCGCAATCAGGCTGCCGGGCGCATATATGTATGTAAACATAGGTAATTTAAATATGTAATTATTAGGACGAGGACCAAAACCACTGTCTATTACGTCGTGAAGACGCGCAAATATACACCTGCAGTTTGGGTGTTCGTTGATAAATAGGGCGTTGTTCACAGTGGGCCACTACAAAAAAAAAGTTCATTCATCGACGGCTACGAACTAACAGCGCGCTTATTCATTTACGGATGACGCGCTCTATTCATCAACAAATGACGAGTCTGCAGATGTTACGTTTGCACCACTTCGTGGCATACTAGAAACAAGCGTCGGTGTGCTCGCTTTAGTGATTATGTCTAACGTAACTATTAAAAATAAACGGCCATTACCTACGAAAGTTAATAAATTTCTTAGTGAATTTGTGGATTTACACTACAATGGGAGTACAATTTTCTGTAAAGTTTGTAAAAAGAAACTACTGTGCTGGAGCAAACGTGATTGTGAAAGACATATAAATAGCGCACACCACAGAAATAAAAGAAATGGTGTGTCACAACAACGTCAATTTCAATTAGAATTGCTTTTAACGTTTATGGTATGTGGTCTACCACTTCGTATACTTGATAAAAAAGCATTTCGAAAATTCTGGGGTACATACAATACCGAGTGGATACTACCATCTCGGACAGCGTTACGGAGAGATATTCCACGAATACGTGAGGACATTGAAAATCGAATTAAAGCCGAATTAAAAGATAAACAGCTGTGGCTATGTCTTGATGAGACGACAGATTGCAAAAAAAAATTATATTTTGAATATAATAGTGCGCGTATTAGATCCTATTAAACCAAATTTTGCAATTCTATTAGCTAGCAGAAGATTAAAACAGTGTACTAGTAAAGCAATTACGGCCGTAGTTCTCGAAACGTTACAAAAATTTCAAGTGTCAACCAGTCAACTGTTGTTGTTCATGAGCGATGGTGCAGCAACAATGTGTAGTGTAGGCCGTTCCCTTAAAGAAAAGTGTGAAGGACTTTTACATGTTACGTGTAAAGTCCATGCTTTACATCTTGTGGCACAAACTATTCGAGAGTGTTACCCGGAGGTGGATGCATTAATAGCAAACACAAAAAAAGTGTTTCTCAAAAGTCCTAAGAGGAGTAGGGCATTCCACAGGTTATGCCCTGGTATTCGAGAACCACCACAGCCCATTCTTACGCATTGGGGAACGTGGTTAAAAGCCGTTTTTTATTATAATGAACATTTTCAAGAAGTCAAATCCGTTATTTTGCAATTCGTCCCTGCCGAAGCTAGAGCTATTAGGATGAGCCAGAAGGGATTTCTCGATATTTCTGTTGAAACACATCTAAAGAATATTAGCAACAATTACAAAGGGTTAGTAGACGCGATAGAAAATTTGCAAAATTCTGGATTGTCGTTGGTAGAATCACTGCAAGTCGTGGACGAAGTTAGTACATTGTTACACAGTATAAACGATGCAACAAGTGGACGAGTTTTAGCTAAGTTCGATAGTGTTTTAAAAAAGAATCCGGACTACACGAGATTAAGACAAATGTGCGATGGGGCATCTGCAGATTCCTTGACTAAGTCTAAAGATTATTTTAATTACGCCTGTCTTACTTCGGTAGACGTGGAACGGTCGTTTTCGAAATATAAGAACATTTTTTCGCCTCGGCGAACATCCTTCACCGAGGCAAATGTGGAAACTTATCTGATGGTGCAACTTTTTAAACAAGCCTATCCGCATTATTAAGAAGGATAGAATTTATTTATTATATCTTTATTTACAGTTACATTATTAAGTACAACAGAATAAAAAAAGCGTTCAGTTTCTCAGTTATTTCCTTATTACATCCCATTTACAACGCATACCGTTTTCAATCAAATAAAAAATCATAATGAAAATAAAAACACCTCAGCGTGTACATATATATATATGTATATATATATATATATATATATATATATATATATCCGCTCTAATTACTAAACATTATTATTGCGTCAGCTTTTATTTTTTTACTCTTGTGTATTAATTTCGAAATATCACATATCTGCTGTGACTCACATATACGCTATTTACAATAAGCGGCCGTTGCGCCTGATTCCGATTCTGTTGGATGGCGCAATTTGGCCCGCTCTAATGATGAATGACTTCTAAACAGCAACTGATTTAAAACTGCAGCAACGCAGTACACCCCTACTCTGCACGCGAGCACATCGCAGAATGTTTGGCAATTGTTATAATACTTTGCTTAGCAACGAGCTCTTTAGATCAGTCCGGCGTCACAAGAAACAATTTGGTGCTATTTCCAAACCAACTTCGCGTAACAACAAAAACAGATTACCAAAACCTTTATTGTTGCATATCGTCATATTTCTTAAGTGAAAGTATAACATATGTGATATCGTTGGATTTACTTTTTGATTACCTTTCCAAAAACGTAAAAAATATGTTGATGTAACTTCCGGTGAAACCGGAAATACAATTGGAATGCCGATAACGGCAAAAGTTCGCTCACGAAAAATAGAAATCGACCTATTTTTCTAAAAACGCTAGCTTTTGTTGTTCAAAAGTTAACAGGGGTGGGTAGCCCTTTAGACCCGCACTGTATATATTTCTAACGTTTTATATAATGATGCATATGTCTAACACTGAAAGTAAAGGAGATATTTATAGTTAAATGCAAGTCCTGCATTTGGATATTGCATCAAACTGGTTTCTGGTGCTGGTATTGTTTGGTTACAATGACAACAGTAAACAAAACATACTGACATTACAGCTCCTCACATATACGCTATTTACAATAAGCGGCCGTTGCGCCTGATTCCGATTCTGTTGGATGGCGCAATTTGGCCCGCTCTAATAATAACTAGAGAGCGGAATTTATGCAATTTGCATATCCCATATTTTTTATATGACAAGCAAATGCTTCAGTATATATGCGAATAACAACTTTTCGAATTGATTGACGTAGATTAATTATTGCATATTTCGCAAATTTTAGTAATTTTTTCATATTTCAGCGATTATTGCATATTTTTGCACACTAGAGCATATTCGTGCATTTTTAGCAAATTTAGAACAAAAATAATTCTTTCTTTGCCCTTTATTAGTGTTTTCCTGTAATACAACAAAACTTTACCAACGAACGTTTTATCGCACACGTGTGTATCACATGCGGAGTCGGCTCTTCTGTCGCTGGACCTCCCAACCGACAAAGAGCCTACTTCGCGAAGAAGTCGCCATCCTTCAGGTGGTGGGTTGTTGCAAATTCACTATAATTTTCAACAACCCCCATACCGGCAACTGTCTGATTCATAGGAAGTCTAAGTATTTACCAAAATGATTCTTATTCATTGTATAACCAGACGTTGAAGTAGATTGGTGCAGTAGTGAAAAATGTCAAAAGTGAATACAAGTTTAATTGTTTCGTGGATCAAAAATGTTCCTGAACTTATTCTAACGGATGAAAGAGTTTTCTGCAAAGCATATGGGAAAAGAGATATTATTAAGATATTCTAAAGACGAAAGTAAAAACAGATTCTGATGAAATGAAAGAAAAGAAAAATAAATACTCTAGATATTCTTACTAAGATCGTCCGCACATAACGCAGTCTACCTCGTAACTAACCACATCGATAGCATTGAGCCATCTGCTGCCGCTAACTCCTCCGCTTGAGAGTGAGGAGGAGATAGCGATATAGCTAATTTCGCATTTTCCCAATCGGTATATAGTGTACACCTCTCACATATGCAACTATGACGAAACAGAGTTTGAACACGCTCGAACCTGTATAAACCTGCAGGACGAGAATTTATGACGCGCTATCTCGTATAACTAAAAATAACTATCGACTTACGATGTTAAAAATTAACTCAGAATTCATAATCGAAGCATGTGAAAGTAACACACACTCACTACAGGTTACATGAGATTTTTATTTTATGAAACAGACACGCTTTTTCCTTATATCACTTGGATGAGATTCTGCACATTTCGTTTCTGTGAACACATCCCCATATCAGCTAAATTAGTCTTTCCTAAAGTACTCCCTCTTTTATGTAGTTTGTCTTTCACTGAATATAGCAGTTTTATTGACTCACACTGTATACTTCCATTACAAAATAGTGCCAATGCAATCCCGATAAAAGGCCAAGATTATTTTCTCGGTTTTCAAAATAAAAAATTCATTTCTTCTTCAATAGAACAAAATTCCAACAACCAATTGGTTGAAAAGAAATAAATTACATCGAAGAAAGAACAGATATTAACTCCTTTCCATCCTCCCTTCATAAAGGCGGTTATATTTCATCGAACCTCATATATTACCACAGTATCTTAGTAGACAAAACTCATTTCGCCGGAATTATATTTGACCCAATTATACTTGTTAGGATTAACATATAAATTGCATTAATAAATCTCGACAGAACACAGACGATATATCAATTTAAATGCACGTCTCGGTTTGTCTAATCCGTCAGAACTACTGATGTACACTTCCCGCTACCTAGATATATATCTATTTATTTTCAAAGGAAGATGTCATATTGGATCTGCAATTGCTAGCATGAAACGAAAACATGCCATTAATTTGAAATTTAAGTGGAGAAAAAGGTGACATAGATATGATACGAACAGCTTTCAAATAGAGTACGCCGTTGAATTGAGTTCTACATCAAAACAATTTTAAATTAGTATATTGGATGCTACAAGTGGCAAAAAAAATCAAAAAAAAATGACGGTAGAGCTCTAGGGTAATAATCCATGTTCTCTAAACTTTTATGCAATACCAGTTCCGTAACGTTGGGATGCCATAAAGAAACGAATTTCAACCGAAACATGAGAAATGTTTATATTGGCTTCTTTTATAAAAGAAAACTTGATATTTCATTGCTGCAAAAATTGCTTCATTCTATTTATTCATTTTATTAAAAATTAGACGATATACTTCAATTTTGTAAAGTCAAAATATTAAACAATAACAACAACTGTTTGTTCAGAAACCAATACTTTAGAACGACCAATACATTAGAACGATTAGAACGTTGCAATGTTGTAAAAGATTTGAGCATATATTTTGATACGAAACCTTCTTTTGCCCATCATATTAATAACATGATCAGCAGTGCATATAAAATATATGGGTTTATATATAGAAACTGTAGAAACTTTACAAACACTAACTGTCTTACTTTATTGTACTATTCATTTGTGAGATCTAGACTAGAATATGGCTCACTTGTGTAGTATCCTATCTACTCCACTCATTCTAATAATATAGAGAATGTTCAACGTCGGTTTTTAAAATACCTAGTATTTGTTAATGACGGTGTGTGACAACATACAATGAAATTGTGGGTACACCTGGATAAGACATTGCGTAATTCTGTATTCTCAGAAAATTTTTGAAGCAAATAGAATTGTAGGGGTAGCCATCTTCACGATTTAAGCCTTTACATTACACGTGGAAATCTCAACTGATTAAACCTCCTAGCAATCGCCACGCCTCATTGATCCATAACATTTCCGTTCCATAGACCCGAAACAAGCCCTATGTAAACCCCTCCGGAATGAATATTCCTAAGTCAGAGTGCAGTAACAGTTCTAAAGATGTCCCATAAGAATGTGGACGAAACGCTGGCAAAAGCTACGACAACAACACGGTTCCAACCCGGAAACCAAGAATATAGTGTTACTGATGACCGCGAAAGCCTGTTTGCTTAATATACACAATAAAGTACTACACGTAAAAGTGAAATTACATTAGAATTTGTGGGTCCCAATGTTGCCAACGGTCTCTAAAGCAAATTTACAAAATTAGATTTACCCTGCAGATATTTTTACTCAAAGTTTACGACGGCCTCGTTTAGTATAATGACATTATTTTATATCGCACAGGCAAGTTCAAATCTATTCTGAGGATAATAAATCATTTATTTTCCTCAAAAGAGAAACTCTCGAGAGTTCTAATTTAAACGCCCGCTTTCAACCAATAAAACGAACGCCGCCCGTCGCCTCATCGTACAACCTTTCTTAATTAAGATCTTATTTACAGATATGTCGCTGCTAATATGGACGACACTCCTGACCACCTGTGCGATGTTCGGATCCTGTCTCCACCTATCCAGCTGCAGCTTCAACTCGATGTGCTTGTGCTCGTCCGACCAACACGATCTCGACTCTAGATCCATTAGCGACGTCAGCTGCATCTCAGTGCCCTTCTTCAAGCTGCCAAGTACGTATATTATGCTTCGATCCTCCGCTAACTCCGTCGGCGTCGTTTCGTTTGTTCGACCCGTTCGTATGCATGCACACTGCGCTAGGCGTGTGTCCCTCTTTTTGAACGGTTGTAGCGCTCGACATGGCGATCACGCTCCGACAAACGCGGAAAGAAACTTATTTGAATTGTCGCGACATTTCTCGTGGCGCAGTCCCAGCTGATAACTGGTAGCGTTTCGCTATTCTTCGCATTTCCTGATAGCAGATATTTATCAAATTTTACCATCTGTACGCATTCGAGCACGTAAGAAGTTCGTGATGACTGATCGCTATTGTTATTGAAATTGTTCTTGAAGACAGAACGGATTAAATTGTATGATTTTAGAACTTCAAGTCTTATATAACAAGATTATTAACCAAAATAATGCTAATATACCTCATGGTATTGACGAAATCGCTTATTTCCGATATTTAGCTGTTTGTAAACCAATTATCGAAATGGCTGCCAACCGAATACAATTAATCGCACTACAATTTGTCTGCAGAAAAATGGTGGTATGTCGTTACCAATAACGGTGGGCAATGAGGTAAACGGGAGGGCGCGGACAGCGATTCGATTTCCTCCCAATAAAAAAAAACTGCAAAAACTTGAAACAAATTACGCAACGACTTCGATGGCCTTCCTGTAAAACCCTGTTGATATAAAAAAAAATCGATGTACTCTTAAAAAGCTCAAGAAGTATTTAGTCAAATAAAATTAGAGTCATCATTGTAGCATGTACGGTATTTAAGGTATTTGATGTTAAAGAAACATCAACATTTTACAACCCCGAATTATCTACGGAATTTCAGAAACTAAGCTGAGTAGCTCTAGGGAATGTTGAAAATTGACATGAGTTGAAGGGACGTGTTCAAAACCGACAGTTTCATGGCTGCATTTTTTATAATAAAGAAAATATTAAGGTTTTTAGAAAACATACACTTTTGTTTTAACCCTGTATCTCAGTAACGGAATGGATTTTAAAAATGTAATCCCGGACTGTACTTATTGTTAGCCGTATAAGTGCGTAACATTCTCCCCATTTAACCGACTTTGAGTCTCTAACGGTTTCCAATATATCTATGTACTTCATGTTATCCTGGACACCCGGTATATATTTTAATAATTTATTCACGTTAATCATCATTTTACATATGTCATAAAAAAGGAATATTGAATTTTTTATGATTTTGCAAGCATATTTTATGGTATTACCTTCTACAGTTTAAACACTTTAAACTCTTGTCAACAACATTTCTTTGACTTGTGCATGTATAACATAGTCCTAATGGTACACCAAGGATAGTCAACCTTTTTATATCTACCGCTCAATTTTGTATCTTTCTTGGTATTAAAATGTTCTTATCGTCCACTGGTTCCGCAGTAACTTTTCTCTGCGCAACTGCAAAGCAGTACAACCTGCTCTAGTATATCATAAACCTCTACCGCCCATCATGAAAACACTTGAATCGCCCATTGGTGTGCGGTAGGGACTTGATTGATACTATATTACTACACATTGGTCACCTTTCTCATATCTATCAGAAGTAACATAATAAAGTTTTTTGCTGTCTTCGGATGAACAGCCATTTTCTACCTTTGAACAAAGTTCGCTGATTTTAAAAGTAAGGTGTGTTTTATGCCCATCAACAAATAGTATTACAGGAAAGCGAACGCTAATTTCCTGAAGATAGGAATAAAATACGTTACTATGGTTTGCCTTTGCATAGGTTAGGATGTTGCCCAGAGGAATCTCCCTAAGGGCGACAAGAAGCAGCCGCTCATTACCAAGCATGGTCGTTACCACCGACATATAAGGCCTAACAGCTCTTCGATGACATCACGCTGTTTAGGCGATGTATCGCCATGCACGATATTAGCGTAAACGGTAAAAGAATTGTTTTTTTTTTACTTTTTTTTAGTTTTGAAGGGCTTCCAGTTTAAAGAGGATACCAGTCGTCAACTGAGCCCTTCTTCCAATCCCATTCGATTTTATTTTGGAAAAAATGAATTTTCAAAGCAAAAACCAAACACGTAACCGAGCACCGTTTTCGTGAAAGATGTATTTGTGGTGGATATTTAATTATTATTTGTAATTGTACATGTATTTAGACGAAACTAAGGTTGAAATGATACAATAATTGCAATTTTATTCGAAATTTTGTTCAATTTCACGAGAACTTTTACAGACATGCTATTTAACCAGGGTCTTTAATTTCTTATTATGTGGTGTTTTACTTAATCTATCTTTCCTATTATGTGGTGTTTTACTTAATCTGTCATTACTTTTCCCACAATCATTTTTAAATAGGGTATTTGTAGAACAAGTTATTATAATTGTTACAATACGTTCACTGCTGTGAATATGACATTTACATATATCAGTATCCAAAATGGCTACGTTCGGTGATATGATTTAAAACACACAGTGCATTTCAGATAACACTGGCCATACGTATTGGCATAGTAAAACCTTCATGTGATGTTAATGGTTTTCCCGCGGGGAATGTTTGGTTTATTTTTTGTCCATACCTAAGTGGAAGGATGGTTTACGGGGTACTGAGACATTTTATGCCTTGGAACAAAAAAATAATGTTGAAAATAAAGAAAACAAGAAACGAGAAAACCCACATATTTTTCTCTAGAAACTCTTACTGAGACTCGTCAAAGGGTCAACGTGTGACAAGAAGCCCTGATTTAAACCCGCTGGATTTTTTTTTTTTTGTGTGTGGGGTTGCATTGCAAGCAGGGTTTTTGACGATATGCGACATAGATCCTGTAACATCACCGAATTGATGCATAGTGGAAGCATTTAAAGAAATAACATCAAATCCAAATGTGAAAGTACTTTCGAAATAGTCAGACAGTTGAACACTTGCTGGTTAACGTTTCATGATACATTTTCATAACTTATTGTTGTAATTGTAATTTTTGATAAATTTGTTCATACTTTTGTTTCCTTTATGTTAATGTGCTAATTTTTTAAAAATTGTTACAGCATTTTTGATTCATGTTTGGTTGCAGTGCAATTTCTTAATAAATAGCTGCGCTTTCATGATGCACATGGTGGGTTGCCAGCTGCAATTGTCACTCTTCATCTTCCATGCTCACTAAAGTCTCCTCTTAAATCAATTGCCGCGAAAGCAGCTACTTTATTTTCTTTAGTTTCGGCTTTACTCTTTTGTTCCAAGGCATAAAATGTCTCAAAACCTCATGAAAATCGTTTCAACTACGTGTAGACAAAAAATAAATCAAGCACTCGTAGAAAAACCATTAACGTCACATAAAGGTTTTACCATATAAACACACAAAGTGCAACTTACACACAAAACACACCACGCCATGTTAAATTAAGTTACCTCGTATTTCTCGTGTCAGAAAAGGTTTTATCGGTTATACAACACTAGAAAAACAAAGTACGGAAATATCACTACACAGTATGTTTTTTAATAAAACCACTATAATTTGGATAAACCAATTCAAGACGCAGAGATGGTCTCAGTGTGTAAATGCATTTATATGGCCTAAATATAAATACGTCACAGCCTGCTGACATCACAGCTGTTGAGCCTTGTCTTAGCGGTAGTAACCGCATGGTCCTTCTAAATGACGTCAGCGCAGGATACTTGCAGATAAAGTGTTAATACCGCTTCGTCTTCAGCTTGGCAGCTCCAGCATGACAGGCCTTCAGCTAATCCCATCCTGTAATGGTGCCCCTCTAATCGGCAATGTCCAGTCAAAATAAATACTAATATATTGCTAAGCTTACATTGTTAATTCAGAGATATTGATGCTTAAATCAAAGTGTGCATCTGTCAAAATTTTCAGAGAAAAATGAGAATCCATAGTATGCGAGATATTCTACTGGAAATAAATTAAATTAAATGAAAGCATGAATCCGTAATATCGTCCACCGAATTTTCAATTAAATATTTGAATTACTTTACGAGATACGTTTAATAGACCATCGTCGTATATTCCCTGATTGTAATAGTTGTTGGTGGATACAACCGACATGCAGCCAATGCTGTCGTTATCGCATTGAATTGAAAAGTTTAACAAGTAGATACTATTTTCACAAGGAACCCTTCGATTATATTCTTTGTGAAAAATCATAAATAGAATTTTTAATAAGTGAATGTAAGAAAGCGAATCTAAAAACTTTCTTCATGAAAACTCCAGCGAGGACAAAATGAAATTTCCCTTTTTTTAGGCTCAAAAGATATAAAAATAAAATACAAATAATAATAAAATCACAAATTCTCATAAGGTAAAAACCTCTCTTTCCAGCGAAGGAAATGACCTAATTTAAATACAAAAGCTTATTATTTCTCGCAGCGATTGCTCGTTTTTTTTACGAGCACCTCCTCAGGTATAAAATTTATTACAAAAGACTTTTTAATTGTACGTGATTCATGTCAATAAAACTTTCGACGAGGGCAAAACAGAATCCCTCGTTTTTTTTTGATCCTTTCAACGGCGTAGCGACGACGCTGGCGCCGCCATTAATTCGAAATAGTCTTGTAAAATTCTCATTATTTCCTTTTCGCATTCTCGTAGCAAGAAACTTTTATTGTCGAATGACTTCCGAAATGCCTACTCGCATAATATTCCAATATAATACCACGCGATTATGGAAATGTAGTGGCTTTGTTCAATATCTCTTTCTATTTCTTTGTATCTTAATGAAAGTTTTTAGCTTCGGCCTTTTTGGACCATTGAATAAGCGACCTTTAGCTTGTTACATAAGTGATGCCTCGGGAATTTTATGAGGGTATTATTATTTCATCTTGGGAGGGTTTTCTTTCATGAAGGTATGAAATGTGTTACGTGCTGTTTCCTATTTATTTCGTGGATAAGTGATCAAAACGGTTAAAAAAACGTACGACGCAACAGAACATGACTGCGAAGACATTTTAAAGGGTTCAAGAAAGCTATGAAAATTAAAGAAAATATCAAAAGAGCATTAGGGAGAGCTGAACTTGTTCGAATTGTATCCAACAATTACTTCCGTCAAATTTATCTACATTGATCACGGCAAAACAAAAGTTGTAAGTCCTCTCTTAAACCTTGAACATTACTTGAAAATATTGTCTTCGTTTTTGGAAGCTTAAGAGCAACTTGACTTCCTATAGTCAATATAAATGTATAATATACAGCATCCGCCGGATTAACGCACGGATAGGTAAGGCAGACGCAAAATTAATGAGTTGAAATTTCATCTTTTGGGGTTCAGCCATGCTTGAACAATAAATAATTTATACCATAATGTTATTGCCGAAAAATGAAGTATATCTTGGAAATTTACAAAAAAGGAATATTTTCTATTAGTAAAATGTATTTTCTATAGGAGATACGATAATAGGGTTATTAAAAAACAATGTTCAGAGTAATAAATTATGCTAGTTCTTAGTGTGTGAGCATGGCTGAACCCCAAAATGGTGAAAATTCAACTCAGTAATTTCCTATCTGCCTTACCTATCCACGCGTTAATCCAGGGACACACTGTATACTACAATATACTTCCGATTTGTCAGTTTAAAGTGTTTTATGTCGGAATTAGAAACTTCTAAAATGATAAGGTAGCGCTCATATCCATGCATTTTAATATTGTAAGAGAGATGCTGTAATGTTATAATTTGCAACATCGAACTAAGCTGTTAATAGCGGCACGTATAATGAATTCAGTATGTCCACTCGTTCAACGTCAAAACTCCTCTGGAGGCTATTAGCTCTTTCTCGGTAGCTCTAACTCCCTTTATGGTATTCTATCGCTGGAACGGGGCTGCTAGGAGATTATTTTAAGTCCAGTTAACGACGATGATGGTGGAACGGATAAATAACTTGCGTTCTGTTCATTTTCTTCACGCCCTAAATCTTAAATTTTAATGGAATATTTTCCTACAGCAATTGACACCATAAATTCAATTGTATCTTTAGCATAATTTCGAAAATTAAATATCGTTCGTAAAGTAATCGTTTTATTTGTCAGTAAATTTTAATATTGTACAGTTGTTGATGGTGTTAAATGTCATAGAGTAGCATAGATTCAGTTTTCCAGTTGCGTCCCTGCATGGCATACATTATGTTGTTTTTAAAAATAAGAATATTCGTTGAAATTTATAATATTTCGAAAAGTATAGTTCTAGTATCTAAATTAAACGTGATTAAACAATCGCTATCGCAGATGAAATAAAGGAGCGAAGAGACGCTAATCAATTTCTCACTTTTAGTCAAAATATTCATCCAGGCAACACGTGTTTAGCTGTGTTCCCATTTACTAAGTGTTCAGCGTTTAAATTCTACCATAAATATGAAGTAAATGTCAAGTTTGGTGCTTTAAGAATACGCAAGGTTCCAGTACATAACATGTAAACATAGAATTTATATTGGAACGTCACAATTCCAAGTTTTAATAGTCATAAAATGTCATTAATCAATATCTGGTTTAATTTAAAACACTGAAAGGGTGTCTAAGAACACTCCCGGACCTTCAGACCGCATAATTAATTAATTCATTTCCAAAAGTTCATTTCTTTTAAATTTTTCCCTCGTATAAAATCTTACAAACTGGCGTTCAACGTTTAAGGCAGTTTAAATTTTTTTAAATCTTTAAATAAGCGAACAAAAAGCAAAGTAAGTCGTAAGATACCGAAAAATAAGAATAGAGATGAGCGCGGCGATGCTGCTGATATTAGGGAAGAGTTCGGATGTTTTACGAAATCTAGCAACGATCAATTGAGTCAAAATTTAAGTCACAACAGTCGTCACGTCGAACAAAGTCAAGATCTTTCGCAGGTCAATAGTTCTGATCGAAGTCTTTCAGATAGTTCAACAATAAATTTCAAACTAAAAGAAGCCTCTCCTAAATTTAATGGTAAAGACGATAATCCAATGCAGTTTTCAAATGCCCTAAAATGGCTAGTATCTTCTAAAACAAATCTTGCCGAATTGTTAGTATTAATAAGGTCATCGTTAATTCATGACGCACTCGCTTGGTTTAGCTTCGTCGAGAATTCATTTCGAAATTTTGCTGAGTTCAGACCCTCAAAGAGCAATATTTCACAAAAAAGCATTCCATCGTACAACACGTTACCGCAAAAATAGGTCAACCTTTTAATTTTTTACAAAAACAACCAAGAAAAAAAATTGGTACGTTTTATTGCTTTTCAAAATATCCGCCATTAAGATTACACTCTTTTGCATGCCTTCGAATCAATTCTGGAAACATTTTTTCCATTCTGAAGGTGGTATTTCCAAAACATGATTTTTGAAGGCTTCTTCAGACAGTTTCTTGAGGTGATAAAGATCGCTGTCCGCGCATTTTTTGATATTCGGGAACAAGAAAAAGTCGTTAAGCGATAAATTAGGCGAATACGGGTAATGAGACGTTAATTCAATGTTTTTCTTCTTCAAATCAATCGTTTGATGTGCTGTGTGATAGCTGGCATTGACATGATGGAGGATGATGCGACGTTGCCGATTGTTTTTCCTGATTTCATCGATAACTCCTGGCAAGCAAAATGTTGAATACCATTCAGCATTAACTGTTCTTCGATCCTCCAAAACAATGCTTGCGACATGACCAATACAACGGAAGAAACAAGCAATAATAAACAACTTTTGTTGGATTCGGTTGATTTGGGAACACCCAAACAACTGATTGTTGCTTGGTTTCTGGCTCGTACGAATAGAGGTACTTGATATTTAAGAATTACTTTAATGAATTATTTTAATTTGAGCCGAAGGTTCTAATCCCTTTACAACACGAGGCTAAACTTAACTACGACATTATTTGCTTATGATCAACGGGTGGAACGAAAGCTTTTGGGATTTTCTCAAAATAAAATTTTAAGCCTCAAAAAAGCTTTATTTAATTCAATCTTAAGAACAAGAAGTATAAAGCTACTCAAGGAACACATTTCTCTTGCTTTTAATTATGTCCAATGTGGATATTAGATCAAATTTATCTACAATAATATAAAAAAAATTATTAGGAAGAAGCGTTGATAAAAAGGTCCTTTGTCTCGCAAAATTCTTTTTTAATATAACTAAATAACGACCGGTTTCAGGTCAAAGCCCATCCTCAGGTTACGAATTTTTATTAATAACAGCTCAAAAGTCATCTAACAATAAAAAATATATTCCAGATGTAAAGCGATGAATGGACATATTAAATTTTGTAATTAATGTAATATTAAAATTAGATTAAAATCAAGTGTACGAAGGGGACGAACACAACAAGTTAAAATACAAGAATAAAATATGTTTTTTTTTCCTCCAAAAAAAAAACATATTTTTTATTGTTAGACGACTTTTGAACTGTTATTATTAAAAATTCTTAACCTGAGGATGGGCTTTGACCCGAAACCGGTCGTTATTTAGTTATATTAAAAAAGAATTTTGCGATAAAAAGGACCTTTTTATCAACCCTTCTTCCTAATATGAACAACTCGCAATGGGTCACCATTGAACATCTATAAAAAAATTAGTTAACATCCAATATGTCTTTGATTTATTAGAGTATTTCAACACCCCGTACTTACAAATCAATCCAATAAAACATAAAAAGAAATATTTGATAAAAGCAATTTTCTATACGCAATCCACTTTCCTTCAGCTTAATGAGATAATCGTCTTGCCAACCTTCATTTTGTGGCAGTCGTTTCTCCGCGACCGTTGACCCTGAGTATGCCGTGAATATTGTGTTAACCATACTACCTCACAGTCCTGGCTATCATTATTGAACTTTAGGTTTTTTTATCACTATTGTAATTTTTTTTTATTGGATATCCTTGTAGTTGCCCTTAACCTTTTTTTTAAACACCAAACCGTTCGCCTAATTTCTCAATAGAACTTTGTGAGATCCGGACTATTTTTTTCATTCCTACCTTTAATATGAATATGTTCTTAACTTAAAACTAAATGATTTGGTTGGAAGAAACACTTTTCTATCTTCGATTTTCTTGATTTTCTAACCCTGAGAAAATATTTATTTAACAAATAAACTTTCACGAAAAGAATTAAAATTAAGAGCAAGTGAATGAATAATGTAATTAAATAGTGATTATTTCTACGTAGTTTAATAATTAATGAATTAATATTTAAGTTTATTCATCCCTTTTTTTTATTATTTTTTTTTATTATTATTTAAATAAGCTATAGTTAAGCAAATAGTAATAAAAGGAACAAAAATATATTACATTAACCGGTGTCTTTTGAATATGTTTATGAAACGCTGTGTTTCGTATGAGCATGTGACATCTGTACTTCGGTTTCCACTATCTAGGACGGCATGACTATAACTACTCCAACTAGGTGGCTCTAGGAAATATTTCAATTGTTGTATTTGAAGATATAAGCATAAGCTGAGAGATAAAAGCAATGCGAATATTAATAAAAGCAATAGCGCTTATTTTTCTTTCCACATTGATTTTTTGGCAGCCGTGATTCCATCAATACGCGGGCTATATATCATTTCCATTATTCTATTGTCTCCATGCACTTTTTTGATGTGTACTTTTACAGTACTCTTTTGTTCGAACATTACTCTGTTACAAGCAAGAGAATAATTTACTACAGTATGTACGGATATGTACGAAATGAAGGGGAGAAGAAAAATTATCTTCAAATTCTACTTACAATTATATACGAGATGTGGCTAAAAAGTAACCGAATTAATGCTATAAGATCTTTTAGTGAGTATTCTTTACAATTTGAACATTATCCCTTTCAATGTACTCCCCTTCCCGATCCCTGCACCGCTTCATGCGAATTTTCCATTGGTCAAAGCAGTGCTTGAAGTCATTTTCAGATAACATGTTCATGGTCTCCGTCGCTGACTTGTTTTTCCAAAATTTGTGTCGTTTTCTTCTTACTCGTTCACGGGGAGTTGTTAGGACCTCATTGTAATAATTCTGATTTACCTTTTGACCTTCAGGTACCCAATTTGTGTACACAATCCCACGAATGTCGAAAAAAACATCATCGCCTTGAATTTTGATTTTGTCATTCGAGCTTTTATCTGTCTTGGTAAACCAGGGCTCTTCCAATGCATTGACTGGCGCTTAGTTTCCGAATCATATGTAAAAAACCACGATTCGTCACACGTTATGACTCTTTGAGACGCCATTAAATATTTAGCATGTTAGCACTGCATAATAGCACCATCGGACTAATGCATACTCGACAGTATGACACAGGTTGACAAAATTCTGATCAAATACTGTAATATAAATGAGTTCGTATGTAGATTAGGAATTGTAAAGCGACTAGGTAATTTCGCAATTTTATACAAAGATAGTAATAGATTTTTCAGTAAATAAACCCGCAATAGCTTTCTTATGCGAATTAACATCGATCTGTCACAAACAGATGTAGCCTGGCAAAGTCAGCAGACTAGCAGCTAGTATAGCGACATCTACTGGAAAATGAAAGGAAGTAATTACAATGCGGAATTCCCAGTTATTAAGAAAAGGAATGGCTTTGTTTGGCCTACACAAAGACGGAAACTTTTTTCGTGTTGATGTCGGGTGTAAGATGTTCCCTCTCTGCGCGTTTAGCGTGCCACTGTCTCCTTTGAAACGGTTTTAATTTGCCGCGCATGACGCTAACGACGCTTTATCTTAAATAACTTGTCGGCGGAAATTTTGGCTTCTGATGACGGATGCCTTGAATGAACACAGTGAGGCGCGAATATTATTCGCGGAATTTGAAGGACAAGAAACGAATAACAATAATAAAAGGAAACCAATTTTAGGAACAGATAATTTTGGGGAATTATGATGGATTCTGTTTATAAGACAGACATGACAAAATAATTGGAATTATTATTTAATGTGAAACGAAAGAAATTTGTCGGAGAATCAACGACACCTTAAAAGGTATTGTTTTAAAATCACTAACTATTAAAGCCCAAAAAGATAATCATAACTAGAGAGCAGAATTGATGCAATTTGCATATCCCATATTTTTATATGACAAGCAAATGCTTCAGTATATACGAGGGTCACGCTATATATTTTGAGATACAAGAAAACTACAAGTCTTTTTACGAAAATTATTTTATTTATGTTCAAAATAATCTCCTCCTGCATCAATGCACTTTTGTAACCGAAGTTTCCACAACGTAAAAGCGTGAAGTCAATCATCTCTTGGAATGCTCTCAAAAAATAGATGAATTGCTTCATCTATCTCATCCTCCGTTGTGAAACGTCGACCACGTAAATGTTTCTTTAGGTTGAAGAACAACCAGAAATCACACATGGCCAAATCAGGCGAATAGGGTGGATGTTCAATGACTTTTACCTTATTTTCACGTAAAAATTCAACTGTCTGCTGTGCACTGTGTGACGATGCATTGTCGTGATCCAACATTAACCCGCGAATGTTGGCTGACTCAAGAACAGCAGGTAAACATTTTGTAGTGCACCAGTTTGCTGTGACTGTACGTTGATTTTCCAGCTTCATTGCTTTTACTAATCCGGTACTACGGAAGAAAACTGCGTACATAACTTTCTTGACAGCCCTTTGCCTTTTGGCCATTGTTAGTGTTGGTGCATCTTCGTGGATCCACACGCGGCTTTCCTGGCGGCTAGGAATATCGTAAAATGCGATGTAAGTTCCATCACCTGTTACTATTTTTGATAGAATGCGATGTCCACCATTATTTAACATTTCCAATGTTTCCCGAGCGATTCTTACTCACTCCGCTTTTTGGAAGTCGGTAAGCGTGTGTGGCACCCAACGAGTAACAATTTTTTTCATCCGAAGATGATCATGTAAAATTGAATTTACTGTTGCGGATCCAACACCAAGAGTTGCCTCAATCACTTGATAGGTGCATCTTGGATCTTCGTCGATCATACGTCTCACACTCTCAATGTTTCTAGCGGTAACTGAAGAACAGGGCCTATCGGTGCGTTCCTCATCACCAAGCGATATCCGTCCTCTTTTAAATTCGCTATACCAGCGAAACACAGTTGCACGTGAAGGACTTTCATCACCAAATGCGAGTTGCAATCGTTCAAGACTTTGTTGTTCACTTAAACCGATCTTAAAATCGTAGTAAATCATTGCATGCACATGTTCTCTTGATAAGTCCATGTTTCGATGACAAATCGTACCTATCACGTTTACTCTATGACAGTAGTGACTCAACTGATAGTCAGAGTTTACTACTTAAGGATGGTGGTATTTAGAAATGCAGTGTTGCCAGCTCTAACTTCTCTACTTTTGTGGCATCTCAAAATGTATAGCGTGTCCCTCGTATGCGAATAACAACTTTTCGAATTGATGGACGTAGATTAATTATTGCATATTTCGCATATTTTATTTTTTAGCAAATTTAGAACAAAAATAATTTTTTCTTTGAACTTTATTAGTGCTTTCCTGTAATACAACAAAACTTTTACCAACGAACGTTTTATCGGACACGTGTGTATTAGATGCGGACTCGACACTTTTGTCGCTGGACTTCCCCACCGACAAAGAGCCTACTTCGCAAAGAAGCCGCCATCCTTCAGGTGGTGGGCTGTCGCAAATTCACTAGATAAAATTATCATATAATTTTCAACCACCCCCATACCGGCAACTGTCTGATTCGTAAGAAGTCTAAGTATTTACCAAAATGTTTCTTATTCATTGTATAACCAGACGTTGAAGTAGATGGGTGCACTAGTGAAAAAGCCAAAAGTGAGTATAAGTTTAATTGTTTCGTGGATCAAAAATGTTCCTAAACTCATTCTAACGGATGAAAGAGTTTTCTGCAAAGCACGTGGAAAAACGGTAAGTTCTGTTTTGTGTGTAATACACTAGTATTTAGAATTGTACAGCCATAGACGATTTTCTTGTAAGTTTTTGGTGATATTTTGTTTCTTTACAGGTGCCATGTGAACGCAAATTTCAGGTCACCCAACGTGTTGCAACTGAAATGTATAAAAGAAACTATCGGAAACTTCAAGTTTCAAAACTTAGCCAAGTGCCTTTGACACAATCTTTTGCCGGAACCTCACAACAAATTGAGCAACAAATATTGAACGCAGCTTTGTGCAAAGCGGTGGTTACTGCCAATATACCGTTCAAAAAGCTGCAAAATCCGTGTTTTCGGCAATTTTTAGAAAAGTACTGCCAAAAGAGTATTCCGGATGAAAATTTGCTCAGAAAATGTTACGTAACCGATATTTATTCTGAAACGATCAATAGCATTAGGGAAATTGTTAAAAACGAGTATATATATTTTACCGTTGATGAAACGACAGATTCCTGTGGCGGCTATATAGCAAATTTATTAATTGGTCATCTAAATAATAAACAGCCTGGTAGATCGTATTTAATTGCTTGTAAATAATTAGAAAAATCAAACCATCTCACAATATTAAGATTTGTTAATGAAAGTCTGATGAATTTTTTTCTTCCCGATGTTGTTCCCACAGAAAAAATTTTAGTCATGTTGTTCGATGCAGCGGTATATATGATTAAAGCGGGTCAACAGCTTAAACTTTTGTACCTACGGCTAAAGCATGCGCAGTCCCGTTATTTAATCGTCACACCTCGTAAAACTTTGTGAAATCTACATCTAACGTTCCCAAATTGCAACGCGGCTTAAATATCGCGTGAAAAGCATACAGTTCAGATACACCGAGGCATTTTGCCAGCATTTCCTGCTTTCAACAGCAGCGTAAATCAGTTTCGAAAATATTTGCACTACTCTGACGTCTACGCTCTGGTATTTGTTTGTTTTACAGTTGTATTTCCTCCTTAATACGTAGAGGACCCGTTATCATTTGATGTGTACTTTTAACCCACTCTTCGCCGCCATATACCACGCATTCCCTTCCAACCAATTGGAGTATACGTTCCCGTTTTCATCCTCATCAGCATATTTGGATGTTGTAGCGCGCGTAGACCGGATAGAAGCCTATTTACCGATTTTAGTGCGCTCCACTAACGTATTAAAACGCAGAGTATTGGGAGAGACTCGAAGCTGAAACAGAGTCGCAACGAGTACAACATAAAGCTTTAGGTCTACGTCCGAAGTGTTATACGCTGTCAGTATATTTGCGGCTCGACGGTTATTAGGGGCTCCCTCGCCCTCAACTAAGCCTACGACAAGCAAGCGCGTTTTCGAAAAGGGCAACGCTAACCCTCTTAATACGAAAATTGGAATTTTAATGAGGCATTACATTTGTACGTGGTGTTCAACTTTACTTCTCCAGGCGGCCTACCCAACTATACGTACATATAGGGTAGGAAAGGGTGATCGTAAGCCCTATAACGGCATATGTACGAGCTCCCTACATGCGCGGAACGGTAGAAATCGTTAAGCATGCGGACGCCCATGCCTTTGTTGATTATTCCTCGGCTACCGCGGTGAGATGCTCAAATAATAACCGTTCGATGTTTATATTTCCTCCGATCAAGCCGAACCACGAACTTTGAGGGTGAAGCGGGAGATTTCATCAGCTAATATCTTCCATACGTGACGTTTTACGCGGACTGTAAAGCTATTTAATCTCCTCCTTTGGACCCTAATGGACCCTACTAATCCACTTGATGACATTAGATTTCGATTTATATATTGCCAAGCTTGTTACTCACCAGATTAATTATACATCAGATGCATTTATTAACTACCCGCAACCAGATAAGTGTGTAGGTTTGGCCAGGCTATTCATGTCAATATAGCATTCATAATTTTCAATACTCATATTCGCTTTAATGCATTTTTCTGGTTATTCTCTCGACGACATTGGGTTGTCGCTTTCTCCATTAGAATTGGGGATAAACTCCTAAATGGCTCAAAGGATTAATATAGCGTTAAGGAAATAATGGCTCTAACCCACTAGATGGCCGTAAGGGCAGTCCATTGTTCGTGTACTTGAAATTAGAATTTTAGATGATGGTATTAATAAGTAAAAGGTTTATACCACAATGACGTACTTATAGCTTATAGTTAGGTCCTTCACTTAATATTTACATTATTATTGGGTAAATTTCAAAGAATCCATTAATAAAGAAAAGAAGAAACTGGTCCTAATGAAGTAAAAGTAGCCTTTCCAAAATGTGCAGGGTTCTTCTTTTATTTTGACCACTACTCATTTCCGTTACTAATGCAGATACAAAAAAATGTTTTGAATAAAAATTGTAGTGCTTTATCTCTACCAATTAAAAATGTGATAACTAGGGAGCGGAATTATATGCATCGGAAATCGACAAAATATGCTCATACATATGCAGAAAAATTCTTCGAAATATGCACAATTTTTGCTAAATATGCAGTTCTATGCACATATGTATCTGATACCGATTATCTTCTTATTAAATATTATAAAACAAGAATAATCACAACGAAACATTTTACAAACGTTCATTGTTCTTACATTATTCTCACTTACATACTAAAATCACAATTATATAAACACATACGTACTTAAAATTTGCTAAAATACATCCTTAGACACTACATATTTTTATTACTAAAACAATTTACAATTAAATGCTTTTCTAAATTTTCTAATGAAAAATTATGTCGCCTATCTGTGAGAATGCATTTATATATCGAAAAACTTCTTTCAACATCAACGGAAGTTATTGGTGCGTACTTTAATGCATAATTAGAGTAACCAAAACTTGCGGACTCGCATAGGCGTCGGTATTACGGGTTAATATAAGAATACGAAAAATTTATAAATAAACTTACTTGCTAATTATTCAACAAATTAGAGGCATCAGGATGTGAACTACTGTAAACTTGCATCATTGCATATGTTTCCACAGTTACTTCTTTAAACCTTGTGCGTCGACAAGAAAAAATATTCTTATACATAGAAAACGATCTCTCCACATCTAAGGAAGTTACATTTGCATGTAGAAACTGTTTTTCAAAATCACTTAAAAGTTCACTATTCTTACACTTATTATAAACGGCCTCTAAAGTGTTAAAATCGGGATTTTTCCTCAAAACATCTGCCAACTTTTGACTAGCGCGTATCATTTAATGTGTGTAATTTATTTTTTACACTCTCCACTATGTCTAATGATTCCTGCAATGACAATTCAGTACATTGTAGTTTTCTGATGGCATCTAGTAATACTGTATAATTGGTACATATTGTTGTTAAATCTTCTGAAAGTTGAGAAATTTGAAATTCTTTTTGACTTTCTCTAATTGCTTTGGATTCATTCCGATTAAATGGCATTATAACTGATTGAATATGTTGAAAATGGATCAAATAGTAAGAAGCTGCTGTTAGCCAACTACCCCATCGCGTTAAAACTGGTTCGGGAGGTTCTGGAATACCTGGACAAAATTTACGAAATTCTTTTAAACGTTTAGGAGATTTACGAAACACTGCTTTAGTACTTCCAATCATCCGATCAACGTTTCCGTAATGTTGTCGAACAACTTCACCAACTAAATGCAAAGCATGCAGCACGCAGGTTATATGTATTAAGTTAGGAAATATATGTTTTAAGGATCGCCCAACACTTAACATCGTTGCTGCACTATCTGTCACAATCATCACAATCACATCTTGGGCAATTTTAAATTTTTTCAAAGCGTACATTATCACTTTTTGAATATTTTCCGCGGTACATTGTTGAATACGTTTGCAAGCTAACAAATATCGAGATGCTGTGTTCTCGCTAGATAAAATGCAAGCTATTACATTCACAATACTGTTTTTCTTTATATCGGTCGTCTCATCCACGGTAATCCATGTTTTTTTGGAACACAAATCACGTTTACACACATTTTCTAGCATCTCTTTCATTCGCGGCAAATGATTCTGTAATTGTGTTTGTGAGGGTAGTGGGTATTTTGGAACGTATTGTCGCCAAAACGTTTTAAAAGCTGCTTTTCTCACCAACGACAACGGAAGATTACAAAAGGTAAACATAATTAATAAATGTATGAGGAATAGTGTATAAGGTATTTCAGTTCTTGCATTTCTCATATGCTTAATACCATTGACATGCCTCTGGCAATCAGTTCTGTCCAATGCAGCCAAACGAACATTGCATATTAAGCAAAAAACTGCACTACCGTCATATTTTAAATGGGGAAAAAGTGACACATACTTATGTACATTAGTAGCAAATCTATTACGAGGCATTGTTTTCTTAGGTATGTAAATATTAGTTCTATATGAAACGATACACTAATTATGTACTTGGTATAATACTACAACACACAAAAAACACCAGCTATATTTTCAAAAGCGACACGTAAGTACATAACCTTGACCGTTCGACTAATCTCTGCAACAGCTCAACCGGTACTAAAACGAAATCTCTCTCAGCGCGGTTTAACATGATTTATATTCAAGGTCGACACTACATGCCTGCTTCTCTACCGGTTTAGTTTATTTATGAATTTTTCGTATTCTTATATTAACCCGTAATACCGACGCCTATGCGAGTCCGCAAGTTTAAGTTACTCTATTCATCATCTCAGGACTTAATTCTATACTTGTTTCTGTTTCATCCATTTTTAGTTCACCAGTTAAAATCAAACTGATTTTTGTTAAACTTTTGTATCCTACATTTTTATTAATTATTTCTTTAAACTTTTGACTTATTGAGTTTCCTATTCTACCCGGAATATTTGAAACACTATTTTCTAAATCATTCATTAATTTAACCGATTCAGTTAGTGGCAGCGATTCTTTTTCAAGTTTTGTTATTGTCAAAGAAACAAATTCATAATTGGCTTTAATAAATATCAATCCATTAGGCAAAGAAGAGTTTTTCAAAATTTCTCGACATTTTGCAACAGAATTGCAGTTGTCAGTAGAGAATTCTGAAATAATGTTTTTGATCTCTAGATAATGGTTTGCATAAAATATTGCGGCATTTTACCAAGTACCCCCCCAATGACGGGTTCAGGTGGTAAAGGAGTATCCGGCAGCTTTTCTCTATAAATCTGGACTCTCAATGGTGACTTTAAGAAAATTTTCTTAACGTTACTGACTAATGTATTTACTGCTGGAAATTGCTGCCGAATTTCCCTATCTAATCCATGAGCCAAACAAGTAACATGTATTAAACACTTGAATTAGTCTGGAGCTACAGATTTTGTGTATTGGTACAATTTCCATGGTGCTCAATACTTTTGGCCAAGGCTGCATATTATTGTAAGTATATATTTTCTCGGTGTGGTACGTGATAATCCTCACCGAGATCAATTCATATTAGGTACTTTCTGAAACCAAATTGTTGAAACTACGATAATCTAGTAGTATAAGGATGCTTCCTCATTCATGTTTCTCTTAACAACAACACTGCAATAAATGGACATTAATGAACTATAAAACTATACACTAAGAATCTTTAAAAGAACATTTTCTTGAAAATCTATGAGGCCACTGAAGAGTACTACATCAAAAATTTTAATTACTCTTGTTTTAAAGCCTTTTAAATAATGTCTTATTATTCGCAAATTCAGACGCCCAATTCAATTTTAAATTAAAGACTCATGGAGACAGCAATTCATTAAAATACACTTTACTGATAACGGAAATTTAATTTTATTTTTAGCGCGCCGGGAATTGGCGTTACGGATTCTCGATAGTGCTCTAGTCCAATTACTAATGACGCGGAAAATTAAAAGGATCCATATTGTCATTACATCCCGTCAGAGGGTATTACGGACGGGACGACGAGAAATATGACCGACGTTACGACGACGTTCAGAGCCCGATAGAAGCGATTCGATTTTGCCCGAAAAATATATCCTACGTAGAGCGTGTCCACTTAATTTAGTTTTCGGATACTTTAGGGCCGTGATCGATATAAGTATGAATTTATGACTTAATATTCTTGACGTTGGCGCTAAATTTCAAATGTTTAAATGTGGTAAATTGTTGAGAAAATTAAATTTTCGAAAATGAATTGATTAATTACATGAACTGAGGGTTCGAAAGTGTTCTAAAACCCTTTTTCGGCAATTAAGATCAACAAATGAGATTTTAAAAGGAAATATAAACTAAAAATTTAAACTAACCTGAATTTAGGATAATATCAAACTCTATGTTTATATTACATTTATAGGAAATCTGCCTATCCTTAACCACCAACCTTTAAATTTATATTACAATTAGAAATATTAACCGATGAAAGCTTGACCTACTTTTATCACTACTCTAAAAAAAACTTACAAGCACTTAATTTTAATGCCTACTAAAGGAAAAATGCTGACCTGTTACAAAAAACATAAACCATGTGTATGTAATACCATAATAAATCCATCAATATAGAATGGCTTAGGGGGCTTCCCCACGGTTTTACAGATTATTGTTCTTTTTCATAAAAATGGTTTCATAAGCGTCTAATTCTCGCGGCGAAGTTACGTTTTTAATTAATTCGAGATTTCCTAATTTCATATGCCCGTTTTCGTCTACACGACATTCATAAAATTTTAATGGTTTTTATTTTTTTTGCTTTTTTTAAATTTTGTAGTAAGAAAGAAACACTATTCCAACACTATCTTTAGAAAATGAAGTCATGACGTCGTACGTCAAAACCGGCAAAACAACATTTTTTCTTACATAACCTCAAACAATTCTAGGATCTCGCCAAAAGAGAAAATAGTTTTTCATATAAGTGCTTCGTCAGTGAACAACTTTTGTTGGCTTCGGTTAATCTGGGAACAGCTAGACAGTTGGAGGCCCTCTGTCGAATTTTTTCAGCATTTCCTTGTCCCAATTGACGCAAGCCTTTTTCTGTGCTTGGGGGTTAAATTATGCGAAGTCCATCGGGAACAGATCTTTCTCAAACCTAAATGTTCATGCAAAATTGAATGTACTGCAGTCTTAGATTTGCCCAAGAATGTCTCTATCTCACGCTAAATCACATACCAATCCTCTTCAATCATGTTGCGCACAGCATCTATGTTTTTTGGAACAACAACCGATTTTGGTCGACCTTCACGAAATTCGTCGCTGATGGAAGCACGACATTGCAACTCATCATGCTTCAAAATTTCGACATGCAGCATTACCATGGAAGCCTAATAGATTTTGGTGTGGGTACTTGAGTCGGAAAGGTTGTTATCTGATTTTGTTCATAAAGTAAACTTTGTACGTGTATTCTAAAACAAAAATAGATTGGATAAATATAATTTTTGACAAAACAAAAATTTCAAAATTCTTCGAATGTGTGAAAGTTACAAATAAATATGAAAGTATTTCTACAATAAAGTATGAACATTCTATACTGAACCATTTTTGGATCCTTTAATGTGAAGGTTATGAAATTATAAACAAAATTTAAAGGACAGGAAGGACATTCGCTGGAGGATATCGTACATCATTATCACTTGAAAAACTACAGTGAGTAGTTCAAAATTCCTTAATTTGGGCAAATAAACACAAAATTTGAAAACATCAAACAAATTTATAAGAACAGCTGCCGGTTAGAGATTGATTTAGAAAACTGTCAAATTTCAAAATTTTGTTAGACACTAATAAAACTGTATACGTTCTTGATATTAAAAATTGTTTAATTTTAACTCACCAACACTACGCAACCAAGAAGGGGTGCAAATTTTCTCACTTGGCAGAAACGTATAACTACTCAAAGATAATAATTGATTATAATTTCAAAGAAAAATAACAAAAGTCTAACACAATTTAATTTTATTTTTATTAATAATGTATCCCCCCCCCACCCTGTTATTTTCACACTCCTGCATTCTATTGATTCCAGTAAGTGGTCGATGTCCTCTTGGGGTATGGTGTCCCAAGCAACCTGCAATTTGTGCCGGAGAGCTTTCAGTGTCTACGAACGATTCGCTAAGTTACTCAGTTTTCTTCCCATAATGTCTCACGCATGTTCAATTGGCGAGAGGTCAGGAGATCCGGGTGGTCATAGCAAGATGTTGACATGGGCTTCTTCTATGTCGGTACAGGCATCATCCTGCTGGAAAAGTGGGTCTTCGAGCTGCTGAAGGTATGGAAGAATATGGAGTTCCACCACTTCATCATCTAACGCTGGGCATTCATGGCGCCTCAAATGAACACCAACTGAGTACTACTCCCATATACTCTACTACACCATATTATAACACCCACGGCTCGGTGCACATGCATTTCAACAGAAAATTTGACATCACGACGTTCCCTACACCACTCCAAACGATGCTGTCGGTGTTGAGCCGTAACTGGTAGCATAAGACGTGGTCGATAGGATTGTAAGCCGAAAACCCTGATTCGGCGATAAACGATTCGAAAAGTCACAAGATAACCTTCATTACCTAACCATAGATCAGCAATTGATCTGGTACTGCTGGAGAATCTTTTAGTACCATTAGGCGAAGGTGGCGGTCCTGCACCATATTAGCTCTTCTTCGGCCCCCGGTTCGTTTTCGGCGACTTTCCTGGTCCGGCCCAGTCCATAACTGATAACAGGGCATAATGATGGATTGGTTCCGGTTAAAGCGTTTTGCAATTTCCCTGATTTAAAACCCTCCTTCACGAAGGAGGGTTTTGCCCTCTTTCGCGCAGGCTACTAATTCGACCTCTGTCGAATTCGCTCAACTGGTGGTAATTTCCACGTTACCGCAATCTAGACATAATCAAACCATCAAAACATGAAAAACTTGAACTGAATTAAAATTTTCAAGAAATACACCTGACATTAAGGTCAGGAAAGACCGCATGAAGTGTCAGATATGCCATGACCACTTGATTCATCGCAACATAATTACAATCAATTATACATTTGAATAGTTATAAGTAGTCTGGGCAAACAGCGGTAACAGTCAGTGTAGTAGATATGTGGTGCGGAGTCGGCGATTATTTATTTCACGCGTTCACAACGTCAGTACTAAATCGATGCTGTATGCGAGTAGTTCTGTGTATATGTAGGCTGACGTAACTTATTTCGTAACTGTACGCTTATGTTTGCTTTAAAAATGTCGCAGTTAGGTACGTCGCGAAAACGACCAATAGCATGCCGGACTTAAATTTTGATGGCGCTAAAATTCAATGTCTAATTTATAAAATTCCTTTAATGTATTGGTCCAAAAGCCATTGTCAACGTCACATCGAAAACAAACAGCATTCTTCTGCAAAAAGTGGCATACGAGACCAAGAAAAAATTACATTTGATTTATGTGTTACTCTTATTTTATGTAATCTATCGTTTCGTTTACTAGACAAAGAAGCATTTGTCTCCTTCTGGAATAAATATGCGGACTGTAAATTACCTAGTCGGACATCGATACGAAATGTAATGCCATTTGCTCGTGAAAATATAGAAAAAAGAATGAAAACGGAATTGAAAGATAAAAAACTGTGATTGTGTGGACGAAACAACAGATCGTCAAAAACATTCTGTGGTTAATGTAATGGTACGTACAATGGAATCACATCGACCGTCATCCTCCTTCTTACTTGCTTCCAAAAAAGTTATAAATTGTACTGCCGATGAGATTTTAAAGGTGGTGTTGAACTCATTGAACAAATTTGAAGTTTCAACTAAGCAACTTTTAATGTTTATGAGTGATGGTGCCGCAAACATGCGTTCTTTGGGCCGATCTCTTAAAGAACACAGTGGCAACTTCTTACATGTAACGTGTAAAATGCATACTCTAAATCTTGCGGCACAAACAATTCCTACATGTTTTCCACTAGTAAATGCATTGATTGCTAGTACAAAGGCAGTGTTTCTAAAGTCCCCGAAACGTACCCGACTATTTCGCAAACTGTGTCCTGATTTACCTGAACCACCACAGGCGATTGTTACACGTTATAGAACATGGTTGCAAGCTGCGTTTTACTACAACAAATATTTTAATCAAGTAAAGAAGGTAGTTTTAAAATTCAATCTGACAGAAGCTGCAGCAATCAAGAAAAGCCAGGAAGTATTTCAAGATAGTCAGGTTAAAAGAGATTTGCAAACTATTCACAACAATTACTTCGGACTAGCGAAGGGAATAGAAAATTTGAAAGTGTTTTAGAGAAAGACTCCGATTTTCTTATATTAAGGCAAATTTGTGAAGGTGCGTGTAAAGATGCATTAAGTTGTTTCAAAGATTATTTTAAATATGCAAATATAACATCGCTAGATGTCGAACGGTCATTTTCGGCATTAAAAAACATTTATTCCGCACGTCGTACTCACTTGACTGAAACAGCTGTGGAAACATATCTAATGATTCAAATATTTAACAGATGTTACCCAGTTTGTGATTTCACGGAAGACTTTTAAAACGGTAAGTGTTTCAGCACATTTTAAAATTTATTTCTTACCTTCTATTTTAACTTTTATGCGCTCGCCACGCCTCTGGCTGTTATCGCATATTTGCCGGGGTTAGTTATAAGTTTCTGCCAAGTTTGATCAAAACATTCGCACCATTTCTTGGTGCTGCAATTTCCATGTCATGCAGCATAACAAAATTTAATTAGATCCCACGCATTTAAAACTTCAATCAGCGTTCATCCCTCAGAATTTCATTCCTTTTCAAAAGAGTTTCATTACACTTACATATTTAAGTCATTAAAAATCAAATTGTCTTAGATTCCTTGAAGAAAAGACGAATCACTAGATACAGTAAAATTCTGCAGTGATTCAAAGCTATTTGACATATTTGCGTTGACATTAAGTGCACTTGCCATTTCTTATTCCATTCATGCAACATGGAAGTTAATGATCCAATTTTCCAACGCCGCACTGATTGCAACTCACCTTGGCAAGGTAACATTATTATGCTTCATAATTGTATAAGGCTATCGAGAGAATAACTTTATCTGAAAAGAAAAATTACTATTTTATTCAGAAAAAATGTATTCGAACATGCACATGACTTGTTACAATTGAGTTAGTAATTATAAACTGCACATAGCGCAGCAGTTCAAACGTTTTATTGAAATGTTACAACTTGCAATTTTAACTGTTGTGGTTGGTTAAGATTTTTCTTTTATTGCGTAATACAATTAAGAAAGCTTTGGTTAGTGTTAAGTAGATTATAATTGTATGTTATTTCCTTTATTTTTCGTAACAGAACCCATATCTGATGAACTAAAATGTACGTACTGCTACATAAATCAAGCTGGTAAAGTTGTGATAGCATTAAATTGATTGCTGAAAATTAACGTTCTTATGGAAAGGAATTTATTCACTGCACTTAGTACTATTCTTTGCCTACAATGGCCAGAGTAGCATCGTGTTACTGCACTGCATTTATTTCGCCGCATTTCCATTTCCCCTGACGACAATAAAACATAGTCGTAATATTTTAGATCAATTTATTACGTACTTCTTTCATATTTCCGAGCACTTCGTCGTTATACGAAGCACGGTGCAGCGCTTGCAATATCATTATTCGACTGAAATAAATGCGCGCTATCAATCATTATTTATCCTTGCCGACTCCTAAATTTCTAAACTTTCCGAAATCATAGAGGAGTAATAATGAAACTGCTGAGCTTTCCTTTCAGTGTGATCCGTACAATTATGCATTTTTTGGCTAACTTTAACTTTCTACTTAGGAAGCTGTGTTTTTTTTTGATATAGTAATATAATTTTCAAATTATTCACAAACTTGAGCTATTGCTCCCGTAAATTATTCAATACCGTCATTCTTTGATGTCCTATCAATAAGGTAATACAAACTAAATCTCTCATACAAATTTTAACTAATAACTAAAATATGTAGATTCATTTGGTTTAAAATAATAAATAAATGAATTAATCGCCGTCTAACATGTCCTCAAATTTCGCGTTTGCGGAGCACACAAGATGTTTTTCCAAGTTGTCGTTAGTAAAATTTGTTCTTCGGTCGGAAAACATCAGCTTGTACGAAGAAAATTAACGTTCTACGTCACACGAGGTTGTAGGACAAAACTTAAATATGGACCAGTCAGCTGTGGTATGAGCGGTAGCTTCAACTGCTTCGCCACTGAGTAGCTCAGCAAACTCTTTAACCGTTTTGAAACCTGGATTTTTCGAAATCACTTGGTTAAACTTTGACAAAATTATTTTGCCAACTTTTCCTGGGGCATTCTTGAGAGCTGCTTCGGCATTATTAATTACTGCAACAGAATCTGTAAGGGGAAGGCCGAATGTTTCTAATCTTTTGATGTTATCAATGAGAAATTTATAATGCGACTTGATGTATAAAAGATCGTTTTTGATACTTTTGATTGGACAAGTATTCTTGCGCTTGCTCAATACAGTTAGCTGAATCTTTGTCAAACGGTATTACAACCTAAAACATAAAGCGTTAAATAAAAACAATCTTATTTAAAAATTTTGCTAAAAAAGTACTTACTGATTTTATTGCTTCGAAATTATTAGCATAAAATACTACCGCCTCTAACCAAGTTCCCCAACGTGTTAAGACAGGTTCGGGAGGCAAAGGGAGATCTGGCAGATTTTCTTTATACACTGCCACACGCAGTGGAGCTTTTAAAAAGACTCTCTTGGTATTTGAAATTAAACCATTAACATTAGCATATTGATTTCTCACACATTCACACACCAAATTGAGTCCATGTGCAAAACATGTTAAATGATTAAGATTTTTATAAAAAATCTTCAAATTTGTACCACATTTGAGCATATAAGAAGCACCATCCGTGACTAAAAGCTTTACTTTTTCGTACTTAATTCCATCTGTTGGCCACAAAATACCTAAAATACTACAGTTGCCTTTAACTTAAATATCTAGCATTAAATTTACAATATTATTCAAGTAAGTTTTTTGCATAATATATCTTACCTAAGGCTTGGTTCACGAATCTTGCCATTGTATTGCAATTTGTTCTTTCAAGTTGCTTTGTAGCCAGTAAATACGGTTTTCCTGGTGTTTCAGAACAAAGCTTACCCACAATCCTATTTGCCATAATACGACCTTTAAAGTCAGTCGTCTCATCTATAGATATCCAAATATCGTTGTTACCAACTTCTTCGCGAATAGTATTAATAGTCTTAAAAAATTAATAAAAATATTATAGGTGTAAACAAAATCTTAATGACACTCAAGTATGAAAAACAATTTTTTAAATTATTATTTATTATATTAATTACCTCATTGTAACATTTTGTTACATATGTTGTTCTTAAGGTTTTCACGCTTGCCACATTCTTGTTGCAGTATTTAGTGAGAAAATTTCGCAGTTTTGAATAGTTTAATCTGTCCAGAGGAATATTTGCAGACATAAAAGCGTCGCATAAATCTCGATTAAAAACGTCGATTTCTCTTGAATTTTTGGTGTCTATTAACATTTGGTTCCTCAACGGTTTCCTAAGATTTGCCCGATGTCCAGGAGCAGTAGCATGTTACTCTAAATGATTTTTCTTTTTGCAAGTTAACTACAATAATATTTTTGAAGCAAGTTAGGAAAGAAAAACAAAAACGTCCTTTACCATTTTTCCGCACGCTTTACAAAACAACTCTTCACTGTTGCTTGGATTCAGCTGAAAGACAGTAGTGCCTCCAATTGCCTTCAGCCATTTTTGAACTTTATCGCTATGTGATTCCTTGGATTTTGGCATTGTTGTAGATGGAAATACACAATACACTGAGTAGATAAACAAGCACAAACCGACAGAAAACTACCGAAAAATATTCGTTGCAAGCTACGATATAAATGAAAATTCAAAGTACGTCTTTCACTATATACTGATTCGTCAATAGTCCACCTCGCTATAGGAAAACACACATATACGCTCCAGAGAAACATTAAGAGAATAAATATAAAATCTAAACTGCAATATCAAGATGTCCATTGTATAAACTATGAATGGGCATCGTGTATTCATTAATCACGTTAACAGGGAGAAGAAATTTGCTTATATGGTTTAAATTACAGGGCGTAAACAAGCCGATAGGGATTCCCGTAAAATAAAAACGTGGGTGCAGGTAAATGAACCCGAGAGCGATAAGCCGATAATTGAGGATATATCTTCAATAGGGTAGTAATATAAATTTTACGGCAGGCAAATCCAAACTTTGCCCCTCACACAATAGACGGGAAAACCCATCGTTGTATTAGTTTATAGCATTTTAGCTGTAAAACTAAAATTTACATTTAAGAAAGATGCAGCTGTGTAAAAACCATATTTATTTAAAATAAAAAAAAAAAAAACGTTTAGACCAAATAAATATGATTTTAGGACAAAATAGGCGAAAAACCATGATTTAGGCTGTTAAAAGTCCAAATAGGCAACTAGAACTAACAAAATAAAACATAGCTAGATCGCTTTGATGTGTCGAGAAACATATAGATTTTGTATTATTTTTAATTTGCCTTGAATCTAAACAAAGAGGCATTTTGCCTAAAATCCCGTCTCTAATTATTACTTTAAAGCTTTACTTCAGTATTCCTTATATATAACATACATTTATGATACGTTCTTGAAAAATCATAGATATTCTTATTAATGGTTAATAGGCCGCTATATATGCGCATATCAAACAAAAAGATCTGTTATTAATCTATTAGGGAAATATGAAAACTTCCTTCTCTATATCAGAACGTAATATCTTCCTTCTAACATATTCCTAACGACTTCTTCAAATCTTCCTATAGAACGATTTATAGCTCAGACGCTTTTCCATAGATAGATACATGCATACACATATATCAACGTATAGAATACGATTTTAGAATTGAATCGATCGCCTAGACATATTCAGTTACAGAATATTTGAAAACGTGTATCATGTCGAGACCGAATATCTCCTCAATCCTCACGTAAATGCGATCCCGCTCGAAAGTTGTGAGTGCGATTGTGTGTAACAAACTTTCGTAGGGCAAAACGTAATTTGCTATCTATCGGTAAGAATATTTCTCTCTAGAAACCGCTTTCCCTCTACATGTCTACTAAGGAGTACCATTTTTGAGTTGTATGTATTATATTTCATTTGTAATGTAATTTACATGCATTTTTACAGACTAAACTAACTTTGGAGTTCTTTTAAAATTGCGTACCCCTTACCATTTGTTCAACTTTCACTTTTTCTTTTTGTATTAAAAGCCACTTCCCATTTTTGTATATAAATATATTACAATAACGCCAATGGGGTACTATTAAATTGTCAATTAGGGGCCTACATTGTGTCTAGATATTATCAGTGCTGTTATGGACATTGGAGGCATAAACCGAGAGGTAGACAGAATGCAGGCAGCAGAAAGGGAGTGCTCGTAGCCACGCTGATGACGCCGGGTAGGCAGAAACACGTCCGTGTGTTAGTGCTTTCTTTTCTCTGCTCGCATTGTGTTTGCCGGGAATGATTTCACCAACACCATGAACGATATTAGCATTATTTTTGGTTAGGGTATTTGTTATCCCCATATACGCTACTTGTTTTCTGGGTATTTTAACTTTGAAATAACATTTTCCAACGAGTTTATATAGAATTACACAACTGTGCTACCCAATTACACAATATTATAGTTACTTACGTAATCATATATAATACTTATGGCACAGAAACGCCATCTCACGATGCTCCCCACCGCGTGGGTTCAGTCATCCCTAACCTCGAGCGGTATCTCAGCCTCCGCAACAGCTACGACCATTTTGACACTAAAATCGAGCCACCCTGGCCCGTAACGTAAGACCGTTTTGGCAGCTACCCCCAAGCATTAGACTAACACAGTCCTTTTGACACCTTAAGCATTATAAGAATATTATACATATATCTTAGGATCTATTCTGGTCGTCCACCCTAACCATCATAACGGTGGATGGTAAAACCCCTTTGATATACTAGACTCCAACCACCTCAAAGCCTTTACCCCTCGCTTTGAATCACGCTGTACATCAAAATTCTCGGCGGCGGATTAAAATCATACCCTGTATATACTTTGAAAGCGAGTAGCGCGTCAGCTGCTTTCCTGCGACGGCAGAATTTAGAACTACGCGTGACCTTGTCCCTGTTATCCGTCTACTATTGTAAACTAATAATCAGTATTACTGAAGTTGACATCGCTATATTATTGTTTAAATAATGCTCGCAGCAACATTTACAACAACTATTAAAATTCGTGAATCAATAGAAATCTTCAAACATACCAACAATTTAAATCGCGAAGATGATTACCCCTTACATCACGCGTGGAAATCCCAACTGATTAAACCTCCTAGCAACCCCCACGCTACATTGCTCTATAACTTTTCCGCTCCATTGAACAAGTCCTATATAAACCCCTCCAGGATAAATAGTCCCCGATCAGTGTATAGTAACAGCCCTGAGGGTTTCCCATAAGAGTGCGGACGAAACGTCGGCAAAAACTACGACAACGACGCGGTTCCAACCCGGAAACCAAAAGTATAATACCATATAACTTTCCAGCAAAAAAATGATGTCCCAATTGATGAAGCTTACCTCACTGAACCTAATTCTGGTCTTAAGTTATTTCGTCCAGAAGATGAGTTAGAGCTACGTTCTGTATGTCTGTTCCAGAATAATACGTAAGTGAAACTTTTGAACTAAAGTTGTTGGCGATTGTGTGAATAGAACCAATTTCATTTCAATTTTTGAGGACTATCATTACAATATACTTCCCAATTTAATCCCTGTCATTTTCAAAAGAAGAATTTTATTTCTACGTATCTATCTCTTCCAATATCTTCCAGGAATTGTTTTAAGTTTCTCAGCAAGTACTCTATGATGATCATTACCGCGTTGCTCAAGCGCTACAGTAATTCAAAATCTAAAAGCCATAATTTTCCCAAGGATCAGGGCCTGTTTATTTCATGAATTTCAGTAGTGAAAGTTTACTAAAATATTTGCAAAGATCCATCTCAAAGAACGTTAGCACTCAAAGGTACTGAGTATAAATTCAGGTCTGGCAGATTTGCGGAAAAGCCCTTATAATTGCGTAGGAAAAAAATATTACCAACAGATGACCTAAAAAATGTATGGAAGAAAATGGCATTTCCGTGGACAATAAAGATCTACATTGACAGGTACAAGGGCAACTGCACAAACCCTCTGTAATACACACGCAGACAAATACCCAATCGCTGGCCCTACCCACGGAATGAGGTTATATTAGTTTGATAGTGCGCGATGGCAATGAGCAGTCGATCGCCGTTCGGAATGTAGTACTGCCTAAATTTGCCTGATGGCATCGATTTTCAATCTACATCTTCAACGCTCTACGGACCATTACTCTAAATTTGACAGACATATTAGCTTAGCGAGTGCTTATACCAAATCCATATACCTTATTGAATTCATTATGTGCACTCCATGAAATCAGCCAGCGCGAAATTAATGTGCTTCATGAATATTAAATTTAAACAATTACGTATGCGGATAGCATAGCATTCAGCTTTTAATTAAATGAAGTCATCATCACAGGATTGAAAATGATTTTAAAAAATTAGCAGTGTGACCTTATCTTCGATTCATTCTATATTGGTAGCTTTTAGAATAATATATAGATGTCAATCTTTACACAGCTTACGAGTCTTTTATTAAAAGTCTTTACCAACATTAATTCAATTTCCCATTTTCTCGCATTCTCCTATACTTTTTCTTTATTTCGCATTCAAGAATAAAACACTTATCGGAGACCTAAATACAGGATATACAAATGTTTTTAACAAAATTTGTTTGACAATTTATTTTCTGTTATTTCCCATTTGTATTTTTTTTTAAATGACCTTATGGTAACAAAAAAAAATATTTTTTGATGGTAACAGTAAAATTTTTTGGCAGATTTGGAATCCTTATAGATTTCTTAAATGGATATGTATTATTTTAGGATTAAATAACAAAAAAAAAGGATATTTAAAAATATTTCAATTTTGAGTCCCACCCGTTCTTAACGTTATCATTAGAGCTCGGTAACTGGAGAGCAATCGCAGCGGCGGTGTGACTGTGTTTAGGTGGGCGAGGAGGGCTGGTCGATTATGATACGACACGACAAATTATCATCACTCAGATCAGTTCAGCATTGGATAGCGGATAGGGCGTGTTGATTTTATTGATACAGACGTAGTTATTAATTGTAGTTTTTAGTGAGGATGTCGAAGGCTAAAAAACGACCCTTTCAAGACATAGTAAATAAGTTTATTTCTGACTTTCCAGATTTGTTTCACAACGGGAGCAAGATAGTTTGTAAAGTGTGCAAAATACATTTGATGTCAAATAAGAAGTAAATTCCGCATAGCATAGAAAACGAAAATTGGGCATGCCACCGAGAAGTGCATTTTTTGTATGTAATTCTTATGTTGATAAACTGTAATTTGCCACTAGGCTTACTCGATAAACAACCGCTTAAGGACTTTTGGGACAAATACAATCCCGAGTTGCGGTTGCCAACGAAGAAAACGACACGTAAGCATGTTGCATTTGTACGCGATGACGTGGAAAAGAAAATGAAACGCATATTGAAAAACAGTTTCTTTGGTTAAGTGTTGACGAGATAACAGACTGTAAAAAAAATTCAATTGTAAATATTATGGTACGCATACTAGACCCTAGTAAACCTACATTACCACTGTTACTAACTAGCCGAAGACTACAAGAGTGTACTGCTGCAGCAATTACGAAGGTTGTACTTAGTACGTTGGAAAAATTTCAAATTTCAAAAGATAAAGTGTCAATGTTTATGAGCGATGGCGCAGCGATAATGCGTTCGGTAGGCCGTTCTCTTCTTGAACATGGTTGCAAGTGTTTACATGTTACGTGTAAAGTGCATGCTTTACATCTTGTGGCAGGAACCTTTCGACAATGCTCTCCCGAGGTAGATGCATTAATAGCAAGCACAAAAAAGTATTCTTGAAATCTCCAAAACGCCTACGATCATTTCACACAGAGTGTCCTGGTATTCGTCAACCACCGGAGCCAATTCTTACACGTTGGGGAAGATGGTTGCAGGCAGCTTTTTATTATGCTGAACATTTCAAAATAGTAAAAGCTGTTGTTGCACAATTCAATCGTGCCGAAGCTGCAGCTATTAAGGAGAGCCAGTCGAAATTTCAAGATATTTCCGTTGAAACAGATATTCGTAGCTACTATAAAGGATTATCTGACGCAATAGACCAATTACAAAATAGATCGTTATCATTATTGGAGTCTCTGCAAATTATGGACGGAGTGCATACACAGCTGCTGACTATACATGACGCAAAATATAATCGCGTTTTAGAAAAGTACGAGAGTGTGGTACAGAAAGATCTCGATTTTAGCACACTAATACAAATTTGTGATGGTGTATCGAATAATCCACTAACTAAGTACAAAGAGTATTTTAATTATGCATGTATAACATCGGTAGATGTTGAACGCTCTTTTTCAAAATATAAACTCATTTTCTCACCACGGCGAACATCGCTCACCGAGACAATGTGCAAGCACATCTAATGGTGCTAACTTTTCGCCACTCTTATCCATATGATGTTAATACTGATAATGGTGCTTCTAGTTTTACTGTTCCGTAGCCAAGGCTGCTTAAAAGGGTGAGTGTTTCACCACTTTTCACATATTATAATTATGTATTAGTTCTGTTATTTTTTTTCTATTTTCTTACTATTGTTTTCATATACTAGGCAGGTACGGCTAAGGCACGGCTCCCTGTTACCAGGCTCTAGTTATCATACAATAATGGCAGCCAAACATCGTTGGTTTTAATCGATTGGTTGTATATTGGAGTGAATCTAATTAAATAAACCGTCTGTCAAAGAGTTACTGCCGTATCTCAATAAAATAGTTAACACCGCAAAACTGTTTTTCTTTTTCAATTGTTTGTGTAAAAGTGTTGAAGATCAACTGCAACTGAAAGAATCGAAATCTTTGGATATGGTAACAGGCAACGTTCTCATAACATAAGTTTGCTGTTTATTCAAGAACGTTCATCCGGAGCGAACTCCTATAGCCCAATCAACGGTTTCGAAATTGGTTGCTAAATTTAGAGAAACGGGTAATGTTCACCACATTATGCATTAATTATTTAATGTTCGACAGCACTTAGATTCAATTTTCCCGATTGTTGGATTGGGCGGCCACATACGGCAATTTCACCCATTTAGGGCTACAAAAATAAAAATTATATTTTGTTTTTTCAACGCTAATTTCTATGAATTGACATTTATAAAGAACCCGTATACCCAACGTGCACCCTTAATTCTATCGTTTAAAGATATTTAAAGCACTAGCGGGCGTGCAAGTAAAGCTTTCCCTTCACAGAAAAGGTTCTATTCAGTTGCTCCCGAAATTTTAACGGAGTAACAGTGATTTATTTGTGAATTCAATTAAATGTTTTCAAAATTTTAGTGATGGACATTGCAACATCAGGTATGTACTACAGTTTTACATAATTATATTCTCCTCTATATTTTTTGCACCTAAATACATGATAAAAAAGAAATTGAGATTTTTTCTTGTTTTTTTATTATAATATAACTTTGTGTAGACTATTCAAAAAAGTTTCAACCAGTACCACTTTCTGTACTATTTTAAGTCTGAGTTTAGTGTTTGAGTAACCTGTGTAACAAATTACAGCTATCCCAATCAATCCTTTTCTAAAATATGGCCTTTTGTTTGGAAGCCGTGATGATCCGGGGGCCACAAAGACTATCGTCAGACAAGAACTATTTATAATGTTGAAAAGTGAAAGTTTCATCAAGTTATCATCGATGAAATGTACCGAACACTTGGACCGCTATATAATTGATAAATTATGTTCTTATAAACCCTCGATGGATTTTCAAAAACTCTTGAAAAATGTAGTGAAAGTTTTTGTATCAAAATTGTTGAAGAAATGAAGCGGATTTCCAGTATCACATGCCTATATAAGGTGCTTCTAGTATTTACTGCATATCGCTTACAAGCTTAACTCAAGCGATGTCAGGCAAGAGGACGACAAGCCCAGGAAAAACCTCAAATCAGAAAAAAGAAGAGTGCTTCCTCTTTTTATACAGAATGCGGCTAGTTGTCGATCAACCGAAGCAAAGTGAGGGCAACTCGAATAATGGCAACACAGCTCGAGAATTCTTTGAGTATCCGTCTACAGTCTCAACAATAACCGGACGGGATGAAAATTTGATAAGATTCAGCAGCATCTCAAGCACTTTATCACTACATAAACTGCATGAAAGTATTGTTTATATACGGCACAGATATGAATAGCTCCCTATGAATGGTACATGACCGCATCTGTACATAAAAGATTAATACACGGAAGCGATATCATTGCTTCGTTGCCTCTACCTATCGGACAGCTTTCCGAAGATGTTCTAGAAGCATTTGTTACCATAAGAAGTCATTTGAAAAAAAATCACATGGAAAATAATAGAAAATAACTTATAACAAACAAATTTTGCTAATAACATTTTTTTCTTTGGTTTATATTTACAGGGATATTAGACCAATACGTTACTTTTGCCGAACCCTGTATAACAAAGTCATAGGTGAAAATCTAGGTAGCGTCTTTTTCGGGAGGTAATTCAATAATGGCAGTGACATCTGGCAGCGTTTGGGAAGCTTCTAACAGTTAAGGGATTTGACATCTATGATGGATGGATTTGGATATAATAAAAAAGTTACGGTATAAAGGCAATTGCTAAAAATAGAAATGGGAAAGGTATCGAAAAAGTTGGCGGGAAATTCGGAAGTGAAGGTTGAAGACGTGAAATTTTTATCGCTTAACTTAGATAAGTACATTACAAAGAATGTTCTATGTCAAGATAAGGGACGAGGAAGATACCTTAAGCGACATTGATCCAGTGAGTGAAATTTGAAATTCCAAAAGAAAGAATCAACACTTAGGTTTGCTTAGAAAAAAAACTTTTTATGAAATTGGATTCCCTTTATCCATTAAATAGATTAGTGCTTTATTTGTTGCTTTATAATACGATCTGGACACACAGGGGTCTATTTAAAATTGAATACCTTAATATCTTCCAAGCAGTTGGTTTATTGACATATTAGGTTATTAGATAGCGTTATTATTCACGTTACTTTTTTCGTCATATTCTTAAAAAATTAAAAAACTGCTAAAATACATATGATTTAAAACTAGTAATAGATGAAATATTTCCACATTTAACCTTTATAAAGCATCTTTGTCGACATAATTGTTAAACAGGTCAATATGTTCTCAAATACAACAAATTTATGTAAGAGTCGGTAATGATTGGATTATTTCTTTCCCAAGTACAACAGTTATAAAGTATGGGGAGGTGGTAACTTTAAATGATCTTGCAATTTTATTCAACTTTTATTTTGTAAATTAATTTTGAAAAACGAAACCCTTATATCGCCTTCTATTTAAGAAAAATATATGTATATAACATGGCTCGTTTGATTTCGTTTCGTAACAATTACTTTTTTGCATGATTTACGTTTAGCGGTTTTTTGCAATTCTTGGAAGTGTTAACCTTCATAAATTTTGAGAAAACATTGTTTTTTGCAACCTTAAAGAAATTAGATATCAGCTTGTATTAACTTAATTCTAGTACTCACATCACCAAAACGGGTTAATTCCTTGGGCTGGAGAGCCATGATCAATGATGATAGCAAGGGCTGTGGGGTAGTATAACAAACACAACATTCACGGCACACTCCGCACCACACAAATTATTAATCAACTCGGGAAGGCCTTTTCGAAAACACGTGGGTCATCATCATCAAGGCATATTTCTTAAACGTTGCAAAAAACATAATTTTTTCCCAAAATTTATGAAGGTTAACACTTCCAAGAATTGCAAACAACCGCTAAATAAATCATGCTAAAAAAGCAATGGCTACGAAACGAAATCAGACAAGCCATGTTATATAGACGTATTTTTCTTAAATAGAAGGGGATATAAGGGCTTCGTTAGATTAAAATTTGTTTTCTCACATCAATTGGTACTTGGCTTGATGATGATGGCGTGTCTTCGAAAAGGCCGTCCCGAGTTAATTAATAATTTGTGTGGTGCGGAGTATGCCGTGAATATTGTGTTTGTCATACTACCCCACAGTCATTGCTATCATTATAGATTAGAGATTGTGTGACAATATGTCTTAACGATAGTTTTGCTTGTACGCATCACGTACAAGGTCGCAATACGTCATAAGCAAAAAGTGCAACGTCATGCAAAGATTCTGTATATAAACCCCTCAGATTTGCATTTCAATAGACTTTTGCGCGGCATGTCGGTTTGAGCTGACTATAGTAGGGTGGGTATTAGTTTCGGCTGTTCGTGGCAAGTCGGTATTTCAAGCAAACTATAAACAGGCTGAGTGGAGTTCGGGAAATATCCCTCGGGTAAGTCGGCTGGTGCCTGCAACCTTGGAATATTTTCTAAGTCCGAGAAGTATCCCAGAGGCAGTCGGCTTACGCAGGAAATTCTGGAATATTTCACACCGCATTCGTAGTTACAGCCATCAGAGCTGATTGATAGGTGTCGCCACAAGAGACACTGCCGCTAAAATCATTGAAGTCCGTATTTTAACTTGTACCCGTTACAAACACTTGATTTATTTTAACTTTGAAAGATCTAAGGCCGCAAGTTAATTTATACCTATACCCGTTGTAAACATTTGACTGTTTTAAATAGTAAATGAGTTAAGCTATCACGTATCGTTTCACTACTTATTATATTTTATTGAGAATTTATCTTTTCTGTTAAAAACTGTATATTCACAACCGAACAGGAGTCTTGGTTTGTTTTGATTCAATCCTGAATTATACTCACTTTCTTGTTATGTTGTAGTGAATGTTTGAGTCCGAAATTTGTAAATATTACTTACTGTTTTTGTTCCGACACTGAGCTCTGGACACCAAAGCTAATCCCGGTTGAACGTTGATGGGCGACGCGCTCGACGCCGTCGTAAATTCACTTCAAAATCCCTAAGCCCGTAAACATCTTAATTAACAACACCCACGTAGTAATAGGTTATAACAATAATCTGAGTATTATGACAGTTCTTAAAATTGTACCTTTGGCGACATCTATGAGCTGGATGTGTAAATGCCATCAACTATCTTACTAAGCCCTAAATGAAGAATACTTTACAAAATAATTTAAAAACGTTTTATTTTCATCTTTGTGAGAATAGTAAGGAGAACTGTTTGTTCGCAATTTAGTGAATGTTGAAGTTTCCGAAACAGAGAGCACAACATGTCATAGTCTACACACTTTTCTCAGCGATGCTCTCATCTCTTTAATTCGTCCAAATAGTACTTGGTATCTTATTCTACAAAATCAGCGATTACGAATGTGGTGACCTCCTCATTCGATAAAAATGTCTGTCCTCCGAGCCAAACTTTGAGCTTAGGATACAGAAAAGAAGTCGCTGGGGGCCAGATCTGGTGACTAAGGTACGTGGTCTGTCAGTTCAATTCGTGAGTTTTTTTCATTGCGACTGAAGTGTGAGACGGTTGTCTTGGTGGAACAAAACTAATTTTCTTCAAATCCGGCCGTTTTTCCGCAATTTCTGCTTTTCTCTTATCAAGTAGTGATGCGTAGTATGTCCCCCTCATTGGTTTTCCTTTTTCAAAATAATCGAATAGCACGATTCCTTTTCGTGTACGCATTTATATATATCGCAACCTTTGTAAGTGCAAGGACAGCAACCAAACCTAGACAACAGCATAGGCTTAGCCAATCACTGCAAGTCACGGCTACCCAAACACTCTTGTTATTTCATGTATTTACATGATACACCACCTCTAGTATCTATTATTCCTAGAAACCAAAGCTTGTATGATGAATAACCTGGGCAAATATGCGGTAACAGCCAGAGGCGTGGCGAGCGCATAAAAGTTTACACATAAAATAGAAGGTAAGAAATAAATTATAAAACGTGCTGAAACACTTACCGTTTTAAAAGTCTTTCGTGAAATCACAAACTGGGTAACATCTGTTAAATATTTGAATCATTAGATATGTTTCCGCAGCTGCTTCAGTCAAGTGAGTACGACGTGCGGAATAAACGTTTCTTAATGCCGAAAACGACCGTTCGACATCTAGCGATGTTATATTTGCATATTTAAAATAATCTTTGAAACACCTTAATGCCTCTTCACACGCACCTTCACAAATTTGTCCTAGTATAAGAAAATCGAAGTCTTTCTCTAAAACACTTTCAAATTTTCGTATTACATACCAATTTGTTTCGCCTTCTACAGCGCATAACTGTGCGTGAACATCATTCACAATTTGAACAGAATCCACTAGCGACATCGAAACATTTTGTAATTTTTCTATTCCCTCCGCTAGTCCGAAGTAATTGTTGTGAATAGTTTGTAAATCTCTTTTGACCTGACTGTCTTGAAATATTTCCTGGCTTTTCTTGACTGCTGCAGCGTCTGTCGGATTGAATTTTAAAACTACCTTCTTTACTTGATCAAAATATTTGTTGTAGTAAAACGCAGCCTGCAACCATGTTCCCCAACGTTTAACAATCGGCTGTAGTGGTTCAGCTAAATCAGAACACAGTTTGTGAAATAGTCGGGTACGTTTCGGGGACTTTAGAAACACTGCCTTCGTACTAGCAATCAATGCATTTACTAGTGGAAAACATGTAGGAATCGTTTGTGCCGCAAGATTTAGAGTGTGGATTTTAGACGTTACATGTAAGAAGTTACCATTGTGTTCTTTAAGAGATCGGCCCAAAGAACGTATGTTTGCGGCACCATCATTCATAAACATTAAAAGTTGCTTAGTTGAAACTTCAAATTTGTTCAATGAGTTCAACACCACTTTTAAAATCTCATCGGCAGTACAATTTATAACTCTTTTGGAAGCAAGTAAGAAGGAGGATGACGGTCGATGTGGTTCCATTGTACGTACCATTACATTAACCACAGAATGTTTTTGACGATCTGTCGTTTCGTCCACATACAACCAGTTTTCTTTCAATTCCGTTTTCATTCTTTTTTCTATATGTTCACGAGCAAATGGCATTACATTTCGTATCGATGTCCGACTAGGTAATTTACAGTCCGCATATTTATTCCAGAAGGAGACAAATGCTTCTTTGTCGATAGATTACATAAAATAAGAGTAAGACATAAATCAAATGTAATTTTTCTTGGCCTCGTATGCCACTTTTGCAGAAGAATACTGTTTGCTTTCGATGTGTTGACAATGGCTTCTGGACCGACGCATTAAAGGGATTTTACAAACTAGACATTGAATTTTAGCGCCATCAAAAATTAAGTCCGGCATATCCATTATAAAGTTTTTAGCTGTGTCTGCCATTGGTCGTTTTCGCGACGTACCTAACTGCGACATTTTTAAAGCAAACATAAGCGTACAATTACGAAATAAGTTACGACAGCCTACATATACACAGGACTATTCGCATACAGCATCGATTTAGTACTGACGCTGTGAACGCGTGAAATAAATAAGCGCCGACTCCGCACCACATATCTACTACACTGACTGTTACCGCTGTTTGCCCAGACTAGTGATGAATAAACACTATGTTATGCGAAGGAGCGACGAATGGCAATTGTGGTATTCTGTTTTCCTCCTCAGCGACAAATGCATATCTAGCGCTTATTCCCAATACATACGCTAGCGGCAGTTCCATCGAACAGATATATAAATGACTATTATTCAATTTTTTTAATTTGTGCGTTGACAATTTTGATAATATCTGCATATATTATAAGAAATTAAATATATTTTTGCATTAAATGCCTACACATTAAAATCTTAGGAAATATAAGAATGAAATAAATGAATTTATACAAAACAAAACAAGTGAAATGTTGACTTATGAGAAAACAAAACAAACGAAATGTTGAATTCACAAATAAGATACATATAAAATAAAACTAATAAAATTATGAGTTTACAAAATAAAATGAATAAAATGTTAAGTGCTCTTAACACAGGACAGAATGAAGAATCAAAGTAATTTTCAAACTATGTAGATTATTTTAAAAAATACATAAAAAAGTATTCTTATTAACAACAATTTGAATACAGATATTTGACAGCTATTAAATCAATATGGCGCCGGCAGCGATGCTGTTCAAGTGCAACCTTTATTCGTTTCTGTAAACCCCCTACGTTTGTGTAACCTTGCTTTCAATGTAGCGTCAAAACCTAAAACTCTCCGATTTCTACAGGAAACCAACCCAAACCGCTAATAATCGAATACGAATAAAGTCCGGCATTTGAACGTCAATATATAGGAGAAAACATAAATTAAACTCGTACGATATCGTCTCGAGCTATCTGTTAAAGGCGGTAATAGACAGTTCTCGATCGAACTGAGCAACATTCGAATTATCGTCGTAACTCGCGCTGATACCTCAATTCCACCGGTTGACAAAATAAATGCCTGTGTGGGAAGCCGTAATTGAACGCAATGAAATTCAAATAACCGAACGTTCGATTGCAATAACGCCGTCGGAACTGTAAATACCCTTTCGCGTTTCGAAAGTTATATAGGACCCGATCGCAAATCACGCTATGAGATTTTACATTTAGATGATCGGTTGCCATTCTAAATAGGTTTTGCGTTCGCATTTAAAACTACTTCCGACCTATTTAGACAGACTGACAAAACGAGTTAAAAATATAGGGTGAGTCGGTAGGAGCAGACCAAACTCACGTGAAAATAATGTAAAGAAAGTAATTTGTTACTATCCGATTTTCATTTATTTTATTAGTTATAGCGTAATTACAAAATTTTGATTAGCGTTCTTATGAATGGTTCAAATTTTCGCTTGTTTTCGGGTTAATACGTCTTAGATAATATAAAAATATGCTTGCATTGGCTACCCATGTAAAGCAAAGACGTTCGACATTAAGCCTTTTTTTCGCTTCTTATCACATATGACGTATCGGCTATCTAAATCAATACTTTCGAGGCTCAAAATCATTTCATTAATTTTGTTGTTCTGATATTTGTGAGTGTCAGTTTATTGTGACAATGATTTATTTCCGTTTATTTTCGAGTTTGTACATTATTTTGTTAGAAAATGCCACACACTTATTCAAATTTAGAATATGCAAACATAGTATTTGTAATTGGAATGCTACAGCTGCTGTTGAAGAATAAGGCTTCCACGTCAGAGAACTCCTGGTAAAATCGTATTTTTCAGAGATTTCAACAAACTGTGCGAGACCAGAATGCTTCCCAATACTAACAAAACATCTAAACGAGGTACTCGACAAGGTTTAGAAGAAGTAAAAAATATTTTCGATTTAGTTTTGTTTATTTGTAATTACTCTATAACTTGAAAACAAATGAGAGTCGGATAAGAACGCATGAGTCTTTTTTACATTTTCACATGTATAATACACTCCTGGAGCTTCGTCCGTTCCTCTTGACCCACCCTGTATGTATATAACAAGAACGGTTCCGAGCGAAGGTGTCAAAATTGTTCAATAAATTTACAAAATATAAGGAGACGCCGTAGTTACGCAAGTAGTAAGGGAAAGAAACATTTTTCAAAAGCAGAAACCGGAGGGTGACGAGTGTTGGAATAGAACAAGAAAATTATTTTGTACACTCAAGTGAACATACCGCAAACTATCTTCCTTTCATAATTGGTTTGTAATTAGGGTTTCGAAGTTTGTAACTATGGTTGATGGCATGCATTGCATTATCCATTCAGTTTACTACAGATAAACGTATCTGCAGTTTTCATTAAATTATGATCGTATATAAACTTTATTTTGTACCCATTTATTTCTGTTTGAAGTTTTCGTCCTAAAATTGTTTTTTTTCAAAGTTGATCAAGTTTTTTAAATGGCAAATGCCTTGCCGTGATAAAACTAGACAAACCGATAAAAACAGAATATTTATTCTGAAACAAAGAAAAGTAAACTAATTTAAACCTGTTTCTTCGTTTCTACGTTTTAAGAAATCTAATGATTTGTCATTGGCCTTGTTACCTTTCTCACGTAACCTAGATTAAGGCTGGTTGAAACGTAAAACAATACATAGGTAAAACTGACTTGAGATAATTATAAAATAATGTTAGATGATTAAAATTGGTAACATTCGTCAATATAAATTAACCATGTTGATGATATTTCTAATGAATTTATTGAAATTCTCTGCTTTCTAATTAGGAAGATCATTTTAAAAATACGGTGCTGAAGATGTGGTTCGTAATCACAAAGAAAAATTTAAGCCTGTCATGAACAGCCATTTTTTTTATCAACTGGTTGACATACATATTTGCGATTAGTATTTATCGTTTAGACCTTTCTTATTGTGAAACGCTATAAACGTTGTACAACAATACTTCTAAATACTATTTACCTATTGTTGTATTTGCTTTTGGTATCTCGTAATATGGAACCACTTGGAAAACGGAATATACTCAAAATGCAGGAGAAGATAACAATACATCACGATACGAAAATGAAGGTCACTGCTATTGTAAAAAATAGTCCCCAGTCAGTGTACAGTAACAGCCCTGAAGATGTCCCATAAGAGTGTGGACGAAACGTCGGCAGAAGCTACGACTATGACGCGGTTCCAACCCAGAAACCAAGAGTATAGCAGTTATAGATTTATATACCGTACGAGCGAGCGTGCTATGGTCACCTAGCGTAATCGACATTTTTCGGAAATGCAGGAGCGAAGTCCAGGCTTGTTACGTTAGTAGCCGATGCGATGTATCTAGCAGAATTTAATTTGCGTTCACCTAATTTTGACAAGCAAATGACATTCAACACAGTACACACATAAATGTCATTTTATCGTATTGAGTATTAACATAATAACATAAGATTATTTAACAACAATAATAATAATAATAATAATAATACAAGTGTTTTCTTTTCATATTGATTTGTCTTAACTTGACTTATCGATAATTTCATAAAAAATTATCAAAATTGAAGAGGCAAGTGGATGAAGGAGTTATGCTCCAAAAACCTATTTCTGAATAAATTAGATTTCAATAGGGCTATTTGCTATCTTTTATTGAATGATTATTCTCAAATACGATTGGTTTGATTAGTAAGAAAGGGTTGTAGACTAATAATATACCGTACTAGTGAGCATGCAATAATCACCTTGCGTAATCGGTATTCTTGTGAACAAGGTGCTGAATTTGCCTTCACATAAGTTTGACAAGCAAAATGACAGTACACGTTTAGATGCGCTGAGTTCGGATAAAGTCGGGTGAGCATAGTACGCTCGCTCTTACTGTATATACAATTATCATTATCTGTTATGTGTTAAAGGAAAAATTACCCTTAGGTGTAGCAGGATCAACAGTATATCGTAGTATACAAGAGTATAAAGGGAAAGGAGAAGTTACACCACCTAGACAAACTCCAGGACGGTAATTTTTGTCTGCTACGCTCGATGAAATTGCAAAAAATTCAGTGAGGCAAATAATTCACAGTTACTTTTATAAACATAAGCTTCCTACATTAAATAAAGTACTGAATGGAAGAAAAAATTTGTAGATTTACCACGCATGAGCCGTTCTACACTATCTGAACTTTTTATAGAACTCTAAGTGCTAAACTAAATCATACGTATCAACTCTCTTTTAAGTACTTCATTTCGTAAGTAGCTACTTAGGCGGAAATTTTTGAATCAACAGCTAGGAGCTGTGATGTCAGTATATTTTGTTTACCGTTGTCATTGTAACCAAACAATACCAGCCCCAGAAACCAGTTGGATGCAATATCCAAATGCAGGACTTGCATTTAACTGTAAATATCTCCTTTACTTTCAGTGTCAGACATATGCATTATTATATAAAACGTTAGAAATATATACAGTGCGATCCTAAAGGGCCACCCGCCCGTGTTAACTTTTGAACAACAAAAGCTAGTGTTTTTAGAAAATTAGGTCGATTTATATTGTTCGTGAACTAACTTTTGCCGTTATCGGCATTCCAATTGTATTTCCGGTTTCACCGGAAGTTACATCAACATATTTTTTACGTTTTTGGAAAGGTAATCAAAAAGCAAATCCAACGATATCACATATTACTTGCTAATTATTCAACAAATTAGAGGCATCAGGATGTGAACTACTGTAAACTTGCATCATTGCATATGTTTCCACAGTTACTTCTTTAAACCTTGTGCGTCGACAAGAAAAAATATTCTTATACATAGAAAACGATCTCTCCACATCTAAGGAAGTTACATTTGCATGTAGAAACTGTTTTTCAAAATCACTTAAAAGTTCACTATTCTTACACTTACAAACGGCCTCTAAAGTATTAAAATCGGGATTTTTCCTTAAAACATCTGCCAACTTTTGACTAGCGCATAATCCTGGCGTATCATTTAATGTGTGTAATTTATTTTTTACACTCTCCACTATGTCTAATGATTCCTGCAATGACAATTCAGTATATTGTAGTTTTCTGATGGCATCTAGTAATACTGTATAATTGGTACATATTGTTGTTAAATCTTCTAAAAGCTGAGGAATTTGAAATTCTCTTTGACTTTCTCTAATTGCTTTGGATTCATTCCGATTAAATGGCATTATAACTGATTGAATTTGTTGAAAATGGATCAAATAGTAAGAAGCTGCTGTTAGCCAAGTACCCCATCGCGTTAAAATTGGTTCAGGAGGTTCTGGAATACCTGGACAAAATTTACGAAATTCTTCTAAACGTTTAGGAGATTTACGAAACACTGCTTTAGTACTTCCAATCATCCGATCAACGTTTCCGTAATGTTGTCGAACAACTTCACCAACTAAATGCAAAGCATGCAGCACGCAGGTTATATGTATTAAGTTAGGAAATATGTTTTAAGGATCGCCCAACACTTAACATCGTTGCTGCACTATCTGTCACAATCATCACAACTTGATCTTGGGCAATTTTAAATTTTTTTAGTTTATTTATGAATTTTTCGTATTCTTATATTAACCCGTAATACCGACGCCTATGCGAGTCCGCAAGTTTAGGTTACCCTAATCATGACCTTAGCTTTTGCGTATTAAATAGTGAACGTGACACTAGAGAGCCGCTTTTCAGATAATGAGGATATTAAAGATTTTAATTTAGATCGATTTAATAATGCTTTTTTATCATTATTTGACTTTCATGCCCCTTTAAAAAAATATAAATTTACGAAGCCATATACACCTTGGGTCAGATGTCGTTAAGATTATAATGCAGCATCAGGCTAAGCGAAGATTCCGGAGAACAAAGAATCGAGAACATTGGACATATTACAAAACTCTTCGGAATCTTACAACGGTGTCCCTGCGAAATGAAAAGAGAGCCTTTTTTCAAAACTTAGAGCACTCAAAGGATTTAAAAAAGTTATGGAAAAATATTAGTACCTTCGGTATGGGGAAATGTAAAAATTCACCGCTGCCAGCAGATTATAACCATGTTAATAGTGTTAATAATTACTTTGTTACGTCTGCTTAATCATTAGCAGGTCCACTGATGCAAATTTAATTAGGGCGCTTGTATCACTCGATTTTAGTAAAGCTTTTGACACGGTAAATCATAAGCTCCTGTTAATTATTTTGCGTTACTCTGGATTGGGTGTTGAATCCCTCTCTCTATTGGGAAATTATTTTTGTAATCGATATCAGTGTGTGAAGATTTCTGAAAGAATTTCCGAGCAGAGTGCCAGGACTTTGCCCTAGCAAAACTGAATCTCGCCCTGGGGTTACCATCGTTTTTTTTCTTACTTTTTTAGGTAGTATAGAATTAATACAATATTATGTTCATTCATTTATTACTACTTTAAGTTGGTTGTACAATTCATATTTAAATGGCAATAAAGAGATATTATTATTTAATTGCATTTCCTCTAAAAATCATTATCAATCTTTCAATTTCATGTTGTACTTTCCCTGAACGTTGGAAAATAGCCAAAATTGTCCCAGTGCACAAAAAGGGCAATCGTGAACTTCTATCTAATTACAGGCCCATTTCCATAATACCCAATTTTGCTAAACTTTATGAGAAGGTATTATATGTTAGCATTTATAATAGCACTCGCTCTTTTATTGCCTTAAATCAACATGGCTTTATCCCCGGGAGATCTACAGTTACGAATTTGGCGAGCATTTCCCAATTTATTAGTGAAGTCTTGGATAGACGTGGTCAAGTTGATGTGATTTATACAGACCTGTCCAAGGCTTTTGACATGATCAATCATGAAATTTTGTTAGTGAAGCTGATCTCCTTCGGTTTTGTTCCTTCGGCGATAAGTCTCCTCGAATCCTACCTGAAACAGAGAAAGTGTTATGTAACTTATAACGGATATTGCTCTCGTAACTTTGTTCTTTCCTCTGGCGTCCCCCGACCTGCTTTTGAAAATTGACCTTCCCACCCTTGCTTATGCAGACGATATTAAAATCTTCTCGGAAATATCTTCCGTTGATGACACGGGGAAACTGCAAAATGGTCTTGTTATGTTAGTAGAATGGTGTGAGCTTTTTGGGCTCAAGTTAAATGTTGATAAATGCTGTGTACTTACCTACTCGCGTTCTTGTTCACCGTACTTATTGTCCTACCAAATCAGAGGTACTAATTTGTCACGTAACCTTGAGTTTAAGGATTTGGGTGTACACTTCGATACCACTCTCACATTTAAAGCTCACATTAACAGTATCTGTTCTGAAGCCATGAAATCTCTGGGGTTTGCGATGCGTGTCTCTAAATACTTCAATAATCCTTCTTTATTAAAGTCGTTATACTTTGCCTTTGTACTCAGTAAACTGGAGTATGCCGCTCTAATTTGGTATTCCTTATATGCTTGTGACCTTCTAAATCTAGATCGTATCCATCGGAAATTTTTAAAATTCCTGTCATTTAAGATTGATGGAAGTTACCTTGAGAGAGGTACTCCACAGGATGGACTTCTGTTAAGGCACGACATGCTGGCTTTGAGTACGAGGAGGGATGGCATCTGCGAGAAATTTCTACAGAAATTGCTTAGAAATTACATAGATTGTCCATACATACTGGAACGAATGAATTTTCTTGTGCCACGTTTGAATTCAAGATCTGATAGTGGCTTCATTCTTCCATTCGCAAGGACTAACACAATGAGACGAGCGCCGACGTATACTTTGTCCAGGGCGGCTAATAAACGTGACTTACTTAAGTAAAACATGTAAAAATTTACTCTTTATTTTTTTTTCATGTATTGCATTGTGTTTTTTTTAGTGTATATACTTACCTACATTTCTCCTGTTATTGGGCAATATGCCTGTTGGGAAAAAAAAATAAATGTTTATTATTATTATTATTATTATCTAAATTTAGGCGATTGAAGACAAAATTAGGAACATCTCGAAATCTATTAGAGATAGGCATATGAAATCCATATTGTATTGGTTTATTTCTAGGTGGATAAACAAAATACGAATGTTCCATTTAAAATAACAAGGTGCCGGGTTCGTTGTTTACCGATCACCCTGTATGTACAGAAATATTTTTAAATAATACTCTATGATGTCTATTATGTCCTCAGAAAATTTTAGCTTCCTACTGTTTAAACACTGGACGCAATTGTACAATTCCAGAAAATTGTTAAACCCTGTATATCGTAATAATATTATTTTGAAATTATCTTTCATGAAATGTAATTGTTTTGTTAAAATTGTTAAAATGATCAACAGAGAGCGAAAATTGTATTCACTCCCGCATACATCCACATAAACATACTTGTTACATTTGCAAAAAAGACATTCATTTATTCCTACTAACATGGAATTAATCCAACACACAAAGCGCAGCCCCTTGTAATACTCGAAAGGATACTGACAGAACACATGTATGTATATGCTTACATGGGCCAAATTCCCAAGATCGCAATTCAAAAACAGGGAATTCATCATAACCCTTAACGTCAGCGCCTGTCAACTACCGAAATCCTTTCCCACCCTCGCACGCTTATCTCTTTTAAGTTTGCCAAGGGTTCGCTTCCATAATATATCTTTGGCGAACCGGTAGCGCATGGAAAATCCTCATATAAGCATACCACTCACCAACATACAAGCAACTGCTATTCAATGCCTTATACGACTATGTACTATTAATTTTAAGATTCTTCTTTTTCAAATATTTTCGCGCAGTAATAAAGATTTGCACGACAAAAAGATGCCAAGAAGTTGGTTGCTGTTATATTTAGAACCGTAAAACAGATTCGTCGATTTCTAACGATGTTAAATGATGGATAGCCACAAACTTCGTAAAAAGAGAGGAAAGTTTTCAAAATGGAGAGTGGATACAATATAAGAATGGGTATATGAAAATAAGCAACAATAGATTAGCTGTCACGAACAAGACGTCAGAGCAAAATAAATAACATAGTTTGCCTACCCACGTACACTCAACAGATTTAAAAGTTTTAGCAAAGTTTGGTTTCATAACATATGAACTTAAAAATAAACTTTACATTTAGTGATTTCTAATTTAAAAGATAATTCTGGTTTGGAATTGGAAAAACAGTGCTTAGCTTATAAAATCTTCCACGACATATTGATATATGTACTTTAATATCTCTCAATACGTAGGAGAAACAGAAAAGTAAGGGGTGGGTTATATTACGAAAAGCAGAAAAGATTCAAGTCCTAGGTTTATATTATGGCTAATATTTAGTTGCATACCTGAGCTTAGAAATGACCCAGTTAACTTTGAACACCTACTATAGTCACAATGGTTCTAAAATATAGCTTTTTATGATTAGATCCATTTCCGTTTTGAATAAATTTTAGCTGATAAGCATTTTAAACTACTACTGGAGCACTAGTGAGTACTGGAATTTTGATAGGCGACGTTTCATTGGTGACGCCCTTTATGCGGCTGTATGCAAAACTAAAGAGGCAACCCTCGTACCTACGCAAATGCTATAAAAACGACATACTAAAAATAAATGCGTGGTGGTGATCTAGTAGTTAACATCTAGGGCGATCCAAATTAAGTGCGCGCCATTGCTGTCCCCAAGGTAGAAAATTCAAATGCTAATGTTTTTTTTTTCAATTGTACATCTTGTATATTTTAGAAATTCTGAAAAATAATTTGATTTACTTTGCAAAAGATTTCATACGGTATGGTCGCAATGGCAACAATAAAACAGCAGCTTTCTAAATTTTAAATCAAAACAAATATTATGCCTTTCGAAAGTATCAATAAAATATGATGAAATTTCATAGTTAAAAACAGTTGCTACTACAAAATGATTTGATGAATTGATAAAATTGTTCGTTAGACATATACAGCGATGGGCAAAAGTCCGGAAACACTTAAATTTCTCCGGTAGGTATCGGTATGAAATTCAGTACTTCTAAGTAGCTGATTATGGGTACTAAAATGGAAATATCCCCAAAATGGAAATATTTCAATTTAACCGGAAGTCACCTTCAAGTTTGAAATGTTAAATAAAACAGTACGTATATTTTTATATTCTGATGGAGTACAATATACCAATTGCAAAAATGTTTATCGCGTTTTACAATTCTTTTAGTGCTATACCATAATTACAATGCATTAACACAGTGGAAAAAAGAAGTGAATGGGCGATTTTATATCGAAGAACGGTACGCCACAATGTGTGAACAAATAAATGATGGCTATGTAGCAGACGGTTATGTATCGAACGAAAGGAGAAGAGAGAAGAGACAAATTGAAACACATTTTTCCATCTACGTCTTAATGCCTTAATAATAGCACCAATTTGGCAATAATATAATGTAAGAAGCAAATAGTAATAACAATATTTAATCCATTCGAAGTTTGAATACATAGACTTTGTTTTTTCTTCAATTTCAGCACAACACACTTTCTTAAGCTTTCATTGGAAGAAGATAGAACTACAAACTTGCATACTTAAATAAAGTCAAATTGAAATCTATGCGATTATCATAACTAAACCGTTACTGTCCAATGGAGATCAATGAACCTAATAACACATCTATTTTCCTAGTGTTTACTCGTAAATGTAAAGATTCTATTGACACTTCCCTATCAATAGTTAGTTATACGAGGTGTGACAATTAAATAACCGGACTGGTGCTACTATCGGCAAACAGCGAGCACGCCACGGCAGGTTTGAACATGTCTGTGCTTGTAGACGCTTCCCCCACCCTGAGCTCGATGGGCACGGTTGTACGTCGCTCAGTCTCGCTGTAGCAATCGTCCGTTCAAGTCCTTACGCTAGCGTCGCGTCGGAAAACGCAGAGTGTTCAGATCGAGCAACGAGTTAACCTCAAGTTTCTTGTGAAACACGAGGTTCTAACTGCCCTTCGTGAACGAGTGAGAAAACCCGATTTGTGGAAGAGCAAATCCTGAATGCTCCACCAAGACAATGCGCCAGTCCATTCCGCCTTGTCTGTGAAGGCGTTCTTTGGGAAATCCGGCATCACCGTGTTGGACCACCAACCATACTTTCTTCTATTTCCTAAGGTAAAATCGGAGCTTAAGGGGACAAGATTTGACAGTGTGGAAACGGTGAAAGCGAACGCGACGGAGGTTCTCAACAAGCTAACAGAAACGGAGTTCCAACACTGCTTTCGACAGTGGAAAATTCGTATGGAGCGTTGTAGGGATCGACAAGGAGAGTACATTGAAGGGGATAAACTTTGTAATGTAATTGGTGATCAATAAAATGTTTTGTAACACCAGTCCGGTTATTTAATTGCCACACCTCGTATTCCTACGTTCCCCAACGTTATTTCTTAAATTGTACAATCCTTTTCTTCGTACGTTTCCGGTAGTAAAGTGGATTTTACTGTAACCTTTTTTTCTCAATTACTTCCCAAGTAAATATATGAGCAAATAGCTGTAATATGCCCTACAGAGATAAAAATAAATACGAAAGGCAGGCATAATTTAATAACTATAAAAACAATAAGCAAATGAGTTAGCAAAGAGGTAGGACAACAAAAGTAAAACTATTAGCTTTGCTTCTAACAAAAGTAACGCTATAAACATAAATGGCTTCTTACCGATATTTGACATTGGTCTATTTATTACCCAACCTACAACAAAATCAATCCATCTTCGTAAACTGATATCAGGACCGTTACATAAATTAGTAAAATTTGAAGTACTATGAAGAATAATGGCCCAAAATTTGAACATTGTGGCACACCAGAACAGTCAAACAAAGCACTAGATACGAGGATATTGGTACGTTCTCCTGGTTTTAAGAACAATTGCTTATGCTTGGATGTAAATAATGCTTATATATTTGTTCGCTTACTCGGTTGCTCTCTAAATTAAACACAGTACGCAGGTATAAAACATAAATTTATTATACAAACAGTCCCCTTGCACAAAAAATGCAAATACATAAGTATTGTGTAATGTATTAATTACATAATTCGGTTGCTAAATGCTTCTAAATGCTCGGCCCACCACCACAACCCTCCGCAACCTGAGCGTCTGGTCGGGCGAGGGCAGCAAAGAAAAAGCTGTTCCCATACATAAGTGAAAAAGTTAAAAACCAAAGATTATGTGATGAATAGACGCTATGTTGTGCGTGAGCGAAGGAGCGACGATTAACAATAGTGGTATTATGTTTTCCTCCTCGGCGGCATATCGAGCGCTCGTTCCCAATACATACGCTAGCAGTAGCTTCACCGTGGAGATATATAAATGACTATTAAGCGATCTTTGATTTATGCGTTGATAATTTTTATCATATTTACGTATATTATAAGAAATACGTTAAAGTTTTAATAAACATAAATATCAAATACATGAATTCATACAAAACAGGACAAGTGAAATATTGAACAAACGATTCATAAGTAAGGCACATAAAATGTTGAGTTTATAAAATAAAACAAATAACATTACAAGTTTACAGAAAATAAATAAAATGTTAAGTGTTCTTAACAGACGTAAATATTGTTAGTGTTAAAGAACAGCAGGGGGAGAAAGACAGGTTTATTCAGTTGAGTTTCTGTTGTATTTTACCGTTAAATGCCCTGCCTTCTCTGCATATTTCATATACTAGAACGGTACGCACAATCGTATATAAGCGCAGAGGTCGTTCAAAACGACGGTAAAGGGCAGAATCCGAAAATCATTCACTTTTCTCTCCGCCGTAACCGTTTCGAATACCCTTTTAATAAACATCACGGGCAAGCATATACCCACTTTCGCCCCCTTTTCCCTCCACAAAAAAGGGGAGCTCCGCTTATCCCTCCAGTTGTAGATGCATACGAGAGCGAGCTCCCAGTATTTCGACATCCGATCTGACAGGTTCTGGAATCGGAAATGAAATACCCGAACGGCGGGACCCTACGGCAAATGAATTGTGAAAAAAGTGCGTGTAAAATTTGTAATCGAAGAGACCGACGAGAACTTTATAGGTATTTCCCTTTCCTACCTCGTCTTCTACGATCGTACGTTCGTTTGCTTCCTTTTTCCCCTTTTCCTTCTTCTGAGATTTGACGTTTAAAGATCAAAGTTATATTATAACGGCATCAACTTTTTCGATTACGCTTTTTAAAGATTTTTAGCTCTGAAGGATACGAGGTCTTAAAGGTACGTGGATAAGTAAAATGTGTATGCGTAAATTTCCTTTTTGGTTAACCCTAGGATGCATGGGTGTAAGAACATGAAATATACTTAAATCATTTATTTGTGCGTGTAAAAATCTGCAATAATTAAACAAAACCTCTAACTAAAGATTACAGCTCTTATAAATCTAAATACATATTCAAGAGCAGCAATTTTTACAAATTCTTACACTATGTTCGTTGCACACATTATTGCGACACTTTTCACAAACTAGTTTGTTTTTTCTGTCTGAACTAGAGGGACACACCATGCATCTCTTCGTTTTATTTGTAACGGCATCAGTCGTAGTTTTTTCAATGTTAATAAATTTGTTCATACAATTTATTGAATTTCTTGGTATTTTCGGATTTTTTTGACCTCCTTATCATATGCGGTATTACCAATTGCTCAGCTAATTTCTTCAAAAATAGTCGTCTAGCATGTGTACATTCCTATGATAATCAGGTTTCAACGTGGAAAATATAATAAATGCATTTAGTGCTACAATATCGATCATATTAGAAAAAAGCGGCATAGGCTGTTTTTGATCCATTACGTCTACTCCCCCTTTTGGTTATAATAAAGTATTAATTCCGGTTTCTGCTTAACATTTTCACTTACAGACATGTCATTGCGCATGGTGCTGAGCAAAATGATTGGCTTGTTTTTCTTAGGAATGTAGCCAACCATAGTCATTTTGTCATAAAAGTCAAATGTAGAAGAGCAGACCGGTTTGTTCTTTGCATCTCTTATTTCATTTGGTATTTCTCTTTTATTTTTTCTTAGTGTTCCAACCACTGTTAGGTTCTTTTCTAATAAACATTTAGCCAATGGAATGTTTGTAAAGAAGTTATCCATTGTAACATTTAGTCCAGAGAAGTGGATGCTGCGTACTAAAGTTTGCACTACTTCAGATACAAGATTTGTATGGATAGGTTGATTGGGTCGTCGTCCGGTATATACAATTCCATCAATTGAAAATACTGATTCTGACTCACACATCCAGAAAATTTTGATACCGTATTTTGACGGTTTATTTGGCATATACTGAATAAATGTACATCTCCCTCTATACGAGAGTAACTGCCCGTCAATTGTAACACTTTCGTTTGGCACCAAAGATGACCTGCATTATTGTAAAAATAAGTTCCATATAGGTCTGTAGGCGAAAATCACGAGTTCTTTTGTTATCAAAACGCAAGTACCGTCTAATATCTTCAAACCGATTAATTCCCATAGTAGCTTGATAAATAGGATTACATTTATCAGAAGAAAACAGTTCTCTTATCGGTACGTCCCAGTTTCTTTCCACGCCAATTTGTATCAGCAAACCTAAGAAAGCATTCAGCTCCATCACATCAATATCTACCCATCCTTTGTCTTTTACTGTAGTTACTCTTCGAGCTTCAAGGTTTATACACTTGACGACTTCTCCTAAGATCGTTCTTGTAATAAAACAATCGAAAGCATTTTCAGGTGTATCTCAGGACACTGCTTTAGTTTTTACACCTGATGCTAAACGCAGTACGTTACGTTTTGCAGTTTTCGTAGAGCTTGGCGGAAGTTTATTCCACTGGATGCCGGATGGAGAAGCGAAACAGTTGGGATTATCACTATCGGCCTCCGCTGTAGCTACATGTTCTTCAGAGTCAAGATTTGAAGAGTCTGAATTGGCTTCAAATGAATCTTGACCAGGTTCTACAATTTCAGACGTTTCATTCTCTTCCGATAAAACTTCGTCACATTCCTCTACCCACCGCATTAGAGTTTCCTCGTAATTGGGATCTCAATACCTCACTGCTGCACGTTGGCCGGTCGATTTTCTCGAACTTGAAGCCGCCATAACGAACATTCACAAACAAACACCTCAAGCAAAGTTTAGCAACTAAAGTCTTTTTTATGCGTTCGCATATTTATACGATATGCATTTCTGCGCGTTGAAACCTGCATACGCCCTTGAAATTTGCAAACTCCGTTGAGCGCAAAAGCAGACCTGTTTCTACACGTTACAACATGTTGCAGCCGATTGTTAACACATTGTATTCCAAATAATATTGCAATATGCAATACATTGGCGCCAGAAGCAACAAATTATTTAAACAAAGACAGTTTTGGATGTAAATAGAAACGATTATCAATCAAAAATAAACCAGGCCTACGAGGCCCGAGAAATGTAAATACGCGGTAGAATTCAAATATCTAAAATAGATTTTTTTATAAATTATATAGATCAAACGCCAATTAGAAATAGCAACAGGAAGATCCAGTTGAGACATAGACAAAGCCCAGAAGAAGAAAATTTAAAGATAAAGGAGTTATGAAGCTTAGAATACCACGCTGGGGTTCGGAGACCCATGTTATGCATTCTAGGGTTAAAGGAATTTGATTATAAAATAGCTTAAGATTAGTTGAACATCATCTACTTCGAATTCACAGTAAATGTTCAAACAAGGATGGTACAATTACGACGACACCAGTATTAGGTCATGTGTGGACATTATTGTGATTCCTCTCTATCGTCCGCCCAACTCGGATTTCAATATATTTATGGAGAAGGCATCTGGTGTACTGGATTTTCTCAATTACGAAGAAAAATTAGTAGTCCTAGGGTGGTCACTTCAACATTGATTTTCTACTTCTTTCTTCAATGTAGCAGCAAATCAGGAACTTATGTGTGACACAATCTCCATTATGTAACTAATCAACCTACTCGTGTTATTAATAACTAATTAGCATGCTTAGATCATTTTTTTCTTAATTTAACAAATGAAAACTATTGTGATTCTTGTATGGACAATAATCTGTCCGACCGTTATACACTAATTATTAAAACAACAATACCGTTTTGCGACGTTGTTGCTGAACAATACGTACACAAGTATAAATACTGAGAAAGTTCTCTAAATAATTTTAATAATCTATTAGCCAAAGAAACGTGGCTCTCTGTTTATGAATGTGGTTGTCCTGAACAACTTGCTAAACATTTTTATGTCATAATGTATCTTTTCCATTCCTAAAAAGGAAAGTAAATAAATTGAATAACAATCTATTAATCACACCTGAAATTTATAAAGACTTTTTAAATAAAATTGAAAGTAATGCATTGTTCAGTCAATCAACTTCAAATAAATCTAAAGCTGTATGGTCGGTAATTAAGAAGAATATTAACACCACTAAACGTTTGACTATGCCTGAAAACTCTTGGGAATAACAAACATTTTTCTTGATAACCTTTTTAACGTTTTAGATGAAGTATGCATTAACAATAAAATGGTAATTGTGTGTGGTGACTTCAATATAAATTTTAACGAAAATACTAATCTTACCGAGAATGTTTTAAACGTGTTTGCATGTTTTAATCTAGTACCCTATGTTAGAGCACTGCACGGGCTTATTGTTCACGGCCCAGTCCGCCTGTGGCCCGTTACAGCATGGAATAGGCCCGCCCGTTGCGTTCATTACCTCGACACAAAGCCCGCCCGGCCCGGCCCGTTTGGCCGGTCTAAATTATTTTAGCCTGTTTAAGTAATTACATCTGCAGCGTCTATTTCTAATCATTTTTTAAATACTACATTATAATGAGTAGAATGAAACATTTATTTCGTTTGTTCTTGTATACCATATTGTATGAAACCAAAAGAAAACGTAACATAACATTACATACATTAAAATTGTTAATACATTGTTTAAAACAAAATACTTACAGTAGAATATTATCCCTAATTCAAAATAGTTTTGAGAAAAACTGATTTTTTAATAAATAGTACGCCAATAACAACATTAAAAGTAGAGAGCACGAAACGACAACACATCAACAACTGACGCCGAAATGAGGTAAATGTTTGTTGGTCTTACTGTAGGCAAGAAATACATAGCTATTTCTCTCGGTTAGCACCAACTTCTGTTTCTAATCCTAAAATGCGTCTTTGCGCTGGTGTCTTCCGAAAGTAAACGGACTCTATACACATATACCCCCAATTTTAGAGTGCCGCACCACCGACTGACTTGCACTCAAAAAACCGTCAGCCACTGGGGTCCAAAGATATATAACCTGCTACCACCTAAGGTAAAAATATTGCCATCAAAGGCTTTTAAAAATAAAATAAAACATAAGTTAATGGCGGGTGAGTACTACACAGTTGAGGAGTAGATATCCCAGGCAGTAGACATTCCATTTTAATCTATTTTATAATTTATATACAGTGTGTCCCTGGATTAACGCATGGATAGGTAACGCAGACAGGAAATTGATTTGAATTTTCATCTTTTTAGGGTTCAGCCATGCTTGCTAGTACTAGGATAATTTATTACTCTGAAAATTGTTTTTTAATAACCCTGTTATCGTATCTCCTACAGATAATACATTTTACTAATTCAAAAAATTCCTTTTTTGTAAATTTCCAGGATATACTTGATTTTTCGGCAATAAAATTATGGCATAAATTACTTACTATTCAAGCATGGCTGAACCCCCAAAAGATTAAATTTCAACTCATTAATTTTCTGATTGCCTTACCTATCCATGCGTTAATCCGGGGACACGCTGTATATATAATTGAAAAAAAAGATGTGAATTTCATAGAACGAGTGAAAAGTATGAGAGGAGCTGCTGTAACTCGGACCACTATCTTGTAAGAATTGCATGCAGGGGGGAACTGAATGGTAGTAAAAGAAAAGTAATATCTAAGAAAAATATTAGAAAATTTTCTACGATCTGATCTTAAATTTAGCTTACTGCCACACCCAGAAGAGACAAACAAATTCTCTCCGCAATCACAACCTAAAGCAACAATTAAATTAAGTGACCCCAACATTTTCGATTTAATTTTTTCTGTCTCTATCTAAATCGCTGTACGTCAGTCCGGGCTGGCTGATGGGTAGGGTTTCGGAGCGAGACGCGTACCTTGCGGGGAAGAGCGTAGAGATTACCGTTGACTGATTGCTCATTTGTAAAATTAGGGCACACAAATTGTGTGTGCGAGCTCGCCGGTGCTTGGCAGCAGCCGCTACCGTTGTTACCTCCTACGGTGGCGACGATGGTCGGTGCGGTCGCGGCCCGAAACATATAGAGGCCAGTTGTGCTCGAGGAGCAGCGGCGGTCCACCGATGTCGACTGACTGGTTGAGTGAGTGCCTACCCCGAGACCTATTTGTTATCGGTCAGGCTAAAGCTCCCAAGGTAGGTGTAAAAGCAGTTTGCCCTAGCGCTGCGTGCGATCGCCGTACTCATTTATCCGCTAGATTCGAATCCTCGCGGGGGACGTCAGCGACAGACCAATGTCTAGCACATCGCAATTTGTACGCTTAATATTGTAAGAGCCTATGAGAGATTGAGCCAAACTTAATGGGTTATACGTTAGTGTTTCCGGTCGCGACTACATTCGGCACTTGAGACTTAACCCCAGAATGGTAACGTTAAATTTGATATCGTAAATGGTAACATGGCGTCGTATATGACGCCACACTAAATAGTTTATTTAAAACGAACATATTTTATCTCTTTAACAATTAACGCATTTACAATTTGTAACGGTAAAATGTTCATGCTACTGTTTGTCCGTGGTATTTTTCTATGATTCCTTGTTTTCCCCCTTTACTTCTTCTATTTCCTTTACCTTACGATGTTACGTTGGTTGCAGTCCATGAGCAGTCATGAATTACAAACCACGTGCTACGCGCTTCTACTTTTTAATTTGCGATAATTGGATTTTATTATAACCGTTGCTGCTGTTTTTGATGGATTGTGTTTATTGCTAGTTGCCGAAGTGCAAGATATAAGAGAAGTTGTAGTGATACGTCTCTGCACCGACGTCAAAATGTAATACTGTGCACGTCCCTAGACGCAAAATTACAAAGCGACTGTCTTTACACACTTGCCAAGCTATATAAGATGGACTCTGTTCACTAGTGACATCTCTGGATTATATACGGGAGATTATCGTATAAATAATATATGACGGTTTTACTTTTAGACAATCTTTTTTAATCAATTTGATGTTACTGAGTGATTCAAACGGGAATAAAATATACAACATTAACCTCTCTTATTCTAAACACTAAGATCTCATACTTAATGCACATGGGATCTATATTATCGACTTCATAATACAGTTTGATTTTCTGTTGCTGAGATGTCGTTAGTTGTCACGGGATTTTCAACTATCATATATCAGATTTATAACATGTATCTTAAGTGGCTTAACTCTTATTTGTTTTTTAAAATAAAACTGCTAGATGTTTGCGGTTTTTAATGATTACGAAAAATGAAGTGAATATCGGAATAATTGACACAGCGTGAAAAGTACTAAAGGGTTCAATTTATCAGAAAGAGATGTAAGTTCATTGACAATACTTTATTTATACATAACCTCATGAAATAAAATACATTCTCTAGCAAATTAAAATCAAATTCATATACAAATATATACAGATCGGATAAAATAAATGATTGAAAATAAATGCTCTATTTTCTCAGTTACGAGTTCGGTCAGGTCGCGGCAAGACCCTTGCGAAATATCCTCGGTAACGTACTTTGAATGTATCGGTCGTCGAGATTTCGTAATAGATAGCTAGAGCCACACTACTACTCAGGGGCCGCCGAGAGATGAAGCCTGGGCAGTAGAAGCTCTCTCAGAGCAAAGTCCAGCAGAGAGGTTGGTCCCTCGTAGCGTAAGCCACAGAAAGACAAATGTGCGCGGATTTGAACGCCTTTTATTGCGAAATTTACTCGTTTTTATCTATCTACGTCATGTGACCTTGCATGTAAACGGCGCGCGCTCATCACAGAGCTCGTAACTATCGTGCTTACGCAATATGTACTAACGTACATCATAAATGATCACATTCATAGAGTACACTGGAATACAACACAAATGGTTCTAAAATTTGAAACAAGAATTAAAAGAAGTGAATTTACAATTTATAACAAAGATTTAAAGACTACATGAGACAGGTAAAAATTAAAATAATAATTTTTCTTCGTTCTTTCCAGAATTAAAGTCTAAATTTGGCTTTATTCGTCACAAAGTTCTGTTTTGAAGTGAATAATTGTGTATTCTCTCGCTAGTTAGCGGATTCCACACATGGTATGCTACTTTTTTCCCCGCTTACTTTCCTATTGCTCATTACTCTGAATTATTTCAGGCTTCTTTTACATTCTGGCTCTCTTTTCTACCTTTTACTTTCGATATGGATTTAATTCCACTGTAATATACTTCCCTTAGAATACGAACCCAGTATTAGAGCACACTAGACACCCTAGTGCACTCGTGGACCTATTTAATCAACACCTTTGAGATCATTAGTAAGCATTCCGGCTTATTAGAAGCTTACCAGGAATAATTTTTGGAGTTGAATAATCCCAGCGTAGCTCGTTTTCCCCCTGCGAGGCTCTGCGAAGCACTATTTCCACCCGAGATACTCCCGTTAGACCTCGTCTTGGTCGAATACTTCATTCAAGAAGCTAGTAGGGTCAGATAAACAATTTCAGTTGATACAGTTTGTATTTGAAGAGTATTAACGTAAAGATTTGAATCATAATTTAATGAGTAATCCGATTAAATAGATTCTGGTATCTTGTCTAAATGTAATATATTTAATTAAAGTCTATTATTTATTAGCCAATTACTATTAAAGGATTTTCTTGTAAAGAATCTTCGAAGATTTTACTTGATACAGATAGATTTTGCTCAGTTCAGATATATTTTACTCAGTTTGAATATATCCTACTCAGTTTGAATAGATTTTACTCAGTTCGGATAGATTTTTTACTTAATGCTGGTAGATTATACATATTTGTGTTAGATTAAACAGAACTTGGTAGATTTTACTACTGCTAATTATTACTAGATACTAAATATCGAAACTTTACTTGGTAACAACATACCTATGTACATATATTCATTTATCTTTTTTTTATATTAAATACAGCGTTGATTGTATGTTATATCTGTGTTGCTTGCTTGATTGTAACCCTCCTTGTGAAGACACCGTAGCTATTCCTGATTTTGGTTATTCCTCTCGTGGTTATAATTCAGGTGGCGCCTTTATTAGTTCGAGCATTAGGGTTTTAACCCACTCCCTCCTCCCTGAATTAGCCGGAGACGCCTTACGAGAGACACTTAAGAGGGAACAGTAACTGAGCAGCAGGTAGGTCGTATTGTTTTGGTTATTAGGCGTCACAAACTACAGTAAGCAATATTAGTTACAAAATATCGGTACATTTAATACAAATAGGTTGCCCATGCTCTGCACAGAATGGATTACTGCATTTAACGCAAATTTCCTTTCCTTTCCTATTTTAGCTTCTTGGGCAAGACGAACCGTTAACCCTCCGCACAAATTTAAAGACTTATAGGCTAAAAACAAAGAAAATAAAATTATAACAATCATCTTTTTTAAGAAGTCTTGCAATTTTGTTCAATTTCTACTTTGTAAGTTCAACTTTTATTTTAAAATTAATTTTGGAGACAGGGTTCTCTTATATTATTTTTGAACACCAGTGTATATTTTTCTAACGAGGATTCTCTATCAAAAATTACTTCATATTTCAAGAAAACAAATCTTTTCCTGCCGTACTAGCGCGGATGACGGCACAAGACGGAATTCCATTCACTAAATTTTGTACATCACAAGATTTACGAATGCTGTTAATCGCAAATGGGTATACAAACATTCCAACAATATTTTCTATTTGAAAACCTTTTGTTTAAATTGCTCAGGAAAGGAGTTATCGTCCGTCCACGTGCTAGGTGGACCCTGTATAGATTTAAAAGCGAAAAAAGAAGAAAATCCGTAACAATAGCGACATAAAAGGACTGCGCGTTATTGACTTCGCCAAAAAGCATTCTTCGGGTTATAAAATCTCCCTAATCGAAGCGTCCCCTTCACCACCCTTTTCTACATTCTCCCACCGCGTCGCATGCCACAATCATTTATCTTCGCAGATAAAATCCACCGACAGATCGGCGATAGGACTTCCGCTCTACAAAACGAAGTCGAGACGCTGAAGAACAAAATTCAGACGTTTCAGGGAAATACGAAATCTGATTAATGAGTGCCCGGAATTGGCTCTTAAGTCTACGAACGTGCGTTGGATGATTGCGGAACAAGACTATTGACCGCTTTGGTCGTGGCGGCCCGGACGATACCCTAGCTCGGTAAAAAGGGTTAAATGTTAACTTTTCCGAAGGGGCCGTAAAGATTTCCGTTTGCTGATTGTTCGATGATGAAATCGAAGTTCGTAGGTAGAATTTGTTTAACTAGAAAATAAGGAAGGCATTGTGGGAATATCTAAAGGTTGTAAACTGATTGGTCTAATATTTTGTTCGTGAATAACGCTTGATTACATACACCCTAGAAAAAGAAAACCATATCTCAAATTTAGATCCTTTAGGTGCTATAATCTAAGTTAGATTCGTTGGCACCATACCAACAATTTCCGAGTAAACTCAAGTTTCGGCCAGTTTCGTTTCAAGTTAACCAGCAAACATAAGTCGATCTCGGAGTATAGAAACATATATCCGATCCACTTTTTAATTTGTTCTGACATTCTAATAACACTTATTACTAAGAACTAAGAACCAGCTTTTGTTACTATGAATAGAAGGGAGGTGGTCGACATTGCTTTGGCCACTCTTTCCTCTAGTTCAAGTATAACAAACTGGTATGTCTCCTGAGAGATCTCACAGACACATAAAGTTTAAAGTCGAGACAGAAACATACCGAACCTCAACTCTCAAACTTCCAAAGAAAACTGATCGGTGTTCTTATGAAAGACCCATCAGGGAGGAGGCAAATGAAATCTGCATAGATATAGAGAACATAGAAGACAGAAATTGCTTCTACTCAATTGCATGCTCTATTCCATACAGCATTAGACGTAAACTGTCCCAGTATACAAAATAGACATAGATACAAGGTGCCTTGGTGGAGTAAAGAGCTTGAACTACTGCGAGCTAAGGCTAGTAGGCTGTTCAACAAAACCAGAAACTCTAAACTTGAACTGCATAAAGAAGCCCCAACACAGTATATTCCAGAAATAAGGAAAACCAAGACAAGAACTAGGTGGAGCTTCTACGAAGGTATAGATAACATCCCAACAGTAGCTCGTCTGCAAAAAGTCCTCGCCAGAGAACATGCAAATGAACTCGGGCACCTTCAGTAAGCTAATGGTAGCTTTAATGTTAAGCACTCATTTTCCAGTTTACATAGCCTCTACTAGCAAGGACTATCACCTCAAAGAAGACATAAATCATCCATCAAAAAGGGCACAGAGGAGGTAAGATATTGACTATAATGAGAACTAGATGGGCTTTAAAGACCTGGGGAAGATGGAATTTTCCCTGTTATTGCAGAAATGCACAGATGTTCTCCTTCCAATACTAATTTGGCTATATACCAACACTGCGGAGAGACGTAAATACCTAAACTTATTAGTCTCTCATCATTCCTGCTCAAAGGAATGGGAAAGGTATTAGACCAGTGTCTAAAAAATTAAGCCCTCGTAGCAAATTTGTTTCATCCTAACCACCATGCCTATCAGAAAGCAAAATAAACAATAACGGCCCTTCAATTTATTACAAGCAAATTAAAAGTGTCACTTGTGGCAAACAAAGTAGCTCTCTGCGCATTCTTTGACATAGAGGGTGCTTTTGACAACACCTCCTTCGGAAGCATTGAGAGAGCGACCTCTGCCAACGGTTTTCACCTGTCACCTACAAAATGGATTGAAGCCATGCTCCAAAGTCGACAAATAAGCGCTACACTGAGATCCGAAACAACAACTAGAGTTAGCAGATATTGCCAACAGGGAGGATCGTGTCACCTCGACTCTGTTGTCTTGTTAGAGATGATTTCCTACAGTACTTAACTTCCAACGGGCATAAGGTTCACAGGTACGCTGGCGACCTGGCAATCATGATCCGTGGAACACGTGAGAGTATCATACCGCAACTTATGCAAAGATCTGCAACTGTAGATGGTGTCAAAATTATAATCTGCGCATAAACCCGCAAAAGATTACAATCGTCCGTTCTACAAGAAGAAGAAAATGTTAAAATCACTTTTACACATATTCACATCAGTTCTGGTAAAACAAACGAATTTTCAAACAAAATTTGATAACGAACGCCTCAGCATTATATTTACCTAATAAGTTTCTGCCGATTAAGGTTTATACAATTCAGGTAACTTCCACCAACTGTCCTTATTGACAAAAACCAACTACCCAAATCCTTTTATTGCCGTTGGCGCCAGGACGTAAGGCTGCATTTGACAGCATTTTAAGAGAAACAGCTTTATGTTAGCGACATTGCCGTCGGTGCGGTGCCCTTGCAGAAATCAAACCGCAAGTACATCCGACTAGATCTACGGGATTTCTGTCGGAATTTAGTGGTTCTCGACAATGCGGAATATTACAATCAGGACTGTATTGAGTAGTACGTATGCAGCTTATTGGCACATGCTGAATACTCCGAATTGTAATAGACGTTTTCGATATATAAGTAAAATTAGTACTAATTTTCATATATCTTAGCAATAGTAGAATATTTCTCGAAAAACGCAAGACAATTTTGTAGTAACTTGATAACTAAAAATAACTTTTATTTCAGAAGAGAGAAAGCTCTTTGAAAAACCCTTATCTGTTCCTACAAATTACCAAAAATTTACAGAAATAGTACTCCGACATGGAAGTGAATATTCAGTTATGAAATTATCTATACAGTGTGGTCCTAAAGTGTCGCCACCCCATGCTAACTTTTGAACTGCAGAAGCTAGCGTTTTTTAGAAAAAATAGGTCGATTTCTATTTTTTGTGAAGTAACTTCTGCTGTTATCAACATTTTAATTGCATTTCTGGTTTCACCGGAAATGACGTCAACTTTCTTTTTTTAAACAGAACATCCTGTATGTTTCTATTTTTTTGAAAAGGCGATCGAAAGGCAAATCCAACAAAATCACATATGTTATACTTTAACTTAAGAAATATGACGATATGCAGTAATAAAGGTTTTGGTAATCTGTTTTTGTTGTGACGCAAAGTTGGTTAGAAAAGAACGCCAAATTGTATCTTGTGACGCCAGACCGATCTAAAGACCCCGCTGCGAAGCAAAGTAACCATAACAATTGCAAAATTGTCAAATCTCAATTCCAAAAGCGTAAATTATTCTTGCTATATATGCATATATCATATGCGCTATCACTAAAACAGCTTTTCGTATCTGCAATTTTTCGTTATTATTATTATTATTAACTGGCCGATGTATACATTCAGCCGAGATTGCTTTTGCACCAAACCATCCGAATGTTTGTTTTTCGCTACACGAGCCCGACCGTGAACGTTTTTAATTTAATTAATGTAACTCTTCTGTCTCCGTCGAACCGCCATTTAATTAAAAGTGTGCGTAACCAAAGCGAGATACCCGTTGGACAACATCAGAGAACTTAATTAGATCAAATAACTCTTCTATTAGTTAATTATATTTACTGCGAAAGCCAGCCGCGGACTGTTTTCATTTTTGAATAGCTAGGTCTCGTTAGCATAACAACCACTGCCCAGATAATAAAAATGGGCAACGCGACAAGCAAAATTGAATGGGCACTTGATTTCGGTCACTTGGCTCTTGAATTTTATTGCTAACTTTTGAACGACAGAAGCTAGCGTTTCTAGAAAAAATAGGTCGATTTCTATTTTTTTGTGAACTAACTTTCAATTGCATTTCCGTTGTCACCAGAAGTAACATCAAGTAACGCCTTATTTTAAATAGAACAGCCTGTATATTTTGACGTTTTGAAAAGATAATCGAAAAACGAATCCAACGATACGATTAACTTAAAAACTATTACAATATGCTGCAATAAAGGTTTTGGTAATCCGTTTTTGTTGTTACACAAAGTTGGCTATGAAAGAGCGCCAAATTGTTTGATCTAAAGAGCTCGTTGCTAAGCAAAGTAGTAATAATGATAATTGCCAAACTGTCAAATCTCAATTCCAAAAGCGTAAATTATCCTCGCTGTTTATTGTTATTATACTCCGCATTTGTCATACGTTCTTTCTTTGTCGTTGTTATTATTTTCTCTCATTTTAACTCGTATTGTTAATTGTTGTTATTTCTTTACTTTATCGAACTTTGTTGCAATTAATTAGTTATGATAAGAAAGTTTAAATATTAGTTAGTTTTTGACAGACAATATATGTTTTTTAGGCTTTTTGTATTGTTACCTTAGGATGGCTTCGATACAAACCATGCAAAATTGCTTGGTCAATTTTAATATCATGTAAATCTAGCTACAATTATTACCTTATTTGCCATGGCTGCACAACAAATTGTATAATAATTTCAATGATACTATCTTCTGTTAAAGCAGTTCACCCTAGAAATTTTATTCTATCTATCCTTACTTAGCGCAAAATTCAAATATTTCCGGCTGCACAAGAGCAGCGTTCGTTACGTTCCAGTTCGTGGTAATTGTTGCCAAATTTACCGAATATTAAAATCAGGTACTTGATGGTTATCTTACGTGGTCCGCGCGGAGGCCATTGTAAAATCAACAACATAGAAAACTGACTCTTAAGCATGTTGCCTATCAAAAACTAAGACATTTATACAAACCTACTGCAGTAAAATAAATTAAAGCACAGAGAACGAAAGTATGACAAATACAGGTTATAATAACAATAAGTAACAAGAATAATTTACGGCTTTAGAATTGAGATTCGACAGTTTGGCAATTGCTATGAATATTTTGCTTAGCAACGTGCTCTTTAGCTGAGTCTGGCGTCACAAGAAACAATTTGACGGTCTTTCTTAACCAACTTTGCGTAACAACAAAAACAGATTACCCAAAACTTTATTGCTGCATATCGTTATATTTCTTAAGTTAACATATATGGTATCGTTGAATTCGCCGAATATACAAGCTGTCCCAAATTCTCGGATTCTAGCTAGGTCTTTATACACTGAGAGAGAAAAAAAACTTCAACGCCTCATCGCATCATCACCAACACACTGAACCGTATACATTGATAAATAAAAGTGAATTTGTAGTTTAGAAGAATCATACTTGCAAGAAACTGAAAACGGATAAGATTTAAAAAAGACAACCCAAAATGGAATAGGTGCTCACAATTCAATACAGGGACAGAAAAAACAAATACTAATTTTCCTTAAAGACACACAACAAAGTATAGTTATAAATATCTAGTTGGACCAACAGTTTTAACTGATTCTCGCTGAGTAGTCATTTTTGCCCACTGGAAATTACCGTCTGGCGTAATTAGCTCAATATTAAAGCAAATATTGTGTGGCATCTTACACAAGCTTGAAACATTTCCTTCCACAAGGGAAGATTTTAAGGTTAAGGAAGACAACACAATTATTTTGCATTTAGTAAATTTATTTCTCGACATAATCTCCTTCTAACTCTGTACAGTTAGTCCAGTAATGTTCAAACTTTCTTAACCCATCTTAATAATAGGATTTGTCGAACTCTGCAAAATAGGCCTTTGCTGCGGCAATGACCTCTTCATTTGACGTGAACCGCTTTCCACCAAGCAATTTTTTCAAGTTTGAGAAAAGAAAGAAGTCACAGGGGACCAAATCTGGCGAATATAGTGGATGGAACTCCAATTCGTATCGCAACTGGATTAGTTTTGCTGTCGCAATTGCCGATGACGGCGGCGTCATGATTGTAAAGAATTTTTTTATTCACTAGATTGGGTGTTTTCCTCATTAGTTTAGCGTCGAATCGGTCTAACAAATCAGCATACTCTCCTGTGATTGTCCCTTCTCTAAATAATCAATTATATTGCCTTACGAACCCAAAAAATCATCGCCATAACTATTCCGGCTGATGAAATCGTCTTCGCTTTCTTTGGTGCACGTACGCCGGGAAAAACCCATTCTGTCGACAGACCTTTAGTTTCAGGCATATTAAATTCATTAAACCAGCATCTGATGGTAGTCATCGAAGGTACATGGTCCTTATAAACTGCAACCAACTTCTCATTGATTTCTGCAGACATTTTCTCATTCAAAACAAGAAATCAAATCGCTGACCAATATTGTCCTCATAACAATACTACATGATGGATCTCTCCGAAATTTTTACAGACGTTGACTAAAATATAAAACTCACAGACGGTAATGCAGATTTTGACACAAAACGCCATCCGTTTCTAAACACGCGTACTTCTCATATCATCCTCGTAGTGTAATTTTATAGAATAGTAAGACCGCTGCAACCACGGCAATACTCCGCTACATGAATGCTGTTCGTGCAATGGCAACCGGATGACAGACCTCTCTTTAAAGGCTTTAAATCATATTATAAAATACGAAATTATAATTATAAGAAATCGCTTGCCTTAAAATTTTATAGTTTATCAACAAAATAAATTTAAAAATATCAATCTCAGATCTATAGAAACAAGTAAATCAAATTACCTGAAATAAAACATATAGCTTCATCAATAAATTCATTCCAACCAAACAGTTTTACACTCACAAACAGTGAATACCAACCAAGGATTAACTTTCTTACATACACAAAAGGAAATATTATTAATTCTGAAAGAGTAACTTCCAAATAATTCTGTCGCTTGTTAGAAACTTTTCGATCGCATTGTAAGAATATTCAAAGTTTGCAAAAGTCTAAGCACGCACAATCGATGGCTGAAAACTTTTAAATAATTGAACGCTTTTCGATTATATTCCTTTGAATCCAATTGCTTCCTTTATTCTCGATCATCTCCTTTCATTACATAAAAATGGATGATAATTTAGGAAAACAGAATTTCTCATCGCCTTTTAGAATTGGAAGTCTGAATTCTGTTGCAATCTATGTATACGCCAATTCAAATGGAAAATTTACATGCAATATCACCTCATAGAATGAAAGAAAACATTTCTTACATACAATAGAAGCATTACACTTTCAAATCGTCAATCGAGAATGCACTGGGATTATGCTAAACTTTCGCATGCAAGACTCGAATTCCGAAATGCATCGACGTATCCAATCTTATATGGAAATGCTTACGCGAGTTTGAGAGAGCGTATAATGTTTAACTTTTCCCAAGTTGAAGATATTCACGATGGCACACCGGCTCGGTACCGTACGAAGAGCACGTATGATTTTAAAGTTGTTTCTTTATTAAGATTTGGCCGTTTCCAGCAACTTGCTCCTTAAGTTTAAATTGCAATAAGCCGATTTCAATAAGTGGCGAAGTACGAAATTTAATTCTGCCTCTACTTTGTTGTTCTTTGGATTGAAACTTTTTGAACTTATGAAGTAAATATATGAATTCAATGTTTACTATAAAATATCTGTTTTATTTGTGTTTCTTTTGGTGTCCGCATAATATACTATGCAGTAAAATCTCTATTTTCGGGCACCTCTTAAAAGCGGTCACCTCTAAAAACTGCCAGCCTTTCAAATTTACAAAACCAATTATATGGAATACCCTAATAATGACTCTCCTAATAGCGGGCACCTCCATAAAACGGCCACAGCCACTTCCGTAACAATTTTCTTGCGAAAATACTGGTAATTTTACCTCTCATTATCGGTCAATTCTGAAAAGCGGTATTCGGCTTACCCATCTCAAAGACATCAAAGATATGCCGCCTTCCCGTAATTGACATTTATTCATTCAATTTAATACAGATGCAACGCTTGTAAGCAGATTTACTTTATTGCACATAATTTTATTTCTAAAATTTGGGGGAATTATGTATATAATATGTATGTATGATTGTATGTACTTAGTTGTTTGTAACTTTTCGGTCGACTCACTTCAAGCACATTAGTAACCTGGGCAAATATGCGGTAACAGCCAGAGGCGTGGCGAGCGCATAAAAGTTTACACATAAAATAGAAGGTAAGAAATAAATTATAAAACATGCTGAAATGCTTACCGTTTTAAAAGCCTTCCATGAAATCACAAACTGTGTAACACCTGTTAAATATTTGAATCATTAGATATGTTTCCATAGCTGTTTCAGTCAAGTGAGTACGACGTGCGGAATAAATGTTTTTTAATGCCGAAAACGACCGTTCGGCATCTAGCGATGTTATATTTGCATATTTAAAATAATCTTTAAAACAACTTAATGCATCTTCACACGCACCTTCACAAATTTGTCTTAATATAAGAAAATCGGAGTCTTTCTCTAAAACACTTTCAAATTTTCGTATTACACACCAATTTGTTTCGTCTTCTACAGCGCATAACTGTGTGTGAACATCATTCACAATTTGAACAGAATCCACTAGCGACATCGAAACATTTTGTAATTTTTCTATTTCCTCTGCTAGTCCAGAGTAACTGTTGTGAATAGTTTGTAAATCTCTTTTAACCTGACTATCTTGAAATATTTCCTGGCTTTTCTTGATTGCTGCAGCTTCTGTCGGATTGAATTTTAAAACTACTTCTTTACTTGATCAAAATATTTGTTGTAGTAAAGCGCAGCCTGCAACCATGTTCCCCAACGTGTAACAATCGGCTGTGGTGGTTCAGGTAAACCATGACACAGTTTGTGAAATAGTCAGGTACGTTTCGGGGACTTTAGAAACACTGCCTTTGTACTAGCAATCAATGCATTTACTAGTGGAAAACATATAGGAAACGTTTGTGCCCCAAGATTTTGAGTATGGATTTTACACGTTTCATGTAAGAAGTTACTACTGTGTTCTTTAAGAGATCGGCCCAAAGAACGCATGTTTGCGGCACCATCACTCATAAACATTAAAAGTTGCTTAATTGAAACTTCAAATTCGTTCAATGAGTTCAACACCACCTGTAAAATCTTATCGGCAATACAATCTATAACCCTTTTAGAAGCAAGTAAGGAGGATGACGGTCGATGTGGTTCCATTGTGCGTACCATTACATTAACCACAGAATGTTTTTGACGATCTGTTGTCTCGTCCACACACAACCACAGTTTTTTATCTTTCAATCCCGTTTTCATTCTTTTTTCTATATGTTCACGAGCAAATGACACTACATTTCGTATCGATGTCCGACTAGGTAATTTACAGTCCGCATATTTATTCCAGAAGGAGACAAATGCTTCTTTGATTAGTAAACGAAACGATAGATTACAAAAAATAAGAGTAACACATAAATCAAATGTAAATTTTTCTTGGTCTCGTATGCCACTTTTTGCAGAAGAATGCTGTTTGCTTTCGATTTGACGTTGACAATGGCTTCTGGACCAACACATTAAAGGGATTTTACAAACTAGACATTGAATTTTAACGCCATCAAAAATTAAGTCCGGCATGTCCACTATAAAGTTTCTAACTGTGTTTGCCATTGGTCGTTTTCGCGACGTACCTAACTGCGACATTTTTAAAGCAAACATAAGCGTACAATTACGAAATAAGTTACGACAGCCTACATATACACAGAACTACTCGCCTACAGCATCGACTGACGCTGTGAACGCGTGAAATAAATAATCGCCGACTCCGCACCACAAATCTACTACACTGTTACCGCTGTTTGCCCAGACTAATTATAGCTAATATATGGTTCAGCTCAAAATTAGCCCGCAATTTAGACAAGCTTCCAAATAATTAAAATGATTAATCTCAAAATTTTGTGGATACCATTTAATACCGTGTCCAACAGAAAGTAGGTACGCACCAAATGTAAAATTTCCTTTTTCTAGATATTTAAAAAAATTGTTACTAAGATAAAAGTTACATTCTTTTAAACTAAATTAAATTATACCCAAAAGCAATGTGAAGGGAGAAAACCACTTGGCAACGGATATGTTTCTGTCTACCCGGCGTCATTAGCGTTGCCCTGAGCGCTTATCTCCACCTCACACCGCCTGGGAATTGCGATCGAAACTAGGGTCGGTCTGAAGAACCTTAAACCCTTTTTTGAGGTGAAAAGAAGGGTGTACACATATTGGGTCATCTCTTTGTTTTGGAAGGGAAACTGGGGCATATCCCGGGGTCATGTGCGGTCGTCTGGAGCCGTTGCGCGGCCAGGATTGAAGAAGTCCTCTGGGCGACGCACTCCCACTGGAGGAGGGGGCCTGTCCTGGCGGTCGACGACCATCTGAACGCATAGGTTTTCGTTTTCGCGGGCCCTTGCCCACGCTGAGTTGAGTGTCTTCTCCAGATACTCGTAAATCGTAGGAATGCCCAGATCTCAACGAATCTGTTCACTCCTGACAAACCATGGGGCGTCGGCGATGATGCGCAGAGTCCTGTTTTGAAGACCTTCCAGGTCCTTGAGATACGTCGGGGCCGCTGATGACCAGGTCATGGCGCCGTAAGTCAGCAACGGCCGAAGTGTCGACTTATAGAGTAGCAGCTTGCTGCCTAGGTGAAGGGAACTCCTTCGACCCAGGAGGGGGGGTACCTCACACCGCTATTTGCTTCTCAGCGTATATCACTATCCTCTGACATAACAAACAGTATATATCCAGCGCCATCTAGTGCTAAGGCGCTCGTCATTCAGAGAAGCGGCGACAAAAGGCGGGTACAGTTCCCAAATTAACTCTCGAGCAGTTCTTGGACTACTGAACTAGAGATGGTATACACGTGAGTACGATGGTTACTTTCACATGTAAATGATTCCTCAGGCTTGCCATGATGTATTAAAAACATCAAAAGGTGCCTAGAAACAATAACCAAAGTAATACTAATACGACAGAATTGATGGAATTACTCGCGGCAAAAGCAAATACCCAGCGCACTCAGGCGCACGCCATCTCGAAAGATATAATCTACGTAGAATATACTAGAATTTACTATAAAATGAATACCATACAATAATATGTAAAAAATTCTAAGAAAACGATAGTAATATTTGAAGTAATTGTAGCACAAAGTACTACAATATCTCATAATTAGACATAATTTTATGGTAATGAATGCCAAGGCTTTTTTCGTATGTAATTTAGCTAAATGTTTGTTTTATGTCAAATTTTTATTATATTTATTTTAAAATGTACCCAAAACTCCGCTACGCACAACATTTGTGTCACCAATCCTTTTCCCTCTAAACAATTCAAAAATTTTAATTTTTTTTTATTCCAGAAATAATGTTTTTAAATTCGACTACGTGAAAGGAGGAAATTGTTAGGTATTCACGCCACTTACGTATTACTACAATGTTTACTAAACAAGGAACGTTTATTTTTAATTTTTACTAAGTAAAAAACGCTAAAGTAACGGTACATTCCGCACCACACAAGTTATTAATTAATCGGGAACAGCTGTTTCAAGGATGCGTGGATCTCCATTATCAACCGAATGTCCAAACGATGCGAAATATACGGAAAAATAAACGAAAGGGTCGCTTGTCATTGCAGCACGAAACACAAAACATGTTCGCCTTATCCTAATAAATTGAAAAGACGAGTAAGAAGGTCCGTTCTCTGTATTCATCAAATTTGTGTTCCCTTTTATCTAAATCGTTTCGTAAGCGTCCAACTCCCACGGCTGATTTACGTTCTTAATCAGTTTCACCTGATGTGCTCATTGAATCTATTACCTATCGCTCATTTCGTACCAGACCTTGTGTGGTGCGGAGTGTGCCGATACTTTAGTGCTGTTTGCCATACTACCCAACAGTCCTTGCTATCATTATTTTTAACTAAATAGCTTCCGAAACAACAATTGTTAATAAATAGATTGAATTTACACGCCAAAGTAATAAACCCCTAAACGTAACTTTAAACGATCATATTTTATTCCTTCTAACGTTGTTTACGCCCAAATACTTTTGCATTTCCTGAAAAATATAAATAATGAAGTTTAACGTAATTTATTTAAAACATTATACATCTTACTTAGTAAAGTGCTAACATATGTAACTAAACACAACAAAAAAAAATATTTCAGCAACGCGTAAAAACGTCCTTAAACTATAAACTAAAGCGATAAATTTAGATATTTTGTCACAATTTTACGATAAAAATTTCATCGCGGGCTATTCTTTATAGTGTACGATATTTATACTTGACAATTTCCGAGAAAGCTCTTCGGATGTCCCCGTTTTAAATTTCCTTCAGGAGCCCTTCGCGCACAAGATTAGCTTCACTTTATAGATACTTTTATTATCCTCCCGAAGAAAGATATTCTCAATTTATTAGAGGATATTGTTCCCTAGCAACAACGAGAAATTTTAATATTCCATTATTCAGTGCTTGAATTCGTGAAATCGATCTTTCGGTCCTTATTCGCAAAGGAGAGATGAATTCGGTCTGAATTTATTGCTCCAGTTTTCCCGGGTAGACAAAAACGAAAGTGAAGAAACAAAGTTAGATGCGGAAGGGTAGTCCTAAGACTAGGACTAGTAGTGATATCCACCTAGAACTGCATACGTTTAACTTTCTTAATTTCGGAAAAAAATAGGAATAATATGAAGTACATCATAACTTGAGTCCAGTAATAAATCATCGGGTTTAAGCAACCCCTTACAACGTAAAATTTTTGATAGCAGTTACGAAATTAGTCTGGAGAGCTTCAAGCCTCAATATGAAGATGACGTTGCTCGTCAAAAATATTCTGGTAATACAATCATCATGCGGAGAAAAGCTGAAGATCAAATCTGTCGTCTATGCCTAGAAGATCTGGAGACGGCAGAACACTTCCTATGTAAATGTGTTGCCATTAGTCGCACACGACACCAACATTTCAGTAGGCCATTTCTTGCACTTACTGAACTGAAGGAAGCAGATCCTAGAATAGTACTAAGGTTTATTAAAAGCCTCCATCTATTCTAACACACACAGGGGCATTTTGTTACAATAGATCTATTAAGGTCGCAGTGACTAAAGGCATCTGTGCCATGGCCCGTCTAAAATAATAATAATAATAATAATCATCATCATCATGCGTTAAAAGATACTTCTGAAAATACCAGCCAAGTTGGACACTCATTTGTTGTTTAACAGTCGTTTTAACACGTTAGTGTTTCTGTAAAAACGGAAAAAATCGAACATTGAGCCATCATTAAATTCTTGCATTTGAAAAGCAATTATTAAAGCCGGGATGGACGCTGCTTAAGGGAACTCCATCACACCATCATTTACAACAGTGAAATGTTGGGCAACTGAATTTAAACGTAGTCGTACCAGCTTGGCTGACAATGAACATTTGAGTCGGCCAAAAACTGCAACCACCACCAATAATATCGGAAAAATTCACCAAATGATGCTGGACGGCCATCGAATTCAGCTTAAAGAGATAGCAGAGGCTGTGAGCATCTCGAAACAACGTGTTTGTCATATATTGACTGAAGATTTGGGCATGGAAAAGTTAACCGCGCGTTGGGTACCGCGCTTATCCACTCAGGACAGTAGAGGGTCTCAGCCAATTCTCGAACCTCCTCATCGACCTTGACCTATGCAGGTGCAAGGTCAAGGTCAATGAGGAGGTTCGAAAATTAACTGAGACCGGTCAAGGTCAACGCCGATGCCGATGTCAAGGCCACCGCCAAGATCCTGGCCTTGGAAGAATAAGTTAGATCAAGGTCAATAGAGAGGTTCCACAAATAATAAGCTAAGTTAAGGTCAATGAAGAGGTTGTACGATGTAGAGGTGGTTGAGGTTGTACAACGTAGATATTCCATAATGTAGAGGTTCCACAAACCAAGGTCAAGGCCTTGAAAGAATAAGCTAGGTTAAGGTCAATGAGGAGGCTGTACAATGTAGAGGTTCCAGAATTAGTTGGTCGGAGGGTAGAACGTTCCTCAAGGCTAAGACCACATCTCAAGGTTGATGATTGCGTATAAAAGGGTTGTAGTAGTGAATAGATGACAGTATTGAAGATGGCAAGTATGGAGAGCAAATATAGTGACGGAAGATAAACTTGTGAATATTATCATAAGAATAAAGAAAGTATATCGAATACAGTTAATGTTGGGGAAGGCAGTTCTCCGAAAGATCTTCATACAGAAGCATTATTTGAATAAGGCGACTCGAACGATTTTTAGGATAACGTGAATTTATATACGGAGACGTTTGTGCGAAAAGCATCATGGAACATACCACTGTTAGGAGATATATTTTTTAAATAAAAGCCATTCCAAATGGATATGTGCTGGTTTGTCTGCAGATGTTAATTTTGAACTAACTGTGAAAATCGTAGGAATAAAGAAGCAATGTTTATCTTTTTGTGAGTATGAATGGAATCACTTTTTAGGGAGCAAGAAGTTGAAAAGATATTTTGAATATTGTGGTGGAGTATTTCCAGTTGTCGCTCATCTCAACTTGCGGATATGTAGCGAATGTATATTTATCATACGAAAGTTTGTTAGACTTGCTTCGTTTGGAAGATGTGGTGGAATTCCATTTAGTGCTTTTAAAAAGTTTAAAGTATGAAGAATTTTATAAGGAAACAATTCTGGAACCTCCTCATTGACCTTGACCTAGCTTATTCTTCAAAGAGGTGGAAGCAACACTGTGTATAGACTTACAAGGAGACTATGTTGGGAAACAAAAGTGAATATAACAAAAAAATACTTGTTGTTATATTTAACGGCATTCCTGATATCGTCGCATTTAGCTTTATCTGGACAATGAGAGTGAGATTTATTGTCAGTTCTAATCTCCCAGAGTAATCTTTTAAAACCATTTCTGTGCAGAGCGTTCAGGTGGAGTACCTTCTTCCTTGTGTTTGGCACGTATTCATAGAGTAATAATAACCAAATCGTTGAAATAAATACAGCATAATTTAATAATTTCTTAATAATAATAATCAAAATTATCATCCAAATGCTTCAGAACAATCTATTCCCACCAACTAAATTAAAATAGATTCGTGATTATAGCGGCATTTCTTCATATTCTAACGATTTCAGGTAGACATGAATGAAATAAAATCATATTCTTTACGTTTCGGCGAATTTTTAATTGTCCTCTCCAGAAAATTATTTGTTTCCGTTTTATCTTCCTAATATCTATAAAATTTAAAATTTGTGGTTAGTTTTATGTTAATTTTTTTTTTATTTTTACGTGACTTACAAATAATACTTCCTAAAGAAGGTCAATTTTACAAGGTTGAAGTTGCCATAACATTTTAGTAGTATAATTTAATTAATTTTGATCAAACATTTTGTGTGAAATCATCTTGTCGTTGTGCAGCGAAACGGCAAATGGCAGAATCTCAACTTCCAGCCAAGCAACACACAAAGATGGGAACTTTCTGTCTAATTGTAAGTGTAAAAACTTTTTAACGAACCGTCAATATGCAAAGTAAGTAAAGTAGTATATACTAATGTTTGATGAAAAAAGATCATTATAAAATGGGACAATAAATTTTGTCAATCTTTCAATTTCAGTTTTGTCACTGACAGCATTTTCATGTTCCTTAATTTAAATCGTTTCTAATATACTTCACGCTTTGTAATTAACTTCTTTATTGAGTATGGATACATTCTCAAAACTAAATGTATGTCCTGTGTTTACTGTATGTTTTTTTAAAGCTGTAATATTGTTTTCGTATCTGTGACTTTTTATTCTAACATCTAGAATTGTTCAAAGTCAGTTCTATCCCATTGTAATCTGGGCCTGAATATCGACAGCTCAGTCAAAACCTAACATTTTTCCACCTTTCAAAATTAAATTTAGTATATCAGTCAATACAAGACATATCCGCTCAAATTGAAAATACTTGTAGTATACACAATACCATAGGAGCAGACATAACCATATAATAAATTCTGAATATGTATGTATGGTGTTCTGTTTGATTAAAGAACAACGTTTTTTACACCTGGACCGAAAACCAGGCTGGTCATGGCTCTGGAAATTGGATTAGCTTAGTTGACCCACCTTAGATCTCCAAATCAAGAAAATGTAGAGTCAGTACGTTTATCTTGTGATGGCTGTGGAGGACAAAATAAGAATGCCCACGTTGTCCATATTTTTACATTTCGGCTTAGAACTGAAGGTCCAGCTTCTGTCAATAATCTGGTTTTGCGTTTCCGTGTAAGAGGCCATTCCTTCTTGCTAGCCGATCGCATTTTTGGCCGTGCAGAAAAGATATTGAAGAAACAAAATGTCATCGTTAGCGCTGAAGAATAGAGATTTTATGAGAAAGTTGGGGAGTTCATACGTTAGCTACAGACTGACAATTATATGATATTAAAAACCAGTCTGCAACTTACAATAAAATAACTGGAAGCAAAGATTTAAAACGAATTTATCTGAAAAAGTTTATTTCTAAAACTGAGAAAATTTAAAGAAACGGTAAAATTTAGAAATAGTTCTTTTTTAAGTTCGATGAAAATCAGTTTTACGTTTCTATTGTTGAGCAATATAGAGGTTCTACCCCTAGACAATAATCTATATCTGCTGAAAAGAAAACTAATGTGCACTCAACTTTTACAAGGAAATTGTTATGGTGGATAACCCACGTACGTAAGAAGAAGAAGAAGACAATGAAACACAGTACAGTGAAGAAGCTGAACTTATCTGTGACTGTTTGGAAGATGACCATGCCATACATATTTAAATTTTAGTTCTATTTTTCAATAAAAATATTCCAAAGTACCAATTTTCCAATCTTCTTTCGTCGGAAAACAATAATAGATAGAATTAGATCCATATAAATTATTCAAAGAAAACCAGACAAAATCCCTCTGATGGCTCTGACCTCTTTCTCAGTGGCTCCAACTCCTTTTATAGCCTTCTATCTCTGGAGCGGGGGTGTTAGGAGATTAATATAACTCCAGTCAAGGGGGAACGGCTAAACAACTTGTCTTCAATCCATTTTCTTCATATACTAAATCTTACAATTTAATGAAACATTTTCCTACAACAATTTAGAGAATAAATTCAGTCGTATCTGAGTCGTAATATCATAAACCAAATATTTCTGTTAAAGTTGTCATGTCCGTTTGATAAAATTTAATAGTCTACAGTTATTGGTGGTGGCAAATGCGATGGAATAGCATAGCATCAGTCTTCCAGCTGCGTCCCTGCAAGGCATGCATTATGTTATTTTTTTAAATAAAACCAATTAAGCATATTTCCTGCAGCTGTGTATTTTTAGAACAGCTTTCTATATGTGAATTCAAAAAAATGAAGATGAAAGAAAGGAATCGCTTTGTTGACTTCGTCAATATCCACAACCCGGGTTCTTTCATGCGTATAAAGTAAACATATATTACGGCAATTAAAATAAAACCCTTCCTTGAAAATCCTCAAAGGGCATGCTTTTACTTGAAAAAATAACCATCCACTTAAACGATTTTGCTGAAAATTATACTCTAGGGCACTTTATTTCCATTTTAAATCCTTAAACGCCGCCATAGAATATTCATATTCCGTTCCATCCGTAGCAAAAATAATATTGAGATAAATACATAATGCTAACTTTCTGGGAGTTTTTCGGTTTGTCCGCATATACGTATGTATGATTCTGTGAGTAGACAAGCGCTCGCGCAACGTTACATTATTCAAATATTTATTGTTCGAACGGACAAAGTAAACAAATTAGAATTCACCCGGTGAACGAACCTACAGTAGGTACGGAATTGATGCGAAAGGTAGGTAAGTGTGTACTTACCCCGTATTGCGCCTCTACTTGTTTGTTTATAAATAACCGTGGTTGTAACCCGCTTCGATATGGAACGTTGCAACTAGGTATTTGTACCCATTTGCACCGGTACACGTGTTAAGTTCCAACTCGGTTCGGTCATGGCTGGTTGTTATCCGTTGTTTGATAACAAACCAGTCTTCGAACGGAAAACACTAAGCTCGTCCAAGGTAACTAATTATCCGCAGATTAATGTTGCGACTGTATATTCCTTCAATGTCCCGAAGCTTCTGCATTTGATCGTTGACAAACTCCAATAACCAATCAAACCTCAATAAAAATTTATTTTATGTGGACCTCTATATAATTTACAAAAGGTGTGTTACAGGCAAATATACGGCATGTCCCTCTAAGAGTGGGGACCGACGATATCTTGGAAACTACAATAGCTATAGTGATGGGAAAAAAATGTTTCATGAGTAAAGTGTCAAAGGGAAACTTAATCAAAATATTTTTAAATTCCAAATTTGACCGCTGGGGGGCGCGGTTGCTAGAATCAACAGCAAATTTTAAACTTGCAGATAAAAGTTCCAGGATTCACTATAATTTTAAATGCTTTATTCAAAAACTTAGTTCATTACGCAACACCTTAGTTAAAGATGTTTTGTCATATTGTAACGTAAGTATAGTAGGCGTTGCCGAATGATGTAAAGCTAAACCTGCTATAACTTCTGCAGTTTTTACCCGAATTAAAGAAGTATGGACTTGTTTGAAAGGGCATTCAGCGTTGTTTTAGACGTCGTAATTTGTGCCACCTGTTAATGTTCAAGAACGTACCAGTTACTCCCAACTGTACGAGTTTTTCTCAACTATCTCTAAAAATTCAAATGCAACAATATGCGTTCCTTATATTGTGTTTGAAGAGTTTTGACAGACTAAAGTAGTGGAAAAAACCGCGGAGTAATATATTTTTCCTTTTTCCAGATAATAACGAAAATAGCCCATTATCGGTAATTTCCCTATTAGTTACAAACATCTGCTTAATAATATTGAAACTTATCTTAGTTGGCTATGAAACAAAGGAATGATAACAATAACAAAATGTAGCAATTACAAAATAAACAAATAAATGACAACAATGCAAAACCAAGACAGTACCAATAGTACATAATATAGTGTTACTTGAAATGAAAATAAACAATAACTTTATTTATTTACTTATTTATTTATTTACTTATTTATTTATTTACTTATTTATTTATTTACTTATTTATTTATTTACTTATTTATTTATTTACTTATTTATTTATTTATTTATTTAGGGTAAAACCCATACAGGTCACAAATAATACAAAGCAACAAAAATAATAGTGATAACAAAATCTATACAATAAAACAAAGAATACAATGTACATATCTCTGTAAGCACCACCATCCCACCAATCAACGGGACGAGAACAAAAAAATAAATAAATAAATGTTTAAACTGTTTGCCATTATTTATACTCAGATTTAGTCTACGACAAGTGCTAATAACGGCTGCTTCGATTTCTACTTTTGGTAGGCTGGCGATATTATTATAAATCGCATGAACCAGCTTTCTTTGTAGGACGTGGTTGGTAAACCAGATCTTTCATCCTTCCCCATAAATAAAAGTCAAATACAGTCAGATCTAGGGATCTAGCTGGCCATGGGAAAATAGACCCTCTTTCAATCCACTGATGTGGAAACGTGTTATGAAGATAGTCACGGACAATTCGTAAACAATGAGCTGGATAGCCGTCATGCTGAAACCACCGTGTTTTTCGAGTTTCCTACGAAACATATTCTAAAAGTATTGGTAATTCGTTACGTAAAATGTTTAAGTATGTTCCGCTGTTTAAGTTGTCACCTAAAATGCCAAACTAAACATTTATACTCCACCTATGTTAATGAAAAACCTCTTTCATCCAATGAAAACTTTCTCTGAACCAGTAATGCATATTATGCAAATTTACCAGCCCATCATTAGCAAAAGTAGCTTCATCAGTCCACAACACGCAGTGTAAGAAGGCAGACAAATGTACAATAAGTTGTGTTGAAGGTTGCTATATTAGGCATAAAAGGACCTAATACTAATAATATTGTGTTAAGTTGGCATGATAACGGAACAGCCTGTATATTATTTTAGTTTAGAATTTTTGCCAAAATTCTAGATATAAAATTACTAACAGTTTATTAACATTTTCTCATTATAGCGATATTCAAAACTGAAAAGTCAATAGTTATTCTATTAGTGTGCCATGACAGAAACATTGGAAGAATTAATAAATTTGATGACATTTAACAATTAATAATTGAATTAACAACAAAACTACGTACTATATTCTTCGAATTCACAGCTGAAGAAGTACATTGCAAACCGCAGCTTTTGAATTCTGCACTTTTCTACAAATAGCATAGAACAATTGCAAGTGTCATATATAAAATATATTTTTGTAAATGCTACTATGTTATGTAAGATATTTACGTCACTTCTATTAATATTTTTTAAAGAAAATAACGTGAAAATTAATTTTTATATATACGTTCTAGTTTCTGCTAATGATTTTCACATTTTAAATTAACATCTTTAATGCTAGGCATCATTTTCTTCCTTGCCGTACTTCAAGTTAATTCCTTCTTCTTTTTAAATTCTCGCCGCATCTTCTGTACTTAGAATTAGAACCAATTGTGAATCTTCTAACTCTCCTTTTTGATACCTTAACTTTTTAAAATAAATTGCTCATTGTAATTCCACGGGTACCACTAGCTTAGAATAGATTATAGCTTATGTAGGCAAGTACTTTATTACATTTACGGTGAAATTGTTTACATTTAGAATTTGCGTATTTGTATTGAACCGCTGATCGTTACGAAGTGCTTTTATTTAGAAAAATTGTTGAAATAATATATTATTAAAGCAATATCTTACGATAGATAATCTTTTAAATTGTATATTTCCGAATAATCAATTTTTATTTTATATGAACAAACTTTTGGAAAACCTGCAGAAGTCTTCTCCTGTCCCTCTTGTAACACTGACGGCGCGGCGTACACCGCTTTCCGAGGTGAGGAATTCCGCTACTTGCATCGCTGACGGCGTATATCACTGTCCGAGGCAAGGTATCACGTATCCATAAGATTTTATTTGCAGGGATGCAATTTATTTGAATTAAAACTGCGTCATCATCCGTAAATTTGTTCACCGCCTTTAGTTCATACCGAACTAAACATTGCCGATACTCCTTTTCATATTGTATATATTTTATCTCCCAAACTAATTGTGTAATTTAATTTCCAAAAAAACCTTTTGTTTGTTTCGTTGTAAATAAAATAGAAATTTTAAACCTGTACTCACCTCTTTTCTTTCTCACGATTCGAACTCTGAGCGAAAACGCTACCCAATAGTAGATTGTCAATGAGCGCTAAACTCACAAACATCACTAGAGTTACTCAATTTGCGCCAACAGCCAGTGGCGGGCGCATAAAAGTTTACACAAAATAAATGGTCAGAAATAAAATATAATACGTGCTCAAACACTTACCGTCTTAAGAGTCTTCCGTGAAATCACAAAGTGAATAATGTCTGTTAAATATCTACAACATTAGATATGTTTCCGCAGTTGTTTCGGCAAACCGAGTGCGGCATGCGGATAAAGTGTGTTTATATGCAGAAAACGAACGTTCTACGTCTAGTGACGTTATATTTGCATAATTAAAATAATCTTTGGAACAACTTAACGGTTTTGTTGACGCACCTTCACAAATTTGTCTTAATGTGCCAAAATCAGAATTCTTCTCTAAAACACTTTCAAACCTTTCTAGAACACAAACATTTTTTGCATCTTCTACCGCGCATGGCTGTGCGTAAACATGTTGCACTATTTGCAGAGATTCCACTAACGACACCGAAGGATTTTGTAATTTTTCTATTGCCTCCACTAGTCCGAAGTAATTGGTCTGAATAGTTTTTAAATCCGTTTTAACCTGACTATCTTGAAATTTCGACTGGCTTTCCTTGATAGCCGCAACTTCCTTTGGATCGAATTGTAAAACCACATTCTTAATATTCTCAAAATATTTATGATAATAAAACGCGGCCTGCAACCATGTTCCCAACGTGTAAGAATAGGCTCTGGTGGATTTGACAAACACTGCCTTTGTATGCGCTATTAAAGCGTCTCCCTCAGGATAACATTTTCTAATACTATCTGCCACATGACTAAAAGCATGAACTTTACACGTAATATGTAACAAGTTACCACAATGTTCTTAAAGAGACCGGCCTACAGAAAGCATGTTTGCGGCACCATCACTCATAAACATCAACAGTTAGTTTGTTGAAGGTTCAAACTTTTCCAATGTATTTAACACTAACTTTGAAATTACTTCGGCACTACATTGTTGTACTCGTCTGGAAGCTAATAGAATTGAAGGTGACTATTGATGTGGTTCCATTGTACGTACCATTACATTAACCACAAAATGTTTTTACGATCTGTTGTTTCGTCCATACATAACCACAATTTTTTATCTTTCAACTCCGATTTAATTCCTTTTTCAACATATTCACGAGCAGATGGCACAATTCTTTGTAACGATGCCCGACTTGATAATTTGGAGTCCGAATATTTATTCAAAAAAAAAGACATATGCTTCCTTGTCTAATAAATTAAACGGTAGATTACATGCAATAAAGGTATTACATAAATTAAATTTCAATTTATCATTGTGTTGTGTGCAATTTTTTTTTGAAGAATACTGTTTACTATTTACATGACGTAGATAACCCCTTTTGGACCAACACATTAAAGGGATATTACAAACCACACGTTGAATTTTAGCGCCATCATACGACGCAGCTGCCATCATAATTTAGGTCAGGCATTTCTGTTATAAATTCTAAATAACTTTGTCCAACATTGGTCGTTTTGGCGACGTAGACAACGTTTTTAAAACAAACGTAGAACTACGAAATAGTATGTACGGCAGCGTACATGTATACACAACCGATCTCGTTGAGACTTGCAGTTATACTGAAGGTTGTATCGAACCCTCGCCACTGCCCGTTGGCGCTAGTAAGCAACTCTAAACATCACAATACAACGTTCTCACTAAGTTCGCGAGTAATTAAAGATAATAACATTGATTTTGAAACTCATTTTATAACTTCAAACGTCTAGGATCAACGATTAACTGTCGATAATTTGAAATTTCTCGAAGCTAGATAAGTACTGGCGCCATTTAATAGCGTTATTCTCAACTGTCCAAATTTGAGCTGTGAAATCTAAGTCGAAATCTTCTTATCTTGATTTTCTTATCAAAGATATTAAAACAATTAGGAAGTAATGCTATTTATTCAAAAATACGTTACAAATATGGTAAAATTAATTCTCCACATTTCAAGAACATTCGAGAATTCTTCTAAACAAAGTCATTAGTTCCAGAGAGAGTAACACGCGTTACAACTGTCTTGTATATACATTTGGTGTAGGTTCAATATCATTTTAGTAACTAAAAATAATATAAATTATTCCAAAACGTTTGCTAGTAAATTTTCTTCTAAAATCAAATTATCCAAAAATTAAATTTTCATCTAAACAGCTCGCTGCGCTTTATATTTACATGTAACGGGAAAATTAATTCAAAATTTTGAACATAACTCACTTTACCATCAACAAACATCGATAGTAAAGTTTGGTAATTCTGTTTCGTTAATGCGATTCGCTATTTTCAACCTTTGTAGATTTCGCAAAATTCAAAATAAATCCAACCTGTCAATTATAAACTTTATTTTTGATATTGAAAATGCACATACCGATATTGTAGTTTGTAGGGCAGAATTCGCTTTGTTTAAATATTTCAAATGCAATCAAAAGTTAAATAACACGGCCGTATTTGATATTCACATAACCTAAATTTAAAATATTAATAAAATATTGGAAAATACAGGCATTATTTGTATTCATTTGAAAAAGTTGCTTTAATTAAAAAAGCCTATAAAATATTCAAAATGATTGCCATAAAGATGACGCCTATTTCGGCGTTGGAGAACTTTTCCTTTTTAATACCGTTCGCATTAAAATTGAGGAGGAATTCACAATTCGCTTTTAAAAGCGATTATTTTGACGTTTCTCTGAAATCTGAAAACTTTGTTATTACATCAATATTCCCGAAAAGAACACCGGTGCAAGTAATAATTAGATTGAATAAATTAACTAATTCGAAATTTTATTATTCCATTATAACTTCCATTCACGCCTTTCCAGTTTCATTGGCGTTGTGAGAATGTCGGATATTTTCTATGCATATTTGACAGTGGTGTTGGAAGATTATGTTACAATTTTGCATTTTGTTTACAAATTAAAAATTACCATATCTGTTGTAAATATTACTCTATTTTATCAATGCCATAAGGAGCTATATTGGCGTTACTTTGCTTATTGTTTCTAGGCATTTTTCAATGTGTTTCTTTTACCTTGAAAAATATTCTCAATTCTGATCAATGTTACATTGATTTTTCATCTTTAATTATGCTTCCAGTGTATAGGGTGAATGGGGAGGAGGGAACCAAACTACAGAAGTATTATACACGGGAAAATAATGTCACAAATCCCATATGATCTTATCCGATTTTCATTTCTTTTCAAGTTATAGTGTAATTACAAATAAACAAAATTTCATGTATTAAAATTTTTTTAATCATAGCGTTCTTTTAATAAATGTTCTAAAATACCGCCACTGATCTCTAAACATTTTATGTTTCATTTTCATATTCTCAATTTGAATAAGTGTGTGGCATTTTCTAAAAAAATAATGCACAAACTCAAAAATATGTATGGCATCACTCCCAGACACTGACACCGACACATATCAGAACAACAAAATTATTGAGATGATTCAATTCTGCCTTCATACTGAAGGGAATCATTGGTGCTTTCTTTTTTGTTAAGGATGCTGGTAACTTCGTTACTGTGAATGAAATCGTTATCGCTTAACGCCGACTGTTTTTTTTTGCCAGAATTGGATGCTCTGTAGGACGCCACTTGCCATGAAATAATTCACTTATTGCAACAAAGTTCGGTAAATCGATAATTTCCAGAAATGGACCGGTCAATTATCCACCTCGCTCATGTGGGGTTATGTCAGGTCCTTAGTTAACACCAATAGGCCAGTAATATTACATGACCTGCAGACCAACATTGAACGTGTCATTTCTGATATTCGGTCCAATTTGTGTGAAACAGTAATAGAAAGTTGGATTCAACGGATTCGTTTCTGCCAGCGCTTCCTACGAGAACATTTGATTCCCTAAATAATGGTATTAAATGCGCTTTACCCCGAATTCAAAACAATCTTAAATTCCTCTTAATGAAAAACCTATTACATAAGGATGAACGAATCCATCATCGCCTGTCTTCTAGAAATTATTTTCATAAGGATAACTATGAACAACACAACTACTCACAATTTTTGTAATATCTTGCACTACAGCCCGCTATTTTAGGCATACTGGTATAACTTATATAATATTTTGACAAACACTGCCACAATGTCCAAAGTTTTCGGAAAATTTTCAAATGATTTGTGTTTGTACCAAACAGCGTTGAATCAAGTTGTCGCTAGAAGTGAAATGTTGCTTCTATCTTGTTTTAGTTATGACAGGTTAGACGCGTTTCCTTGTTCATTTTGCGTATTATTTACCAGCCCTCCACATTGGTGACCCCGACGTGATTGTTGAAACAGTAGTGCGATGTATACTCACGTAAAAAAGGAGAGATTACGCGTGCAGGCTAAATCTTTTAACGATAGCGCAGAAAATTACCGAACACGTGCAAGATGAAACCGGCAAACGTTGAAACTCATCCGGATGATAGAAACGTGAGTGCGCTACGTCCTCCATCGTTCTGGCCAAAGAAAATCGCATTGCGGTTCCGACTCTTAGAAGCGCATTTCACATCCGCGCGTATAACGAAGGACGAAACAAAATTTAACATTACCATCTCGCTGATCGGTGAAGAATACATCGAGCAGGTGGAAGATGTTATTATGCAGCCGCCGAACGAAGGGCAATATCAATATCTGGACAGTGAGATAATCAAAAGATTTACAGCTTCAGATAGTTCCAGAGTGCGCGTTAGAGAATGAAGAAATTGGCGACCGAAAACCTTCACAGTTTTATCGGGACCTGAAGAAGCTGGCGACGTCTTCGGTTTCAGAAGATTTCATTCTAACCCTATGAAAAAGCCGTCTGCCCGCGGATACGCAGCGAGTTTTAGCTGCATGAACTGTAACCGACGCCGCTGTTCTCACAGAAACGGCAGACCGTGTGCATGAAATTCCACGCGATTACGGGAAGATAGTCGCCGTAACAGAGAACCAGGTTTTGGAAGAGCTACGGCAAGGAATGCACCAGCTACAAGCGCAGGTAAATGCAATGGCCAAGTATTGTTCGCATCCACCTTCAAATAGTTCACGTGGCCGCAGCGCAACACCAAACCGCGATAAAAAAACAAATTCGGAGTGGTTGTGTTTTTATCACTTCCGGTACAAGAAGAAGACAACGAAATGTCGTTCTCCTTGCAACTGGAAGTCGGGAAATGAGGGAAACCGTCCGTAAACGCGGCGGACGCCGACGGTTTTGGGTCTCGCCGCATTCCGGTGTCCGATAAGGGTACAAAAATATCATTTTTAATAGACACAGGTGCGGATTTGTGTGTTTATCCTCGAAGCCGAGTGCGCGGACCGGTGACGAAGTGTACGTACGAGCTTTTCGCCGCTAACGATACGCGTATCGCAACTTATGGCACTATCGCGTTGGACTTGAACTTTAACCTTCGCCGAAGTTTCAAGTGGCGGTTTGTAGTAGCTGAGGTGAATACACCCATTATAGGGATGGATTTTCTTTCGTTTTATGGACTTTTGATAGACCCGCGAACAGACGTTTTATAGACACCGAGACGAATTTATCAGTGGCCGGACGTGAAAGCAACGCGAACGTGACTACAGTTAAAACAATAGTAGGTGAAACCGCATATCATCATCTCTTAGTTGAATATCCGGAAATAACACGCCCACCGGTATTTGAAAAAAAGGAAGTAAAACACAAGGTGATGCATCACATTGAGAAAACGTCAGGGCCGCCAGTCCACTGCAAGTCCCGCCGTCTTGCCCCCCATCGGTTAAAAGCAGTTAAAGTCGAGTTCGAATTTATGATGGAGCAAGAAGTAATTCGACCATCGAAAAGTTTCTGGGCTTCACCGCTGCACGTCGTTCCGAAGAAAGATGGAGGTCTACGACCCTACGGCGATCATCGCGCGTTGAATGACCAGCCCTCCACAATGCGTTCTTCTTTTGTCTCTAAACCCAATCATCATTAGTATTTCCATTCGTTCTCTTTCATTTAATTAATCGGTTGAATTTGGAACACTACTTATGTATTTTGATTTTATTAGCCTTTGACTCGAAAATTACTTTTTTATTAATATCACGGTTGACCGAAAAATAAAAGATATCGAAGCACATATTTTTGTATTGGTAATAAGATGTTCCAATTCAAAACTAAAATAATGTACAGAGTGTTTCATTAGAAACTTTCAAGTCGGAATTACTACCAGTTAAACTGGAAGTCCAATTACGATAAAAAGATTCAAATTAAATACACACTATACTGTAATATCTACCTACCAAATTTAATTTCCATATCTCTGGAAACTCCAGAGATTATCTAGCTCTATACATTTGCCCATTACTGTACATAAGAATGTTATTGCTAGAGTAACCTAAACTTGCGGACTCGCATAGGCGTCGGTATTACGGGTTAATATAAGAATACGAAAAATTCATAAATAAACTAAACCGGTAGAGAAGGAGGCATGTAGTGACGACCATGAATATAAATCATGTTAAACCGCGCTGAGAGAGATTTCGTTTTAGTACCGGTTGAGCTGTTGCAGAGACTAGTCGAACGGTGAAGGTTATGTACTTACGTGTCGCTTTTGAAAATATAGCTGGTGTTTTTTGCGTGTTGTAGTATTATACCAAGTACATAATTAGTGTATCGTTTCATATAGAACTAATATTTACATACCTAAGAAAACAATGCCTCGTAATAGATTTGCTACTAATGTACATAAGTATGTGTCACTTTTTCCCCATTTAAAATATGACGGTAGTGCAGTTTTTTGCTTAATATGCAACGTTCGTTTGGCTGCATTGGACAGAACTGATTGTCAGAGGCATGTCAATGGTATTAAGCACATGAGAAATACAAGAACTGAAATACCTTATACACTATTCCTCGTACATTTATTAATTATGTTTACCTCTTGTAATCTTCCGTTGTCGTTGGTGAGAAAAGCAGCTTTTAAAACGTTTTGGCGACAATACGTTCCAAAGTACCCATTACCCTCACAAACACAATTACAGAATCATTTGCCGCGAATGAAAGAGATGCTAGAAAATGTGTGTAAACGTGATTTGTGATCTACTTCGTATATATACGATTTAGTCGTAATAATTAAAAATTTCAAATTTAAAAATAAATTTCCGATATAATGTTAATTGATTTAGTTGTAATTGTGTTTATAAAAAATGTTAGCCCAGAAAAGACGTAAGCTACATCGAAATGTCGGTTGTACACATGAGGGTAGAATAAATAACTTTTGCTCAAAAATTTAGCCTACCAAATTTTATCAAAATCTGAATCTAACACCTGGAGAGCTTTCCTTGTTTGTTTTGCTGATTCAAAGACATGTTGAAAAACTTCCCTTTTATTGTTTACCATTGCAATCACAAATGTTATATTTCGGAAAACATGCTGGGCTAGTCGTCTAAAAGCAATTCAAAACAAAAACTATAACCGTAACATTATATCACGTACTGGAAGAGCCATAGGTATACAATTTTCCTCTTACGGTAATAATACTTTTTGGAAACAATTTTGAGAAATTACAGGAACCAGTAATATCAATAAAAGCGGGAGCAACATCCGCCCGAATGGTAATCGCGCAATAAATGCTAAAACAATAAAACGGAAATAAGGTGCACGGCGCACAAAAGAACAAACAAAGAAGACGAAACCTCAACGATATCAAAGCTACCATCTTAGGTATATATAGAATATGGTATTTTCTTACTTTTGTCCTTTTTCTTTCTCCTTCTCTTTCTCATTCCAAGTCGAGAGGAAGCCATTTTTCGAGCATAAAACTCCCGCAAATCTTGATACGAAACAGGGTTATACCTACTCTACCTCTCCGTTCTGCTTCAACTTAAAAAGTTTAATGGCATAAGGTAATTGTCTGCTCTCTGCCGGTGCCGTAAGAGGTCAGCCAAACACTCCGGAAATTCTCCGAGTTGCGACGCGCAGGCTGCTGAGGTAGCCGAGATAGTCCCCGAGGCGTCAAGTTGTTACACTTGAAATTTATATAACCCTCAAACTGAACCCTTTATAGAATTGTGCGGACTCCTAAAATAACATGAAATATTATCTTGGGATATGCACCATTTCTCTTCTCGAGGGTCGTACTGTGTGAGCGGTTCTTCTGAATGTCTTCTCTCGCATCTTCACGACCTCACCTCGCATGTTCCCCACATTACGTCGAGCCGTTTTGGTGAAAATTGAATAAGATGAATGAATTTCCTTCTTAGTACGAGGCGCTTTCGTAAAAGAAAATATTTTTCATTGTTCTTTCGCTCGCGGCGAGCTCCTAGTCGAAGGATGTTTATATAATAGTTTCTCGTCTTATTTTCCTTAGGCTGTACATGTACGAATACGGTTCCCAACCGCGCTGTTTGATCTAAGTGCTTTAATATCCACTCAAGCGTGGGTGAGACTAGAACAAAATGGAAAACTTCTTTAATAAACGTTTTCGAAACAATATATTTCGTCAATATTTTATAAATTTTATATTTCCTTAAATAAATAGTAGCTGAACCTTACCCTTGCAAAAGATTTTAACGTGCTATATAATTTAATATGTGAACGATCTCGCAGAGATTACATAATTTAGGACCATCTTGTATGCAGATGACATTTCCAAATGGTTCAAAAATCATGATATAAAATTCATGGAATTCAGTTATTTCAAAAAAGCGCCACAGTCATTAGGTCATCAGTACAATAACGATATACTTATTACTTGTGAGAGCTCAAAATTTCTTGGTCTTACTGTGGACGGCTAGCTAAATTGGAAAGCTCATGCTGACCGTCTAGGTTCGAAGTTGTGTACTTTCAATTATGCTCTAAGGGTAGTTGCACGTACGATTAGCATTGACGCTGAATTAAGTTCCTACTAGACTTAGCAGAATCAAATACGAACTCCTTTACTGAGGTGGATCTGTTGACTGCCCGAGGATCTTCAAATTACAGAAATCTTGTGTACGTAGTATTTTCGGCTTAAGATTAAAGGATTCGTGTAGAAATTTATTTTCCAATCACAATATACTCACCCTTCCAGCCATATACATCTTGGCACAAACTACTAAAACCCTCTTTAACAAATGTGTTGTGACGCAAATTACAAAGATTTATAATCACTTACCTGTTGAAGTGAAACAAAAGAACAATATCATCTTTAAAAGACATTTGCTTCACTGTCTTCACAATAACATTATGTACACCATTTTCGTTTTAATTCTGTGATATTTGTTTGTATTGTTATATACAATTTTAATGACTATTTTATAATTTTTTATGTAAGTAACTGCTTGTATTTATACATATATTTTTTATTTTGGACTATCGTATTAATCAGTGGCGGCTGGTAGTGACGTAAATGAGTCAAAGACAACGCTTAGATTTCCTCGTGTACTTTTTTGTCAAGTACAGTGTACACGATATGCAACGGAAATACACGAGGGAATCGAAGCGTTGCCCCTGACAGGCATTTACGTCACCACCAGCCGCCACAATACGGTTTAACTGCTTCAACCTTTGAAGTTATTGTGCCAAGCTTTAGGGCGTTGAACAACGACGTGCGCCATATTGAAAATCAGCCTTCGTTGAAGATGTACGAAATAATAATATCAGGTTCAAAATCGGATGTATACAATTCTATTTTGTTAAGTATACAGAGTGTTCAGTTTCTGATAAACACATTACGAATTTCGTTTCTTAAACGGAACAACCCGTATGTCAACTTGTTGCTACATTATCTATAATTGAATCAAAAAAAATTTCATTGTAAAATATTTCCACATTACGGCACTACTATTGGGGAACTCTGGAGTAGGTTGGTACGAGGAAAAGGCAATAAAAAGGTAAAAGGAGAACGGGAGGAAATGCGAGGCACAAGGAAATTAATAGAGGAAAGTAAATTAGGAGAATCAACATAGCCGTGCACGACCTTCCAGATAAACTTAGCTCCTGCAACATCACGGCGGTGTTTAAGTGACTCCAATTCATGTCTTTCCAGGAGCGAATCGTAATCTGTGCCGCGTTCCGGATAAACACCATCATTTTTAAAAGACACATACTTCAAGAAGCGCCGGTGTACCTTTTCGATGGCTAGTTGAAGATATCCATAATGTGGTGACCAGACAGCTGACGCATATTCCAATTTGCTGACAACAAAGCTAAAGTGTAAAGTTTTCAACAAAGACATGGAATTGAATAATTGACAAGTACGTACGTACGAAACCTAACGTTTTGGAAGCAGAGACACATAATTGCATGAAATGAGGAGAAAGACTCAGCCAAGAATCAAACAGTACACCCAAGTCTCTCACAGTATTAGCCCTTTTAAGAGTGGAATTATGTATCGAGTATGTCGAATCAATGTAGTTAACTTTTCTGGTGTAAGAGACGAACAAACACTTATTAATATTTAACTTTAGTTTAAAGGTTGAACACCACTTAGTAATTACATCCAGATTATATTGTAGATGTAGGACATCGTTCCAAGATCTAATTGGTAGATAGATTTTCATATCATCGGCATAAGCCAACACAAGACAGGATAGAGATATTAATAGGTCGTTAACAAAAAGCACAAACAGAAGTGGTCCCAGATGCGACCCTTGAGGTACATCAGATGATGGACGAAACTCAAAAGATTTATATCAATTATAAAAGACATAATGTGATCTGTTAAGCTATTGGGATTAGACGCTACTATTTTCGTAAAATTTGACATTTGTTATTGTTGGCCGAGTAGTTTGTTTAGTGAGCATTTAAAAAGCAATTTTGCGAAAGGATGGAAATTTCACGTGAAGATTTTCGTTGGATGATTTTTTACGATTTTAGTAAAGTCCTAACACAACAACAATGCCTCTCAACTTTTGATAATGGAGCACCATCAGAAAATAGTCTTTACAACTGGTTTACAGAATTTCGTCGTAGATATTAGGACGGTGATTCAAATTTTATTCAATTGAGTATTTCTTTCCGAATTCAATGATGCAGCACGTTTATTATAACTTTTGATGGAAATGTAAAAATAATCAAATAACTAAGAAATTTTGATGTCAAACAAAGAACTAACGATCAGAATTAGTTATTCTACGGAACGTGCTCTAAGTACACACTATCCACTTCTTAGCAGTAGTGAAGATGTTGTGTAAAATTTGATAAGCGGTTTGTCAAAGTCTCCCCAGGGTTGGTTTAGATCTTAAATATTGTCTGGTCTTCTAAAGTAAACTTAATTTTTTAAACGTCCTAATAAGAAAAGATGAAGTGGGTTTAAGTCAGGAGACTTAACTGGCCACTCAACTGCTCCTCTCCTCCCCATTCATTTTTATAGAAAAATTTGACCAAAATATTGTCGCATATGATGTCCGGAATGGAGCGGTGCGCCATCTTGTTGGAACCATATTGTCACAGCTAGAATGTCGTCCTTGATAAACAATTCTTTAAGACGAGGAATAATGTGTTGTTATGAAAGTTTCAAGTTTTTTTCTGATATCAAATTGCCCTGAATATTTCCCAAAATTCAGTTCTACGATGAAAATAATCTCCACACAATTACCGAAGCGAATGAATTTTATATGGATGATTGGGTGAATGTTTTAGTACGTGTCAAATTGCGCCTTTACTAATACTGTGACTTAATGATAATTGCCGCGTTGCCGGGTTTCCTACTAAATCTAAGATTATATTCCAAAAATGTTGGTCATTTGTAGCGCTTTTTGGTCTTCCCGACCTTGATCTTGCTCTAACATGACCAGTTTCGTTAAAACGTTTCAAAGTTTTCGATACCGTCGACTTTGATTTTAGTTCTCCATTACAATGAATTTCGCTGAAAGGTCTCGCCACCTCTGCATAACTGCGTCTTCTGTCTTCTCTACCATCATCAAAATTTCACTTCCTCAATTTCACCTAAATTTTGCGACAATTATACCAACCGTGACAAATTGATATCAATTACTTTTTATTTGTTTGGTGATTTGTTTCAATCTGATGCTTTGGGATAATTTTTATCACATTTTCATTAAACATAACACAAGGATGAGTCATATTACTGAATTCAGAAAACAATGCTCTGCTTGTATGTGCTTTTATTTATCAATACACACTACTTTCAACTTCAATATAACTGCAAATAAATAGATAGGACAGGGAGTTAACCACATCGTGTTTATTCAAGTCTGCAATGTATTATTAAACTTGAAAATGCATTGATGATTCAATAACAGCAACAAAGTGCCTACATTGGCCAGAATCCATTCGAAGCTATGAAAATTTAATTCTAAATTACGAAAAGCTTTCAACTAATGGAAAATTAAATTACCCGCAGCTATCTAATCTTCTCTTTACTCGTTTTTTTTTTCTCAATTTAGTGTTCTCAGTTCTGTATAATCTACACAATGCCTTGAATAATATTGGAATTCGGATTAATTTAACAAAGAACATCAAGCACTCCGATATTTAACTTGATTAAAAAAAAAACGGAGCTCAGAGAAGTATTTAATTTTGTTAATTTCTTCTAAATACAATTCTTTCTTACTTACTTTTCTTCATTTCTACGTATTTTTACCTACATTGTAAATTAACCTTAAGTACTTACATGAACAAAGCAATTGTTGATTTTTGATTTAAAATACAACTGATATTAATATACGAGGGCAAGTCAAATTTTATCTACACTTTCGCCATAGCAAGTTTTGAAGGTTATCGTAGTGGCGGCCGCTTGCGCATGCATTGAGCTGGCGCCTCTGTGGTCATGTGTGCGGAATTTAACCACGATCGCGTCGTTCGTCTGCTAGCTACAACAGCATAAGCATGTCAGTTCCACTGAACTCAAATTTCGTAAAGTGTGTGCGCGATGGGTACCACGAATGCTTACCGCAGAAAACAAAACCAAACATCTGCCAACGCTTCAACACAGAAGACGACGCATTTTTAAACAGAATTGTGACCGTTGAAAAAACGTCGGTTCATCACTACGAGCCCGAATTGAAACACCAGAGCATGGAATGGAAACACCCAGGATCCTCTAGCACGAAAAAATTGAAGACCTCGCCATCGGCTGGGAAGGTGATGCTAACCGTGTTTTGGGACGAAAAAGGCCCTATACTGGACGACTACTTGGACAAGGGGACTACCATAAATAGTGTAAGGTACAGTGATTTGTTGGCGAATAAGCTGAAACCAGCAATTCGAAACAAACGCCGTGGACTATTCTCAAAGAAAGTTTTGTTGTTGCAAGACAACGCCCGTCCGTACACGGCCCATAACACCATAGAAACTGTCAACAGGTTGGGCTTTGAGACCCTGGAACACCCTCCCTACAACCCTCATCTCGCTCTCTTATACTTTCATCTTTTTGGACCGCTTAAGAAAGCTTTGAGAGGTCGTCGATTTGCCTCAGATACAGACGTTCGGGATGCGGTGAAAAACTGGCATCACGACCAACCGAAAACCTTTTACCAGGAAGGTATACGGAAGCTTGTGGCTCGCTGGACTAAGTGCAATGCTAAAGGTGGAGACTATATCGAAAAGTAATGTATCTGTTGTACACCTATCTTTGTTTAATACAGTTATAGAACTAAAAGTGTAAGTAATTTTTGACTTACCCTGGTACCTTACATATAGGGCACAAGGTACGCCGTGATGTAAAAAACTACGGATCCATTTACCTTAAAAGTTTGTACGATTCTAAGAAGATAAACATAAATCACATACCCAACTTGTTGAGATATCTTTCTCCTACTGAAAGTTGATACAACTTTTTCGCTCGCATCTTATCCCGCTCCAAATCCAAGACCTTTTATCCACTAAATAGAAAAAATAAATTAGATAACAGTCAAACATTCATCGTACGCGAAATAAATCTTACGAAATCCCTACATTATCTGTCGTACATTTTATACACGCTACTTCTTGCTCTCCTCAACCTGTCTAAACAACTTCCCATCATTTGTACTTCAATCTTTTCGGGGGATTTAACGGTCGACTTTATCTGTGGATAGGCTTCGCTTAAAGGCAGAAAAGTACCGGTTTTCAGTTTACCGACACGGCAATGTATTATATGTAAATAGCGGCAAGGATCGAGGAATAAAGAACGCCCTCCCCTTCCTAAAAGAGATACTTCGCGAATGGAAATGACAATTGCCGAAAATCACAATTTGGGCTTATTTTTCTTGCCGCTACATTGAACTGATTGACGTCGAATTGTGCCTATTTCACGGAAAAGCGGTTTTCCCATTCAAAACGAAATGTATTCTTGAAAAAAGTGTGGTGGAAAATCGGAAAACGTATTATGGATTTAGAGTACATAGAACCGGAATAAGTACAGATGAAGGAAACTCTCTGGGACTTCGGACAGTAATCCATTTGAAGGTTATAGTTCTAGTTAGCTATGAAGAAAAGGAAGTAATCGATATTAGATTTGCTATCTTACTATTAGTTTTAGTATTACTAAGAAGCAAACTTGGGCAACTGTCCCTTCCTATTTTGACAAAATTTTACAGGGATGCAATACACCGAAATATATTAAACACATATTTTTTTTAGCTGCCTCTTTTTTGGTTTAAGGGAGTGGAATTGACGCTCAAAGTTACCCACCAAAAACACATTTTTTGCTGTACCTCGGGAACAAGACGAGATAACGAATTCATTAAAAAAATTAATTGTTCCCTCTTACTGGCACTACATTTCAAATGAGAAAAAATCAGAGTCGCGCATGGGGTCGTTAGAGAATTAATAAAAAGTCTCATTTTTTTCGCCCTCTCCCACAGATATTGTCAACTTATTTTCCTCTTCATATCTTTAAACTGTACAAAAAAATAAAAGTTACCTGTTTTAAAATTTGTTGTCCATCTTAGGGGAATTATCATCCTAATATATCTTACCGAAACCTATTTTGCTCTATATTTTCAGAATTAAATTTTATATCGCCTTGTATTTTAAGCAAAAACTCTCTGTAATGGCCTTTAAGATACTGATTATTAACGCTGGCCACGAGCGGTACCGCGCATCGGCGTAGAATCAGTTCGGACCGAGAGGAACGGTAGTATTACTCCGTCTGCGGAGCAGTACGGACATTTTCGCTGCCGGTCATTTGCACAATTGTTTATCTATCCTAGAAAAATTATGATTTCGTCAGCAAAACGACCGCGGTCGGACAAACTTCGAAAATTTATTGCAGAAATTCCAGACTTAATATATGAAGGTGCTAAAATTAAATGTGTAATCTGTAAAATCCCGTTAATGTGTTGGTCCAGACAACATTGTCTACGACACGTAAATAGTGAAAAGCATGTCTCAAAAAGAAATTGCGCACGAGACAATGAAAAATTTATATTTAATTTATGCGCTACGTTTATCGCATGTAATATACCGTTTAATTTACTACACAAGTAACCATTTATCTGCTTTTGGAATAACTATTCGGAGTGCAAATTACCAAGTCGAACATCGTTACGAAGAATTGTGCCATCTGCGCGCGAACATATTGAACAAAAAATAAGATCAAAAATTGTGGTTATGTGTCGACGAAACAACAGATCGGAAGAAACATTCTGTTCTTAATGTAATGGCACGCAAATTGGAACCTCATCATCATCAGTATTTGGGCACCTCAAATTTTATAATATGTATTTGGTATTTAAATATACACAAACACACATCTTTAACAATTAAACTTTTTATTTATTTGACCTAAATTTTAGATTCGTCTATGTGACCTCCTTTACTTTTAATGATTGCGTCGCGTAATCGGGGCATTCTTAATTAATCTTAACAATGTTTCCGGAGTTACTCGAGCCCATGCTGTCAACATGAACAGTTTTTCTTACTTCCCGATCGAGTTCTTACCATAATAATTCGATGGGATTCAAGTCCGGGTTTTTGGGGTGGCCATATCATGATTGTTAGTGTCCCTTCCTCTTCCAACTGTTTTAAATATTGCTTGCATAATTGTGAAGTGTGCTTTGGGTCATTGCCTTGTTGGAATACAAAATTCTGACTCAAAATTCTTACACCAAAGGGTATTGCATTTTCCTCTAAAATGCATTTTTATTGCTCTTTTCTCATTATGCCGTGAATTTTTACGAGATCACCTGTGGATGTACCAGCAAAACAACACCAAATCATTACCGAACCAGAGCCATGTTTGACGGTAAAGACTATGCATTGCTCTAGTGCACGTTCAGCTGCAGATCTTCTTACAAACACTCGTCTTCGCGAATCGAAAATCTCGAGTTTGGATTCGTCGGTCCGCAATACCTTGCTCCATGTTCACGTGCCCATTGTAACCTTTTTTTTTTATTAATTTGGCGAAGCAAGGGCTTCCCCATCGCAATTCGTCCGTGAAGGCCGGCTTTTTGCAGACGGCGTTTAACCGTGAACACGCTAATCGACTTCGGAAGTACAGTATTGATTTCTGCGGCGATTTCTGGAGCCTTTTTTTCTTCTATTTCGCTTACTGGACGATTGCAATATCTCGAACTGATGTTGTTGCTCCTGGTGTACCACTTCTTACATTATTTAGAAACTGCCACCTTCACTGTATTTTTTGATGTTATAATCAACAGTAGATGGATTTGAATGTAATTTTCTACCAATTTGAGGTTTAATAATAGAAATCAATCGATTTTTTCTAAAAACGCTAGCTTCTGTCGTTCAAAAGTTAGCATGGGGGGGACAATTTAGAACACTTTTCTATTTGTAATCTTCTTTGTTTATGAATTGAATTTACACGATTTTGCCGAGTACGATCATATATTAAAGTTACCAACTTGCTTAACTAAAAAAAAATTACGATACATCCGCAATACGACGCAATATACAATGTTTCAAAACATATGCATACATTTTTATTATAGGAAATGTCTTAGCTACGTGATAAACGTTTTAATTTAAAAGAGTTTATCGCACTTGACGCCGTGACTTACTTACTACACCCGTAACAAACAACCACGCAACGCCAATGCGACAACCAACACATAAACCATTTAGCGCAAACTTTCTCCTATTATTGCCGTTACATACAGCCCTTGTCGCCTGCTATTGTACCGCGTCGCATTGAATGCATGCATGCGAACAACCATTCGGACCATCCTTCATATCCTACCGCCTTCCTTCTTGAAATTAAGCCGTTCACTTGACGCTACGTGCATGTACATACGTGTGTGTTTGTTGCAGACTTACCAGAAGGCAGCATCAGTCAGCTGGAAGTGGTAGGTTCGAGGGTACCCGCCCTCGAAGCCGAAAGTCTGGCGGGATGCCAAGTGCACTCGCTAACCCTCTCCAACAACCACCTACAGCATGTGGCGGAACGAGCTTTCAGGTTCGTATACCGCAACGCTAGTTTTATTACGAACTTGGCTCTTTTTCTCTTATCGTATTTCGTTTGTTTTTGTTTTTCCTACGTCGAGAAAACGTCGACGTTCACATTGGAATTTGAAACACTACGAAACCGAAATGTTAATATTAACCAGGAGCCAGAGAAAATTGGACGATCGAGTTTCAACTTGTGCTGTTATTAAATTTACATCCGTATTATTATCAACAGCGTATTGAGATCGTTGTACAGATTTCTCAAGAATTCCTAAAAGAATTCTTTAACTAACCTGCGGTATACAGCGTGATTTTTGAAAACGATCTAAATTTCCAAAAACACAACTACTTTATATTGTAAGAGGGACTTGCTTTGACTTGTCAGTCATAGTGACAACGTTTACACTTGCGCTCCCATGAACACCCCCAAAAATTTTAAATGGAATGACCCATCGAGTACCATTTCAGTGTATCTTTTCTTGAAAAGAAAATGTATTGTAATGTTTTAAACGAGGGAGAAATTAAAAAAATAGTCATTTTTCGAAATAAATGAATTAACTGTACGGTCTGTAGGTCCGGGAGTGTTCCTAGACACTCTTTCGGCAATTTAAATTTAACTAGATCTAAATTTTACGAATATTAAAACTTGAAAAGAGAAAACTAACCTAAAATTGTGACGTTTCAATATAAACTCTATGTTCACATGTTACGTACTGGAACCCTGCTTATTCTTAAACCACCAACTTTCACTTCGTATTTATGGTAGAATTTAAACGCTGAACACTTAGAAAATGGAAATACAGCGAAACAGGTGTTACCCTGATAAATATTTTGACTAAAAGTGGGTAATTGATTAGCGTCCCTTCGTTCCCTTATTTCATTCGCGACAGCGATTGTTTAATCACGGCTGATTTGGATAACTATACCGTTCGAAAAATAATTTGATAATAGATATGCGAATATTCTTATTTTTGAAAATTGCATAATGCATGCCGTACAGGGACGCAACTGGAAGACTGAATCGATGCTACTCTATAACATTTAACACCACCAACAGCTGAACAATATTACAATTTACTGGCAAATAAGACGATTACTTGACGAACGGTATTTAATTTTCGAAATTATGCTAAAGATGGCACTGAATTTATGCTATGTTTGAAAGTAATAGGCAAAATACCAATTAAACTTACTGGTATACTAGATTGAAAAATGTCAACATATTCTAACTCCCTCCTTTCATCTGAATCATTCTGTATACTAGTGCGTCATTGAATTTGTATACACTGCTGTGCATAAGAAACGGAAACCTTTATTTAGTAAATACATATACAGGATGAGTCATCTCCGGGAACTTAAGAGAATATGTCTTTCTGAATAGACGTTTTCCAAAGCAAATTTTTTCTTGAAGCGGTAATGAACATCACAGAAAAAAATGCATGGAAGGCTTTTAAGGAAGTTGTAAAGAAATTTCTGGACAATAATAAAGATCTAAGTTATGTGGACATTGTGGAGAACATGCTGGATAAATTTAAAGCATTAGGTTGCAATATCAGCAATAAAATTCACTTTTTACACGCACATTTAGACTATTTTCCTGCTAACCTTGGTGTTAGGGAAGAGTAGGGTAAGCGATTCCCATGATATTAAAGAAATGAAGAAAAGGTATCGAGGGATACCAACATGATGGTGGACTGTTGCTGGACGTTAAACAGGTATGTTCCTATGGCCGAGTATAAGAAAAAAGCCAACAAAAAGCTTTTTATGCAAAAGATGAAGATTTTCTAAGAAGCGCAAGGAGTAGTTACTATGTGGTGAAAAAATGTGTTTATATTTTGAAAAGGATCGCTCGACATCTACGGATGTAGTACATGCATGATTAAAACACTCTTTAAATTCAGTTAGTGGATTAGTCGATGCATCATCACAAACTTGTTTTAATGTGATAAAATCGGAATCTTTCTTTAACACACTCTCGAACTTTGTGTATGTACTTTGTCCACTACGAGTCCACTACTCGTATTTGCAGTGACTCCACTAACAACAATGCTCTACTTTGTAATTATTCCATTGCGCCATGTAATTCCTTATATGAAATGATCGAAGATGTTTTGGAGATATGAGATATGAGTGACAAATTTCAGGTTATCATCATGACAAGTAAATCGAAAATAAACGCAGTTCTCGTTGGCACGCCCCTTTTTCTATTTCTGTGTTCTTCGGTATTTACAGTCCGCCTTGTCCCAGCACATCAAACGTTTCTCGCAAACTTTACAAACTATTTTAGCACCGCCGTAGAAGAAATCCGGAAAGTCACAGATAAACTTATTTACTGTGCCTGCAAAAAGTCGTTTTTTAGCGTTGGTCACATTACACACTTTAAATTAATAATTATAAAGTGCAGTCCTAAAGTGTGCCCCCCATGTTAACTTTTGAACGACGATTTCTATTTTTTGTGAGCTACCTTCTGCCGTTATCAGCATTTCAATTGTATTTCCGACTTCACCGGAAGTGACGTCAACTTTCTTTTTTTAAATAGAATACCCTACATATTTTTACGTTTTTGGAAAGGTAATCAAAAGACGAATCCAACGATGCCAAGACATCCGCATAGACCACGTAAGATAACCATCAAGTACCTAATTTTAATATTCAGTAAATTTGGCAATAATTACCACAAAGTGGAACCTAATGAACACTGCCCTTGTATAGCCAGAAATATTTAAACTTTAGGCTAAATAAGCATAGACAGCATAAAATTTACAGGGCGAACTGCTTTAACAGAAGATAATATAATTGAAATTATTGTACAATCTGTTGCGCAACCATGGCAAATAAGGTGATAATTGTTGCCAGATTTACATGATAGTAAAATTGACCCAGCAATTTTGCATGGTTCGTGCCGAAGCCATTATAAAAGTAACAACACAGATAGCCTAAAAACAGACATTGTCTATCCAACCAACATATCTAAACAAACTTACCATTAATTAATTGCAATAAAATTCGATAAAGTAAAGAAGTAACAATAAACAGAACAAGTTAAAATGAGAGAAAATAATAAGAATAAAGAAGGAACATATGACAAATGCAGGATATAATAACAACAAGTATAATTTACGCTTTTAGAATTGAGATTTGACAGTTTGGCAATTGTTATGATTACTTTGCTTATCAACGAGCTCTTTAGATTAGTCTATCGTCAGACACAAGAAATAATTTGACGCTCTTTCCTAGCTAACTTTGCGTTACAACAAAAACAGATTACCAAAGCCTTTATTGCTGCATATTGTAATATTTCTTATGTTAAAGTATAAGGTATGTGGTATCATTGGATTCGTCCTTCGATTACCTTTCCAAAAACGTAAAAATATATAGGGTGTTCTGTTTAAAAAAAAGAAAGTTGACATCACTTTCGGTGAAACCGGAAATACGATTGAAATGCTGATAACGGCAAAAGTTAGTTCATAAGAAATAGAAATCGACTCATTTTTTTCTAAAAGCGCTAGCTTCTGTCGTTGAAAAGTTAGCATAGAGGGAACACTTTAGGACCGCACTGTGTATTTATAACGAATAACACGTAATACAAAACACAACGCACGCTCTCGTTTCCTAAACTCAACGATAAATTGACAAGCAGACGCTGACAAAGCAAGAATCGATTTTTGCACACAGCCCGCCACTCCAGTGATACACCTATATATCGCAGAGACGATTACCTTGTTTTACTAATCTAGTACACTATTAACGAATCTAATGTTTCCCATTCTTACAAAAGAACAACGCAAAGCTTTTTTGTTGACAGTATATCTTTCACGCTCGATCGGTTGCTTCGCAAAAGGCCCTAATTAAATTAAAATGCAAAGCATTGTATTCAGTCGCTTCAGCGCCGATTACGATAACCGTAACTATTATCCATGTATGTATGTACAACCTATCCCTGTGTGTACGTAGCACGGGTATATAAGCCAAACATCGTACATAGTTGTATCGTCCTGCATACTACGTTTCGTACTTTCCTGCTATTTCACTATCTACGCCGTTATCCATGTCGAAATTTCAAATTAAATTCAACACGACGTGTCGCTGCCCACGTTTATACGGTTACATTGGACGTTGTATGTATAAACTACGTAGTCGTATTAATGCCGGAACATGCATACGTAGTAATAGTACACGTAATTGGTAAAGCACCGCGACATAGGAAACCTTTCGAACCAAGCAAAAACGTATTCGAAAACATCGAATTGGTATTGTCGGAATAGTCTCTACGGGGAAGTGTCTTTTGTGTTTACTGTAAAGTTTTTTATACATCGTACATACTTAAAGGCACATCAAACGATTAAACGACCAACGGGAAAATTGCTGGGTGGAGAGTACTGAAGTTGAGGTAGAAGAAAAAAAGGTATTAAATATGTAAGGACGTAACAAAGAGGACACTACAACTTAATATTCTATGAACGCAAGTGTCTGTCTCTACTGACCGCTACAAACAAAAATTATATCCAGAAACTGTCAACTGTCTACAGAATGATATCGAACTATTGTGCTGCCATCGTAAATAATACTAAGGGCCGGTTGCACAAACACCAATCAAAAATTTGATGATGTTAACAGTCATCAAGTCATAGAATGCGTTGCTCAAATGCCAACCAGTTGATGTTCATCAAATTTTTTGATGACAATCAAATCTAGACATCAAATACGGAAATTGCCGATCATTCGTTGCATAAACGTCAATCTATGACTTGGTTATCATCAAAAAACATTTTGATTTAGTTTATTGCCGGTAAAGCAGTAATTAAGGTTTAACAGCTGTCAATTGCATATTAGAAAATTAGAAAAACGAAAAATAAACACAAAAAAGTGTTTAATTATATTTTATTTTAAATTCAAGACAATATAAAATGCCCGTATTCTTAACGTCCTCCAGTTCCTCTGACGATGATTCTGATGTTGTTACCGTTCCTAGAAGACTCAGAATTTTTCGAGATATAAACGATCCTTTTCGAAGGTACAGCAGATTTTCAAAAAATAATGTTATGGAAATTTTGAACCGGATTGAAGACCATTTAAATCCCGTCACATTGTAACAGGACTCTAAGCAATAGAGAACAACTCCACATTTGTCTGAGGTTCTATGCAATAGGAGCATTTCAACAATTAATTGGGAACTCTGCTTTAGTGCATAAATCCACGAATAATTTACAAGGTCTTCAGAGAAATACTGAGATTAAAACCTGTCGTGTTGAAAATGCCTATCATGGAAGAAATACCCACCATACATCGAAATGTTTTCGAAATTTGAGGTTTTCCTTGTCTAATTGGGTCAATAGATGGTAGTCACATACCAATTCAATGGCCAATCGGACATTTAGCTGAAACATATAGATGCAGAAAGGGATTTTTTCCCTTAACGTTCAAGCAGTTTGTGATGCAAATCTCAAGATTCGACGATCTGTCCATGATTCCACCATTTTCAATGATTGCGTACTGAATTAGAACGGGGTATGTATGGCGCTGGATATCTTCTTGAATATAATGATTACGCTTGCAAGAGATATCTTCTCACACCTTTCATTAATCCCAGAAATCGTGCTGAGGAAGCATACAATGGTTCACACAAAACTTCCAGAAACACAGTTGAAAGGCGCTTTTGAGTTTTAAAACGTCGATTTCCAACGTTGTGGATAGGATTACGATTAAAAATGGAAACCAACGTGATAGTAATTGTTGTCTGTGCAATTCTACATAACTTAGCTATTATTTATGAAGATCACTAGCCAGAAGATCATTTTGAAATTGATGATGATGATGATAGTGACAATGAAAACACAGCTACTGGTTACCTAGAAGGAAATTTTGCGATGAAAACTAATCTTGTAAATACTGTATTTTCTGAAAGAGTTTAATGAAAAAGTTTGTTGAAAAGTTTTTGCTTATGCTGAATTTCTAAATTTACTGAAAACAATTTTCTTTCATACATTTTCTTTTTTATGGATGAAACGCTTTTCTTTGATATTGGGATTTTCTTTCTGCGTACTGGAATGAAGGAGGAAGGATTTTGGGGTTCGCTGTGGTTTTTTCATTTCCTGGAAAATATATACTTTACAACCAGATGAGTTTTTTGAAAATAAATCTCAATATTACAATGCATGACCATTTGTCCCAGTATACAAACCAAAGTATTGTGCCTCATCATCAAAACTATTTTCTAAAGGCTAGAGTTGATCCGCAAACACCTCTCCCTGTTGGTAAAATTAGGCTATAACTTCCACCTCCTGTTATGTTGTCTTTTTCTGTAATAATTCAAGTGTTAGCTATACTATATATGCCTGCAATATGGTAACTCATAGTTTTTCTATTGTTTCCAGATGTTGTAAAACTTCTTCCATTTCCATCTCTCTTTCATCTACAATCAGTTGATTGGAGATTTAATTTGTTTTTTGCAACCGGCCATAAAAGTATGATTTCAAAGAGAGTTGTCAAAGAAAAATCTTTTATAATTCATGACACTTTATAGCAATCAAATTCCAATTCACAATGAAATAAACAAAGTATTCAAGTATCAATAAAATCAATTGAAGTTTATGAAAAAAATTGCTATTGTATAAAAGGGTTTTGAAAGTATTGTAATCTGTTTTCTCTAATTTTCTCTAATTTGACATTGCATGTTTTAAACGGCATTTAAGAAGCGTTTATGGAAATGAAAAGCATCAGCGGTTGTGTCAAATTCGTTAGACGGTTGATGTTAGAGAACATATATTATATCTAACGAACCCCCTTTATCCCTAGTCATCAAAAAAAAATATATACAAGTACCTACTTTTGCCGCTTAGACTAAAAAGCAAATTAAACTAAGGAGAAAAGGCGGAAAATGGTCTTGTCACCACGAAACGCAAGACATGTGGCCATTCCACCCTAATAAAAATATAAATCGAATGAGACAACGGTTATATCCTTTCTGTTCGTCAAATTTGTCTCTACTCTTAAAACTAAAAACTGAACACATGTGGAATGTACGAAAGGATCGACGTCTCTTGTTATAGCACAACCATAAATCAAATCTTTACCGTAATAAATCGAAAAGACAGGAAAAGTATAAAGGTCCCTTCTCTTTATTGATTAGGTTTACGGCGAAATCACGTTTTTAATCAATGTTAAGTTTTCTAATTTAATATTATGCCCGGTATCGTTTATGTGGTGTGCTACACTTGACGCTTCTATCTTCCTGTACCTGTAACACCTGATGTGTTCATTGAATATAGTACCTATCGCTCATTTCGTTTGACCAATATAGGCTTTATCACAATCACATGCAATTGTGTAAATTCTCTCATGTCCGGTTTATCTTTTGAATTTCCAAGAAGGTTCTTGAATGTATTTCTCGAACTGAAACATATGTTCATCTTTTGTCACTTAAAAAGGTTACTAATACCGTTCGATACTCTATAGAAGAGGAGTTTCACAAATTTCTTATCGCGGATTACTGTTGGGATTAAGGTCGTGGAATTTCTGACATACAGCCTACGTTGGACTTTCCTAAACATGCGACCAACCTCTATAGAAGAGTAAGCGTTGTAAATAGCTACATTTTTTATGAATCTTAGCTCTTTGTTTGACCTACTTTTACTCAAGGGGCACTTCACCAATCTATTAATTAAGAAGCTAATCGCGGCCATTTTGTGTTGTCCACAATGGTTGGTTGAAGTCGGACATAATGTATCTATTAGTGTTTGTTTCCTTTCTATAGATGCCAATTTCCAATTTTTCATTATTTCTAATTACTAAACAATCCAGGAACGGAAGTTGATTATTCAGTTCTTCTACTATGAATTTATTAGTTTCGAATTTTGAATTTAGTGTCGCGAGGAAATCGTGAATGAGTAGGTAAACAACACCGGTTCTGGACCACTTCAAGGTCGCGCTTTTAATCCGCGGGTAATTTCACGGAATCGAAGTTTGATTAGCGGCTCGCGCTTTTCCGTTCAAAAGTCGTTCAGAAGCCGTTCAAAAGCTGTTCAAACGCCGTTCAAAAGCTGTTCAGTAGTCGTTTAAAAGCCGTTCAAGACCTGTTCAAAAGCGGTCCAAGACCTGTTCAAAAGCCGATCAAAACCTATTCAGAAGCACACCAAAGATGGAGCAAAAGTCGGACAAACGGAAACGGGAGCTGAAATTGAAAATTTCAAAAGCCAGTAGAGCGATACGGAAGAAACATATGCAACTAAAGCTAGATTTGGCCAATACTGCTGAGTTGTTACAGTATGTCATGGGACTTGTGACGTCATAAGCTCCCGATATTTGAAATAGAAGGTATGAGGATATTAATCGTTTTAAACGTAAATCTATTTCCGGGTGTGATACACCGTATGGAAGCTATTGTTTGTGGAGGTGACTCCGCGAAATTACCCGCGGATTAAAAGCGCGAGCCGCTAATCAAATTTCAATTCCGCGAAATTACCCGCGGATTAAAAGCGCGAGCCGCTAATCAAACTTCGATTCCGCGACGTCACCCGTGGATTAAAAGCGCGACCTTGAAGTGGCCCCGGACCGGTGTTGTTTACCTACTGGAATAGTATCAAAAACCGCGAAAATATCGTTTACGTATCTAAGCCAAATTCTAGGAAAATACACATTGCCCTTTTTCAAACTAGTTTCAAATTTACTCATGAACAAGTTGGCTACCCTCCTGTTATTCATAATACTTGCGCTAAATGTGAAAACGGTGTTGATTCATGCAGAGCAAAGTTAGTCTTTTGTACTCCGCAATTCTGACATCACTTTTATTAAGTTTTAAGATTTTTAGTTTTATTAAGTTTTACATCAATCGGAACGCGGCTGAAGATGAAGACCCAGGACCCAAGGACCTTTCTGAGTTAATTAATAATTTGTGTGGTGCAGATTGTGCCGAGAATACTGTTGCTTACAAGAACGGTATTTAAAATGTTTTAATTACGCTATAACTTGAAAACAAATGAAAATCGGATAAGAACATATGAGCTTTTTTACATTATTTTCATGTGTACAATGCACTGCTGGAGTTTGGTTCATTCCTCCCGACTCACCCTGTATAAAGCTACTTTGAGAATGACTACACAACTGTATAATTTTATAGTTTTAGGAATATTTCAAACTTTAGAATTCAAAATCAACAATTTCAAATTTGTTTTTTGCTTGTTTCAGACTGTAGAATAACGATTCCGCATTTTTCGACAATTTTTTCAGTATGGAAGTATTCATCAGCCCCGAATTTACGCGGCCTACATTCGAGCATCCATTGAAACATAATTAAACTTCATAAAGCGTCACTCATTGTATTGTACGTACGTAGCAACAATGCGAATGCATGCACAAACATAAGTTTAACTATTTTACTAACGTACATACGTTGAACAACAGCTCTACGGACTTTGGTGGTAACAATTTTCTGTTTGCGCTTCATTTAAGTTGATAATATGTCAGTGTGGAAATTAAACTGTCAAACTTTTGACGTCGTACAAAATTAGAACTGCCATACCATCAAGTCAGTCGTTTCGTAATTAATTGTCGCATAGGATGTAAGTAAAATCGGTAATTGGTTTCCGTTTTCCGGATTAATATGAATACTTAGGACGTAAACACGTAGACATAATTGGGATTTGAACAAACATTCGCAGAATATTACGTTTACAACGATAATCGAAATTTCTAACCGATGCAAATAATATCAATATTTAATATTGTTCGCCGCATAGTGGCCTTTAGTGGTCTCTCTTCCGTGAATTTGCAACAATGGTTTGTGTAATTATGCCATGAATTAAGTGGAACTCATAAATTTTGCACGGTTTAATGGAGGCCTTCACCGTCGGGACTCCAATCTTGTAAAACCACCCACTGCAGAAGCACTTCGGCCTCAAGCTGAAAGCACTAGTTCCTGTAGCGCACCAGCAACGTAATGCATGTTTTCCCATCTGCTGGGATTTAGTGCCAAAATTGATGTGAACGATCGATTAATTATTCACATCTTATAGTCTGTGTTTTGCTCTAAAGAGCAGAATTAACTGCTTAAATAGTCTGTAATGTGGGAATTACAGGATAGCAATTTGATATTTTGAAGATGCAATATAATGTTAACTATGCATCTTTAGAACTTTATAACCGATATACTGAGTGTTTCATAAAAAAGGTAACACAGCAAAATTCACTTTTTTTTATGGAACATCCTGTATATGTTTCCATTATCGCAGATCCCTAGCTACACTCTATTCATCCCCAGATTATGAAAGTAACCTGTCTTGTGGTTTTTGAGTTATAACTATTGCCAAAAGGTGGAAAAATCATACATCACAAACAAAGCATTCCTACGTCCAAACACTTTCAAATTTAGCAATAAAAACGTTTTATGGATTGGTTGACATTGGGTGACGATGACAGTAAATTGTTCTTATCACCGGATGTACAGGATGGTCATCAGGAAAATATTAACTTTACCAATTTCAAAATGATTTTTCTCGGTTCTCTTAAATGGGACACCTGTGTATTATGACTAGAGGTAATACACAATTACAGTCTGCATCATTCCATATTAGGTTTCTCTATACCTATTTTTAAAGGCTTCTACTATAATCCAGAATAATCAAACTTTCAAAGTTGTTAATGTACCTAAAAGACTATCAAGTTAGCGGCTAATAAGTATAGTTGCTCAATTTACGCCAACAGCCAGTGGCGGGCACATAAAAGTTTACACAAGATAAATGGTCAGAAATAAAATATAATACGTGCTCAAACACTTACCGTCTTAAGAGTCTTCCGTGAAATCACAAAGTGAATAATGTCTGTTAAATATCTGCAACATTAGATATGTTTCCACAGTTGTTTCGGCAAACCGAGTACGGCGTAAGGAAAAAGTGTGTTTATATGCAGAAAACGAACGTTGTACATCTAGTGACATATTTGCGTAATTAAAATAATCTTTGAAACAACTTAACGGTTCTGTTGACGCACCTTCACAAATTTGTCTTAATGTGTCAAAATCAGAATCTTTCTCTAAAACACTTTCAAACCTATCTAGAACACAAACATTTTTTGCGTCTTCTACCGCGCATAGCTGTGCGTGAACATGTTGCACTATTTGCAGAGATTCCACTAACGACACCGAAGGATTTTGTAATTTTTCTATTGCCTCCACTAGTCCGAGGTAATTGTTCTAAATAGTTTCTAAATCCGTTTTAACCTGACTATCTTGAAATTTCGACTAGCTTTTCTTGATAGCCGCAGCTTCCTTTGGATCGAATTGTAAAACCACGTTCTTAATACTCTCAAAATATTTATGATAATAAAACGCGGCCTGTAACCATGTTCCCCAACGTGTAAGAATAAATTTTGGTGGCTCAGGCATACGGGGGCACAGTCTGTGAAATTTGCGAATACGTTTTGGAGATTTGACAAACGCTGCTTTTGTATGCGCTATTAAAGCGTCTACCTCAGGATAACATTTTCTGATACCATCGGCCACAAGATTGAAAGCATGAATTTTACACGTAATATGTAACAAGTTAACACAATGTTTTTTAAGAAACCGGCCTACAGAATGCATGTTTGCGGCACCATCACTCATAAACATCAACCGCTGATTTGTTGAAAGTTCGAAGTCCGAAATTACTTCGGCAGTACATTGTTGTGCTCGTCTGGAAGCTAATAGAATTGAAGGTGACGATTGATGTGGTTCCATTGTACGTACCACTACATTAACCACAAATTGTTTTTTACGATCTATTGTTTCGTCCACACATAACCACAGTTTTTTATCTTTCAACTCCGATTTAATTCTTTTTTCAACATGTTCACTAGATGGCATAATTCTTTGTAACGATGACCGACTTGGTAATTTGCAGTCCGAATATTTATTCCAAAAGAAGACGTATGCTTCCTTGTCTAGTAACTTAAACGGTAGATTACATGCAATAAAGGTAACACATAAATTAAGTTTAAATTTGTCATAGTGTCGTGTGCAATTTTTTTTTAAAGAATGCCGTTCACTATTTACGTGACATAGACAATCCCTTTTGGACCAACACATTAAAGGGATATTACAAACTATACATTGAATTTTAACGCCATCATAACTTAGGCCAGGCATTTCTGCTATGAATTCTGTAACTTTGTCCAACATTGGTCGTTTTCGCGGCGTAGGCAACATTTTTAAAACAAACGTAGAACTACGAAATAGTATTTACGGCAGCGTACATGTATACACAACAGATCTGGTTGAGACTCGCAGTTATACTGAGGGTTGCATCGAACCTCCGCCACTGCCCGTTGGCGCTAGTGAGCAACTCTACTAATAAGAAATGAAAGAAATGGGAAGTTGAAGAGCGTTGATTTTCATACTTGGCGAAGCAGAAAGAAATCCTTTTTTAGTCAGTAGAATTTATATTAAAAGATACCCAGACAGCAGACGTCTAGAAAAGACAGTTTTTGAAAAACTAATGGCGAGATTTATTGAAACGGGAAATATCAGTTACAAGAAATGCGAAAGAACAAAAAGAGTAAGAAATGAAGAAAATGAGTTAAACGTTCTCTTGGCAGTTACTAAAGATCCAAATAAAAACCAAAGAAATATAAGTAAGAACACGGGTATAAGTGGGCGACCTGTTCTACGAATATTAAAGAAAAATCGTTTACATCCTTACCATATTGAGTTACACCAGGAGCTTACTGAACAGGATTTCGAAAAACATTTTCAGTTTTGTAGCTTGGCTAATGATAAATTACAAAAAAATCCCTATTTTCTTTTTAAACTGTTATTTTCTGACGAAGCAATTTTTCACAAACTTTCATCATGATGCAGATGAAAATACTGGAATTGTGGAATTGACAGATAGACCAGTAACATTAATGGAGCGTTAACGTTTAGGAAGGCATAATCGGCAAGCATGCTGTAATACCATTTGAAAGTAATTCAAATAAAAATTTATTTTAAAATAGAAAAACTTTTAATGTTGGAATTTTGATTATTCTGGATTATTGTAGAAACCGCTAAAATAGGTATTGGGAAACCTAATATGGATTAATGGATAATATAATACCGTATCTTTCCTACTCTTAATACAGGATGTTCCATTTAACAAAATCGAGAAAAATCATTTTGAAATTGATTCCTAATGTCCCTGTACATCTGATGATAAAAATAATCTACTAACATCGTCACCCAATCTCAATCAATCCACTCAACAAATTTTATCACTAAATTTGAAAACGTTTGGACGTAGGAATACCTTCTTTTGGATTTTACTGTGCCACCTTTTTTATAAAACACCCAGCATATCGGAATATGTTTTCTAAAGATTCACAATTAACATTATATTACATCCCCAAAATATTAAATTGCTATCTAGCATACAACACGAGTAATAAAATACGAACGTAGTGATGCTACACCCATATGAATTCAATATTTAGTATGAAGTACATAATTTATTTGTGTAGTAGTATATATCTGAAGATATACATATATATGGAATTTTCTGGCGAAATTAAAAACAAAAAGCAACACTCAAGTGTTTCCCTCAGTAAGACTTTGAGGAATGACCTCCATAAGAAGAAAACAGGAAATTCTCTAAGCTCCAACAAAAAAAGAGCCATATCTTCATATCATATCATATACAGCCAAAAATATTAATCCAAAACTTTTCGGTTAAGAGAAGACAAAGCTTAATGAGTTAAATATTAAATTTCTCTTACTATTTAACCAAAAACAACTGTAAAACAGACAATTGCCGTAAAAGGCTACATTAAATTGCTAGAGTGTCCAACTTGAGACCATTAAACATACCTCTTTGACCAAAAATTAACGCTAATATAGCTCACGGTATTGGCGGAATCACCCTCGGCAAAAACAATGTGAGGACAAGGAACAAGGACATGTTTCTGCCTACCCGGCATCATCAGCGTGGTTTCGAGCGCTATTTTCCCCTGGCTACCTCTCAGTTTACACCGCAATCTCCAAAAACAGCACTGAAATATTTCCTGGTGCCACCTAGTGCCAAGAGATATAATCATGTCGTCTAGAAAGTAGCGACACAAACCGGAATGCTACTTCTTTGAAAGTAGTATTGAACTTCATCATAAACCAAGAACTCTGTATTAAATGGCTTAAAACAAGAATTTTAACTCAAAACGCAGTTTTAAATTCATCCGTGCTTTCTACCAAAAATAATTGCTAACACCCGGTTTAAAACCTCATTGGATCGTTCGAAAACAAAAACTACTACCAAAGAAACAACACTGGCAAGTTACATAACCTACCAAACGATGGCTAAACTAGTTAGAGTTACAAAAATGCATTTTTGTAGAACAGTTCTTCTCTGCGAGAAAATACGATACGAACATCACAACAGGGAATAAATATCAACAAGGGAATTGTCGACAGCACCGCTGTGCAAGCAAAGAACTTTACCTTGCGAATTTACGGCGAACCATCCTACAAACGAATTCAACAAACTAGGTTAGTTTTGATTAGCTTCCGGAGAAAAGAAATTAACCCTTTTGTTCATTTTATTTAATTACAGTAGAAGATGTTAGAATTGCGACAACGTCAAAATAGGACACACTTATTGCAATTGGCTTACGGTTAGACCAATTTTAAAAGATTTCCCCGTAAAGAGACCCCTCGGAATACAAGAAAACAATGAAATAAATAAACAAGAGGGTAAGGTTCCATAAGCTAAACAAGGTACATCCAAAATTTAAAAGCAAAAGTTTGGCTTTGAGAAATAAAGGTATCTGTTACTACTAAATCAAATGAGATCAGGGTCCAAGTAAGTAGACTACGGAAAGGTATGGTGTGCTTCGTCAACAATTTGTATCATAAGCATGCTTTTGTTTCTGACAACCTGCTGGATACTGTCTTACTTTGCGCACGATTTATTACATGTTGAGTTCCTTGTCTGTTTCGATTATAGTAGTCTTTTTAACATTTCTGACAATAATCCATCCATATCTTTATTTAACGTAAAAAGGTGTCGAATGGTAAACGGCAGCTAAGAGGCAACTTTCAGTATTAACGGATGCCTTTTTATTCAATAGATAAAACAAAGCACTAAACAAATTTGTACGAAGATTTGGAATAGGTAAGAAAAACAGCTTACAATTACCAAATCAAGCTACGAGGGGAGGTCTAAAATTGTGCAGGATAGGATGGAAGGGAAAGAAGTATAGGCACTTATTTCAAGTATCAGCTTGACTACGTCGACCGTTTACAAGATATCACTTTACAAACACGTCAATTTCGAAGGAAATTGCAACCATGCAGCAAATTGAGTATCGTGCAATTATCAAGTTCCTTACTCTCGAAAGAAAAACTGCGACAACCATACTGAATGATGATGGCGATCATTTACAAGTGGTATACTCTCTTCAAACACGGCAGAGAGTTGATCGAATACGACCCCCGCTCAGGACGACCAGTTGAGATCACCACATTTCCGAAAGTGACGAAAAGTTAATATTGGAAGATGCCCGCCTGATGAAGAAGCAGCTTTCAACATTAGTAGGAGTATCAGAAACCACAATTTTGAAGATCTTCTTAGCATGACAAAAGTCAACGCAAGATGGGCGCCGAGAAAGCTACCGCCACGCCCAAAGAAGCAACGAATCGAAGTGTCAAGTCAATTTTTGGAACTGTCTGGCGAAGAACCTAACAAAATTGGCTTGTGACTTGTGGGTTCACCATTTTGAACCCGAATTGATACAGAAGTTGATGCAATGGCATAAGAAGTATACACCAGCCCCTAAAAAGTTGAAGGTGTCATAGTCGGCCGGAAAGCTGATGGCTGCAATTCTTTGGTATTCCGGAGGAATTTTGTTGCTCGATTACAAAGGAAAAGGTGTCACCATGATCGGACATTATTTTATTGATTTAACACGAAGACCAATATAACAAATCCAAATCACAACAAAAAAAAGAAGCTTCGCAGATTTAGATGAGCCTATGTGTAGACGCTTAACATCCGATGTTTTTAAGAAGCAACATATTACGCAAGGTTATTGAATCAATTAAGAGAATCCATCAAAGAAAGAAAGCGAAGAAAATAAAGTGTGTGAAAAGGTGTGTTGCATTTGCAAGACAATGCACCGGTTCACTCATCCTATAGCCCGGCCCTAGCTTCCAGCGTTTATTAGTTATTTCTAAAGGAAAAAAATTAAATACAATGAAGAAGTGTTGGAAGCAATTTGAAGTCATTTAGAAGGGAAAGACAAACTTTTTTAAGGGTATACAAGATCTAATTTCAACATTCAAAGACTGTGTTGAGCTCAAGGGAGAATATCGAAACATAAAAGTAGTTATTCTTTTATTTAATTTAGAGCGCCCCCCTCCCTCCCATTTCGCGGAGAATCTCCCCACGCTAGCACACTCCAAAAGTTAGTATGGATACCGATTCCACGCTTTATCAAAGTAATTTATTGAAAAACAATACCTTTCCCCTTTATCACCTTTCTTTTGATTTTCCTTTCAGTAAATTGCCCTGAAGAAACTGGCAATTACTTACTATAAGTGAAAATTTGCTTTCTATATAACAAAAATTTACCAAACTGCTTTTTTCTCCAACTTGTCTCTTCCACGTTAAATTAACTTTAGTTAACAAATCTGGTATACTCATTTAAAATATAAAATAGTGTATTCAATTTCCATGTACATGGAGTTTAGCAATTTATAGTCTCTATATTTATTATAATACAAACCAATTTACTCCGATTTAATGCTATGAAGCGGTACTCGTAGCGTACCGTTGGAAATTAAATTTGTTTGAATCGATTTAAAATAACGTAACTAATTTTAAATAATGCCGAAATGAATTTGCACTCAAAGGAAGCGCTGAAGCGAAAATGAACCTTCCCTAACGCAGCAGAACCGCACGCGATACCGCATTCCGCTGCCCCAATTCGCCCGACCGGAATTTTCCAACACAATAGGTATAAATCGTGGGGCTTCATTTACACATGTCAGTGTTAATTAGCGATATACATTTTTAACTTACCTGGGACGGCCAAAATATGCACAAAAGCTAAAGCGAAGACCTAATCTTTCACTATATTGTATACAGCTTTGGCCAAAATTATTTGCCGCCTATGTGAAACCTCAAAAACTTTAAATTGCGGGTAGGGTTAAATAAAAAATGCCAGTTGATAAAAACGGGAATATTTATTATAGTAAATTAGTATTTTGTAGAGAGACCTATTGATTGATTGATTGATTTTCCTACCAAAGCAGGGCTGGTCTTTACATCCCTAACACTGAAGCTTAATAGCCTATTGTATTATTCCTGCTTCGGTTTTGTTTTACTTGAACAGGTTAGTTCCCGCAATCAGATTTAAGAGTCTATGTAGTAAATCTTTCGCGAATCTGCGTTGAGCTAGCGCTGCACATTCGAAAATAATATGAGGGGCTGTTTCCTCCTCCTCATTGCAAAGTCTACATAAGGGTTCATCTTTGTAGATCCCCATCTTATGCAAGTGGCCTCTCAAACAGCCATGTCCTGTTAATAGACATGTTGCTGCCCTAAGCTGTATCTTGCCTAATTCAAGCAGGTCAGCGGTCAGATGTTGCGACGGTCTTCCCATCATCCGTTTGCTGTACTATTGTCCAGCTGCATGTTTCCAATTTAATTGGTGTTGTGTTATGATCCACTCATTAATTGCACCACGCACTGCACTCTTGGTAATACCTAGACCCTGTTCAGGGCCTATATAATTCATTTTTGAGCCTTCCCTCGCTAGTTGGTCTGCAATTTCATTGCCCGCTAGGGCCCTGTGCCCTGGCACCCACACCAGTGTGACCTTGTTTGCAGGCACTCTCATACTAGTTTGGAGGTTACACGATAAGATTCTAGTGTCTTTAACGCTGCCTGACTGTCAGAGAGAATGCAAATCGTCTCACCCTGCGGTCGCCGACGCAGACTCTCCCACGCGCAGGTATATATTTCGGTTTGAAATACCGTGGTGTATCGCCCAAGTGGTACACATACTTTGTATCCCTGGTTTTCCTCATACACACCAACGCCAGAAGCAGTGCCCGTTTTGGACCCAACTGTGTACCAGACTAGTGTTTTCGGTTTTCTCCATCCCTCCATTCTTCCCAATTCAAGAAAACTTTGAAAGATTTGTCATAGGAGATCCTGGAGATTGTTGTATCACTACCCATACCATAGATAGGGTTTGTTACTACTGCTTTTATTCTGGTGTGCCCAGATCCACTGTGGGATCTCCAGTTGCTAGTATTTTTCAGTCTGTATGCACTCATTCTGGCTTCTCCCTTGACATAAATCTTAAGAGGATTTATATTGCTATTGCTTTAACAACAGCAGTTATTCTATTTGTAAACTCGATACTAATCATCGACATTCTTGTTAATAATTTAACCACATTTTCCCGCAATTAAAAAAAAAATTCAATGTGTTTAACCTGCCAGTTAATTAACGCATTTCGCATCTGCCCCACTTTACATTGCGTACACTTATTATCCCCGGTGAGTGTTGGTCTTTCCGCGTGTATCTTCGTCGGCTAAAGGGAGATTTAGAAACCCAAACATAGCCCAGGTAATAGAGACCCTATGTGGTTTCTAATCGTAACAGGAAATGAAGTTTCTTAGTGTAAGCGAAGTATGCGGCGGAAAACATGTATATTGTATGTCATATATTACAACAATGTTTTCAATTCCAGATGGAGTTTACTTCATTATAAATCTTATTTCCTTCTTAGACTACGTTCACTTAGGATAATGTGAAATGGCGTAAGAATTAGCGCGAAATTAGTGCAATATTTCGCACTAATTTGACAAGTAACCGCAATGATTTACTTTGTCATAATATAACTTAAATCTATCTGCTGATGCTCTTAATTTCTTTTGTAACACACGGAATTTCAAAGAAACATGATGTGATATATGTATAGTTTATTTCAAATTATAAGAATATAACTGTAGACTTACAAGGCCTTCAATACTTTTATTGCACCTTTTGTGACAATAATAACCTGGCAATGCATATTGAATCTAGGGGCCGTATTACAAACAGTATAAATTTACATAGTAAGCAATTCGATGTTACAAGTAATTAAAGAATTTACATATTAAATGAGATTTAAGTGTACAAACAGGTAGTTACGCATATCGCAAATCATAATTCCATTTCTATTCAATTCACTTAAATTTTATCATTACGGTCCTCAGCAGTTTGTTTGCGTATCCAGGTAGTTATTACCGCAGGTGGTGCAATAACAGCATTTAAGCTGCTCAAAGTTATATTCTTATAATTTGAAATAAACTATATGTATGTATTTATTAGAAGTTTCTGCAGTAATCCAGACATACAAATTCAAAAACAAACGTAGAAAGTATAAATGCAGCACCGTGATAGTGTCAAAGTTTGGTCGTATTGTTTTACATTGTACAAACTTTCACACCACATATTAATTCTTGCACTAATTTCGCACTACGCTGCGTGAACATCACACTAAATTCTGTTGGTACAGAGCTTACCCAACAACTACTACATCCATACATACTTGCTGTAACCGAAAGGCTTCACTTGTGCCTTTGGCCAGTGCAGGGATCAAGGCAGGGTGTGGCAGAGGTTTTTTCTTAGGAGAACCTGCCGAGATCCATCAAAGACGAAAAAATAAGTGCGCCATGAACTTTTTTAAGAGGAGCTGCCAAAAAACTGATGTACCTTTTCCTGATCGGTGGAAATATACACATAAGGAAAGAAAATGTCTAGCTATACGAAAAAGCGTACATGCGACAAGGGTAAACGCGAATCGGTGATTCACCGCAAGCGGAGGGGTTAGCGGCAGTCGACGGCTCACGACGGTTACCGATGTGATTAGTTACGAGGTAGACTGCATTTTGTGCGAATGATTCTAGTAAGAATTTGAAAGTGGCCAACTTTTGGAATTGTCTTTATACCTAAGAAGTCCTGTTGTAACGTTTGAGCAAAATTTCTTGAATTGGTGGAAGATAAACAGCGAAACTTACACATCACTTTCAAAAATAGTTCAAAAATATTTAGCCGTTGTAGCAACATTTGTACTATCAGAACGTTTATTTTCAAAAACGGGTGTAACGCTCAGCAATTAAATAGACTGAAAAGAAGAATACTCCCAAATTTTGTTTCTTCGATCAATAAATGCAGCATTTTAGGATTTACAAATACCCTATTAGGTGCTCTTTTGGAAATTAATATTATTTAACAGACAGTTTTAGTGGAGTTTATTGTTAATTGTTGATAAAGTTTATTTTTATTTATATTGTTATTTACTACTGGAGCTTATTTTCAATTATGAAACATTTATTATTACAAATAAGTTCTTTTTGCTTTTGGGAATTTAAAAAAAAAGATAGTTACACAAAAATAATTTATTTAATTTATGCATACAATTTTACATCTATTCGAAGTGAACACATTTTGCTTCATACAAATTGTAATGCGATTCCCTACATTTTATTGAACATTTACTTATTATTTTTATTATTTTTTTTACATTTTCTCTAAATTGCTCAGTAAAGGAATTATCTTCTGTCCACGCACTAAACACGCTGTATAAATAGTACCTTATCATTAAAGCGTGACAAACGGTTACACCCGCAGAGGCGCTGTGAAAGGAGCTGTGTTTAATATGTACATACAAGAAATCGAGTGGACGTTCGGTTATTATCGGTTGATCAGTCTGCGTGTACTATTTATAATGTTCGAGAAACTAGTGGAACCGTCCAAGGCGTACCGCGCAAAAGTAGACACAGTGTTAATAAAAAAAAAATAGATTATTACCTTTTATTGACGTATCGATGACCACTGCGGTAATGTGAGACTGCCATGGTACGCTGCGTAGTACTGCAACATAAGCAATGCTTCTATTGTCGATTCGGTCAGGCCTCGACGACGGTCTGAAAAAGTTCTCGCATACTTTGCAAATGATCGTTCAGCATCTAATGAAGTAAGAGTTGCGAAATTCTAATACTCCTGTATCTCTTCTGTGCAGTCTTGAATTCTAGATATAGATCGAACCTTTTCTAAATCCAGTTTTTTATTTAAAATTGCAGGAAATTTTTGCGCGACATCTAGTCCTATAGGATCCGTCAAGCTTTCTCGAGTGGCTGCTAAATTGTTGATGTTATTTAACGGGTCTTGTATAGGATAAGTGAGTATTCTCTAACTACCAAATAGTTTGTGTCACTACAGAATAGTTTATGGAAATGTCATCTATTTATTTTATATGTTTGGAAGATTTCACAAACACTTTTGTGGTAGATGACATTAAATCGTTCACCCTAGGATACTTACTTCGAATTGTTTCTGCTACGAGATGACATGCGTGTATAAGGCATGTTATGTGAAGAAGAGTCGGAAAGCATACTTTTAACATCCTACCAGCTTTCAGCATTGTTGCGGCTTCGTCAGAAACTAACATGATGATTTGGGCTCCTACGATACAAAATTCTCCTAACATATTTTTTATTATGTTTACAACGGTTTCGTCATCAGTTCTTTCAATCCTTTTACTGGCTAACAACAAGGGAGCTGCTGGACCATTACGTTTTAAAGTACGCGTCACAATATGAATCACGCTGTGTTTCTGAGCAACAGTAGTTTCGCCCACAGTGAGCCAGATTTTTTGATTTCTCAACTCGTCTTTTATACAGTGTTTCACTATACTTTGCACATGTGGTAAATTGTACCGCAATTGTCTTTTTGTTGGTAGCTTCCATGATGGAACATATTTATCCCAAAAAAGACGAAAGTTTTCATTATCTACTAGGTGTTGTGGGGTGTTGCACGTGCTCAACATGAAAATAAAGTCATACATCATTACATCTATGCTGCCTCTTTAGAAAACCAGTACCTGTCTTTACCATTGTACTTCGAAAAACTATTGTCAAAAGGGACAAATGCTACACCGTCAAAGAATTCGCAGATCTTAAATTTCTACAATATACAATTAGTAAAAAATTCCATTATAGAATTTAATCTGTGAATTCTACAACAACTTATACCTTGCATGGTATATATTTATGTTGTTAATTTAATATTAATAAGTGACTATTTAAATGCTTACAACAAGAAACAGGCATCTCAAGCTGAAGTTTCTTCTGTATTCCCCCTTAAACAGGACATTACCTAACTTGTAACATAATTAGAAACATAAGATACATATCTACAATCTTCATATGCTCGATATTACAAAATCCTATTCAGCGGCGGCCCGTCCTTCGTATTTCAGGAATAACGCGACCCTGGCATCCTGTGAGAAGAATCTGGAGGCAACTCGCGAAAGTGCCGGGCTGTTGTCCCTCTGTTTGCACGTTCCTCGGTATTATAAACACATCTGAATAAACATGCTGCGTAAATATAATTATTTACGACTCCCCGTATTAAGTTATTCAGAAACACTTTCCGTGTTAAGTAATTATTACGAACAGGCGGGTAACTTCACGTAAAGATTTATGTTCGAGATATTCGAGGACTCTCGTTAATGTATAAGATAGCAAACAAGGTTTAAATTTCGAAAGCGCAAACTTTATATACATATTTATGTTCGGGGAGGTGGTTCCGTTATAATTTACAAGATTGACGTGACGGAAAAATTAAACGCAATGCAGTAGTATGTAGCTAGAATAGAACGAAACAAAGACCCGTTATGAGATATATTTGTCGCGTAAATTATAGGGTACACCAGAACAATTTAAACTTAACGTCTGTCTTATTAGTACCTTTACCCTAAACGTGTTTTGAAAGCTGATATTTAAAATAATTGATGTTCGGAGAGGCATAACTAGGTGATTACACTGTGTTCGAATGGAGACTTTCTTTGCAACAATTTGGGCACCCGGGGGTGAACCTAATTCGAGTATACTGAATCCAATTGCGCTAACCGTTTTTAAAAGTTAGCTTGGGTTTTTGAACAACTTCAATTTAAAAATTTTAAGCCCAAACACACCAAAAAAACGTAATTTTCATCATTTTTTGACCATTTATTGAATTTCAATCGACAACGTGTAGACGAATACACATCGAATAGAAACTATTTGAAAAAAATTGAATTGATTCAGTGGAATTTTCATCATTTTTTTTCCAAAAAAAAGCATTTTTCTTGATTTTTTTTTCATTCTTCATCGTGATTCTGTTCGTGGAGAATTGCAACATATACTCGAGAGGTGAAAAACAATAGCGAGGGAGAAAGACACGTACGGAACCGCGCTGATGACACCGGGTAGGCAGAAACATGTTCGCGGGTTTATGATGTCCCTTTTCCCTCGCCCTTTTTGAAATGATTCCACCAATACCATGAGCTATATTAGCATTAATTTTTTGGTTACTGTTACTAGGCAATCTTTTCATACATAAATTAAATTTAAATTTGTCATAGTGTCGTATGCAATTTTCTTTTGAAGAATGCTGTTCACTATTTACGTGACATAGACAATCCCTTTTGGACCAACACATTAAAGGGATATTATAAACTACACATTGAATTTTAACGCCATCATAATTTAGGTCAGGCATTTCTGCTATAAATTCTGTAACTTTGTCCAACATTGATCGTTTTCGCGACGTAGGCAACATTTTTAAAACGTAGAACTACGAAATAGTATTTACGGCAACGTACATGTGTACACAACAGATCTGGTTGAGACTCGTAGTTATACTGAGGGTTGTATCGAACCTCCGCCATAATGCTTATAAAATTATATCAAATCAAAAAGGAAACATATTCAACGCAAACTCAAACTCACTTCCTGTTTAGGAAATTAACCTAGACACCTAATTTTCTTAATTTGACAAAGCGTTCGTAGGCAACGTTAACTATGTCGACAGCACCAATTAATATTCCAATCTTACAAGTAGCTACTGTTAATATAAGAGAAATGGTTGTCAGGGGGTTCCTCCGTTTGTATGCTAACGTTTCCCCGTACCCGTAATCCTAAGTAATTCTATATATTGCATGCTGTTCGTTAGACAGCTGTCGCAGCTAAGTAATTTGACTACGTCACATATATGACAAGGCAAAATTGAATCTACAAATAACGATCGGAACTGTGCTTCCAAACAGTGTTGTTTGCATGTACGCTAAAATATATACTGACAATTGTCGTGTAGTGGATAATGAGATATAATCAAATTATTTCTTAACTAATATAGCAAACTATGAAATTATTTTTAGGGCTACTGAGGAATTTCCTTCATTTGCAAAATAATTCGATTTGTTAATTTCCTTTGTGACGAAGAATTTCCTTAAAAGGAACTATCGAGATACCATGAGTAATGCACTCAAGAATGTACTTAATACCAGGAATGAGAAATATAATGGTTTTTAATATGTATTATGCCTTTTATTATCTAGGAATTTGTGTGATGCTGAGGGTGCCGATACTATTTTGCCGCACTACCCCACAGTCCTTGATATCATTATACTGCTATTAATTTTTCATAAAATAAAACGAATTCTAATAAAAAAGAAAAAGAATAAAACCAAGCTTGAAATTCTAATAAACAAGCAAGATATAACGATTCTAAATAAAGCATATATAGTAAGCGCTATAAATTCTCGGCCTGATGTAGAAAAAATAAACTTGGTAAAATATAAAAATTTTTATTTTTATATTTTATTAATTACTGTTGGGGAAAAAAAGGTTTTAATTATTTATTTCTAAACGCCAAACTTATTTTGTTTTATATTACTGCTATTCTCCATTCAAGAAATAAAGAAAATATATTAATCCAGCCACTCAACCTTTTCCGATGCAATTTCATTCGTTTCAGAGCATTCCCTCAGTCGTTAAATAAATTTCGAGGGCGTCCATCACATGCAGTTATTGATTTAATAATTGCAATCTTTAAACGTCACTTCACTCCGTTCTATATTCTCCATATAAAAGAGACCGTTTCCAATATAATCTTTCATCTAGCTCGCAGATACGTTCGATGTATCTACGGAACAAAACGCTTACTAACAATAGTTGCTCTTACATCGAAAATTTCATTATTTCGGTAAACCGGGTGTGCGCGGCCGAAACTAAACGAAAATAGTCAAAAAGGAGTACTGCAAAACAAACTTCGCAGATTACGATTTGTGAATTGTGTATAGCGCCATAGCCTATGGGCGCTATGGGGAACTATGGTGCAGCAGCATGAGCTTATTCGCCTCGGCCACTGTCTATTGTGTGCGTGCTACCTCGGCACATTGCCCCGTAATCACCGCAATGATCTATGTGCATCCGTTGCATTTGTGCCGCCCCGTGTTGTCTCTGTACAACAAACGATATTCCATTTTACAAGACTTGGTTACATGCAGGCATACAGTTTGTTTGAAAATTCGTCGAATACTACCTGCACCACAAAGGCTTCGGACGCTGCAATAAATCATCTTTTTTTTCTAATTTTAAAAAGGAATGAATAACTTGCTCATTAATTACACTCCCTCTGATTGAAAATCAATCAATTCTTAAAAGTAACAGGATCTCAATGAAAATTACTGTACTTGGCAAATTGGATCTCATGTTATAGGCTATGCAAAATTAAGAAAACAACCCTTATACACATACCATTAACTGTGTTATATTTGCTTCATTTAAAAAAAGACTGCTTTGAATTTGTTTAGTTTAAAACAGATGATTATAATAAAATTCCTATAAATTATTAAGTATTAAAACTTTTATTTTGTTTATTTACAAATACGATCAACAAATCTCTGTCGTACACAGAGAAAAAAAGTTCTTGACCCAAACAAATATGCATTCACTCAACCAAATCGTAATTTCAAACGGCGGCAAAAATATATTCTTTTAATTTAAAGAAATGATTTTTTGACATCATTATTTGATTTGAATATATGATCTCTTGAAACAAATAACCTCAAGTTTGATTTGAAATTATATCTGTTTGATTTAATAATAATAATATGTTTGATTCAACAATACAGGTCTTTCTTTTAAAGAACTTCGTCAGTTTGAAACAAATATATTTTTCTTTGCCATTTATTTGACTTCACCTTTTAATGGAGAACGTTCCCAAAATGGGAACATACCAAAAATGCAATTTTTATCGAAATAAACATATTATTTGCATAAAACATACACGTTTTAAAATATACGTACATATGTGTACACTTCTCTGATTGTTAATTATAAAGACGTTATGCAAATAATATGATTAATTCAATAAACATTAGATTTTTTTTAATATGTTCACATTTTGGGAACGTTCGCCTTAAAATATTAAAGAAATATGTATTTGCTTAATAATATATTTCTGTGGTTTAATGCTGTTACTTTGACAAATACACTATTCTGTTGGTATTACTTCATTGAAATGGTTAGTACGATTACTATTATTATAGTCGGGTCATGGCACAGATGCCTTTAATTACTGCGACCTTAATAGATCTATTGTAACAAAATACCTTTATGTGTATTAGAATAGTTGGAGGCTTTTAATAAACCTTAGTACTACTCTAGGATCTGCTTCCTTCAGTTCAATAACTGCAATAAATGGCCTACTGAAATGTAGGTGTCGTAAGCGACTAATGGCAACGCATTTACATAGGATGTGTTCTGCCGTCTCCAGATCTTCTTGGCATAGACGACAGATTTGATCTTCAGCTTTTCCTAGTTTAAATAAGTGATATTTTAGGGCTACATGGCCTATCAGAAATCCTGCCAGTAATCTAAGATCCCTAAGTCTTTGGCGAGCCGGATATGAGTGCTTTTGTCCCGAAAAATTTTCTCAGTACGAGGCCTTTGATTGTCCTCCCATGCCTTAATTGTTTGTTTTATGTGGCTTTTTTGGAGGCCATAGAAGAGGTTAGGACCAATGAAAGGCATGTTCGCTGCTTCTTTGGCCAACTTATCTGCCTTTTCATTTCCTTCGATCCTTTGGTGACTTGGGACCCATCGCAAAGTAATGTGCTTATTGCGTCCCAATTGCCTTAGATTGTGTACACATTCGTGTATCAAAGCAGATTCGTATGTGTAGGCTTTAATGGCCTTTAGAACTGCCTGACTGTCGCTGTATATATTTGTAGTTGCGACTCGTATCCTTTTCTCGAGGTTCTTTATGGCGCACAGGTTTAAAGTAGAAATCTCTACTTGAAATATGTGGGTGTGGAGTCCTGTAAGCATTTTTAGGTTGTAGTTAGAACCACTAATGCCTATACCTGCTCCAACACCTTCTATTCTCGAGCCGTCCGTATACCATTCCATACCTCTTTTGCATTGAGTCTCACCGGATGGCCACTGAGTACGACTTCCAACGATCACCTTATAAGGCTGATCAAAATTGCATTGCATAGAGATCAGGTTCTTTGCAATATACCTCAGATAATTTATGTTGGGATCTTCCAAGATTTTGAGGTGCCCCCTAAGATCCCCAGCTATAATCCCTTCGTTCTACTAAGAGTGAGGGCATTCGATATAACCTGCTTCTGAATGTTGATGTGAAGCTGCATTATTCCCAAATGCCTCTAGAGCTACTATGGGACAAGTACGCATCACTCCTGTGATGTTGAGACATGCAAGTCTCTGAATATGTTGAAGCTGCTGTCTACTGAGTTGTATTTGGCCACCAAACCAGAGATGTGTAGGTGATCATGGGTCTGATTATTGTTGTATAGAACCGGAAGGTCATATGAGGCTTAAGACCCCGGTTCTTACAAGGCAACCTTCGGCATACTAGTGACGCCGTAATGGCATTTTTCTGTAAGGTGGAGATGTAGGAGTTCCATGTTAGTTTTTTGTCGAACGTAACTCCCAAGGATTTAACTTCATCGCCGAAGCTAATGGTTTTCCCTTCGATGGAGGGTGATTTAAGACAGACTTTTCGTCTCCTTGTAAAAGGAACGATTGTAATCTTTTACGGGTTTATGCGCAGGCTATGATTTTGAGACAACTTATAAATGCCATTGAGAGCTCTTTGCATAACTTTCGGTATGATACTCTCATATTTTCCACGGATCAGGTCGTCAGCGTACTCTTTGAAATTTTAATAGTAGAAGTTTGATATGTTTCCGCGTCGATTTCAAACCTTATATGTCTATAATCTGACAGTGAGGCCTCCGGAGAGACATGCCAGTTTTTTATATTTGAGCTAAGACGAAGAGTAGCTAGTGTAACACCTAGCATCCTTCTTCTATTCGTAGTAACAAAAGTTGGTTCTTTACCTCTATTGATTATGTCCAAATTTGTTAAAGGCAAAAATTCACAGAGGTACTCACCTCTCTTGTTTATATCTGAGCTGTCCCATGCGACATGGTGGGCGTTCACGTCGCAGTCCAGGATGATGTTTTTGTTCCTCTAGTTGCAGTATTAGATGAGGTTCCTGGCCTCCGTTGAAGGTGACTCGGCCGAATCTCCACGGAAGTAGGGGATAGATACTTTCGTTACGTTAGTACGATAGATACTTTCCTCTTTTTAGAGAAGAAAGCATCCATTTATGAGCACATAGGGTAACAATCTGTAAAACATACACAATCTTTAGAAAAACTTTATTGACATTGTGGATAAACCAACAAAAGTACATAAAGAATAATTATATTACCGAAAATTAATCTCCATTTCGTAGTGACGTGGTACTTCTATTCTTGTATATAAATAAACCCCAGCTCGCTAAAATACCACTAACTTCCTTTATTATGTTAAGGTGATATCAAGGCCTTCCTAAAGATCTACGTGGTCGCAAACAAAAACGGTGACCCTTAAATCTTACAGATTTCCTTCAAGTTTCTACCAGATTCCTCACATTTTTCGGAAACCTGTAAAGTGAATCTGGTTAGGTTAGGTCTCAATGTCGTAGTTGTAAGCCGATTTTAACAATGTTAATAACATCAAAGTTAGATAAAGTTCGCCGATAACTTTAAACAGACTGTAGTATGTCTAAATTGTTATAATGTATAGCTTACAAAAATACATTGACAACAAAAATGTTAAAAGGTATACACTTTTATATAGGTATCTAAGAAAACAATATCTATGCATACATAATTTTATAGTTGTATACGTACAACATTATTTGAATGAAGATGACATAACCACAACATAACTTATGTGGTGTATGTACAGATACATAAAGATTAAAATGATACTTGTTTGCAAAGAATATTACAAAACTTACTACCGGTAATCCTGTAGGAATCCTGAGAATCGCGAACGAATGACAAGGATAACTGTATGGATAGGTGCTAGAAGGGTGCTAGGTATTGTAACAAAAAGGTAGGAGACAGAACAGCAGATACCTCAACGGACTTATGCATGCAAGCATGTCTTATCACTTGCCTTTGCTGAAATACCTGTTATAAAAAAAAAAGAGGAAAACAGGTCAAAACACGATTCTAACATATTTGTTTGACTCGACGAAATTATGTCAAATAAAAACGTTTGTACACTCAAACAAATTCAATCTTTTGTTCTTAAAAAATGTGCTTTCATTCAAATATTCCTTTGTTGAATTAAATAAATAATTTCAAAGATATATATTTGCTTGATTCAAGAACTTTCTTTCTCTGTATATTTGAATCTTTGCTGGTGCTAGATTGTATAGCACATCTGCATCATTATGGAGCTAGCACGCAAATTCTCAAAGAGATATGGAAAATCATAGAGATTGAAAATGATATGTAGTAAAAGCAGGCATGTATAGTTTTATTGAAAACGTGATCCAGCAAGCAGCATCAAAGGAGTGCAGCGGTAGAATTAACGACTATCTTTGTTCTATGTATGCACGGCCGTGCACACGCAAATAAACAAAGGCCATATCCTCGAAGCCTTGCTAACCAATCTGTAGATCAAATCCAACACACCGGAGCTGAATATCGATACTATCTTGAAGCTTGAGGCTCATTATTGCATCCACCAGTAATTGCGATGCATGTATGCACTTCCCTTATTACATTCTGTCAATGTACAATGCCAATGCCGATACCTATACACCTAGAGTATGTGTAGATGTATGCGCTTGTATGTTTCAATATTGATTATTGTCGGTATTAGGCACTACAATAGGGAACAATGTGTGAAGGTGTGACTTCCCATTATTCCCTCCCTTCCCTTCCCGCTAAATGATATTAGCACATTATCAGAGTAAAGGTAGATACGTACATTCACACAGAGGGATCTCATATAATAATAACGTCTTCGAATTACTGCTTTCGACGTTCCCTCGAACTGTTGGTTAATATTGTAAAGGTGTGCATATCTAATTTGAATTATGGTGTAATGGAGGATTCACTGGCTTACAATAAAACTATTTTTGAGAGAAGTATAAGAGTAATCCAACTTTGATTTGGTACATTCTTTTTTTTCTTGTCTAGGTAATTCAATTATTGAGACGTGTTCTTCAAAAATTGACCTAAAATAGCCTACTGTTAGGCAAAACCAATATATTACAAGTATATTTATTACTTGACAAAGGTGGTAATGAAGGTCTTAATCTCACAATAACTCTTTAATAATACAATGCTACCGGTTCCGAACCAATTTCAGCTCACCTTCAGGCAGGAGTTAATATAATGCAGCCGACGGCCCTGAAAATGTCACATATGAGCGTGGACGAAACGTTGGCTAAAGCTACGACAACGACGCGGTTCCAACCCGGAAACCAAGAGAATAGTATTATTGACGACCGCGGAAACCTACGGACCATTAAAAAGTACTTCGTTAGGAATAAGAGGATTTCTTATTGTAAAGAAAAAATTCCCAAGGAAAACAGATACGCTCTGCATGACTTAAAATTATAATAAAAAATACATGACAGCAACTCTAAACTTCAATTTTTTTTATAAGCATTTCCCTATGCTTAAAATTATGCTAAAGAACACAACTTAGCGTAGAGCTGGTCCTCCCACGCCAAGCACTCGTCAATGGAACAGTCGAGAAACTTGGCACTAGACACTACAGGAATCGTATCAACTACACTACGGGCAGAATGGAAAGAGAGCATGCACGTCTTGGTATAGTTAATTATCAAACCATTATCCCGACAGCACTTGAACAATTGTTACCATTCGCACAAAGATTTGTCTCACTACTTCCTGAAATAATAATAGTGTCGCCCGCGAACTGATACAAGTTACCAGGAATACGGTAATGAAGATCGTTGGTAAATAATATAAATAGGAGTGGGCCCGCAACAGAACCCTGAGACACCCCTTGTACTACGCCAGTAGCCGATAACAAGGCATCACGCATACCACTCCTAACCAAAACGTATTGCGAACGGTCAGTCAAATCTGAGGACAGCCAATCCAAGCAGAACCCCGTATTCCGTATCGATAAATCTTACATATTAGCATTACATGATTTACGGTATCAAATGCCTGAGACAAATCAAAGTACAAATCGCCAACTGGTTTCCCCTCGTCCAAGCAGCGATACACTACATCCAGAGCCTCAAAAATTACAACATCAGTTCACTTCCCATTAATAAATTATTGTTATGTGATAAAAATTACATTAGTCTTTTGTACATTGATTTCTCGAAAATTTTGGAAAAGCAAGATAACACTCATACTTGTAAACAATCTTCAGAGTCACCACATTATCGCCATACACTGATTTTAACATTTCATGAGCTTCTTTGGCATTTTTTTGGAACTTACAACAAAACTTAATGTTAACGCGATGTTCGAAATCCATGATGCGCGGCAGACACGGTAAACACGACCTCACTCTTCCGGCTCTGGAAACGGATTGACAAGTCACAACTCGTTCAACATTGACACCGGCTATCTTAAAGGATCAGGCTATTGAACATATTGCTTCAAGTGAATGTAGCGTCAGCAGTTACTGCTACAAAAATTCATTCACCGAATATTTTGATCACACCTCGTATTCAAGTAGATGATCATCTGTTCAATTGAGTGAAACACTATACCGTGCTTGGCTACAAAATCTGGGTGGACCTCTGCATAATAACTAGAGTTGGCCACGCGCGCCAACGGGCAGCGGCGTTGTTTCGATTAGGCCTCGAGTTCCACTAGAGCTATTGTGTGTAGATATTTGCTGTCGTAAATACTTTCGCGTAGTTGTTAAATAAAAATAAAATAATGCGTGCTCAAACACTTACCATTTTAAGACTCCTCCATGAAATCGCACAGTGAATAATGTCTGTTAAATATCTGCAACGTTAGATATGTTTCAACAGTTGTTTCGACAGACCGAGTGCGGCGCGAGGAAAAAATGTGTATATATGCAGAGAACGAACGTTCTACATCTAGTGACGTTATATTTGCGTAATTAAAATATTCTTTGAAACAACTTAACGGTTCTGTTGGCGCACTTTCACAAATGTGTCTTAATGTGCCAAAATCAGAATCTTTCTCTAAAACACTTTCAAATTTTTCTAGAACACAAACATTTTTTGCGTCTTCTATCGCGCATAGCCGTGCACAGATTTCACTAACGACACCGAAGGATCTTGTAACTTTTCTATTGCCTCCGCTAGTCCGAAGTAATTGTTGTGAATAATTTTTAATTTCGTTTTAACCCGACTATCTTGAAATTTCGACTGGCTTTCTTGATAGCGGCAGCTTCCTTTGGATCTAATTGTAAAACCACGTTCTTAATATTCTCATAATATTTATGATAATAAAACGCAGCATTTAACCAAGTTCCCCAACGTGTAAGAATAGGTTCTGGTGGCTCAGGTATACGGGGGCACAGTCTGTGAAATTCGCGAATACGTTTCGGGGATTTGACAAACACTGCTTTTGTATGCGCTATTAAAGCGTCTACCTCAGGATAACATTTTCTGATACCATCTGCCACAAGATTGAGAGCATGAATTTTACACGTAATGCGTAACAATTTAACAGAATGCTTTTTAAGAGACTGGCCTACAGAAACCATGTTTGCGGCACCATCACTCATAAACATCAACAGTTTGTTTGTTGAAAGTTCAAACTTTTCCAATGTATTTAACACTAACTTTACAATTACTTCGGCAGTACATTGTTGTATTCGTCTGGAAGCAAATAGAATTGAAGGAGACGATTGATGCGGTTCCATTTTACGTGCCATTATATTAACGACCGAATGTTTTTTACGATCTGCCGTTTCGTCCACACATAACCACATTTTTTTTTCTTTCAACTCAGATTTAATTCTTTTTTCAACATATTCACGAGCAGATGGCACTATCCTTCGTAACGATGTTCGACTTGGTAATTTGTACTCCGAATAGTTATTCCAAAACAAGACAAACGCTTCCTTGTCTAGTAAATTAAACGGTGTATTACATACAATAAAAGTAACACATAAATTAAATATAAATTTGTCATAGTCTCGTGTGCAAGTTTTTTTTAAGCATGCCGTTCGCTGTTTACGTGCCGTGGACAGTCCCTTTTGGACCAACTCATCAACGGGACATTACATATTACACATTCAATTTTAGCGCCATCATACGTTAAGTCAGGAATTTCGGCTATAAATTCTCTAACTTGGTCCGCCTTGAGTCGCTTGCGCGACGTACGCAACATTTCTAAACAACACGTACCGCGCTAATGGAAAGTCGAAGCTACACTGAGGCTTGTATGTAACCGTATAGATACGATGCAGGTGCCTGTTGGCGCGCGTGGCCAACTCTAATAATAACCGAAAACTAGAAATTTTATTCATTTTTTACGTTTAAATTAGACTATAGACGAGGCGTCTCCGAAAATAGCTTCTATGGTAACGAGCGGCAATCCAACAGACGAAGACGACAGACAAAAACAATCTCGCACGTAGCATAACGCCATAAATAATTTAGGCGAAACTTTGTTTGCGCATATGAACGTGTTGTACACAGAAATTTATTTACATATTTATTCTGTAATAAAGTGAATTTTCAAAGTAGATTCCCAACGACCCTACACCGACTCGCGGTACCATCCTCTCCTCTATTCCATCTTCCTAACCTTAATATCGCCGACGGCATTAAGGAACGGTATGCAAAGTTCATAAATTTATTTTTGAAAATTTTATAAACTTTCCCGGCGCAGTCTAACTTTTTCCATTTTCTAATTTTTCCGGTCGGGAAGGGAGAGAAGGGCACACCGACGTGCATAGTCACGGAAAATCGTCGGAAATTACATTCCCCTAAGTGAAAAAAGAGGAGGTGGGTACTTAGTCGGCGTTTATCCTCAATGGAAATTTAATAAAAAAATAGGAACGGAAATTACTAACGAAACGTAATGCAAGCGCGAAGTTTTGCGGAAATCTTACGACGAACGGAGAAAGTTGCTCTCATCCGCGTTTCCTGACTGTAAAGTGTACAACGATCGCCCGAGAAGTTCCTAAGTAAATACAAGAAATAATTTCGCTAAATATTCCCAGCGATGCCACTTCCACGTAGTAGTTGTATTGTAGAAATAAAAGTAGTAGTAATGGTACTACAACTACCTAAGAGGTATCCGACTATTTGTTCGAGGAAGTAGAACGGGAAAGTTAATTTGAAGTTCTACGTTCTATAAGTGATTAAAAATTCCTGGGAAACGTTCGGCGTACACGCCAAAGTAGAAAATTTCAATTGCGTAATACGACTCTCTTCGAAACGTCGTCTTAGTGGTTAAATTATCTCGTAGCATACGTTCCCCATTTTCGAAGAAAACTCTCGACCGAAGTGCTTTAGTAAATGAAATAAGCACTTCAATCTTGAAATAGTTTTAGCAGGTAGCTACCTTATTCAACATTCCAACTACCTAACAAGAAAGTCTTTGCTTCTCGTCTCCTACAAAAGTAGGCAGACAGCTATAGGAGATTTATTATATCAAGTGTTCATGTCGTATAAGTCACGAAAATTAGAAAAATATATTTCCCAAGTTGAACCTACTACTTCCACAGAAGTGTCTTCTTCGTGTGTATGAGTCTTTTAAAACAATATCTCTTAATACAATTGCTATACAAATCTTTCAAAACGAATGCGTACAGCAAAAAATAGTAGATATAAGCTGGGATGATTCGATGTCTCGTTATCGTGGGGTCACCCACTCTCTCTCAGCGATTGGAGATCATGAATAGGCCTGGCATAATCGGTCTTCGCGACAGAATCGACTCAGTCGCATGGGTGGTGTATTATAAATAAAGAGTGTATGTGTGACTCACACCCGACAGAAGTGAAATTTAGAAATCAATACCCTATGGTACTGACGCAATAAAAATGATTGGTAAATATAGCGAATATATGCACGCGTTGAAATGTTTTTATTGCCATTTTTTTGTTTGAAAATCTAATGTAATAGACGTAAAAAGTAAACAAAGTAAATTGTAATCAAATACTTGAAAAAACCTCGTCTCGGTAAGGAATCGAACCTGATACCTCCCGCTTGCCGGGCAGGCGTGCACTAAATAACATCTGCCACCGTGATAAAGGATCTGCTTGTGTTCCGATTCTTTGAGATTTAACATTTGTAAAGTGCTCCAGCTGGTCCTCCTTTTTCTAGAAGTAGGGACATGCGCTTTCTGGGATAAATGAATAGGGGAGGAATATAATTTCCAGAGGCACTGAATGAGCATATCACTGTTATGTTCTTTCCCCTTTCCCAGCTCGTCACTGCTCCGACCTGTTTTTGACCTTTCGATACTAATATCTTTCCAGGTTTCTGGACTGAAGATATTCCCGTCTCGTCCATATTATATATTTTACTTGCGTCAAAGTAATTGTTGCCGATAACCCTCTCTAAATTATCATAAAACAGAGTCTCTTCATTTTTGTTGAAACCCACTATTCTGTTGAGACTGGCTACTTCCAGTTTCCTCAAACAAATGGCCGAGTTCCTTTTGCGGAATCCAGTTACCCAGTTTTCTCCTGCTATTTTAATTTCCCGATTGAAATTATTCTCTCTCACGCCATAGGTCTGTCAAAGTAATCCCGTAAAATGATTTAGCCAATAACAACAGGTGGTCAGATAATTCTTTCTCCTGCTCTGTTGTAAAAACGGGTTTTCGGCCCAAGGAAGGTTTAGTCGGGGTATCTGCTTTGATCCTGTTACGTAATGTCGATCACGGAATTTGAAATTTATTTGCAACACTCTTGACTGAAGGTCCACTTTTAACCATTTCCATAGCTGCTTTAAGAGTTTCAGCACTCCATTTGGCTTTGTCGGTAGTTCTTTGGCGGTTCCGTACCATCTGCAATTACAGATAAAGTATATAAAGTTGTATAAATTACGAAAATATATCTTGTTGGGGTAATACCGCCACCATGGTGCCATTTCCCTGGTTATCAGTGCGGCATTACCCCTGTGTGACAATATGGCGTCAAAGATAAACATCTCGTCAACCATTCTACGAAACTTAGGTATGAAGACGTAGAAATACAGCGAACTATCTTAGCTCTCTAGTCAAATATTTGATACAACAATAGAGGAGAAATTTGCACACTCACCTTCGAAATTCTTCTGTCGAAGTATTAGATGAAAAACACATAAAATAGTTTTTGTTAGGTACCGTCACTACAACACAACCGAACTGATCTGAAACAGATGCGCCGTGCTTAATAGTTCTGCCGCTAGAGTTCACCATTTCTGTAATTCCACTTTTACCGACATGAACTGGTTTTAGAGAGGTGGCGGAATTGCCCGGAGTGGCGGAATTGTCCTTGGGGTGGGGCGTAATTGGACCCACCCTTATGAACAGGAACTATTTTTGCTAATTTTAAACAGGAAAGGAATATTCCTTCGTCAAAGGACAAATTTATGAAGTCTTCCAAAATTTACAGTCTGTTGTAAAGCAGTCTTCTTATCACTTTAAGTGGTATACCATCCATCCCTGCGGAATTACCATTTTTTAATCTTGCAAGTACTGATATCAATTCACTTGTATTAGTGGGCATTAAAAGAAACCTATATCTGTTTTGATATTTAACATACCTCATCGGATCTACATCGGATTTTATTTCGCAAACGATTGATTCCGCAATTGAACAAAAAAATGTATTAAGTGTTTGCAGCTTCTTGGGCGTCGTCAATTATTTTGTCATTTTCCATAATAAAAAATGTTTCCGATTTTTTATTTTTGGTTGCATTTGTTATTTCACCCACGATTTTCTAGGTATCTCTGACAACGTTTGAGGAATTGCACAAACGCGATGTATTCGTTAATCGATTTGACAATTTAATTAGTGTTTTTAAGCGATTTTTATAATTCCTAAGGTACGCATCAAACCAGTCTAGATCACAATATGTTTTTTATATATAAGATAAGGCCGTTTTGTTCCTAACTGATAGCCTTAGTCCTAATATTATCCAGTTTCCCCGATTATGATGTTTAACTAATTTTAGTGGAAAAGATTTTTCAAAAATATCTATTGATAAGAAAATCTGAAATCTTTCGTCAACACCACCCACCACCCCACCCACACCCTCACACTCTCCCACAAATTTATTGTAATTAACATCGACATAAGAGCGATACATTCTCAGCCCCCTAGAATTACTGTCAGGTTTTGTATTTAAAAATTCAATCAAAACACCCTCGTGATCAGACAGTATAAAAGTATAAAAAAATTATTATTTAAAAAAGATTGGTGTTTGTGGACATGTTTTATTTTAAAGAAAATAAAGCATACGTTTCTGAAGAAGACAAAAAATTGTGGAAAGGTTAAAAATGTTAATTTTTATGAACCCTTCAGAGGTTTATATCAACAAACCCACTAAAACCAAGATTCAATTTTCAAACTAATTACAAAAACGGCTAAGAAAGAAATTACATTATTCTATTTTCCTAATGCAATTTAACGTATGGTTGAATTTCTTTCGTTTTTTGTGAGTTACGCTCATTTGTTTAAGATACAAAAAGCTTTTTCGTGTATTATAAAGCTTCATTTCTACGATATTGTAACCATGGCATCTACTCCAAACTCGATCCTCTTGAAAAACAATCGAGTAATTGTGAAATAAATCGCTGGCGCGTAATTAAGGAAGGTTTTTCCGGCTCGTATCTTCCACTTTCATCTCCTTTTCGGCGAGCCGTCGCGTCCGTCCAGAAGAAGATGAAGCTGAAATACGGGGGACTTACTTACTTACGCCGATACGAAGTCTCCGGCACCCGATCTAATTCCATATAAGCTCCCACGGTTCCGGACCGAAAGCCCAGCGTTACATTAGTCGAATTAAATTTTAATTTTTCCGCCGTACATCGCAATGACGAATGGAGTGCCGGTCGGCGACCATTTGTTAGAACGGCGCGGTGCCATGTCTACCGCTGCGTCATTATTTTTTAAAACAATGAACGCGACTAAAGATTTAAATGCGTGGAAGTAATTTAGTTTGAAAAATTACCGGCCGTCATAGTGGCGGTAGGAGGAAATTAAGTTGCGGCCGCAATTCTAGTTTCGGTACGTTTTCTGCATGCGATGTTGGATTAATGGAAACACAGTTGGTCCTTTTTTCGCACTGCGCACAAAGTCGATTAATGTATTACGTATAAAAGAATTGCAAGCCCTTCCTTCGAAATCTACTGTTTCAAATGTGGGAAATTATTGAATGAAAATTTACTTTTACGAAATTAGTTGATTAATTGTGCGGTCTGAAGGTGCGGGAGTGTCCGAAACACACTTCTTCGGCAATTGAAATTAAACTAAATGTCAATTAATGAATATTATAAACTCTGTGTTTGTATGTTACCTACTGGAAACCTGCCGATTCTTCAAGCAGCAAACTTGACTTCTATAGTACGATTTAAACGTTAAACACTTAGAAAATGGAATATTGTTGCCGTCCTGTAACCTTGTTCCCCAACGTATAAGAATAAGTTCTTTTGGCTCAGGCATACGGGGGCACAGTCTGTTAAATTTGCGAATACGTTTTGCGGATTTGACAAACACTGCTTTTGTATGCGCTATTAAAGCGTCTACCTCAGGATAACATTTTCTAATACTATCTGCCACATGACTGAAAGCATGAATTTTACACGTAATATGTAACAAGTTAGCACAATGTTTTTTAAGAGACCGGCCTATAGAAAGCATGTTTGCGGCACCATCACTCATAAACATCAACAGTTGGTTTGTTGAAAGTTCAAACTTTTCCAATGTATTTAACACTAACTTTGAAATTACTTCGGCAGTACATTGTTGTACTCGTCTGGAAGCTAATAGAATTGAAGGTGACGATTGATGCGGTTCCATTATACGTACCATTACATTAACCACAGAATGTTTTTTACGATCTGTTGTTTCGTCCACACATAACCACAGTTTTTTATATTTCAACTCCGATTTAATTCTTTTTTCAACATGTTCACGAGCAGATGGCACAATTCTTTGTAACGATGCCCGACTTGGTAATTTGCAGTCCGAATATTTATTCCAAAAGAAGTCATACGCTTGCTTGTCTAGTAAATTAAACGGTAGATTACATGCAATAAAGGTAACACAAATTACATTTAAATTTGTCATAGTGTCGCGTGCAATTTTTTTTGAAGAATGCTGCTTACTATTTACGTGACGTAGACGATCCCCTTTGGACCAACACATTAAAGGAATATTACAAACTACACATTGAATTTTAACGTCATCATAATTTTGGTCAGGCATTTCTGCTATAAATTCTGTAACTTTGTCCAACATTGGTCGTTTTCGCAACGTAGGCAACATTTAAAAAAAAAACGTAGAACTACGAAATAGTATTTACGGCAGTGTACATGTATACACAACAGATCTGGTTGAGACTCGCAGTTATACTGAGGGTTGTATCGAACCTCCGCCACTGCCCGTTGGCGCTAGTGAACAACTCTAATAATTACGACTAACGCTGCGAAGGGTTGATGAGAAACTGTTGCAATAAATCAATAATTTCGTTCGCTGAGGTAGCCCGTGTCGATTCATCTGCATACATACATCGCGTCGTGGGCGCGGCAACCTCACTTCTAACCTGGCGGGAAGCTCTCTGTGCCCGGCCTAGTAAGTAATTTATGAAGAGTGTTACAAAAACTTTCTGCCATATCTGCTAGCCAGCGTTTGATACTTGCATGTATAAATTAAATTGACATTGAAACCAGTGCCAAATAGGCAGGAGTTATAATAAAGAAAAAAAATTAAGGATAAGTTTACTCAATTCTAAATAATGAAATAGATGTTGAAAAACCTAAATGAAAAATGTAAACACCCAATCATTTGCTAGTTTGGGTATCACTCGGCAGAAATAAACACAAACAGGAGAAAGCCATTTCAACTTTAAATGAAAATTGCTACCTTGTTCAATAACAAGACAGGATAACCTCGGAACTACATGCACAAAGGCATCAAAACGAACGAGTACGTTTTATCAATAGCGATATGATGTTTGATGGCGGTTGTACTTTCCGAACATCTCTTTCACGCTAAATGACATGAAAAAAATAAATAAGAGCAGCACTCTATACCCTATATTACTCATATTCAATCAACGTGTCCGACGTAGCGTGCATGATGTATGGTTTTTTCCTTGGCTCTCTGTCTCATGCTCGCATCCGTCGCCTGATGCGCCAGAAATAGAAAAATGGAAAAGGGCGTTCCAGGCCGCGTTCACGATACATTTGTCGTTGCCAGTTGATGTCATCAATCCGTCGGAATTAATTGGACTGTTGCTGTAAAATGTGATACGCTATCTATTTATTATTAATAAATTGAATAGATGGTGCTGCGTAAACTATACTATAAAATTCGTTACCTATTCAATATTTTGACGAAAATATTTTATATAATCGAATCCTCATCTACTGTTAAGTGTTGAGGTATGTTTTCCTCCCTCTTTATTTTTCATTAAAAATCCTCCAACTGTTTCTGTTTTTGGATAGTGCTTCAGCTTCTTTTTCCTTAATATTTCTTCTATTTCACCATTTCATTCTTTTCTCGGTCTTCCTCTTCGTCTCTTACTAGGTTTCTTCACTTCCCACACTTTTCTGACTTGTGTATCTTTGTGTAATCTGTTTAGGTCCCCACCATCTTAGCTGTGGCTTCTGTATATGTTTTCTTGTACTTTCGATTTCTAAATTATTTCTTGTTTATTATTATTTTGTCTACTAACGTGGCAATTGCTATTCCTCTTAAACATTTCATTTTTGCTGTTTGTATTTTTTATTATAATTCACATCCATGAAGCAGAGTAGGGAAATAGATTCTTTTATAGATTGATTGATTGATTGATTTTCTACAAGAGCAGGGCTGGTCTTTACATCCCTAACACTGAAGCTTAGTAGCTTATTGTATTATTCCTGCTTCGGTTTTGTTTTACTTAAACAGGTTAGTTCCCGCAATCAGGTTTAACAGCCTATGTAGTAAATCTTTCTCCATTGGTAGTTCAATTGTGCTTCGCATAGCGAATCTGCGTTGAGCTAACGCTGCACATTCGAAAATAATGTGAGAGGCTGTTTCCTCCTCCTCATTGCAAAGTCTACATAAGTCTTTTATAGACTGTGATCTTTGTTTTGGTACATATTTTTTTTCCAATGAAACTGTTCTTCATGCTGTGATAAAGTTTGTTTGTAGAAGCCATTCTGCTATTAATCTGTGATTCCTAATTTCCTTTTTCATCTATTAAAGTTCCTAAGTACTTAATATTATCCACTCGTTCTTCATTTCTTCCTTTGATCCCGATGTTTATTTCCTTTTTGTTATTCGATACTACAACAATTTTGGTCTTTTTAGCGTTTATGCTCATTCCTTTCTCTTCTATTGTTCTTACCCATATATCAGTATTGTGCTGTAGTGCTGCTTCATTGTTTGAAATTAACACAATATCGTCTGCGAAGACACATTCACTAATATTTATGTTATCCATTCTGTTGTATCTTACATTTGCCTTTTTTTTTATTTTGCACTACGTCCCAATATTACTTTACTGAGATACAAAATAAACAACAGTGGACTGGGCACACCTCCTTGCCCTGTCTCGTAATGAATTTTTCAGATTCTTCGTCTGACACTGTTACTTCGTTAGCGCTAACTTTATACATTGGTTGTATAGCTCTGATTAAGCTATGATCTACTTCATATTTTCCAGTGTTCTCCATATTTGCTGTCTTAGTACCTTATCGAACGCCTTTGTTAGATCTATGAAGCAAAGACACCAGGGGCTTCCAGATGATTGCGGTCTTTGATAGGAAAGTAGTTTGAGAGCTTAAAATTGGGTTTGAAGAAGGTTTTTATGTTGTTCCTGAAGAGAATCTTGCTGATGACGTCGGTGATACCATGAATGTAGAGTAGATACGCCTGCTCACAGAAATTTGGGTTAAATGAGGGGAGTTGCCGTGGAGGAGGGTTGGTGCAACGGTTAGTGGTAGTTTGAATATCTTTCCTGGAATAGCTATTGCGAATCAAAGTTTTGGTAATACGGTTCAGTTATTGAGGAAGCGAATTGGGTTCAGATATGGAGATGGCCCTTTGGATAAGAGAATTGATAACACCACGTTTTTGGGCTGGATGATGGTGTGAGAGGCCATTGAGATATCTATCCGTGTGCGTGGGTTTTCGGAACACGGAATGTCCCAGTGCACCGTCACGACGCCGATGTACGAGAACATCTAGGAAAGAAAGGCAACCGTTCGATTCGACCTCCACGGTGAAGCATATGGAATCCTGATCTTCGTACTTCAGTCATAGAGTCAAAAAGATGAGGGATGCAATTTAAAAAAGTTGGCTTGGGGGAGATTTCATAGAGAACGGTTTAGTAGGGGTAGCTTTAAAAAGTATATCATTTAGGATCCTGCAAACCATTTTCGACGACACCTTGCGCAATCTTATATCTCTACAAATAAGGATGATGTCGCTTGTAACATGTAATCTGGGACACCCGGTATATACATATTTTTTCTTTTGTTTATATATAATTTACACTACATTTTAGAATACATCCTAGGATACTGTTTACTGGATTCATTCCGTTTATATCCAGACTGAAAAAAATAAATAAAATAAATAATTGACAATAAGATTTACATATTTCTTTGTTTGCTATTTAATTTTAAATTTTAAATCTGCATTTTCAACTGTTTCCATAAAAAGTGTACCTTCAATATTTTATCTTACATCTAAATGGAGACAACCATATTCTCGGCACACTCCGCACCACGCAAATTATTAATTAACTCGGAAAGGCCGTTTGGAAGACACGTGGGTCTACATCTTCAGTCGCGTACCGATTGATGTGAGAGAACATATATTAAATCTAAGAAACCCGCTTTATCCCTACCCTTCAAGAAAAATGTATACAAGTACCCACTTTTGCACCTTAGACTAAAAAGCGAGTTAAATAAGGAGAAAAGGCGTAAAAGGTCTGTCATCATGAAATGCAAGAACATGTGACCGTTCCACCTTAATAAAAATAAAAAACAAGTGAGACAACGGTTATATCCCTGTCTATCCGTCAAATTTGTGTTCTTTCTGCCTAATCCTTACCTAAAGGCAACAAGCGTTATAGCATAACCATAAACCAAAGGCCTGTTACCGTAATAAATCGAAAAAACAAGAAAAGTGTAAAGGTCCCTTCTCTTTATTGATTAGGTTTGTATTCTTATTTATGTACCAATTGTCCAATTCAAGCGGCGAAATCAAGTTTTTAATCAATTTTAGGTTTTCTAATTTAATATTATGTCCTGTATCGTTTACGTATTGTGCTACGCTTGACACTTCTATCTTCCCGTACCTGTAACACCTTATGTGTTCATTGCATCTAGTACCTATCGCTCGTTTCGTTTGACCAATATAGGCTTTATCACAATCGCCACATGCAATTTTGTAAATTCCCGACCTTTCTCTCATGAACTCGCGAACTGAAATGAACGTTCATCTCTTGTCCCTTAAAAACATTGCTGATACCTTTCGATACTCTTTGAAGGGAAGTTTCACAAATTTCTTATCGCGGGTTACTCTTAGAATTAAGATCGAGGAATTTCTGCCAGAGCGCCTATTTTGGACTTTCCTACGCATGCGATCGACCTCTATAGAAGAATAACCGTTGTAAATTATATAAATAGCTCTTTATTGTACCTACTTTTACTCAAGGGTAACTTCACCAATCTTTTAATTAAGAATCTAATCGCGGCTATTTTGTGTTGTCCACAATGGTTGGAGTCGGACATAATGTATCTATTAGTAGCCAAGCCAAATTCTAGGGAAGTACACATTGTCCTTTTTCAAACTAGTTTCAAATTTACTCATGAACAAGTTAGCTATGAAAGGAGACAACGGATTGTCCATCGCCGTACCCTTTCGTTGTTCATAATATTTGCTCTCAATTTGAAAACGGTTTTGGTTGACGCAGAGCAAAGCTAGTCTTTTGTACTCCGCAAAATTTCTCTAATCCAATGTTATTTACCCTATTTACAAAATCTAATGAATTTTCTACTTCTAGGCTATCTACTTTGATGGGTAAATTTTTGTATTCATTTACTAGCCATTTGGACAGATTATACGTAGGCGAGTTTATACCTGACACTATCGGTCTTATAGATTTTCCCGGTTTGTGGATTTTTGGTAGACAGTATATTTTATTTAACTCGCTTCTTAGTCTAAGGGGCAAAAGTAAGTACTTGTATATGTTTTTGTTGAAGGGTAGGGATTAATCGGGTTCGTTAGATTTAATATATGTTCTCTCACTTCAATCGGTGCGCGACTGAAGATGTAGATCCACGTGTCTTCGAAACGGCCTTTCTGAGTTAATTAATAATTTGTGTGGTGCGGAGTGTACCGAGAATATTGTTGTAGCCATACCACCCCACAGTCCTTGCTATCATTACTAAATAGGAGATTTAAAACTAAATATAAGGAGTACATTTATAATCAACACAAAGACGTAGAAATGGCAGAAAATACAAATAAAATCTAACTTGCAACCGTCATTTACAATCCTAGATAAGTATTAGGGAAAGTAACTCACATTGTATACTTGCTCTGCGCTAGTCTAAAGCTGGGAGACGCTTAACAATAATTTTTCCCCCGAATAGAATGTGATTACGTCTGCGAAATACGGCAGACTAGTCGGTTCGAAATGGTAGGTATTCGGGTAGAGAGATATGTGATGAGAAATAATTTTAGAAACGGCCAAAAACAGATTACGGAACTGCACGGAGAAACTAGCGGCGGAAACTTACCGGAACGCGATAATAAAAATAATACTTTCGTGATTGTTTTTCCGCGCATGGGTCTCATGTAGGATGTAATGATATGGCAGGAAGAATCTGAGACTGCATTTTCGTAGAATAGGGCCACGTATCAATTTTTTTCCTTCTCAATTATTGTTTAGACATGTTCATTTCATTCGTAAAATGAAATTTTTACTGCATCTAACGTCGACATTTCAGTTGGGAATTACCTAACTGGTATTGCATGCAAGGAAGAATTTTACAGTTCAGAGACACAGAGGCTTATTGCTGCTCCAAATAAAAATAAGCTGCGTTCAAAATACATTGATACGTAACAAAAATTCCGATAATTTTTGAGCTAAGCATATTTTAAATTTAATATTTTAAGCTACAGTATTTTAAGAAATGCATAATGCATAATGAGTTCTTTATATACTGTGCGCGGCAAAATTACGGAAGAAATTCATTAAATTTGAAGCAATTTGTTTTTCGAAGAAATGCTGTGACGGGTAAATTTTATATTTTAAAAATAAACATTTTCGCATGAATTTTAAATTCCTCCCAATTCTCGTTCTTAAGTAATGACGTCATCGACATTTTTTTTTTAATGGTAACTCTCTTTTTATTTTAATTTTCCTCTAAATGGTACTAGCCAAATTCTAATGCGTCACATATCAAAATTTTCAAATAAAAGTCATTGAAAGAGTGGAAAGGATAAATGTTATTAATAACAAAAAGCAAAGATAAATGCTGTTATTCAAACAATGAAATGATCGTTTCCCTTAAATCATATGTTCGAAATGACACATTAATTTTACACACAGTCAGGACTAATTCGACTCATTTTATACCTAATCCTATTTTTGAAATCTTCTAAATTTTGTGGTCTAGCAATCTAGATTTTTTATTTTAAATTACCCCATAAAAATAAATCAAAGGACGTAGGATCTGGGAATCTCGGAGGCCGCTCCATTAGGTTCCGCCTACCGATCCATTTTCCAGGAAAGCAGTTGTTTGAAAACTCGCGAAAAGGCCATCCAAAGTGCAAAGGTGCACCATCTTGCTGAAACGAAATATCGCCATTTGGTAAGTCAGGATCATCTTCCTTTGGAAAAATTTCTTCAAGAGCAAGTGCATCCCTCAAAAAGTCCAGATATCGCTGCCCCATGAGGGTCTCATGAAAGAAAAAAGGACCAATGATTCTATTGTCAACATTCCCTGCCCACACATTAACTTTACGAGGGTGTTGAGAATGTGCTTCAGTAATCCAGTGAAGATTCTCTCTACTCCAGTGCCAGCAAATGTTGTCGATTTGCTATTCCATTTAGGCAAAAATGAGGCTTCATCCAAAAAGAAAATTTGGCGAATGAAGCGTGGATTACGGTTGCATAAATCCTGCATTATATTACAAAACTGCAATCAGGGACATCTTCATTGAGTTCTTGCAGTAGTTCTATTTTATAAGAATTGTATTTTTCTTTTTTTAATACAAGTAGTACTGATCGCTTAGAAATTTCATTGTCTGCTGCAACTGATCGAGATACACCATGAGGATTCTCAACCACACCAATACAGCCTTTTATTATTATTTTTTTTTAATTTCGTCGCTATTATGCCATACATTTTATATGTTGTTGTAATTCTTCCTTTGTAGTTGAGTTTCGTGTACATACAATGTATTTCAAGACATTCCACACATTTTCAATTGGGTTTATGTCTGGTAAATTGCCTGGCCAAGGTAGTACACGCAGATTTTTAAATTCAAGGTCTCGCATTACACTTTTTGCTTTATGACACGGTACATTGTCTTGTATGAAGGTGAATGATCCTTGAGTTGGGTCCAATGAACCAATATGAGGGATTAAATAGTTTCGTAAAACCTTTTTATATTGTTTTTGTTCCATTGTTCCGTTAACGAAATATAGTGGTCCCGGTCCTTCTGTCGTAATACACGACCAAATATAATATTTAACTTAGACAGCATAGACCAACAATGATGATTCCGGTTCAACTCTGAATTTGAAGTTTTATCAAATATTGTGAGCGTTTCAGTCTCAGAGTAAGGAAATAAGGACATTGTATGAAAAATCTGTTTAATGTAGTTATTGGGGATTCAGCAATAGCGAACCTACAATGTCATCATTTATAAATAAGGTCAAAGTTTTAGATTACCCACTTGCTGCCCGAGATATTTATTCACATTCGAAGGGAACGTTACACCCTTTGGGCGTCCCATTTCCGCGTACCTATTTGGCGTGCAGCGTGCAACATACTATCGCTTTGAACTCTCTCGCGGTACTGTTGAGATCGACTACGAGTTGAAACTTACCCCTACCGACGCCGCTACCGCTACGCTTCTGCCATCCGGTACCACCTTTTTAACAAACTCTATTTATAAACTACCACGTTAGTTTTCACTCAAATTCCTGTTGACATAAACATTATGCGGCTTGGTAAGCGATCCATTCTCGACCAAGTTTCTACTCAGTTCTAGTAAAATGATACGATGTGGCAGTTGTCGTTCTGGATACAACAGTAAATGTCTTGTACTGCTATTGCTTTATTTCGGTTCGATGAACAAAAGATGCTTAAGGTATCTCGTTTCCCTTTGTTGGTGTACATTTTTCTGTTACTAATGACCGATAATTGATATGGTTAACAGTTTGAAACCTCATGGATATCTTATTTAATCTTAAAATGTATTCTTTGTCCATTAAAACAAAATATCAAAAACTTTTGTCTGCGTGTTATACATGGTTGAAATCAGAAAAGAAAACTCTTTCTGACGGTGTCAGATATGACGTCGATAAGAAATAGGAATGTTAATGGCCATATAAAAACTTTGAGTACATAATTACGTAGAAGATTAAAAGTGCCCTTGAGAATGAGTTTTTAATTTTTCTCTGCAAGACCAAATAAAGGTACTACAAGTAAAAGAAGAAAATTAGCTTTTTCATTTTGTTTAAATCTCAAAGGTCATTTGTTGCAGGTCCATTTTATCTTCGGCTTCATAACAAACACAAAATTTTACAACTTTATCACATTTTAATCTAGCCTCTATCTCCAATAACAAGCAAGATGATCTCCATGGTGAGCATCGACAATGAATTAGCCAATTTTACAAATTAACGAACATTGTCAATATTAATAAAAAAAATCAAAGCAAATTTAGAAAAGGAAAATGCTGTTTTATGCTAAACTTTGTTTAGTAGAATTCTGTTTTATTTCTTTTCAATTTACATTTTAGCAGAATAAGATTACATTTTAGGCAATTTTATTACTTGTTGACAGTCTCTTACTTATCCTACAAAAGAAATTACTACAATTTCAATGTTACTTTTGGTCTTTAGAAGAATACGTTTCCATGAAAATTCTCGCTCAAAAATTGAGATACATATTTCGTTCCTTGAGGGCGCGTTGTCAATGACACCGCGGCGACAAACCAACTCCAGCATATCCAATTAACGCAGATTGTTTACATTGTTATTTCGTGGAAGTAAAGCTGCTATATCGCCTACGGGTGTTATAAATATAAAGATGGAGTGTGATGAAACGTTTTTTAAGGTGAGATCAATGCAAAAAAAGAGAAAATTAAACCACAATTTATTCTTTTTTTCTCGAAAAAACAGATTTTGCTTATTTAATATAAATTTTAGATATACACGACGAGTTAAAATTAAATTATAAACACAAATGTATTGTTTCCTGATGGCTTGACACCGAGGAAAAATCTATATAAGTACAACAATTTGAATGTAAAAATTTTTAATTTTTTAATAATCTGTCAGCAATTCTGATCATTGTAAGCTAAAGGTAAAATTTTATCATAATTTCTTAAAATCTTAGTTCATGTGGAATGATAAAGTATTGTATTCCTCAATATAAAATAAGCAAATGTACAATAGTAGTAAAATTTAACAAATTCCAAGCTAAATCCATAGTTTGTTCAATATACCAGAAACTGTTGACTCCCTCATGAAAGTTGTGCAACTGCATAGGTATCGAAATACCTCGAAATTTTCCTTTTTATTTATTTATTCTCTTTCCTCTCCGATGAAAGAACTATTTTCTTATTTTTCCTTTCGCTTGTTTGTTTCAGTTCAATGTCTAAAAGCCTAAAAACGCTAGATCTCAGCTATAATGAATTGGATATGATCCCCTTCGCCGCCCTGAAAGAGCTTCGGAACCTGCAGTGGATCAATTTACACGGGTAAGAGAGCCTCTCCGTTTGTCTACCATTGCTTTTCCGCATTTGCCCGTGCGGCCGCTTTCTATTAACGTTATCTAGCCTGCATACAACGTCAATATAATTGCGCTGCAGGTCGTTGTATAGATGTAATCTCTACGAGTGCTTAAATGTGAGCGCGTTCTTTTTTTAAACCTGCGGCAATACGCTGGAAGGTATAAATTTGCACACGCGGTTTTAATTGCATTACGTAAGCTTAACGATACGTTCCTCAAATAGATATTTCATAGAAAGTGTGGAACGAAAATGCACTGTACGTATTCTGTGCGGATTACTTTTTTTCGTATTATTACATACACAATTCTTCTAACGAATCTAATTTTTAGCGCCTTCCCTGCAAGATCTCTTCTGTGCAGCAGTTTTTATTGTCCGATTGCAACTAGTTGTAGCCGAAAAAAAAAAAACACCGACAAAATATTTATTGATGTACCAAGAAAAAGAAACAATATAGAATATATAAAGACCGGCAAACACAATAAACACCAATATACTACAGAAAAATGTTGGGGAATTTTACATTAGAAATAGGGGACAAATTTGTTGCCTCCTATTTTTGATGTAAATTTACACAAATGGAAAATTTTAAAGTGTAATGTGAAAATTACTACATAGTTTAAAATTACCGAAATAATACTTAATGCTACATTCTAATGGTTATTTTTTCCTGTAAATTTTACACCACAAGGAACTTATAACCTTCAAAGTATTTTTATAAGGGATTTTTACACCTTCGGCATTATATTTAAGGTATTTTCACCAAGAATTTATAACCTTATATACGAGGAATGATCGTAAAATAAGGTTCCTAAAGCCCGACAGCAGCAATAAGACGTGTTAGGCGAAATCCGACAACATTGGCGTGTGCAGCAGCTCTCCCACTCTATATGCGTACCACTCCCGTCTCGCTACGCCGCTCAGTGTTGGCTAAGCAGCTGTCTGAGATGGAACTCCCGATCGCCGCTACCGAAATTCGCGATGTGATACGTTTTTTCCAGGATGTATGTGTAATTTAGATATCTATATGTATGCAAAAAAATGTTGTCCTTTGTTTAGATTTAAGTATCTGTTGGACAATAAAGAAGATTATTATTATTATCGAGAGGTCGAAAAATTATTTGATATCTACTTGATCATTTAGAGAAAACGACCATCTAACCTAAGTTGTTTTAGTCGAGTGTTTTATTAAATTTAAATTATTATACAACTTGAAGCTGAATATATCTAATCTTTTGTACATACACTAACAACATATGGAGAAACTAAAAATCACATATTTTCGAAAAATGTTTGCTTTACCTTGATAGACTCAACAAACTATACTCACTGCTACCAACTATATATTTAAATATTTAACACAAATGCAATAATTGCTGTATATAACTACATTTATCATTAGTATTCAGATTAAGCTTTTTGGAAACAGTAGTAAGCGAATTACAACAACGACAAATTCACGAGTAATCACAGAAGAAGGGATTGTAACAACTGTTGTAACCCAAACAATTTTCCTCAACGCGTTTCATGTCTCCATAGCCGCGAGGTATTTGTACAGGACTACAAATTAGAATCAAGTTAGCATTACACACTGTAAATACGGATACATGAGATGTAGAATTTAAACGATGAACACTTAGAAAATAGAAACACAGCCATACACGCATTACGTGGATAGATATTTGAACTAAAAGTGAGAAATTGATTAGCGTCGCTTCACTTCTCTATTTTCATTCCCGATAGCGATTTCGAAATATAACACAAGTTTATAAATTCCGATCAACTTTTGGACCCGAGCAGATGAGAACGATTTTTAACGTAATTTGATGCGCTGAATCTGAATCTTCAATCCATTTGTCAAGATTGGTTCAGGTTTTCGAGTTTTCGCATGTTGGCTGCATTGCGCTGTCAAAGCGACTGTCAGTTCACGACGTCGCTAGAAAAATCATTTCAATAGTCTTCGAAACGTTTTGTATTCGTTTAGGAAAGTGCGAAAATGCAAAGACAGGGTTGCATAGTTGATTCAAAATGTTTTTGCTACGTTTGCGGATGTTATATGCTCGGAAAAAGCGGCAAAATAATTACAAAAGCGCTCAAAGATGCGTATTTACATTACTTTGGTTTCTCTGTAGCAACCACACTCAATCCGTGGGTGGCGAAATGGTTTTGCAACACGTAGAACAAAACTGCACAAATGGTCACTTGGTAAAAATGTATACTTTTCATTTTCATTGCCAATGCTATGGAGAGAACCGAAAAACCATGTGGATGATTGCTACTTCTGTTTGATGAATTTTGTCGATGTAAATGCAAGAAAACACACAGTATAAATATCCTGATGTATCATCAGTGTTTAAGCCAGTTCCACGTACGAGTAATGACCCATTGCCATTTTGTCCAGGTACAAGTGCAAATGCCCTGGTAACTTCGATTTCATCACCGTCGACCAGTGGAAGCGATTACGTAATGGAAGATAAGCATTTAATTTCGCAAAGCGAACTGAGTGATTTGATTCCTGATTTGAATTTATCAAAACAAAAAGCAGAGTTGCTTGCATCACGGTTACAGGAGTGGAAATATCTTGACACTCCAACACAAGTCACTGTATACAGAAACAGAAATCAGGCGCTTCTACCGTTCTTCAAAAAAGAAGAGCTGCTGTATTTCTGCGTTGACATCAACGGTTTATTTGACCTGATGAATACACCGTACGATCGAAATGAATGGCGTTTGTTCATCGCAAAATCCAAAATATAGTTTGTTACATAATGGAAATAAAAAACCGTCCATTCCGATTGTGCATGCAGTACAAACAAATGCCAAGATCAAATAGAATGAGCATAAATGGAAAATTTGTGGCGATCTAAAGGTTTGAAAATTAATTATATAAATCTGAAACATTAATTGATTTACATATTATTCCAATAGGTTATTGGTCTCTTGATTGGAATGCAATCTGGATTTACCAAATTTTGCTGTTTTTTGTGCATGTGGGATAGCCGGGCAACTGATCATTATGTGAGAAAAGATTGGCCAAGTCGTACGAATTATGAGCTAGGAAAACAAAACGTCTCTTCTGCACCCCTTGTGAATCCACAGGACATTTTCCTGACACCTCTTCACATTAAACTTGGCCTTATAAAGAATTTCATCAAAGCGCTAAACAGGGAAGGACCAGCTTTTCAGTACATAATCAAGATGTTTCCCAAATTGTCATACGCAAAAATTAAAGGAGAAGTATTTGACCTGATATTCGAAAATTAATGGCCGACGGAAACTTTACAAAATGTTCAACGCCCGTTGATGCCGCAGCATGGGCATCATTTAAAAGTTTTGTTCACAGCTTTCTCGGTAACTGCAAATCTCCGGATTACAAGCAAATAATCAACAATTTGTTGCAAAATTACCGCAAGATTGGAGCTCGAATGTCTCTCAAGATTGATTTTCTGCATTCTCATATCGATTTTTTCCCTCAAAACTTGAGCGATACGAACGACGAGCAAGGAGAGCGCTTACACCAAGATATGGCGAAAATCGAAAGACGATACCAAGGATTTTGGGATGATAGCATGATGAGCGACTACTGCTGGACTCTAATGCGTGAAACGGATCCCAAACAATACAAACGACTCAGTTCCACCGCCCTTCATTTTTGATTTAACTGAATAAAATGGCCTTTAATTGTCAAAAATTATTTTATTGAATATCTCGAAAACTAGAACCAATCTTTAAAAAAAGGATTGGAGATTCGGATTCAGCGCCCCAAATTACCTTACTAATAATTTTTAGTTGTTCAGGTCCAAAACCGTGTATACTTGCGATAATTTGATTATAAATTTCGATTAAATTCCGTTGTTCTAACAATAGCATAATGCATGCCATGCAAGGACGCAACTGAAAGACGGATTCTATGATAGATACTCTATAACATTTTACGTTACCAACAACCTTAAAAAGTTAACATTTGCTGACAAACAAGACGATTACTTGACGAACGATATTTAATTTACGAAATTATGCTAAAGATACAACTGAACACTGTACTTGCTTTAAACTGATGCAGGAAAATATTCCATTAAAATTGAAAATTTAGTATATGAAGAAAATAGGCAGAAGACAAGTTATTTAGCCGTTCCACCAAGATCATCGTCGACTGGACTTACATTAATCTCCTAAACATCCCGCCCCTCCGAAAATGGGGAACCCGAGAATACAAAAGATGTCCAGGGGCACAGAAAAACATGACAAATGAATTTTGGCGGTGAATAAGTGGACATACTGGATTCACTATACATAGCGCTAACGACAGCTAGTTTCAATGTTGTAAATTGTAACATTACAGTACATAATACATCCTCAGATATGAGGGCTGGAACTTTAATAGTGGCAACACTGCTGTGGAAGCGAAGCGAGACGGAATGAATTATTCTCACTGCTACCACGTATTAGTCTATGCCTTACCTATCTTGCAATAAATGGACTCTTCCTTTCGAACCGAAGCGCATGCGCTATGGCGAGAAAAAGCCTTGTATGAGTTGCTGATCTAAAGTATTTTGGTCTGTACTTTCATCATGTTCACAAAAAAGGAACAGCGAAGTTTGTAGATGAATCAAAGTGCTCGTGGTCGCACAGCAAGACAATGTCATGAGGGTCTTACTGAAGCGTGTGGGGAAACAGTGTTACCATACAAAACACACAGCAAGATAGGTTAAAGCTCTCAATGAGGGACGTGAGAGTGTGGCAGACGTGGCTCAGACAGGTCACCCTAGTGTCAATAAAGACCAAGCGCAGGCTGTTACCGCGTTGTTAGGCACAGATTGACGTTAGACGATACGTGAATTAAGCCACGAGATAGGACTATCGCATACGACTGTGCTGCATACTCCAAAGGATCGCCTGAGAATAACGAAAATTGCATCGCCGTAGGTTCCCTACAACTTGACGGAAATGTAGCAATGGATACGGTACGATGCCGGTCAAACATACTTGGAGGATTATGATCGTGAAGAAAACGCTTTCTTACGTCGCATTATTGCGCTTGATGAGGCATAGACCAGATCGTACGAACCTAAACTTAAGCACTAGTCCAATGATTGGCATCATTACTGATCACCATGTCAAACAAAAAAAAAAATTCGTCCTACCCCCCACTAATGTGAAAGTCATCCTAGCACATGTCGTATCGCAAGGGCAGACTGTTAATGCACAACATTTCCTTCAGTTTTTAGAATATAACCTGAGACCAGCGTTGCGATGAAGGCGACCACACTTTTAGCAAAACCCTCCCATCATTTTGCAGGATAATACTAGGGCACACACGGCACGCCCTGTACTTGATCTGCATAATCGCTGGGATTGGGAAATACTTTTTCATCCACCATATTCACCGGATTTAAGCCCATGTGACTTTGACTTGGTACCAGAGATGAAGGAACCACTTCGTGACATTCTGTTCCGATCTGTTCCAGAAATTATGCAAGCAATAAATCGTTCCATCAGAAGCATAAACAGAACAGGCGCTACTAAGGGCATACTACGACTTCCACATCGCTAGCAACGAGTTGTTGACAATGCTGGTACCTCTATTGAAGGACTGTACTAGTTTTGCACATGTATCATTTTTGTATTATTAAGAAATAAATAGTTGCCACTATTAAAGTTAAAAAACCCCCGCACGTTCATGTCATAATAGTTATCTATCAACATCAATTTAACTTAAAATTTAAAGAAAACTCTGATTGTCAAATATATAAACACCTACCGCACTGTGAACCACCCAAGTTATATGGTATGTATGTATTTATGTAAGTACATACATACGTGGAGGTAGCGAAGAGATAAAATGTATATACGCTCTCTGCCGGAGTTGGGTTGGAATGAGAATTATGCAAATTTGCTCTGAAAGTTTGAGTCCCGTATCATCGTGGAGAGGTATTAAATTATTTAGATTTTCGGGGACTAATTAATAACTCGTGTAACATCGAGTAAAACACAAACAAATTAAAACAAACAGACGCATATCCAGAAGGGAGAAACTTCAATGAACAAACGGAGGACATGATAGGAGGGGGTATAGAAAGGAAAGTTACGTTCGAGCTGAACGATGGAAATGAATGGAATTTGTACGTTTGAGCTTCATATATTTCCGGAAATTAACTCGCCGCCATTTACTTTACGAATTGAATGAAATTGGCTTGAATTAAATGCAAATAAACAAAGATGAGTATAATATTCGGTATCGTAGAAGAAGAACGTAGCAAGCCAGAAGAAAAGCAAACCGTGAAATATTCAAAATAAACCAACGAGAGACATCTCTCTCAGTTATACGAAAAGCTGCATTACAGGTCTAGAAGCGCAGATATTATCCAAACCTACTCAATGCGACCAAAAGGAAATAGAAAAATAGAGAGTTTTACATTGTTATCGGTCGGGTTAAGAAGGGAAAAACTCCTTCAGAGGATTATGTTCCGACCCGTACAATCAAATGCTTGTCGGTTTCTGTAAAAGCGATCCTATACTCCTGATCATCAATTCTACCCTAACACTGTGCCCCTTTCCAAGTTCTTTGAAACACGCGGTAGTGGTTTCACTGGACTAAACTGGGAAAAATCGGTCAAATACATAGGACCTACATTGAACCAACGACTTATATGGACCCTCATTTGGAACAGGTGACAGTGGATAAGAATCGTAAAAAATTGATAGCATTAGATATGTTTCAATAGTTGTCTCGTGGAACCGTGTTCGCAGTGGTGAAAAAATGTGTTTCTCTTTGCGTACAAATAAAACGTGCTTACGTGCTGTTGCCGTAGTTGACAACTTCAACTCCGGGTTGTATTTGTTCCAAAAGTTCTTAAACGATTTCTTATCCAGTATGTTGAGTGACAAATTACATGTTATCATCATGACAAGTAAATCGAAAATAAAGTCATTTCTATTTGACGTGCCGTTTTTTCTATTTCTGTGTTTTGCACTATTTACATGCTTCCTACAGTCACATCAAAGTTTTCTCGCACACTTTTCAAACTATTTTAGCACCGTCGTACAACAAATCTGGAAACTCACAGATAAAGTTTTTTACTTTATCAGCAAAGGGTCGATGTTGAGCCTTGCGCACACTGGACATTTTTAAAAATTTTCTTGAGTAACTAGTATTCCGCTCGCCTGATTTAATTCACACGCACACGCCGCGCTAGTAATGATGAATGTGTACGAATTTGAACTGCTTTGTCACCCGGCAGATGTTTACGCATCGCATCAGACAAGCGCGCGCCGAGTTCCGTTGGCTGCTCCAGCTGTTACGGCTATGCTGGGACGACACGATTATCTTACCTTAGTTATAGTTAACTGTCATTTACTTATACTAAGAATCGCTTTCTTCAAATTTTCTGCAAAATTTTCTTGAATCAAGTCAACAAATGTCTTAAACAAAAATACAATTATTACAACTATATACTTCTCTTAAGCGGAGAAAAAAACGCTAAAAGGGTACTTCTTTTGAGTTAAAACAGTTATTGTATCGTGGATAATTGAAATAGTAATTGTCTTGGATTTAGGCGGACAGTCTTGATACAAGTAAACGTTTCTCTGCGTGATCTCTCCAAAATCGTCCATCTCGTAGGAACGGTGTTGTCTGAATAGCTAAGAGATTTGCACTTGAAGAATAGCCCTAAGTTATGTTTTCGGATATCTTGTACTTTCCCCAGGTTAACCAACGTGCAAAAAGTGTAAACTAAATAATTATCGATAGTATCCACTTCGAATACAAAAGAAAAATTCAATGCTCCAATTTTCAAACTAAAAATTAGTAAATAAATCGAATTCACTTTATGCATTATAAATGTTTTTCGGCTTATTTAATCTGATTAGTACTAATAGTATTTTGTAATTTCAATATGTATTGCGCAACTTCAAAGTTTATCTCTAATGTTATACTTTGCGTTCTAGAAAATATTTTTGTTCAAGAGCGAACAAAGATCTTGCTATGTACATATAATAATGTATTTATTACGGTATATCTAAAAAACATATTTTTCATCACTGACATACTTCAATTTATTAAAATTAGTTTCTGTAACATTTGCGTGGGCGCGCTAGAAGCGACCTTCTTCAAAATATCGGCGACGTGACACGAAAATTGAAAACGTCATCGCTGAAAGGTAAACATAAAATATCGCTTCAATAAGGAAATAGTTTCGAACTTTGTCGCACCGTTGGATGGACCACGCCCCGCTCTTCGCTTGGTCAATACGTCTTCCGACTATATGCGAGCCAATAACTTACACAGTAATTGTTTACTCCCTATTCATAACCTTCCTCGATGTATCCGCAATAACGTGCTCTGGATATAATACTGGACAACTGAAGTGGTGCCGAAGCAAAATAAATGTTTGAAAATATTTAATCGCAAAAATTCGTATTTCGTAAAGATTATATCAACTTTACATAGGGGGGGGGGGTTCATAAGGCCGCAAGGTCGCGCCCCTTCCTGATATATATCGTTTAAAAATTTGATTTCATTCATAAACAAAATTATTCAAATTTATACCACGTAATTATTGCGAAAATACAGTTTGGATATCTGAAATATTTCGGACGCGATGAAATCGCGGTCCTGGTTGCTACGGCAACTGTACAACGCCTGACCAAGCAACCAATCACAGTCTAGCCGGTGTATATGCATTTGGGACGCGGAATTTTCACCTTCAGTCTTATTTTAACTACGAGGGAGAGTGTTATTTATCGTTTAATATAGATTTTTCCCGCGTTTTATATACTCTGCCAAAAGTAACTGTGTTTCAGTATTATTGTAATTTTAAAAAGTGACTTTAATAGACTTCCTCTAGCAGAGAAAATTAAAATAAGCCGAAAATGGAACGTTTACACGACGTTTTCCGATGGATAGGTAAGAGTTTCGATTAACGGACAGTGAATTAAAAGTGAGTTGAAAACGGGACTCGTTTTTTTCGGGAAATTAGTTTAAATTACCTAAAAACGGATGACAAACATTGTTGAGCGGTGAATTAAAGATTACGGAATAATTTATTGCACTTACTATTGCAATTTCTTAATTTTGTACACAATATAGGTGGATGGAAAAATTGAGAGCTTCAAGCATCATCTGACGTGGAGAGTCATATGGTTTTGAAATCGTGTTACACTTTTCTAAGTATCTGGCTACTTATAGAAAAATTAACAGGTAAATGGGAGAAATGAATACACGAAGACAATAATTTTCTAGTGATCTACTATTTACTATAACATGTAGATATATTAAATTAAAGATTATACGAAAAGTATACTGAAGCGGTAGTAAATTGTGAAATACAGTCTAATACTGAGGGGATTTTATTAAATGCATTCAACCAAGTCCACTGAACAATACAAAACATATACACTATGTTAATTATTTACATCGGAAATATTAGCTGTCACTTTAAAACCTTTAGGGTATCCAGTATAGCGAATAAAAGCTATATTTCGTGGCCACATTTTCGCCCCAGACCAACTGGCCTTAGGGTTGAGGTACTAAATGATTTATTTAACTCCAGCTAATGACGATGTTGGTGAATCGGAGATGAAACTACTCTTCTTTTTATTCTCCTCATTTCGTAAATCTTCAAAGTTAATGTAAAATTCTCCCACAACAAACAATAGGGTAAATTAAAAGGTATTTCTAACATTATTTCGTATATTAAATATGTTTCGTTAAGGTATCTTCCGAAAGTTTTTGTATTTTAGGATTGTGGTGGGGGTTTGTCTATCACAGAGTCAATTCATTCTTTGATGCTACTTCTAAAAATAACTTTATTCATCGAAATTCATCATAATATTACGTTTAGACATAAATCATCAACATTTTCTGTGGATAGAAACAATCGCCATCGCGATTAAAATAAACGAGAGAAGGGATGCCAATAAATTCGTCAATTTTGGTTAAGCTTTCATCGAGTTAACTAGTATTTTGGATGCGCTCCCAGTTCAAAGTGTCCCATATTGAGACTAGGGAATAAATTCAAGGTGGAAGAGAAGGTTGGAGGTTAAAACAGGCAGATTTCCCGTGAATGTCATAAGAAACTTAGAGTTTATATGATATATCTTCGTAGAATCAAGGTTAGTTTGCATTTTTCAATTTTAACATTCGTTAGTTTCCATTTATTCAAGTCAAAATCATAAAAAAATTGCCGAAAAAATATGAAAGAATATTCCCGAATCCCAAAAGAGTTAAAAGTTTAATTAATTTAGAAAATTCCAATTTCCCTGAGATAAAAACATTTCAATATACATTTATATGAAATATATATTTGCCCAGATTGCTTGTAACGCCAATGCACTAATTCTTAAGTGGGCTATGCAAAGCCGTGAGCCTTAAAAAGTAAATATTTTTAAATTAGTAAATAATTCATAAATTAAAAATATTCTTCAAAAAAACGATTTTAAAACCATACGAGTCTCCACATTATCTTTAATAGCAGAATTAATGAGCACTTTTGGGGATTTAAGCGAATTCAGTATGGGGGGCGTTCACGCACACATTAAAAATAAATATCCTTGTGCACATTATATTCATTGCTACACCCACCAGTGCAAGTGCGCGTATTTTTAAATAATCTATCAGCAATTTCTTTTTTTTTTTTTAATTTTTTACAGCCCCGCCCCCATTTAAAAAGTCACGAACCGCCACTGCTTTACATCCATTAATTTTTCACAATTCAAATTGTGAATTGGGTTCTATAATTTAAATAAGCTGTAATGAATAGATTTTTGCAATGTTTTAATATCATTTACCAGGCATCAGAAAATAAATCTAAAAATTAATAATTTTATTCATAGAAAGACTATAATAGTTACTGCAAGTTAAATTGTGTTCATACAAATAGTTGTTTTTTTATCGAACGGTAATTACATATTAAGGCAAAAATTTTCGCTTATAGCTTTTTCTGGAATGTTTAATCTGTTGACATTCTCGCTTGATGCTCCAACAATAGTCAGCCATTATATGTACATCCCATCTACCTTGATACCGTGCCTCCATGATCTTCAAATCCTGGTGAAATCGCTCACCCTGGTCATCACTGACTACGCTAAGATTTTCCGGGAAGTTAGCAAGATGGCTATGTAAAAAATGCAATTTGGTCCTCATGTTGCAACCTAGCAGTTTGAAGCTCTCCAAGAGTTGCTGGACAATTTTGACGTAATTCTGTGCTCGTGTATTTCCAAGATAGTCTTTAACAATGTTTTTGAATGCCAACCAAGCATTCTTTTCATGCTCGATTTCGCGGAGAGTGGTCATATTCTCATAAGGTGTAGAGATAAAGCTTGACGTGGTAGAAGAAAACTAACTACAGTTTTGAAACCAGCATGCCTAATTAACTATAAAATAGCTCAAAAACCAAACTCAACAGAAATTGTGTTACAAATTGTTCCCCAGTGTTACTTATTATCTGATATATTCGTCTAGTTAAATCAATTTTGCAGATGCCTTGAAGTTTTAAATTTCTAGATATATTTCCAGTAGATGTATTCTCCTGTAGAAATAAAGTTTATTATTATTATTAAAACTTGCGGTTGGGTTGCATAATTGTGTTAATGGCTACTACAATATTTTCCTACAATATTGTAGTACACATTTATCAAGTTATTTTTTCCGTGTAACGCTGATGGCACAAACTGATCCCTGCTGTCCTGGCATTTTCCATTTTTCTATTGTTCCGATTTGATCTTATTTATTTATTTATTCATCATCCTGGCAGGGTAGCTATATGTACTAACTTTTTACATACAATCCTAGTGTTATTTAAGAAAAATCATCGTAAGGTAACAATCTTTACTTTATTAAACATTTCATTACAATATATTTCTCATTTGCTTCACCTAAAACGTCCTTTAATCATATTTACCATACAAAACCAAGAAAATATTACTTGGAGTTATAGAAACAACTCGCAAACTTACTACCAAATTGCGTACTCCCTTAGAAATTATATACCTTCATATTTCGTTTTTACCGCCGACTGCCTCGGCGCTGAATGTATCCAATTTTCCTTTACAACGGGCGCGCTTCTTGTTACCGCCCTCCCACCCGTCTATTCCATATTAATTTTCTCGGCGACCTTTTCCTCGCCCATCCAAAAAAAAAAAAGAAAAACGTAATAATCTGCGAACTGGTCGATAGAAATTTCCGTTGGGAATAAATCACGCCAAACTTAAAAATTGAAATGACGCCAAGGACTGGAGACCCCAACGGGTCAAATACCTATCCATAAAAGCTTTGTAGAACACGTCAAGTTTGAATAAATTCCGTCGCATTTGCTCGATGGCCGGGAAAAATATTAAGTTTCACAAACTTCCGCTCCCACGGCGTTCATGCCTTCATGTTTATTCGTATTTTTGCTTTTATTCTTCAACAAATCGCGTGCGATTCTGATAAAATTGTCGAAAATAGATTTGGAATAAATGACTATTTACGCGATGAATTTCAGCTTGGCCTATATTAAGTATATTTTCTTCATTTGCTATTCATAACCCTTCATTGATATTCAATACAAGTCTAAATTTATCTCCAAGATTCATTTCATTCTTGTTCCAAACCACTCGCATATTAATTAAAATCTTCTTGATACTGTCTACATATGAAATCACTGAAAATATACAAACAAAGAAACAGTCCGGTATAGACTAATCGCTTATTCCATTGGTAATTGGTATAACTTAGCAATAATTTGTGTTTCTCTGGCAAAATCAGGACAGTCAGAGTTGCACTCAGAACAATTTTTATCACTCTGACTAGAGGAGCATGGCGAATAATATCGATATTAGCTAAATATCGGACAAAAAAACATTGATATCGATGTGTGAAATCCTGTAAATAAACATTTTGGGTTATAATTGCATATAAATCCACGGTTTGGATTTCGGACGGTGTTTCCTTAATGACTAATTCAATATTTTAACCCTAGGATGCATGGGTGTTCGAATATACAGATTAACATTTCTCGGGTATCTCAGGCCCGGTTGCTTTTTTACTCTGTTAAAACCACGTTTCAACATGGAAAATATATTAAGTGCATTTAGTGCTGCAATATCGATCATATTAGAAAAAAGCGCCATAGGCCAATGCTTCGTTTGCCTTTTACATGTATAGTTGGACTGCTTTTGATCCATTACGTCTACTCCCCCTTTGGTCTTGTTATAATAAAGTATTAATACCGGTTTCTGCTTAACATTTTGACTTACAGATATGTCATTGTGCATGGTGCTGAGCAAAATGACTGACTTGTTTTTCTTAGGAATGTAGCCAACCATAAAAGCCAAATGTAGAAGAGTAGACCAGTTTGTTCTTTACATCTCTTAATTCATTTGGTATTTCCCTCTTATTTTTTCTTAGTGTTTGCAAGTTTGCACTACTTCAGAAGCAAGATTTGTATGGATAGGTTGATTGGGTCGTCGACTGGTATATACCATTCCATCAATTGCAAGCTTGATTCTGACTCACACATCCAGAAAATCTTGATACCGTATTTTGACGGCTTATTTGGCACATACTGAATAAATGAACATCTCCCTCTATACGAGAGTAACCGCTCGTCAATGGTAACACTTTCGTTTGGCACCAAAGATGACCTGCGTTGTTGTAAAAATAAGTTCCATATATACGATATCGGAGCTAATCTATCGATCTGTAAGCGAAAATCACGAGTTCTTCTGTCATCAAAATGCAGGTACCGTCTAATATCTTCAAACGGATTAATTCCCATAGTAGCTTGATAAACAGTATTACATTTATCAGAAGAAAACAGTTCTCTTATTGGTACGTCCCAGTTTCTTTCCACGCCAGCTTGTATCAGCAAACCTAAGAAAGCATTCAGCTCCATCACATCAATATCTACCCATCCTTTGTCTTTTACTGTAGTTACTCTTCGAGCTTCAAGGTTTGTGCACTTAACGATTTCTTCTAAGATCGTTCTTGTCATAAAACATTTGAAAGCATTCTCAGGTGTACGTCACGTTTTGCAGTTTTCGTAGAGCTTGGCGGAACTTTATTCCACTGGATGCCGGATATAAACGATTATCAATCAAAAATAAACCGGGCCTACGAGGTCCGAGAAATGTAAATATGCGGTAGGATTCAAATATCTAAAATAGATCTTCTTATAAATTACATAGATCAAACGCCAATTAGAAATAGCAGCAGGAAGACCCAGTTGAGACATAGACAAGCCCCAGAAGAAAAAATTTAAAGATAAAAAAGTTATGAAGCTTAGAGTACCACGCCGGGCTTCGGAGGCCCGTGTTATGCATCCTAGGGTTAATTGAAGTTTACGTAGATTCACTTTATCCTAGTAACCAACGATTTTCCACAACCCACGTCTCATATTTGACAGTGCACACAATTGATAACTATAGTTGATTTGTCGATTGTAAATTGCAAAATTGCAGTGCAATCAACGCATGTTCCTTTTAGCTCACTGTAAGTACCGTTGAGTACCGTTCAGTACAGTACTCTGAGGAACGATACGGTACAGTTAATAAAACCAAATGGAAAGCAGCAAATGAAACATGACATGTAAAATCGCTCGGCGCAAGAGTTGTACGTTCCGTTGGCACTGCTCGATCCAGTTTCCGAACTCGGATTGCAAGTTCCGAGTGCGCTCTAGTTCAGTCCAATGGGATACGCTATTAGGCCGTTGTATAATGTAAAACTATCTTCTGGGTATTGCCATGGTGATCTTAAAATTTACATTTCGCTGATATACGGAAAATACAAACACTAAATTGCTAAATCGTTTTATACGTTACAAAATTTAAATATTTGTGTTCTATTTAAAGTTCTAAACTGCACTTTTTTGATATCCCTTTTCCTTTCACGTTCCTACCTGATATTTAGTACATCCCGCATTGTTCCGTTGACTCATGCGCAAAACACAGGATTATTGATATTCTCCAAAACTACGGTTAGATTTTAGGTAGATTTTAGAAATTCTATTTACGTTACACGCTGGCGTTATCTATAATTAAATTATTTTTGTCCACATTTCTCAATATACACTGTGTCCCTGGATTGACGCGTGGGTAGGTAAGGCAGATAGGAAATTAATGAGTTGAATTTTCATCGCTTTTGGGTGCAGACATGTTTACGCACTAAGTACTGGCATAACTCATTGCTCTGAACATTGTTTTTTAATAACCCTATAATCATACCTCCTATAGAAAATACATCTTACTAATTGAAAAAAATCCTTTTTTGTAAATTTCCAAGATATACTTGATTTTTTGGCAATAAAATTATGGCATAAATTACTTACTATTCAAGCATGGCTGAACCCCCAAAAGATTAAATTTCAACAAATTAATTTTCTGTCTGTCTTACTTATCCATGCGTTAATCCGGGGACACGCTGTAGAAAGTTAGATTAGAATTATATTCATCAGTGTCCAGCGTAATAAATGCATGCTCCTTTTAGTTCATCGTAAGTACCGTTGAATGCAGTACTCTGAGAGACGATACGGTACAGTTCATAAAACAAATGGAAAGCAACCTAACAGCATTTTCTGCTGGCTACTCTGCATTGAAATTTGGTTCTATATAGCCATAAAAGTGATATGAGAGAATCCATTAATACCACAAAAGTATTACAGAAAATAAAATACCAAAACAAGACCGCGTTGCCTTTTTACTTGCCTTCAAAAACATGACAATATTCTCGCAAGTCACACTATTCTAATGCTACAAATTAATGTATAGGTACTTAGGGCAAATAATCTTGTATTAGCATCCAAAGAACTTCGTTTTCGCATTCGTCGGTAAGGTTTCTAAGGCACTTGTCAACTCACCTGTCATAGAAACTATTCAATTCACAATATGTATACATACATAATAATGCACGAGGTAGGCGCCATAAATTCTCGACCTGACAGGCTTATATAGGTTTGAGCGTGTTCAAACTCCGTTGTGTCATAGTTGTATGGCTCGAAGAGTAGTAGTTTTTAGTAGCCAGCCAGACAATGTGGCTAGTGCATGACAATGTCTCAGGTAATGAAAATTTTGTACTGCACGGTCATTATATTTTTAATAAAAGAAGGACATATGCCTAAACACATTAAACCACGTTTAGACGGCGTTTATGGTGATTTATCTCCTTCATATTCCACTGTAAAAAAGTGGGCAAAATGTTTCCGTTTGAGGTAAGAATCACTTGAAGATGATTTTTTTGAAAGTGTTTGAAAGTTTGAAAATGAAGCAATTTCTTGCATAAATTGAGGGATAATATTCGTGCAAAACGTCGAGGAAAATTGATAAAAGGTGCTCGACTATTGCATGACAATGCACCCGTCCATACTGCCCCCATTTTACAAGCTGCTATCCGCGAATGAGGCTTTCATGTATTGAAACATCCACCCTATAATCCGAACATAGCTCGCATTTAGAGAAAGACCTCAAGCGACGACGTTTTAAGGGCGATAGCAGTTGTAATACAACATTTTGAGGGAAAAACCTTAGATTATTTTTACAAAGGTATAGAATTATTAATTGATCATTCTAATAAATGTATTGAAGTTAGGGGGGATTACAATGAAAAATAAAAATTGTTATATTTTACCAAGTTTATTTTTTCTATATCAGGCCTAGAATTTATGGCGTTTACCTCGTAGGTAGAATATAAAACAAAAAAGTTGACAATAAATCATGTTATACTGTCTATTTACAGTATAAATCATAATCAAATTACCATGTAATTAACATTACAGCAAAACTGCATTTCAGTATTAGGCACGGTTTGGCTACTGTGTAATTACAACGTTGCTATCAAGCGTGTATCGCACAACGAGGATAATTAGGGTTGACTTTTTCAGTCCCTTCTTCGCTTGATGTAGTGTTCCACGAACGTACGAATGTATAGAGAAGCATGAGCATGAGAAGAATGACCAACCGTTTACCATCAAGCGGAACGTTAAATGAGTTTTAAATGCAAAGTCTATGTACCTGTGTATACAGTATTAAACATAAAGTGATTTATAGATATTTTTAAATCCACAAATATAGACCAATATGTGGATTAAAATGCCATACAAACAACATAGTGTATATGAGTATTGATTAATTTTCTCCCTATATATACAGGGTGTTAAAAAAACGTTTAAATATTTAAGGGGCATATATTACGATCAAAAACAAGTAAAAAGGCCCTAATGAACATGGGTCCGCATAACAATCGTTTTCCAGATAAGTGCAATTGTTTTTTTTTAATTTTTTTTTTTGCATTTTTTAGCGTTTAGCGCTACAGAACACGATAATCACAGATGTTCGAAATGTCCTCCTTCCATTTCAACACAGGATGTACATCTTCTTCAGAAGGAACTCCGCACCCTTTCCAAAAAGGCCGGTTTTGCTTGAATTGTTTGACAACATCGTTCAATTCGCTGTTGCAACTCGCCAAGATTATTTACTGGTGTTTCATACACTAAACTTTTCAAGTAACCCCAAATACAAAAATCTAAGGGATTTAGGTCGGGAGAACTAGCAGGCCATGGCAAGGGACCCCCTCGACCTATCCATCTCCTATGAAATGTTTTGTTTAGATGCTCCCTAACAACAAGCGTAAAATGCGGCGGTGCCCTCTCTTGCATAAACCAAACATTCAATCTCCGATTTACCAGAAAGTTAAGGTATGCAGGACCTGTTAAACGTTGTGGTAAAACAACCGGTCCTAATAACTGACCTCCTAAAATGCCTAGCCAGATATTCTGACTGAAACGCTATTGATGTCTGGATTCAAGAACAGCATGCGGATTTTCGTACGACCAAACGTGATTATTGTGGCAGTTGAAAATCCCATCTTTAGTGAAACCAGCTTCATCAGTGAAAAGGATGTTAGAAGAAAAATTCTGGTGTTCAGCAGATTTCCTTAAAAACCACTGACAAAATATTTTTCTTCCTCGATAGTCAGGGCGAGTAAGGACTTGTACCCGTTGAATGTGGTACGGATATAAAAGTTGTTGGTGGAGAGTTCTCCAAACAAAAGGACTACTTACGCCTACTTCAGCCGAAATTTTTCTCACACTAGTTTCGGGGTTTTCATCTACTATTGCCAAGATTGTTCTTCAACCTCAGGCATACACACTGACCTTGGGCGTCCGCTTTCAAAAGAACTACTATCCCTCAACCGCTAGTAAACGTTTCCAAACATCACATGCAAAGGCCGTTGACGATTGGGAAAAGTTTTTTTGCAATACCCTGTATATATATATATATAATCCCATCTCTACAGGACTCGCAATCATTGTTCAACCCGTTTCTTTCAGGCCGAACAATCTCGTTAATAGCTTTAAATTACACAACCTGAACGTACGCTACATTAAACGCGCATTCAGTATTCATTTTCCTTCGCCAACATCAAAGATTTCCTTCCTTAAATTGTTATAAATAGTGTATACACAACATAAGCTATTATCTTCAGTTTACGTTCTATAATACACCATTAGAGGTAAGAGAGATCTTCGGCGTACTGGTGGTCTCCCGTGTAGCGTAACAGCCTTTGTTCTAAGAGACTCTGCGACGGGCGGCGGTATTATTGCGAAACTTAATGCATTGAAAATAAAATAATACGCTTTACAGTATATTGGGTAATATTGCGACGTAAAGCACCTAAAATGTTCGCCTAATATCGTAAGACTCTCAACGATCTTATCTATACTGGATACATACATATATAGAGAACCTCCTATTATTACTATTTTGATATGTTTTGGTATTCAATTGAAATCTACTTGCCTTTATATTGTTATCCAACGTATCACCTTACGAAAACCTATAAAATCAATACTCTCTGAGCTGAATACACCAGATAGGAAATCTAGCTGCATATAAACGTACTCTGATTCTCTAATAATCTACACGTATTTGATGTTAAACCTGAAAAAGTGGTAAAATACTTAGATATGTCTTACAACAAGAAAGTGATATCCAAGAAAAGATTTGAGATTAATTTAGGTTGCATGTAGAGCTGTTTTCTTTATTGGACTAACACCCAAGAATCAAAAGCTTCTTGTGTAAAAGAAACAAAGGCTGCTAACGTCAAATTATTTTCTATTTCGTTTAAAATCATTCAACAACCTTCCCTTTTAATCCTTCACTTGTTTCGTCCTAGTTATTGTTTATTTTTGCCTACCTTTTAACATCTAAAGCGTTTTCCTTATAACATCTTTTAAAATTAATAGTAGGGCCAATAAAATTGGTCTATAACTCACAAAAATACATTTAATTATATTATACCAGTGCCAGTTTATAGCGTGCCTGGGGATGAGCATAAGCTCGAAACTGGTAAAGCACTGGTATAATACAATTAAATGATTATTTGTGAGTAATAGACAAATTTTATTGACCCTACTATTATGATCAACTCACACACAATCCAAAACTGGCGTTTTAAAGGCATCGACTACTTCCTCCAGTGACTGGAACCGTTTGACCATGCAACCCATTCTCGATTCTAGGAAACGTAAAAAAAACCATTGGGATTTAACGGAGGATGGTCTAATAACTCGATGTGTTGGTACTCTAAAAACTCAATCGTCTTTCGAACTCTATGTGAACTCCCATTATCGTGGGAGAGAATGATTCGTCATTAGGGGTTGGTTTTTGAAAACACGGCAATCACTTCTGATAAACAAATGGTTGTATACTAGTCGGCATTCTTCGATCTTCTAAAGGAATTTTAGCAATATGGCCCGAAATTGTGACAAAAGCTGCGGCCATTTCCTTCGACACACTTCCGGAACGGATAACTTTTGTTGGTTTCTCATCTTGAAACACCCACACATCAGATTGACGTTTGGTTTCGGATTCGTAGCAATACATCCATCATTCGTCACCAGCCTAAGGATGTCTTAATCTCGCGATATGTCAAATGTCGATCTTCCTTGATTAATTGGCGCACAACAGTGATGTTTTTTTGTGTGACTGCTGTCTTTGATGATCCTGCCCTGTAATCGTCGTTGAAACTGGTGCGCCCACGTTGGAATTCACAGCACCACTTTGTTGACTTCATTACCAAAAACAGAAACCAACTCGACGAGACATTGCTGTTGAGATAATCCTCTCCGAAAGTTGTAAACAATTATTGCGTGAAAATTTTCTCGTCTGAGTTCCATATTACGAGTAACTTGTCAGATTTCCTGTGCCTAAATCGATTGCAGTATCTTGATGAAACTTTGTATTTAAGTTCAATAGATACTGGAATTAGTTTTGACATGCGACGCTTCATTGGTGGCGTCCTTTATGCAGCTATATGCAAAACTAAAAAGACAACCCTCGTAGTGCAATTTTATTCTAATAAAGAATAATACATAAATACTTTTAATTTACTTTTATTCATACCCACCTTTAAGTATATTTCTGTATAGATATTCAAGAAAAAAACGAAACAATTATATTAAATTTCAACTAATCACGGCTAAAACAAACGAAACCGATAAAATATTTTCATTCGAACGATTCCGTTCCAGCAAATCTGCCTCGCCAATATACCCAAAAAGGCCCTATTTATTTTTGTTTCTCCCGCTCTCATATAAATCAGCGTCTTACCTTCTGCGTACGAAAGCGCCCGCCATCGGGTTTTGAAGGTTTTTATTTACAGCATCGCTAACGAACCCCCCAAACGAGTCATTCACCTAACGAATCGATATGCGAAACGTGGAGGAGCGTCTGGTGCGTGAAACACCAGCCACCAATCACCGCCGCTGCTACCGCTATACCACCGTCGCCGCCACCAAAGCGCACCCTCTCTCCCGCTAATTTATCCGAAAACAAAAGAAAAACTTGATGCGGAAGAGTTATAAAATAGAAATCTCGACGACTCCGATATGCACGGAGGTCGATCGACGAATAATGATGAATGACGCGAGGATGATTAGATGATAATTTTCGTTACGTTTTGATAATATCACATAATTTACAGTGTGCAGAATGCAGAAATAAGACAGCACTTATTGCAAACGTAGTAGATTATAGGTTTCGTGATATTTTTTAAAATTAAGGAATTTTGCATCTTTCTGTTGTCGTTTTAACGCTGGAAACTTTTTTTTGAATGTGGTGGCAAATAGAAAATGTTTCCATAGTTGATAAAACTTGAAAGTAAAATCAAACATGAGAGTGAGTCAGTAATTAGCGTGCCTAAACAAAAAACGGCAGCACTAATAAAAAAATGTTGTTTGTTTTTCATGTTGGCAATCCTTCTAGTCGTAACTGTAAATATTTGTGTGTCCAGTGATCGGGGCCGTTGGCATGATGGTAGAAAATTTTTGTCTTCGCTGGGTGAGGCCGCTTTCTCCTAAGTTCAGCGTCAAATCGGTCCAATAAATCAGCAGTCTCGTTATTGTCCTCTCCTTCTCCAAATAATCGATTGAGATGCCTTGTGAATCCCAAAAAATCGTCGCCATGACTTTTTCAGCTGATGGAATCATCTTCGCTTTCTTTGGTGCACTTTCGCCAGAAAAAAACTCATATTGCCGACTGACCTTTGATTTCTGACGTGTAGTCATGTATCTATGTCTCATCTGCAGTCGCACAACGCCGCAGAAACTCGCTCGCATTACGTTTAAACATGTCCAGACATCGCTTTGAAGTTATCACGAGATTCCGTTTTTGGTCAATAGTCAGCAGACGCGGCACCCATCTCGCCGATAGCCTCCTCCGACTCAATTCTTCGTGAAGGATGTTTTGCACACCTTCAATTGAGATGCGCACCGTATTAGCAATGTCTCTAATCTTCACCCCGCAATCTGCTAACACGATATCATGAACTTTATTGGTCATATCGTCCACAGTCACCTCAATGAGCGACCCGGTCGCTTCTCATTAAACACGGATGTTCAGCCACGCTTAAATTCATCAAACCAGTATCTGATGGTAGTCAACGAAGGTAGATGGTCCCTATAAACTGCATCCAACTTCTCTTTGATTTCTGCACGCGTGTTTCGAACGCTCGAACTGACAACACTTGCGGGTATTCAACGACGAAGGCATAAACTTCCACAGTTTTACTAAAAGCGTAATAAGTTTCAACTCGGCCGAGTGCTTTGTGTATGAAGTAGTAGGTTTGAAAGGTTGGTGTTGAAGCGTTGTATGTCGAAGAAATGTGCGATTAAAAACTCAAACAGAGAATTGTTAACAAATTTTTGACGAAATTAGATGAGAAACCGTCTGTTATTTTACAAAAATTAAAGAGCGTGTTGTAAACAGTAAGTTGAGATTGGAGGAGAGCGTCCTCAAAAAGCAAGAATGTCGCGGTCACAAATGAAGACAATGCTCATTTGTTTCTTGGACATCAAAGGCATTGTCCACAAAGAATTCGTTCCGCAAGGCCAAACTGTTAATTCGGCCTTCTATGTTGAAGTTTTGAAGCGGCTGTGTGCCAGGGTTGCGCGGGTAAGACCTGAACTGAAGAAATCTGGATGGATCCTTCATCACGACAACGCGCCCGCCCATTCGCCGCTTCTTGTTAGACAGTTTTTAGCAAAAAAAATAATTCCAACGCTGCCTCAGCCCCCGTACAGCCCAAATCTGGCACCACTGGACTTCTGGCTGTTCCCAAAAATGAAAAGTTCCATGAAAGGACAACGGTTCGACTCCATAGAAAATATCCACACGAAGACAACGACGGTTTTGCAAGGTCTAACTTCGGGCGACTTTCAGAGGTATTTCCAGAAGTGGGAAAAGAGATGGAATAAGTACGTGGCACTCCAGGGGGTTTACTGTGAAAGAATGAATGCGTGATTATGTTCAGTTTTTTATAATAAAACTTTAATAAACAAATTCTCGTTATTTAATTGCCACACCTCCTCACTTTCAACAACTCTCAAAACAACACTACTCGATGAATCTCCCCCAAAAAAGGCACTCAACTAAAGCATAGTACTCACAGACGGTAATATAGATTTTGACACAAAGGCGCATCTGTCTCGAAACACGGTTACTTCTCGTACCAGCCTTGCACTTGCACGACTTCTGAACATAAAATTATTTAATTAAATGTATTTCAGATAATTTTCGGTGTTAATTAGCGATTCGAGTATATGAATGAAAAGAGAGAGAAGATATAAAAAAGGGATAAATCAAATAGTTGCAAATTGGCTCTGTGTAACTCGAGTTTAACGAATCACTACCACTCAATTTTGACCGTAAAGTAATTGCTTTTAGGGCACTTCGAGTCGTTTTTTGATTACCATTGTACATACTTCAATTAAATATTGAAAATGCAATCAAGATTCACAATTGCTCCGTAATTAACGCTTTCCCGAAGCACCCTATTAATTTAGCATTACCCCACGTCCTTACGCTCCAACGAACTAATGCGTTTCCTATTATTGCAGGAACCAAATCCATGCGATAAGCGGTGATTGGTCCCATATGAAAAACACGATAGCGAACCTGTTCCTGGGCGAGAACGACGTGACCGAGATTCCGTCAGACGCGACCCTCGGCAAAAACCATCACGGCCTACACCAGTTCAAATCGCTCAGCTGGCTGAACCTGGACGGCAACCGTATCTCCAGGATACACAAGAACGCTCTGCCGCCTAGCCTCCAGACGGTCAGCCTATCGCACAATCTCATCGAGGACTTCCCGATCGACATCATCGCCGCCTTACCTCATCTACAATGGCTATACTTGAGGGGCAACCATATCAGATCGTTACCCCTATTCATATTCCACCGCAAGTTGTGGTTGGAAAAGATCGATCTCGGCGAGAACTACCTCAGAAGCTTACACGCGCGTCCCTTTAACAGTTCGGTGTATGTGCGCGATCTAAATTTAGCATTCAACGACATTAGCGCGTTAGTGAACGAAAGTTTTAACGGTTTGCAGTGCGGCAGGATCATCCTATCGCACAACCAAATTTACCAGGTCGAAGCGGACAGTTTCGCCGGACTCGAGACAAGCCTCGAATTCTTGGATTTCGATCATAACGATTTGGCGCAGGTTCCCGAAACGCTTGCCAGTCTAAAATCGCTAAAATACCTCTACCTTTCGTCGAATTCTCTCGCGGACATACCAACGAGGACGTTCGAGGGTTTTTGCCCGAATCTAAAGGCTTTAAGCCTAGCCGGCAACCATCTAACGCGTGTCCCGTCCGAAGCCCTGCAGAACTGCACGAAGATCTCGCACTTTAACGTCGCCTACAACCGAATCTACGAGGTGCACGAGCAGGACTTCATGGATTGGGGTTATAATATACGAAACCTGATATTCGGGAATAATCGCATCTCGTCGCTGAGAGCGAAAATCTTCACCGGTCTGAAAGAGCTGAAAGAATTGACTCTGAGCTTTAATCCGATTAAATATTTCGACGAGAACGTCTTCGAAGGTCTGGATCAGTTGGAAAGTCTGGAGCTATCGTTCGGATTGGAGACGGAGAAATTCCCAGAACAAATTTTTAAACATATACCGAATTTGCAGTGGCTTTCCCTTGATAATAACGAACTCCCATCGATTTCGGCTACATTTTTGAGCTTTCTACCGCAATTGAAATATATAAACCTGGAATCGAATAGATTAAGACAGATACCGTCTAAATTGCTTACGTCGGCCGTACATTCGCATCTAAGAGATGTGAGATTTTCGAACAATGAAATAGTTTCCTTACATGAAAAGACATTCGATTCCCTGCATAGTTTAGAAAGTGTAATGCTAGCAAGCAATCGAATAAGCATTATTCACAAGAATGCTTTCCATAACCTACCGATTTTAAATAAAATCATCTTATCAAACAACGAAATATCCGAGATAAGCTACCAAGCGTTCAGCAACCTGCCAAAACTCCACAAGATTGATCTACACAACAATTTTTTAAGTGAATTCTCTTTCAATAATTTCGCAAATGTTTCTCATCCAGTATTTTTAAACATGAGCAGAAATAGAATATCCTCTTGCAGTGCGGATCATAGAATACTGAACATAGAAGTATTAGATTTCACCCAGAATAATCTAGTGAATATCCCTTCATGTATTGAGAGCATAGCATTATTGAAGAGATTATTTTTCGACCACAATTCCATATCGAGTCTAGAACACAATAGTCTAATGCATTTGACGTCATTAGAAATCCTAAGTTTCAAATCGAATAACATCATGAACATCCACCGGCGCGCGTTTTTCGGCCTGCAAAACCTTCAAGTATTGGATCTCTCGAACAATCAAATCTCCCAATTACATATCAATCAATTTTCAAGTATGCCAAAGCTGCGTATATTAAATCTAAGCCGTAACAATATAAATTATCTCTCGAAAGATATTTTCAGCAATACAGTCCTAGAGAAATTAGATCTAAGTCATAATGTGTTCTCAGTGATTCCGACATCGAGCTTGACGGATATAGGCCTAACCTTAAGACATTTCTCCATCAACTCGAATAACGTCGAACACATAGATAGCACTACATTTCCGGACATCCCGTTTCAATTCTTGGATTTGAGTAACAACAAATTCACCATTCTTCCTGATAATGTATTCACAAGTCTGGGTCTTCTGCAGAAGTTGCATCTCAACTCGAATCAAATACGCGCCAATTTCAAGGAGGTGTTCCACTACGCTCAAAATCTAAAGGAATTAAGTATGACCAGCTCCGGGATTGTATCCACGCCCAGTCTACCTCTCCCGAATTTGATTTATTTAAACCTCTCTCACAATAATATCGACATTATCAATAGGAATACCGTTCAGAAGTTGGGGAAGTTGAAATGTTTGGATTTGAGTTACAATTCGATTACGCATATTCCGACTCAGCTTTGGATACATCTACCGAATTTGAAAACGTTGGATTTGTCATATAATCCAATTAAGGTAAAATATTTTTTGTTTTTTATTAACAATTGGGGATGGAAAAGTTCTATATATACTGGGTATTGTTAAAATTGCGCCTCTCAATGTGTATCTATTAGTCATAGATGCAGATACAGCATTAATAAATAAACCACACCAAAAGCTGCATAATGCCCATGCTCACATATTCCTCAAAATAACCCTATTTACGACAAACAGTTGGACGACAGTCTTTCTTCGTACTCTTTATTACATTTCAATTAAGGTGTAACTATTACTCCTAAGGCTATTCTAAATGTTTGTGGGGGTGCTTGTTCTTGGTCAATGTCTAACTGCTATAAAAAATCACATCCATGTTATATATCAAATATAAACACAAATATAAACTGAAACTTTATTTCCCACTTAACAAATTACCTCACAAATAGGAACAAACACGTGGATCAACATCTTGGCAGCAACCGTACTTATTCTTCTCATCTGTTGTTTTATTTTTATATTACCGTCAGGGTTCTACATTACCGACCATTACTAATACACTACAATCCAATACCTTGAAGCCCACACCAAAATCCAGTAATTTTGTTATCATTTCGATTGAAGCTGACTATCCAGTGTGCCCTCTTCAATTTTATACAGTTTCGTATTCATATCCATCCCACATATAGTAAAAATAGCATAAGGCTCGATGCAAAAGTAGCTGGACATTTGAAAAATTAGCGTAGTAGATTGTAGAATTTTTTTTGACAAATGACTCAAACGTCAATGTCTTGTACGAACGTTTCTCTTAAACAGAAAATCATTTATTTGTTAGTTGAAAGAATGAAAACTGCTGCTATTGAAAATTTGCGAGAACGTATTTATTCTGCCCTTGGAAGATGGACCCTGGAGGAAGTGGTGAGATACTTTACAAAAGAAAATTTTAGCCGGAGCACCATATATAGCATCATAAAACGTTTTTACGATGGCAAACCCACTACTAACTTGAAAAAAAAAAAGGCAGAGCGAAAAATCTAAGTAAGGGTGAAGTTACAAAAATGATGGAATTGATGGAAAACAAGATTGGAATATCGCAACGATAAATGGCGGCAAAGTTTAAAGTGTCTCAGTCTTGTATATCAAGAAAGTTTAAAATATTATAAAAGACAAAAAGCACCAAAATATATGGGATAAGCAAATGGAAATTATTCCGGTTCGATGTAGGAAGATGAGGACCAATCTAAAAGTTGCACAAAAAGTGTTGATCTTAGATGATGAGAAATATTTTACCTTTGGTGACACTAACATCGCTGGAAATGCTGGATTTTACACAAAAAATAAAAACTCTGCACTTGACGAAGTGAGATTCGCAGGTAAAGCAAAATTTGAGCCAAAAATTTCAGTTTGGATTGCTATTTCAAAAGCTGGTGTTTCAAGTCCTCTCATAAGCAGCTCATAGGCAGTGCGCGTGATTCATCAATAAATGCTGTAGTTAATAGGACAAAATGTCTACCAAAACTTAAGCGATTTATTGAAAGATTTCACCAAGGAGATGATATTCTTTTTTGGCCACTTAGCGAGTTCGCATTATGCGAAAACTGTTACCACATGGTTAACAGAAAATAACATCGCTTTCGTCCCCAAAGAAATGAATCCTCCCAATATTCCAAAGGCACGTCCTATCGATGATTTTTGGGCAGAACTTAGTCGACTCGTTTATAAGAAAGGTTGGACCATCGAAAACGAGAATCAGTTAGCACGTAGAATTAGCAATAAGCTCAAGCAAATTAGTTCAGATTACATCCAAGCCATGATTCAAAAGGTTCAATCTAAACTGAGAAAAATTGAAGAAAGTGGACCTTTTGTCATTTTAACCTAATGATAATTGTAAACAAAAGATCTAGTTTTAAGATTAAACAATCGCATATTTTCTAATAGTTTTTGGTTAAAGTATAAAAAATGTTAAAAGATGTCCAACTACTTTTGCATCACCCCTTATGTGGGATTATGGTGATGAGTTGAGGTTGATTTTAAAATTGCAAGTAAGGCTAGGTTTTTTCAAACTCAATAATCGAGAAATAATTTAAAAGTATTCAAAATAATCTAGGTGACCAACAATCAACAAGACACAATAAACATGTACGAAGTAGGCACCATAATTTCTCGGCCTGATATAGAAAAAATAAATTTGGTAAAATATAACAATTTTTATTTTTCAATATAATCTCCCCCAACTTCAATACATTTATTACAACAATCAATTAATAATTCTGTACAGTTTGTGCGTTATAGGACGGCGAACGCTTCAGATGCGCGGTGGAAATACAAGACCGCTCAATATAAATGTTACCAGTGGCGTAGTAAGAAGTTATGTTTACATAATACATACCTTCCTACTGTATTTCGAAAAATGTGACAAATTATTTGTGTTTAGTAGTTGTTCAAAATATTCTTTCCATCTTTGCATAATCTGTTTTTCCTCTGTCAGTAATACACCTTCTGCACTTTTAACCGATATTGTGTCATATTCTTTTTTACTTCTCATATTTTTTAGTGTTTTGTAAAAGAGTTTTTGATTTCCTTTACTATCATTTTCTAATTTTTCTCCGAAATCATTCCAAGTCTTTTGTTTGGCTTCTTTCACTGTTTGTTTAACTTCTTTACTCTTTATATGCTTCATAATTTTCTTGTTTTGTTGCTTAGATATCTTTTCCACTTTCGTTTTTTTATTTTTAATTTGCTCCTTTAGGTTTTCTGACCACCATGCCGTTTGTTTTCTGTTCTTATTAATTTTTTAGGTTCCACAAACTGTTCTTGCTGTTTTCAATAAAATATTTTTAAATTTTTCCCAGGTTTCTTCTAAATTAAAAGTTTCCATTCTTGTCATGAGTTTTTTTATTATTTATAAAATTTTGAATTTGAGTTTAATCTATCTCACGACAAAATAAATAAGATGCAGATTTGACTGTGGATTTGACAATCGAAAACAAAACTATATCAAACTATACAAAACACATCCTTTTCAAAGACATGCAGTGCATTTCAGATAACACTGGCCATAGGAATTTGTATAGTTAAACCTTTAAACTTTGTGTGACGCTAATGGCTTTCCTACGGGGAGAATTTGATTTATTTTTTTATCCATACCTAGTTGGAACGATTTTCATGAGGTTTCGAGACATTTTATGCATTGGAACAAAAAAATAACGTTAAAAATAAAAAAAAAGAAACCGAGAAAACCCATATTTTTCTCTAGAAACCCATACTCAAACTCCTCAGAAGGTCAACGTGTGGGCCGGCGTTCTAGGTAATCATATTGTTAGTCCGTTTTCTATCGACGGTTCACTGAATGCCCAAAAGTATTTGGAATTGCTGAGAGACACAATTCTACCAGCTATTGGCAATATTCCATTTACCAGCACGACGAGGCACCACATAACGCCAGGGAAATTATAAAATTTTTGAATAATGAATTTCCAGATGGATAGGTCATTACGGGCCGCTGAAGAGACCCGGCAAGAGACCCTGATTTAAGCCCGTTGGACTTTTTTGTTTGGGGTTACATTACAACGAAGATTTTTGACAATATTCATCATAGACCCTCTAAAATCAACGAATTAAGATAGAGAATACTGGAAGCATTTAGAAAAATAACAGTAAGAAACCTTCAGAATGCGAAACGTTTTTTTTTCATAATTTATTGCTTGTTACCTTTTTGTACTAAGAGTGTATTTTTAGTTTAGGTAGGAAATTAATTTTTGATAAAATTTTGTTCATAGTTGCTTGCGTCCTTTATGTGTTAAGAGTTTAAATAAATAACAGTCATTCTGAATTACATGCCTGCTTGAACAACACTAGCTGTAGCTTTAATTGATACAACACGGACTGAGATTTCCAGCTGACCATTGTCTCTGCTAAAAATTCCTAAAACTGCCGCTAAAACTTCTATTTTTTTTCTTCTTTATTTCGGCTTTACTTTTTTCTTCCAAGACATAAATTATCTCACAACATCATGAAAATCGTTCCAACTACATGTGGACAGACAATAAAATAAACACTCCCCGTAGGAAAACCATTAACATCACATAAAGGTTTTACTATATAAATACCTATGGCCAGTGTTATCTGAAATACACTGTATTTACTAGTGCATGCGCATTACATTCCCTAGTTGTTTAAATAAATTATAAAACTCAGGAATATGCAGAAACATGTTAATGAACGTTCAATAGGAAACATTTAAAGGAAGTTGAACATCAAAACATACTTTTTTAATCCTCTTAAAACATACAAAATTTGTTTCAAACTTGTCTACATGCACAACTTGGAATGACTTCCTCATACACAAAAAAAAATTATTCCTCGCTTCTTCATTTTCCAGAGTTAGAACTTTCGCTTCTAAGCAACTCTACACACTTCAGAAACTCGCAATTTCCACTGATGCTTCCCATTTTGAACAACTTTTTTTTATTTTGAAAAAGTTACTTCTGATTCGCATCAACGAAGTATTACATACTTAGCGATAAGCTAAAGTTATGCGCACACACATGCAGACTCAAATACATACATACACAGAATAGATAAGCACGTATTCTAAAGTTTGCCAACAAGCGAAGTTAAGAAGGAACATTGATGTATGCAAATGTAGGTACGGTACGTATGTATGTGTATAGGGTGTACATACATGTGAATAACCTACTGAACTTTTCAGATCAAACACATCAGCAAATCCGCTTATCTTCCTTCTTTTTCCAATTCTATTCGTCTCGCTCGCGCTTGTGGGCAATGTTTTATCGCCGGCACCGTATTTATCTTGATCTGCGACAGTGCTTCTTATTTTATGTATAGCTCCTTTTACGTTTCCGCAAACGTTACTTCTTCTTCTTCATCCATTTATCCGTTACTCGTATTTTTATGTTATTTTTATACGGACCGTATGTGTTCTGTCTTCTTTCCTTTTCTAACTCCGGTTCAGTTATTCGCGAAGTGCGCCCCTCAAAGTAATTTCATGTATATACAAGTGAAACATTTTAGTTTGCGCTGTTTGCGCTCGAATTCTTTTCGAATTTTCAATTTAGCTTTACATTTCGAGCTCTTCTTTGTCGTCGTCCTCGTCGCTGTCGGACATGTCTGTGTTAACGCGAAACGAACCAATATGAGAAGAGACGCACCGAAAATATTTCAATTTCCGCGCGCATCGTTTTTCGTGTTTGAACGTGCTCAGCGACGTGTGTGCTGTATGCTTCTTGGAGGCACGCACTGCGGTTGCTACCAATATTTTTTCGAATTTAATTCTGAAATGTACGGCGAAGAGTTCTTTTTCTCCTTTGATCGCTTTCGATGGAAAAAATTGCAAAAGATAGATTTGTATTCAGCAGTCTTGGACGATTTTAAAACAATACAATGATTCACCTTTGTAAATATCCTTTTTGTTTTTACACAATTTCAATTTTCCACTCTAAATATTGGATATAACCTCAAAAAATATATTTTTATGTGTTTACCTCACTGCGCGAGCTACGTGACATGAGCATGTATAGAGGATCTTGGAAATATTGGATAAAAAACATACATTAAATGTCAAATATGTGTTACCCTTACTTTGATAAATGTGTTAATATGCATAACAACCGGGTATTATACATAATAACCAATAATTAATGTGATAATATGTATGCAATTTATTATTTTAACCGGTTATTTTACATACAACCCGCTCTTGGCTGAAGTGATATTAGGAAGTATTTAGGAAGTACGGGATTTTCATCAGTGCTTGTGAAATAAAAAGGAAATGTTTTATTCAATGAAAAAATCTTTTATTCTTACCATTTGTAAACAAACAACCTTCTACTTATTAGAACATGGCAAACTGTCATGGCATTTCGAATTACAGAGTAACCCATGCTTCTTGCAGCTACATTTTCCTGAAAGACATTTTCCCTTGCAATTACATCTCTTGAAACCTTGACCACCTGTGATTGAAGATTTCCTGGCACACTCACAAGGAGAGACAATTACATCTGGAACTCCCTTTTGTGAAATGAAATTCTCCTTACAAATGGCAAACTGGTTCCTAGAATACTTTTGAGCCAATCGTCCTTCCTTAGTGCCAATCTCATACATCTTGCCATCAGCATCCATCTGCAGAATGACCCCAAGAATGTTCCTGGAGTCACTTCTACACCTGTCGACATCAGGAGCCCGTATTTTTACAGTATCTGCAATCTTACCTCTTGGAAACTTCGATTCAGACATTAGCCTCATCTTTTTTGCCTGGCACTGCAACGCACTTATAGCATCTTCCCTCTTCTTTTTAATAACGCTGATCTTGTCTGAAATCATATTTTTCCCCGAAATGTTCTCTACAGCACTATCTCCGTTCCCTGTTTGTCCATCTTCCTTTTCACCATTGTCTATTACTTCCCCATCTTCTTCACCACCATTCTCTGTCTGTCCATCTTCATCACGTACTAAAGCACCTGAAGAAAAGTCGATTAAGGTTTCCAGATCTTCTTCAGATTCCAAGTTTTTGATAACATCAGTAGAAAGTGATGATGTTGTAAGACTGACTTTTACTGGAACCCCAAACATGGCCTTACATGGGCTGCAATTTATGCCTTCACGATGGGCTCTATTCTTCATGAATTGAACAAATCTCAGACCCTCAGATCAGTGTGGAGTTTGATTTGTTTCGGTCAAGGTGTTTTGAATGCCGTGATTTGGGCGCTCCACAGAGTCTTGCGACTGGCTATGTCTCGGCTTTCCATGAACTATTTTCAATTCACTCCACATTTCGCACACTTCTTGAATGATGTGATTGCAGAATTTACGACCATTATCACTTTGCCGTATGCTAAGAGCGCCCAAAATTGCGAAAATATCAAGCAGGTTAACTTCCTTTGCTCTTTTAGATTTCAAAAGCCGCAACTGTACAAATTTCGTAACATGATCCTGGTAAACGAGGATGAATTTGTAATCATAGTCAGGCTGACCCTGCATGTCAATTAAATCAACCTGACATCTTGAGTTCATCTCTTTAAAAATCATGGGACGCACTATTACAAGTCCTTTTTTTGCTACTTTTGATTTTTTTTCAGATTTCACATAATGTCAAGTACATTTTTACCTATTCTTGAGTGATTTTTTTGTAATTGTTCTGCAGCTGCTTCAAAATTCTTGTTCTTCCTCCATGTCCAATCGCCAAGTGTGTCTCGTAAATTATGTTGAAGATTTGCTCTGTATGCACATAAAAACGGACTGACGATGACTCGTCACCCACCGGGTATATTAATTTTTCACTATCACCCAACTTCATAATGTCGTACCGCTTCAATCGTTGATAATCCTCATGTTTTTTCCCACTGGTTTTAGATTTTGACACTCGCACTTTCTCAATTAAGTTCTGGTAGGCTTCTTTACTCAACATCCCACTATTTTCCTTCTTATTCTTAAAAGCATTCAATAGACTTTCATTAAAATGAGCCTCCATTGAGTTAAAACGACCGGTCTCCATATCAAGATAAATAAGACAGGTTGAAACTTGCACACAGATAGGTTCAAACCTGAATAAGTGTGACATTTACCATACTAACCAGAGGGTGCAGGATATTATTCATAATAACACGTTAACGTGATTAATTCTTTAAAATATAAAATATTTATCACATGCCACTAACGACATTGCCTCCACTAATCCGAAGTAATTGTTCTGAATAGTTTTTAAATCCGTTTTAACCTGACTATCTCTAAATTTCGACTGGCTTTCCTTGATAGCCGCAGCTTTCTTTGGATCGAATTGTAAAACCACGTTCGTAATATTCTCAAACTATCTATGATAATAAAACGCGGCCTGCAACCATGTTCCCCCAATGTGTAAGAATAGGTTCTGGTGTCTCAGGCATACGGGGGCACAGTCTGTGAAATTTGCGAATACGTTTTGGGGATTTGGCAAACACTGCTTTTGTATGCGCTATTAAAGCGTCTACCTCAGGATAACATTTTCTAATACTATCTGCCACATGACTGAAAGCATGAATTTTACACGTAATATGTAACAACTTAGAGACCGGCTTGCAGAAAGCATCACTCATAAACATCAACAGTTGGTTTGTTGAAAGTTCAAACTTTTCCAATGTATTTAACACTAACTTTGAAATTACTTCGGCAGTACATTGTTGTACTCGTCTGGAAGCTAATAGAATTGAAGGTGACGATTGATGTGGTTCCATTGTATGTACCATTACATCAACCACAGAATGTTTTTTTACAATCTGCTGTATCATTCACACATAACCACAGTTTTTTATCTTTCAACTCCGACTTAATTCTTTTTTCAACATGTTCACGGGCAGATGCCACAATTCTTTGTAACGATGCCCGACTTACTAATTTGCAGTTCGAATATTTATTCCAAAAGAAGACATATGCTTCCTTGTCTAGTAAATTAAACGGTAGATTACATGGAATAAAGGTAACACATAAATTAAATTTAAATTTGTCATAGTGTCGTGTGCAATTTTTTTTAAGAATGCTGTTTACTATTTACGTGACGTAGACAATCCCTTTTGGGCCAACACATTAAAGGGATATTACAAACTACACATTGAATTTTAACGCCATCATAATTTAGGTCAGGCATTTCTGCTATAAATTCTATAACTTTGTCGTAACATTGGTCGTTTTCGCGACGTAGGCAACATTTTTAAAACAAACGTAGAACTACGAAATAGTATTTACAGCAGCGTACATGTATACACAACAGATCTGGTTGAGATTCGCAGTTATACTGAGGGTTGTATCGAACCTCCGCCACTGCCTGTTGGCGCTAGTGAGCAAATCTAATCATAAATACAACTTCCCGTCTCCGGCGCTACTGAAATTTTCATAATAACTGTGAATTTCTTTCGTGTTACTACCAATTTTTCAGGTGCGCCAACGCAATCAGACATTTTTGATCTCACTGTAATAAAACATCGTTATAAAAGTTTTTTAGTTATCTGTACAAATTAAATCAATTTTGCGTCAAATTTAATTTGGTTTGATTAGTATATTTTTTGGCTTACATAAAAAGGGTATCTAAAACAATATTTAGTAACAAAAAACAATTGCAAGGATGACTTTGACACAAAGAATTAAATTTATACAGATTTGCATTAATTAAAACTGTCGGTATAAAAAAAATTGAATAAAAACAAATTTGTACTAGTGTTGAAAATTGGTAAATTGGTAAAAAAAGCAAGCAATATTTTCCCATGACATTTTCCAAAAAAAGAAAAAATGCGATATTTTGCAATTTTCTGAAAAAGTGTCAAGTTTAACAGTTGGCCGTATGCATGTCATTTAACATAATTTTTTGAGTACAAACAAATGACAAAGTCAAAATTCTAAGGTGCAAATGTTTGGAGCGGCTTTATATACAGTAGTGTACTTTTAACATAAAAAATAAAAAAGTCTATATAAAAAGGCAGACCTTTTTATATGAATATTAAGCATTGATCAAATAACTTGTGTAGTACTGTGAAGTGAGCCGACACCTTAGTGTTTACCATGTGTAATGGCGTAATCAAAAAGTTAAGATTGTGACTTTTTTAATATGCAGTTCGTTTTGACACTCAATAATAAACTTAAATTTAATTTCCTAATCCCAGATGTAAAATACATAAAACCTTTTTTCCAAATTCAAGCAAAGATTATTTGTGTTTTATCAAACTCGAATTAATCCGCAGCCACATACTGTATTGGCTCATCTATAACATTTCTACTTTAGTTAAACATTCCTTAAACCCATATCAACTTAACAACGTCCTATGCATAACAATGAAAGAAAGAATTCCATTGTGTCTAAATACTTTTTCCTCCGCATTGTTCGCTAAAGAAAAAAAAAAAACGTCCGTTCCTCTTTGCTACTCTATACCTTCTTAATGTGGTTAATTCGAGAAACTTTCCGCAGGAAATCCTGTCCGACAACTTCTACGGTCTGAGAAATCTGCAGAACTTGAACGTACAAGGGCTGAAGTCGTTGAAAAAGATCGAAAGTTCAGCCATCACGCAAATCCAAATCCTCTCGTCGCTATCGCTGGAAACTTGGCCGAGCGTCGAGAACTCGCGACAGCACCTCTGCGAGATCCTCGCCAAAATGGACCAGCTGCGCATACTGAAGCTGCACGTTCAGGACGCCGTATTGGACGATCAGCTGTTGTGCGTCGCGAATAAGAAGATCCGCCATCTGGAGATCAGCGGCCGGAATCTGAAGAGTATCGACAAGAACGCGTTCGTTCGTTTCTCGAAGAATCCGGATCTGGTATTGCGGATAAGCGGCACCGAAGTCGAGGAATTACCGGCCGGCCTCTTCTCGAACATGTACAAGATCTCATACCTGAGCATAGATTTAAGGGACAACATGCTCTCGTATCTAAGCCCGGAGATATTCTACGGAAATTCCAGTACGTGGACTACGACTCTAATATCAGGTAAAGTTTTGCAGTTTCTTGGTGCCCTGCTTTACATACATTTAAGACCGTTTGCTCCGACGCGTCGTGTGATATATACCCGTGGTATATGTACCGTGGTATACGGGTATTAAGTTTTTAAGGAACTGAAATTGGCTGCTTCGTCGAGATGAGAAAATTAATTCAAAATTGTCTCGAGTTTATATACTATATATAGTCCTATAAGTACCTAAGTATAAGACGCATACAAAATAAGTTTGGTTAATCCTCATTTAACATTTGCGCATAAACTAGTTATTACGAAAGTTTTCCCAACTTAAACTTAATTATTTTTTCTCAACAACAAACTTTCTTTAAGAACAACGGCAAGTACCGTACGGAAAATATAAAAGTAACCTTCGAAGTTTCAAGCTTCGCTATTCCAGGTTATTGCATAAGGTGATAAACGAGAGAAATGCGTTTTTAATAAAACTAATTCATCGTATTGTGTATTTCTTTTCGATTTCTACCCATCGGTGGAATAAATTAGCAGAATGTTTAGGTGCAAAGTATGTTCTTAAATGTCTTTCTGAAACCAGATGGTCTGCTCGAACTGGCGCAATAAACGCGTTACATCTAGGCCAAAAAGAAATTCTAAAAGTCTTGACGTCTTTTGCTCAATATATTGAAGGAACACAAGAAACAAAGTTGTTAATCTATCCAGAAAAATGGAAAAACTAGAATTTATTATTTTATCAGAAATGTGAAATACCATATTGGAGAGGAATGACAAGACTAGTAACAACCTTCAGAAAGAAACCATTACAATAGACGTTACAATAAATTTGTTAACTTCGCTTGGTAATTATATATAATATTGTATATTACCTATTACATATTGCTCCACAATCACTCCAATACAGGGTAACGATTTTAAGCACATAGCAAGATTCAGGAAATAAGAATTGGACAGCAACAACATTCACGTAATAGATGAGAGTCTCGCATGGGAATTGAGTGAAACTATTAAACAATTAAAGACAATTTTTAGAATACAAAAAGAGAATCGGTGAAAACGTAGAAATTAGAAATTTTGTTGAGAAATTCTGAAACCGTATTGGTTTACAAAAATTTCCAGATAGCTGTTATTTTTATATCCAGCCAAAAATTCAGTTTCCTTATTTTAAATACCGGATGTCCCAGATTTTTTTTCACGTAGTGGGATCGTGATTTTCTTCGGGTTTCGTTCCGTTCCGTTTTTGTTTATTCCACGTATCCGGGGTCATGAACTTTTCCGGTTTTCGTTCTATTCTGTTTTTCTCTTTTTTTACGTACCCGAGGTCTTGAGCTTTTTCGCTTTTTATTCTGTTCCGTTTTTTGTTTTTTTTTTCGCGTACCCAGGGTCGTGTTTTTTTTTCGGATTTCGCCCGTTCCGTATTTCGTTTTTTTCACGTACCCCCGGGGTCATGATTTTTTCCGGTTTTCATTCACTTGTTTTTCGCTTTTTTCCACGTACCCAAGGTCGTGAATTTTTCAGGTTTTCATTCTGTTTTTTTGGTTTTCGTTCTGTTCCGTTTTTGTTTTTTTTTTCACGTATCCGGGCTCGTGAGTTTTTTTCGGTTTTCTTTCTGTTCGGTTTTCCTCTTTTTTTACGTACCCGAGGTCATGAGCTTTTTCGCTTTTTGTTCTGTTCCATTTTTTGTTTTTTTCGCGTACCCAGAGTCGTGTTTTTTTTTTTCGGGTTTCGTCCTGTTCTGTATTTCGTCTTTTTCACATACTCCCGGGGTCATGAATTTTTCCGGCTTTCGTTCTGTTCTGTTTTTCGCTTTTTTTACGTACCTGAGGTCGTGATTTCTTTTCGGATTTCGTTCTTTCCGTTTTTTTCACGTACACGGAGTCATAAGTTTTCCTGGTTGTCGTTCTGTTCCGTTTTTCGTTTATTTCACGTACACGGGCTCATAAGTTTTCCCGGTTGTCGTTCTGCTCTGTTTTTCATTTTTTTCACATATCCGGTATCGTCAATTTTGTCGGTTTTCGTTCCGTTCCATTTTTGTTTTTTCCACGTACCCAAAGTCGTGATTTTTTTTCGGTTTTCGATGTATTATGTTTTTTGCTTTTTTTACATACTCGGGGTCATGATTTTTTTTCGGCTTTCGTTCCGTTCCGTTTTTCGTTTTTTTCACATACCCGGGGTCGTGAAAAATCAAGCGATATATCCCTTATTTGTAGAGACATAAGATCAAACAAGGTGTCGTCAAAAATGGTTTACAGAATCCTACTATACTTTTAAAATGTACCCCTAGTAGACCACCCTCTAAGAAACCTTCGCCTTGACAAGGCAACGTTATTTACATTTTTTACATAATGACCTTCGCGAGTTAGTGGAAGATATTCCATTAGTAGACCGCAATTATTTGTGGTAGCAACAGGATGGCGCTCCCCCTCACAACTCGCGGTTGGTTCTAAAGTATTTAAATGACGTGTATAAAACATATACATAACCACAAAGATTCCGCAATATCTCTTGCTCAAAATAAGGTTTAGAACAGATATGCATAGCATTACTATTAGATTTCTCCATTATGTCACACCTCCTGCTCATCGATAGCATCTTTTTGAAAGATTTTCATTTAACTTCGCGATTATGCATTGGTCTACTGCATTTCGTAGAAAACTTGTCAGTCCCTTTTTCAATTGTTATGTAACACGCATGATTCCTGATTCAATTACTTGAATTTACAATTCAAATACGATTTTTTTTTTATCTGTTTACTTGCTTGTATCACGACACAGAAATCTTAACATTGCTTTTTCAATATAATAGTTGCATAGCTTTTTTCTTTTAGCTATAACCATCGGGGCAGAAACGAAAAACAGACGTTGCAGATCGTCTGACTTTCTGCCGTTTACCGCAAAGGGTTACTTGAATATTTATATTGGCATTTGTTCATGTACGGTCCTTTTTTTTCTTTCAATTGTTGTAATCCTTTTTTTATGTGTAATAAATGCATATTGTTATTATTACATAGTCATACGAGAACTTACCCTATACTTGAAACGATGCTAATAATCTTAATCAAGGTACTTTTTTTGTGTGTATAGCCATCAATCTAAGAAACCGGATTTCTCTTTCCAAAACATCTTACTACAGAATTAATTTCGAAGGTTATGACATAACTATTTCAAGTACGCAACAATAACATACTTCTTTTAATGGTTACAACCCAAACAAAATAATTCTTCGTAAAGTACCGTTACATTAAAACGTCATCTATTATTTTTACGACAAAAGCACGCTTTTCAAGCCCGAGAACATATTCCGGCTAATCTCACTCTTGCCCTAAATGTAATGTACACGCAAACCCAGCGCGCGTATTATCAATCTCATCACTTGTAATGTTGTACTGAATCGTGTATTCTGTATTCTACACGAAACGTCAGAGCCTCTCGCCTTACGGCAAAATATATTTCGAGAAGGACAGACGAATCGGAAACATCCATTTTCGGATGAACGCCTAACATGCCGCAATCTCGTTTTGCATAAGAGAATTTATTACTGTTATACTACAAAATAGAGCATAGGAGGAACTAGACTATATTATATGGACACAATCGAAACAAGCAGTGGTATTCTAGATAAAAGATTTGAAAAAAATAGAGATCCAGCCAATGTCATTTTAATACTTCTAAAGACAAGAAAAATTGGAAAGTATCAGAATAGAAATTTCTGAAGACAACCATGAAACTCATACAGATTTGGCGGATGACACTAGCGACAGCTGTAACCTGTATGTTGCTGACGAACGGATAGTGCATACAATCGCTCTTTATTTCAATTTGTGATTTTCTTGAATATGTTACAATCTTGGCGACCCGACAAATAAAGCACTAGTATTTCTAGAATTGTCGGCTTTAAAAAGTAAATGGATTTCACAAAAATTCAAGAGAACTTTCGCATATACGAGGGTAAGTCAAATATTATCTACACTTTCGCCATAACAAGCTTTGAAGGTTATCATAGTGGCGACCGCTTGAGCATGCGCAGATTTAGCGCCTCTGTGGTCATGTGTGCGGAATTTAATCACGATCGCGTCATTTATCTGCTAGCTACAACAGCATAAGCATGTCAGCTCCGCTAGTTTGCACCAAAGAGGAACAACGAGCAGTGATCCGATTATTATGGTCAGAGGGTGTAAAAGGTGCTGAAATTCACCGGAGACTTTTGTCACAATACGGGGACAGTGCTTTATCTCGTGGATCGAAATGTTTCAAAGTGTCCGCACGAACGTAACACAAAAAGAGGGAGCTGGACGGCCGTCAACCTCGACCACCTACGACAACATTCAGCAAGCTCGAGAGATGGTTACAGCGAGTGCGAGGTACAGTGATTTGTTGGCGAATACGCAGAAACCAGCAATTCGAAACAAACGCCATGGTCTACTCTCAAAGAAAGTTTTGTTGTTGCAAGACAACGCCCGTCCGCATACGGCCCATAACACCATAGAAACTATCAACAGGTTGGGCTTTGAGACCCTGGAACCCCCTCCCTACAGTCCTGGTCTCGCTCCCTCAGACTTTCATCTCTTTGGACCACTCAAGGAAGCTTTGAGAAGTCGTCGATTTGCCTCAGACACAGACGTTCGGGATGCGGTGCAAAAGTGGCTTCACGACCAACCGAAAACCTTCTACCAGGAAGGCATACGGAAACTTGTGGCTCGTTGAATCAAGTGCATTGCTAAAGGTAGAGACTATATCGAAAAATAATGTATCTATTGTACACTTATCTTTGTTTAATACAGTTGTAGAACTAAAAGTGTAAGTAATTTTTGACTTACCCTCGTAGTATCAATAATTTTAATTATGAATTGAAGTCAGGCGCAAAGTGGTGGAATAGTGGAACGGTAGCCACAAAAACGATTGCATTACGTTCCGATTACGTTATATCTCTCAACAATCTCTCCCTGTCATATACACGTGTCGCGTGGAATTTCTGCCAAATCTGTATACTAACGTTCCTATAAATATTAAATGTTGCAAGGGACGTTCAGAAATTAACGAGACAAATGGCTATGGAAAAAAAACAATTCATTCAATGACAATGAAATTTACACTACTTTTCAATGTAGTCTCCACCAACATTTAGGCACTTCTCCCACCGCTTTATGAGCTTTCTAATTCCAGTGCTGAAAAATTCTTTACCTTGGTGTCCGAGCCACTTGTGTACGTACAACTTATTTAACAGCTTCATTGTCTTCGAACTTGGTGCCGCGTAAAAACCCTTTGAGCGGGCCAAACAGATGAAAATCGGACAGTGCGAGGTCGGAACTGTAAGGAGGATATGGCAATCCCTCCCAACCCAAATTTTCGATCATCTCTCGCGTTTTCTGGGCAGTATGAGGGCGGGCGTTATCGTGCAGCAGAATCACAAGTTTTGCGATAATTCAGCTTGTCATGATTGATTGAATACACAGTTCCAACACTAACATTATACAAATCAGCTATTGTAACGATTTTTATACGCTTGTCACCCAGAATGCGATTTTGTAGCGCATCGGTCGACACTTTAACCGGTCGTCCGGAGCAATGAATATCGGTGATACTTGTTCTACCCGATTTAAACTGTTCAATCCACTTATACACGCTTCCGCGGCTTAAACACTTTTCACCGTATTATTTCAACATTCTCGAGTAAATTTCGGCCGGCTTCACACCTTCGGATAACAAAAATCTTATCACTGAACGTTGCTTTTGCACCGTACACGTTTCGAGAGGAGCCGACATTTTGAAATGAACAAAAGAGTTTATGTCTGCTTTTATTTATTTCGAACAGCTGACTTAATTTGTCCCTAAAGTTACCAAATTGACCCATAGAAAGTTTCATCTAATAATATTCAGTTGTTTTCCCGCTAATGCAGTTTGTCTTGTTAATCACTGAACGTCCCTCGTACTATGAGCTCTGTTCCTATCTAGTACCACCAGAAACAATAAGCTTTTGGTAAATAATTTTGTTATGTAAACTTCAAACCAACTGGCTCTTGACAGTTAGGAGAAACTACATGCTTCTGAAAGTACTTCAATCGTAAATCATTTCTGTTTAGTGTATTCCATTTCTGATAACGAAGTGTAATAAAACTATTCAAATGTTGCGTGACCTTAAATGAAAAATCACCTTCAAACAATGAAACTAACTGTATTAGAAACAATTATGGATGAGAAATGTATAACCTCATCAATGAATTATATGTCAGTAGCAGGTTATCATTAGACAGCATTAAAAATTTTAACAGGACATTGAAGAACAAACTTGTACCACTATTTTAAATCATTTAATCTTTCAACCTAAAAGAACTACGTAACCTATGTTAAGATAGTAAGATTGCTTCCTAAATAAATCAATGAGAATAACAAACAAGATTAGGCAAATATCTTTGATACGGTTGTTTGGATTTCAAGACATTTTTTCACATTTATATAGATAGGATGAACGTTCTTACATTCAAATCAGATTCTCCGTTTAACTGTAAAAAATATTAGCTTCTTTACACGAAGTAGCACATTCCTTCAAGAGGCGAATGATGTAAGGTTTAGTACCTAGAGATACAAAAACAAAAAAAAAAGAAAAGCAATTAATAAAATGTTCAAAATCATGGTTGCTTCTGGCACTGTAAATCTCTGAACAGATCCTTGGGTAACATTTGTCAGAGCTAAAGATTAACATCTGCTGTTAATTACTCGTTTGTTCAGCTGGCCAATTTTTTTAGTGGATTAAATATATTCTTCTCTAATGCCATCCCTTTTTCTTGGGTGATAAAGTAATGATGAAATTTAGAAATATTGCAAAGAATGACTGACAAAGAAAGTCTTCCAACACAGATTTTGATAAAATTGTTTTGTAAATACAATAGAACTATGTGACTAATGTAGTCTGTTATTAACAGTGAATGTGGCTATATTCATACAATATACAATGTAATTTTCATGTACAGTCTCACGACTTGCACGTCTTGTTTATGTTCATCAAACATTTCTCTAAATTAGTTATTTTGTTAATACTCATCATTGGCTACTATACATCTGTTTATAATGTACGAGATAGGCACCAAAAATTCTCGGCTTGACAGGCTTATACAAGTCCGAGCGTGTTCAAATCCCGTTTGCGTTACATTTTACCAAGTTGATTTTTTCTATATCAGGCCGAGAATTTATGGCGCCTACCTCGTATTTAAAGAACTTAAGCAACCCCGAATATCGGGCTATTTTTCGCTATTTACGATTACCCCCGTAATAATTATTATAACAAAAGAAAATATCGATATGTAAAGTTTCAGAAAGGCTATCAAAACTCTATATAACCATGCAATTTTTTTTCTTGTTGCTGTCTTGAACGAAGCGTTGTCTTGCGGAATACACCATGCATTTCTGGACAACCACTACTATGATCATTATTCGACCCTACTAGAATTTTCCCGAATCCAGCGGTATTCCATCCTCCAGTATGAATTTTTAAAGTGCCAGGATTTAAACCGCGTCTTTAAGATCGAAAGACATGTATGCTAATCATTCGACCACCGAAATGGCTTTTCTCTTTGCAGTAATTGCGAATTTATTGGCAAAAAATAAAAGGCAGCCCGATCTTCGGGGATACTTATCTCCTTTTTAAAGCACTATGCAGTTTCAGTTATAGTTCTACTTGGTCTACAAAGTGTTATTAAAATCAGCAATTCCGGGTTACTGCCAACTTTAGCTCGTTTAGTTATTTATGAAGAAAATATATCAGAGAACGATAACATTTACCAGAATACGCTGGAAACCTATTTTATTCAATCAGATGTACAACTTAAAAATGAAATTTAAAGAATTTTGTTCTCATATCTTCAACCTTACGTGTATCATGCAGTTAAAATCAAAGAAATCCATATATCTAGGACGACCATAATTAAATAGCTGAAGGATTACGAGTTCTAATCTAGCACGGCAAAAAAAAGAAAGATATAAGAATACTCCAATTACCTCTTTTACTACAAACCCTGGGAAAAGCAAGCCGGAGTAGAATAAAGCGAAAAACAACACAAAAAGTATATAAAGCTGTCAGCGCGAATAACATTTTCCATTTCTCTCGACGACAACGGTAGTGTCGCAGTAGAAGCACTGAAATTGAAATACCTAGGCAACTTACTACATCGTCCTATACCATATACCAGCTTTCATTGTACCGCTTTACGTCTAGTTTGTTTGTATTTCTACACGGGCATCCTAAAGTTTAATCCCAACAGTTTCAATAATAATTTTTATATATATAGTTAACATATTTCCCATCGGACGTCTTATACTTTTCGTACTTTAAATTGTAAACGCCCTAATTTCCATTTTATTTTGTGGCATATATTAAAAACTAGATTTAGACAGAATTATGTTGCCTAAAGCTTTCACTAGTAGAGTTGGCATATTTTAAATTTCGCGAATGATTTAAGTTGGTAGTTCCAGTAATAAAAGACATATAAGCCAATTTCTCAACGGACTATTTTTTACGTGTAGACATTAAAATTTTGCAAGCATACATTAAATGAAAGAAGGTCTCTACAGACCACCAATATTTTTTCACGAACCGCCAATGTGGACCGCCCGTTGGCAACCATTGTTGTAGACTCAATGCTTCGTTTAGAACATTAATATGTTCCATTTCAACCGCCCATTTTGGCTGAACTTGATAGTATATATACATTAGGATGTCCCAAAATACAAGGGAAAATATTTTTTTTGCGAAATCGGATACGCATACCCTCTACTTTTTTCTATTTCACCTCAGTTACGTAAATAAAACGTATTATTACAACGGTAACCCATGCCGACTTGAGGTCAAACTTGAACATGAAATCTTGTACTGGGAATACTATGGAATGATTGTGAAATGTATGTTTCTTTGGAACATAAGATACCAATTTATTCAAAGCAGATATTTATTACCATATTGCAGTAAAAGAAACATTACTGTACATATTTTCGTTTCAATGTTTGCTTTTTATAGTCAGGATAGATCTTCGTGTGTTCTTGTACGCAACGTAACAGAAATTGTTTTTGTTCCTCCTCAGCCGTTATTAAACCATGAAACTCCTGCATGAGATCGTCTTTTTCGCGTCTAGAAATGAAGCGTTATTCGCCCATGAAGAAAGATTCTCGTTGAGAAAACTATCATCAATTTTGAGTCTAGAAAACAATGACTGGCTTTTGACTGATATGAAATTATCGATGCTTTTCTCTGTAAAAAAAAAAAATAAAATAACAGGTAACAATTGCGTGATATAAATACATAACTAAATAAACAACTACAATATCAATGTATAAAACTCACCATACAATGAACCACAACGTTCTTCCTTCGATGAAATGTATCTTTTCTCATGGGTCGAGAAATTTGCCACAATTTTTAATTTTGTTTCTTCGTCCACATCATCATCAAAAAGTGCTAAAACTGCTATTTCGTCAGTCAAATACCATAAATGCTGGCTAAGTTTCTGTAAAGCAGCTTTCAAGATACTTTCATTCACATTTTCGTAAGCTTTCAAAGAGTTCAAAAAGCACAAATCTTTGTAGGGTGCTTTAACTGCCAAAATGCATTGAAGCCATGGTTTAACGTAGATTGTCAATATAAACAAGCAGACGTCTAACAGTGCTGCCTAATCCTTAGTGTTTAATTTCAGCTGACTACTAAATAACGATATTTTTAGAGAGTAAATCGCTCGGACCATCGAGCTTGGTACATGGCACCCGGAGGTCTCATTTTAATTTTTTTTTTCTGCATCTCCACCTAAAAATATGATAGAAAGTTCGATCAACTCTCGATCGTCTACTCTGACCATAACATTAGTGAGTTCAGCGCGGTAAAAGTCAAGCAAATTTTCAAATTCGGGTACGGTTAGGAACAATTCCACTGTTTCTCCATATGTACAGTATTCACTGTACTTTAGTGGGATCGATGTTTTTCCAATTATCTTTGAGCTTTTTAAAGAGTGGAATATCGGGGGCTTGTCACTTATTTAATTTTCACTTCGAATACGGACTTTAATACCAGTTCGTATACGTGATGCCGGCAAGCGAAAAAAAACATTTCCCTGTCAAATTTTTGCTCGAGGAGCCCACAAGCACCATTAAAACGACCTGTATTCGAAGCCGTAGTATCACAACAGAGAATTTGGACTTTATCTTCGAGGTTCCAGTCTAAGATCGCCTTCCAAACAGCCTGCGCCTGTTCTTTGCCTATAGAATTATCCAGTCTCGGCACAGCAATGAGTTGTTCTCTAAGTCCATATGTAATAACTATAGACGAGCGTTCTTCTTTCGATTTTCGAGCACTCAAAATAGGCAACAGTTTGCTATCCCAATGTAAGGTCACTACATCCGGTACCACGTTTTGGAAATCAATTTTTATGTTTTCCGCGCGTTCCTTCCGTTTTTCTGAAGACTTACTTACCGGAAATTCGTCAATGTTACATCCAAGTGCCTCAATAGTAGCAAGAATAAGCACAGAATCTCGTACACTTAACTGACACCTGTCTAATACAGCAACTAACTTTGGAGTAATAAAATCTTTCCTCATTACAGTCGATCACTGTTGCGAGATTTTATGAATCCATACTTTCACTAGAATTCGTTTTTCTGTGTTGTTTTGTCTTTACCATTTGTAGCTGCTGGCCTAAGTACACAAGTACCTACTGACACGTTTAAATGCAAGCCGGCACGGGTTGCCGTGGTTCAAATTGTATGAAATTTTATTTACAATTGTTTTGACATAATAGGAAAAAAATAAAAGGGTATGCGAAAAAACAACGACTTTCGTTTTTTTGGGACACCCTAATATACATACATACATAACAGTGATATGCCTCTCTAGTTCTCTCACATCATTTCGTCTCCTTGTTTATGCATTAGTGCAACTACCCATCTATTTGCTTAATATGAAAGATTTTATTCATAGTTTTCATAATACTATTCCTCCCACTTCTCCTGTGTCCTTTTAGCATTCCTGGCATGATACATCCCCGTTAATTTGCCATTTGTGACGTGCTGATGAAGTAATCAGCACGCAATAAAAATCTCCCTATCAATTTCCTCCGGGTCTGTTTTCTCCCAAATCTCTCCCATGATTCTTTCTTCAAAGACCCACTGCTTTTTTCTAAGGTTGAGCCGAGGCTGTTTTATTGTTCTGGTCTCAATAAGGTAGCCTATGTAACTCCCACTGCCAGATGACGTGTCCGTAATGCAGGCGAATATATTATGTTTTTTATTGCCGGAACTACCAACTTAAATCATCCACGAAATTTACAAAATGCCAACTATATTCATTTCTATAAATCATTTATAAAAACTTACAGTTTCTTATTTCCATCCGCCAGACTTCTATTTACCATAGAAGTGCTGCCAGTAGAAAGTTCAAGCCAGTTTCCAACCAATGACAGAGAGAAAATTGGACAAAATTATAATCAGAATAAGCTAACAAATTCACTAACAATTTCAATCAAGTTATTAATGAGTACTCTATTTCAATTAACTCTACATACTGCAAGGTCATAAAGTGTTCCCCTCCATGCTAACTTTTGAACGACATAAGCTAGCGTTTTAGAAAAAATAGGTCGATTTCTATTTTTATGAACTAACTTTTACCGTTTGGAATTGAGATTTGACAGTTTGGCAGTTGTTATGGCTTGGCAGCGAGCTCTTTAGATCAGTCTGGCGTCACAGGAAACAATTTAGGGCTCTTTCCTAGCCAACTTTGCGTAACAACAATAACAGATTACCAAAACCTTTATTGCTGCATATCATCATATTTCTTAAGTTAAAGTATGACATATGTGATGTCGTTAGATTCGCCCTCCAATTGCCTTCCTAAGGGCGTAAAAATATACAGGATATTCTAATTAAAATAAGAACGTTGATGTCACTTCCGGTGATACCGGAAATACAATTGGACGGCCGATTACGGTAAAAGTTAGTTCACAAAAAATAGAAATCGACCTATTTTTTCTAAAAACGCTAGCTTCTTTTGTTCAAAAGTTAGCATGGGGGTGGGGGACACTTTAAGACCGCACTGTATAGCTAATAACTCATCAACAGTCAGTTGTTCTCGCAAACAGTTCAAATTTGATTTGATGCGATCAAACTTCCTATTGATCGTGTATGTACACAACCCCAAACATGTACGTGCTTAACTTTCAGGTGGCCTGGCGATATCGGGAAATCAGTTCAAGTGCGGCTGTCACCTCACCTGGCTCGGTTATTGGCTCAGAAGATGGATGAGAGAGAGTCTGCAATCGCACAACGCACCGGTCGAGTCAGCGCTGGCGATGAACGAAGCGCTTAGGGAGGCCACCTGCACGGATATCGCGACCGGAACCCGGATACCGATCGTCCAACTGCTACCGGAGGACATGAGTTGCCACGCGAGCGCCCTCAGCACGGCCCCGAATTCGAACAAAATATCTGTGATCTCTATTTTACTTTGTTACACATTTTATTATGTAATATAATGACGATATTAACGATTAAGTCTTTGTTATTATTGTATTTTATTATCAATAAAGAAAGGGTATACTTCCTTTTATTACTTTAGTGGTTATTACTTTATCTAATGTCATAGTTTACTATCTACTTTATTATGAAGTGCATTAATGCAGCGCAAGACATTAAATATACCATAATCGACTATTTACTGTAGGCGAACCATGATAATAATAAAATTCCCTTCTTTACTGTCTTCCGTATAAATATTTGATGTATTGATTTTGCCTAGATTACATCCGCACAAATTTTATAGGTCTATTGACTCAATTAATGCGATATCCATTACATTCTTTCAGAAAGGAATTCAATTAAAATGTTAAAGTTGCTTCACCGATCCAGATTATATTTTTGCTATTACTACCGAACTGTATGTATCTCGGTAAAATTGTTTCACTTTTAATCGCAGCTTGAAACCAAGCATTATACTAGAATCTTATTCAGACAGAGAAACCAAAATAAAAAAAAAAAGATATCTAACTATAATCTTCATCTCATGTTTAGAATCACAACGTACACTGGTTTAAAATACACCGTGCTCCAGAAGTAACGCACAAATTCATATTGCTGTTTATACTTGCCTCTCAAACAAATTTTAAACAAGCCTCATATCTCAACGTTAACTAGAAATTAAAATAAACGTGTATCCTGTATTCTACCCCAAATCAAATTAAGCGGTAGCTCTAACCGTTCCGATGCTAGGACGTCTCAAAATTCAGAATTGAAGATTCCTTTTTTTAACTTTGAAGCTCTGTAGCTCCCAAACCAAAAAAGGTAAGAGGTTCTGCTTGGTCGCGACCGATTCAGCGGGCAATTTTCTATCGGAGCCCGTCAAACTCGTCAACCGAAAATGCATAGCTAACGATAAATCAGCCGATAGATCCACAAAAAGTTTATTCTATTTTGAATAGTAAATGGTATTAATCAAAACCAAAACAGTTTCCACGCCCCAAATATGAGAGTTTGACACTCTTGTAAATGCTTCATTTTGTCATAAATGTCTCATACTCATTTGCTCATTAGCGCCAACGGGCAGTGGCGAAGGTTCGATACAACCCTCAGTATAACTGCGAGTCTCAACCAGATCTGTTGTGTATACATGTGCGCTGCCGTAAATACTATTTCGTAGTTCTACGTTTGTTTTGAAAATGTTGCCTACGTCGCGAAAACGACCAATGTTGGATAAAGTTACAGAATTTATAACAGAAATGCCTGACCTAAATCATGATGGCGTTAAAACTCAATGTGCAGTTTGTAACATCCCTTTAATGTGTTGGTCCAAAAGGGATTGTCTACGTCACGTGAATAGTAAACAGCATTCTTCAAAAAAAAATTGCACACGACACTATGACAAATTTAAATGCAATTTATGTGTTACCTTTATTGCATGTAATCTACCGTTTAATTTACTAGACAAGGAAGCATATGTCTTCTTTTGGAATAAATATTCGGGTTGCAAATTACCAAGTCGGGCATCGTTACAAAGAATTGTGCCATCTGCTCGTGAACATGTTGAAAAAAGAATTAAATCGGAGTTGAAAGATAAACTGTGGTTATGTGTGGACGAAACAACAGATCGTAAAAAACATTCTGTGGTTAATGTAATGGTATGTACAATGGAACCACATCAATCGTCGCCTTCAATTCTATTACCTTCCAAACGAGTGCAACAATGTACTGAAGTAATTTCAAAGTTAAATACATTGGAAAAGTTTGAGTTTTCAACAAACCAACTGTTGATGTTTATGAGTGATGGTGCCGCAAACATGCTTTCTGTAGGCCGGTCTCTTAAAAAACATTGTGCTAACTTGTTACGTATTACGTGTAAAATTCATGCTTTCAGTCATGTGGCAGATAGTATTAGAAAATGTTATCCTGAAGTAGACCCTTTAATAGAGCATACAAAAGCAGTGTTTGTCAAATCCTCAAAACGTATTCGCAAATTTCGCAGACTGTGCCCCCGTATGCGTGAGCCACCAGAACCTATTCTTACACGTTGGGGAACATGGTTACAGGCCGCGTTTTATTATCATAAATATTTTGAGAATATTAAGAACGTGGTTTTACAATTCGATCCAAAGAAAGCTGCGGCTATCAAGGAAAGCCAGTCGAAATTTCAAGATAGTCAGGTTAAAACGGATTTAAAAACTATTCAGAACAATTACAGAATCCTTCGGTGTCGTTAGTGGAATCTCTGCAAATAGTGCAACATGTTCACCCACAGCTATGCGTGGTAGAAGACGCAAAAAATGTTTGTGTTCTAGAAAGGTTTGAAAATGTTTTAGAGAAAGATTCTGATTTTGACACATTAAGACAAATTTGCCAAGGTGCGTCAACAGAACCGTTAAGTTGTTCCAAAGATTATTTTAATTACGCAAATATAACGTCACTGGATGTAGAACGTTCGTTTTCTGCATATAAACACACTTTCTCCTCCCGCCTCACGCCGCACTCGGTTTGCCGAAACAGCTGTGAAACATATCTAATGTTGCAGATGTTTAACAGACATTATTCACTTTGTGATTTCACGGAAGACTCTCAAGACGGTAAGTGTTTGAGCACGTATTATATTTTATTTCTGGCCATTTATTTTGTGTAAACATTTATGCGCCCGCCACTGGCTGTTGGCGCAAATTGAGCAACTCTACTCATAAGGTATCAAAGCTTAAATTTTATATACTCAGCAAATCGATTTGGTATAACAAAATATTCATATAGAAAAAATCAATAGGTAATTACCGGTGATATTCTACAAATGCTTAAACGAAGTGATCCGCAAAACTTTAAGAATATACCTTCCGGACTTATTCCGTTATTGGTATTCTTTTTTCTTTTCCAGATTGCAGAGAATGCGAGAGAAGAAGCGTGAAATAAATAATCTACAATATATAAGGCCCTAAATATTCAAATGGCAATTTTTTATCACTTTTATCTAGAACCACATTCAGATATTTCCGCTTGCGTTAATACTTTCAATTTCTCGAACTTATAATATTAGATTTTTCATTTTTTTTTTTTCGTCCACATTCCATTACGTGCAGGGGCGTTTTCCCGTTCAAATCGAGCACGCTCTGCCATCGCTGTCGATTCCAGAACGATATGAAATATTTTTATCGCGAACACGTTCATGGTCGCGCAATTTTTTCCTCCCTCTGAGAGAAATATCATTTCTCCTCGCCGTCTGACGATGCAAATGGATGAACGGAGAATATACATATATACGGGACGAAAAAAGAAGGAAATAGAGTAGACATTTCGAATCGACGTAACTCGGAACACAATAGGTGTCGCTTTTGTGTTTTTATCGGTGCACGTCGAAACAAAGGGAAATCGAACAACGTTATTGCCTCCCGTCGTTCTTATTGAAAAATATAGGAAGGAATTTGTCTCAATTGTGATTTCTTTTGCGCTCGGTAAGTGTATATATGCCAAGGATATTTTCGAATAAGCAGAATGGATGATGGTCGTCGCTTCGATACATTATTATATGAACAAAGTAGAGTCTTCTTATTGCGCGGAATAACAACCATAATGATAATATATCTATGAGAGAGACAGTAAAATCCATATCTAAAGGGAATTTAGTTATTATCCTAATGAATTTATTTAAATGTTCCGAGATGTTTTCTAAATACAGAATGTCTCACGGGGAACTGCATCGATCGATATATGAAAGAGTATACATTAGAAAATTCTGAAAACTTGGTAATATACTGTAGTCTACATGTACTATTAAACTAAAATATTTTTTACAATCTGACACATCCGGTTATACCGGAAATAACGTAATAATCGTAACCACGCTGATGACGCCAGGTAGTCAAAAACATGTCCGTGTGTTTAGTGCTTTTTTTCTCTCTGTTCGCATTGTTTTTGCCGGGAATTATTCCACCAAAGCTATGAGCTACATTAGCATTATTTTTTGGTTTTGTACTCGGCATTTTTTCATGTGTAATTTTCATCCGCTTATAAAAATAGATTGGCAATCTGCCTTTGTCAAATGTTTTGGCAGTTTTGGTATATTCACGGATTAGCCTGGGTTGCTTCGGTTTCGGTTACTCAATTCAAATTATTCATTACATCATATCCGTCGCAAATTTTCGAAATTTATCTTCACTTTAAAGACACTAAACAAAATTCGTAGGTACTTTTCTGTTACCAGGTTGGCATTAAAACAGCAAACAAAATCCTAGAAAAAATAGAGCATATTCTATTCAATTCAATTATTCGTACGATAAATTGTTCAAGAAATCATACGGATATTTGCTGCTTTGCGCGGTACGATAAAATCGGAGATCAACTTGTTCAATTAATTGGCCAATAAAGCAGGGTTTAGAAAATAATGAACTACTCACACACAAAATTACAAATTTTTCTGAATTTTCGTGTTGAGAACCATTCCTTGTCAGATAACAGATGAACCGACTGCAACTAAGAAAAAGAAAGAAAAAATACATCTGGTATATTGTTGCATATAAAGCTATAATTTATTTGTATGTTTAGTTGCATATACTTAAGGTAACTAATTTCCATTTACTGCAATGAGTGATTTTAAATCTAAAAATATATATTCACTTAAGCGTCCCGGTAATCTACGGACAAGTAATGCAATTAAAGAAATTTGGTTGAATTGAAGTTTAATAACAGTAAGAGGAAATGATGACTAATATTAATTAGGATACAATATAAAGGAGTTAACTAATTTTTAATGCAGCAAAAGAACAGAAAATCACTATTTAATTTTTTGCTTAAGTGAAATTGAATTTCGAAATAAAAGAAACGTTCACCAAAGTTTAATTTATATTTTTTAGGCATTGCTGGATGCACAACCTGCAAGAAAACACTCTGCTTAAAACACTTTATATATGAAATTGATTTCAGGTCCCGAGGCAAAGCGTTAAAGAGGCGTAATCCCAGAATTCGGGGACGTCTTCCTGTTAGAATTAAAAAATAAGGAAGTATATAGAAATTAAACTTAGAACTAGTATTTTACAGATGAATAGAGTTGGCATTTTTTAAATTTCGCGGATGATTGGTTGGGAAGTTGGTAGTTCCGGCAATAAAGGACATATTCGCCAATTTCCTAAGGTAAAGTGTGCTATTTTTGAGCAAATGCTACCTACGCGAAATTTAAAAAATGCCAATTCTACCCATGAATAACGTTGCTACACAAAAAGTCAGAAGTTGATCACTTAAAATTATACCTAAAATTTGCAACCAAACTGAATAAATAATTAAAAATCCATCTAAGTAAATCTACAGTGAGGCAACGCTTTAATAACAATATAGGTTTTATGACATGGAGCATAACCCCACACCAAAATTAACTCGTATTTTTTTAGTGATATTTTTTGTCCTGTTCAAATTCTATAAATTAATTTAAATAAACAAAATCTTTAATTCTCTCAAATTTTGAAGTACGTAATCTTTTACAATATTCATTATGCTATTCACCACATCTTTGGAAATTAAGTAAATAAATAGTAATTTTATTTTAGGTTATGAATATAGTTCATCTCCGATTAATATGGCTCTACAAAAGGTCCGGCCAAAAGAATAACATTTATTTTCTCAATATTCACTAAAAGGAAGTCAGAATTATTCTTTCGGTATTTAGCACTCTTTAAAAGTTTTCGCTTTTAATAAATGGAGAATTAAATCACATAACAACCAGGTGATCAAAGAGGGTAGCACAATCGACATTACAGGAATCTTGTAAAATATACCTTTTTATTTAAATTGAATAATTATATATATTTTACATTAACATTTATTAATGCGAATACAATATAGATTTAATTACTACTCAAATCCTTAATAAATGTTGAACTAATTTTACCATTTTACATAATTATTTGCAAGGTTGGGAAATTCAATAAACTGCCAACTTCATACAGTTCAACTTTACAAACGGAAGAAACTTTTTTACAGGTTAGAATTAAAATTGCTGGTAACGTGCTTCAAAAAAAATAAGCCTAAAGAGTTTTAGCATATTATATTACTAGCGACTCATAACATGGCTTTACGTGTACAATTTGAAAACAGCAACGAAATCGGTGTATTTGCTAAATTAACCAACGCATATTGTTTAGTAAGCATAGGAGGCTCTGAGAATTTTTACAGGTACTATTGCACCTTGCGTTGTTGTTGATTGGAGATTATTAATTGACATAATTATAGCACATTTGAAGGTGAATTATCTGAAACAATACCCGTAGTGCATACTTCGCTTGCGGGTTGTAGAATAATAGGAAGGTTATGTGTAGGAAACAAAAATGGCTTGATTTTACCCAGTTCCACGACCGATAATGAATTGCAACATCTTAGGAATGCCTTACCAGAAAAGATCAAAATACAAAGGGTGGAAGAAAGACTTTCCGCGTTGGGAAACGTAATTGCTTGTAACGATTATGTAGCATTGATACATCCCGACTTAGACAGAGAAACAGAAGAAATTATCACGGACGTATTACAAGTTGAAGCATTCCGGCAAACAATTGCTAGTAACGTGTTAGTAGGATCCTATTGTGCACTAAGTAATCAAGGAGGTTTAGTCCATCCGAACACTAGTATAGTAGATCAAGAAGAATTATCTTCGCTTCTTCAAGTTCCATTGGTTGTAAGTAATGTTAATAATATTGCAATAACAGTTTGATGAAAATATGATTGATATAGGCTGGCACCATAAATAGAGGAAGCGATGTGGTTTCTGCAGGAATGGTAGTTAACGATTGGAGTGCTTTTTGCGGAATGGATACAACGTCTACCGAAATAACTGTTATTGAATCCGTGTTCAGGCTAAATGAGTCTACACCGTCATCTATCGCAACAAATATGAGAGCCAGTCTTATTGAGAGGTATTTCATATTACCATTCAAGTTAATATGTTTCCTATGACGTAATTTTTTGTTTATTTTCAGCATGTCATAAGAAAAGTAAATCAACTGGACCATCATTTTATTCTAATAAAACCTTTAAACATTATATATTATGAGAAATCAATGTATGTCTTAAATGTATTACCTAATTGTTACAATTATACTATTTGTACAAAAATCTTCAGGCAATGTTTTATAGTAAATATTGTTTTATTTTTCCTATGTAATTGTATACCAATATTATATTGAATTAGAACTAAAATAAAGAATTTAGTGCTATAAAAAAGATAGTAAAGTGTTAGGGTTAATCGGTATGCTTTACGGAGAGGTGTAACGCTTACGAATTGGTTCGTTTTGCCGATTGTCCTATTTTGTCCGAAAGTAGTTTAGAAAAAATAAGATGTGCGTTTACATTGTATAAAATATTTAACGTAAGGCTTTATATTGAAAAAAAAAGAATTGAAATGCCACACAGCATTTATTGACATAAATTGATAATATACAGGATGTCTCATTATATTTTGACTGATTTTGCAAGCTTATATTTTCCGAACGGCATAAAGTATTAAGATGCGGTTTTCACCATTGAGTTTTATACGAATCCAAGTTTTTTATGGCTTTTATGAATATGTCATTCTTTCTATAAAAGCCGATATGAAAATGGTATAATGGTATTTTTCTGTGGGGCTATGTTAAGGAAAGAGCTTATAATCCGCTTTCGGAAAACATCTCTGATCTAAAACACAATATTCGGAATGTCATTGAAAATATTCCAATAGAAATGCTAAATAGAGCATTTGATAACTTTCTGGTGAGATTAAATACCTGCATACAGGAAACCGGCAGGCACATTGAACGTTTGTTATAGAGATGTACTTCTAAATGATTTTTTGTTTTTAGTTAATTGTAGTGTATCATTAAGCTGTAAGTAAATGTAATTTGAATTGTAGCTGTGTTTATTCTTCTGTTAGTCATTGCACGCTGGATGTTCTGTTGCTTCCATTTTTGATTTTACAGTTGTATCTTCATGTACGTTTGTCTTTGTTATTTCTCAACCGATTTTAATTTTGTAAATAACATTTAAAGGATAAATGAAGTGCGTTTTCAAATTACTGGGATAAATAAAGCATTACGTTAAAAAATTTAGTATATCAGGTCTGCAAATTATGCCATTTTCATTTCGGTTTTTATAGAAAAAATGACATCCATAAAAGCCATAAAAAAACTTGGACTCATATAAAACTCAATGGAGAAAACCACGTCTTAATACTTCATGCCGTTCGGAAAATACAAGCTTGCAAAATCAGTCAAAATATAATGAGACATCCTGTATATAAAAACTTTAAAATAACATAATTTCAATGATAACAATAACGCCAAAAATTATAATACTGTTTTGACAATAAAAATTAAATAAAAGACATTCAACAAATAAATAGGTGGTGAAATACATATAAAATCTTGCCGGTGTAATTGGTAATACAAATTACTATAAAAATTAAATGAATAAATTATAACCATAAAAACAATATACTTACTTTGATTACCCATTTATCCATAATTGCACTCAAATATTGCATAATTACACGTGTACAAGGAATCAAGCAATTAGTAAATAATCTAAAGAATTTTAAATTGAAACAAGAAGCTTTATTTATAGTGTTTTAGTTCCGGGGAAGCTCAACGCTATCAATGACAGCACCTACGTTAATTCATTAAAATACCTACTAATGAAAATTTACCACGATATTTTAAATTTAACATGTAATGAATTTAAAATCTATTAAATATTGTAATACCTACTCGACAAATTTTAAAATGTCTGAAAGTATCCACTTTACATTGGGGTCTGAAAAAAATATTCTCCGCCGATTGGCAACACTGGATTCAATTAAACTCAACATGCTAACGTAACGAGTTTAGAAAAATTTGCGAGTTTAGCAGTTCTTTTTTGGTAATTTTTGTTTTTAACATAAGTAGTTGGCTATGATTAACATTTTCCTTAATAAAAACCAAGATAGAAAGCAGAAAATACGCCATTAACTATATTAGACATTACGTTCAATACTAGGCGCAGAACCGAAAAGTAACAATTGCTTTGACTATACAAACATCTAATGTCCGAAATCAAATAGAAACCGCCAGAACAAATGAATAGAAAGAAGACATTAATATATTTTCGTAATTATAAAATAAATGTAATTATTTCATCGACATACTATCATCTATTAAACAAGATGTAAAACAAATTAATATGGTCAATACTCTGAAAATGTTTTTCAAAATTTGCGGTTATAAACATGCTAGGTACCTAATAGAAAACAAATAACCCTTCGCAAAAACAAACAGATGGCATAACAGTTTCACAAAATGTATTAATTTAAATAATATAAGTAGGTATATTTATATTCGTAAGACCTATAACGTTTCACCAAATATATTCTCAAAATTCCACTAGGAGATTTTATAGAAACATAGAGAAATTAATTTTGGCATCATATAACTCAATTTGGAACGATATCACTTGGATTTTACTAGTATCCACTTTGCATTTTCTAAATTTGGCCGACGATTCTATTTGATTCTTCCAGCAATAAAGGACATTGAGGACATATTCCCCAATTTCATTGCATGCGAACATCTTTTATTGCCCCTCTTCCAGTGCAATTTTGAATACTATTTAAAATACAACCGCTTCTGGACCTTACTCGAGTATTTGATGTTTCGAGTAAAAGTTGTGATTTACAAGGCGTGTATAACTAAAGTTTAAAATTAGTCGTTTTTCACGGCCACATATAAGATGATTTATTTAGTATGTGTGTCTATTCATAAGAGTTAATATTGCACACAAAGTCCAAATAACCATTTTTAAACAGTTTGTATAGGTACCAATTTTGCGTTTCCAGCTAACAAAAGAGTATGTTTTAAGAATTGTAAACACCAGGTATTCGTTATTTTTAACAATGAGAAGGGTCGGAGGAAGTTGATTTCTATTGGAAAGGGTAACAGGAAGTTGATTTCTATTGGAGCAACATCTCTTTTCCACAAAAATGGAGCTGCGTCATTCTTGCGGCAGGGTCCTCAATTCCATGTAGTATCCCTTACATACAGCGTGTCCGCCTGTCGTAGACGATAATCCCTCCCTAAGCAATTTTGGAAAAAGTTATTTAAACGCCTTACACACTAGAGCGGTAACTCAAATTTCATTCGATTGAGTATTCTTGAGTTTTCGGCAATACATCAAAAGGATTTTTATACCAAGTAGGTTTTAAATGATAACATTTTCCCATACCTAAAGTGTGTTTTTAGTAAATTAAATAGGAAGCTACCCAGATAAGTTTTTTGCAAAAAATGCATAATGCTGCTACGAAATACTATAAACATGTTTTTTTCTAAAGATAATCATTAAAAATAATCTGTAAAATTTATTTGATGCCTATAATTTCAGTATCTATACGATGTAATCACTAGAGTTGCTCAATTTGCGCCAACAGCCAGTGGCGGGCGCATAAAAGTTTACACAAAATAAATGGCTAGAAATAAAACATAGTACGTGCTCAAACACTTACCGTCTTAAGAGTCTTCCGTGAAATCACAAAGTAAATAATGTCTGTTAAATATTTGCAACATTAGATATGTTTCCACAGTCGTTTCGGCAAATCGAGTGCGGCGTGAGGAAAAAGTGTGTTTATATGCAGAAAACGGACGTTCTACATCTAGTGACGTTATATTTGCGTAATTAAAATAATCTTTGGAACAACTGAACGGTTCTGTTGACGCTCCTTCACAAATCTGTCTTAATGTGCCAAAATCAGAATTTTTCTCTAAAACACTTTCAAGCCTTTCTAGAATACAAACATTTTTTGCGTCTTCTACCGCGCATAGCTGTGCGTGAACATGTTGCACTATTTGCAGAGATTCCACTAACGACACCGAAGGATTTTGTAATTTTTTTATTGCCTCCACTAGTTCGAAGTAATTGTTCTGAATAGTTTTTAAATCCGTTTTAACCTGACTATCTTGAAATTTCGATTGGCTTTCCTTGATAGCCGCAGCTTCTTTTGGATCGAATTGTAAAACCACGTTCTTAATATTTTCAAAATATTTATGATAATAAAACGCGGCCTGTAACCATGTTCCCCAACGTGTAAGAATAGGTTCTGGTGGCTCAGACATACAGGGGCACAGTCTGTCAAATTTGCGAATACGTTTTGGAGATTTGACAAACACTGCTTTTGTATGCGCTATTAAAGCTTCTACCTCAGGATAACATTTTCTAATACTATCTACCACATGACTGAAAGCATGAATTTTACGCGTAATATGTAACAAGTTAGCGCAATGTTTTTTAAGAGACCGATCTACAAAAGACATGTTTGCGGCACCATCACTCACAAGCATCAACAGTTGGTTTGTTGAAAGTTCAAATTTTTCCAATGTATTTAACACTAACTTGAAATTACTTCGACAGTACATTGTTGTACTCATCTGGAAGCTAATAGAATTGAAGGTGACGATTGATGTGGTTCCATTGTACGTACCATTACATTAACCACAGCATGTTTTTTACGATCTGTTGTTTCGTCCACACATAACTACAGTTTTTAATCTTTCAACTCCGATTTAATTCTTTTTGCAACATGTTCACGAGCAGATGGCACAATTCTTTGTAACGATGCCCGACTTGGTAATTTGCAGTCCGAATATTTATTCCAAAAGAAGACATATGCTTCCTTGTCTAGTAAATTAAACGGTAGATTAGATGCAATAAAGGTAACACATAAATTAAATTTAAATTTGTCATAGTGTCGTGTGCAATTTTTTTTTTTAAGAATGCTGTTTACTATTTACGTGACGTAGACAATCCCTTTTGGACCAACACATTAAAGGGATATTACAAACTACACATTGAATTTTAATGCCATCATAATTTAGGTCAGGCATTTCTGCTATAAATTCTGTAACTTTGTCCAACATTGGTCGTTTTCGCGTCGTAGGCAACATTTTTAAAACAAACGTAGAACTATGAAATAGTATTTACGGCGGCGTACATGTATACACAACTTTAGTAATCACCAATTTCCTGGATACAAAATGTAATGCGATTTCTTGTATTTTGTTAAACATTTATTAAGATTTTTGAAGTAATATTTTTGTATAATGACCAAGTTACGCCAAGTTCCGTTAAAAAAACTGACTCAGAATATTCTTTCATTGACATTTCCAATTTTTTTTTTGTCTGCTGAAGAAACTTACTATGTGATACTTTAAATAAATCTATTCGTTTTATATTTCTTTTAGATGGCTCAGGGAAGGAATTATCTTCTGCTCACGCATTTGGTAAACACACTAGATACACATATATATTGGGGAAAGCAATTTATTTATAACTCTGAACATTTTTGATAATGGCACTTTTTAGTCAAGAATGGACTTAGCTATTATCAAACGTGTAATAATTTTAAAACAACGGAGTCACTGGGTTCTCGCGAATCACTGGGTAGGAACCAGTTATCTAAAAGAAACCAAACTTCTATTTTCTGCTCACAAAAATTTTCAATTTTAATTTAATTTGACACAATTTTTTAACATATGCCTAGTTAGAACGAGTTATAGTTTTATACCAGTTTTACTCTGGTGGAAAATATAATGCCTCGCCTAAGACCATAGGTAAAAATAGATTTAATCCCCAATTCAACCAATAACTTCATAAAAATAAGCTTTATTATCGCAGCTTTCGCATTTTATCAACCTCCAGTCCTTTATCGACATTCTTTCCTCGATAAATCGATATCGCAAAGATAGGACTTTAATTATTACTACTGCCAATTTCATTTGTTTATGTTCGGCCTTTTCAAATACAATTCAGACATACGCCGCGAAAGCAAAAAATCAATAAATTCGAACATGAGCAGTTCAATTCGTTCGCCATATGGTTCGTTGTGACAGGCGACATCGTCGACAATGTGTATCATCGGCATTTAAAAATCCAACGATCTCTAAATACTTTCTTGGTGAAAGAACGAAAAATTTATAGAACAAAAGAAGAGGACCGATTCCGTACATCGATGTTAGTAAAGGACGATTGTTTGGAATATCTGGATTGCCAAATTTAATTGGATTTGATTGGATTTCACCAAGGTAAGTTTGCATTGCAGATCTTAGATTTTTGGCTTTATGTTAAGTTTTTAATGTCGCTGAGGAGGGTACATAGGATATTGTTTTGATTTGTTAAACATAGCGTTTTGAAATTCAGAGAATTTTTCAAAAATAACTGAGAGAAGAACGTAAATTTTTTATTACAAAGATCCTACATATGTTTCCACTGATCTATTTTATACCTGTGTCTTATTCCAAACCATATGCAGTTACCATATTTTGTCATTCTTTTTAAAAAGGTTCCCACACCACGTCAACAGATTAGCTTATATTCTGTCGATTAAAATTTTGATAAAGGCTACATGTATGTAGGTATTAAAATATTTATAGTGTACGTGTTAAAGTGTGTCCTTATCGTAAAACCGCGATTTTGTTTCCGGTGCAACGTATACAAATACATTTACCTAAAGCCGCTATAAACGATTAATAAATTGCTCTAAATAGTCTATGGTAGTCTAAGTGAGTGTTAAAATGATTGAAACAGAGTATCGACCGGTAATTATTTCAAAATTTTCTCTTTTTATTTAAACAATGTAAATCTTTTTGCTATTTTGAAACTAGTACATTTTCATTTGTTTTGTGTATCAAGAAAAAATTATTAGAGGACTTGCATTCTAAAATGATAAACTAAATTTATTACCGCATTATTTTTGGATTTAAGTTACCCAGAAGCCGAAAAATGGCGACGTACCCCGGTATGAGTCTTGGAGGAGAAGTTCGTGAAAGTGTTTCTCTCGATGAAGACGATTTAAGCGATGTTGAAGACGAGGTATTCATCAGAGATGGAAAGAATGGCTATAAGGTAAGTTACCAATTCAAAAAATAATACGCCAAATACCATGAAGTCTGAAAAACTATAACATTATTAAGAATTATCACTAGTACCTCGATAGATTTTGGACACAACAATTTGTTTTGTTCATTTCTAGTTTGCTGAAGAAATCGGCGTTAAAAGGCCTCTGATGGCGCCAAGGCGAAAACTTACCAAATCCGATTTCGGCAGCCGAATAAAGAATAGACCTATGTGCTGGTCGTTATGCCGGCCTTGCTGTTACGTGTTTTCCGGGTTAATTCTTTTGATAGGTACGTATCTTTGCATGGCCATCTCCATCTGTTTATGCTAATACTGAACACTTGTCAGTCTTTCGTTTTGTTTATTGATTTATGATGTATGAATTATTTTACGTTTATACTAATAAATTTGCTGGCAGTTATAACTTTTTTTTTACTTTATTTGAGTTGAATTATGCGGTTGTAACGCACGTACATATGCAACAGGTGTCCTGTTTCATGATCCTTTTTAGTTCATAGAGGTGCTGTTGTAATTTTTTTAAATAAACATGAAATACACTTTAATATTATTGCTTTCATATATTTTGGACCGTTATAAAATTCATATCAAATGGGAAAGCTTTTTCTGTATGTTTTTTATATTTTATGCTATTAATTTTATTAATAATTAAATCTGATGCTATTATTTGTTTGGAAATAAATTGCACTTTTAAACGTGGTCAAAATCAAAATATGACAAATTTAGAGCGTTGTATCAATATTTGTTTTAATCCCTTTTTTTTCAAAATTGCATTACAGGTTTCAAATTTGACATTCAAACTTTTGTTAAATTTAGATTACTTCTTATTATAACGAAAGCTATTATCGATAGTTTGCTTGTATCTAAAATAATTGGACTTAAAAACTTTTTATATATTGCACTTCTTGAGATTTCAGCTTATTTTTGATTAACAGAAAGTTTGTTTAAAAGTATGAATCTTTTACTCATTAAATCAGGCACAAAGTAATCAAAGTATCCTCCCAATTTTCAAATTTTGCGGATGATTTAAGTTGGTAGTTCTGGCAATAAAGGACATATTCGTATGCATTACACTAAGAAATTGATGAATTATATCCATTATTGCCAGAACTACCAACTTAAAGTGGACTATTACTTAATATTAGCATGATTAACTTGTCAATGTGCATGTTATATTTGGCAAGTTGTTAGGTATTGTATATTTTTGGGTGTATTGCCCCAAAGACACAATAAATTTTTCAAAAAAATGTTCCTATATCTTGTACGGGAAAGGTTTATTTTACACAATTTTTGACACCTCCTCAATGTGATCTTAAATAAGCTTTCTGTTTACAACAAATTGATATCTTCCGAAGTGCAATATGCAGCAATTTCAAAGTATATTACTCATTAGAAGCAGTGCTTCAAAACATTAAAACTCGTGTCAAAGTTTCTTTCATGAAGAAATTCCAGGAAATTGAACCATTGTTCAAAATATTTTTCGAATAGTAATATTGTTTTGATTTTGGCTGTTTTTAAGACCGCCGTCTACTCGCCAAATATTGATTTGGACTTATAAGCACAAACCAATAGCATGATTATATTTTTTGAAAGTGCAGAACTACAAGAGTTCTCCTGTTTAGTGCAATAATTATGGTGCCACAAATAACACTTTGTGGCGGTGTGTGGCAAATATATAATTTCGAAATACATATCAAAAAGGAATCCTGAATGGAAGCAATAAAATGTACATATATATATAACCAATATCACACAAAAACAAAGTAAATAAATATAATAAACCATAAATGACAGTAGCAACACTTTATGTCGTTAATCTCTGGATCAGATAACAAAGTTCGTATTCTGTTATTTATTTATTCTGGCACACCACAATGGCAATATCAGGAATCTGCATTAATAAAAAAATTCAGCCTCCTGTCTCAAATTATAGGTGACGCTAAAGTGATATATTGGTCGAATAAATTTTCTGAAAGTATATGATTACCTATTTATTTTCTTATTTCTATTATTTTAATTTGGAACAAGGGCTTTTATTCTGTAATAATTGGTTAGCGTTTCCCATGACTTAGGCTAAATGCTGTTCTACACCAAGGTTGTTAGAATACATTCACCCTAAAGGTGGTCTTACAACCAAACTGACAGAACTGACCCCCTCCGATTTCGATGAAACTTGGTATGTTGGTAGATCATCAAAAAGTAAAGGACACGTATTTTTTTATCGGCTGATATTCACCTTAAGGGGATGAAGGGTGCGTCTGAAATTACCCCCAAGAACGCATTTTTCATCATAACTCCGGAACCGCGCAAGCTATCGAGATGAATTAGAAACCAAAATGTTCTACTTCAAACGGGCTTTCAAACGGATCATAGATGAATGCCTTCTCCTCCTTAATGGGGCAGGGGGAGAAAAATTTCGCCCCTTTTCCACCACCTTGGCTACAATTTTCGCCCTAAGCAGGTCATATTTTTTTTCTGCAAACTACATTTAAAAATAAAAATTACACCTTTTTGCATTTTTTTCCTTGGCTACATATAATAGAAGAAATATTTTTATAAAGAGCGACCTCACACATACATATATTCCATTATTATACGTATCTGATTGGTCTTCCGTTCATTGTTTATGTGCATTTGGCATCTACAATGAATGATCTATTAGACAGTGATAAATTCTACACTTCAGTTTATTTTTAACAACGAGGAATGACTTTAAAAATCGCGAGAAAATGAAAATGAAAATGGAAAACTAGATTATATAATACAAATGGATGTTATTGACCAAGAACAAGAGCTCCCAGATACAATAAACATAGATATCGACTATATACATGCTGTCGTGGAGTATTGAAAAAGTGGAAAAGAAGGTCGATATTCGTTAAAAACGGTAGTGAATCGCTACAAGAAAGTTACATCATTACAACAATTACAGCGGTAGGAACAGCAAATATATTCCGGCTGAACGAGACGCCAAAAGCTATTTCAACTCTCCCAATATGTATTTAATCAGTTTAAAGCTGGTCTTGATCGTCAAATGATCATTCACGATTATGATTTCAGAAGATGGGCATCGGAAGCACAAAACGAGTTGCAAGTCTCTAACTTTATTGTGTCGGAGAGGTGGATACAAAGATTTAGAAACAAACATAACATTGTGTCCCGCAAAATAACCAAATTTCGTACAAGAATGCAAATTAGTGGAGCTCCAAATGTAGCCGCAGAAACGGTGGCCTTTTTTAGGAGCATACATAACTTATTGCCTGAATATGGATTAGAGAACATTTATAACACCGACCAAAGTGGATTTAATATTGAAATGCATACGGGTCGAACACTGGCTGAACGTGGATCTACATCCGTAGAAGCCGTAGTTCAGTCAATTACAGCGACCACGCATAGTTATACCATTCAACCCACTATATCAGCAGCTGGCAAATTAATGTCTCCCCTTTTCGTGTGTTTAAAAGAGGCAATCTGGACAGTCTGGGACTACTTGTACAACAAAGAATGTTCCGTCCGTCAAATGTGTACATCGTGGCCGCCAAGTCTGGAAAACTAACTAAAAAGTTGGTTACACAGTGGGCCATATATTCTCCATACGTTGGCAAGAAGACACTTCTGCTTATGGACTCATGGTGAGAACAAAGCCCTGAGGACATTTCTTGCAGCTGTACCTACCGACCATCAAGTTACAGTTATGACCATTCCAAAGGGTGCCAGAGGTATCATTCACCTCTTGACGTGTACTTTTTCCGCTCGTGGAAGCAATTCACTCGACAGCTGTTCGATATTATCGTTCTATCTGCCTTTGCCGTCCAATTATATCAAAGAGACGATATTCTACGTTTGCAAGGACTAACCCATTTGCAGTTTTCTTCACCACGATATAAGGAGATGCGTAAATATCCCTGGTATAAAAGTGGATACCTGCAGAATTTGCGACTCCATTAAAATTCTCTTTACAGGATTCCCAAATGTTCCACTGTGACGAATGTGGAGAACCAGCTATAATCAGATGCGGATGATGTAAAAAATATTTATGTATGAAACATTTTTTCGTTCAATACCACAACTGTGGAGTTTACAATCAATAATGCAAATTCACAACCTCATTAAAAAAATTTAAAATTTTTACTATTACTCTTTTGTATAATAATATATTAGGTGAAAAATGTGTTGTCTGTTGTTTAATATTGTTAAGATGTTAAGTGAATTTAAAGCCAACCAAGCCATGGGTGATATATCTAAACACTACTTCTTTTTGGACCGTTTCACTTTTATATATGGACATACATGCACGTAATTTTTTGGCACTAATATCAACTCTTGGAACAATTTCAAAGTTATTTTAGGGACATGAATACGTGTCTCTGAAAATATTCTGAAGACAAAGTCAAAACATAGCCAGTAAATTAATCATTTATAAAAAAATAGACGACATTTTACTAACATCATGATGCACTTTAATATATTTTCGTACTGTATTATATAATCTAGTTTTCCATTTTCATTTTGTCGCGATTTTTAAAGCCACTTCTCGTTGTTAGAAATAAACTGAAGTGTAGAATTTATCACTGTCTAATAGATCGTTCATAGTAGATGCCAAATGCACATAAATAGTGAACGGAAGACCAATCAGATACGTATAATAACGGAATATATGTATGTGCGAGGTCGCGCTTTATAAAAAATATTTCTTCTATTATATGTAACCGAGGAAAAAAATGCAAAAAGAGGTAACTTTTACTTTTAAATGTAGTTTGCAGAAAGAAATTATGACCTGTCTAGGGTGAAAATTGTAGCCAGGGTGGTGAAAAAGGGGCGAATTTTTTCTCCCACTGTCCCACTGAAGGCGGGAGGGCATTCATCTATGATGCGTTTGAAAGTCCCTTTGAAGTAGAACATTTTGGTTTCTAATTCATCCCGGTAGCTTGCGCGGTTCCGGAGTTATGATAAAAAATGCGTTTTTGGGGGTAACTTCAGACGCACCATTCGCCCCCTTAAGGTGAATATCAGCCAATAAAAAAAAATTCGTGTCCTTTACTTTGATGGTCTACCAATGTACCAAGTGTCATTGAAATCGGAGGGTGTCAGTTTTGTCAGTTTGCTTGTCAGTTTAGAAATAGCGTGCGCAATGACGTCAGTGGTGGTGGAATATAGAACATATGAGATCCATCAATTTGAACGTTGTTACGAATAAGTATATGTATAGATTATTACCAGTGACATCAAAATATGCGTCCTTCACTCTTCCGCCCACAAACTTTCGGTCAAGTATTGCCAGACAGGAACTGAGAATACATCCATTTTACCAACTTTGGTTCTACACCACGCATAATTATCTTTAGCGCATGCGTAGTTTGTATTTGTCAAGAGATCATATTTGTAATTGTGTGTGCCATGCAGAAATCATGTATAAATGCCTGTATGGCTCTTATGTAACTTTGTTGGTTTGAATAATATTGCTGATTTACAGAATCCATAATGTTTATGTGCACAATTCTGCGCAGAATTAAAACAGCCTTAAGAAATTGCCTAATGTGTCATTTACTGCCGGAACTACCAACTTAAATCATCCGCGAAATTTGAAAAATACCAAGTGAGCAGTTATCAATGGATACATTTAATTTTTAGTGATTTTGGGAACAAATATGTGTATAATGTTGAATAACTTAAAAAATGTTTCATAATCTTTCTAATTCTCAAGTTTATTTAGACCAAAATCCTAATCCTTGCTATTTTGTTGTAATATTAGTTATTTACTTCTTAAATTTAGTAACGTAGTAATAATTCTCATTCTTAAGTTTATCTTCTGTCCTACTGACTAACAATACCTTTACAATAATTTTCAGGTTTAATAGCTTTAGTAGTCATCCTAGTGTCTTTATTCCCTTTACCTGTAGACAAATTGAAAAGTTGGCTAATCTCCAAAACAAAAGAATGCTTCTCAGAAAAATTGTTGCCATGTAGTGAGTTAGTGGTAACTGATGTTTGGGCAGTGAATTTTCCAAAGCTAACATCTGAATCAGCAGTAAGAATCGTCGATATCAACTTAGATGGAATCGACGATGTGATATTTGGTTTTGGTACTGGTATGGAGCTATTATTCATTAAAGTCAACAATAACTTAATTAAAATACTCATTATTTACAGGAGATAATTACGATATCAATCCCGATATATTTTGCCAAATGTTTTTTAATATAGAACCACCTTGTGGTGGAGGATTGATAGCTTTAAATGGTTCCAATGGTGAGATTTTGTGGAGGAGATGGTTACGTCATGCCGTGTACGTCATATATTGTAATGTTGATATAACTGGGGATGGTATTTTAGATTGTTTAGCTACTGGGAAAGCTGGGGTAGGTAGTAAGATCTATTAACAAATTTAATAATTCTTGTAAATTATTCAAGAATATATAAAATTCTTTCAGATTTTCTGCATGGTGGATTCCCGAAATGGCTCCATAATCTGGCAATTTGACAACAAATTTGCTCCAACTCAACCTCTAATTACGGATATTTACACAGCCAACTACATTCCTGATCAGGATGACGATGGTATAAAAGATATTTTGACGGCGCACACTTCTCAAACTGGTACGACTCGAAAATAGTTGGTGTTTTTCTATACTCATATCGTTTTCGCAGATCTAGCAAAAATTGGGCATTTAATTGTGGTATCCGGACGAACTGGAATTGAAATAAAACGAGTGGAAACACCCAGCAGCGTTGAAACATATTACCCGCCACAGATTTTGTACAATGAACGCGATCTGTATGTTATTTTTGGTACTGGTAGTCCTACATCTCCTGGAAACCTAAGTGTGGTAGCTCTGCATGAATTAGTCCAAGGTTACTTGGTAAATATTACTAAAAATATAGTTCCTGTAATTGGAATAAATTGATGTGGTGCTTTAGGAAAACGTTACAACCCTATTCCAAGATACGTCGAAAGGAATAGCGACACCCGCTGTTCTAATTGATATTACTGGCGATAATGTTACTGACATAATCATCTCACTTTTTAATTCGACCACTCTAGCTATAGATGGTAGCACCTTCAAACAATTATGGAATTTCACAATTCCAAATTCTGAAACGCTCAGCATGCCCACCCCAGGTTACTTCAACGATGACAACATAACTGATTTTTTTATCAAGTACGAAACAGGATCCGGGTTCCCAGTATATTATTATAGTCAGGTAAATGTTGATATTCGAATAAATTTTCATCTCTATTACATTTTTCTGTTGCAGGGATTTATTATTGATGGAAAAACAGGAAGCCCTATTTACAATACACCAATCGTAGACAGCGTTGGTTCCCAATTGAGCGGATTAACTCTCACTATGGAACATAAAGGACTTGATTGGTTCTTATTTTGGACTGCGGATTGTAAAAATTACGAAGGTCGTCAAGAAATGTACGAATTTATTTCAGGTAAATACTTTAACATCGGATTTTGGCGATCAAAAATATTCCTCTTTGTACAGGAAGCACTACGAAACAACAGAATCACGCGGATATCTGCAAACTTCGCTTTAATTCAACAATGTTCGCGAGATTAAATGCTCTAAATCAATATGATCAACCTCCTGGAATGGAAATTTACAATTCAGGTAATAATAAAGTTAACAAAAGAGGAAATATTTTTTATATTTTGCTTTACCTATGAAGACGATAGATGGTTTCTGGAATATAACAATAGCAAATCTCCACTGGAAGAAGCTAAAGAATATCTAGCGTTGCATCCCGAGTTTGCCACCCAACATCTTCTTTTGACTCCACCTGTGCAAGCTTCTTACAAACCCAATACTGAGCCTATGAATGTTAAGCACAAAGACGTAACCAATTATAGGCATAAAACGACTCAAGGAGTTGATGATGAATATTTGAGTTCAAGGAATAGGAACATGGTAAAGATCCTTTGATAAGCTTAAGCAAGTACCAATAAATATAAAATCGATTTTAGGAAGCCCACGACATTACGCAGTATCCGCAAGAAGATTTTGAAACAGACTATAATTCAGAGTATCCTGATATGACAGAATCCATGAATTTATATTCTGAATCAAAACCAATGGACGACAGCATGGATAACGGAAACAGGGGTGCCCGCAGCAAAAATAAGAGCCACAGCAATAACAAAGAGAGAACCACCGAAACTACAAGCAAAACACAGAAGAAGAACTTAGCCGATATGACCAAACACGGTATCTATGACTACAGAAATGTGAGGAACGCCAAAGGTCGTCTGCTTCACGATTTAAACGCTATCCCAAATGATATACTTAAGGACACCTATTTCAAAACCAGAGAACAGCAGCTGAGGCGTTCTAGATTTGAACAAAGAGATCTATTTTCCCATAAAGATAAGATTAAGGAGAATGAAGACGTGAAAAAGATTCTTGAAGAAGAGAAGAAAACCGCATTTAACATCTCTGAAAATCTATGGAACCTGGAGAGTGAGAAAGAATTAGAAGATCGGGAAAATTATAATGTGAGGAAGAGAGAAGCAGCAATAAACGTGACTGGCGTACCGAGATTAACATCTGTTGGTAAGCTTTGTTAACAATGTTACAAATTGATCGATTTCACAAAATGTACTCTAAACAGGTGCTTTGATGGAGTCCAATCAACCAACAGGAAACTCAATCGACTTAGTTTTTCTGACTTATTGGTTACCTCCAATTAAAGGAGCGCAATTAGTTCTGGAACGCGACGTGCAATGCATCAGCGAGAAGCTCAAAAAAGCTTTAGCTTCCAAAGGTACTTGTTTCTCAAAATTTATTATTCTGATTATACCTCAATTAAAACTATTTCAGAAAAAATTATAAGCTACCAAAAATCCACTTTAGAAGAGTTATTCAGAAAAGAATGCATCGAGGAGCAGTTCAAGCAAAATAAGAAACCAGATGAAGACCAAAACAGCCAGGATCAGAATCTTCCGTATTACAATCAAATTTCTCGGCTAAGTCTAGGCCAAATGACGGTCTATAGGGTACAAATAGAATGCAAATGTCATTCGCCTAGGAAGGGCGAAAGATGCGCAAAATTCATGGATGTAAGGATGCAAGGTTGGCCTTCATATTTGGGCAGCAAAGGAAATGGAATTTTTAGAACAAAATCGTAGATTATTGTATCTTTAATTTGTTTTTAAAAGGAAAGGGAGAAAACAAAAATTTTAACATAATTTGAAATATGTTCTTTATACATATTTTCATTTATAGAGGACATCTTTAGTATGATGAAGTTTTTGTACTTTTCTACTTCAATATTTATTAAACTCGATTTGAAAAGATGGTTCTCTTGTATATAACATGATTTCCTACCAAAATGTATAATTTAACGTTTGAGCTTGAGCCATATTTAAAAAATTACATGTTGATATAACAATTTTTAATTTTTAAAAGGTCGTTTTGATTTACCAATTATTGATTTCACATCCAAAAAGTATTTTCAATTTGGATTTCATGTTATATACAAGGAATATTGTTAGGAATATCTCTCGAACGCACAAACCCAAGAATTATTACCAAATGATTGATGAAAGTGTTATTTATTGACCAATAATGATTAAGAGTCTATACCAGAAAAGGATCTTTTTTCACTATGTTCTTGAGCATCTAAACTTCAACGTCGAAAAGCATTTTTTTATTTTGCATGCATAAATACCTCTATTCAAACTTTTCAAAATATTACATTTTAGGCTTCTCCAGTTGGTTTCGTACATCAAGTACTCTTGTATTGATAATAGTATTTTAACATTGATAAGGCTATATTAAGAATGCACTGAATTGCACAACTGCAAGCAAAAGGAAAGAATTTCTAATTTTGATCACGTTATCCTTGATGTATGAATTATATACAGGTCTGTGATAGTGATATTTTTGTCAGCCACCTGTATATAGTTACAATTGTTTTGTGCTGTAATTATATCCATATTGATGTAAATATATTGTACTAGGAATTTACGTAACATTAGAGACAATCTTTAAGACAAAGAAGGTGACAAAAAGGGGATATGAAAGCTATCCGTATTGTTTTCAATGTAATAAACGACCTATATTTATTTATTATCGTATAATATATAAGTATAAATAGCTAGTGACTATACACTAATGCATACTATAATAAAGTACCTATAATATGATGTATATAAATTGAATATAACACATATGAGGAGATTACAGGCTGTCTCAATCTTCTAGAATTGCAGACTTGTGCCTATTGTGTAAGAGGTCAAAGTTGTCAGACAATGTAGTAGACACTAAAAGTTATCTCCCAAAAGTATTTTCGTATAAACAGGATGATCGGTTTCTCTAATGAAACAATATAATATGATTTTCTATATCTATCTTTAACAAATTTCGAGAAATTTATAATTTTATTCTCACCCAAATTGAGATACACATTCCCTTCAAAAAGTCAAAAATGCACATACATTTTAGTGTAAATCTTCACAGGATTAAATTGCACACTTGGCTCGATCTGGTTGGTGTATTAAAACGCATTTGAAAGATGTAGGATGTTTAATATTGAACACCGAACTTTGTCATCAGAAACGTAAATTTTTTAAATAGCACCATTATTTTTTCCGTATCCGCCGTATAGGAAATTTATATCTCTAACGTTTTTGTATAATGCTGCATATGTCTAACACTGGATATTTGCAGTTAAACGCCAGTCCTGCATTCGGATTTTGCATCCAAGTAATTTCTTATGTTACTATTGTTTGGTTACTATGACAACGGTAAATAAAACATACTGAGACTTTTGTTCGTAGCTGTCGATTCAAAATTTGAAGTCTAAGTAGCTACTAACGAAAAGAATTGCATAAAAAAGAGTTAATAATAATAATATATGTATGAAATTAAGGATAACGCAGCATTCTGGACACTGAATGTGCCAAAAAAAGTTCAGGACATCTTTTACACACGGTTGCGCAATATATAAAGGTGGAAGGAATGAATTTCGAGTATTTACTGTAGATAGGTAAATAAGTAAACAATTAATTATTGCAATAAAAGTTACAATGAGGGTTAAATTGGTTCATAGTGTATTTCAGTTGTATTACATACATGTAATTGTATTTTGTTTTGATTTGAAACTTATGCTGACATATTTATGTTTACATCAGATATCGTTAGCCTGTATGAACTTTTATTAAAATATTGTTCCCCGTGTTCTTCTTCAGTAAAACGATGCATTGTTATCATAATTCTTTTTTCTTTTTCTGCATCAGTAAAGTGAATATTTCCAGTAGTGTTTCCATCAAATCTTAGCCTTAGTTTGACAAACGTTATCAGCTGTTGATATCGTCGGTCAGGATAACACAGTTTCTTACTGACATACTTACTTACCTACTTACTTAATCCTTATCCCTGTCTACCCGGAGTTATAGGGATTTGTCGGGTTGATTTGAACATGTCTTTCCATTGATTTCACGTCCATCCCTTTGATCCCTCTCTCCATAAGTGCTGCCCTCGTCTCTTCTTCCCAGGTTATTCTAGGTCTTCCTCGCTTCTTCTTTCGTAGCCTTTTTACCTCATACATTTTTTTGTTAACCTTTCCCCGCTAATCCTCCTTATGTGCCCCAACCATCTGAGTTGACACTGCTTAACTGACTGTGGCAGGAATTATATTTAGCTGCTCCCGGAAAGCTCCATTTCTTGTCTTGTTCTGGATCCTTCTCAAGGACCTCATCTCCGCGCTGTGTATTTTGCTTTTCTGTCTCTGATTTAGGGTCCACGATTCGTTTGCATAAGTTAAAGTAGGCTTAGCCACCTTTCTGACCACTTCTACCTTTATTTACGTGGGTATTTCCTTTCTCCCCGAGAAGCTATTTCTGATTGCATTGTACAGCATGCCGGTTGAGGCCAACCGTTCGTTAATTTCATCTTCAAAGTTCGCTTGCTCATTAATCATTAGGCCTAAATATTTAAAATTTTTGACTTGCTCCAATTTCTGTCCTTCCAGATATATACGGTGTTTGACCTCTTGTCTTCCTACTACTACTGTTTTTGTTTTGTTAAAATTAATAACCATATTGATCTTTTTAACTTGTTCATTAAAAATGTTCAGGTTTGTTTGTAGGTCTCTCCCCGATTCTCCGAATAGAACTATGTACGTCATCGGCCTAGCAGAGTTTCGTGATTGTCACCATGTCTAGTTCCCACTGACCGACATTAAACTTGTTTGCTTTTATCCTGTATTCTTTCACTGCTTCATCCAGCACTACATTAAATAAGATAGGGCTTAATATGCATCCTTGTTTCAGCCCGCTTGTGTTGCTGAAAGACTCTCACCTCACATTTCTTGTCCTGACGTAGTTTTCAGTGTTGTTGTATAGGCTTCGTATGCATTCAATTAACTCTTGGCTGACTCCTCTTTTCTTTAATATCTCCCACACGTCGGTTCTCCCAGATGAACTTCTCGTCCAGTTCTTAAAGCCTTCTCTCTCACTTGCCTTAAAATAAAAATTTGATCCTGTGTTCCGCTATTTTTTCTAAAGGCGCAATGGGTATTAACTAAAATACAGCATTTCTTTCACATTTTTCTAATATTATACATATTACCTACCTCATCTTTACTTAGACTCGGAATTTTGAATCAACAGTCTAAGATCGTTAATGTCAGTATGTTTTGTTTACTCCTATCATGGTAACCAAACTATATTATCACCAGAAACCATTTGCATATAATTTTCAAATGTAAGACTGCATATAGCTACTTGGACTTAAAATTTCTTGAATCGGTGGATTAAAAATGCCAACATCAATATCTTTTGTTTATTGTTATGGCAACCAAACAATACTAACACTAGAAACCACTTGGATGCAATACCTAAACACATGATTCACGCTTAACTGCAAATATCTCATTTACTTTCAATGTTGAAGATATACATCATTATACAAAAACGTTGGAGATATAAATTTTCTATATGGTGGATACAGAAAAAATATATGGTAGTATTTAATAAAATGACGTTTCTGGTGTTTGAATTTGGCAAAATTTGATGTTTAATACTGAATATCCCATAAATTTCGAAGTCTAAGTCTAAGTTCTAATACCATGTTTAGATAGAGGCAAGTATGGAACTTAATCTCTCATTTATACTAAAATGTATAGGCATTTTGGATTTTTTATAGGAAATAGATAGATCTAAATTTAGACGATTGAAGTCAAAATTATAAATATCTCGAAATCTGGTAGAAATGCTCATATAAAACCCATATTATATTGGTTTGTTTCGAGATGAAAAATCAAAAACGTATACTTTTGAAAGATATTCTGAGGTGTATTATGTGATCAGAAAAATGTTGTTCTCTACTACTTACACAATAGGTGCAATTTTACAATTCCACAAGGTTTGAGATAGCCTTTATATTGTGAATACATATTTTGTATTGTATAAACAACTAATAAATATCTAATAAATTAATGTTTGTAAACTTGTACATAACTACATATACATATAACATTTTCTATAAATAACTATCAATCTTATATATTTAAAGAAATGTATTGTATGTTTTAGTTGGCAAATAAAATTTTATTTATTTAAAGTCTGTGGTTATATATTTATCTTGTATAGGTATCAATAATATGTATGAAAACATTAAACCACACTCTTGGAGAATTTTCCTATTGGACTATACAATTTAATAGTATTGTACGTTAGGATTATTCCATAGATAGACCCCACTACGTTTTAACATTTAATTGAGCTCTAATAAAGGTATGTAATACAAATAAATTCAAGGAAATAAAACTAAAAAAAATGAGCGGCACTTTGTTTCTACAAAAATTTCTAGTAACTTGTACTCTATGCTATTGCCAATTACATCATATCTTATTAATAGCAACATTAGAAAAACGCAATACTCTTTATTGAGCGCGTGATTTAATTTTATAATACAATATTAATTCTGACAGTGTACAATTTTTAATTTCAAACAACAACCTGAAACAACTGATTTGCAATTAGATTGTTGACATGCCAAAACTGAACGTCTGCAGCACGCCGAATCATCACTAATTGTTTTAATTGTTGGATGGTGAGCATGAGACAAAGTAAATAATAATAATAATCATTGCTTTATTATCAAATCAAATATATAGCACAAATTCTTTGATAATCGCAAGGTGAGATTCAGCAGTGACAAAAAAAAAGTACGGCCACCCTGTTCTACCATCTAAACCTTGAATCGTATTAAATATAATATAAAAGAAATACCTAACCTATAATCCAAACCCAATAACACAACTATATAAGATATTTATATAGAGAGTGATAATCTAATTCTACAATGCGCCAGCCGCAACCCATCTCGTCGCACATCCAAGCATTGCCCTCGGAAAAGCCCAAGAAAATAGTTTCTATCGAATACCCTATTAACTACATCAAGGAAACTTCGTAAAACCTGGTTATACGATTTGTAAATATGGTATGAAAAACTTCTTTCAAAGAGAGTCAATCTGTGTTGCGGCGGTGTAGAAAGCTGTTAAAGCGGGTGTTACGATCGTGAAAAAGAAGCTGAAAACTGTAAGTTTACAATAAAATATATTCATTGTTAAAGATAATGAAAAACAACGCAAGTTAACAAGCATAAATGGTAACCACCACTTCTGAATATAAGTTCAAAATAGAGCGCTCGAAATTTTACTCCATGACTATACGATAAGAAAGGTAAATCAAGGATGAAATAAAACAACATAAATATATATCTTTATTTGACTGTTGCTGAAGTCGTAAGTGATATTCGTACGTTTCTTCACGATGACGACGACCCGGTATTCGAACTCCTAGGTGAATAATTCGATGTTTACTATGACGCCACTGAATGTATTTATTTCGTCATCTCGCTCGATGTTGAAATACTCGGAGATAACCATTCAGAGTTTTTAAGGAGAGGGAGGAAAGGAATCGTACGAATATTCAAAGTAATTCGGCAAAAGTAGGTTAAAATATTCAGCAAATTTAAGGTTTGACAAAGTAAAATATGAATAACCAAAAAATAAATGCTAATATAGCTCATGGTATTGGTGGAATCATTCCCGGCAAAAACAATGTAGCAGAGAAAATAGCGCTAACACATGGGCATGTTTCTGCCTACTCGGCGTCATCGGCATGGTTCTGAGCACTATCTACTGCCGCTATCATTGAGTTTGCCTCTCAGTTTATATTGCTAATCTCCAATCTCCCGATAGGTGGTGGACATCTACACTCCGGTTTGTCTTGCTACCCTTTGGGACGGCGTGACTGTGTTTGTTGGCGATAGGTGTCGCCGAGAGACATATTCAGTGCTGCTTTGGAGATTAGCAATATAAACTGAGAGGCAAACTCAATGATAGCGGCAGGAAATAGTGCTCAGAACCATGCTGATGACGCCGAGTAGGCAGAAACATGTCCATGTGTTAGCGCTATTTTCTCTGCTACATTGTTTTTGCCGGGAATGATTCCACCAATACCATGAGCTATATTAGCATTTATTTTTTGGTTATTGTATTAGGCATTCTTTCCACGTGTATTAAAATATGAATATAAATTTAGGCAAAGGTGACACAGAAATATCTAAAATATCTTTAGTTATTAGTAAATTATAAGGAGTAAATGCATCAAGTTATTCAGGTAGAATATAAATATCACATAAAAAATGAATAAGTAGCATTCCTAAGAAATTTCCAAATTATTTAGCAGTAGTTGAATGAAGCTAAATGACCACAACCACAACTAGTAATTATAGTTCGTAATGTTACATACAGTCTAGAGAATTCGAATAATGATCTCGCAATACTCTTGGTTTCCGGGTTGGAACTGTGTCGTTGTCGTAGCTTCTGCCGACGCTTCGTCTACACTCTTATGGGGCTGTTACTGCACACTGACTAATGTGCGTAGTTTTAAATTATCCAAAAGATAAAATTTGAGGGTGTCTTTGTAAACATAAGAAAATTCCTCCCAAGTCGAAATTTCTGCATACTTTGGAAGGAGAAGATCTTGAAAGGTGTTTGAAATATTGTTTATGGACTCAAGATAACTTTTTTAAATCATCAGATTTTCCTAAAGAAAACCTTATTTACTGATGAGAGTACATTTATCACCAACGAAATAATTTCATCGCAAAATTGTATATTGGTCTGCAGATAATCCGCACTGGATAATAAACTGTAAGCGTCAGTATTCTCAAAAATGTTTGGTGTGAAATTCTAAACAACAGAATTGTAGGACCATTCTTTTTTAGACAAAATTTAAATGTTCCGCGCTTTTTAGAATTTTTAAATAACGATTTATAGGATGTTGTGTTGTTGATATCAAACACTGGTTAACTGTTTGGAGTATGTTTATTACATAAGACGTGGCGTAACACATAGAGCCATGAGGGCTAAGAGAAATGCTGGTGCTATGAGCTATGAAAGATGGCTATGTCGTGTGCGTCCTGCCTTATATGCTCAGTGTGACTTGCTTGCTTGCCGACCGAGTACACTTAGCGACATCTATTGAACATGCATATTTCGTATACAACATAGGGTGCATTACATAATCTTCCAGTTGCAGTACGGCAGGAAATGTAGTATCAATTAGAGCTTATAGGAAATGCAGTTGTAGTTAGGGAATGGTTAAATGAGGTGATTTCCAGGGAAGATGGATAGGTCGTAATAGTTCCCTAATCGAATGGCCACCTAGATCCCCCGATATTACACCATTGGATTTTTATTTATAGGGAACTATTAAAAATAAAGTTTATAAAACTAGACCGATAAATATTCAACAACTTTGTGACAGAATAATTCAAGCCCGCCAAGACATAATTTGAGAAGAAGTGAGAAAGGTTGTCGGAAACAACAGAAAACGAATAGAAAAATGCATCCGTGTATGGTGGTTTAGTTGAAACGCATCGTTTTGTTGTTGTATTGAATTAAAGGGATGAAATTGTTAAAAAAGTGCAAAAAAGCATGGCTGTGTGCCGTGACAATCGACATGGTTCGAAATGTGCGAGAGTTTTTATAACAGACACGGATGTCTTGTTGCGGAAGGAGGGATTTTTGAGTCTTTTGTATAGAATTCTACTTGTTTTCTTGAAAGAATAAACTATTTATTTAATTTTAATTTGTTAGAGTTTTTTTTTTGGTTTCATTAAAACTAGATTTTTATTTTCGCCTTGCGCAGTACACACGTCGGCTACCTTCTTTGGCTGAATTTCCCAAGTCTCTCTTACTAGTAACTTCGGTTGGTGGCTCGTTTACAGCAGACACATTTGCTATGCCTTTCGCTAGCGCCTTTCTCCTACATGCCATTTCAATTTCAGTAAAAACTACTCATTTAAAATTAAATAACGTCACTACCTACCTTGTTTATGTAAGTCTCGATCTACCTGACTTCTTCGTCACTCTTGACGGATGGGCTCTACTTTTTGGCATCTTTTAAAACTCCTTTAACCCACAACCACCTCCACTAACACTATTTAACAACAATGACGCGTTTTATGAGGACAAAATGCAGTACTTGCACACAACTGAACGTTTTGCGGCCGATATCTATGTATTCACAACTTCAACCATTTCTGCAGTTGGTTTAACACTCATTCGTCTTTTACAAAATTGTGGGAGGAGTTAAGCGAGGGGCGGAGCGCTAATTCGTATTTCATCATTCACGCAGTTATTAACAAAAATAATTTCTTTATTTTACGTATACGTTTACGTATAAGTCAAATACCGTAACATCTATGCAAAGTTGTTGAGAAAGAAAAAATTTTGTTTATTTTCGTTGCTAAAACGGCAATTTTTATTTCGTCAAATTCAATTATTATTTATACGAAAACAATTATGCTTTCTCTATAATTGACATCGAGGATGCCTCCGTACTTACCTTTTCTTTTAATTAAAAAAAAAAGAAGAATCTTTTTCATCAACTTTCCTTGTTAAAGATGAACTAAGATCGCGAATTTTCGATCTTTTTCTAATATTTTTACAATAAATTATGGATTACAACAAACATTTTGTTCTGAAATGTTGACTGTATATCAACATTAAACATAACCATGTTAACAAATATATTAAAACAGCTTCTTATTTTATGTACTGAACAACCTTATTAATACAGCTCTTACATTCGCTGATCCAGTATGTTGAAACGACATTTTCGTCTTGTAAATATTCCCTTTATGGAACGTGTCATGCATAGATTGATCAATATACAAGGCGAACAAGTGTACGCAACTGATCGACGGCACAACTCATATCATTTTGACGTTTTTTGAATATTGTGACAATGACAATGCTAGTATACATTGAAGTGGGGATCGACGCCGTTGCCACAGTTAATTCCTATCCCCAGAAGTTTATGACACAAGCGGTATAGAAAAAATACTGGGGTGGTGCCGTCTAAAGTGTGACGTACTGTATATATATAGATGTTTTTTGAAAAGCTAAACTCGAAGATAATAAAGAAAATTTATATTCAATAACTGCGCAAAAGGTTTTTTTTAAATCCTTCCAAAACATATTCGCTTCAGACTTCAGATCTAAACTTATTGACAAAACTCCAAATTATACGCTCATAATTACATGAATATCATCAATCATTTTTAGATAACAACAACAACCCCGTTTTAATTTAATAGATATTATTAAACCCTGCTTAATTTATATGTACACTACCGTTCATGGAAGTTCGGGCAAGCAAAAAAATGTACGGAAGTCAAAGAAAATAAGAGAAATATTAAATGACCATGTATTTAATACTTACCTACATGATTTTACATATTTTCAAACACAAATCTATTAAAAAGAAAATGTTAATGTAATACAAATAAATTAAATTCGATTTTCATCGAAAAATCCACCTTTTGCCTTTAGGACTGCTGCCACTAGTCTCGGCATCCGATTCACTAATTTTGCTAATGTTTCATTGGGCAAGCTTGTCCATACCTCCTGGAGAATGGTCCACAAATGTTCCTTCGATTTTGGACACTTTTTCCTAACACATCGGTCTAATTCTTCCCATAACAACTCTATCGGGTTCGGATCGGGAGACTGTGGCGGCCATTCCATAATTTTTAGGGTTCTTTCATTTTCTTTTTGCTGCAGGTAATATGTGCACAATTTAGATTTGTGTTTGGGGTCATTGTCCTGCATAAATTCAAATCCACGACCAATTAATCGGACCCCTGACGGTATGGCATTTTCCTCCAGGATTTTCCGATATTCTTCTTTTTTCATTATGCCCTCAATTTTGAGCAAGTCCCCTGTTCCGATTAAGGAAAAACAACCCCAAACCATTACAGATCCGCCTCCATGCTTCACCGTAGGAACTATACACTTCCGTAACATTCTTTCCCCTCTTGATCTACGTACGAAAACTCTCCGTCTATTTCCAAAAACCTCAAACTTGGATTCGTCAGTCCACAAAACGTTTTTAAAATCGTCCACTGTCCAATCTTTATGAGCTTGTGCCCATTTCAATCGTTTCAGCCCATTTCCTCTTCGGAGTAACGGTTTTCGACAAGCCACTCGCCCATGCAACCCAGCCTCTTTCAGCCGACGTTTCACAGTACTCACGGAAACTTTGGAATCTCGCTCATTATGGAATTCTGCAGCAATTTCTGATGCTGTTAGTCTTCTATTGCGCTTACTAATTATTTTTATTCGTAAATCTTCCGCAGGAGTCGTTTTTCTTGACGGCCCTGGCTGATTACGACCTTGCACGTCACCGGTTGTCTTAAATCGAACTATAGTATCATGTACTGTAGATTTTTTTATTTTTAATTTATCCGCAATCTGTCTTTCTGCGTACCCTTCCTGATGCAAGGTAATAATAGCAGATCGTTTTAAAACAGCTAGAGGCTGTCCACGGGGCATTTTAAGCAGTCAAACCGAAATTATTTTATTTTTCACTTGCACAACCACAGATACTTTCACAATAATAATCTCTTCAGAACTACTGCGTTTACAAATGTTATAATACTTTATAAAAGGTATACAAATATTTCCAGGTAACACGAGTGAATCAGCTAACCCTCCTAGGGATTATTATAAAGCTTTATTGTCACTGCAATTATTGGGGATTTCCAACATAATTATATATTTTATGATAACGGTCTTATAATAGACAAATACTACCTGGAAATTGGTAAAAGGCTTCCAGAAAAGGTTAGTTTTAATAATTCCTCACAGAAAGGTATATTATATAATTTTAATTTTTTTCCTAAACAGTTAATATAATTTGTCAGCTTGCCCGAACTTCCATGAACGGTACTGTATGTCACAAAAGTATCGATCAAACAACAATCTGACATGCGTTTGCTAATATTATACGTCAATTGGTTTTTGACACAGTAATCATACAGTAATTACTCATATTGCTTCCTATAGAAGCACAATTTGCACTCAGTAAATTATCAATCACACTCGGAAAAATGACTCCCAAAATAGCGAAGAATAGAGTGCAAATTCTTAACAGACCAAATGATATGTTTTATGGTGAGATAAATACTGCATTAAGTATGCTGATCCTATACGTTACTGGATGCTTCCAGATCCCCTCTTCATCGTTTCTGGGCCTAAAGACCATTATCGACAAGCAAAAGCTGCCATCATGCAAACTGCAAAATTTGTAAGTTGCTATGCCTTTTCCATATGATGACCTATTAACACAGCGAAAATTAATCGTAAATTCCAATTCAGAACTTGGAGAAATGTAAAACGATGTGTTTTTTTTTTAATATGTTATATACTTTTTGAAACATTCACATGTTAAAATGATGCATGATGGCGTTGCCCTTTTTACATGTGCTTGATTTAAGAGAAATCTATCACAATATTCCAGATGTTATTTTAAGTTTACAGAAAGTAGCATCGTTTGAAATGTGAAATTTCTTATTTTTTCGGGTCTTTTAATTATGCGAACCCGTTCTTCTTACGTAGAGTGAGGTATACATACTACATTCCATTTACTTATAACTAGTCTGGGCAAACAGCGGTAACAGTCAGTGTAGTAGATATGTGGTACGGAGTCGGCGATTATTTATTTCACGCGTTCACAGCGTCAGTACTAGTAGTATGGGGGGTAGTATGCGTATTTTGTAATTAAGATTTTATTTGTGGCATTCTTTCTATTATTGTTTCAATAAAAGAAGTTATAAGTAACCTGGGCAAATATGCGGTATCAGCCAGAGGCGTGGCGAGCGCATAAAAGTTTACACATAAAATAGAAGGTAAGAAATAAATTATAAAACGTGCTGAAACACTTACCGTTTTAAAAGTCTTCCGTGAAATCACAAACTAGGTAACATCTGTTAAATATTTGAATCATTAGATATGTTTCCACAGCTGTTTCAGTCAAGGGAGTACGACGTGCGGAATAAATGTTTTTTAATAGCGAAAACGACCGTTCGACATCTAGCGATGTTATATTTGCATATTTAAAATAACCTTTGAAACAACTTAGTGCATCTTCACACGCACGTTCACAAATTTGTCTTAATATAAGAAAATCGGAGTCTTTCTCTAAAACACTTTCAAATTTTCGTATTACACACCAATTTGTTTCGCTTTCTACAGCGCATAACTGTGCGTGAACATCCTTCACAATTTGAACATAATCCACTAGCGACATCGAAACATTTTGTAATTTTTCTATTCCCTCCGCTAGTCCGAAGTAATTGTTGTGAATAGCTTGTAAATCTCTTTTAACCTGACTATCTTGAAATATTTCCTGGCTTTTCTTGATTGTTGCAGCTTCTGTCGGATTGAATTTTAAAACTACCTTCTTTACTTGATCAAAATATTTGTTGTAGTAAAACGCAGCCTGCAACCATGTTCCCCAACGTGTAACAACGGCTGTGGTGGTTCAGGTAAATCAGGACACAGTTTGTGAAATAATCGGGTACGTTTCGGGGACTTTAGGAACACTGCCTTTGTACTAGCAATCAATGCATTTACTAGTGGAAAACATGTAGGAATCGTTTGTGCCGCAAGATTTAGAGTATGGATTTTACACGTTACATGTAAGATGTTACCACTGTGTTCTTTAAGAGATCGGCCCAAAGAATGCATGTTTGCGGCACCATCACTCATAAACATTAAAAGTTCCTTAGTTGAAACTTCAAATTTGTTTAATGAGTTCAACACTACCTTTAAAATCTCATCGGCAGTGCAATTTATAACTCTTTTGGAAGCAAGTAAGAAGGAGGATGACGGTCAATGTGGTTCCATTGTACGTACCATTACATTAACCACAGAATGATTTTGACGATCTGTTGTTTCGTCCACACACAACCACAGTTTATCTTTCAATTCAACAAATGCTTCTTTGTCTAGTAAACGAAACGATAGATTACATAAAATAAGAGTAACACATAAATCAAATGTAAATTTTTCTTGGTCTCGTATGTCACTTTTTGCTTTCGATGTGACGTTGCCAATGGCTTCTGGACCAACATATTAAAGAGATTTTACAAATTAGACATTGAATTTTAGCGCCATCAAAAATTAAGTCCACTATAAAGTTTTTAACTGTGTCTGCCATTGGTTGTTTTCGCGACGTACCTAACTGCGACATTTTTAAAGCAAACATAAGCGTACAATTACGAAATACGTTACGACAGCCGACATATACACAGAACTATTCGCATACAGCATCGATTTAATACTGACGCCGGCTCCGCACCACATATCTAATACACTGACTGTTACCGCTGCTTGCCCAGCCTATTCATTACAATAACGAACAATCGGTGGACCCTATTATTCATCGACCATATTACCCTAAATAATGGATTTAATGAAATCCACATCCCCACCCTATTAATGAGTTTCAATCTAGCGAAACACGTTAAAGTTGAGACCATTTCAATATCAATTTATTTCCTCATTTCCGCAGATACCTTCAGCTTAAACGGAAGTATTAGATTCAATTAATAAGTATTATTATTGATCGTTTCTTTTCCAGACGGTACACCCAGTCTTCGAGTCTATGTTCACCGATCTACCTCATCTACCGAAACATCAAATAGTGCTAAACACGAACATTAGCATTCCACGGTACAGCTTCCCCCAATTACTTCATCGAACAACGAAGACTGATGTTATAGGAATCGACAGACATAGATACTTCCAACAGTTAGTAATAAATAGATTTTTTTTCGTTCATATAAGACATAGAATTACCTATATAATGCACCGTTTAACCAAATAATCAAATTAAAGTTATTCTTTCTTTATACATATACACAGCTGTTTCATGGTATGAAATTTTTAAACAACTAACATTACTTTCCAAATAAAAATCCATTTTGAAAAAAATATTTGCATTAGCATGGTGTTATTTGATTGCAACTGAATAAACGTTAAAATATTAAAAGGATAAAAATAATTACCATAAAACACTAAAACAGTAACAAACAACAGCGATGCTGTGAGGATATGTCACGTCACAGATGCGCATATTGCGATTTGCAATTCATTCGTCACATTTATGCTTATACTTCTCAAAAAACGACTTGTGTGTAATAATTTATTCCAACACTTAATACAGCCTATCTAGACACCTCCATTTGAAAAGTTATTTGGAGTATTACGTTTTTGAATTATTGAATAGAAATACAAAAATTTGTATATTATTGTTGTTTTAAGGATTAAAAACGATAAATATACAGGATGTCTTGTGAATGTTTTGTGCATGAAAGTAAACAAACATGTTCTTGTGTATTCAAAGAGTTTAAGAGTAAAGACAAAAGGTAAGATGGAATTTTAACGTAGTTATGGAAGGAAATTTAAAAGCAAAAATTGAAAATAATCCTTAGATAGTGCGACGTGATTCAATAAATTTTTCTACTCTCAATGACATAGATTGTATTACACACTTAAACGTATATCGTTTGACAGTCACCTTCAATGCCTTGCCAAAGCTCCTTGTGATCGCACGACCCATGATTGCTGACCACTGCAACCAATCCCTCATCACCGTTAAAGTTTGTGACTAGCAATCATTTAGACTGAGTATTTTAAAGCTCTCAGTTTCCCAAGAGCACCTATGCAGCCTTTCAAGTCTTTTCAATAAGCATACGGTCAAGTAGATGTCATTCACTTGGATTTTGCTAAAGCATTTGATCGACTTGACCATGCAGTTCTACTTACAAAGTTGTCGGCTTTGGGTTTTTCTGACTCCCTAGTTTGCTTGCTTAATTCCAATCTGGACAGACGGCAGCTATTTGTATCTTATAAGGGATATAATTCGGTCTCAGTATTTGCGACATCAGGAGTCGCTCAAGGATCCAGGTTAGGCCCGCTTTTGTTTTTGCCTTTTGTTGACGATTTAAGTCGACTCCTGAGTTGTAAGTACCTCCTTCTTACGGACGACGTTAAATTATTTTCGCCCATTCTTTCCTTGCGCGATACTATACGTCTTCAAGAAGATTTAAATTTAGTGTACGAATGGAGTATTGCAAATAAATTAGGTCTTAACATATCCAAGTGTAATGTAATGTCTTTTACACGTAAAAAATCTCAAATTGTGTATGATACCCTTGAACCGTCCACCTACGATCACCACCACTGATCGAGGCGTAATTTTCGACCCTAAATTGTCATTTGGTACACATATTGCAGGGGTAATTTCGGGTGCCAATAAAATGTTGGGCTTTGTGTTGCGTACCTGTAAACAGTTTAATCGTGTAGCAACTATGTCTACGTTGTTTGGTAGGCTTGTCAGGTCCCGTTTGGAGTATGCGGGGTTAATTTGGAACCCGGTTTATTTTGTTTATAAAACACAGCTTGAAAATGTCCAAAGAAGATTTTTAAAAAATATCTACTTTCGTACACCGAAAACTTATCCTAAACGTGGTTACCCGCAGGAGCAGTTACTAACTATGTTTAATATGCAATCCTTAGCTGCTAGACGCTCTGTGCATGGTTTAAAGTTCTTATTTAGTGTTATTCACGGGAATATTTACTGTCTGGAGAGTTTATTGTTTTTGGTGCCTAGGCAATCTAGTCGATATCCCTAACTTTTTATATCTCTACTCCGCGATTAAATTTACTAACTAAGTCCCCACTAAGATTTATTTGTGAAACGTATAATTGTATCAGCTCAGCTTGTGATATATTTTGTTGCAGTCTGAATAAGTTGATTCAATCGCAATATTGAGTAGTTATTTTTTTCGCATTTTTGATTAGCCTCACATAGCACGCACTATTACTTACTACTTTTTGTTTATTTGTATGATCTATGTGTAGCATCGTCCTTAAATTGGTTAATACTGTTGGACAATAAACCATTATTATTATTATTATTATTATTATTATTATTATTATATACGACGTGATGTTTTGAAAACTGCTTTGCATGGAGTAGTTTGATCTCACCTCAAATACAATTTGCGACACCAAACATCAAATATTTGTCATTTTCGTGTTTAAATAACTTCCTCTATACAGCAATTTTGCATTAAATGCGCACTCAATTGAAAGACACGACGATGTTATAGTCATTCCAGCCTTTTGTCAGTACTTTGGACGACGGTATTACAAGAAAAAACACTAGGCCAATGAGACAATACACGAAGAAACACAAGATATGTTAATATCTTGCACTCGCTTCTCTTTTACAACTAACAGATATGAGAAAATAGTCCACTGATATCTGAACTTGTTTGAGATTATTAAAGATGTGTTTGGTAATTCCCAGATTAGAAGATTAGAATGATAGCACAAAAGTTTTAGTAAAAATATGGACGGATAGTCTTCAACCAAACTAAATTTTAAGCTCAAATACATTTTCACTGAAAATTTTGAAGCAATTTAGAACTGTTTTTTCTGCCATATAGAAAAAATTTGATTGCAATATTAATGTCGTTCCGTAGACCAATAAAGCGGGATCCAGTCCAAATTCCAGCGCTCATTTTACCAGTAGAAACTGCTTCTTATAAAGCAGAGAAGTCATTTAAAATGCTTGAAACGGTAAATAAATGTGACAAGAAGATCCAGACTATTTACAGAGAATCCTCCGCGCAAACCTCACCGTGGGAACCCAAATTTAAGATATCCGACGGTACCGATCCGGAAATATTGAAATTGGACTTTTTGAAGTGGGGTAATCCCTGAATTTATTTTTAACAAACAAATTTCAAACTGTATTCTCTTGAAAATCAGGTGCCGGTTTACCAGCTGGATTACACGAAATCAAGTTAATAGAGAGGGCGCGTATGAAAAGACAATGGGAGAAATCATTACCACCCGCTGCGGATGCTAAAAGTTTGAAAAAACGACGCGAGATCATAGACGCTATGGAGCAGGAGGAGTGGGCTTTTCGAGAGCAAGTAATGTTATTAAGATTAAGAAGTAATTGTTTCTCATTTTCCACATTATTCCTGCTTAAAAAATATCGTGTTGTGCACTTACAACTACATTTTATTACTAGGAAATCCAAGATATTCAAGATCTAAGAATGGAACTGCTGGAAAGGATGCTGCAAGAATTATTGGCTAATACCAAAACGCGTACCGAAAAGAAAATGCAAATGTTCTGCACGATGAAATTAGCTGAACGCGAAGAGAAGTTAGCCAAATTGAAAAGATCATCGACTAGAGGTATACAGACTGGCGCATCACATTCGCGTTGGTTTATATACGAAAAACGGCAAGATGTTTTTAAAATATTTTTATTATGAGCTATGTAGGTTCATTGGGAGTAAGTTTTAAAATTGTTCTGAAATATACAGGCTGACTCAAAAAGAAATTACACACCAAAGTTGTGAAAATTTAAATATAATATCCTATATATTATTGCATATTTTGATAGTGTGGGTTAAATAAAGGCAAGTTACTGTTATGTTCTTATACCTAACTCAAGCCGTTTTTGAGACATTTAACTATTTTTTAAAACGTAGACCAAAATTTAAGAGACGCGCCTGTCTTACGTATTTAAGATAGATATTTCTAATTGTATTTATTTTTAGTCGAAGCATTAGACTTGATGATAAAGTAGAAATGGTGCCTAAAAATTATACAGGGTGAACGAAAATATACTTTTGATTTGGACTATCATTAAAGTCAGATAACTCTTATATTTAATGGAACACCCTGTATGCATTGTCGTAGTTTTAACCATTTATAAAATTGTATTAAGGTTTCCTATACTTATATCTTATACTTTCTTAATAATTTTGCATTTTCAACTTCGAATATTCATTTCTTGCCATTTATTTTACGAAAGTAAACTTCGACGGAATTGACATTTCTGCTCACAAATAGATGATATTTATGTTGGGCAAAATGAAAGACCGACACGCACCTCTTGCAATAAGATTTATTCAAGTGAAATACATTTAATACACCGGGTGTTCGGTAATTGGCGGAAAATGGACTCGTAGCGATATTGTCCGCATAATTTTGAGTTGAAAATCCGAATATAAAAGTCTTATAAAAATCCTCGTTTGGTTACACCGGCTCATCAAAGTTCAGAATTTCGAATATTAGAAGTAGACAAATCTTTCAATGTTTGGGATTTTATGTCAATTATTGACATTGAGGAAGCCATTGGTAAAGAATTCGTTACCGTTTCATTACTTAATTAAGAATTTAGAATTTTTTTTTTACTATTTTTGATTGTTAGTTGTCATTTTTGTAAGTGCCAAAGTAGAACATTACATCCATCGTACTTCACTTTTGCTATAATTAGTTTATTGGTTTTGTGTTGCTGTTACAATGGATTTTACTTTTAATTAATATGCCGACATGTATGTATATGATATTTGGCTTCTGTAATGGAAACGCTTATGTAGCCGTAGAGGAATGTCGAGTGAGATATCCAAATCGTCGTGTGCCTTCTTACAATACAATTAGAAGACTGGATACTCGGTTAAGACAAGCAGGTACATTTGTATCTATGCGTAATAATCCAGGAGCACCAAGGATTCGACGCACAGTGGATGTTGAAGAACGTATTTTAGAAGCTGTGTACGAAGACCCTCAACTTAGCACGAGAGAATTTGGCAGAACTTTTAATATGTCCAATAGCACTGTACATTCTGTACTTATTGAGAATCTTCTGCGGCCACACCATTCAACAAAAGTGCAACCGTTATATCTCGAAGATAACGTTGCTAGAGTAAATTACTGCAATAGAATGATGACATTAATAAATAGACGACCAGTTTTATTACAAAAAATATTATGGACAGATGAATGCACATTTACAAGAGATGGTTGTTTTAACATTCACAATACGCATTTTTGGGCAGACGAAAATCCTCATGCAATTCATGAATTTGGACATCAACGTAAATTCCCTGTTAACGTTTGGCTCGGAATTATAAATTTGCAGGTTATTGGTCCAATATTTATTCAAAATAAATTAAATGCTGGAGGCTACATAAATGTCTTAGAAGAAATGTTAACAATTTACCTTTAGTGCTAAGACCAAACATGCATGACGGAGCTCCTACTCATAATACAAGTGCCGTACGCATCTGGCTGCAGGAACATTTTTGGGACAGAATTATTGCCAATAATGGCCCCATTGCATGGCCTGTGAGATCTCCAGATCTTAATCCCCTCGATTTCTTTGTTTGGGGATTTCTAAAGGATAAAATCTATGCGACACCAGCAATAAATCAACAAGACGTGAGGAACAAAATTAACGCAGCCGTCCAGCTAATTACTTCTGAAATGTTACAATCAGTCAAAGATGCTATTCCTCGGAGACTTCAATGCTGTATCGAAGTTAATGGTTTTCATTTTGAATATTTGTCATAATAATTCTTTAAAATATTCGTTATCGTGGTTACTATTTACTATCTTTGTTTTAATTTACTTTGTTGAATCAATAAATAGTCTTATTTAATTAAACGTCATGTAACGTCGCCGAAATTCTGAATTACAAAAATTTATTCTGTGGCCAAACAAAGACATTTACGAAAATTTCATATTAAGATTTTCAACTAACAATTATGCGGACAATATCGCTGCGAGTCCATTTTCCGCCAATTAGTTAACACCCTATATATGACGCATAAAAACGTGAAAACAAATATGACAGATGTCAAACAACCAGACAAATGGAATATATGATATTGGAATATATAATCTTCTGGAGCAATTCCAACATTGTGTGGTGGCGCGCTTATGGAACGGCTTTTCTAACACTTCCTTCCAATGTGTAATCGGTCCGCAGTATCGACATTTACAGAAGTAAGTAGGGGGTCACCTGAGCGTGGGAAAAAAGAACCGGTTGTAGGCAGCAAATTCCAGGAAGCGGCTCCTTTGGATAGTACGTAGGCTATGCGGGTACGGGGAAGCGTGTGATCTTCATTACCTATTTACGGTTAGGTGACCCCCTACCTACTACTACCTATCCGACCCCCAAACACATTAGAAACATGAGTCACCTCCACAAACAATAGCTTCCATACGGTGTGTCACACCCGAAAATAAATCTACGTTTAAGTTGATTAATATCCTCATATATACCTTCCATTTCAAATATCGGGAGCTTATGATGTCACAAGTCCCATGACATACTGTAACAACTCAGCAGTATCGGCCAGATCCAGCTTTAGTTACATATGTTTCTTCCGTATCGCTCTACTGGCTTTTAAAATTTTCAATTTCAGCTCGCGCTTCCGTTTGTCCGACTTTTCCTCCATCTTTGGTCTGCTTTTGAACAGGTTTTGTACGAACTTCACTACAAGTATATGAAGAGCCTGTATGGCGAGAACTGTAAGCTGTATTGCAGTTGTTCAGAAGCCGTTCAGGAGCCGTTCAAAAGCCGTTCAAGACCTGTTCAAAGCCGTTCAAAAGCCGTTCAGAAGCCGTTCAAAAGCCGTTCAGGAGCCGTTCAGAAGCCGTTTTGGCTTCGATTCTGCGAAATTATCCGCGGATTAAAAGCGCGAGCCGCTAATCAAAAGTCCTTTTGGCTTCGATTCCGCGATATTATCCGCGGATTAAAAGCGCGAGCCGCTAATTAAAAGTGCCTTTGGCGTCGATTCCACGAAATTACCCGCGGATTAAAAGCGCGAATAAATCCGCGGCTGCGAATGACCTTAGCGTGGCCCAGAACCCGCATAGCCTACCTACTATCCGATGGAGCCGTTTCCTGGAATTCGCTGCCTACTTCCGGCTTTTTTTCCCACGCTCAGGTGACCCCTTACCTACTCATATGTGCTGACGATCGAGGGTTCTAAAAAATTTGGATTTTCATCACTGTAATAGTGAAAATGTTGATTTGCTAACTAATCCGTCATTATGGAAAGTTGACTCATCTGAAAAGAGTACAGAATCTAAGAAATGTTCGTGATCTCCTAACTTTTCTAGAATCCATAAACAAATTTCGAGTCGTTGGTCGTAATCTACTTCCAAAAGTTCCTGATGCAATTGTATGCGGTACGGATAAAATTTCTGTTTCTTTATGATTCTTCCCATGCTTCGTTTGCTTATTCCTGTCGTTTCATTCATTTTTCGCTGACTTGTATGCGGAGTTTCAATTAGAGATTCCATAACCAAAACTTCATTTTCTTCTTTTCCTTTAATTGGCTTTTGTCGCTCCATTTTTTTAAGACACACCTGTTCTTCTTAAAACTTGCAGCAACTTTTCAAACGAACGCTTATCAGGATGACGTCTATTACGAAATTTTTGAACAAAAACTCTTGATGCTTAGAAGCAATTTTCTAAACACTCCCCGATTACAAAAATCATACAAATCCTTTCTTCCTGGGTATAAGTTCTCATTTTAAATAATGGTTTAACTGCTGATTACGTAATAATTACGTCAGTTCCGTCAAAGCCTACTTTCACAAAATAAATGGCAAGAAATGAATATTCGAAATTGAAAATGCTAAATTACTAAGAAAGTATAAGATATAAGTGTAGTGTTACCTTAATAAAATTGTTATAAATGGTTAAAATTAGAATCTAAATACGATAATGAATACAAGATGTTCCATTTGATATAAGAGTTATCTGACTTTAGTGATAGTCCAAATCAAAAGTACATTTTCATTCAGCCTTTATAATGTTTAGGAATCATTTTTATTTTATCATCAAATCTAATGCTTCGACTAAAAATAAGTACAATTGGAAATATCTAGCTTAAATATGTAAGACAAGGCCTCTTAAATTTTGGTCTACATTTTCAAGAATAGTTAAATGTTTCAAAAAACGGCTTGAGTTAGGTACAGGAAATATAACAGTAACTTGCCCTGAACCTACATAGCTCTTAAGAAAAATATTTTTAAAATATTTTGCCATTTTTCGTATATAAACCGACGCGAATGTGGTGCGCCATCCTGTATAGGTAGGTCAAATCCTATTTAACCAAAACTGTTCATGAATATTTTAGAACAGCGTCGTTTGGACTTCAACCATAGAAGCATTATCATGAAATATCATCCAGTTAATGTGCTTGACGAACACGCAGATTACAAGTCTGAATTATACGCACCCTTAATGAGACATGGCGTACATCCAAAGCGGTCTCACCAAGTAATAGACGAACATATGCAGAAATACCGTGCCAATTATAAAGGCGTCGAGAAATTCGACACTTTGCCGACATGGTTGACCAAAGGACCTAAATTGAGCGACTCTTTCATTAAACTTCCAGGCACTCGTCTCTGCATACGCGAGACAAAATGGACTAATCCAGTTTTGAAGCAATTGCATTTAGAATTGAAGAGTAAGTTTATATTTTAATCCACACTCAACACAAACAAATTCCGTATTTAGGCTTGAGACAGATGACTAAAGAGGACTGTAGCTTGCGTCTTCGTATACCTCCAAAAGAACAACCTCTACCAACCCCTGAAGTGGAAGATGTCAACGATGAAATAGAAAACAGCAACCAGGGATTACTTCTCGTACAAAGTGTTCTTCGAGGTCGTGCTGCTCAAATACTGGTAAGCTCTTGCTAACATGAAATATAGTCCCAATAAATTCTTGGATAGGCTCTTGTTTGGACAGCCTCAGGTGTACATCAAAGTAATACAACTGTGTTGATTTACATTTAGGTATTTGAAGGCAGAGATAACTGCAGGGAACTTATACAAGAATTAAGAACCACGCATGGCGTTCTCAGTAAGCAGAAAATTGAAGTATTCAAGCAGAAATTAGAAGTCAAATATGACCAGCGTGAAGAAGTGTTTTGCATTGCCAACGTAAACTTATTTTACATTTGATTTTATGGACTTTTCTTTTAAAACGGTATTTATTTTTGTTTTTTTTTTACTTTACAGTCTAACAAAATACAAGAAGCTCTTAGTAGACTTCAAGGTACTCTGGTGGGAACATTATTAGACTTCCTAAATAAAGAACTTAGAAGATTGTTAGACGAAAGAAAAGCGCATGCCCTAGGCATAATGGCTGAAAGGGAGAGGCAAAGGAGGGAAGCTGCTGAAGCCGGTAGAAGACAATACGAGTTAAGGAGACGATTGGAACATGATGAAATGTTTAAACAAGTATTAAAATTCCATTTCAATTAATTTCGTATTTAATGTGTTTTCACTGGTTTACAGATTGTTAAAGTGCATCAAGACACTGTGGACTTGTACCTGGAAGATATTTTAACAGAAGGAATGGAGTTTGCGTCCAAGGACGAAGCCAAAGGTTACGTCATAAAACTGGCAGAGAAATTCGACAAAGAAATCGCCGAACAGGAACCAATACTGAAAGACAGCATATCAGAACAAGAAGAATTGATTGCCGAATTGGTACACCATTTTGTGTTACCCGAAGTTGAGAAATCAATCGTAAGACAACGTATCAAGAAACGCCAGGAAGTAGGTTTGAAGTACATTCATAACGAATTGTATGATTCCGTTGAAGGGTTACCAAAGCCACCTCCTAGAGGTAAATAACATACTATCTCCCAGTGTTATAATAATTTTATTTGTTGAACAGGTGAAGGGAAAATACGAAGGAAGAAGTCGCGTCTAGAGGAATCTACTGTTACCGATGTTTCGTCCGAAGTACTTAAAGAACTTGTTGACTACGATAAAGTAGAAGAAGGCGAAGAACCTGACATAGGGTCGGAATATACGGACGACTTTCAACGAAGAGAAGACGAGCGATCAGAAGGATCTGTAAAGTCAATTTCTTCTCCTACAACAACTGATGAAACTGAAGAAAGTATGGATTTTGTTGAATGTGTAATCTACAGAAAATAATTTGTTCAACAAATTTGTAGTAAATATAGAATTTACTATTATTAATTATTTTATGTATCTAAATTGTTAATGCAATTCATTATCTTTTTTAATTAGGCATAAATAAATTTTGCAATATACGGATTTATCATTTAAAAATTGATGTACCATTAACTGTACTAATAAATATGCACTAAATCAATTATGTATATTGCCTGAATTTGAAATTGTATATCACCGCCATCACCTCTTTTTAGAAGTACAGATAAAACTCAATAGAGGGGAGAACATTCGTTTCCGTGATTCGTTTCAAGTAATGATCGAAATACCGCTCCACTCATGGAACGTTCCTTTCGCGACCGCGACAAAATAGCGTTACTTTGGAACGATATAATATAACCGACATGAAATGGTGTTATCGCTTTTACCTGGTTGATCTCTTCAGATATCTACATGGTATACACTGTAATTTGAGATCAATAATGAATATTTTTAAAAACTGGTCAAATTTTATCAGATAGAAGAAGCAGATTAAGTTCAACTAAGATAAAATGATTATTATTTTTAAATGACAACAAAGAAATGGTTTAATTTCTTCACGTTATAGCTAGTTTTATACGAGGGTAAGTCAAAAATTACTTACACTTTTAGTTCTACAACTGTATTAACATACATTATTTTTCGATATATAGTGGTCCAGCGAGCCACAAGCTTCCGTATGCCTTCCTGGTAGAAGGTTTTCGGTTGGTCGTGAAGCCACTTTTGCACCGAATCCCGAGTGTCTGAGGCAAATCGACGACCTCTCAAAGCTTCCTTGAGCGGTCCAAAGAGATTATTTAAAATAACAATGCTTCAAAGCACTGTTAATTCTGAAATAACCTCAAATCAACAGAAAATTTAATACAAACAAGTATCACATTATTTATACAAGAAATTTGATAATTAAACAAATTATTCATAACAATACAACTAAATTAACCAAAACCGTAATTTTATAACCGATAATAACAAATATGCTCTGAAACGCCCTCCATATGCCCTAACAAGTATTTTGTTAAGGAATGCTTAAGGTACCTGAGGAGCTACCTTAAGATTTTCATTATCTAAGGCGACCTTAAGTGAGAAATATGTTCTATGAAACACAAATTTCTTAATCAAGGAATGCTTAAGGAAAAGTATACCCTAAGAAAGAACTATGAACAGGGCAGTTTTAATAAATCTGTGTTCTTGTTTTATGAATTTGTTTTGTTTTTAATATTTAATTTAATCTGATTTTAAAGATTTAAATATTTTTATTCTTTTATTAGAATTCAATTTATTTTGAAGAAATATTTAGTAAATAAATTGTAGTTACATATTTATTTTACGCTGCTATAATTAAGAATTAAGTAACGAATTTGTAGTTTTAAAGGTATTACGCTAGATATAGTACCTACCATTTGAATAATATGCACGTTAATCATGTATCATGTTTATCAATCGGTTAGATGAGATTCCATCGATGTTTAGCGTTTCAGGGAAGTTAACGTTCCACATAAGTCCCACAAGAACGTCGAATGTAAATAGCGCTGTTTCCGAGGATAGTCGACTTTGCTTCTTCCCATGTTGCGTTGTCGCCTTACAGCGCATCGTTTCAAAATAATGATGAAAATGTTCGTTTCGGCGACTTTACCGTTCACCAGGAACGTCTTGAATATAAACCGCAACTTTTCCCGTATTGCGCGACAATCATTCCAAAGTAACGAGTTATTTTTGTATTGTGGAGCGCGACACGGCTTGACAACAAAATACCGCTCCAAAATACTGTTACTAAAATACCAGCCCACCACTAGTTCAAGCTCAATTCGTATATTTGGTTGTTTTCCTGCTTTTACCATTTAAAAGTATTATAGGTTATGTATTTCTAATCCCATAAAAGTAATGAGTTATTTACAGTGGTTTAGATAAATTGAATAATGTTTTCGATTTGCAAATTAACTCACCCTGCTACTGGGGTGGAGCATGCAATAAGTTGCCACTTTTTCAATAAAAACGAGAAGAGTCTTGTGGTAACTGCTGATAATGTAATAAAGATATTTCGTTTAATTCCCGATGTAGAACGTAGTAAAAGTGAAAAATTATCGGGTATATATAATACGCTTCCTATCGGAAGTCGAGGTTTAAAAAAAATCATGCTATTGCAGATCATCGACCGCCAAAATCAAAACTGGAATGTGTTACGCAGTACACATTATATGGAAATGTTATGTCTATCCAGAGCGTTAATTTAACAAATTCTCCCAGAGATGCTCTCTTATTGGCATTTACAGATGCGAAATTATCTGTTGTGGAGTACGATCCAGAAACACATGACCTTAAAACCTTAAGTTTACATTATTTCGAAGAAGAAGAAATGAAAGTATGTTATCTATAATTACATGTTTAATTCTTACCTACAATTTGTGTAACTAGGATGGCTGGACGCATCATCATCATGTACCAATTGTTAGGGCAGATCCTGAAAATCGTTGTGCAGTTATGACTGTATTTGGCAGGAAATTAGTAGTATTACCATTTCGAAGAGAAAACGCAATCGATGAAAGTGATTCCACAGACATCAAACCTATGTCCTTGAATGCATATGGTTCTAGAGCACCGATTTTGGCTTCATACATGATTATTCTTAAAGAATTCATCGACAAGATCGATAATATTATCGATATTCAATTTTTACATGGATATTATGAACCAACATTATTAATATTGTATGAACCTTTAAAAACGTTCTCGGGGTATGAAGAAGTATTTACATTTCTTAATTATAAACAATGAACAGCAAAATCTTAAGGGATACGACTCAGAGCCGCGGAATGTAAACATGATACAGAGTAGTACCTTAGTACGTCTTCCAGTATCGAAAACGTTCTTTCAATTTCACCACTTGTAAGTGGAGCAAAATTAAAGTGTGATATAAGAGAGTTATATTTTATACATATACAGTGGTACCTCGGTTTACGATAGTATCTTACTACGGAATTTCCGAGTTATGGAAGAAATTTGAATGAATTTTAAAATTTTCCAATACTGAAAAGTACTCTCGGATTCGAAACGCGACTTAGAACTTTTACAGATACGGCAGAATTTCCGCGAGACTCGTGTACATACTAGAAAGACAGTTGTATACAATCTAATACGATGGTTTGTGCGGTTAACTTCCCATTATTCCACCACTTCGCATCTGACTTGAATTCGTAGTTAATATTATTCTTACTTTATCCGAAAATCCTTTTATCTTTGTGTAAAATCTTTTTTAAAAAACAGAGCCGTCAAACAATTTCTTATCTGTCGCGTCGCTAATTTTGTAATATATATGAAAAAACCACTTCGCCCTCACTGTCTTCCATGCGCCAGAAAGAGTCTTTATTAAAAGTAGTGTATGTAAGTGAAGTTATTTCTTTTTCATTTCAATCTTAAGGGTTTTTGTTGACTTTTCTACATAGCTTTATTTTCTATATGTTCAATTGCATTTAAAATACATAAAATGAATTTGTGATTGTTTTTTTGGTTATGCGAAATTTCGGAGTACGAAATGTTTTGGAACCAATTAATTCCGAAAACCGAGGTACCACTGCATTTAAATTTTGTATTTCTCCTGCAGACAATTGATTTAGTGTATTTAAACGGGGGTTCTGTTGAACACTACATCAACTTAATCAGTTTATTTCAAATATCACCCGGAATACTTTTTAATTTATTGATTGTGTCGTTTAATGTATTGAACGCGTCTCTCAATTTTATATTTAGACTTTCGAAGTATCGTATCGTCGCTGTTAAGTGTTTAGTGTGGAAAATAAATACCTTAAAAACCCAATAACGAAATGGAGATTAGATGTAGTAAATATATGTAGAATCATGTGAGGAGAAAGCTCGATGCGAATACTACGACTGCATACCATTAACTGATTCCTCGATCTTGAAATAATCACCGAGTACATCACATGCTCTGCATACGGCTCTGCTGCGGCTGACGTCATCCCATATAATTTTGCCATTCTTCGATTATCAATATTTATGTAAAATGTTTGTAGGAGGGTAGCTGTGCGAACTGATACATGTGCTATGGCTGCAATATCCTTAAATTTACAGCAAAAAGTTCATCCCATCATCTGGAGTGTTTCCAATCTGCCTTTTGATTGTACAAAAGCTGTGCCAATCAGAAAACCGCTGGGAGGCACTCTGATATTTGCTGTAAACGCTTTAATTTACTTGAATCAAAGTATTCCACCTTATGGCGTATCTCTAAATAGCATCGCAGACACATCTACTAATTTTCCATTGAGTAAGTTAAGGATACGAAATTTAAAAGCAAGAGACCTTTATCGCATTCAAAATGTCATTTTTATTTTAGAGGTTCAAGAAGATATTAAACTTAGCTTAGATTGTGCTCAAGTAGGTTTCCTCGAAGAAGATACGTTAGTTTTATCGCTGAAGAATGGTGAATTGTATGTACTAACACTTCTGGCAGATAATATGCGCTATGTTAGGAGTTTCCATTTCGAAAAAGCTGCTGCTAGTGTACTTACTACATGCGTAAGTCTTAATACTAATTTCTATACAGTCACTCACAGCTTAAATGATGTACTTACCAAATTAAAATGATATTTGAAGTAGAAGCTTTATACACACAATTGTTCTCAAAACATAGTAAGTTTCTATAATATTTTATTATTGGTAAGGTAGTTGGCAATTTCAACTCGGTGTTGTACTTATACCAAAAATTCTCAAGCGGTTCTTTCTTGAGTAAGCGAAGTGACAAATTACCATCATGACAAGTAAATCGAAGATAAAGGCAGCTCTAGTTGGAACGCCCTTTTTTTCTATTTCTGTGTTCTTCGGTATTTACATATTTGCTACAATCTGCATTTACATTTGCATGTAGAAACTGTTTTTCAAAGTCACTTAAAAGTTCACTATTCTTACACTTATTATAAACGGCCTCTAAAGTATTAAAATCTGGATTTTTCCTTAAAACATCTGCCAACTTTTGACTAGCACATAATCCTGGCGTATCATTTAATGTGTGTAATTTATTTTTTACACTCTCCACTATGTCTAATGATTCCTGCAATGACAACTCAGTACATTGTAGTTTTTTGATGGCATCTAGTAATACTGTATAATTGGTACATATTGTTGCTGAATCTTCTAAAAGTTGGGGAATTTGAAATTCTCTTTGACTTTCTCTAATTGCTTTGGATTCATTCCGATTAAATCGCATTATAACTGATTGAATTTGTTGAAAATGGATCAAATAGTAAGAAGCTGCTGTTAGCCAAGTACCCCATCGCGTTAAAATTGGTTCAGGAGGTTCTGGAATACCTGGACAAAATTTATAAAATTCTTTTAAACGTTTAGGAGATTTACGAAACACTGCTTTAGTACTTCCAATCATCCGATCAACGTTTCCGTAATGTTGTCGAACAACTTCACCAACTAAATGTAAAGCATGCAGCACGCAGGTTATTGTATTAAGTTAGGAAATATATGTTTTAAGGATCGCCCAACACTTAACATCGTTGCTGCACTATCTGTCACAATCATCACAACTTGATCTTGGGCAATTTTAAATTTTTTCAAAGCGTTCATTATCACTTTTGAATATTTTCCGCGGTACATTGTTGGACCGTTTGCAAGCTAACAAATATCGAGATGCTGTGTTCTCGCTAGATAAAACGCGAGCTATTACATTCACAATACTGTTTTTCTTTATATCGGTCGTCTCATCCACGGTAATCCATATTTTTTTGGAACACAAATCACGTTTACACACATTTTCTAGCATCTCTTTCATTCGCGGCAAATGATTCTGTAATTGTGTTTGTGAGGGTAATGGGTATTTTGGAACGTATTGTCGCCAAAACATTTTAAACGCTGCTTTTCTCACCAACGACAACGGAAGATTACAAGAGGTAAACATAATTAATAAATGTATGAGGAATAGTGTATAAGGTATTTCAGTTCTTGCATTTCTCATATGCTTAATACCATTGACATGCCTCTGGCAATCAGTTCTGTCCAATGCAGCCAAACGAACATTGCATATTAAGCAAAAAACTGCACTACCGTCATATTTTAAATGGGGAAAAAGTGACACATACTTATGTACATTAGTAGCAAATCTATTACGAGGCATTGTTTTCTTAGGTATGTAAATATTAGTTCTATATGAAACTTGGTATAATACTACAACACACAAAAAACACCAGCTATATTTTCAAAAGCGACACGTAAGTACATAACCTTGACCGTTCGACTAATCTCTGCAACAGCTCAACCGGTACTAAAACGAAATCTCTCTCAGCGCGGTTTAACATGATTTATATTCAAGGTCGACACTACATGCCTGCTTCTCTACCGGTTTAGTTTATTTATGAATTTTTCGTATTATATTAACCCGTAACACCGACGCCTATGCGAGTCCGCAAGTTTAGGTTACTCTACTTGTTACAGCCTCTATATCTAACAACCTCTTATATTAAACTGTATTTACTCTCTTCAAGAATTTCTATATTTCAACCATGTTTGATAATTGTTCGATGTATTAGTAAGTCTTAGGATCAATGGCATTCTCGTATTACACCGTACTATTAATTTCTTACGCAGTAACCTTCATTTGCACCTAATATTTGCAGATATGCGTTTGCGAGAACAATTACTTATTTCTGGGCTCAAGATTAGGCAATTCTCTCCTCCTTCGATTCACCGAAAAAGATCAATTACAAATTATCACGCTAGATGACTCTTCCGAACCAAGCGTAAAACGTACTAGGGTATCAAGCGAACGTGAAAAGGTTTTGGATACTATTAACGATTGCATGGCTAGTGACGTCTTGGATATAAGGGATCCTGAAGAATTGGAAGTGTATGGCAATGAGAAACAGACTAGTTTACAAATAACCAACTATGTGTTTGAGGTATAATTTTTTATAAACTTATACTGTTGCAAAGTCTAGGATTTTTATAGGTTTGTGACAGCCTGTTAAACATTGGACCGTGCGGCAATATTTCGTTGGGCGAACCCGCGTTTTTGAGCGAGGAATTCCAACAGAATCCAGATCTCGATTTAGAAATAGTGACAACAGCTGGGTATGGTAAGAATGGAGCGTTATGCGTACTTCAGCATTCGATTAGACCTCAAATAGTGACCACCTTTACTTTGCCTGGTTGTTTTAATATGTGGACTGTTTGTAAAACCGATGACAAGCATGCTTTTTTGATTTTAAGCCAAGAAGATGGATCTATGGTAAGAATTTCATCTTTCTTAATACTAACCAATACCTAATTTGTTTTATAGGTCCTCCAAACTGGTCATGAAATTAACGAAATTGATAATACTGGATTTTCAACTCAAGTTCCTACTGTGTATGCTACAAACTTGGGAAATAACAAATACATTGTGCAGGTTACAACTACAGCAGTGAAATTATTACAAGGTATAACGTTTAATTATGATTATAACGAATTAATTTCTTCTTTCTGATATTTGCTTAGGTACCACACAGTTACAAAACATTCCATTAGATTTGGGGTCGCCAATAATACACGGCTCTAGCGCAGATCCGTACTTAGCCATCCTCGCAGCTGATGGTCAAGTTATAACTTTAATGTTGAGAGAAACAAGAACTATAGCTCGTTTAGTTGTCAGTAAATCAACTTTGGCGAATGTAATTTTCTTTTCAAAATCGTTGAATGTTACGCTTATCATGGGCGAAATTTTCAGATGCCTGCAGTAGCGTCTTTATGCATGTATAGAGACACTTCCGGTTTTTTCACCAATAAAATTCCAGACGAATTTACCCAAATTCCCGAAGAATATGATGTAGAAATGAAGAACGATGCTGAAAATGAAGAAGATCTCTTATACGGTGATGATAGCGAATTCAAAATGCCTACGCTGAACCCACCCAATCCAAAACCTAAGATTTTTCATAACTGGTGGAAGAAGTACCTCATGGAAGTAAAGCCTACCTATTGGTTGTTCATAGTTCGCGAAAATTCGAATATGGAAATCTATTCTGTTCCAGAATTTAAATTATGCTTCATCGTTAGAAATTTATGCTTTGGTTACAAAGTACTCGTGGATAGCTTAGAATCGGTACCCGTTATGGGTGACATTTCTTCCGCAGGTGAGACGTTGATTCAGAAAGAGTACGACGTCAAAGAGATCTTAATGATAAGCCTTGGATATCGCAGCTCCAGACCATTGCTGCTAGTTAGATTGGAGCACGATCTTTATATTTATGAAGTGTTCCGTTTTCCGAGGGGCAATTTGAAGCTGCGTTTTAGGAAATTGAAGCATAGTATATTTTATGAACCGAATGTTTCTGGTAAAATCGATACGGAGAATTCCGATTTTTATGTTTTACAGGAGAAAGTTTCGAAGATGAGATATTTTAGTAATATTGCAGGTATGTGCAATTTTGAAATATTTTTTATGTAAAACATTCGGAAACATCATTCACTATTCATACAGCACACAGGAGAGGAGAAAATAACTAGAAAGACATTCATATAAAAGTATACAGGTTTGGCAGAATTTTCGTGCGACTCGTGTACATGCCAGTAAGAAATAGTTGCGTAACGCGATCGTTTGGATGAGTGGCACCCAACGTTGCGTCTGATTTCTACTCACAATTTTTCATCTTCTTGTGACTTCGGCAAGGCTTCTGATCAAGTTGATCACACTTTACTACTTCGCAAGTTACCCCTCTGTGGTATCGGCAACTTTCTTCTGTCTTCGATTGGGCCTGATTTGATTGGTAGAACTCAAATTGTCAAGTTGTCTTCCAGGCGGTCCAAAATAATTAATGTCATGTCCGGTGTTGGACGGAGAAGTCAACTAAATAGTCCGGTGTATAAAGAAAAACTTGGCACTGAATTGCGCTATATTACAACATTCACAGAAAGACCCCATTCGTTAATGTTCAATTACTACTCGTTCAATAACCCTCTAAAAAAGCGCACAAAATAACACATTTATGTATTCGTTTCGACAGTTGGCTAATATTTATAGCTAATATCAGCAGCGTTATTGATAGTGCAATGTGAATGAGTAGCTTTACTAAATGTATGCGCACTGATCTCACTGATCCTCTTGTCATTATTGTCTTATTTAATGTTCTGGTACGGTCTATATTAGAACACGGTCTACAATCTGGCCCTCTTACTAATCCAATAATCAGCGATTTCAGAGGAAAATGATAAATTATGCGCTAAATTACACATTGATAAGAATCAATTTAATTATTATTGAATATGCTAAGGGTTGACTCGCTTGAACATCGACGCCATATGCTTGCATTCAATTTTGCTTATTGGGTAGTGATGTGTGTAGTGTTTGTGAACTTTCGCGTTCCTGAGACAGCGGTTATGTTCTTTCTATCCGTCAAATTTGTGTTCTTTCCTCCTATACACCCTAAGACTAAAAATATGCGGAATTTAGGGAAAGATGAAAGGGTCTCTTGTTATTGTAGCACGTACCATACACCAAATGACCGCCTTACCGTAATAAATCAAAAATGCAGGAGCAATGTAATGGTCCGTTCTTTCTATTAATTAAATTTATCTTCCTTTTAATGTAAATAGTTTCGTAAGAGAACGAGCTTTTACATTACTTTTGACTTTTCGATTTATTACGGCAAGAGGGTCATTTGGTTTATGATACGTGTTACAATAACAAAAGACCCTTTAATCTTTCCGTATATTCCGAATGTTTGTATAGGCGGAAGGAACACAAATTTGACGGATAGAAAGAACACAACCGCTGTCTCACTCTATTTTTATTGGGGTAGGAAAGCCACATGTGTTGCGCTTCATGGTGACAAAACCTTTTCGTTTCTTCCTCCTTATTTTCGCATGGTTTAAGCGGCAAAAGTAGGTGCCTGTAAAATATTCTCTCACATCATTCGGTCACGCTGCTAAAGATAAAGACCTACCAGTCGAAACGGCTGTTCCGAGTTAATTAATAATTTGTGTGGCGCGGAGTGTGCCGGGACATATTGTTGTTTGCTTGAATAATTAATGTATTTCAAAATACTTTTTTAGGATATAATGGTGTTTTTATCTGTGGTTCTAACCCTCATCTACTATTTCTCACTTATCGAGGTGAATTAAGAACACATTCCATGAATATAGACGGCGAAATTTTATGTTTCGCCTCATTCAACAATGTAAACTGTCCGCAAGGCTTCCTTTACTTCAATAGAAAGGTAATTTATCTAGCAAAATATTAAAGTCCACTAATTTTTCCTCTTACTTTATGCAGTCAGAACTCAGAATCGGTGTATTACCCACACATTTAAGTTACGATGCTCCTTGGCCTGTAAGAAAAGTACCCCTTAGATGCACTCCCCACTTCGTCACGTACCACTTGGAATCCAAAACGTACTGTCTAGTTACAAGCATTGCCGAACCATCAACGCAATATTACAAATTTAACGGGGAAGATAAGGAATTGTCCATAGAAGATCGTGGTGATAGGTATTTCAGTTATTTATAAAATAGTAAGTAGTTTCTAAAGTGTTCATCGATTTAGATTTCCTTATCCTCCACAAGAGAACTTCAGCGTTATGTTGTTTTCGCCGGTTTCATGGGATGTTATTCCAAATACAAAGATCGATTTGGAAGAATGGGAACATATCAATTGCTTGAAGAATGTTTCTCTTGCATATGAAGGTGCTAGATCTGGGTTAAAGGGGTACATTGCAATTGGTACCAACTACAATTATGGTGAAGATATTACTTCAAGAGGAAGAGTAAGTTTTAGCGTAGTTTTCATTAGCACTGAACAATCACAACATAATAAAAAATATATTTTACAGATTTTAATCTATGACATCATCGAAGTCGTACCTGAACCCGGTCAACCTCTCACCAAAAATAAATTCAAAGAAATCTACGCTAAAGATCAAAAGGGTCCTGTAACAGCCATATCCCAAGTTAAAGGATTTCTAGTCTCAGCAGTTGGACAAAAGGTACCAAACTATCTAAAATATTTTCCCTCGAGATTCACAGCCAAACATTTTTTTATAGATTTACATTTGGCAATTGAAAGATAACGATCTAGTTGGCGTTGCATTCATCGATACACAAATCTACACTCATCAAATTCTCTCTATAAAAAGCCTAATTTTGGTTGCTGATGTGTATAAATCGATTTCGTTGTTGCGTTTTCAAGAAGAATACCGAACCTTGTCGTTGGTATCAAGGGTAAATCAATCGCAAAGGAATATTCGGATCTTTAAAAAGAATAATCTTCTATGTTTTGCAGGATTTTCGGCCGTGTGAGGTTTACGGTATCGAATACTTGATTGATAATACCACCATGGGATTCTTGTTATCCGATAATGAGAAAAATCTTGTCTTGTACATGTACCAACCAGAAGCTAGGGAATCTTTTGGAGGTATTCATTCCTTGGTTTATAATTTTTACTATTAAAATTATAATTGCAACCTATTTAGGTCAAAGACTATTGAAAAAGGCCGATTTCCACGTTGGACAACCAATAAATACTTTCTTTAGGATTCGTTGTAAGTTGAGTCACTTAGGAGACGACAAGAGACTGATGGCTGGAGCGGATAAAAGACAGATAACAATGTTCGGTAATCTAAAAGAGCGAAACAAAACGCGCTATGTACAGGATGTCCCAAAACTTAACGCAACTTTTCTTAATAGATGACATTATCGTTACCGCCGAGACAACAAGGCCTCAGCGCTCTTCGATGACGTCACGCTGTTTAGGTGATGTATCGCCATGCACGATATTAGCCCAAGCAGTAGAGGAATCGCTTTTCTTAAGTTTCGAAGGGCTTCCGGTTTAAAGAGGATGCCAGTCGCCAACTGAGCCCTTCTTCGCATTCCATTCGATTTTATTTTGGAAAAACGATGTTTCAAAGCAAAAACCAAAGACATAACCGAGCACCGTTTTCGTGAAAGATGTATTTGCGGTTGATATTTAATCGGCTAAATATTATTTGTAATTGTGCATATATTTGGACGAAACTAAGGTTGAAATGATACAGTAATTGCAATTTTACTCGAAGTTTTGTTGAATTTCACGATAAAATTGATGCTATTTAGCCAGGGTCTTTAATTTCCTATTATGGCAATTTTCACGTTTCTTGTCAAATGTTAGGGAATTGAGTTGGAGTAGCATCTTTTTTAAACTTAGGATTTTTTAAACTTACAGTTATAGTTTCACCGGCCCTTGAATCTGTAGCTGTTGAGAAATAAATAATATATTTTTTTACAAAGTGTAACTCAAACAAAATATATAAACCAGCCGACGCCAATATAAATAGACCGCCCGAGTCACTCTTTTAGGTTACCCGGTTTTTATGGTTTCAGAAAAGGTTTTATCACTTATATAACACTAGAAAAACATTACAGGCACCACCAACAAAGTACGAAAATATCACGACACAGTATTTTTTAAAATAAAACCAATATAATTTGGATAAACCAATTCAAAACGCAGAGACGGTCGTCTGAACGTATAAAGGCGTTTATGGCTGATCGTTGACCTAAAACAATATACGTCACAGCCTGCTGACGTCGGAGCGCTTAGGCCTTAGTATATATCGGAGATAACGACACTACTCGCTAAATAAATATACGTTTTGAAAAGACATCTACCCATGTTTGGCAATCACTGAGAAATTGCGCGTGAAACAGTAGAATTTCATATAAAAAATATAGAAACAATTTTACCAAAAGCGGCCTTTATTTAACAAATAGTTTATTGGTTATAAAGATTTGCACCAAGTTTTAGGTCAACCTGTATAATGCACTGATAAAATGTTCACTATATTCAACGATTATAGCAACCCTTGATGGTGGCCTTGGATACATAATGCCGATTCCTGAAAAAACTTACAGAAGATTACTTATGTTACAAAATGTATTAGTTTCGCAAGGATCTCATACTGCAGGTTTAAATCCGAAAGCCTTCAGGTACATTTTAATATGCAAAAAAAAATTATCGTAGATATACCTTCGCTACTTTTTGTTCATAGAACGTATAAAACTTGGAGAAAGCAATCTGGTGGCCCTTGCAGAAGTGTTATTGATGGAGAATTGGTATGGAGTTTCCTACAATTACCAGTTAATGAGAAAATTGAAGTAAGATTATGAAATGATGTTTATAAAATAATTTATTTATTGCATCTTTCTGTAGGTTTCCAAGAAGATTGGAACTAAAATAGAAGAACTTATTAGCGATTTATCGTGCATTAATAAATTAACTTCGCATTTTTAGAAGTTGTTTTTTTTATTGTGTTCCGTATGAATTATTGCTGTATTTGTCATATAAAAATTTGTATAAAATCAAATTAGCTTTTATTTTAGTATTTATCGACATTTTTCATGTCAACTTTACAATTTAAGAAATATTAGGCGTAGGGCATACGACAGACAATCAATGAACGACTGTGGCCTAACCCACTCGATATTTAAATGTCGATGATTTAAGTTGGTAGTTCCGGCAATAAAGAATATTTTTAAAATGGCGAAAACGTCCTTTATTACCAGAATTACCAACTTAAATCATCCGCGATATTTTGAAAATTCCAAATGAGCACATAAATCCTTAACACAGCCTCTGATTTTATATTCGCCTAGAATTTTGTGGGTTGTATATTGCACTTCAGTTTATACTAAATGGTTTCTTTTTAAATGTTTTTGTAGTTTTGTGCAGTGATTATTCACCAAAATTTTGTCATTGAATCACTTACCGATTTAAATTACCTTCGCCATTGTGTGTATTTAGTTGTTTATTTATTCTAAGAAATATAGAATTGTAAATTACTAATTAGTGATTTATTTAAGGATACATATTCTTTTGAAACAAGTGTTTCCAGTAAGCGTTTCCTTTCTGCGCATGCACATAAAACTCAAAACTGTATTTTTAAATAAGTGTATGGGTTGGACTACTCTCCATTCTGAGGAAATCTGCATTTGTTAAATTGGAAACAAATATAATACATTGTAGTACAATAGGTCTTAAAATTTTTCTGGCTCTGTTAGAAAAGCAATCTCAAACACTCGTCAATTTTCGATTAATTTCATTCTCTCAATTTTTCTGAGAGATTTCTTGCATAAAAAGACGTGGATTAATGATATTTGAAATAGGAAAGCTGTATGCAATTTTTTTTTACTTTAAAAGTTGTATGTAATGACTACGCTTTGTAGTTCCGGCAATAAAGGACATATTCGCTAATTCTTTAACGTAATACAGACGAATATATCCTTTATTGCCGGAACTACCAACTTAAATCATCCGCAAAATTTTTAAAATGCCAAGTGTAGTATTGACTACTTAGGAATAAAGATAGATGATTTTCTAAGGCTGTTCATTCAAATTTAATTATTTTAGGACAAAAAGGCTTTTAAAACTCTTTAAAATTCAAGTTTGAAATGACAGATTTCTTTTTCAATCTTTGTGATGGAAACAGAATGTTATCAGTTTATCATATATCAAAATTCTTAGTTTTTAATGTGCTTTCTGATCATGAAATTGAAAAACGGCAAGTTCTCTATTGACGAAAAATTGTTGTGCATATAATTAAAAAATTGGTACATTTTTATCAAAAAATAAAAACGTCAAAAATAAATAATAGGCGTTTCTGCAGAAATCACAAACTAATCAGAGGCAATTTAATTGGCTAAAAAGATTCGAAACTATTTTCTGACTGATTTCACAGTTGATTGGTTCTGACTAGTTTGTAATGTCCGCAGAAACAAGGCTAATTAATAAGTAAGAAATATGTAAGAAAAATATTTCTTACTTATACTTATTACTTAGTATACCGGTGCTATACTAAAAATATACCTTTATTTTTAAACGGCTATGAGTGGAGCAGACAACAAATCTCAAAAATCATACAGCTTAAGAGTACAAGAATGTATTTAATCAGAAAGAGAACGTAATTTAAACCACTACATCAACGAAAGATACATTTATGGACGTAAATTTTTGTCTTTACGTTTATCTTTTCAATACGTTAAATTCTTACCTTCACATTATTTTATTTTCGAAATATATCGAATTAAGCAATCGCAAAATATGCCAACAAAAGCAAAAATGCTTATATTGCGTTTTAAATAAGCAGATTATTATTTCCTTTTTGTACATAAAAAAATCAGCAAAAAACGCATATACATACATACAAAAAGCAACAAACTGAACAAACCTATGCAGCGAACCGCTCAAACTTCATAGTCGTCATATATCGAATGGTCAGGGCGGCTAAATAACATCGTTTAAATTCAAGGATATTGAGCAATCCAGCTTCAGTCCTCTTTAAATAGTTAATTGCTTGCTGACTCTTAAGAATAAAAGATTAAAAGGTTATCACCTTGAATATCATAAAATACGTTAAAGCGAAGCTTTATTGCATTTAGTGTTCGAATTATGCGTACATTACTGTTTTTCTTGTGTATATTCTTATTTATTAACAAAAATGTAAATGCCTGGAGGATTTTCCATCATGGAAGAATGGTAGGTGGAAACTTAGGTAATCCATTTCACCATAGATCTTCAAAGCTGAAAGCTATACCGGAGAAATGGTTTATGCAGAATTTGGATCATTTTAATCCTGGTAATGACCAAAAGTGGAGACAGGTAAGTACTAGGGTGATTGCAAAAAGGACATGAAGAACGTGTGTTTTTATATTCTTCTATCTTATTACAGAGATATTTTGTAAATGAGGACTTCTACAGGGGATCTCCATCAGGACCTGTATTTTTAATGATCGGAGGTGAAGCCGAAGCTTCCGATAAGTGGATGACTCAAGGTGCATGGATTGATTACGCTAAGGTATATAAAGCACTTTGCTTTCAACTCGAGCACAGATACTATGGGAAAAGCCACCCAACTACGTAAGATAATTCAATATAAAATTTTTAAAAATGTTAGCAAAAATATTTCTTTTCTAGGGATTTAAGTACGAAGAATTTGCAGTACTTGACAAGTCAACAGGCTTTAGCTGACTTGGCTTTTTTCATCGAAACAATGAATGCCCAGTATAAACTTGATGATGATGTTAAATGGGTTGTATTTGGTGGTTCATATCCTGGATCTTTGGCAGCTTGGATGCGAATGAAGTATCCTCACTTGGTACATGGTGCGATGTCTGCAAGTGGTCCTTTACTGGCAGAAGTTGATTTTAAAGGTAATTTTTTTAGAGTATTTTTTTTTTCAATTTCAAACATTCTAAGTGTAAGATGTCGGCCGTTATTTCGAAAAAATCCATAATTAAAAAGGAAAACTGTATTTTTGAAACTTCATTTTATTTTTCTTCACTTGTGACTGCAGTTTCAACAAATAATTGTTAATAAAGTAATTCTTTGAGAATGGCAATTATTTGTTGAATCTGTAGTCACAAATGACGAAAAATAAAGTGAAGTTTTCAAAGGATATTGTGTTTTACTTTTTTTGTTGTAATTCTATTGAAAACTAAATAGTTTATGTTTATAAAGTAACAAAAAGGTACAATATAATATAAACATCTCCCACATTGAAGATCAGACAATTGCCGTCAATTAAGTAGAAAGACTGTCACATTCTTCCTGATATTTTGACTTAATCAGAGATTAAATTGTAACTTATGTTGGTACAACTGACCATTAATTGCTAAATGTACCTTTTCGACATTCAAATGTAAGCTACTTCTTTCGCAAACGTGTATCTTTAATAGGAACTAAAAACCATTGTAATTTTATTATATACTTCAGTAACTTTAGAACAATAGCCTATAAAGTTTTATATCAGAAATTGAATTATCTTTCAATATGTTAAAAAATATATGGGTGTTCCACTTGAAAAAATAGTAAATTTTAGGTTTTCTTATAAAAATGCGTTTTTCCGGCAGCAAAAATGCTAATTTAATCGACTTCCTAGCACCGATATTAATAAAGATCTCGTTGATTTGGATCACTTTGTATATTCAGTAGTTGACTATATTTTATTGTTGTCGAGTAGTATTGATAAACGAGAGGTATTTGAAAACTAAATATTGACTGTTCCCAATATAGGAGTAGTTATGCCTTATCAAGTTTAAGAAAATGCTTAAGTTTATGAGTAGCCGTATTTTTTCTATTTTCAAGTAAATATAAACATCTGCGCTTTATCTGTTTGCATATTGATCATCTATTGTGCAACTGGAACGGCGTGATTGTTGAAATTAGTTTTAAATGCATGCTTTGTTTGAATTTCTGCTAATAATTACATTGAAAATATCATACAACTGTAAGTTTATTTTAAACAAACAACAAAAAGTTACATTAATTTACAATAACATCAGTTACTTCACAACTCAAATAAAACAAAATAAGTCTCTTCGAATACAACGTGACTTTTCGCGCGCGCACCACTTGCCGCCATTCCATCTACTACCCCTACTACCGCTTACATCACTCGCGGCGCCAATTTGAATTTCTAAAAGTTATTTTGGTTTCTTACACAACTTTACATCCTTTCTTTGTTTAAGCATTAAACAATGATGTATTTGTATATAAAAAAAGTATGATAGCACTACTAATTTGTATTGTATCCATTCAACACAAAAGTTTGGGATTTTCAAAAACAAAAACCATTGGAAGTTTCAAATTCGAATGCAAACAAATATCGCTAAGCTTTTCTTACGTACTGGACATTCAAAGTCTAATGCCTGAAAAACTACTTTTTAGATTGAGAAAAATACTTCTTTTTGATGAATTTAATAGAGATGTCTATTAATTAGATTGTAAAGAAACACCGTATATAAATATTTCGAACAATACATTTCATCTTAAAAATTTTTATTGAAGTAACTACATTAATAAATTAATATCATACATACGAATATTACATTTATTCCTAATTGGTATAGATTAGAGCAACGCAAACTGCGCTGAAAGCCAGTGGCTGACGCATAAAAGTTTACACAAAATAAACACGGCCGGGACAATTCAGTATAAGCGTCAATATAACTGCGACTCGAAAGCCGATCTGTTGTATACTATATCGTAGTTCTACGTTTGTTTTGAAAATGTTTCCTACGTCGCGAAAACGACCAAAGTTGGATACAATACGAAAATGAAACCACATCGACCGTCACCCTCAATTTTACTAGCTTCCAGACGAATACAACAATGCACTGCCGAAGTAATTTCAATGTTGGTGTTAAATACATTGGAAAAGTTTGAACTTTCAACAAATCAACTGTTGATGTTTATGAGTGATGGTGCCGCAAACATGCTTGCTGTAGGTCGATCTCTTCAAAAACATTGTGCTAACTTGTTGCATATTACATGTAAAATTCATACTCTCAGTCTCGTAGCAGATAGTATCAGAAAATGTTATCCCGAGGTAGACGCTCTAATAGCACATACAAAAGCTGTGTTTGTAAAATCCCCAAAACGTATTCGGGAATTTCATAGACCATGCCCCGGTATTCCTGAACCACCACAACCTATTCTTACTCGTTGGGGAAAAGGCTGCATTTTATTATCTTAAATATTTTGAGAATATAAAGAACGTGATTTTAGAATTCGACCCAAAGGAAGCTGCGGCTGTCAAGGTAAGCCGCTTGAAATTTCAGGATAGTCAAATTAAAACAGATTTGGAAATTATTCAGAACAATTACGTGGGACTAGCGGATGCGATAGAAAAACTACAAAATTCTTCGGTGTCGTTAGTGGAATCTTTGCAAATAGTTCATGTTCACGCACAGCTATGCGCGATAGAAGACGCAAGAAATGTTTGTGTTTTAGAAAGGTTTGAAAGTGTTTTAGATAAAGACTCTGATTTTGGCACATTAAGACAAATTTGTGAAGGTGCGTCAACAGAACCGTTAAGTTATTTGAAAGATTATTTTACTTACGCAAATATAACGTCACTAGATGTAGAACGTTCGTTTTCGGCATACAAAAACACTTTTTCTTCACGCCGCACTCACTTTGCCGAAACAACTTTGGAAACATATCTAATGTTACAAATATTAAATAGACATTATCCACTTTGTGATTTCACGGAGGACTCTTAAAACGGTAAGTGTTTGAACACGTATCACATTTAATTTATTTTGTGTAAACTTTTATGCGTCCGCCACTGGCTTTCAGCGCAGTTGCGTTGCTCTAGTATAGATACAATCAACTATTATACCGTACGTGCGAGCGTACTATGATCAACCAGCATAATCGGCATTTTTCGGAAATCCGATAGCAAAGTCGTGTTTTACATGTGTACGTGAACGAATATGTCGTTTATAACGTGAGCAGGATGTTTTTGGAAATGCAAGGGCAATGGCTTGCACATGTACGTGAACGAACGCCCCTTATAACATGAGTAAGATGCACAAATGAATTTGCGTTTACGCAATTTTGCCAAGCAAATGATATTCCACAGTGACATTCAGCATAGCACACGTTTAGATGTGCTGAGTTCGTGTAAAATCGGGTGATCGTAGTACGTTCGCTCGTACGGTATAAAAACATTTCAACTTTCTAATTCATGTTTTCTTCTAATTTTAGTTTTAATTTGAGAAAGATAATACATATACAGCGTGTCTCTTTTCAAATAAAAAGTATTGGGAGACAAGTGCTGCGCAACATAAAACTATGTTCAAGAATACAGGGTGTTCAGTTTCCGCTGCGCACGATACATGTTTGATTTTTCTAATGGAACATCCTGTATGTTATTACATTTTTGGATGCCCCTCTTCAATTTATGTCAACCTTCTTCAATATTTCCCATACCTATCTATCTTAGTTTTTGAGATAGTTGACATAATTTGAAACTTTTACGAAATGCTGCTGTTACTATAACGGCCGATATTTTAAACGCCTTACGCACTAGAGCGTTCCATTGTTAATGCTTTTGCCACAGCGTTCTCCATTATTTTGATGGGCAGGTTAGGGGAAATTACTACTTTTTTGCAGCGACTAGACAGACTCGTATTTTGTTGACTCTCGGGGAAACCGGTAGACAACAGTAACCTCTTCTCACAAGACGAATAAACACCAGTGTATCTAGTCAATCCAAAAATGTAGTAATTTCCAGTACGTTGTCCATTACTGGTTTCCGTAGCTAACTTTAGTTTTCAAATCAAACTAAACGTTCATAGAACGAAACTACAGAGTGGCACAAAAGAAGGTTCCCCATTTTAAAGAAAAATATTTCTTTTGTTGGTTGAACATTTATTTTCATTTTGTTTGTTTCAAATTAAACTAAAAAGTTAGGAGTTTCAAAAATGGAGCGGTATTCACTTGCAGAACGAACGAAAATTGTGACAATTTATTTTGAAAATGGAACAAGCATCAATATCGACTATTTTTTAATGTCTCTTTCTAAGCGCACAATATGCAGATTAGTAGGCAAGTTCTTAGAGACTGCATCTGTGGCTGACGTTAGAAGTTCAGGCAGACCACGAACAGCAAGGTCAGCTGAAGACATCCAACGTGTAAGGGAAAGTGTTTAAGAACATCCAGGAACATCAACCCGGCGACGATCAGGTCAACTGGAACTGAAACAACGGTCCCTACAGCGAGTTTTAACACAAGCCCTCCATATGTATCCCTACAATATCCAGTTCGTGCAAGAGCTTAATATCCATGATTTCCAGCTGCGATTACAATTTAGTCGCACCTTTTTAAATCTTGCAGATGCACATGAAAATTTTCTGACGAAATTATGGATGTCTGTTGATGCCCATTTTCACCTAAATGAGTTTGTCAAAATTCACGTTACTGGGCAACAGAAAATCGACAATTACTTCATGAAAGGCCCCTCCATCTTTTTTGAAAATGAGGAGGGACGAGCAGAAACCGTAAACAGCGAGCGTTGTAGGCACATGCCTGATGTTTTTTACTTCAATTAGGAGACGCTGTGGGCTATTGGTTCCTGCAGGATGGTGCTGCAGCCCATACCGTAAGGGCAACAATAGCACTTTTGCAGCAGTACTTTCCCAATCGATTAATCTCGAAAAAATGGAGATCTAAGATGGCTCCCAAGATCTCTGGATCTCGCCGCCCCTGACTTCTTTTTTTGGGGTTACCTTAAAGCGAGAGTTTATATTAATAAGCCGCAAACATTAGAAAAGAATATTCGGCGAGAAATAATGGGAATATCTCAAGAAACACTAACGAAGGTAATGGAAGATACTGCAAAGAGAGCATCAATTTGTGAATGCAACAATGGCCACCATTTAACAGACATTATTTTCCGGCATTAATTCATTGAAAACTCCAGAAATTCTACTTTAATTTGCAAGCTATAAAATAAATTTCTTCTTTCGTTATCATCTTCTTTCCCCGCTTTAAATTGGATACCTAGTTTTGCGCCAGCCTGTATAATAGTCCCCAAATTAAAATGTTTAATTTGTAATCAGTTGCAAGTTAGACATACGCCTTAAATTTCAATAGTTATTCATTTCATAAATTATTAATATCCTTCTATTCATGTGCAAGCAATATTCTTTATCACTTGTTCTCAGATTATTTCCGAGTAGTCGACGAGGCACTCGCTACTTCCAGCGACACCTGCGCAATAGCAGTGAAGCAAGGCACGACCCAAGTTGAAATCCTTCTGCGTCATATGATTGGCCAAAGAAATATCAATGAAAAATTCAAACTGTGCGACCCGATAGACCAAAATATTAATAAGACTAATGATGTGTCGAACCTGTTTGAAACACTAGCCGGTAATTTCGCCGGCGTAGTCCAATACAACAAGGATAACAGAATTGGCAAAGGAAAGAGTAACATAACAATAGATTCACTGTGCGAGATTATGGACAACGACAATCTTGGACCGCCCATAGATCGATTAGCAGCTGTTAATACATTGCTCCTGAGTGCTTATAATCAAACGTGCTTGGATTATAAGTACGATAAGATGATTAAGCAATACAGGAATGTAGGTTGGGATAGTGAAACATCTGAAGGAGGTAAGAGTGGCGTAAAAACAAGACTTAGATAACACTCCTCTCGTTTTTTCTTTTTACTTTACTTACATATCCTCGGCCTCTTCTACCATGGATCCGTTTATTCCTACCCTTAGCATCTTATTTTGCTTGAGTCCAGTCCATTCCTTTACTTCTCAGTATGTCAGTTATTTCCATTCATTCCACATCCTTCTCGGTCTGCCTCTTCTGTTATTTTTTCCTCTCCGTTTCCCATATCACTTTCACCGTCTTACTATCGTCCATTTTTACCGCATGTCCGAACCACCTTAGTTAATGGGTTTCAATTTTTTGTGTAACAGTTTTCACTTTTAGATCTTTTCTTATTTTTCCAATTCTCACTTTGTCCATTCTCGTCACCCCGTAATCTTTCTTAAGATCTTCATTTCACACACTGTAATTTTACTTTTTAATTGCTTGCTTAAAGCCCATGATTCATTTCCATAAATGAGCGTTGGTACGAGCACCGCCTCATATACCTTTGCTTTTGTGCTTTGGTTGTATAGTGCTCCGTATACCGCTATTGTTCTGTTTATTACTTCTTCTTTGAATCCTCCATGCGTTTCTGTTACTGATACTAGATATCTAATTCTTTCTACCACTTTTATTTCCTCTCCTTGCAGATCTATTTCCGTCTTCTCCGTTTCGTTTACCGTTATCATTATTTCAGACTTCCCTATATTTATTCTTATTTTTATGTTATTTTTCTAGCTCTTCTGTCCATCTTTCTATTCTGTTTTTTAATTCTTTTTTGTTGTTTGTAAAGATTACTAAATCGTCCCCATAAAATAGTTTATTTCAACCGGTCTTAGTTTTCTGTAGCTTGAATGGGCCCCTTTCTTCCCTTTATTTATTTCCTTTGCTATATTGTCCATTATTATTATAAATAAAAGCGGGCTCAAGATACTTTCTTGTCTTACTCCGTTGTTAGTTGTGAACTTTTTATATGTTCTGCCGCCTCCAGATCTTGGCATAGACGACAGATTTGATCATCAGCTTTACCTACTTTAAATAAGTGATATTTTAGGACTACATGGCCTGTCAGAAATCCTGCAGTAATCTAAGATCCCCTTTGCTGAACGATGGCGCTATTTTTGCTGTCTTTGACGAGTGGTTTCGCCTGTTTTTGTCCTGGAACATTTCCCCAGTACGAGGCCTTTTGATTGGCCCCCCCATGTTCTAATTGCTTGTTTTATGTGGCTCTTTTGGAGACCACAAAAGGGGTTAGGACCAATGAAAGGCATGTTCTTTGGCCAGCTTATCTGCCTTTTCATTTTCTTCGGTCCCTTAGTGGCTTGGGACCCACTGCAATGTAACGTGCTTATTGCGTCCCCGCCTTAGATTGTGTATCAGGGCAGATTCATATGTGCAGGCCTTAATAGCCCTTAGAACTGCCTGATTATCGCTGAATATATCTATAGTTGTGCCTCGTATCCCTTTCTCGAGGTTCTTTATGGAGCACAGGTTTAAAGTAGAAATCTCTGCTTGAAATATGTTGGCGTCGGGTCCTGTCGGCATTTTTAGGTGGTAGTTAGGACCACTAATGCTTGTACCTGTTCCGACACCTTCTATTCTCGAGCCGTCAGTGTATCATTCAAGGGTACCTCTTTTGCCAGGTCCACCAGATGCCCATTCAGTACGGCTTTCAATGATCACTTTATAAGACTGATCAAAATTGTATTGCATAGGGATCGTGTCCTTTGCAATATGCATCAGATGATTTATGCTGGGATCATCAAGGATTCTGAGATGCCCTCTAAGACCCCAGACTGCAACCCCTTCATTCTACTAAGAGTAAGGTCACTCGATATAGCCTGTTTTCACTGTACCAATGTTCTTGTACTTCCATCTTCTGCTCTTCTCCTGCTCCTAATAATTCTGCAAAATATTCCCTCCATCTTTCCATAATTTTATCTCCTTCAGCGATCATATCTCCTTCTTTGTCTTTTATACTCGTTTTTTTATGAATTTTAATTTAAATATCATTTTTACTAGGTCGCCAGTGGACTTACCAAACCTGCACCGAATTTGGGTTCTTCCAATCTTCTTCCTATACACCCCAGAATTTTGGCGATAGATTTCCGGTTGACTTTTTCATCCAGCAATGTATTGATATATTTGGACCTAAATACAATAAGGATTTCATCGACGCTTCGGTCAGAAGGACCAATACTCTGTATGGGGCTTTAAATATAGATGTTACAAACGTAGTGTTTGTGCATGGTTCAATTGATCCATGGCACGCTTTGGGGATAACAAAAACGCAATCCTTAGGTGCACCTGCCATTTATATTAAAGGTAACTTGTTCTTATATTCAAATTTATGTATTTATTTGGTATTTTTTGCAATGTTTAGGCACCGCACACTGTGCGAATATGTATCCTAAAGCAGCAGACGACCCGCCACAGCTAACAGCAGCTAGAGTCCAAATCGCCGAGTTAATTGATTCTTGGATTCGATTATAAAAAATTATTGGATCTGATCTGATTTTAAATTCAGTCGCGCCGGTAATTATATAAACAGCGAAAAATTTTGTTTTTAGTATTTACAGGTTGGTCATATTAGCCAAAAAGTAAACCTTTGAGATGCTTCAAGTCTGTAACTCCGGTTTTACACCACAAGGAATCAAGGAAGCCGAAACCCGAACACGAAAAATATATACCAAACAGCAAACGCGTACTTTACTGGACTGGGCTCTTGACCCAAGTTGCACTTCCTATATGTAACTGAAATTGATTATAAATTTGGAAAATGTTCGGATCCATTTGACCAATTCACCTAATGGAGAAGCTGCCGCTGTTATTAACTATTTCTGAAAAGAATAATACCAATTATTTCTTTTTTAATAGATACAATTTTTGGCTGCCAACATGATTACCAGCGCAACTGTAAATTTTATGATACTTATAATAATTATTATTATAATTCCATTATCATGCCGTTTACGTCTAATAGCCATATTTAATATATGTATTGTATATTTTTTGTTTGCGTGATTCAAATATAAAATAAATGTTAAAAGATAATATAGCTACTTAGCTATATTATCGTAAATATATATTTTTTTATTTATTCCGATTGTATCCTGGTTTTTCATGTGTTCCCATATTCTTCATCTCTAGTAAAGCTTGAAATTAGTACTCATCTTAAGAAGCATTGCATATTGCAATAAACAAATCAGTAATGCCGCTGTATCATGACTTATAAGCAAGGTTTGTAAAGTAGGTGCCAGACTACGGACGTATAGAGAAGCGGGTAATATTCCGGTAATAATGCGCCCTACTAATAAAAACGTTTATTACTCACATACTTAAGAAGAATCGCGTAAAGAATATCGGTCTGCAGATACTATTTCGGTTCGTTCAACATTGCCGTGCTTTAGTAGCAAATATGAGTGAAGAAATAATTCGTCAAAATTATTGCTTGGTGACCATTGTTCGAAAATTTATCTCTGGGGAAACTATTAAAAAGCGTGATATTAACCACTTTACAAAAGTTCGAAATTTCGACAACTTAAGTGTTGATGTTTATGACTGATAGCGGATCAATTGTTTTGTACTGGCCGCTTGCTTAAACCTACTTTCCCTAATTCATTACACGTAATATGTATACTAGATACGTTACATCATGCAGCCGAAACAATTTTCTACTGCTATGCAGATGTAAATGCACTAATAGCGCAGACTAAAGCAGTATTTGTCAAATGTCCCACGAATTCGGCAATTTCACGAACAGTGTCCAAATATCCCACAAGCCCCACAGCCAGTTTTGGCCCGATAGGGAACATGGTTGAAAGCTGTTTCGATATTTCCATTCATTTAGGTCCTTAATGTTACAACTTTATACAAGACTGCTGCCATCAAAGCAAGTCAATTTAAATTTTAAGACTATCAAGTTGAATGAAATTGATTTACAAACTATTTTCAGTAACTGCCAAGTAATAACGAATGTCATCATAACATTACAAAGAGCTTCATTACCTCTAGTCGAATCCTTGCAAATAGTTATTAATGTACAAACAGGGCTAGAAACCTTAAGTGACGAGGAAAGTGTCTGTTAGAGTAAAATTTGATAGCGTACTACAAAAAATACAGATTTGGCTATATTAAGAGTGCTGCTAGAGATACGTTTACTTGTTTCAAAGACCATCCCGATTACGCAAATATTACGTCATTGAATATCGAACCCTCGTTTGCCTTATATAAAAATACTTTTTTACCGCTGTGAACAAGGTTCAAGGAAACAGTGAAAACGTTCACCAACATTCGGATGTTTAGTCGAACACATTCGGAATGTTAATAGTTGCAAGGTAAGTGTTTCTCGATGTGTATTATGTTAATTAGAAATTATACATAAATTCTTAAGTTACGCATTTCCCAGTCGGACGCCTATGATCAGGAACCGTGATATGCGAATCTTAAATTAGTCTCAGATGTCCCAACTCTCGCAGACCTCTCACTCGCGCCTCACATAGTTACATTTGCTGCAAGAGAGAGGCATGGGGGGGGGGGGGGCTGAAATCTAAGATAGACATTGCTGTATAGTCGGTACTTATATAACATCAATAAGGTTTGACAAACGAGTGCAACGTCAGAGGTGTATCGCGCAAAAGTAGGTACGTGAGATACAGTGTTATTAACAAATAATATATTCTTACTTTTTATTGACGTCTTGATCTCCACTGCGATAAAATACTACTGCCCCAAGACGTCAATAAAAGGTAAGAATATATTATTTTTTTAATAATACTGTATCTTACGTACCTACTTTTGCACGATACGCCTCTGACGTTGCACTCGTTTGTCAAACCTTAAACATCAATAGCTGCTTTCCATTTGATCCCAAATACTGTATTGAACCGTTTTGTATGGTACAAATTTCAAATATGTGCGTTCCATTTGAAAAAAACGGATAGCTCCGAACCGCACTTTCTTGAAATCCCCTTCCCCTTCGTGTCTTTACCAGATATTTGGTACGTTCCGTACTATTCTGTTGATGTATGCGCAAAACGTAGGATCATTGATATTCTCTCTATTATTATTATACTCACTGAGGTTAGGTTTTGGGTTATTCCTGTATTTATAATTCGAAATTTCATTTACATTACATGCTGGCTTTATCTGCAGTGATTTTTTTTTTGTCTACATTTCCTAATATAGAAAGTTAGGTTAGAATTATTATATTTATCGGTGGCCAATGCATACCTCCGGCACTCTTCATACCGCCAAAAATTGAACTGGAGCAGTGATCTAAGGGTATGCGCCCTCTGGTGACTTTTGTCACGCAACAGTTTCTGTAACTGTCACCCTTCAAAATTTGGGTGCACCAACGAATAGTTGACTGTCGTGGTGACTTAAAAAAAAAAGTTTAGTTTTAAAATGGACTTCAACGAGACTTCAGTTGTGTGCGCTCTTTTAATTAAATATCGAAAAAAACAAGAAAAAATATCACTGGTTTCAACCACTTTGGAGTGATTAATTAATTAATTAATTAATTAATCGGGTAAGTTTTACACCTTGGACGAGAAATTTAAGAATTGTCCTTTTTTTTGGATACTATAGAATGAGCATAATAAGCTTTGACACCTTCGATTACTTTTCAAAATATCTTTTTCTAAGAACCAAACAAAATGTAAGTAATGCAGAAATAAATATATATTTAAAATATATTCTGAACACATACTTGTAATAAGAATAATAATAAGAACAAAATGTGAAAAGAATAACATAAAAAATTCAATGTGAAAGAGGCTCTCAAAGTGACAGTTACCCGTGTGCGCATATGAGAGTGACAGTTTCGTCATGGGGAAGTTGCCTGCTCAAGAAACAAAAAAATCACTCTACTGTCACGTCGCCTGGTATGCGCATCTCCGTGCCTTTAACGGCGACAGATTGTCGCGTGACAAAAATCACCAGTGGGCGCATACCTTAACCCTCTTTTCAGGTACTACATTAGTATCAGTGTTGCCTCATTCCACTTGCTGCTTTTACATTCCATTTACATCATATATTTACCCAAACGATATCATTTGACCTCTTCAAATAATCAATTAACCGCCTATTTTTTGGATCTTATTACGCCAAATTAGTAATACGTTTAATTTATATCTTTTTCCGCCACTTCTTCTTTATTTTTTGTTCAAAACGATAATAACATAATTTTTTCAGTACATAAATGCACATTAAAGTGACTACGAGAAATGTTAATAGGAAAATTTACGGGTACAAAAGAGAAACATAGCAGGTGTACAATTTTTTTCGCACCTGAAAGTTTTAGTTGAATGATCGAATGAAAAAGTAGTCATTCTTTAAAAGTAGCACTTTGATACTGCAGCACTAAAAAAGTACTACAAATAGTGCTTTAGCACTGCTTCCGGCAGCACTGATCATTATTGAGTCAATAAGCGCATTCAGTGGATGCAACTGTTGTGGAACAGTTGAGTGAATAACCAATGAAAATCCAAGGTCGCGCATTCGTACTGGGTGTTCACTCAACTATTACACAACGGCTACGTCCGCTGAATGCGCCCAATGTTTCACTGCTGCGATGACGCTAAGCAAAATCGGATCGTGTATTCTCGGCACAATTCGAGAAAAATGACCAAAGAAATTCAAAATTTACTTGTGTTCGTGTTTCCCACAGATAAAATAGGTTAGGTTTACCGAGTTGAGTATAAACATCTTACTAAAATTTGATACACTTTACAATTAACTTAAAAGATAGTTACAGGTGAGATATTTAGTAACATTAATAGTAGTCATAAAACAAACTACCGGTTCTGTGTATTTCTAAAATATTTAAAATAAAAAATATCTTAATATTGCCAAAAAAGTAGTAGTAAAGAAGATGTTAATAATTAATAATCAAATTACTTGAGGAACTTTCATGCCAAGCAAGAACTAACAACCTTTTTGTTCACTTGCATCATAATGTCATAAACAAACACCTTTTTCTATTGAAACAGATATTTTCCCACAACAAAACATTAGAATTTGTTAACTTCTTCAATCTACCTAATAAATGTAAATTAAAAATGGAAAACGCGTATCATAAAGACTAAAAACAATTAATGCTTAAAAATGAATAACAAATTGGCTGACATGAAAACCTTTCCCTGACGTATTGTATGAAGTAATAAATAATTTTCAATTGAAGAGTATGTACCGGGTGGCCAAATAAGAATGGCAGCCGGCTACATCTCAGAAACTAGTAATCACAGAGCTTTCGGGAAAAATCTTTTTTAATAAACCTGGCCAAAAGAAAACACTGGAAATGACTTTGAAGTTTGTAAGATGACCAGAAGATGGCACAACGGTCATGACTAAGTATAAAATTGAAGTTTTCATCGTGTTTTGTTTAATTAAGAGTTATCGAAAATGTATGCATTTTATTCCCAATCAAATTCCCTTTCTGTAAATACCGTTCAGCACAGTACTCTGAGGAACGATACGGTGGAGTTAATAAAACAAATGGAAAGCAGCTTATATTGATAAGGCTTATTAAATGTATCGTTTTCGTTGGCATTTTCAGGTATATACATATTTATATTTAATTGCAATGTTTTTGTTAAAAAAATTTAGAACACCTTTGAAATTTGAAAAATGTTAATTTTTTACATGTTGAGTTATTAATTACCAACTTCCTTTAGCTACCTTTTCTTTTATTGATCGCAATAAAAAACAAGGACTGCCATTTAGAAAAAATCAAAATTTATAGAATTGAATATTTCCGTGCTTGGACTAAATTTTCGCAGGGTGCAAGACTTCTTATATTTTAATATTACAAATAGCTTTCTGTGTTATTAATAAGATTCTTAACACTAATTTACATAGCTAACACCGAAATATTGGGTGTTCTTTTTATTACTCAAACTTTTGACAGATCAGTTGAGCAACAGGGAATGCATCTTCAAATTAAATCGAGTAAAAGGTGCTACGTTTTAAAATGATTAAGACTGATTTTCCAAGTTGTTTGAACATCTTTTTCAGGCCCAACCCAAGATCTAGAACAATTTAAATTTAACAGAGCGATTTATTCATAACCAAGAATAATGCTAATATAGCTCATGGCATTGGTGGAATCATTCCCGGCAAGAACAATGCAAACAGAGAAAAAAGAGAGTACTAGCACACGGACATGTTTCTACTTACCCGGCGTCATCAGCACGGCTACGAGCACTCACTCCTTTGCTCTGCCTGCATTGTGTCTACCTCTCGGTTTACATGTTCGCGTGCTAGTACTCTTTTTTCTTTGTTTGCGTTGTTCTTGGATTTACTTTCAGGGCAAGTAATGATGTATTAAAAAGAATGTTTTTCCATTTTATTTTTATTTGTTCTTGTTTTCTAAGTATGTATGTACATGTGTAGTCTTCCATCTACTTATTATATCTAACTGTATACTAATCGAATTAACTTTCCTTCACTACGTTTTTAACCTTTTCCTTAGGTAGCGTCTTCGATTGTTGATGCTAAAGTTCAATATGCGGACATTACTCTCTAATGCATTGACATCGTAGAGCAGTGTCAGCATTTGTTAAATCATCACCTTGTTTATTTACGATTACATTACACCTTCCGGGCAATGAAGAAAAATTTAAAGGTTATTACGTTTAATTTTTTATTAACTAGTAGATACTAATTTTCTATTATCTAAATATCTTTAACATACTCTTACAAGAATTTTCTAATCTAAGGCGATGTAACAACTTATTGCTTAGTTTACATTTTTGTTTTTTCTTATTCTATATATCTTTTAACTCTATTCTTGGGGCACTTCAACTAGTTTATTGTTTATTTTTAAACGTTACTTTTTGGTGTGTCTTTCGCGAATCACTTTATATGGTCCTTTAAATAATGCTTCAAGTTTATTATTCACATCACTTCTTAATAATAATACCTTATCATTATATTTGTAACTAACACTAGAGCAATTTGTGTCTATTTTTGTCTTTTCGTTTTAACTTTGATTCTATCAAATTGTTTTTTTGCATGGGTTTCCATGCAGATTGCAGTCTAAACTTTAATTCGTTTGGGATAATTTTCCAAAGTTATATATTGGGTCAGTATTAGATAATATGGTTTATTTGGCAAATTACAAATCTTTCCAAGACTAATTCGTAAGGGGTGTACCGTGTTTCCGTATGTACAGTGTTATTAAAACAAAAACACCAAATATGGTACCCACGTGTTCCATGTATATGGAAATTTGGCTGTTTGCGTTCGTAAATACGCTCCTAAATTTTTGTGTGTGTTTTCTAGTGCCCCTAAAGTTTGGTGATGATAAGCCGTACTAGATAGTTGATTAATGCCTAAAAGTTTAGATGTTTCCTTAAATACTTTTGCTAGAAACTCCGTACCCTGGTCCGTAACTATTTGTTTTGGGATCCCGAATTTCAAAATGAAGTTGTTAACAAACAATTTAGCTACGGTCATGGCTTCTTTGTCCCTAGCAGGATATGCTTCGACGAATTTGCTAAGCTCGCATTGAATAGTTAAGATATATCTGTTTATCATCATCATCTTGGTTAGAGGTCCAACTAAATCCAAATAAATCTTTTTCAAATGCTGTAGACGCTGTCGTTGTGACTGATAATGGTTCTTTGTTTAATTTTGAGTGTTTATACCGTTGACAATCATCGCATTTTTTTTACAAATTTAGAAATGTCGTCTTTTAAATTTTCCCAGAAATAGTATCGTTTAATAGTCGCGTACATGCGATTAATGCCAGCATGACCTCCCGTTGGAAGTATATGGAAATCGTTTAGGATCAATTGACGAGTTTGTGCGCACTCAATTTGTTTTCTCTTATGTACAATACAAATCTTTATATTATAGTCTCGAAGCATGCAAAGCTCTTTAGACAAATGGGTAATTAAAACTGTTACTGTCATTACATTTAAATATGCAAAATTGCGGAATTCCGTATTCGTAACTAATATCGCGTAAGTGCCTCAGCATTGCGTCTAGGGCAACTGCCGATCGACCACTTCGCTTAATAAACATTATTTGACGCCTTTTATCATATGCTATATTACCCTTTTTAATTACATTTCGATTGAGATTTGCTTTTATGTAACTATTACTGACTTCTCGCAGTTCCACAGAACCAACAGGCCGTTTCAGCAATTCAACAATTCCGGGGTGTGCCAGTCCTTTCCTTGTCTTTATTGCTAAAACTTTCTTTCGATTCGGAACTTTTATGTAATCTTTGTTTAGTAATCGATCTAGTAATTGCAAAAACACTGTTAGACATATTCTTGAGTTCGTTTGAAATCTATACTAATTCTAGATAATGCATCCGCTACCACGTTCTCCTTCCCTTTTATAAAATTGATAGTAAAATCATATTCCTCAAAAAACCAATCTAAATTTTTTTAAATCTGGAGGAAGGGTTGGTCATACCAAACAAATATACCAGTGGTCTATGGTCTGTTAAAATATGAAACTTGCGACCAAAAAGTACGGTCTGAAATGTTTGACTGCCCATACAATTGCCAACATTTCTTTCTCGATTGTAGGATAATTTGTTTCTGCCTTATTTAGTGCCCTACTAGCGTATGCTATTGGTTTTCCCGTCAGCATTCGAAAGTACCTGCACCAATCGCATAACCCGAAGCATCTGTTGTGAGAGTAAAATAATTGTTTGGCGAAAATCTGGATATTGTAGAATAGGAGGGTTAATTATAGCTTGCTTAAGTTTTTCAAAAGATTTCTGACAAACATCTGTCCAATTAAATTCTACCGCTTTTCGAGATAATTTATTTAAAGGGTTTCGCGATAGTTGCAAAGTTTGGGATGAATTTACGATAATAATTAACGACGGCAACAAATCGCTTGCATTCGTCTGAGTTTTTCGGAACAGGGTAATTTTTGAATAGCAGTGATTTTACTTTCATCAGGAGAAATGCCATGTTCTGAAATTTTATGCCCTAAGTAGACTATGTCCTTTTTTAGGAATGTGCATTTAAACGGATTTAATTTTAAGTTAACTTCTCGAAGCCTATTAAACACTTTTAATCAAGTTTTGGTTATGATTTTGTAGGCTATTTCCGAAAACAATAAGGTCATCAAGATATACAAAACAAGATTCATAATTTAAGCCAGACATTGCTATAGTCATTACTCGTGAAAAAGAACTGGGGCTTGTTTTTAGTCCCATAGGTAGTCTAGTCATTTGGTATTGACCAGTATTGGTAGTAAATGCATATATTTCCTACATGACGGTTCTAATTCAACCTTGATAATATCCTTGAGATAAATCTAAATGAGAAAAATAAATTGCGCCCCCGAGAGAATCTAAAATATCTGTTATGTTTGGCAAGGGAAAGCGATCATCTTCAATTTTTTGTTGCAGTTGTCTATAATCCAGTACAATTCTTGACTGTTTACGACCAGTGGAATCAGATTTTTTGGTACTATTAGCAAAGGTGAGGACCAATTCGATTTGGTTTTTTCAATAATGCCGTGTTTTAACATTTTAGAGATATGTTCGTCTATTTCTGCTCTTTGGCAATGAGGTAGCCGATATGGTTTTACATATACCGTTGTACGTTATCTTTTAAAGTAATAGATTCTTTAATAATATTTGTTATAGTTACAGGATCGTCTTCCAAAAGAAATATATCCGCGTATTTTGCACAAAGTTTATGAATGGAATTTCTTTCTTCCTTATTTAAGTGGGTTACGTTAATCAAATCTAGTAATTTATTAACTCTCTCTAACGAATTTTGGTTGCTATCGAAGTAATATAATTCAAAATTTGATAATTTAGTAGTATGAGGTTTGTAATTTCGAATTTGAATTTCTTTCTCGTTGGGATTGAGCATGCGAACAGGTACAATATGTGCTTTTGGAGTGACAATAGTACTCGCTATGAAACGCCTTCCCGCAATTTCAGTTGGCATAATAACACAGTCTTCTAAATCATCTACCCAAAAATATCTAATACCTCACATCGTGGCGGTATGATCATAACATTATTATATTTGGACTCTAAAGGAGATGTAATTTTGCATTCGTTATTCCAAAAAGTGAACAAGAATTTTTCAAAATCTATAACCGCATTATGACTGATAAAGAAAAACTGTTCCTAATATACCATTCATTCCACCTCCAAATCATTTACAACAAAAAATTCATGTTTAATAGTATTGCACCTAAACATAACGATAAATTAACTGAACCTATAGAAGCTGTCGACCTCCTATGCCATTTATAGTTAAGCGCTTTGTTTTAATTTACTATCTCATTGTGATTTAAATATTCTGAAAAAATTACGCTAATGCTTGCGCCAGTGTCTAAAAGAAACAACAAGTCTATATTATTGTAGTTCATGCGTATGTAATTTGTATTATTCATACGGAAATAACGGTTTCTACTGCGTTAGTCTCGAAAAACTTACCGTCGTCTACAGAATTTTCAGAAGGTTCTGCAACATACCCGTTTTTCCACGACGCGGTGAGCGAACCTGATTACTTTTGTCGAAACATTCGTTTCCTCTTTTCTGTGATCGAGTTTCGTATTTTGATTATGAGTACTTGAACGTGAGCGGTATACATTGAAATTTTCGTGGGCATTACTAGAATTAGGAAAAGTTTTAGCTTGAGCGTTTGGTGTGTATGACATCCTAGCTCGAATTGAACGATTGCGTGACGCTCTATTAAACAACCATATGATCGACTTCGATAATTGTTATAATTTCCACATTGGCAGTAAAAACGTTTGCCGAAGAAGTTTATTCCTCTCTTCGTCGATTGCTACATTAATTGCAGTTTTTAAAGACGTACAATTTCTAGATTTTAATATAGTTTCGTAGTTCATGGTTTTTTATTCCATTACAAAATGCATTTATGGCTAATTTTTCGTTAACTGGACGTAGCGAATTTAAGAGATTATTGTCATCAGCAGCCTGAGCTAATATTAACTCACTCAGCAGTTGCTCAATATCGCGACCGAATTCACCTACTGATTTATCAAATTGTTTCGCATTGTGTAATTGATTAGAAAGATTTGCAGCTGACTTTTTTGTAACAAAATTCTCCCGAATGTCGCTTATTAATACGTCAATTGAATCGTAATTTTTTTTTAAGTCTTATTTTTTGCATCCTCCGTTAAACGGGTTTTGAGTACAAAAATTGATCAAATGTTTGATATCATCTGGTTTTATCAAGTCTGCATACAATTTAATGGAATCAATCATTTTTTTCGTGGGATTCTCATTTCCGTCCATAGATGGTAATAATTAACAGCCGTCTTTAAATCAAAGCCGCCATTTCTGTACACTTTTCTAAACGTTTTTTCGAGAATATTACGAATTTCGTTTAAACTAGTTTCAATTGCTGTACTGTATGATTTTATTTCGCGAACTACATTTATGTTCTCTAAATTCTTACTAGCTTTTAATTTTAACTTCGTTTAACTTAACTGAAAATATATTTAATTCTTGGAAATATTTATTAGTTAATTCTAAAATTACTACGTTTATCCTGGTTATCCTTAACTCTATTTTTGTTAAATACCTTAATAGCCTCGTGCAGCGCCTTAAAGTTCTCTATCGTTTCCATGAATAAACTTAACACTTTCCAGCATGGTATCTTCTCTTTTCTTTAGACATCTGATTTGGAACTTGTACCGATTGCCATTAGTTCCTGACTCCTGGCTAGTTCTCGGCGAATTAACTTCCTGGTGGTCTTCTTGCTGCAGCGCCAAACAAAGTATCCAATAAATCCAATTCCTAGGAGGGTGAATATTACTCCAATTACTTCCCAGAAATTGAGTTTTAATTCTTGTAGTCCGGTTGTACCACCACTGTTGCCAGCTTGTGCGATTATCACCTCTTTTTCTTCTTTAGACTGGTTTGTCCCCATTGCAAAATTGGTTCCTTACCCTTCTTCAGATTCAGTAGCACAAGTAAAAATTGTTGTCACTATCCATTCTTAACTCACATTTATAAGTCACTCTTCCTTCAGTTAGTCTTCGTATCTTGGCATCTTTGATGCCATCCTGGCAGGATCGCCATGAAATGGATTTACTTTCAGGGCAAGTAATGATGTATTAAAAAGAATGTTTTTCCATTTTATTTTTATTTGTTCTTGTTTTCTAAGTATGTATGTACATGTGTAGTCTTCCATCTACTTATTATATCTAACTGTATACTAATCGAATTAAACTTTCCTTCACTACGTTTTACCTTTTCCTTAGGTAAGCGTCTTCGATTGTTGATGCTAAAGTTCAATATGCGGACATTACTCTCTAATGCATTGACATCGTAGAGCAGTGTCAGCATTTGTTAAATCATTCACCTTGTTTACTACGATTACATTACAGCCGGGAATGATTCCACCAATACCATGAGCTGTATTAGCATTATTTTTCGTTTTGTTAATAGGCATTTTTTCATGTGTATTTTTATACATCATGGTAGAGGGTCATTTGTACGTGCAGTTGCTAAGCGCTTAGGCGCAACGACCCCTTGTGTTCAATAGCCCATGAGGTGGTAGTATGGAAGCCACAAAGACAATCCTTTTGGATCATTCGATATGAGATCGGGGGCAGCTGGAGCACTGTGGTTGCGGAGCTGCATTACAACGCTTCGATTCCATCGTGTATTTCCGTTACATATCGTACACATTGTACTAGAGCACTGCATGGGCCTATTTTTCACGGCACGGCCCGACCGTGGCCCGTTACAGCATGGAGTGGGCGCGCCCGTTGCGTTCATTACCTCGGCACAAGGCCCGCCCGTTAGAAAATTTAGGCCCGTCTAAATTATTTTAGCCCGTTTAAATAATTATATCTGCACTGTCTATTTCTAAACATTTTTACATTTTCTTTAACCAAAATAAAACGTAACATAACATTGCATACATTAAAATTGTTAATACAAACGATATGGTAAAAACTAAACAGTATTTACTGCATATGTTATATCCATTCGATGTATTTAATAAAACATTCTCGGCCCGTCAGGCTTGTACAAATTCAGGCCCGGCCCGCAATGAAGAGAGACGAAGCCCGCCCACTGACCCGGGCGAGCCGGGCTTTTCCTAGCCTTGCAACGGCAATTCACGAAGAAATCGAAGCGTTGTAATTGACCTCTCATTTATGTCACCCCTGTATGAGATTTTTTTTCTATCGTTGGGAAACAGTTCATAGCCCATTTTTGGGAAAAATGAAAACACGTTCTAAATTATTGAAAGCATTTATTTTTAAATATTTGATACACATGATAGAGTAGTAATAATATAATTCACATTGAGACAAAAACAAAAAATCATAATATATATTGGCGTTCCGAAGTAATTTTTTGCTTCACGCAAATCACATAGTTACCGCTTACTTTAGATAACGGGAAAAACCACTAACCCATTATCAATAACGATTTATCAGTGACCATCGTACCTGTTGAGTATTTATGATAGCGTAAAACGAAAAACCACTTCGAACCGCTAAGCTAGAGATTAAACACTAAGATTAAAATTTAATATCCAATCAAATATTCATCCCTTTATACAAATTGTAACTTTCGACGATGGTCGTCAGAAACGCAAGCGTCGTTCTTTCTTTTTAATAAATATAACGATATATATGTAATAGAAAAAATAATACAAAAAGCGATACCCTAAGTAGCTATACAATTGGTAATAGAAAATTCAAAGAACGTGTCGGTTACGTTTCGGACGACCTCCGTCGCTTTCAGTATCAAACAGTGTCATTTTTTCATCTTTTTTTAAGTACCTTGCTATTAAAATATCAAATGATAACTCGAACGCTGTTTTACAAACGAGTTTCCTTAAATTAATCACATTCAAATTCTATATTTATAATACAACTTACAAACAGCCTTCCAGTTATTCGAGTATATTATAATATTTTCAAATATATTATTATTATGTATAAACGTATAACACGTATTTATTTAAACAGTGTTTCAATCACACAAATATATTATGTATTTTAACTACGAGATTTTTTTTGTAATTTTAATGTTGGTAATAGGTATCTCAGCTACAGTATATTAACTAAAATATTTTTTTCTTTCATTTCATACTGTCGCGTCATTTTATTATTCCAATATGGCAAAAAGCGATTCTTAAAGAATAAAGATTTTCTCGATCTTGTATGTAATTATTTATATAGTAATAATTGGACTATATAATAATAAATGTGCTTAGAATATGGACAAATTTTGTTATAACTTCTTTTATCTCAGATGTAATGCATTGTGTTTTATTTGCGGAAATGAAGCGAGTGTTTTTATCTTTTTTCATTTGAAAAATTGTTAAAGCCATTGCGTAACGCTTTTTTAACACTTTTTTAGTTTTCATGTCTAGTTCGTTTCGTAAATTAGTTCATAAGATAGTGAGTCGGAATCGAGGGATAACGTCAAGTTAATAAGTTTTCTTTTCTAAGTTGGATTCGTCATTTTTTTCGTATTTCATTTTCGAGTTTCTTTGGTCATATTGGCATTTACAATTAAATTGGTCATGACTAGAGGAAAGAACATATGTGATGTATAATATATTACACTTAACTTATAACAAAAATAATATATTAACGTATAATTTTATGAGGTGGTGTTTTATTTTTTACTTTCCTCTTCTAATTCTTTTAGAAGTTTCTTCATTTCGTCGGAAAGCATGTGCTGGTCCGCTATTGATCTGAAAAAACAAGATATAGATAATTAATTTCGCAATAACTTGATTTTCATGAATCGAATTGTTTAAAAATTAAATTGATTTTAAGCGTCTATTTTAGGAATATCCAGTTTATATTAGGTTTGTTGGAACCCGTTCTGAGCAATTCTAGAACTATAGTTCACTGTTCGAACCCCATACAATCCGTGATCCAAATACTGTTTCGAACGGTTCTTGTAGTTGAGCAGGTATTTGCAATTCTCGCCGAATTTGAGCATGCGCAATCGTTATTACGATAAGAAAAATACACTGTCCGTACAAATTAGTGTTCATAACTAATTCGTTTACGAAATGAAGGTATTCCAATATCTTTTCAGGTTATTTTTTTAATGACTGTATAGATTCACAGATTTTCAAAGCGAGAAAAAGTCAAGTAACAATCATCTGTGCAGTATTTGTTGTGGAAATATCGTAAAGTAAGCTTCATTTGATTTATAAATTCAACAAAAATAAAGGGTGATTCGTTAAGGATCTCCACATAGTAGCCTCTGATTTTTTTGAAACGTCAATGACAATTACATCTGTCAAGTGATGTTTGCAAACTAGAAACGTGTACAAAAGTAGTCATGGAGCGATACACAATCCAGCAATGTGCTAAGATGGTTAGGGCTTATTATGAAAATGCATTTCGTGCATTACGTGAATATTTTGGTGTACACAATCGATCTTCGGAACCCACAATTTGGAATGTGGTTCAGAAATTTGAGCAAACTGGGGCTATAAGTACAGCGGAAACACCTCATCGTGTTCGTCCAAAGCGTTCGGAGAGAAACATGGCTCTCGTTCGTGAAAGTGTGGCCGAAGAATCAGGCACATCGATTCGGTATCGATCCCAACAACTGGGACTCTCCTACTCCACTACACAACGAATCTTGGCCAAGGATTTGCATTTGCATCCTTACAATATGCAATTGACACAAGATTTGAAGCCGAGAGATCACCAACGGCGTCGCGTCTTCGCAGAATCGATGCTTGACCAAGCCCATTTGCACCTTAATGGTTTCGTCAATAAATTGTCGCATTTGGGGATCAAAAAACCCAAGAGCGATTATCGAAAAAGAAATGCATCCCCAAAAAGTGGCATTTGGTATGGAGGCATCATTGGCCCGTATTTCTTCGAAGACGATGCTGAAAATGCGATTACAATTAATGCTGTTCGCTATCAGAGCATGTTAATCGACTTTTTATGGGACCAATTGGAAGATTTGGACGCTGATGACCTCTGCTTTCAACAAGACGGTGCCACCAGCCATACAGCCAGAGAAACAGTCACACTTCAGACTCGTTTCCCAGGACGCGTATCAATTAGCCTCCTCGTTCGTGTAATTTAACTCCTGTTGATTTCTTTTTCGGGGGTTATCCGAAGAGTAGAGTCTACATAAATAAGCCTAGAACGATTGCAGAGCTGAAGGACGAGATACGTCGCGAAATCAACAGAATATACCCTGACATGTGCTACAATGTTATTAGATATTATGACAAACGCATTAGAGCATGCCACATAAGCCATGGCGATCATTTGCAGGATATAATCTTCCATAGATAATTAATTAAACTACATTATCTCATAAAAAAAACGATATTAATATTCAACATTTCTGTTTTTTTTTTAAACCTTATATGTGGAAACACCTAACGAATTATCCATTACATAATAAAGCTCGGTTGTTGCAAAGGTAATTTTTGGAAACTAGTTTGCTTTTTACGATAGTTACACAATTCTCGATTACAAACTCGTGCGAACCAACTCCGATGTACATGCGTACAACTACTAAGAATTTATAATTCTCAAACGGTTCCAAACTGTTCTGAGGCGTCGGATTCGAATAAACCTATTATCAGCCATGTTTTAAAAAAATTTGTTGGTTTGAAATTCATCTTCAAATACTAAATTTACATTTTGGGGTTACGTTGGGTATGTTGGTATCGTAATTTAAATTGGAAGTAATTATTAGTCTGGGCAAGCAGCGGTAACAGTCGGTGTAGTAGATATGTGGTGCGGAGTCGGCGATTATTTATTTCACGCGTTCACAACGTCAGTACTAAATCGATGCTGTATGCGAGTAGTTCTGTGTATATGTAGGCTGTCGTAACTTATTTCGTACCAATGGCAGACACAGTAAAAAACTTTATAGTGGACATGCCGGACTTAATTTTTGATGGCGATAAAATTCAATGTCTAGTTTGTAAAATCCCTTTAATGTGTTGGTCCAGAAGCCATTGTCAACGTCACATCGAAAGCAAACAGCATTCCTCTGCAAAAAGTGGCATGCGAGATCAAGAAAAATTTACCTTTGATTTATGTGTTACTCTTATTTTATGTAATCTATCGTTTCGTTTATTAGACAAAGAAGCATTTGTCTCCTTCTGGAATAAATATGCGAACTGTGAATTACCTAGTCGGACATCGATACGAAATGTAGTGCCATTTGCTCGTGAACATGTAGAAAAAAGAATGAAAACGGAATTGAGAGATAAAAAACTGTGGTTGTGTGTGGACGAAACGACAGATCGTCAAAAACATTCTATGGTTAATGTAGTGGTATGTACAATGGAACCACATCGACCGTCATCCTCCTTCTTACTTGCTTCCAAAAGAGTTATAAATTGTATTGCTGATGAGGTTTTAAAGGTGGTGTTGAACTCATCGAACAAATTTGAAGTTTCAACTAAACAACTTTTAATGTTTATGAGTGATGGTGCCGCAAACATGCGTTCTTTGGGCCGATCTCTTAAAGAACACAGTGGTAACTTCTTACATGTAACGTGCAAAATCCATACTCCAAATCTTGCGGCACAAACGATTCCTACATGTTTTCCACTAGTAAATGCATTGATTGCTAGTACAAAGGCAGTGTTTCTAAAGTCCCCGAAACGTACCCGACTATTTCACAAACTGTCCTGATTTGCCTGAACAACCACAGCCGATTGTTACACGTTGGGGAACAATGGGCTGCGTTTTATTACAACAAATATTTTGATCAAGCTGCAGCAATCAAGAAAAGTCAGGAAATATTTCAAGATAGTCAGGTTAAAAGAGATTTAGAAACTATTCACAACAATTACTTCGGACTAGCGGAGGGAATAGAAAAATTACAAAATGTTTCGATGTCGCTAGTGGATTCTGTTCGAATTGTGAATGATGTTCACGCACAGTTATGCGCTGTAGAAGGAGAAACAAATTGGTGTGTAATACGAAAATTTGAAAGTGTTTTAAAGAAAGACTCCGATTTTCTTATATTAAGACAAATTTGTGAAGGTGCGTGTGAAGATGCATTAAATTGTTTCAAAGATTATTTGAAATATGCAAATATAACATCGCTAGATGTCGAACGGTCGTTTTCGGCATTAAAAAACATTTATTCCGCACGTCGTACTCACTTGACTGAAACAGCTGTGGAAACATATCTAATGATTCAAATATTTAACAGATGTTACTCAGTTTGTGAGCTACGGAAGACTTTTAAAACGGTAAGCGTTTCAGCACGTTTTATAATTTATTTCTTACCTCCTATTTTATGTGTAAACTTTTATGCGCTCGCCACGCCTCTGGCTGTTACCGCATATTTGCCCAGGTTAGTAATTATCGTAGTATTAATCAAGTTTTAAACAATCGTTTTCATCATTAAATATCAAAACGCATTTAATACCTCTAGTTGATGTTAAGCATATTCTATGGCCAACATATTACGTACTCTAAAAAACAAAGAGGTGTTTTAGGGGGAATAGTAAATACATTAGGTGGTGGCAGTATGGACTTTTTTGAACAAAAAAGTTCATATGAGCATGTGTCCATTTCTTAATAGTTACAGCTGTGTAAATTTAGCGCGTAAATACCCAATGCGCACGCACGTCTAAAATAGTTGATAAGCACTCAGCTAGGGATGCCAAGCCTATGTGAATTTACAACAGATTTTACAAAAAACTTCCGATAAACGGATTCGCGTAAAGAATCTACGGGTTTTTTGTCTTGGATTCCTGTTTTACTGTTTTCTACATATTATAAATGAAAATGAATACAATACCATAGATAGAAAATTGAGATGATTAAGGAAAATTACATTGAATGAAGATGATGCTTCCAATGATTTTTGGAACATGGTCAGGAAACAAAAGTATGGATCTGGCGATTCAATGTTTTCAATAGTATGGAAATTAGTAGATTTTGTCGAAATTCTGTCGCACAGCAGTACAAATATCGAGCGCATATTTTCTACTATAAATATTATATATATGTATACAGCTTTTCACGGACCATTCAGGCCCATAGTTTGGTGATCTTTTTCCATTCCCTTCTATTCTTGGTTTTTGTTTTCCAATTCTTTATCTTCTTCTCCTCGAGGTCCAATAATACCGCTTTCTGCCATCTTTTTCACAATCTGTTGATTGGGTCGGCTGTGTTATCGTATCGTCTTACAGGGTCCATTTATCTAGACTTGCTTGAAAATGAGCTTCCACTATTATCGGAGGTGGTTCACAGGAACCTCCTAAAGAGTTGCAAGGATGGATATGTTCTTCCGGCATGACGGACCTCCGTACATTCTAGCCGTTAGGTGATACATCATCTAGATGTAACATTCCTCGAAAGATGAATCGGCCGAAATGGTTATACATTGGGCATTAATATCTCCAGACCCCCCTTTAACTGATTGTCTATGGGAATGGATGAAAGACGACGTCGACAAAGAAGAAATAAACGCATGAGATGAATTGCTCGTTCGGATTATGAATAGTACTACCCGCATAAAAGAACGCCAACGCTACCTCAGAGCAGCTGCATGTGGTATTGTTAATAGAGCGGTGGGGTTTTTGAAAATCAACTTTGAACTTAATTATTTGTTTGTTTTATATCATTTAAATAATTAATGTATGCAATCAATAAGTCATTAGCCTTTGCTTAACATCTTCTGTAAGTCCTTTTATGGGGAATATACAATTCTGTAACCATTAAGAAATGGACACATGTTTATATATATACTTTTTTATTCAACATAGTCCATATTACCACCTCCTAAAATATTTACTACTTCTCCTGAAATACCCTATGCCAATTTGACATTTCTGATAGGCTTTACCAATTTAAAAAAAAGTTGAATTATTTGAGGTTAGCGGTAACCATTCTATGTATGATTTGCTATACTTTGACGAGAGTAATGTGTGAAATACATTTTTAATTTAAAAATATTCATGGATATACAGTACCGTTCATGGAAGTTCGGGCAAGCTGGCAAATTATATATTATTATAACTGTAGAAAAAAATTTAAAATTATATAATATACATTTCTGTGAGGAATTATTAAAACTAACCTTTTCTGGAAGCCTTTTACCAATTTCCAGGTAGTATTTGTCTATTATAAGACCGTTATCATAAAAAAATATATAATTATGTTGGAAATCTCCAATAATTACAGTGACAATAAAGCTTTATAATAATCACTAGGAGGGTTAGCTGATTCACTCGTGTTACCTGGAAGTATTCGTATACCCTTTATAAAGTATTATAACATTTGTAAACGCAGTAGTTCTGAAGAGATTGTTATTGTGAAAGTATCTGTGGTTGTGCAAGTGAAAAATAAAATAATTTCGGTTTGACTGCTTAAAATGCCCCGTGGAAAGCCTCTAGCTGTTTCAAAACGATCTGCTATTATTACCTTGCATCAGGAAGGGTACGCAGAAAGACGGATTGTGGATAAATTAAAAATAAAAAAATCTACAGTACATGATACTATAGTTCGATGTAAGACAACCGGTGACGTGAAAGATCGTAATCGGCCAGGATCGTCAAGAAAAACGACTCATGCGGAAGTTTTACGAAAAATTAATTAGTAAGCGCAATAGAAGACTAACAGCATCAGAAATTGCTGCAGAATTCAATAATGAGCGAGATTCCAAAGTTTCCGTGAGTACTGTGAAACGTCGGCTGAAAGAGGCTGGGTTGCATGGGCGAGTGGCTTGTCGAAAACCGTTACTCCGAAGAGGAAATAGGCTGAAACGACTGAAATGGGCACAAGCTCATAGAGACTGGACAGTGGACGATTTTAAAAACGTTTTGTGGACTGACGAATCCAAGTTTGAGGTTTTTGGAAATTGACGGAGAGTTTTCGTACGCAGATCAAGAGGGGAAAGAATGTTACGGGAGTGTATAATTCCTACGGTGAAGCATGGAGGCGGATCTGTAATGGTTTGGGGTCGTTTTTCCTTAATCGGAACAGGGGACTTGCTCAAAATTGAGGGCATAATGAAAAAAGAAGAATATTGGAAAATCCTGGAGGAAAATGCCATACCCTCAGGGGTGCGATTAATTGGTCGTGGATTTGAATTTATGCAGGACAATGACCCCAAACATAAATCTAAATTATGCACAGATTACCTGCAGCAAGAAGAAAATGAAAGAACCCTAAAAATTATGTAATGGCCGCCACAGTCCCCCGATCCGAACCCGATAGAGTTGTTATGGGAAGAATTAGACCGATGTGTTAGGAAAAAGTGTCCAAAATCGAAGGAACATTTGTGGACCATTCTCCAGGAGATATGGACAAGCTTGCTCAATGAAACATAAGCAAAATTAGTTAATCGGATGCCGAGATTAGTGACAGCAGCCCTAATGGCAAAAGGTGGATTTTTCGATGAAAATCAGATTTAAATTATTTGTATTACATTAGCTTTTTTAATAAATTTGTGTTTGAAAATATGTAAAATCATGTAAGTAAGTATTAAGTACGTGGCCATTTAATATTACTCTTATTTTCTTTGACTTCCGTACATTTTTTTGCTTGCCCGAACGGTAGTGTACCTACTACTAAAAGTATTTCTCAAAATGTTTATTGACATGGCAAACAAGAGTTGTTTATAATAAGACTTGGATTAGAAGCACATTAATTGTAAGTAAAGTTCGTAGTTACTAACCTGTGTGCGTTTAGATCGCTTTTAAAGCAGTGAGAAACAATAGCGATTTGTAACTCTAGTAACGACTGTTTACATCATACCTTAGGCGAGATTTGCTAGGCCCCAGGGTAGGATTATTTTCCAATGTAAACGTACTCGTTTATTAAAATTTAACTTTGTTTTTAGTATTTAAATTGCATTCTGTATATCTAAATACTGTTCCAAAAACATAAGCAATCTACATACCTTTCTTGTTCTAAACTTTGTCTTTGTCCGGAGGATTCTTCTGCTTCGGCTGAAATTTAAAACGAAAACATCAATAATGTGCAAACATGTCGTTTTTACCAGAAAATTTAAAATAAAAAGAAAGAGACATGCATTCTGTAAATACTGTGCCTTAAAAGTGTTGATTTTTACAATGACTTGCTGCATATGCAGTAAATTGATGGAAAAAATGATGAATATATATACGAATACACCAAATATACTTCAATACATACATAAATAGAAACAGAATTGTGCACATAATGCATATTAAGTATGATACAGTAATAAATGGGTTCGTATCTCATATCCGATGTAGGAAGCAACATAAATGATCGATACTATGACAAATACATGAACGTAGAGTAAATAAGGATATATATCGATAAAATTCAAAAGACGAAAATACAAATAGAAGACAATGTAATAATTATGTGTGAAAAAGAAACATGCTGGAAAATGTTTATATACATACGCAAAATTCTAGAAGTTTCTAATTTAACATCTTTGTTCATAAATTATATGCTTTCTTACAAAAAAATCGTGTTAAATTTATATTTGATCTTTCTTTGTTAATTTTGTATTTATTCAACATTTACAAATGTGGTAACTGGATAATTGTAAGTGAATTACATACACATTTGCATTTGATGAAAAGAAAATTATTTTTATTATTTTAAGTGTCAAATATATAGAAAACACATATTGTGTAGATTTATTTTTAAAAAGCATGCACTTTTTTTTAATATTTTTTGCTTTCTTAAAACTGATTAACTTTTAACAAAGGTCCGTAATATGCTACTTGATTACGAATCATCTACATGGGGTAAGTGAATAAAAATATATTTTTTAAACTGAAGACGTTAGCAAATTCATGAATTAATGTTCGCGAGTCAATTCCAAGTGACAGAAATTTTAGAAAAAGCTAAAAATTGTAGTAAATTGTCATTGCGAAAGATTTACATTTTGAGAGGTTAGTCTATTTAACAAAATAAATTAAATATTTGACACTTTTAGAGAAGCGAAAAAAAACAATATAAGTATAGATAAGTATTGTATTTTTTGTTACGAATTAGTTCATATTATCCACTAGCAACAAACGATATATAAAATTAAGAAGTTAGAATTTTTAAATTGTTAGTAGGGAATCTGTGTTTAATAAATTTTTATTACCGCTTGATTCTAGGAAAAGTTTTACCTATAGTACAACTACTAGATAATTCTTATTACCATTTATCACGTTTATGTTTTATTTGTAAAAACAACATAGATATGCACGAATAATTATTAGAATTATTCATATTATTGGTTATCATAAACTGTACCGAGTTTTAATAACCGCGCCATCTGTGAACAATTTAATTAATGTTAAATTAACTATGTTTGTAGTGTTGTCATCTCTGGTGCCAAATTGATACTTTAAACCGTTAGTGATTTTAACAACTATATCGAAGATTTAGTGGTCTTTACAGGTATAAATGAATGATATACCGTTTTAAATGCTACTGCCATTATATGAAATTCTTGTCATAGTCATCTTAGTGTTTGAACAGTAGTTATTTTGATGTATGTACTTTATAGTATTGACTTTATACTTATGACCTCACAGTAAATAGTTCTCAAACCATAATAATTTGATCTGTGTAGGTAATTAGTTTATAAATTCTCACTAACTTAAAACATATTTATTGTTTTACAAAAGACATAGACTTTAAAATGTATTTAAGATTCTTATTATATTTGAGATGTCTATGTATATTTAGTTATTTTGAATTTAAACACAATACTCAACAGAAAATAAGATTGGCGATTTATTTCGTAAAAGTTGGGGTTCTTCTTTTTTAACTCCCGGCAACATTGTATATTTATCATGCTTTTAATGTTGCCAACTTGACAAAAAGGTCGTAATTTCTAGGGAAATTAAACCTTAAAAAAAGAAAACCTGTTAAAAAACTAATAATATGTAACTACGAGGGTAGATTGATAAGTTTCCGCAATCGCTGCTAGGGGGTTGCTTTTTTCCAAATACTTTATGTCGTTGTGTTGGCAATTTTTTCATATCAATTGACTGCAAGTGTCAAATCGGTCTGTCATATAGCCCGGTTTTGGCAAGCATTGAAGTCAAGTACTTTTTTGTGTTTTCAATTATGGAAGTTCGAGCGGTCATGACATTTTTCTATTTGAAAGAAAATCCGCAACGGAAATCAAATCAAGGTTAGATGCGGTTCTTGAGGATTCATCACCTTCATTTCCCACCGTGAGCTTTTGGGTTTCGGAATTTAAGCGTGGACACGCCAGAAATTGTGGATAAAATCCATGACATGGTTTTGACAGATCGCCGAATAAAAGTGCGTGAAATTGAGGAAGCCGTGGGCATCTCTTATGAACGAGTAGATCATATTTTACATAATGAATTGGGTTTAAAAAAGTTTTCTGCAAGATGGGTGCTGCTTTGCTCAATTCGGAGCAAAAACGCATTCGAGCTTGAACCTCAGCCGATTGTTTGGAAGTGTTTACGAGTAATCCAACAGATTTCAATAGACGATTCGTGACCATGGATGAGATTTGGATTCATCACTACACACCAGAAACAAAAATGCAATCAAAACATTGGATTAAACGCGGTGAATCGGTTTCGAAGAAGGCAAAAACCATTCACCAGGCTGGAAAGGTGATGGCGTCGGTTTTGTGGGGCGCAAAAGGAATTTTGCTAATTGATTATCTTGAAAAAGGAAAAACTGTTACTGGCCAATATTATACAACACTTTTAGACAAACTGAAAACAACAAAAGTGTTGTTTTACCACGACAATGCGCCCGTTCATTCAAGTACAATCGTTCAGCAAAAATTGACAGAATTGAAGTTCGAAATCCTTCTAAAATTTTCGAAACTCAAAACATTTCTGGGTGGAAAGAGATTTTGGTCGAATGAAGAACTGATAGAGGCTGTAAACGATTATTTTGGGAACTTCGAAGAAAGTCACTTCCGGGAGGGAATCGAGAAGTTAGAAAAACGTTGGGCCAAGTGTGTTGAGCTTCGAGGGGATTATATAGAAAAATAAAATATAACTTGAATCCGTTTTATTTTGTTTTCATTGTCATTTCGGAAACTTTTCAATCTACCCTCGCATATATTGTTGACTAATTTAAAATAATGGCAATTCCATTTGTCAATTTTTAATGCGTAAAATTTTTCAGCGGTTATTTTTACTGTTTATGTTCATGCCATTCCTTTTACTGTCTTTGGTATTTATTAGCTTTGTTGTTTTTGTCTCTGCATTATTACGTAAAACACCAAAATTCATGGCACAGTCCAAAAATTCATGAAATAAAATTATGCGGTCGCATTTAATTTTTTTAAAATGTAAAGATCGTATGTCACTACACAATTTTGGTATATTGTATATTATAATTTTTTGAATAAGAAATATTTGTACAAGTTGCAAACACGAATTTGTACAAAATTTATTACCAAATTTATTACATAACAACTCTTATACCAAAATTGTTATATACAGAATAATCCAAATTAAGGGGTCACTATTGATATCTTCGCTATTATTGGTCCTACGAAATCGATTAAATTGGCAAACGAGTAGTGATTTTGTTACTGGTTAATATAGAGTTAGCAGAAAAACAACTGAATAACGTATTTTATAAAAAATCGAAATTCACTGTTTCTTCAATGGGATACCTCTACATTTTTCAAAATCTTGAAAGGTCCTGATATAAAAGCTTTGTAGATTATTGCTCTGAAATGAATAATAAGAAAGCTGCAGCAAAGCCGAGATGGCTGGTGCTTACGCGGACCTCTCCACCATCCTTTACCACAGTAAAATTTTGGGCAGCTGAATTTAAGCGTGGTCGTACCAGCCTGGTTGACGATGAACGTTCGGGACGGCCAAAAACTGCAGCAACTACCGATAATATCAGAAAAGTTCACCAAATGGCGCTAGACGATCGTCGAATCAAGGCTATGGGCATTTCGATAGAACGTGTTTGTCATATACTGATTGAAGATTTGGACATGAAAAAGCTAACCGCGCGTTGGATGCCGCGCTTGCTTATTCAGGACCAAAAACGCATCGAATGAACATTTCCAAAGCCCTGTTGAAGCAGTTTAAGCGAAATAAGTTGTTTTGACGTCAATTAATAACTGCGGATGACACTTGGATATACCAGTACATTCCTGAAGCCAAAGTACAGTCGAAACAATTGACTGCAAAGAGTGAATCGGCTCCGAAAAAGGTGAAGACTGTTCCTTCGCCCTGGAAAGCAATGGCGTCTGTTTTTTGGGATAGTTGTGGAGTTGTGTCAATCGACTCTCTTGAAAAGGGAAAGACAATGACGGGGGTATACTAAGCATCATTATTTGACAAGCTGAAGGCAGAAATTGTGGAAAAACGGCCGAATTTGAAGAAAAAGAAAGTTTTGTTCCTTATTATCTACTTCAGAACAATGGTCTATGAAGCTTTTATACCAGAAATTGAATCACCTTTCACAATCTTGAAAAATATACAGCAATATATAATGCGTTATATTCATCATTTTTCTATCAAAAACATTACAAGTTTGCCAACTTAACCAATTTCGTAGGACTAATAATCAACCTACACCTACATTATTTTTCATGAACGTCTTCGCAAAATGTAGTCATAAATTTGAATTTAGTGAAGCCTAGGCAATTGTCGTCTGTTCGAAAGCGAATTGTAGATTCAATCCGTTGGCAACACTGCATGCATTTACATAAATGACTGAGGCGAAGAAACGTGTTTCTTTGTTCACAGACTAGCGTTCTGCCTTGTTTAATAGATTTTAAACTATATTGTGGATGTTTTATATTTTAGGCGTAGTTGATGGATTAGAAAATTAGAAAAAAGTTATTTATGTATATAAATTTTCTACACCAACAGATTAACGGGTGGAACGAAAGTTTTGGGCATACATTTTTTTATCGGGTACGTATTTGAGAAATAACTAGAGTGATCTATGGCCACGCGCACCACGGTTATCTTGTTTAGTTACGACACATGTCATTTTTTCTTCAAGTTGTTGCAAAATGTCTTACAAATTAGAATTACGGAAGAGTATTTATAATTTATTTGACAAAATACTTAAACGGTAAATTGCACGCTTGTTTGGGGAAGAAAATATTTCCCGAACTACCGTATATCGAATAATTCGAGGATATGAGGAAGGTATACCTTGTTAAAACCCACTGAAAAGTGGTCGGCCACAGTTAGCTGCAGCCAGGGCCCGAGAAGTGCTTTTGTACTTTGCTGAAAACCGCGTTGGATCGTCTACTTGTAAACTTGCTCGTCGTTTCTACGTGCCTCACACCACTATTATTCGAGATATTAAAAGAAATAACATAGAACACAGCAAAAGGCGAAAGTATTCAAAATATACCCAAGTCCAACTTCAGAGAATTCCTCGATGTTGACGATTTTTGAGAGATATTAATTTTGCTGGAAACAAAATCGTTATTATGGACGATGAAAAATATGTTCCACTTTCCCACGGGGATATTCCTGGTGATGAAATGTTGATGAGATACCCGAAAATACAAAACAAAAACCAAATTCCCAGAAAAAGCATTAGTCTGGTGCGCTATTTCGGTGGGAGACGTTTCTAGACACTACTATATGAGAGGAGAAGCAGTAACCGCCAAATTTTACTGTGAACGTTGATTGCCGAAATTGGTTGACTTTATTAATTTGCATGACCAAAATGACGAAGTTATGTTCTGGCTAGACTTAGCTTCAAGTTATTACGCCCGAGAAACAACAGAATGGTTGTAAGCGTTGTGCTTCACGTGCATAATCCGCCAAACGTGCCTCAAGCTAAGTCTATTCAAACATTTTGACCTTTGTTGATAGTGAAGATTTGCGAGAATGGGACCAAACTGGAGATCAGTTAAAGAACAAACTGGGTATCAGTCCCAGCTAAACTCAGAGAAATTGACGCTAAAAGTATTGGCAAGCGCCTTATGTGAGGCATCCCAACAAAATTACGTCAAATCGAACAATTTAAACCTTACTTATGTATTTAATCCAAAACTCATTCTACCTTTCCATAATTTTTTCCATTTCTTCCTGCCTTGTGCCAATATCTTAATGTTATTCGTATCCATTCCCCTGTCCGTGACCGCCTTATCCACCTCCTGTGTTCATGGTTTCCGTGGTCTTCCTTTAGATCTATGACCTATTGGTTTTGCTTCATAAATTTTCCTTGTTATTGTATCTGGATTCATTCTCTGTAGGTGGCCAAAACATTTTAGTTGACTTTCCTGGATTATAGTGTTAACTGTTTTCGTTTGTAGGTTTTCTCGGAAAGTAATATTCCGTATACGGTTCTTTCTAATTTTATTTTCTATTTTTCGTAGGAACTTCATTTCTGTACTCTATATTCTGCTTTTTTGTTTTGTTGTCATTGTTCATGGTTCACTTCCGTGTGTTAGTGTCGGTACCACTACTTATTTAAAAACTTTTTACTTGTTTTGGTATTTCTTTTTTTTGCTTTGTCTTAATCGCGTTATATAATCTTCCGGTCTTCTGGGCAATTCTGTGATTTATATTTTCGTCTGCATTTCCTTGTGTATTAATAATCGTCCCGAGATACTTGAAGCTTTTCACTTGTTCCAGAGCTGTGTCACACAGGGTAATTTTATGTTCTTTCTTCTGTTTACTAATTATCATTGTCTTTGTTTTGTTTGCGTTGATCTTCATATTTATCTGTTATAGTTCTTGGTTAAGTATTTCCAGACTACGTTGTAAGTCTGTATCTTTCTTTGCTATGATAACTATGTCATCCGCACAAATTAGTTCATTGATTTTTATGCTGTTCATATTTAAATATCCTATGGTGTATTGTTTAAATTTCTGTTTTGCTTGTTTTATGGTTGTAATAGTAATAGAGGGCTTAAAATACATCCTTGTCTCAGTCCGGAAGTTTCGTTTTTTGTTCTTACCAGTGTGATGTTTGTTTCATATAGGCTTTTAACACAGTCAATCATATTTTTATTAATTCCCCTATCATACAAACTTTTCCAGACATCTGTTCTTCTCATTTTGCCAAAGGCTTTCCCTAAATCGATAAAATACAAATGAGCTTTACTGTTGACACTTAGGGTTTTTTTCTGGTATCTGCAGTAGCCTGAACACTTGGTCTTGGATTCCTAATCCTCTCCGAAAACCGCTCTGGGAATCTACTATAATTGGATCTAGGCTGTCTCTTAGTCTTTGTTCTAGCATTTTTGCATATATTTTCCATGGGATGCTTAATAATGTTATTCCCCTGTATTTCTTACACCCTGAGTGATCTCCTTTTTTATAAATTAGGGTTATAATACCTGTTTGCCAGTCTATTGGAGCTCTTTTCTGTTCCACTAGTAAGTTTATAATCTTCAAGATTTGCTCAGATCCTTTCTCTCCTGCGTATTTTATCATTTCTGTAGTTATTTCATCTCGTTATGCTGCTTTTCCCGTCTTCATTTTACATACGGCCTTCTGTCCTTTCTTCTTGTCCCTCATCTTCCAGTAGTTCTTGATCCATCTTTCCATCGTCCTATTATTTCGTTTTCACTTTTAAGTATTTTTCCGTTCCTGTCTCTTATTAATCGGGTACTCTAAATCTGTGGCACTGGAACACTGAAACAGTTCACTAAAACCCTTACCACAATACATAATTCGTATTGGACGCACGTAAAACTGAATTCAGTTCCGGTCTCTTATGTTGTTTAAATAGTAGTTCTTTTTGTTTCGGAATTGAAACCATTGAGTTATTTATTTAGGTTACGTTTAAGAAGTTTCAATTTTGTTAATTAGTGTGTAAGAAAATGGCGTTTTTCTAAAGCGTAATGTGTTGTTTTTGAGAAAGTCCCAAAGCTGTCATTCCACTCGTTAAATATACAACGATATATATATATATATAAACTACTTATAATCAAATCCATGAATCCAAAAAATGTAGGAATGGGAAATACACAGCATCTCAAACATCAGCATTGTGCAATAACACCTAAAAAGTAAGAGTTCACCCGCTGCAAACGACAAAAATGATTGAACCAAAAATCGTTCCAATACAACCAAACAAGTACGATATGTACCAATAAAATGCTATAGGACAAACATTGAGGAAAAACAAACAACAAAAAAATAATAAAACGGAAATAATAATATTGTTTACTGTTACATCTCCAACTGAACGTTTTCATTCGCAACATCTTGTATGGTAACCAAAAAATACGGTGACAAAAAATTTATAAGTAACGAAATTATACGATTGAATAAGGCGAAGTTACTACATTTTTGAAAGAAATATTTGGTTTCATTCGGAAGAAACTTCTAGCTAATATTTTGATGTTAAACTTAATACATATGCAGTAACTTCATAAAATAACTAAAAAGGAGACAGTAATAAGCACGATCGGGTGTGGATATCGATATAAATGGAAAAAGTGGATAACATTTAGTAGTGGTTGACTATCTACCATGTTGGGGTAAGTTAAAACGCCAATCGTGCTCCCTCGGGTCCACCTCCGTTTGATCATCTATACTGATTTCATACCGCAGAGGCCTTCTGCGACTTCCTTGCGCTAAGAAATAATTTATATCAACATACTGATCGTCAAAATAAAACGAATTTAAATGCAGAAGATGTCTGCTAACTAAAATGTTACTAAAATATATTTCTCATCAATAAACAACATGCCATGGCATTCTAGTTAATCCAATTATAATTTTTTGAAAATTTAGTGGAATATGTGTCTGTTAGTATTTTAAACAAAAGTGCTAAAATTTGAAAGTTCTAGACATCAGTTTACTCACCTCTTGATAAGGTTTGTGGAGCGGTTTGTTGTTCTGAACGCTGTTGCTGAAGTCCGGATGCTTCACCTAAATTCACAAAACGCGTATTAGTTACATAATCGGACGTAACAATTTGACATAAATTTTATTAGTTTCTTTTTTTAGTTACTGTAAAAGATTTTTTTAGTATCTCATGCAAAAAAACCCGCATGCAAACAGAAATCGATAACTTACCAATACATAACTGAAAGTGTGTTGAAGGTGACTGATAACAAAACTATAAATACAGGCACAATAAAACAAACAATAGATTTATTACTGAACGAAATGATAATCGAGAAATTGGGTAAGTTAAGGGTTGAGCGACCAACCTGTTGTTTCTCCCGCGTGTGGAATCCTTTGTACTTGTCTCGTGTCGAACTGTTGGGTAAAAATTGTTCTTGATCCTTGATCGTCGGTTACAGTTCTTGTGATTTGAGTTTTGTAACCTTCTCGATCGGTTTGTTCTTGTGGCCAGTGATCGGATTTATCGTCCATAATTACAAATCTCTTCTGAACAACTCGCTTAATGTGCTTGTTACCATGCTCGTCGATTTCTTCGGTTTCGTGTTCTTCGACAACATTGTCGAATTTTTCCATGAATTTTCTCATTTGTTCTTCAGCATCTGGGCCGGTGAATGTGACTTTACTGATCTCAGGAGGTAATTGTATTTGTCTATGTACAGTGTGACTGTATCCTTCTTCGTCATCGCATGGTTCAATTATTTCAGTCACGTAAGGTTGCATGCCTTCTCTTAAATATTGGTCATCATCGAACCAAACCCCTTTAAACGCCTCTGATTCTGTTTGATCTCTAAATTGCGATGGTTCGATTGTTTCGGTCGAAGATACCATGGTGTTTGATCCACCACTGGTTCCAGAATATGCAGAGTCACTTTCGTATTGGTAAGTGGCATGAGTAGCTGTAGATGTGGAAGCTATACTGTCGGTACTTCCTAGCATATATTCACCACCATGTCTACTTTCTGCCATATCGCCGACGTCTTCTTTTACAGATGAACTGAAATCTTTGCCCGTGCTCGAGCTACTTTGATCGTGAATGCCGATTCTAGACCCATCTTCGTCGATGGAATCGCTTGTTACTATATGCGCTTGACTGCCAGTGACCATCTCTAAGGAATCACTTGTTATCATGTAACTCCTATCACCGTCTCTAATTTCTATACTGTCACTGGTCATGACATCTCTACATTTTTGCGCTTGAAATTCGATAGAATCAGTGCTGGCTGTCATAATATCGCCTGCTGTCGTCTTTTGATCAAGGCTATCCGTACTATCATGGTGGCTAGGTTTATCAGCTTTTAGATCTAACGAGTCAGTAGAGGTTGCCATTACATCATCGGCTTGCGCCCATTGAACCTTTGTAGCGGATCTAGTAATTGGAGTGTCGAGATCTAAATCTGGAACCTTAGCTACTTCTTCGAACGAATCGCCGCGACCAAGAGATTCTGTCTTTTCTATTTCGATGAATCGTTCGACATTACTTTGAGCTTGCTTTATGATTTCATCAATTTCGAACATTCTTTTTTCGTAATCTTCGTCATCCGAATCTGGTATAAGTTTCTTGTCAGTTCCAGAGACTGTTTCGCAACTTTCCGACTCCGAAGCTATACTTTCCTGCCCTTCATCTATTTGAGAAAGCATTGCTTCTTCTTCTTTTACTTTAATTTCGATTTTATGCGCTGCGATGCAAGCTTTTTCAAGCCCTTCGAATTCTTTTAATGAGCTTACCGATACGTCGTCACCTTGACCGCTTCTTCCTACGTAGAAGCGGTTCTTAAAACTTCCGTTGCTGGAAGAATCTTGTGAACCAGCAAGGCATCGTCTGTGCTCTAAAGACATAGCTCTTTCGAGGTTTTCAAATTCTTGTAAACTGGACATGGAAACGTCATCATGATCACCTGATCGAGTGAAATATTTCCTGCCAGCTAGTACGTCGTATTCAGGTGTGCTTGAATAAGAGTCTTTAACGCTTCCAAGACTGCCGCCAGATTCTTTCTGCGAACTTAAACTTCCTATTCTACTCGAATCAAAGTCGTTTATATCCTCTTCTTTGATGTCTTCCAGAGGACCTCTTTCGAATTCCATTTCATAACCGTAACCAGCAGCAATCATTGCAGCTTGGCTGCCTTGGAATTGTTGTTCTATCCACTTCCGGTTTGCTTCTAATTCTTTGTCGTATTCATAAATGTAATCTCTTGGACTTTTTCCTGGTGTGGCTGAGGATGGTTCACTTGGTTGTGGAGGACTTTCTTCAAAATCGAAACCTAATTCTTCGCTTGAGGAACCGTCAGGGTAGTATTTAATGTCTGTCATTTTCGTAGAAGGTGATGGTGCAGATTTTACGAGATATTCTTCAACTTCTTGATCGTGACGTCTTACATATTTTCTTGAAGAGATTCGCACGCTTTTCCCTTCCAAATCCATTTCTGAAGCTTCCTTTCCCACTTCTTCGATAACGACGAAATCGTCGATAAGATCTGGTTTTTCTAACATTTCAAAAGAGTCGCTATTAGGAGACTCTGTAGGCGATGCTAGATCTATATCCTCTTCGATTGCAGTTTTCTCAATTACTGTAGCTACTTCACTTTTACTTTCAGATAATACTTTTTCCTCCTTTTCTTCCAAAGCAGCGACATCTTCGGGCTCTTCTGGTACAGTAAAGCAAGGCTCTTCAATATTGTATTCTCTACCTTGGTCTGTTGATTCGGAACTTTTACTAGATGCTGGTGTTTGTGGAGTTGATTTTTGTATATCGTCCGCTTTCTCGTCTTTCTTTTCCAGTTCCAAATCTGGGTATCGGAAGCCACGATCAACTAGGGGAGCCATATGTTGGGTTACTTTGATATCTGGAATAGCTCCAGGACTTTGATCTCGATATTGTGTGCTGCGTCTCTTTTCGTATTCTTTTTGGGCACGTTCCCTTGTTTCTAATTCGTGTTTTTCAGCGTCTTCATCTTCGAGTATTGGACATATTTGCTTTATTTTATGCGCAGGTGATACATGCGCGACCATTCCGAACGCCACTTCAGCTTCTGCTTCTTCGAAACTCGATTTCTCACTTGACGTGCTGCTTAATTTTCCGTGAGAATCTCGCTTATCGAAAATATCCTTATGAACATGTTTATCGCTGGTAATTTCGGAAAGAATTTGTTTTTTAATTTCAGATATTTCTTGCGATCTGGCAATGGCTGACGAATACTCTTGTTCTAATTCTCCCACGCTAGCTTGAGCTTCCGAACTAAATTCCGGGGTATCGTCTTTAATTTCATATTCATCGCACGGTTCGCAAGGTTCTGGAGTAACAGGTCTTTCGATAGGATCGCTAACTGCTTCCGAAGAGGAGCATTGTTTTGCCAACTCTGCTAATTCAGAGTCTGGACGATCGTCTGAGAACGCAGTCGAAGTAATCCTTTCACGTTCCGAATCGGATTTGCTCACTTGAGATTGAGGTCGAGAAAGGTCGAATACGTCATTTTCCTTTCCATCTAAATCATATTCGCCGTCGACGTAACGTCCTTCACGAAGGTCTCTATGGAAAACTTGATCAGCTTCTGGTTCATGTTCGTGGTCCTTTTCGGTTTCGTCTACGTCTTTCTTTTCGTCGCTTTTTCCTTCCTTAATACTCATGTACTTGTCGCTTTCCGCCAGTTCGGGATGCAGTTTTCTTTCAATATCTGTCGAAATACTAGACATTAAATTAGACGATATAGTGCTTTCGCATCGCCTATGACCACGTTTTTTAGGATCAAATGGTTCTTCTTTGAACCTCAATTCTTCAACTTGATCTAATTCAGGCGAGTGGGATTGAGAAGTTACTTGCGTACTGACACTTTGAATACCATTTTCAGCAATTGTAGATGTAGTTATTGTGACAGAACCTATTCGAGTGTCGTGGAATTGAGGTATTGTCGACGTAGATGTTTCTGTAACCGATTGTGCTAGGGTCAGAACTAAGCTTTCTCTGCTGCCCATATCGTCATGATCTGGTGTACCTGAGATTGCTAAACTACCATCAGCTTGTTCAGCTTCACCGTGTGACATTTCTATTACGGTTCTTAAAGCTGTTGCGCTTGACGTGCTCGATAAACTTACGCTTAGAACGCTTCCTTCATCTAAACTAGTTCCAAAACGTTCATCGATTTCTTGAACGACTTCTGAATGAGGCGATTCCGGTACAAGCACTTTAGGTTCCGGTTGGAATGTCATTTCGCATGAGCGTTTCATCTTCGACGGAACATCATCAGGAGTTTTAACATCTATATCTTCCTCCGACACATCTAACGATTCATGCATGTCTGGGAATATTAATTCAGAATCGCTTAACTCCGTACTCTGGCGTTTAGGGATACGATCAACAGAAAAGTCATCCAATGTTTGTCCTGTTACATCTGCGATGTCATACTCCGATGGTACCAAAGTCTCCGAAGCTTCTGATACCTCAACACTGGCAAGATTTCCTGAACTTTCGCTGTCCAAACTTTTCATACTTTCCTTCGAACTTAAACTGCTAACAGCTGTATGATAAGATGTTAAATGTGTGGTTGCTGAGATGTCTTGCGATGTTAAAGCGCTTTCGTATTCTGAAGATCCTGCAGCTATTAGACCTTCAACATCAGAGGAGCAAGGTCTGCTTCTACCGCTATCTAATTCGAAGCTTTGGTAATGACTTTCTCCGGAACTAGAATATGCTTCGAAATCGAGCCCGGATTTCCTGTCTGTTTTAAAGATGGGGCTACTACTGCTTGTGTCTGTATCTCTAGCTTTAGATCTTCGCATTACAACTTCCGTTTTATAATCAACTATACCTTTCTTATCGGACGAACTTGTTGAGATTTGTTCTTCGGGAGACTTCATTTCATCTTGGCTTGATTTTGAATCATCACTGGAAGCGTGTTTTATTTCTTCGGCAAACGTTTTAACAGCTTCGAATTTTAGATCTTTTAATTCGTCAGCACCTAAAGCTTTCTTGAGAGTTTCTAAATCTTCAGGCGAAATGTCTACCATTACTGTGCTTGATACCGTTTTAGATTCTGTGTGGCTTGTATCAACAATAGTAGAGCTACTGCTGATTTTCTTGTGCATAGATGTTTCGGACACCGTACTTATAACATCACCAGAATGTTTTGTTTCCTCAACGCGATCGATGGTTGCTGCTACGTCCTCCTTACTATCTTCCTTATATTCTTGAGATTTTTTAATTTCTTGGTCAATTTTACCGCCTTCGATTTCTTGTGCGGTTTCTTCTTTGGATTCATATTTTCCTAATGTTTTTGCTTCCTTTTCTTGTTTTTTATCAAGATGTGCCTTTTCTATAGATACGTCATCACCTACTGTGTCCGAAATTGTTATTTTTATATCTGAGACAACTGCTTCATCTTCTTTAATATCAGTAGCAGCTTTTTTGCTTGAAATATATTTATCGCCTTTGATTTCATCAGATTCCTTCACTAAAGTTTCGGTTGTTTTCTCCTTTTTTTCAGATTCCTGGATTTTTGCTTCTGTAGTGTCCTCAATTTTTATGACGGTCTCTGATTTTTCCTTTTCGCTTTTTACTTTCTCCGTTACTTTTGTATCTATTTCCGTTTTATGTTCTTCGTACTTATCGTCATCAATTTTCTCGGAGAAATCGTCAGGTTTTCCCAAGATAGGTGTATCACCAAATGTCAATCCAAGTTCCCTAGATAGCTTCCTCTCAACTATTCTTTCTACCTCTAAATGTTCTATTTGTTCTTCAAGAATATGTGCGCGGCTGCCGGAAGGCGAATAATCAACTTCGGCACCGCTGTATTTTAAATCCTCATCCGTTATTTCCATACTTGAGGCCTGAGTATCACCCCGTGATAATTTTCCTAATTGTCGCTGTTTTCTGGCAAGTACTGACTGAACTAGTTCCACTTCTCTCGAATCCAGTCCTTTAGCCTCTGCTAATTGTTTTAAGTATTCAGAAACTTCGGTCTGAGGCCCTGGTAATATTAGCGGACGTTCAGTAACATCTTTAGGAAGGGACTGCCTTTTCTGTATTTCAGCCTCAATATCTTGTAATAGTTCGCTAGCGATTATTTTCGCATCTTCATGTGATATCTTTTGCTGGTGCAAGCTTTCTAGAATGAGTTTCTCGATTTCGCTATGACTGTCGGACTTTAATTTATCCGATGAGCCAGATTCAGAATGATCTTGGTGAATTTCCGATCCCAAATCTGATTCATCATGCAGACTACTGCTTAAATCGTCGTCTTTTTCTTGGATTACTTTAGGAGTAGCAGGAAGATCGGAAGCTCTTTCATCGAATATCGCTTGTTCTTGAGATTCCACGGAAACCTCCCAAACTGTATCTTGTACATGCTCTTCTGATTGATAAATTGGTGATCCGCTTTCTGATTTCCCTACGATCTTCTTTTGAACTTCCTTTTTCACCGGTTTTTCTTCTGAGTCTTCGCTTTCTTCACTAATCCTTCTCTGTTTACCGGATAAGCTTATAGTTATTTCTGGAATGTTATCTTCGGTGTAGAATGATGTTTTTGGTGATATTTCGATGGCGTTAAGGGAATCTAATGATTTGGTTTCTATATCAGTTGCATCCTGTTCTAATTCTGCAATCTTTTCGGAATCTTCAATTTCACTTTTATCCACGTGGACTTCCATTGAATCGCTTGGTTTGGATGTTAGATCTTCCCTATAGTTGGCGTTGCCAAGATCAGCACTATGATCTGAGAAAACGCTTTGTTCCGATTCGGTCGAGGATTGTATTCGAGGGCCAATATCAGGTTCTTTGTGCGTTTTTGGTGTTTCCGTAATAGGTGAAACTGACACTTGCTCTTCGAGTTTGTGCGTTGTTGACACATCCAGTTTGTGCGTCTCATCTTCAGCCGTGTCGTCCAACTCGGGAGTGTACACGGTTGAAAGAATGGTGCTATCTACATCGGGTTTGTGCGTTAAAATATCTTCCCGTGGAAGAATTTTTGTTTCGTCAGGTTTGTGCGCTTTTTCTACTATGACTACATCTAGTTGTGAAACGGTTTCTTGCAAAGGACTACCGTCTTCAGCTCTGCCGTTATACTTGTCGTATTCTACCGATGGTTCCTTTAAAATTTCCTTTTCCTTAATTTCTTCGTCAGCTTCGATAACCTTATGCGAGATCTCATATTTTTGACTCTCAATGTCCTCTTTGCAAACATCCTTTTCTATATCGCTGGCATATGTTACTCTACTAGCATCCGATTTTTGATCGGTTTCAGAAAGGTCGGCATCCAACTCGGTATCTTTTTGGGTATGTTTTTCCATTAAACTGGGTTCTTGTTCTTCGCTCAATGTTTCTGCATGATCTTCTCGTTTTAACATATCCATAATATCCTTTGTTACTAAACTATCTCTATCGATATCGCTTGCGTACGTTATTTTGCTTTCCTCTGATTTCTCTTCAGTTTCGGATGTATCCTCCTTATATTCCGTTTTGCTTCCTTCTTGAAGATCTGATGTTTTCAAGTCTTTTTCACTTACTAGCAGCATGCTATCAGTTGTTATTGTTTCCGTTAGTTCATCTTTTCGAATATCATATGAAGTTGAATCGATGATTACATGCTTTTTGGTAGATATTTCGTCAGTTTCTTTACTTCCTAATTCTTCAGATGTTTCAAAATCTTGCATAGTGATATCGGTAGTACTTTCGTCTACAGATTCTTCCATGTATTTAGTTAGATCTATCCTTTCCGTTGGCTTTTGTTCAATAGAAGGTTTTTGTACAACTTTATCTGTTTCTCGAACTACTTCGATTTTATCCTTTTCTATGATTTCTTCTTTCCTCTCTTCGAGCTTGGGATATTTAGTGGGGAGAACTTTCTGGCCCATTATGAAGGTTTCGGACTCAAAGCTCTTAGCTATATCTTTAACTGATTTTCTTTCCTCCGATTCTCTTTCCTCCGTGTCAGGTTTCTCCTCGGCTTTTTCTGTTTGTTTAGTAGTATCAGAGACTTTAGTTTCAACTTTTGGCGCAATCTTAACAGTTTGACCAAATGATTTTGCTATATCCTTAACTGTTGTCACTTCCGCCGTATCTTTCTCTGGAGCACTTTTAGCGCCAGATGGTTCTTCCTCCTGAATTGGTAGGATTCCCAAAGCTTTTCTTTCCGGCGAAGGTTCTTCTTCTATTTCGGTCATAAGCTGTTCTTCTACCATTTCCTTTCTGATCTGTTGCTCGTAAAGTTGTTTTCTTTGTAAGATGTTCTTTAAATCGTAAAGATCTTCAGTTGGTAACGACATGGATCTTTCGTATATATTTTTCCGGGCTGGTGTGACCGGAGTTTGGAAAACGCTCATTTGTCTTTCACGTATTTGAGGAACTCTGTCTTCTATTTCTGAATCTGAAATGTAATGTTCTACATCTCCACTATCCGATATGTATCCAGTATTTTCATATCCTCCAGATTTTGATTGGTCGTGGTCCGATTCGGAACTATCTGATTTATCTGATTTTTGTTCTTCTTTTTCCGTTATTTTTGTCTTTGCAGTGTGATCGACGAAAGCGGCTTGATATTCGCTGAGAGGTTTTGCAAATTCCGCCTCAATTTTCTCATCAAATGTCATCGGAACTTCCTCTTTACCCTCAGGTATGCTCTGCGAGCTTTGAAGACCTATCCTAGGCTTCGGTATGGGTGGTTCCACTGATACTTCATGAATAGAAGTTCTTTTAGCGATGGTGATTTTTTCTGATGGCGTATCTTCGTATAAGCTATACCGTTTTTTGATGACAGGATCTTGTTTTGAGTCTTTTGTAACGCTTTCCCAAAATTTCTTCTTATCAAAGTAAGTATCGGTTAAGCTTTCTGAATCATCCGTGTCTAGCGTATCATCTCTAACAGGTGATTTAATGGTTGTTGAATCACTTCCGTCTATGTTAGTTGTCAGTTGGATATGGGTATCGGGTGATTTAGTTACTCTAGGTTTGGGTTTTGGTACGACTGGTGTTAGTTTTGGTTTACTTGTCAGTTCTGTTGATGTTTTTGTTATTGGAACGCTGCTGGTTTCTAGAAATAATTGGGAGAGAATATTGTTAGCGAGGTTCTAGCAGTTAAGACAGATAGAGGGAAGAGTTAAGAGTTTTAAATGTTGGTATTGATCGTAACATACAGGCAGGTATATACTTATATTTAGTAGTATACTTTTAATAAGTTTTTATGCTATCTCCAACACCTAACTTACCGTAGTTTTCATAACTGAAATACTAAACGTAAACAAATGAACTCATAAGTAGAAATGATGTTAGTAACATACTAAATAAACGTAAAAAATGCTAACGTTTGCTAGTGTTGAAAATTCAAAGACGAAGCCACAAGAAAACTCATGCAAAACTCAAACATATCGGGCCCGTTCTTAATGGGTATTTCTACTCTCTTCCTATTTACCTAACGGCGTTTGTTCGATACTACACTTTTCTCTTCTCAATTTCGATCTTTTGTTTCTCCTTCGTGATTTCCTTGTCGTTTTCGGACTATAGCGCGGCAAAACCAATACTTCGTCCTCAGATATAAATATATCTGGGATTTGGCTACCTTGCCTTGAGCCGCTTGCTTCCGTCAAATCTGTATCGTCGAATGTAGATGTTTGATTTGAGGAAACGCTCTGCGTCATATTATCAACGGATCCGAAGGGACTACTCTTTTGTAGCCAGTTAGTTACTGCATTTGTTATTAACCCCCTAGAGAGGGAATCGTTACTACCGAGAGATTTCGCCATCCTGTCGTCACTCCGCAAAAGCGAGTTAACAGATTCGTTGCTGTCGGTGTGAGGACTACTGAGAAAGACGTTTGGACTTATACGCATTATGGTGTCCATAATTACGCCCTTCTTGTAATTGTGTAAATCTGGAAGACTTCCTCTGTCTGAGTCGTGTTTCGGTTTCGAATGGAAACCTAATTCAGATTTAGCTCGTTTTTTCGATCTTTTATACGACCCCAATGACGGACATGGGCTCTTCATAATCGGTATGACGTCAACTTCTACCCCGGCTTTATTTATCATGTGATCTTTATTTAATGTGACGGGACCCATGTAAATAATATCACCTACGGAAGTAAACAGAATGTAGCCTGGATGGCTCCTTTGCGTGATGTACACGTCCCGATATGTTTGCCGAGTAACGAATGAAGATATAAAGGTAGACAGATGTATGTATAAAGAAGGTGGTATTGGTTTAATGAGTGTGCATGCGAAAACATCCATTTATGCGAATGATTAAAACATTTACTAAAAGCAATGACTTATTGGTGGGAAGGAAGGTAAATTAAATTATGTTAAGCCTCTAACATGTATCATCTACCTTGTGGTAGTTCTAAAACCTCCGCTTGGCTGTCAGGTGTCTTCGACGTGTCGCAGCCCTCACTCGGCGAGAATGTTTGTTCGTCCCAAAGCGCTGCATATTCTTTCTGACAGTCGGACATTTCCTCCGTGCTTAATTGTGATACGATCTTGCGAAAGTCTTGTTCGTGTCTCGCTTCCATTTCAGGCGTTGTTAGATTAGAGTCTTTCGCTTTGGCGGAATCTGCCGCCAACAGTTCGGAAGCCATCCTTTCAAATTTTCGCTCGACTCTTTTTAAGCTTGGCTTTTCCATCTGCGTCGATTCAATTGTTTCGGCGTGTTCCAATGTACCTAACGCTTTTTCAATATCGCTAAGTTTTTTCTCGATTAAATCGGTATCTATTTGTGAAGCGGTTTTCGCGTCTGTACTACCTTCGAAAACTACATTGGATGTAAATTGAGTATCGCTTGAGACGGTATCGTCAAAGTCATCTAAATCAGTAACTAAAGTTTCAAGTCGTTGCGCGCTTAAATTATCGAGTACATTCGATTTTATGCTACCGCGGTGACTCGCATCGAAGGAATCCTCAGATTCTATATGAAATAATGGTTTTTTCTTACGTAATGAATCGGTTGAGGACTCGTCAGAGATTCTAGCAGAAAGCCTTTCGGTCGGCTCGGTTACTATGTAAGACTCATCGCTGCTCGAGTCGTCGTATGACAGATTCGTTACTTCAATGAAGTACGGCACGTCACCTCTAGCTATTCTGTGCGATGCAACTCTACGTGGCAACGTAGGAGACGTAACCACTGGGGACTGTGATGTTTCACTCTTAACCTTCGTTTCAGATGTTGCCATTCTCTCTTCTGCCATTTTATCCCTTTCTTCATCAAGGAATTGATTAATATCACTTAATTTACTACCGATCTGTTGTTGACTTATTCCAGAATCGCTTCCTTTCGTACTACCTTGTTTTCGTTTATCTTTCCTTTTATCTTTCTTTTTGCCAAAACCGCTAAATAATCCTGTTATTCCCTCTTTAGCTTCTTTGATGCTTTCTTTAACACCTTTGCCTTTTTCGGTTGTTTCAAGTTCTGCTTTGTCGACCCCCGCTTGTCCAGCCTCTTTTACTTTACCAATCGCTGCGTCAACAGTCTTTTCTGTTGCTTCTTTTAAAGCTTCTCCAGGTTGCTCCGTTAACTCTGTCGTTTTCTGTTTCGTAGCTTGTACGTATTCTTCTGTTGCATCCACAACTGTTTTTCCCGTATGTTTTACCTTTTGTGACATATCGTCTTTAGCACTTTTGCCTGTTTTACCCAAATCACTGAAAAATCCCCCGACTTTATCAACACCTTCTGCCGCAATACTTCTGACATCTTCAGAAACGGTTCCAGCAGCTTGTTTTATTGAATCTGTTTTATGTTTAGTTGTTTCTACGGCAAATGTTACTTTTTGATCAGTTTTATCGACTACTTCTTGCCCAGCTGTTTTAATTTTATCAACTCCTGTTTGAGCTCTGTCCATGGTTTGCTCTTTCGCATCTTTCAAAGCCTCGCCCATTTGTCTCGATGAATCTACGATTTTTTGTTCTGTAGCTTCTACAGCTTCTTTTGTTGTATCGGCAATCACTTTGCCTGCACCTTCTGCTTTTTGTGATACGTCATCTTTAGCATCTTTGGTTTTTTTACCCAAACCACTGAAAAATTCACCAATTTTGTCAACACTTCCCGTCGCAGCGTCTTTAACATCCTGAGTAACTGTTCCAGTAGTTTCTTTAATTGAATCTGCTTTTTCCTTACCAGTTTCTACAGCAGATGTAAATACCTGATCAGTTTTATCCGCTACCACTTGCTCAGCTTGCTTGACTTTGCCAGTTGCTGTCGCCCCTGTTTCTTTCACCTTCTGTGATACGTCGTCTTTAGTACCTTTCACTTTCTTACCCAAACCACCGAAAAATCCTCCAATTTTGTCAAGCCCCTCTACCGTTGTATGCTTGATATCTTGAGAAACTGTTTTAGCAGTTTCTTCTACCGAATCTGCCTTCTCTTTAGTTGCATCTGCTGTTGATGTAACTACATGATCGGCTTTATCTACTACCGTTTGTCCAGCTTTTTTGACTTCGTCGATTGTTGATTCAACTCCATCCATGGTTTGTTGTCTTGCGTCTCTTAAAAATTCATCAGTTTGCTTTGCTAACTCAACAGATTTCTTCTCAGTAGTTTCTGCTGCTTCCTTTGTGGTGTCGGTAACAGCTTTTCCTGTAGCTTTCACCTTTTGCGACATGTCATCTTTAGCATCTTTCGTTTTCTTACCCAAGCCACTGAAAAATCCACCAATTTTATCAGCACCCTTTGTCGCTCTATCTTTGACATCTTTGGAAATCGCTTTGGTTCCTTTCTTCACAGAATCTGCTTTCTCCTTCGTTGTTTCTGATACCTCCGTAAATCCCTGATCAGTTTTGTGTATCAATACTTGTCCGCCTTCTTTAATTTTGTCCACTGCTGCCGTAGTTCCCGCTACAGTTTGTTCTTTTGCGTCTTTCAAAACTTCACCGCTTTGCCTTGCAAATTCTGTTGTTTTTTGCTTGGCAGTTTCTATAGCTTCTTTTGTTGTATCAACTACAGGTGCTCCCGTTTCTTTTACTTTCTGTGTAACTTCATCTGCAGTACCTTTCGTTTTTTTACCCAAACCACTTAAAAATCCTCCAATTTTATCAATCCCTTCTGCTGCAGTGTGCTTGACATCTTGCGAAACTGTTTCACTGGTTTGTTTCAATGAATCTGCTTTCTCCTGAGCTACCTCTGAAGTAAATGTAGCTATCTCATGAGTTTTGTCTACTATCGCTTGCCCAGTTCCTTTGATTTTATCAGTTGCTGTTTTAACTCCATCTACAGCTTGTTCTCCTGTATCTTTCAAAGCTTCACCAGTTTGCTTTGCTAAATCGGCAGTTTTCTTCTCAGTACCCTTTGCCGCTTCTTTTGTTGTTTCGATAACTGTTTTCTCCGTATCTTTTACTTTCTGTGCTATATCATCTTTAGTACCTTCCGTTTTCTTAGCTAAGCCACTGAAGAATTTACTAATTTCATCAATATCTTCTTTTGCAGTATCTTTTACATCTTTGGAAATTGTTTGGGCACCTTTCAATATCGAATCTGCTTTCTCCATTGTTTTTTCTGATGTAACTGAAAATGCCTCATCAGTTTTATCTATTAGCACTTGTCCGCCTTCTTTAGTTTTGTCAATTGCTACCTTAGCTCCCTCAACTGTTTGTTTCGCCAATTCTGTAGTTTTCTTTTCAGCGGCTTTTCCAGCCTCAGTTGTCGCATCAACGGTTGCTGAGCTCGTATCTTTTACTTTCTGTGTAACGTCGTCTTTGACACTTTTCATTTTTTTACCCAAACCACTGAAAAATCCACCAATTTTGTCAGCACCCTCCGTCGCAGAGTCCTTAATATCCTGAGAAACTGTTTCAGTTGTTTCTTTTATCGAATCTGTTTTCTCTTTAGCTTTATCTCCAGTGGATGTAATTACCTCGCCAGTTTTGTCCATTATCGTTTTTCCAGTACTTTTAACTTCTTCAGCTGCCGTTTTCCCTCCTTCCATAGTTTCTCCTTTCGCTCCTTTCAATGCTTCACCTGTTCCTTTTGCTACTTCTGTAGCCTTCTTTTCAACAGTTTCTGCAGCTTGTGTTGTTGTATCGACAACTGCTGTTCCTGTTTCTTTCACTTTTCTTGTTACATCTCCTTTAACACCTTTCACTTTCTTACCCAAACCACTGAAAAAACCTCCTATTTTATCAGCACCTTCTGTTGTACTATCTTTCATATCCTGTGAAACTGTCTGAACGGCTTGTTTCACGGAATCTGCTTTTTCCGTCGCTGTGTCTGCCGCAAATGTAACTACTCGATCAGTTCTGTCTGCAACCCTTTGCCCAGCTTGTTTAGCATTATCAGCTGCTTTTTCGACTCCTTCCACAGTTTGTTCTTTTGCGTCTTTCAAAGTTTCGCCAGCTTGCTTTGTTAACTCTGCAGTTTCCTTCTCAGTAGCTACTGCGGCCTCTTTCGTTGTATCGGTGACTACTTTTCCTGTATCTGTTAGTTTCTGTGATATATCATCTTTAGCATGTTTCGCTTTTTTACCGAGACCACTAAAAAATCCACCAATTTTGTCAATACCTTCTGCAGTAGTGTCCTTGACACCTTGAGAGATTGCTTCGGCGTCTTTCTTCATTGAATCTGTTTTTTCCCCAGTTTTATCTGCTAGCATTTTGCCGTCCTCTTTAATTCTATCATGAGCAAATGCGGCTTCTTCGACGGTTTGATGTCTTGCACCTTTCAAAGTTTCAGTAGTTTGCTTTGCAAATTCTATAGATTTCTCTCCAACAGTTTCTGCAGCTTGTTTTGTTGTGTCGGCAACTGTCGCTCCCGTGTCCTTTATTTTCAGTGCTGCGTCCTCTTTCACATCTTTCGCCTTCTTACCGAAACCGCTGAAAAATCCACTAACTTTACCCAAACCTTCTGCTGCGGTATACTTGATATCTTGTGCAGCTTCTGAAGTAGATTTAACTGTTTCATCAGTTTTCTTCGCTATCGCTTGTTCAACATCCTTGATTTCATCAAGTCCTCTTCCTGCTCCGCCTACGGTTATTTCCTTTGCGCCTTCTAAAGCCTCGCTTGTTTGTTTTGCTATCTCCGCAGTCTTCTTCTCAGTAACATCTGTAGCTTCTTGTGTGGTGTCTGCAACTACTTTTCCTACATCCCTTGCTTTCTGTGATTTTGCATCTTCTGCTTTTTTACTTAAACCACTGAAAAATCCGCCAATTCTGTCGATTGCTTCTGCTCCGGTATCTTTAACATCTTGAGAAATTGCTTGTGCGCCGTCCTTCATTGCACCTGTTTTCTTTTTTGTTGCTTGTGATACGTCTGCAAATTCTTGTCTAGTTTTATCCGCTAGAATTTGCCCGCCTTCTTTAACTTTGTCAACTGCTATCGCAGCTCCCTCTACTGTTTGATCTTTTGCGTCTCTTAAAGCTTCACCAGTTTTCTTTGATAATTCTGCGGCTTCTTGCTTAGCAGTTTGTGCGCCTTCTGTTGTTGTGTCGACAACTGCTGCTCCAGTTTCTTTCATTTTTTGTGATGTATCGTCTTTGGTGTCTTTCAGTTTCCTACCCAAACCACTGAAAAATCCTCCTATTTTATCAAAACTCTCCACGGTACTATCTTTTATATCTTGACCTGCTTCTGACGCAGATTTTGCTACTTGATCGGTTTTGTCCACTCCCATTTGTCTAGTTTCTTTGATTGAGTTAATTCCTCTGCTGGCTTCATCCATGGTGTATTGTTTTGCGTCTTTTAAAGCTTCGCTAGATTGTTTTGCCAATTCTGCAGCTTTGTTTTCGGCAGAATCTGCAGCTTCCTTTGTTGTATCGGCAACCACTTTTCCCGTATCTTTTACTTTCTGCGATACATCTTCTTTAGCATCTTTTGCTTTTTTTCCCAATCCACTGAAAAAGTCTCCAATTTTTGCAACGCCCTCGGTAGCAGTATCTTTTAGGTCTTGGGAAACTGTGACAGTGGTTTGTTTAATGGCATCTGCTCTTTCCTTGGTTGCTTCTGACGCAACTGTAAATGCCTGACCTGTTTTATCTATCACGGTTTCCCCACCCTCTTTAATTTTGTCAGTTGCTGCTTTTACTCCGTCTATGGTTTGCTCTTTTGTTTCTCTTAAAGTTTCACCAGCCTGGTCTGCCAAGTCTGTCGTTTTCTGTCTACCACATTCTACAGCTTCCTTAGTTACATCAACAGCTGCTGCTCCACCGTCTTTTATTTTCCGTCCAGCGTCGTCTCTAGCAACTTTTGCTTTGTCACTAAAATCACCGAAAAATCCTTCGATCTTTTCAACACTTTCTCGCATAGTTTCCTTTAAGTCTTGAGAAACTGCTTGTGCGGTTTGTTTTACAGAATCTACTGTTTCTGTTGTTGTTTCTGTCGTAGCTGTCAAAGCTTGATCGGTTTTATCTACAACCGCCTTTTTACTTTCATCGACTTTCTGAACTGCGCCAGCTGCTTGGCTTTTCGTGTCGCTAAGAGATTCACCCGCTTGTTTTTTTAGTTCTGCGATTTCCTTTTCTGCAAATTCTACACTTTGGTTTGTTTTGTCCGCCGCTGTAGTTGTTGTTTCCGCGACTTTTTCTGATACATCATCTTTAATATCTGCAGTTTTCTTCCCCAAGCTACTGAAAAATCCACCAATTTTGCGTTTGCCTTCTTTACTTGCTTCCTGAGATGTTTCTTTCACTGTTTCTACAACGTCTTTGCTACTTTCTAAAACTGCAGCTTTGCTATCCTCCTCAAACTTCTGCGATTTATCTTTTGCATCAGTTACCAATTCGCCGGTGTCTTTTGCTAATTCCTTAGTAGTTTTTTCAACAACATCAACGGCTTTTCTAGATATGTCCGATATATCTTCTCCTATGTCACCCTCGTGTTTTTCTTTCGTACCACTCTCTTCTTTATCTGTGAAAATGCCTCCGATTTTAGAGAAAAATCCTCCAGATTTCTTCCTTGGTTTCTTTGGCTTTTTACGGCTTCCGGGAGCATCTTTGATTTCGGCAAAATCCCGAGCAACTTCCGGCGTTTTATCCAATTTTAATTTTATTTCAGGTGCTTCTTGCTGATCTGCTTTTATTACTTCGCTAATAAATTGTTTTGTTTGATCTCTTATGGAATCTTCAACGTGCTCCATTGTGCCATCTGTAGTGGTAATAAACGTCGAAATTTCTTTTACACCATCAACAATATCCTTATGCTCTGTGCCATCCCTTAGGTTATTTGTTGTTTCTTTAACAATATCCTGAACACCTTTTATTTCTTCTTTAATGTCTGATTCTAATTTTAAAATTGATTCTCCTGCTGTTGTAGCACCAGTTTCTGATATTTCCTGAAGCTTGTAAGTAATTTGTGGTTCCATAGTGTCTGCCGTGTCTTTGGCTTTAGTTAATTTACCTTCAACCGTGCTTATATCATCTTCTGCTCTTTCCACTAAAAATTTTCCTTCGGTTTTAACATCTTTTGCTTTACCACTAAACTTATCTCCTAGTTTACCTAAAAATCGGCCGGATTTCTTTGCCGCTTTTTTACCTTCGCCTTTGATCTCGCTTTCAACCTCTTCTGCACTAGACATTACTTTTGTTTCTAATTTTTCGGCTTCCTTGAGCGACACCTTTATGGATGTGGAAATATGATCTGTCGTGTCTGACTTAATTTTCTCAGCTTTTCCTGATGCGTCTTCAAGTTCTTTTGTAATTTTATCAATTTCGCTTTGAACAATTTGACCGATATCAGTAACTTCAGCTACAGTTTTACTAGTTTCAGCTTCGAAAGCCTTAATATCTTTCGTTGCTTTTTCTTTTGCAGAATCCTTTATAATGCCCACTTGCTCTGCAACAGGTTTTGTGACATCAACGGTGGTTTGTTCAACTTGTTGCGTTATAGCTTTTTCAGTTTTTGATCCTGCATCCTCTATAACATCTTTAGCCAGTTTCGTTTTACCTCCAATTTTCTCGCCGAGCTTGCTGAAAAACCCTCCTGATTTTTTAGCGGTTTTTTTAGATTCCTTCTTCAATTCATCCTTTTCGGTTGAAGTTTTCTCTTCGATTAATTCAACAGTCGCATCTAATTCTTTTGTTAACTCAAGAACGTCTTTTGTAATTTCTTCAAACTTTTGGCCTATATCGTCGTCGGATTTAGCTTTTGAGACTGTTACATCAACATCCGCTAGCGATCTTTCGTTACTTAGAAAACCTTCCATACCGAATTTATTTTCAACAGTTGTCGGAAGGAAGTCACTTACAATTACTGGTTTCATGTCTTTTTCTTGGAAACTTGTTGAAATTTTTTCTATTTGTTGTGTTGTAATAGCGACTGGTTTTCCAGTATCTTCCTCAATTGCTTCTATACGAATTTCTTTGATTGTTGAGTCTGTTGGAACATTAGCCATTATGTTAGAAATTATATCGGGTGGTGAGAATGTCATTTCATTGACACTTTTGGCTGCATCAGAAACATCATCTTTAATCACTACAATGACCTTTTCGGTTGGTTGCATGTCTTCTTTGATTTCTTTAAGAATAGTTTCAACCTTCACTTTTCCATCATCCAAGGTTTCTCTGACTATTATGGTAGTTGATGCAACGGCACCTGATTCTATATCAGATATTTTCATGACTGCTTCTTCAAATGCTACAGATTTCTTAATTTCAGCAGGTTGCTTTTCACCTGGAATGTATGGCGCATCACTATAACGCATAACCTCCGTACTTAAAAAGTTCTTTGTTTCATACATATCTTGCAGTGCTTGTTCTGAGATAATCGGCTGCGTTTCTTCGACTTTCTCTTCATCTTTAGACTTTTTAGAGAATAATCTGAATGGACTACCGCTTTTCCTCCTTTCTCTCTTCTCTTTCATAGTAACTTCCTTTTCAGGCTGCTGTTCCTCCGTGTGATCATCAGATTTCTTTCCAAAAAGTCCAAAGAGGGATTTGGATTTTCCTTTTGGTTCTTGTTCTTTTTGAGTAACATCAGGTTTAGTTTCAGAGATAGAAATAGTCTGTGGTTGCTGAATTATCTGAGGTAGAGGCCTTACATCATGATAATTTGTGATTTCGTCGTTCAAGAAGTTGCTGGTTGAATGTACACTTTCCACAAAATCCAAAGGCGCTGGGACGCTTCCAGGACGTTCTTCATGTTTAATTATTTCAGGTTGTATAACCTTTTCTTTTTGCTCCTCAGGTTTCTTTACATCACTTACACTTTCCACTGTTTCTGGTTTCTTTTCCTTCTTTCCAAATAATCCGAAAAATCCGGATTTTCGTGAACCATCATCTTCTATACTCTTTTGTCGAGGTTTCTTTTTACGCTTCTTTTTATCTTTGGCATCTTCATCTTCAGAAACAGGCGATTTTTCGCGTTCGCGTATTACAGGTCTAACATCATTGAACCTAGAAATTTCCTGATTTAGAAAGTTGCTTGTGTCAATCATATTTTTCAAGACTTCCTGAGATAGTTCCACTTGAGGAGTAGCTTTTTCTGAAATTCTGAGTGTTTGTACTTTAGAAATATCTTCATCGCTTGGTACTCGAGGAATACTTTCGATAATTAATTTTTTATGAGTTACTATGGGTAATTCTGAAGATGTAACAATTTCTCCTGTTGGTAATATTTGTTTTTGCATTTTCTCTATTTTTTCTCCGATGCTTACTGAGAATTCCCTTTTCTTTGGTTCTCCAGTCGGAGAGACTACTATCTGAAATTCACCTGTTTCATAGGTCTTAGGTTCAAGTGTTTTAGTAATTTCAGCGATGGTCATTTTTCCGTCTAGGCTTACATCGGACTTGATAATTTTTTCTTCTTTCTTCGACGCTTTTACGTCATAAAATTTAACAATTTCGGTTTTGAGAAAATCGGATGTATTTTGCATATCTTTTTGTGCAGTTTCCGAAACAACTAATTTTTCAGGTTCTACAAGGGCCTCAGATACTTTCTCTTTTTTCCCGAAGATACCGAAAAGCGGTTTTGAAGAATCTTCCTGCGTCTTTTCCTTTTTAGCCTTCTTTTGACTGGATTTACGCTCTGGTTTTGCTTTCTCCTCCACTATAGGAGCTGTTTGGGATTCCAATGTGCTAGATTTGGATTTAGGGTCGTCACTTTCGCTTTTCGATTTATCCTCATCAACATCCTTCTTTCCTTTCTTTCCGAATAGCTTGAAGAGTCCTGATTTCTTTGAGCCGTCGCTTTCATCTCCTGATTCGCTGCTTTCCCTTTTTCCTTTCTTCTTCTTTTTAGTTTTTTTAGGTGATGTCTCTGTTGGCTCCAATTTAGCGGTTACTTCGGCAACAATCGGCCTTGGTGCTTGTGGTACTTCGTCAGAAAATTCCTTCTCAGATGCTAAGAAAGATGCAGTTTGGAATATATTGTCTTCGTGTTCTTCAGAGGGTGTTCGCATAAGCGTTTCGGGTGGTGATACTTTTTTAGTGGTAACAGAATCCAATTCAGAGAGTTGTTTTTCCTCTTTTTTAGATTTCTTACCGAATAAACCGAAGAATCCTCCTCTCTTTTTCTCTTCTGATTCTTCAGAGCTTGCCCTGTCATCTTGCTTTGACTTCTTACTTTCATCCAATTTAACTTCTTCTTTCGTTATTGGGTCTTCTTTAATTTGATCCGTTATTACGGGTATGGGTTCAGGTGTAGATTTATCTTCTGGTTTAGGTAGGATTTCCTTAACATCTTCAAACCGATCGACTTCTTCTTTCAAGAAGTCGCCAGTTTGTGCTCTCCTGAGTTTACTATCTTCTTTTTCTAGTTCAGTAATGACTGAGATAGAATCAACTATCTGAACTAGTTCTTTTGATGGTACCTCTCGTATAATTGGTCTGACGTCTTCAAATTGAGCAACTTCATCCATTAAGAATTGGTCGCAATTTTTGATAGCTAAACGTGCTTCTTCGGATGCTTGTTCATCTTGTATTTTTTCATCCTTCTTAGATTTTTTACCAAATAAACCAAAGAAACCACTCTTCCTTTTATCTTCCGGTTCTTCAGAACTTGCTTTTTCTTCTCGTTTTGGCTTCTTTTTCTCGTCGAATCTTACTTGTTCCTTGATTATCTTTTCTTCTTGTACTTTATCCGTTTCATCTAGAAGTTTCTTAATTTCTGCATCCGACAGGTCACCTTGTACTACTATTCTTTCCTTAATTACATGTGTGGCTTTAGGTGTGGATTTTTCAGGTGATTTGGGTAGGATTTCTTTCATATCATCAAACCGGTCGACTTCTTCTTTTAAGAAATCAGTGGTTTGTGCCCTTCTTAATTTAGGATCTTCGTCTTGTTGAGATTCAGTTTTGAATGGTTTCGATTCCACTTTTTTGATTTTTTCTTCTACTTCATTTCTAATAACCGGCATTACATCTTCAAATCGAGCGACCTCGTTCGCTAGAAATTGGTCGCAATTTTCGATAGATTTACGTGCTTCCTCAGACGCTTGCTCAGCTAACAGTTTTTCGTCCTTCTTAGATTTTTTACCAAATAAACCAAAGAATCCTCCTTTCTTCTTTTCTTCTGGCTCTTCAGAGCTGGCCTTTTCTTCGCGTTTTGGCTTTTTCTTTTCTTCCAATTTTACCTGTTCTTTAACCATTACATCTTCTCTTACCTGATCTGTTTCATCTAAAATTTGTCGAAGTTGTTCATCTGGCAAATCGCCTTGTACTACTATTCTTTCTTTGATCACATGTGTGGCTTTGGGTGTCGATCTTTCCGGTGATTTTGGAAGAATTTCCTTGACATCGTTAAACCGATCGAGTTCTTCTTTTAAAAAGTCGGCGGTTTGGGCTGTTTTTAGTTTAGCGTTTTCGTCTTGTTCCGGTTTTGACTTTAACGGCTTAGATTCGGTTTTCAGGATTCTTTCTTCAATTTCTTTTTTGATAACTGGCATAACATCTTCAAAACGAGCGACTTCATTTGCTAGAAATTGATCGCAATTGTTGATAGCTAAACGCGCTTCTGCAGAAGCTTGTTCATCCGTTGCTGTTTCATCCTTCTTAGATTTCTTTCCGAATAAACCAAAAAACCCTCCCCCTTTCCCTTTATCCTCTGGTTCCTCTGAGCTTGCCTTTTCGTCTCGTTTTGGTTTCTTCTTTTCTTTTAATCTTACTTGTTCCTTGACGATTACGTCTTCCTTCACTTGATCCGTTTCATCTAAAATTTTTCGAAGTTCTTCATCTGGCATGTCGCCTTGCACTACTATTCTTTCTTTGATCACATGTGTAGCTTTGGGTGTCGATCTTTCCGACGATTTTGGCAGAATTTCTTTGACATCGTTGAATCGGCCAAGTTCTTCTTTTAAAAAGTCAGCAGTTTGGGCCCTTTTTAGTGTATCGTCTTCGCCTTGGTCCGGCTTTGATTTTGATGGCTTAGATTCGGTTTTCGGCATTCTTTCTTCTATTTCCTTTTTGATAACTGGCATTACATCTTCAAAGCGAGCGACTTCATTCGCTAGAAATTGATCGCAATTGTCGATAGCTAAACGCGTTTCTTCAGAAGCTTGTTCATCCGTTGCTTTTTCATCCTTTTTAGATTTCTTTCCAAAAAAGCCAAAAAACCCTCCGCCTTTCTTTTTATCCTCTGGTTCCTCTGACCTTGCCTTTTCGTCCTGTTTTGGTTTCTTCTTTTCTTTCAATTTCACTTGTTCCTTGACGATTACATCCTCCTTCACTTGCTCTGCTTCATCCAAGATTTTACGAATTTCTTCATCTGGTAAGTCGCCTTGTATTACTACTTTTTCTTTGATGGCATGCGTGGATTTAGGTGCAGATCCTTTCGGAGATTTTAGTAGAATTTCTTTTACATCGTTAAACCGATCGACTTCCTCTTTTAAGAAATCAGAGGTTTGGGCTTTTTTCAATTTAATTTCTTCATCTTGTTTCGGTTTAGTTTCGGTTTTTTGTATGGTTTTCTCTTTAATTTGTTTCTTGATAACAGGCATTACATCTTCAAAACGAGCAACTTCATTCACTAGAAATTCGTCACAGTGTTCGATAGTTTTACGTACTTCTTTAGATCTTTGTTCATCTGACAATGTTTCGTCCTTCTTTGGTTTCTTACCAAAAATACCAAACAATCCTGCCCTCTTTTTCTCTTCTGGTTCTTCAGAACTTGCTTTTTCATCTCGTTTGGGCTTCTTCTTTTCATCCAATATAATTTGTTCTTTAACTAATATATCTTCTTTTACCTGATCTGTTTCATCCAAGATTTTTCGAATTTCTTCATCTGGCAAGTCGCCTTGTACTACTATTCTTTCTTTAATTACGTGGGTTGCTTTAGGTGTTAACTTTTCAGGTGATTTAGACAAGATCTCCTTAACATCATCAAAGCGATCAAGTTCTTCTTTTAGAAACTCAGCGGTTTGCGTCCTTTTTAGCTTAGCATCTTCGTTTTGCTCCGGCTTAGATTTGGGTGGTTTAGATTCGGTTTTCTGGATTTTTTCTTTTACTTCTTTTTTGATAACTGGCATTACATCTTCAAAGCGAGCGACTTCGTTCGTTAGAAATTGATCGCAATTGTCGATAGTTAAACGCGCTTCTTCAGAATGTTGTTCATCCATTGCTTTTTCATCCTTCTTAGACTTCTTTCCGAATAAACCAAATAACCCTCCGCCTTTCTTCTTATCGTCTGGTTCCTCTGAGCTTGCTTTTTCGTCTCGTTTTGGTTTCTTCTTTTCTTTCAATTTTACTTGTTCCTTGACGATTACATCTTCCTTCACTTGATCTGCTTCATCTAAGATTCTTCGAATTTCTTCATCTGGTAAGTCGCCTTGTATTACTATTCTTTCTTTGATTACATGTGTGGCTTTAGGTGTAGATTTTTCGGGTGATTTTGATAGGATTTCTTTAACATCATCAAATCGATCAATTTCCTCTTTTAAGAAATCTGCGGTTTGTGCTTTTTTCAATATGGCGCTTTCATCTTTTTCTGGTTTAATTTCGAATGGTGTGGATTCAGTTTTTTGCATGGTGTCTTTTGCTTCTTTCCTGATAACTGGCATTACATCTTCAAAGCGTGCGACTTCATTCTCCAGAAACTGATCACAATTTTCAATGGTCTTACGCATTTTCTCGGATGCTTGTTCATCTATTACTTTTTCGTCTTTCTTAGGTTTTTTACCAAATAAGCTGAAGAATCCTGCTTTCTTCTTATCCTCTGGCTCTTCAGAACTATCTTTTTCGTCACGTTTAGGTTTTTTCTTCTTATCCAGTTTTATTTGTTCTTTAACTATAATACCTTGCTGCACTGGTTTGCTTTCTTGCGTTGTTTTTGGAGTCGATTTATCAGGTAATACGGGGAGCATTTCTTTAACATCATGAAACCGTTCGATTTCTTCTTTTAGAAAATCAGCGGTTTGGGCTTTCTTTAACCTAGTATTCTCATCTTGGTCTATGTGTTCTTCTAGCTTCACTTTAGGTTCCGCAGTATCAATTTTAATGATAGACTTTTCTATTGTTTCTTTTACAATGATTGGTTTGACGTCATCAAACTTAGCAACTTCAGTTACCAAAAATTGGTCAGTGTTTTCAATAACTCCTTGAGCTTCTTCTGTCGCATGCTCATCGGGCACGGTTTCATCTTTTTTAGATTTTTTACCAAACAAACCAAAGAATCCCCCTTTCTTTTTATCTTCTGGCTCTTCAGAGCTTGCCTTTTCATCTCGTTTAGGCTTGTTCTTTTCATCTAATTTTACCTGTTCTTTAACTATCGCATCTTCTTTCACCTGATCTATTTCGTCTAGAATTTTTCTAATTTCCTCATCTGGCAAGTCACCTTGTATAATTATTCTTTCTTTGATCACGTGTGTAGCTTTAGGAGCGGATTTTTCAGGTGATTTGGGCAAAACTTCTTTAACATCGTTAAACCGATCAACTTCTTCTTTTAAGAAATCGGCGGTTTGCGCTCTCTTAAGTTTAGCATTCTCATCTTCTATTTGAGATGTTGTTTGCTTAGAATCAACTTCTTGGATAGGTTTTTCCAATACTTCCTTTCTAATAATTGGAATTACGTCTTCAAAGCGAGAGATTTCATTTGCTAGAAATTCGTCACAGTTTTCAATATTTGCGCGTGCTTCTTCAGATGCTTGTTCACTCGGAATTTTCTCATCTTTCTTGGATTTCTTTCCAAATAGACCAAAGAACCCTCCGCTTTTCCTTTTGTCTTCTGGTTCTTCTGAACTTGCTGTCTCTTCTCGCTTGGGCTTTTTCTTTTGATCTAATCTTATTTGTTCTTTAACTATTACATCTTCTTTCACTTCCGTATCATATGGTAAACCTTCGGCTTTTGTAATAATTTTTTCCACGTCTTTCTTAATTACAGGCCTTACGTCTTCAAAACGGGCAATTTCATCAATTAAAAATTTGTCGCAGCTATCAATAGCTTTACGTGCCTCTTGTGCGGTCTCTTCATCAGAAATTATTTCATCTTTTTTAGATTTTTTGCCGAAAAGGCCAAAGAAGCCTTTCTTTTCAACATCGGATTCTTCAATAGCTGCTTGTTCTTCCTTCGGTTTCTTTTTCTTGTCTAGCGTCACTTGTTCTTTAACCATTACAGGTTCCTTTATTTGATCGCTTTCATCTAGAATTCTTTTGATTTCTTCATCCGGTAAATCTCCTTGTACGATGATTGTTTCCTTGATAATATGCGTTGGTTTCGGTGAAGATTCTTTAGGTTTTGTTTCAAACGAAACAGTTTTAATGGCCGCTCTTGGCAAAATTTGTTTAACATCATCGAATCTTTCGACTTCACCTTTCAGGAAGTCATCAGTTTGCGACATTTTCAACTTATCTTCCGTTTCCTCCCATTTCTGTTCGTCTTTCTTAGATCTTTTTCCGAATAATCCAAAGAAGCCACCCTTTCTATCCTCCTCTTCGTTTTCCTCTGATGGCTTTTTGGAAATTTTCTGTGGTTTACCTTTGTCGTCTAAGATTACATGGTCTTTTATTATGGGCTCTTCTTTTAGTTTATCACTTTCGTCTAAAATCGTTCGTAACTCTTCATCTGTTAAGTCACCTCTTACTACTATGGTTTCTTTGATAACGTGCGTAGCTTTGGGGGTTGACTGTTCGGGTGCTTTGCTAATTATTTGTTTAACATCATCAAACCTTTCTATTTCGTCTTTTAGGAAATCGTTAGTTTGTAGTATTTTAGTTTTAGCAGCTTCAGCAACGTCAACCTGTTGTGTTTGAGCAATGGCCCTTTGTGGTTCTAACATTGTTTTAGATATTATTGGACGAACATCTTCGAACACAGCTACTTCTTTGGATAAGAATCCATTAGTGTCAATAATATTTTTATGTGCTTCTTCAGAAACTTCTTGTTTTTCAATTGGTTTGTCTTCTTTTTCCTCTTTCTTAGACTTCTTACCGAATAATCCCAAGAAACCTCCTTTCCTCTGTGAATCAGATTCTTCGCTTTCAGGTTTGTCTTTTCTAGATTTCTTTTTCTCAAGCGTGCCAACTTTTTCTTTCTTCATTTCTTCTTTAGAAAGTTTTGGCGGAGTTGCTTCCTTGGAGGATTTATCTGGCGATTCGTCCTTTTTACCAGTCTTCAACATATCCACTTCATCTTTTAGGGTGTGGCTGGCTATAGGTATCTCTACGGAAAGTGTTTCAATTCTTTGGATTTTATGAGATGGAATTGGCTTTTCAATAACAATCTTTTCGAATTTTTCTTCAATTGTCGGAGTCGCCGGTTTAACATCATCAAACTTTGTTATTTCGTGTGTCAAAAATTCATTTGAAATTTCTATACCTTTTATAGCTTCTTCGGATAATTTAATTTCTTTTGGAACTTTTTCATCTTTTTTACCTTTTTTGCCAAAAATATCGAAAAATCCTACTTTCTTTTCCTTTTCAAGGCTTTCTTGGGATTCGAGTTCCATTTTGTCCTTCTTTTCTTTTTTCTTATCAACTTTTGGAGTGCCCTGAGGTTCACTTATTACTTGATCTTTTTCTGCTTTTTGAACCTCAACCTTTGCTATTGGCTTTACAACAGTGACCTTTTCGAATTCTTCTTCAATCGGTTTAATTATAGGTTTAACATCTTCGAAATTTGAGACTTCGTTAGTTAAGAAATTTTCAGAATCTGCCATGTACTGTTTTATTTCCTCAGATAGCGTTATATCTTTAGGCAATATCTCTTCGTCTTCCTTCTTACCTTTTCCGTCCTCTTTTTTAGGTTTCTTACCAAACAAACTAAAGAATCCTCCCTTTTTGGGAGATTCATCGTCAAGGTCAGAATCTGTTTTATCTTTCTTGGATTTTTTCATATCTAATTCTTGTGGAATTTCTTTGATAGGGGTTTTCCTCTTATCTTCAACACTCTCTTTTATGATTAACGGTTCTCTCGGTATAGGTTTAACATCGTCAAAGTGGTCGATTTCATCTTGTAGGAAGCTTGCATTTTCAGCTAAAGTTTGAGATAGTTGGTCATTTATTTGTTGCTTAGGTACTTTCTCTATGATCTTCTGTTCTTGCCTAACTGGTATTCCATCAACCGCTTTTACTATTGTTTCTTTAATGATGGTTTGCTCTTTCACGGGAGATACTAATGTCCCTTCTACGATTTTTGTTTGTTTTTCTGTGGGAGGTACTTCAATAATAGAGTGTGTAGTGACTGTTTCTCGTATTATTTGTGTGGCGGAAGTTAATACTTCTTCTTTCGTACTAGGATCGATTTTAGCAACTTCTTTTATAACTGTACGTTCAATCTTTATATCTTTACTGATCGGTTGTTCCGGTTTATCTTTTCTTGTTATTTGTTCTTTTATAATGAGTGGTTCGTGTATTGCAGAGCCATTGGCATAACCACTAAGTGATCTCACATCATCGAATTGTTCAACTTCTTTGACTAAGAAATTGCTTGTATCTGTAATTTGTTTAACAGTTTCATCGGACATTTTGGGAATCTCTGGAGGTTTAGGTGATCTTTCCCTGGATTTATCTTTCTTGTGCTTCTTTCCAAATAAGCCAAAAAGACCACTCTTTCTTCCTTCACTTTCATCTTCTGAGACACTCGATTCTCGTTTCTCTGGGCGATGTTTCTGCCTTTTTGTTTTAACAGGCGTCTTTTCTCTTTCCTGTGTCGAAACTTCAGGTTCTGGCTTGTCCGGTTTAGATTTTATTTGTGTTGTTTCTTTTACAGCAACTTCTGGCTTGCTTGCTTTCGTGGGAACTACTATTAGTTCTGCGCTGGGTTTCGGTGAAACTACTTTAACATCCTCAAAATATTTAACTTCGTTTAACAGAAACTGGCTGGTATCGTTCATGTTTTTGATGACAGCTTCTGAAATTTGTAGTGCTTTAGGCGGTTCTTCCTTGATGTCCTTTTTACCTTTCTTGCCGAAAAGACCAAATAAACCACTTTTTTTATGTTCACTTTCATCTTCTGACTCGCTTAATACTTTTTCCTTTTTAAGTTTCTTTTTTTCTCTTATTTTGGGCTCTGGTGGAATGTCTACCTTTTCTGTTGGCGCAACTTGAAGCTCTTTTACTTCGCTTTTCACCTTCTTTTCCGGGGATCTCTCGCGAACGGCATCTGCTGCAAAGGTACTAATAGCAACTTCAGGTTCTCTCGCAATTATTTCCTTGTCATCTTTATGTTCATCTTCTTTTTTGCTCTTCTTCCCGAAGATACCAAAGAAGCTACCTTTTTTCTGGTCCGCTCCCTCGTCATCAGATAAGCTATCTGCTTTAATTGTACGTTCTTTTGATGGTTCTCTGTCTTGTTTTTCGATGATTTCTTTTTGGGAGTCTTTTTCGTTATCCGACTCGTCAACTTCTTTTGAGGATTTTTTACCTAAAAATCCAAAGAGTTTTCCGTGCCGTTTACTCGATCTTGTAAGTGTATGTTCTTTTTCTTTGATTTCCACTGGCTTATAGATGTTGTGCTTGTCGTCTGCCCAGCCAGCAAAGTTGATTTCACTCTGAATTAAGTTAGCGGTTTGAATTTTGACGTCAGGTTCGTCGTCGAACAGTATCAATTTTGTGGGAAATTGGATAAGGATTGGTTCTCCGATATCCTCATAAATATGCTCTTTCCTTCTCTGGGGCCGTACGGGAGGTTCGACAGCGGGTGTCGTTTGTTGAACTTCGATATTGCTTTCGTCCAGATCTACTTTGATGTAATCTTTTGCTTTGGGTTCTCTCGTCGGAGTAACGATAACGCGGAATTCTCCAGCATCGTATATCTTAGGTTCAATAGTCTTCTTTAATTCTTCCTTAATAATAACTTTCTTTCCTCCGGGACTCTTTTCCACTATTTCTTGGGCTTTTGTTTCACTAGTCGTTATTATGTCACTGACTAAATCAGTCGCTGCCGATTTGACATGTTCTGGTATGTCGTTCATCGCATCAAGATCTGTTGTTTCGATCGGTTCAAAATCATGCATTTCGGAGATACCATTCATATGCTCCGTTGGAGATGCTTCTACATATGGAATATTGGCGAAATCGGGATGTTCATCGGTTATTGGTGGTGGCGTTGGCAGTTTTGGCTTTCTTGGAGGACGTTCTGGCGGTTCTAGAGGTGGTTTCTGATGCGGTAGTTTAGGTTTCTTCTTTCTATCCTTTCGTTTCTCCTTCTTCTTCTCCTTCTTTTGCGATTTCTCCGATTCAGAATCGGAACGATCTTGTGACTTACCTACGATACTTTTGAGGGTACCGAAGAAGCCTTTCTTGGATTTCTTCTCGTCACCGCGACTCGTATCCTCTCTGCTAGAATCTCTGCTTAAAGTTTTTGTTTTTTCGTCCGATTTAGTTAAACGCGATTCACGATCTGTACGTAATTCGTTATCCGGTTCGCGACGCGACTCAATATCTATAAAAGCGTTAGTTTGCTGCGCTAAATTGTTAAGATCGTTGTCGTTCGCTAAAGGTCTCTCTAATTTTGGCGAGTCTAGCGATAATTCTTCGGAACTAGCAAAATGTTTTGTAGTAGTCGAGGTCGGTATTCCTGTAAGAACATGCGTTTCCAACAAGCAATTCTAAACTACCAAACCACTACCTTAAAACTCTTCTAAAGAAATATCCTTACTGCAACTCTGTGTAATCATAGCTGCGGTTAATGCATTTGTTTCGTGGGCTTTTGAAAAGTGCCTCTTTTCTTTTTTATTATTATTTAAATGATAAAAAAGGAGAGTGATATTAGTCAAAAGGGTAAACACGAAAAACTAGCTACAAAATCAAAAAAAAAACCCATGCGTATGAGTTTAGCACGGAAAAATTGAAAACACTTTACCTTTGGTGCCGTGGTTTTCAGGCAACCAATCGCAGTATGCTTTTGGAATTTCGGAGGGATGTTTGAAGGTATCTACAGACGGACTGGATGACTTAGGAGACTTATAACAAGGAAAGAAAGGAGCGTTAGCAAAAAGATCAATATCTTTGCTAGTTTCTCGAGGACAATAATTATTTTGGCAACTGCTCGAATGTAATGGAAAGTTTGAACTTGGTGTAGCTATCAATTCATTTCTGTTTTTCATTGATTCTTTCATACTAACATCTGTTGTCCGAATAAAAACTCTTGGTAATGTAAAAACGGGAGTTTTCTCCGAAATAGGTGCTCGAATATCAAAACACGAACCTGAATATTTCTTATTGAAAGGTTCTCTTTTACTTAACCTAGTCGGCAAAGTTTTTGATTTCTTAGAGAAATCCAGATGCTCATTTCGTTGAGGCGCATCAACGAACTCCCTTACAGACCTAATTTCTATAGCTTCTTTTCCATGTTCTACTGTTTTTACTAGCAATTTTACTTCAGCTTTAATTATCTTCTCTTTGGGTGTTGCAAAGATTTTCTCTTGATTGTAATCACTAGAATCGCTATCGGTTTGTTCAAACGAGCTATGTTTACTACCTTTCTGTGGGCTAAAATAGTTGGTCGGGATTGGTTCGTAATTTTTGAACGGACTGTAATTTCTAGTAGGTACGCTCCTGTTAGACACAGATCCAATTAAGCTTACATTCTCTTCATCTTCCTCAGGTACTATACTCAAATTCCTGTACGTTCCTTCATACCAAATATCGCTTAAATAAGGATTCGGATTTTCGAAATCACACGAAAAGAATTTTGACGTCGGTGTATGACTATCTATTGGCTCGTAATCTTGTGTGTTATTCTGATCTTCCCAACTATCGGAAGACGTTGATTCGCTGTCTTTAATGCTTTCCTCACTGGAAGCTCTACGCGCCTTAAGGTTAGTGAATTGTACGGTCTCTAGATAATCGTCTTTAGCTATATTTTGCAAAAGCATTTCAGCTTCATCGCTTTCTACTTCCATAAGAAGTCGCGTAACGGAATCTTGTATTTCATCGAGAATTGGAGGTGGCGTCTTTGCTTCTGGATCATCCCTGAAATCTATTAAATCATATTCGACATCTTTTGGCTTTTCTGGTGCTTGCTGGGAATCTCCAAATGATACGACCTCATAAATATCGTCTTTGTTGGTGGTCGTATCTGATATTTTAATTTCATGAGTTGTTTCGTACCTTTTAGGTACACGAATCGATTTTTTAATGGGAATTTCTATGATAGCATCTGTGGATGGTATTAATTCTAAAGTGTTTATGCACTGTTCTTCCCGATCGAGAACATCCAAATCCAAAGAGAATAATCTCTCCTGCTGTTCTACTTCGCAGAGCATCTTCTCTAGCATTGCGTCGATCTGGGTGTAGGAGGTGGTTTTATGGATGATATCGGTATGATAGGGATCGGATTGGTTTGGTCGCGCCAACAAAACGCTTTCATATGTTAGGCAGCCCTTTTCCGAACTTTTTGAATCTGTTGAAAAGAGAAACTACGAATTGCATTAACCTTTTCTTAACAAATTTGTAGTAAGAATATTTATTTGTCGGTTTAGTTTTGAAACCAAGAAATATCTCAAGTTTCTTATTTTTAATTTTTTCATTTTACCATCTCTTGAATTGCAATGATTTACTAACCAGAATTTAATAGAGGTGCGTGTGTTTTATGATAGTGAATGAGAGAAATAAAAAATGAACGAACAAATTAGAGTGTCGAGGGGTACTCAACTGTTATAAACCAGAAATTGTTACCAAGCGAAAGCACTATAGCTCCAAGCATTTGTAAATATGAGTGGGATTTTATAAATAAGAATAAAAAAGCTTAGTGCTTAATAATTAAGTAGTAATAATAGTAATATAACAACAGTAATAGTAATTAATTTGCTAACGATAGAGAAAATTTTAATCTCTTGTTTAATTACCTTTTTATCGTTAAAGAAAAATTAGTAGTAAGTAGTAAATGCATCTAGTTGACATTTAGATCGTTTCCTGGATAATCAATCATAAAAATAGACATCAGACAACACAGTTAACACAACACATCGGTTACAACATGATCTAGTTGAGGTGCTTCATGCTTGCATGCGTGTGCTAGGGCTTAAATAAAAGGCTTGAAGATCAGTGGGATGCGGATGATTGTTGTGTACGCATGCAATCCGCCCGCTGTTACTTGCTGCATTAGTTAACAATGTTAGCAAACATTTAGCATTCTCTGGATTTATAACCCGAAAATGAGAGAACAGAACAAACGTCCAGTAAATTAATTGATGTATGAAATAAGTCGAAATCATGTTAAAAACGTAAGAAACATAACCGAAACGATAAATGTAAAAGAATAGAATTAAAACGAATCGCAAAGAAATGTGGAGATAGTTTTAATAAAATGAAATGTAAAGATGAGTATGCTCCTAGCAAGAAGTGAGAATCGTAAAAATATACCTGCTTCTTTTGATGGATTTTTCTTTTTGTGTTTTTGCTATGTACCTAGATTGAAATGTAGCTTACCAAATTATAAATGACGTTAAAAAATTAAGTAATGATAAAAGTGATAATAAAATAAAAATTGTAAGAAATTCTCATATCTTTGAAGCAAGAATCAATTCATTTTAAAGTTCGGAATATCATCACAAGATGGTATCAACACCCAAAAGAATCATTAGCTTTATATAGAAGGCGCTACTTTAACAAAAGTCACTAAATCGAAATCAAAAATATATGAGGAAATATGGATATGATTGATCTCAAAATTACCTACAGACTTTCAGAGATGGCCGGGAAATTCGAATAAAATCATTTCATTGGACTTTTCTCAAAAAACCAAGCTTGCTTTAGAGTTAAATGGTATTGAAGTTAAAGATTTTAATACAAATTTCTATAGATACGTTATTTTGTCAATGGGTTTATTAACTAATTTACTATCAATTTGATTAAGCGATCTTAGTGACATTATATATTGTATTATTATTGTTTTGATCAGAAATGTTTCTTGAATATGTATATGACATATACATAATTCCAGGTTCCTTCAAATGATACAAAATTTGAACTTGAAATTGTACACCACAAAATATTCATATTCTTTTACAAAAATCAGAAGGAAGAACACACTCGAAAAGTTGCAAGGTGGGGACGAAGCCGTATACAGAGTTATTCAAAAGTGAGTTGCCAGTTTGGAATCACTTTTTTGTACATATTAACCGTTTGATTGCATATAGATATCATTATAGTTTGGGACTGGAGTTCTTTATAGAGTATATAAGAGAATATAGTGGAAAATTCTAACAATTTGGCAGTGCACTAAAGCCTACATGCATTATTGAGCTAAAATATGTTTGTCACTATCCTTTATATTAGAAGTAGCTGGCAACATTCTTTAAAAAAAAGCTTCCAGCATGAGAATTGTATCGGTTAAGCAGATCATTTCTTGTGTGTGGTCTCGAGACCATATTAAAATAAATTTGCAAAATTTTTGACTGATAGTTGTAATAAAGAAATTAAGTTTTGACGTTTTTCCCATTTGAAAGGTTAATCGTAATTGTCGGACACACTGTATAATGTTTGTGAAAAATTCGGTTTCTAATCCCACCTTGTATGGTCAACAGTTCTGAAAAATTTCAATTTTCCAAGTTATACACTTTCAGTTATGAAAGTTCACATGTACTCGTCCATCTGTCAAAAATGTTCAAAAAATGTAAATATTTCAAATATGGTTAGAAACATCGAATTAGGACCTAAAAATGTAATCATAAAAATATGTGAACAAATGATACAAACAACACTGCAAAATTACCAGGATAATAGGGAGCACATAAATATTGAAGAAATGTGGGAAAAATTCAGATCCGTCCTAACTAAATCGACTCGAAGTGTATGTGGTGTCAGAAAATACAATAAAAATAAAAATCAAGCAGCATGATAGACGGAAGGACTTAAACAACAGAATATAGTTACAACGAATATAAAGAACAGTGAGTTAAAGTAAAAAAGATAGTGAAACAGCTTAAATAAGAAAAATGGAAAGAATTCGGAGACAAATAGGGACAAGGAAATATATTGACAGATGAAAAAGAAATTATGGAAAGATGAGGGAACGTTTTTAAAAATTGTATAGTGAAGGACACGATATAGAACAAAAACGTGAGAACTTGGAGATGCACGAACAGATAACTGAAATCACTAATGAGGATAATAATATAATGCTGGAAGAAATAGCAGAAGCCATAAGAAGTCTTAAAAATGGTAAAGCACCAGGTTATAAATCACCGCGGAAATGGTGAAGAACATGGGCGAAATGGGTATAAGATTTTCACTAAAAATTTTTAATGAAGTTTAGGAAGAAGAACAAGTATCACAGGAATGGGAAATCGGATTAATCCTACCACTTTACAAAAAAGGGGATAATAACAATTGCAATAATTACAGGGGCATAACGTTAATTAGCACAGCAATGAAATTATTTGTGAAAATTGTAAAAAAAAGATTAAGAAAACAAATTGAACCAACTTTAGACGAAGAACAGAGTGAATTCCGTAGAGCTAGAAGTACCTAAGACCATGTTTTTACAATTAAAGAAATCATAAATAAAAGAATAACAAGAGGGCAACCAATTTATTTAGGATTTATCGATATGGAAAAAGCTTTTGACAAAATTCCCAGAAATAAAATATGGGAAAGTTTAAGTAAGAGAAATGTAAATAGTAAATTGATTAGAGTTATAAGTAAAAACATGATTTTGGAAATGTTCAGCATTAAACAAGGAGTACGACAGGGAGGAAGTCTAAAACTGCTTCCTTTCGTTACTTTTATGGATGATTTAATAAAAGAAACAAAACAAATGACAAAACCATTAAATGTCCTAAACCTAGAAAGAGTCAATATAATAAAATGCAAATTTGCAGATGATATTGCAATTATAGCAGGAAAGAAAAAAGACCAGAACTAAACTTAAATATTTGGAATGACATTCTAGAAAGGAATTGTATGAAAATGAATACATCTAAAACAAAGACTATGGTTATAGGAGAACAAGTATAAATTCAAATTATTATCAATGACGAAATAATAGTACAGGTCAAAAGTTTTGAATACTTAGGAACTACTCTAAAAGAAACGGGAAGACATGAAATTGAACTAAACAAGAGAATAGAAAAGGCCAATAAAGTACTCCACGCATTGAGTAAATGTTTTATAAATAGAAACACCCGAAAATGAAAGTTTACAAAGCCGTTTACAGGCCTATCCTTACTTCCGGGTGCGTGTCATGGGTACTAACACAAAAAGAAGAAAAGTAAGATTCGTGCGGCAGAGATGAAGTATTTACGAAGAGTACGAAGATGTCACTAGAGTAGACAGAGACAAGAATTGGAAGTAGAAGCAATAGAAAATTTTACAGAGCAAAGGCAATTTGGATGGTGGGGACACTTGCAAAAATTGGACACTAATAGACTTGTTCAAAGAGTTTGGGAAGCTAAAATGACCGAAAAAAAAGAGACGACCAAAGGAGTCATGGGATAATACAATTGGGGACGTTCTACAGAAGAAAGGAAAAACATGGTTGGAAGCTAAGAAACTAGCAACAAACAGAAAGGAGGAATAAATTTATTAAGTAGTATGTAGAAATAAGACCTTTACATCCTAAAGGATATTGATTATGTATTGAAATGTATTTCTCAGGGGAATTTTGGAGAAAATTTTAAATTTTCTAAATTAATCTAAATTTCTAAATTCTTTGTGGGGTCAGGGGTATTCCTGGATACTCTTTGGACAATTTTCTTGTGAATTTTGAATTAAATAAATTGAAATTAACGAGCTTTAGAATTAAAAATATAAACTAACCTTGAATTGGTACGATGCTGTCACATAAACACTCTGTTTCTGTTAACCTTTACAGGAATCTGTCAGTTCTAACCTCGAACCTTTCCTTCTTTGAAATCACACTTTAATTTTGCTATCGAAAACTTTGAGTGGAGACCGTAATCAAAAACATTAGTTAACTTAACCAGAATTGATGACCTTTCTGGCGTCCCTATCTTCCTTTGTTTTAATCGCGAAATATAGCGATTGTTTACTTCCACAACTAATTTTGATGATTTAAATCCAAATATAAATTTTCTGATGCCTTTTGAAGGAAGGAAGTTATTTGTAAAAATAGCATAGAAGAATGCATGCGGTAACGCTACCAGCTGACAGAAATTAGGCGAATCTATGACGTAAATTCTGAATGACAAGGTTTAAACGCGAAATTTTGCCAACGATTTACTTAATAACGTTCCGACAAAGATTTAATTTATGAAATGATGTTTGAAATACCTCTGAATATACCCTGTTGTCTGTTTTAGATGAATTTTACATTAATTTTGACAATTGTCAGTATTACCCTACGATCGTCGTTATCTCGACCTATATTTTTAATTTAATGTGTTCATTCTAAGGCCAGTTGGCGTGGGGGGAAATGGTGACTTGGAAAATTACATTTTTACCCGCAAGACGGACTTTTCATTACCAATGGGTGGCTAACCTGAATACCCTATACGTTCTGAGATTGACAGTTGATGTTGTCGTTGTAAATATTGAACATTACAATATATATGAACGTAATAATATATAGGATGTTCCATTGAAAATAACAAAATTAACAGTTACTTCCGGTATAACCGGAAGTGTCAATTATTAAAAATATTTTAGTTCAATAGTACATGTAGTGTACTGCCAAGTTTTCAGAATTTTCCAATGTATACTCTTTCATATATCGATCGATGCAGTTCCTCGTAGAACAGCCTCTATATATAGTTGTTTACTTTTTGCCATGGTGATTTAGTTTATCTAATTTTAAAATAAATGTCAGATTGCGGTTTTGAGTGCTGATAACAATTTTCAATTGATACTATGATTTTGCCGTTACGGGTTCATATCGGTCTCATTCGAATCTAACACATTAAGGAGATATCAAACAATACATGGATTGAGAAATAGGCTCTGCTCAGTAAAGTAATTTCGTTAACTCGTGCAAGAAATTGAAGAAACAGGTACGGTTAGCGATGAAAAAGCATTCGGGTCGACTAACAATTGATGAGTTATTCAACAATGTCGAGAATTCTGGGAAGGCAGCTTCGCATGTGTCCATATAAAATGAAAAGGAGCTTTGAACTTAAAGGACAAGATAAGCAGATTCCCGTCACTTCCGCTTAATCAATGTTAGCGGAAGTACAGAAGAAACACTGAATGGGCAGATGACGATGACTCACCAATCCCAGGATATGGGCAGAAAATAATCCAAAAAGGATTGTTCAGGAAGGATTACATGATCTCAGAGGTTCGGTTTGGATTTACGTAACATTTTCTAATAAATTGGACGTTCGAATCTTGCAAGGGGGCAACATTTTTATGCAAGACCGTGCTTCACCCCATACAGGCAATTATGCAAAGACACTATTATACAACCCATTTAGTAATCGTGTAATTGGTAGGCATTTTCCGAACGGCCCTCTAGGTCATCAGGTATAAATTCGGCTGACTGTTGATGACGGGAACCTCAAAGAAAAGGTATTTCTTAATAGGCCTACTACTCGTGAGGAACTGGAGATATCGATATCACATGTCATCGAGAACATTCCTTTCGGTAACCCGGTTGAAAATGGAGGCTCATCGAGCCTTTGAAACAGCTGTTCCGAATTAATTCATATTTTGTGTGGTGAGGAGTGTGCCGATACTCTGAGTTGTTTGTCAGAACATTCCTGAGAATGCTCTTCTTACTAACGTCGTTCATAGCGAAAAAGGACTATTTTTTTGAACATCACTGTGGTGGTCATATTTCAGTTTTTCTTGTTTCTCATTTTAAAAATAAAACCTCAAATATGGCAAAGTTACGGCCATGTTAAACTGGGACTTACTTTTGAGTAACCTTATACATTTAATAATGGGATAACAAATTAATTGAAAATGCGAAGTGAAAGTCCTCAAAGACATGAGAATTCCTAAAGTTATGCTGTTAATACTTATGGAGTGTGTGGAACTGACAGACACTCAAAACTATAAGAAATAATTGACAAACTTTCTCTAATCTTTCTTATAAACTTTTTCAGAAGTAGGAGCTATGTTGTTTGATATAAATAAATGCATAACTATGTGTGTATATACAAAAGATGTTTCTATATCACAATTCATTCATGCTAAACTAATGTCACAATTAAACCTTAGAACAAGAAATATGAGGGGGATAATTCGAAAAACTGTAGCTACTATCTAGAGAGATTTTACTTTACTTTTACAACTTTTAAAAAAGCTAATTTTTCTGTAATTTGGGCGTATGTTTAATAAACTTAAGTTCTCTTTTCAAGATACACATCATATACAACTTGGTAAAGCCACTTATTGTTCGTAATGAAGTGTAATTTCTAAGATTCATGGAGAAACTTTCAAGATAATCTTACCTTGCATTGCTGCGCCCTGCTTGGCTACTGCCACTGCTGGCTTGTCCTTGGACTCTGCGTCTGGGGCACTCCATTCTGTAATAAACCCAAACAGAATAGTGACAATGTTTCATAACAGTAGGATAATTAGGTACTACGTATGTGGTGCATTGCTACACGCTGTATATTACCTTCACCAAACAATTTGACCACGGCTAAAACTACTACAGCATCCAAATAAGCGCTTGCTAAAAAATTATAAGATAAAAAAGCTAACTGATCGTACAAATTACCTGTATTTATTAGATTTCGTCTAAGAAAAGTACTACCCCTGTTATTAGCGTTAAACTTGGTCCTTATATTCATAATTTTCTCCTGGTGGTCGCTTTTGTGGTATCTTTCGCGGGATTCTTGACTAATACTGAATGATTCGAATTTAGTTACCAATCTGGCGATACTATCTGGCAGCTTTTTGTTGGAATGTCTGCCAAAGAATCGTTTCGGTTTTTCCAAATCTCCACTATCAGAAGAACCAAAATGGTAAACAGAGGTCTCAATACAAGGCATTGTAACGGTATAGCAATAATTTACATAGAACATACTTAATGAATTTAATTTGATTCGTTTGTAGTTGACGTTAAAATTCGTAGCAAAAGAAGTTCTACTGGTTACTGTTTGAGAGCAGAAAGGGATATTCATGTTACTTTGGTAATGGCTAGCATACGATTTTGCAACTACTTTCGATTTACCTTCGCCGAAATAAGGAACACCACATGTCAAAGGGAATTCCATATTAGTTACATTTTGGAAGTAACCTCCACCTCTCAAATATGTTATTTCTTCTGATACTTCTAGTTCTCCATTTTCTTGAAAATTATCCTGTTTTTCAAGGTCCTTTTTCGGAGTAGAATTCTCGGAATGCGACTCCTCATTGTTAGAAGTAGCAAGCTCATCGCTGTCACTTAAAACCTCGTCGCGGCGAAAATTTGCAATCCTTACTTTATTTTTCTGAAAATGTGCTTTACTGGCGCGGGCAATTTCCTTATTGTCATTATTTGTACTCTTTAAACTGGATCTAGGTACAGGTTTACCGCTGTCACTGAAATAGACGTCTTCAACGTCAGTTAATTCGGATTTATCATCCTTGTATACAGTCAAGGCAATTAACTTTGGTTTACTACAAGCTTCCGTATTTAACGTAATTTCTTCTGTGTCAGTGGTATTGTCTACCTTTTCTACAGGGATATGTAAAAATTTCGTCAATTTGGAATTGTTAATGAACTCACGTTCTTCAGTTGTTTCGTTATCAATTTCATCTAAAATAGGCGATTTAACGAGAACAATGCCTTCGTTATCATCAGTACTATTTGCATCAGACATGTTTTCGAGGTCTGTTACTTGTTCAGGTGTCGTATTTAATCCAAGTGGATATTCTTCATCTAGTGGTGTTGTAATGACAGTCGGAGTAGTGGCATCGTCCTCTTTAACAAATATCAACTCTCTTTTGGCGCTTGGGAGCTTTATTTCCGGCAAATTTTCTAAGTAATCGTTTGTATCTAACACTACTTCTTCCTCGGTTACATTTCCAGATTTAATATCTTGAATCTTGCGTGTCTCCTGCGGTATATTTTCTTCATCAGAAGAAAATATGCTTTCAATGTCAGTTAGACAACTCTCATCAGTTTTAGGAACATGCAATGATTGCTTTACGCTCAGTTTACGCTTTTCTGGAAATTTTATATGTTTATATTTAATATTGTCATCACCATACTTATCAGATTCGTCATCTGATAGTACCCCAGCAGAGTTGCTACAGATCATTCTACCTTTTTTACGCTTGTATAAATGCTTTTCTTTAGTTGAGCCGTAAAAATGGTGCATCTTTTCGACTTCTCTGTTTATAGCACTGCTGTCATAGGCGTATTCAATTACAATGTTTGAATCTGTGTCGAATTCCTCTACATCGGTAATGCCTTCGTTCTTTTCGTCATTGCTTTTATTGGGAGTTTGATAACTGTGGGTTGATCTTTCATAGCTTTCAATATTAAGTCGGTTGATATCGATTTGATTATCCGAACGTGACTTATTTCTGGAACGACGTTTTTTAATTTTCTTTGTTTTCTTGATGATTTGTTCGTCATTTTCTACGTCCGATTCTAACATTTCAACATCCGTAACGTTAGAAAGGTACAACAACGACACGCTCAACCGATTTCCTAAATTATGAACGTTTCTGTTTTGTTTATTACCGGACTCAGTATCTGATAAGCATTGCGACGGTGTGGCGCAAGGTGACGGTGTTGCTATTAAACTGTATTTAACGGTATCTTTTGTTTTCATAGAGTCTGCACATTCAAATATTTCAGAATTAACTTCAATATCGGGAACATCTGAACTACTTTCGCTTTCACTAATAGACCAATTTTCCGTATCAGTAGCAACGCCTTCATCTCGGAAATTCAAAGATGGTTGCTCGGTCTGCGGTGTTAAGCTTTTCTGAGTCGACAATTTCGAGTTGGTATTATCAATTTTATCGCTGATTTTACATGTTTCTTCTAAAATTCCCATGTCTAAATTCAAAACAGGGTGAAGAATTCTGCTTCTATGTTGTATAATTGCAGGAGGTTCGTCCAAATCGGAACCTTCAATATCTTCCACATCAGTGTTATCCTCTACGTCATCCTTTCGTTTCGCCATTACCTTTGGTTTCTGTTCCTCTAGATCCTCCACATCTGTGAGGGCTTCCGCCATTACTGAGACATGATCGGCATCGCTCTCTTCATCATCTGATACAACGTTGATTATCGGAATAGTGTCAGACATGCTTAGTTGGGGAATACTCTAAATGTTTCGCGAGTAGAATATATTATCGAGTTGGGCTCCTGTCCGACAAACAGAAAAGAACAACGAAATAAATAAAACAATGACATGACAATAACAAAAAAGTTACCATGTACCAAAATTCAGGTAAGATGTTTGCAACTTACCTTTTAAAATCTACAAACATATCGTTTCAAACAAACATAAAACAACTACGATTTTACTGGGAATGCTAATTTGGGTACGTGTCATGAAAAGCCGATGCCTAGCTAGAATGCAACTCTTTAACGTATACCTCTTTTGTTACTGTGTAAGCCATGCTGTGGGTTGATACATCAGTAGTTTCAGGCAACACAGAAATCGTGGTACCTGTCCTAAACGGATCAGTTGGTTGTTCCTTTTGTTCGCTTACTCGTGCCGATACACGCGACTCACTAATTTCTTCAAACTGCGAAAGTAGCCTCCTGGGCAAGTCAATTAGTGCTTCCTCTTTACCTTCAAGAGTGAATCGCTTTTGAATTTCTTCTAAATCTTCGGTACCTTGGTCTTCCGGAATTAGGGCACAAGTGATTAAATCTGAAACTCTATGCTTCATTTCGTGAATGGAATCTAACGATCTACGTTTCGGGGATGACGGAGAAGAACTTTTGAACTTGCCATTAGCTTCGGAACTAATATCATGGTCCGATGGAGAACTGGGCAAAGCGACGGATTCGGACAGGCTTGAATCGGTTGTATCGATCATTGAAAATTCAGCTTCACGGATACCCGAAGCTACCTTCTTTAGATTGTCGTATGGTTGTTTATAGATAACCTCTATCGATCCTGCGTGATCGTGACTTCTCGTGAATACTTCAGAAGTTAGCACTTTCGTCCCGCCATTTGCGGAACGTACTCTTACAGGACTTCCTGGCAAGGACGAAGAACTAGGGGTTCTTTCAACTTGCCCTTGAATCTTTTCTTGATGTGTTGACGGAGTTACAGATCGACTAAGACTGGCTTCGGTGTCTTGGACGGGTTTTTCTACTTCAGACGGCTTTACGGACGGTTTACTGGACAACCTATCACTAATTGAAATCTTTCGTATGTGTTCTTCAACAGGCATGGCACGTTTTAATTTAGTTGGAGATGCAGATGGTTTTGGACTTTCAATTTTTTGCACCATTTCAATTTTATGGGTTTTCACAACAGCCACTGGTACTCCACTACATAATTTTTCTGGTGTAGTCTTTTTATCTTTAGGTTTTTCCAATGGTGCGGGTGATTTCTCTTTAATTTTCTTGGCAGAGCTTTCTTTTGCAGTACGGACATCTTTTCGGAATTCTGTAATGCTTCTCGTTTCCTTTTGCGTTTCAATAGTACTTTTTTGAATTTCCTTGCTTCTAGTTTTAGTTTTACTAATTTCGGTTTTGTACGATTTTTTTTCTGCACTTGCTTTTACCTCATGTCTATCGACAGAACTAGAAATAGTTTTCGGAGATCTAGGTGTTTGTTTACTTTTTTCTATGGCATTTTCGCTTTCTTTTTTATCTTTTGTCTTGTATAATGTATATGACGCGGATTTTTTAGACTGGACCATTTCTCTGATATTTTTATCAATTTTCATATCCCTGGAGACAGTTGACTGCATATACCCATGAACTTTGTTGTCATATTTACGTACAGCATGTGGTGGTTTATAAGGCTCCGGAAGTGGCGCAGAAGTAGTTTTTTGTTTTCGCTTTGGTTCATATCGTCTTGTTGTAGTGGCGGCAGTATCTGTCGATGTACTGTCACTGCTGTAAACTTTTCTAACTGGAGACCTAATCAACCGCGGTATAGAAGTTTTTTCTTTGCCGATTTCGCTTGTACTTCTTGTACTGAGTGTTTTCTTTAAAATCTTGCCCTTCACTAAATGGTCTTTCTTTTCGTCATCTGAGCTGACATCCGCATCGCTTTCTATTTTAATCTGTTTTACTCGCACACCGGAGCTGAAACCACTATGAGTTTTTGTTTCGACTTTTGCTTCTGACGATTTCTTTACTATCTTTTTACTTTTTGCCACAGTTGTAGATGTTGATTTAATTCTTTTGGATTTGTCAGTATCTTCTCGGTGCACCGTGACTTTTAACATGTCTCCCTTCATTTCAATATCTTCGCGATGTACTTCATAATCCACTTTTCTATCTGTACTATCTAGTTCTTTCTTAGATTTTTGGGTTTTTATTGTGGTTGAAGGAGATGTTGTAGATAACGAACGTTCAGAAACATCAACGGAATACTTTCCTTCATCTTCTAGTTCCACGGATACGTCATCAACAATTTGGCATTCACTATGGGACTTGGTTTCATATGTAGAACTTTCTATAATAGATTCAATATGTGATACGCTGTACTCTGTAGCATCCGTATGAGGAGACTCTACGTCATAAGCTGCACTTCGCGTACTGACTTTAGCGCTTTCTAAACTTCTTTCAGACATCGTTTGAATATCCAATAATCTATATGAGGATTCTGTTTCTGATGAGACCGGTTCAGCGTCCGTCTCCGAAAATTTCGCAGAATCGCTACGATACACCGAACTAACTTGAGAAAACTCATCCGATGTTACACCATCCTCCATTTCAGATTTAGCTAAGGCCTTCTCTTTCAGTTCATCATAACTATCCTCAAAGACTACTGCAAGCTTTTCAGTGGAAATTCTACGTCCTTTTACATGTAAATCAAATTCCTTCCCTTCTTTAATCGTGTCAGAGGAATCATAACGTGATTCCAAAACAGACCTCTTCTCCCACAAAACCTTGTTAATACTGTCATCTGGTGAAAGATCTCCGGAATAACCAGATTCAACCACCACAAAGCCGTCAACTTCTCCATTTACAGCAACTGGATAGTCAAACACAGTGTCTTCTTCAGAAGTACCCACATAAACTAATGCTTTTCGTACATATCCAACATCATTAGCTTCTGGAGCGACAAGGGGCAGCGCTTTCCTTGCTTTTTTGGTCGACTCTTCTACTGATGATTCTTTCGATGGTACGACAGTAGGTATCTTAGTCTCGTCTACGTCAGCCGGGGATTTAGGAATTGGTAAGGGTTTGGATATCTCAACGGGTTTGGTAACGTCCGTCTCGATTGTTGTAATCGGTTTAATTTCCGCGACAGTTTCGGCGGGAAGTGTTACAGGAAGCGAGGGTTTCTCGGTTATCGCGACCTTTTCCGGGGATTCCGGCTTTTCAGACGGCAATTCCTTCGCTTTCACGGGCGATACGACGGGAGACGCCGCCTTCATTTCTTTAGGCGACTCTACTTCTTCCGGTTTGCGCTCTTCCTCCGTTACCGGTGATGGTTTCTTCTCGAGTTGTAGTTCTTCTAGCAACATTTCCTTTGTCTCTTTTATTTCGGTGGGTGATTTCGGTGGTGAAACGGTAGTCAGTTTCTCAAGAAGTTCGCCTTCCTTTGTCACGGTGGTGGTGGTAATGGTCTCGATTACTTTACGCGTCACCAGCGTTTCGCCGAGCGCGGGTTTCTCTGCCTTTTCTAGAGCTGGAAGCACTTTCTCGATCACTTCCGTAATTTCGGTTACCTTCAAAGGAGATACTTTTTCAGGTTCAGCGGCTTCTTTCTCGGCCGTTACAGGCGATTTAGCCTTTACCTCTTCTTCTTTAACGGGTGACTTGATCGCGGGTACTTTAGCTTCTTCTGGTTCTTTAGGCGATTCAGGGGGTGCAACTTCTGTCGGTCTTTCGGAAACATCGACCTTCTTTTCGAGCGCCTCGGGAGCTTCCGCTTCTTCGGGCGTCGCTTCTTTTGTCGGCAATTTCTCGGCAATCGTAAGTTCTGGCGACTCCGCTTTAATTTCTTCTACAGCTTTTGGAGAAATGA